>OY998232.1:6769839-8077339 GCA_963922035.1 Amblyjoppa proteus
AATAAGCTATTTAATAAGCTATTTAATAAGCTATTTAATAAGCTATTTAATAAGCTATTTAATAAGCTATTTAATAAGCTATTTAATAAGCTATTCAATAACCTATTCAATAAGCTATTTAATAAGCTATTTAATAAGCTATTTAATAAGCTATTTAATAAGCTATTCAATAAGCTATTCAATAAGCTATTTAATAAGCTATTTAATAAGCTATTTAATAAGCTATTTAATAAGCTATCCAATAAGCTATTTAATAAGCTATTTAATAAGCTATTTAATAAGCTATTCAATAAGCTATTCAATAAGCTATTTAATAAGCTATTCAATAAGCCATAAAAAACGAATGGCGTTGCCAAAAAACAAAATCGAACAGAAAGAATAAAAATTGTACCTACGATTCGACTAAAAAAAAAAAATCGATTTAAGTTAGGATTCGCGGTTTGAATGAAATAAAATAAAAATCGAACGGTAAAGAAAAATCTAACGAAAGATAGGAAGCCGACGGCGAGATTGCTCGAAATAGCTTCGACGGAAGTGTCGGTGCGGACGTGGAAAATTGATGGCCGATTTTTTTTTAATTTATTTTTTATTTTTTTTTATTTTTTTTTATTTTTTATCGGCTCTAGCCACGTATATAATCCGATGCGAAATAATGGAGGGCGCAGGCAAAGTAACTGGAAATACACCGGGCGTCGCGGAGACCCGACCCGACGGCGTCTGCACGGTCCTGCCGCTGGCTGCCGCTGTCTCCTTAAATATTTTCCAAGATGGGTCAACGAGATACGAGGAATTATTCACGAAACGAGGAGGCGAAGGAGGTGACCGGGACTGGGGCGCGCTGAACGAGGGTGCGCGGGTTAGCCGTCCGTCCGGACCATCGGCGGATGCCCCGAGATAACGACCACTACGGTGCGCTTCGGTATAACCCACTGTCTCGTATAGAACTATTTCAGGATCGCTATGAGACCGCCGTGCGCTCGCCTCCCTTCCTGTTACCTTCCTCCTCTGTGGTCGGTGCCGACCCGGAATTACGTACGTGCCCACGTACGTAAAATGCTGCCCGGAATACTCGGCCGATGACTTTACTTTGCAAAGGTTTCGTCGTAATTACATTTTTTTTTTTTTGTTCAATTATTATTATTATTTTTTAATTTTTTTTTTATTTTATTTTTTATTTTTATTTTTTATTTTTTAATTAAAATTCCTATGTTGACAAAGGCTGGCGAACGCCAAGGAGTAGAACGGAAGACAGCTCAAGGAGGGAGTCTCGCTGCTCGCTGACTTCGCATAAGTTCGACAGAAATAATAGAAAAATTGCAAGTACTTCTTGATGGTATAAAAATCTGAAAAAAATTCATGCACACTAAAGGTACTGAAAAGATTAATTTTGCATAATAATAATTACAAAATGTTATTAACAAATTGATGAAAAAAATAATTGCTCAACAAATTTACCCGCAACCCAACTTTTTTTTGTTTTTTTTTTCGTGAAAAAGATTCGTTTATTTTTCTGAATACGCATGAATTTTTTCAGATTTTTCAGTGATCGTTGATTTTTCCATGAAAGAAAAAAAAAAAAAAAAAAAAAAAAAAAAAAAATCAACGATGACTGAAAAATCTGAAAAAATTCATACGTATTCAGAAAAATAAACGAATCATTTTCACGAACAAAAAAAAGTTGGTTTGCGGGCAAATTTGTTAAGCAATTATTTTTTTCATCAATTTGTTAATAACATTTTGTAATTATTATTGTGCAAAATTAATCTTCTCATTACCTTTAGTATGCATGAATTTTGTTCAGATTTTTATACCATCAAGAAGTACTTGCAATTTTTGTATTATTTTTGTCGAACTTATGCGAAGTCACCCTCAGCGAGACTCCCTCCTCAAGCAGTAATTCTACATAGACTGCAGGCTGAGTTGGATGATGTGGAGATGCTTCTTTGAACAATTGACAATTGGATGTTTGACATTTGAAAAAAATCTTTGAATTTCTAATCGTAACCAACTCTAGAAACACCGAACTGAAGTTAATTCAATCGGAACTATATCGATAGGAAGGTTTTGGTAATCATCAAACAGGATTTGTTTGAATCAAGCAAATCCGGCGTTTGCGGGATGGTGAATGAAATATTTAGTTGAGTCCAATGAAAAGTTACATTAGCATTATGAAAATCATTTCATTGGCCCATATAATAATAAGTTTGATCGAAGACAATAGGCAATTATATCGAAAAACACCTTTTTTTTCTTGTTTTTTTTTTTTTTTTTTTTTTTTTTTTTTTTTTTTTTTTTTTTTTTTTTTGAAACAAATATCTAGGGATACGAATGATAAAAAAAAGTTTGGCCCAGCTTAATCTGTATTTGGGTACTGTTATTTACGTTATTTTTCAATAATTAATTTCATACATGGTTACATCGTGTTTTATATGTTCAATTGTTATCGTTGCTTATATCAATATAACACAATTTTTTACAAATAAAAATTCTATATATTCCAACGGCGCTCGAACCCCTAAACTAACCCTGACCTAATTCCTTATCACACACGCAGAAAATATAATTTATTCAAGACAAATAAAATTTATTTAGAGCAAATAAAATTGCTTATTTAAATAAGGGGCTTAATAGAGTTTTATTGAAATCTAATAAATTTCATTAGTGTTAAATATCGCATATACTTGAATCGAATAACAAAATAATCTTGAGTGAAATAAAAATTTAATTGATACAAATAAAAATATTCTAATATCCGATTTTATTGACGATTAATAGACTTTTTTTTGTTTCGGGGTGCGCGCAGAGAAAGTAATTTATTTGACGGATGAAGTAAAATATTTATTTGATGTAAGTAACTGTTTGCTTAATTTAAATAAGTGTTTATTTAAATTAAATAAATATTTTTCTTCATCCAAGTAAACGCGTGGCCTTCGAATAAAATACTTTTTTCTCTCGATCCACCACGCTACAATCGCTCACTGATATGTGTAATCTTGAATCGGATATATAATTTATTGTCCGTCATTAACTTAGACTCAAGTTCGATGATTTGACATTGAAATATCGAGACAACTTGAAAGTTTGTTTATTGCGAGTATGATATTTGCGAATGACTAAATTTACGTCTTGTCGAATCGAATAAAATCATTTTCAAGATGACAAATGTTCGTATATATACAAAACATATCGAATAACATTTTTTTTTTTTTTTTTTTTTTTTTTTCAAATTGACCAAATATACATTCGGCTCAAAATAAATGTACCTTCTGCATGGTGACGGTACATACGTTTGAGTCGAAAAAAAAGTTGTTGACTTAGTGCAGTTTTGATTCACTTTGAACCAACGTTGGAATCATCGCAATAACTGCGATTTTTCGGTGTGTATCAAAAAATTCTTGCAAGTCGGCCCTTTGTTTTGCGTTAAATAATTCCAACGAATTATGAAAATTTCGATGACAAATAATCACCTGTTTACTAAGCCGATAGATAAAAAATTATGGCAAAGTGTCTCTAACGAGCCATTTTTTTTTTTTTTTTTTTTTTTTTTTTTTTTTTTTTTTTAACCACTTTAAAGAGTAACTTTGTTGGGCTTTTTAATAAGCATTCAACGATAAATGATGTTTATTATCTAGGCCAAGAATGATGAGAAAAACAAAAAATCACGAACCTTTAATTAACCCGCCGAAGATATCGTTAAATTTTGGTGACGATTTATCGAGTCGTTTAACCCTTCGGCGGGTGGAGCGACGGAGGCGCGAAAGGGGGGTTGGGGCTTGTAATGGTCATGCTTCGCTCGGGCGGCGCGACCCGGCGGAGGGTTAAAATATACGTCACTTTAACGGGGTAATAGGAACACCGTTATTGCGCACGCAAAGTGTTAATTTCCTAAATCATCGTCGGAACCGGCGAAAGCATGTTTTTATTAACCGTATAAAAATTTAAGAAGAAGAATGATTTATAATGCCGTTCTTTGCGAAGATTCGAGCGGATGATCCGAGCTGGACGACCCAGTTCAGGGCTTCACACCCCCATATGTACATGTACACAAGTTCAACACCGTGGCGCCCTACAGGGTTGACCCAATTTACGGGGATGACCCAGAATCGCTGGAGTTACTTCACTATCTCGGCAAGTTGCGACTTCAGCGGCGATGCGGGCTTTATTATACGGTCTTTTTTTTTTTCACTTTTTTTCACTTTTTTAAGAGTGTCGGAAGAAAGGGTTCGAGAAAGAATGTCCCTCGATGAGACTGCTGTCCCGTGGGACTAAACTGGAGGCCGAGATATTTTTCTTTTTTTTTTTTTTGTTTTCTCATAGAGGAAGGTTCAGGCAGAGAAAAGTTTTGTTCGCTACAGTATAGCACACGCTGCCGTAGCAAATATCGTATGTCAGTGTAGTGGCAGCAAAAGGTACTTGTTGTGGTAACAAAAAATATTTGTCGACGCCGGATTTGCTGGGACAGCAAATTTTATTTGCTGGGACAGCAAATTTCATTTGCTAGGACAACAAATATCATTTGCTAGGATAGCAAATTTTATTTGCTAGGACAGCAAATTTCATTTGCTAGGACAGCAAATGAAATTTGCTAGGACAGCAAATGAAATTTGCTCGGGCAACAAATGTCATTTGTTAGGACAGCAAATGAAACTTGCTAGGGCAACAAATGTCATTTGCTAGGACAGCAAATTTCATTTGCTAGGACAGCAAATTTCATTTGCTAGGACAGCAAATTTCATTTGCTAGGATAGCAAATTTCATTCGCTAGGACAGCAAATTTCATTCGCTAGGACAGCAAATTTCATTTGCTAGGACAGCAAATTTCATTTGCTAGGACAGCAAATTTCATTCGCTAGGATAGCAAATTTCATTCGCTAGGACAGCAAATTTCATTCGCTAGGACAGCAAATTTCATTTGCTAGGACAGCAAATTTCATTTGCTAGGACAGCAAATTTCATTTGCTAGGACAATAAATGTCATTTGCGAGGACAGCAAATTTCATTTGCTAGAACAGCAAATTTCATTTGCTAGGACAGCAAATTTCATTTGCCAGTGCAGCACATTTCCCTACTACTAGTTCCCTACTACTAGTTCCCTACTACTATGGGAACCCATGGGAACATTTTTTGTCAATTCACCAAAGTTTGGCTCGGTGGAACGCTTGAAAATTGAGAAATTTGAGCGCGTTTATGTTTAGGCTTCTGACAACGCCCCACGAGGAAGTCGCATAGCCACAAAAAAAATGGTTTTACACAGAATTTTTCTACATCAGTAGCTTACTAAGGTAATACTTAACTTAACTTAACATTATCAACTTAATATTCCTAAGGTAATATTTAACATTGCTTCCCAAGGTAATACTTACATTACTAACATTATTCCTAAGGTAATACTTAACATTTCGTAACGTAAAAATGTCCATGCCGTTTTTTTTTCTTAAATGGTTTTTTTTTTTTTTTTTTTGTGGCTCACTCTGACCGACCGCTACAGGGAGCTCCGTGCGAGCGGGTTAAGGGAGAACAAGCCGGTGAAACAGGAGGTCCGTATGTTACAGGAAATGAAGAAAGTGGTACAAGATCCCCCGATATAGTCGCCTCTTTTCCAGCGACCCGGGCCGCGCCGGGGCGTTTCGACGGAGTTCTGGTGAACCGCGCTCGCATCGAGGGCTTTCATCGTCGCGGGAGTGTGTGTAAAAGCGACGACGGAGCCCCCGGTGTGTAACACGTACACAAAACGCAGGAGAGTATTTCCCTCTGAGTCAGAAAGACCACTTGCCGCGTCATGACTTTACGACACTATACATAGAACGAGACTGGCAATCTCGTGGGACTCGGCTCGGTGGCTCTCTCCTCTCTCCGTGTCTCTTTATCTTCGTGGAATCTTTGTTCGCGGTAAGCGGACGAGAGCCGCGACGGAGAGGAGGAATGAAGAAGAATTAATTCGGAGCGGTCGCGGGATGGAGGAAGCGCGGAGGGAAGAAAAGAGGGGAGAGACAAGGTTGACAGGATGATGACTCGATATGACAATGGGCGGAGGTTCCTGCGTGCGAGCATCGAGAATACGAGCGGGGAGAAGGTAGTCGCCCGGAGAATGCGGTTTTTTTTTTTTTTTTTTTCGTACACTTTGGGATACCGTCGACGGTCGGCAAATATCGATAGCGAACGGATTAATTAAATTTAATAAAAAATAACATGTATGCAGTAGCGGTAAACGAGATTTAATGCCAAAGTTAATATTTATACAGTTATCTTCCTATAGTAATTTTGTACCTAACGGTAATTTCAGACCTTGGCAAAGGGACATCGTTCTGAGCCCTTCGGCCCTAGCGTACATATTATTATATAACATATATATTATAACATATATATCGACAGAAAGAAGTCGCCCGGAGAATGCGTCAATTGTCCCATACGTTGGGATCTTCGACGGTCGGCAAATATCGATAGCGAACGGATTAATTAAATTTAATAAAATATAATATGTATGCAGTAGCGGTAAACGAGATTTAATGCCAAAGTTTATATTTATACAGTTATCTTCCTATAGTAATTTTGTACGTAACGGTAATTTCAGACCTTGGCAAAGGGACATCGATCTGAGTCCTTCGGCCCTAACGTACATATTATTATATAACATATATATTATAACATATATATCGACAGAAAGAAGTCGTCCGGAGAATGCGTCAATTGTCCCATACTTTGGGATCGTCGACGGTCGGCAAATAACGATAGCGAACGGATTAATTAAATTTAATAAAATATAATATATATGCAGTAGCGGTAAACGAGATTTAATGCCAAAGTTAATATTTATACAGTTATCTTCCTATAGTAATTTTGTACCTAACGGTAATTTCAGAACTTGGCAAAGGGACATCGTTCTGAGCCCTTCGGCCCTAACGTACATATTATTATATAACATATATATTATAACATATATATCGACAGAAAGAAGTCGTCCGGAGAATGCGTCAATTGTCCCATACTTTGGGATCGTCGACGGTCGGCAAATATCGATAGCGAACGGATCAATTAAATTTAATAAAATATAATATATATGCAATGGTAGTGTAAAAGAGATTTAATGGCAAAGTTAATATTTATACAGTTATTAAAATTATCGTTACGTACAAAATTAGTATAAGAAAATATCTTATACTAATTTTGTACGTAACGATAATTTTAGACCTTGGTAAAGGGACATCGATCTGAGTCTTTCGGCCCTGACATATGTATTAGAAATATATACCTAGATATATCTAATTTTTTTTTTTTTCTTATATTAATACAAATCGATGTGACGCTTCCTCTGGATGAAGTGAATTCAGGTCGAGAAACAATAGAAGGAGATGAATTTAAGAACATAGGGTAGGGTACACTGTAAAAAATGTCTGCATGCACATTGATGTAGCGGTATTTGAAGCTTTTGTGCATAAACTGGTACATTAAATGTAATATAAAAATATTATGTGAAATTAATGTACGGTTAAAAAAGAAAATGATTTTAAAAAAGTGGTATTTTTAATAAAATAAAATAAAAATTAGATAATGTTTGTACATTATCTATTAAACATTAAATTTACAATTTTTTTTTTTTTTACAGTGTTCATGGCTCAGAAACAAGGGTAAGTTTACACTGTGAAAATAAACTCTAAATTTATTGTATCGGAAGTTGAAATTTACTTACATAAATATTCATTAAAAATAAGAATTTTACTGTCAAATTGCGACGCAGATGTGTTTGAAATTTCAGTAACAGTTTGTGTAAAAAAAGCTTCCAATACATTAATTTCTAAACAAATTTTTTTTGCAGTGTATATTAAAAAAAAAAAAAATAGAGACAAAAAGTGCCGAAATAATGCCGCGATACTTCAACAGAAATTTCGATATAAAATCGCAATTTAGCTGGCCCACCAACTTCGAGCTCAATCTCCAATAATTGAACTTCTCGATGACATTTGCGTCAGGGTGGTCTCTCGTAATGATGGTTCGACGATAAAAAAAAAAAAAAAAAAAAAAAAAAAAACCGGAGCTGAATGATGGACTACCTATCGCTTGATATGAAAATATTCCTCATAAGTAAATATCGTGCCACAGCGTGGAATGATGGAAGTGTCCGATCGCGTGGGCGTTCGGTATCGGTAGTGAACGGCTAAGGGAACCCGGCGTGCTCGCGCTAGAGCAGGAACATCAAGATTGTAGAGTCCGCGAGACATGTACATGTATTACAGCAGCGTCCGGCATAATCGGCGGTCTCGTCTCGCCGTAGCTCTAACTGACTCTCGCTCTCTTCACCGAGCATCTTACATTTGCGAAGAGAGTTGGGGGATATATACGCGTAGTCTCGGGGTTCGCCGGTTTTGCTCGCGGCATCCCGGGCATGTATCGCCCGCTGAAAGCCTTGGAAGCGAGCGCTAACCCCGCGAATATCTCTCTCCTTCTGTCTTTCTCCCCCACCCCCTCACTACCTATCGTGTTGGGCTCCGACCCATTGTGTCTCTTATTTCTTTACTTATTTATTTCCTCTCGTCTCTACCGTTTCATTCGTTTCGGTCTTCCGACGAGCCGAGAAGTCGCCTACTCGATGCTGATATTCTTCTTCATCGTCCCTTCATCGTCCCTTCATCGTCCCTTCATCGTCCCTTCATCGTCCCTTCATCGTCCCTTCATCGTCCCTTCATCGTCCCTTCATCGTCCCTTCATCGTCCCTTCATCGTCCCTTCATCGTCCCTTCATCGTCCCTTCATCGTCCCTTCATCGTCCCTTCATCGTCCCTTCATCGTCCCTTCATCGTCCCTTCATCGTCCCTTCATCGTCCCTTCATCGTCCCTTCATCGTCCCTTCATCGTCCCTTCATCGTCCCTTCATCGTCCCTTCATCGTCCCTTCATCGTCCCTTCATCGTCCCTTCATCGTCCCTTCATCGTCTTCATCATCTTCGTTGTCTTCCTCAACATTCTCATCTTCATCGTCTTCCACACCATCTTCATCGTCTTCATTATCTTCCTCACCATCCGCATCTTCATCGTCTCCACTGTCTTCCTCACTATCCGCATCTTCATCGTCTCCATTGTTTTCCTCACCATCCGCATCTTCATAGTCTTCATCGTCTTCCTCACCATCCTCACCATCCTCACCTTCATCGCCTTCATCATCTTCCGCATGTGCGTCTTGACTGCGAACGCGATACCGCGAGTCGTTGCCATTGGAAACCTCGTAACGTGCTCTCAGTTCAGCAGGCAGACGAAATCGAGAGACGAGCCAGCAGACCTGACCTCGTCTCTCGATCCCTTGGCTTTCCCGCTGGTTTATTACCCTCTACTCTCTAGTCCGATCTTTCTTCGTTGTTTTCTTCTTATATTCATTCTCTCTTGCCTCTACGCCGTCTCCGTGCGATATTCAACCTGTTCTCAGCCCCTTCATTTTTTTTTACTCTCCTTTTTTTGTTTTACCCCTTCTGCTATGTTTCATCCGCCTCTCTGCACGTTCGTCTAGTCCTTGCCTCTTCGCTCGTCACCTAGAATCGTCTCGATCGATTTCGAAAGATGTGCACAATTTATTCGTTAGCTCGTGTAATTTTAATGTCATGCAAACTCTGATTTTATAAGGCCTGCATCTTCTTCATTCTCTACCTTCCAAGGCCAGAATCGAAGGTGCTGACTTTAAATGTAAATTTTGTTAAATATAATATAATAGTATCGTTTTATTGCTGCAAAACGGTGATTATCAGCAAATAAACGATGAACTAACATAATATAACGAGTGTATTTAAGTGAATTAGCAGTGCAGATTTTATATAAAGCTGAGAAAACCGAAAAGATTGGTGTTACTTATGAGAATGTAAATAACGGAAACGGATAAACGAATAATTTTTATGAAGGAAAATAGTTAAGTTGCCGATTAATTCGTTGAATAATGTACCGCTCAGGCTACCCTGAATGTATCTCCGCGTGTAAGAAGCATTGAAGATTTGCATGATTTTAGCGCACAGTTTCATTGAAGTGATCAGCGCGTCCGATTATCCACGACGAACCGCGTCGGGTCGTCCGAAATACGGGCCGGACACACAATTCACCATTGGCCAGACTCCGGCCGATGCTCCGAAATAGTCATGGATCAATAACGAAAGGGAAGTTTTCCGGTGCGGTGCGACGCAAAAGAAAAATCATAATGAGATCCGAGCGAAGTTGTAACGGTCGCTGGTAGGGCAACAACAACAAAAAATCGTGTTCCGCTGGTCCATTGTGATACTTTGCTGGGACGATTTTGCCTCAGTGTGAAAATTCGTTCCGGTGTTTCGGAGGGAACAATTTTTTTTTTTTTTTTTTTTTTTTTTTTTTTCTGTGTAAAGTCGTGCAGCTTCACCACTGGTCGATTCAGCATTTGCGAACCACTTCGCCAGGTTCACGTGCATGAAAATCTCCGGGCTAAAGATAAATAACTTTCCGACGGTGGAAATTCGAAGCTTGGAACGCACAGACGGTGCTGGACTTTGAATCGCACCGCTCGAACGAGCAGAGTTGTAACGAGATTATTATTATTTCTTTTTTTTTTTTTTTTTTTTTTTTAAACACGTTTCACAAGTTTCCGGAAGTAAAAATTATGCCAGCGTAGTTCGGAAGGTTTCGGTCTGTACGTGATAAGACATTCGACTAGTGTTCTACAACTTTTGTTTTTTTTTTTTTTTTTTTACTTGTAAAAACTTTTTTTTCTTTCAACATACGAAAGTGTACATTTTTTTATGCACTTGCTGGACTTTTTTGAACTTTAGGAATTAGCATTTTCTCGGGAGTAAAAAAAAAGACTTTCGGAGGGCACATTGGAAAATTTCTTATGCACTGGACGAGAAACCGGTGCTGCGTGTTTCTTGATTCTTTTAGGACTTTGAAAAAAAAAAAAAAAAAAATTATAAGACCCATCAAGACTTTGTTTTCTTGGCTTGAATTAATGCGTGAATGCTTCAACAGTGCATTAAGAATATTTTTGGGCTATAAATTCAGGATGACGATGAGGTTTTTTGTAGTCGTTTTGTTTTTTTTTTTTTTTTTTTTTTACAATATTAACGACCAACGATAATTAAAAGATTTGCAAATCCGCAGAATCATCATTAAATAAACACGACAAAAGTGTGACAATTGCTTTTTCATACACTATCTCATTCGAATAAATTAACTTTCCATCAGACTTTGAGACTTCAGTGAAAAATAGGTATAGCCCGAAAAATCGTTCGATCGGCTCTGAAACATTGGCCCTAACTCGTATCTTTGACCCCAACAGGTTGTATTAATTGTTTAACTTTATTTTTTTTTTCAGTAGTCGACTAAAGAAAAATCGGTCTGTTACTAAAAAAAAAAAAATCATCTTCAAGTTTCCATTGCCCGATCTTGGCCACTCATTCTCGCCTTCGCCCGGTTACTATCTACGCAGATAATTTTTTAATTCTCTTCGTTCACCCTCTAAATTGCAATCTCGCAATCTACTAATAAATTGTACATCGCAGGAATGGTTGTATATATATATATATATAGCACACAGTACACAGTGCGTATAGTAGTACATGGTCCGGCATATTATAGTATACTTTGCTCTTCGCGCCCAGTTCGTTAACCGGCTCGACGCCTCGACGCGGAATTCCCTGGACGATGACGCAATGTATAACGTTAGCGGTGCGGTCGAGTCACGATTAACGCAAGTAATTTTTGGTCTGGTAATTACTTCAATTACCGACGACCTTAAGGTTAAATACTAATACTTGGCCATCATCCGGCGTGGTTGACGTCTATGAAAGGCACCCGAGGCTCCGGGCCTTTTTTTTTTTTTTACTGCCGTAGCACACGCATCGAGCCACGAGCAACCGAACGGGACGACGTTAAGAGTACAGTTGAATTTCTCATAAGTTACAAGCTGGGAAAATGCGACCTTTTTTCCCTCTAGTTGGATTAAGGAACGAGCCCGAGTGCCATTTGGCAGATCTCGGAAAAGCGACCGCTCTTTACTTATATTTTTTCCTGAAACCCCTGTAGGATAATGGCGCCAATGAATGGACAGTTAAGTGAACGAAAAAGTCAATGAATGGACTTTTTTGCGCATGTGCCCTTATGAAAAGTGTCCATTGACTGGTTCTGTCCATTCATTGGATGGTTTACCATATATCGTGAGGCGAGTGCGATAAACCATTAACGAAACGATGTATCTGGTGGGGGGGTAACTGTTGCGCATGCGCGCGTCGATAATAGGGATAGCTTTGATGAGAAAGTTATAAGTTTTGAGAGGTTTCTCATATAATTTAGAAAAGATTCGTAAGTTATATGAGTATAAGTTAATAGTTCACTGTTGATGTAGGTTTTGCCGATGGAACACCAATGTTCGACCGAGCATGAACTCTGCAACTATTGAATTACCGATTTTAGGCCAATGTTCGGCCGAATATCGATTCGCCAACCGTTGGTTTGTTGGTACATGGACTCACGAACCATTGGACTGCCGATTTTGGGCCAATGTTCAGCCGAATATCGATCCGCCAACCGTTGGTCTATCGATACATGGACTCACAAACCATTGGTCTGCCGTTTTTGGGCCAATGTTCAGCCGAATATCGATCCGCCAACCGTTGGTCCATTGATACATGGACTTACAAACGGTTGGTCTGCCGATTTTGGGCCAATGTTCATCCGAATATCGATTCGTCAACCGTTGGTCCATTGATACATGGACTTACAAACGGTTGGTCTGCCGATTTTGGGCCAATGTTCATCCGAATATCGATTCGTCAACACTTTTGGTCCGTTGATACATGGATTCACAAACCATTGGTTTGCCAATTTTAGGCCAATGTTCGACCGAATATCGATTCGCCAACCGTTGGTCTATTGATACATGGCCTCACGAACCATTGGTCCGCCTAGTTTGAGGCCGATTTGCGGCACCGTGGGCTTCGAGGTTGGCCCGACCATCGGCCTCATCCCTTCACCCTACATGGGATAGCGACCTTTAAAAATGCATTCATTTCGGGGTCCCTTGGCACATCGCATTTTTATTTTATACCTCACGATAATACGTGGTTGCAGCTAGAAAATTTAAAAAAAAATCAATTTAAGGACCACCCTATGTACCCTACATGAGTATATGTGAAATAGCGCGATCGGTAATAAAAACTCTAACAACATTTCTTCACATCGTTGCATGGACGATCGAATGGGAAGTCTCATCGAAAACGGTCATCAAGTCAGCTCTCCACGAGACTTCTTCCTTCATAAAACCATTAAAAATTCTCCAGATCGTGAATGCCTCCACCCGAGAAAAAAAAAAAAGTTGATTACAGTGTTTGATGCCAACCTTGCACGGCCTGTGTAGGGGGAGGAGAGGTCTTTCACTTAGTATTAATGAAATTACCCTGACTCGTTCCGTTCCGAAGTGTGTAACAGGATAAATCAAGATTAATCCCGACATCGCCGCTCAATCATTAAAAATTAATCTGCCCTGTGCTACCGACTGACCGTTCATTCATTGGCATCCGCTCAGTGGAAATCGCGCGGGACGAGTCGAAAGACGAGAAGTATAAAAATGACGTTACCGTTACTCGAAACTCACTTAACTGAATCCAGTTCAGTGTTAGACAAGGTAACTAGACTCGGTGAGTGAGCATTCCTTGCGACGACTTTGACCCGACGTTAAGTTTCGCCAAGGCTGTCTTGTGACAATATTTCGAACAAGGTCGACGAAGCCGCGTCGATGTAGCGCATGCGTGTCGCAGACTCCTGACGGCTTAAGGAAATTCGAGGGTTAAATTGAAAAAAAAAAAAAAAAAAAGGAAATCACAGTTTTGCCTCGTCCCGCAATGGATTACGAGGATGCCGAGCGAGGCTGAGCCGCTGTTACGAATGTGGCGAGAGAGGCGGTGATGTATATGTAATACACGAAGGGCAAAATGAACGACGAAACCCGTTGGAGCGAAACGCGTGTGCACACACGTGAACGCGATAGTTTCACTTTTTGGCAAAGTTCCAAACGTTCCGGAGACCTGGATCTCCAGGATTGAAGGCTCGGCTCGTGTTTCCGTCTCTTTCGATGCGCGCGGCCGAGAGGCAATAGAGATCACGGGGACGGACAAAAAGATTAAAGATTGACATAGAAGTTGTTTTTTTTTTTTTTGCTGAGCTGTTCAGTAGGCATCTTGCGTGAGCTCTTTTAAAGATGCATCACACATGCATTCTCAATCAAAAGTGTAATGCGACCTAGATTTCAGTACTTCGCGACATGCCAAAAAACCGGAAAAAAAATCAGCCGCATTATGTATGTAGAGACCTTTGATTTTCCATGACAATGCCAAAAGTTAACAAATGATTCGAAAAATTAATCGTGTTAAAAAAAAAAAAAAAAAAAAATCAAACGACTTTTTATTTTATGCTTTCAAATGAATTCCTTGATTTTTTAGAACTCACATGAATTTTTTTTCAGAATTTTCTATCATTTAAAAAAAAAAAAAAAAAAAAATCGGATATGTTTCAGTATCGCTGTTCTACAGTACACACAAGGTGTTTCGAGGCCATTGCGCCAATCGCTCCGGAGTTACGGCCCTTAAACAAAAAATTCAAAAATCGAAATCCAAACGTGAGCGTTCGACGTTCACTCCCAACTTTGCCATAAACCGACATAAAAAAAAATGTATTAAAAAAAATGGACAAAAAAAATGTTTAAAAAAATTGGCAAGATAAAATGGTTAAAAAAAAAAAAAAAAAAAAAATTGAACATACATAGAGTACTTTTGCAATTTATGCACACCTGACCAGCACCGTTCCTTGTGACGGTGAAAATGAAATCTATGCGACGGTAAACAAAACACAGAGTTTTGAGTTTAATCTGCGTCACAGAAGACACGCGTGAAAACACGCCACCCCTCGAGCTCCTCTCTCAGTCTCGCTGACAAAGAATTTCTATATATAATTAATAAAACGAACAACCGCGACTCCGCGGAGCGGCGCTTTGGAGGACAATAAATTCTATGCCGGCAGGGTGTGTCACTCGATTACAACAAAGGTTGGAAAATTAACTGTCGAAAAAAAAAAAAAAAAAGTCCCTCGCGTTGATCAATATTGCATCGCGTTATTGCGAAACACCGCGTAGAAGGATGATATATACGTATGTATCGATGAGTGGTATGTATGTGTTGTTGTGCTCATGCGCTTCGCGCGCTCGAAACCATCGGCATTCAGACACTGGCAAACACCCCGAGGCGTCCCAAGACCTTACAAAACACTCTCACAGAAGCTCGTACTCATACATTGATAATGCCGTGAGTTCATTAAAGGGACTCAAAATAATAAGGGCGTAAGTCCATTGAAGGGATACATAATAATAATGGCATAAGCCCATTAAAGCGACTCAACATAATAAGGGCGCAAGTCTATTTAAGGGATACAGAATAAGAAGGGCATAAGTCCATTAAAGGGACTCAGAATAATAAGGGCGCAAGTCCATATGTATCCCAAATATCTCACGTACGGCTCGGAAAACTTACTTTTCGACCGAAGTGACGTAGACTGAGAGGAAGGATCTAGTAAAAATTACTGTATCACTTGGGAGATATTACCATATCACATAGTAGTAGAGCGTTAGGGCGCCACCTATGGTAGGAAGTGCCGGATTTATAAGAATTTTTCTTGGATATTATGGTAAAAATTTTTGGATAATCTCAGACCTTCTACCATAGGTGGCGAGCTGGCTGGCGCTGTACTACTATGCGCTACGGTAATTTTTCTTAGATGATTGATAATTTTTACTGGATCCTTCTCTCGGTGTATTTATGCTATGACGTTACTTCCGGTCGAAAAATGTGATTTTTCAAACCGGGTGTGACGTATTTTTCGGTTAAATGTGATTTTTCAAACCGGGTGTGGCGTATTTCCGGCAAGACGTCACTTCCGGTCGTTAAAAATGAGGTGTTCAAACCGGGTGTGGTGTATTTCCGGCAAGACATCACTTCCGGTCAAAAAATGAGAATTCCAAACCAAATGTGACGTTATTTTCGGAATGACGTCACGTACGCTCGAAAAATGAGAATTTCAAACCGGACGTGACGTTATTTTCGGTATGACGTCACTTCCGATAGAAAAATGAGAATTCCAAACTGGGTGTGAATTATTCCCTGTATGACGTCACTTCCGGTCGAAAAATGAGAATTCCAAACCAAATGTGACGTTATTTTCGGAATGACGTCACGTACGGTCGAAAAATGAGAATTTCAAACCGGACGTGACGTTATTTTCGGTATGACGTCACTTCCGATAAAAAAAAAATGAGAATTCCAAACTGGGTGTGAAGTATTTCCGGTATGACGTCACTTCCGGTCGAAAAATGAGAATTCCAAACCAAATGTGACGTTATTTTCGGAATGACGTCACGTACGGTCGAAAAATGAGAATTTCAAACCGGACGTGACGTTATTTTCGGTATGACGTCACTTCCGATAAAAAAAAAAATGAGAATTCCAAACTGGGTGTGAAGTATTTCCGGTATGACGTCACTTCCGCTCGAAAAATGAGAATTTCAAACGGGACGTGACGTTATTTTCGGTATGACGTCACTTCCGATAGAAAAATGAGAATTCCAAAATGGGTGTGAAGTATTTCCTGTATGACGTCACTTCCGATCGAAAAATGAGGTGTTCAAACCGGGTGTGGCGTATTTCCGTTAAATCTCCAGAAATCGAAATTTCCGATTTCTAAATTTCATAGTTCAAAACGAGAGCGCAAAGCGCCTGAGTCGCCGATACATTTTTATGTTTTCTCACTGTGCCCTGAAATTAGAAGAGAGACAAAAAAAACGTCTCAACCGCGACTACAACATACAATTGATTAGTGAAGCCAGTTTGACACATTAGAAAAAGAAACGAAATTGGAATACCAATTAAATTGTTAGCGCATCGAAACGGTGTCGATCTTCGTATTTTAATCGGTTCGTCATTACGACGATGCGAAGGGATCGTCGTGGTCGTTTTCACCTTTCAAACGACACTACGGATCGCCCGAAGAGCCGACAGAGCGACATACATATATGCAAACACAAGCTTGGATCACCGCAACGAGAGGCGGATGACGTAATCGAATTATAAATACACGGACTCATAGATATTCCGATCGTTATCTGGACGGAGCCAACATCAGAGCTCCGACAGCTGTGTATGTCATCTGGCGCGAAAAATGTATTCCATACTCAACGCTTTTGAAAATGTGTCAACATAAAAGTGCGCTCCCGTATACCGTAAGTTTAGGGGAGAGCGGGGCAAAATTGCACAGTGGGGCAAAACTTAACGGCGGGACAAAACGCAATTTTTCAAAGTTTCGTAAAACCTCTTTACGAACTGTGCGTCTAAAAATCCTCCCCTGTCCAATAGTGGCATAAAACAAAAAAATTGAAGATCATTAAACCCTGCACGACGTAGCTTTATCGACCGTCGCAAATCCGCAGGGGCCACAACGGTATTCATTTCACTTCATTTTCGGCCCATCGCAGACGTTAATGTTAATTTATTTGCACACAATTTACTTACAGCGATAGTCTCTCGACGACACCGAACGATTTCTCTCCTAGCAGGGATAATGCTATTACACACCGAGCGTGTATCAAATCAAATGTAATTTCGAATGTAGTCGAGAACGGTCGAAAAACGTCGACGTTGAATTCGCGGGCGCATCTGACGAAGCCGCGAATGTGCGGCGCTATATCGCGCCGCGACTCTCCAACGAGGTGTATTTAATTATTTGATTGGATTGACCGATATTTCGCGGGGCGCTCGTTCCGTACAACGGGTGAGTATGTTACGACTGCAGTTGCAGCGCGAAGCCAAGGACAGTGTGCGGCGTGCTGGGAGATACGGCGTTGACGACGAGCTTCGAATAGGGGTGGAAACTGCAACGGAGCGTCCCAGGACGGGGCCGCAAGCTCGCTGACGCCCAAAGCGTTCACACAGATCGAGCACACTTCGCGTCGGCGAGTGATTGGATAAAGGAAAAGAAGAGGAAAAAAAAAAAAAAAAGAAAAAAAAAATAAATAACTTCGAGAAGGGAAGGCGTGATGAGGAGAAAAAATGCTGCAGCCTCCAGACGAGCGTCAGACTCTGGGGGGAAAAAAAAAATCGATCGTGTGCACTACAAACCGAGCACCGAGAAAATCAGAGCCTCGTGATAATTATGCCGAAGGTTTTTTTTTTTTATTTTTTATTTTTTTCCTCGGCGACCTTACTTTCACCTCATTCCTCTGCCGTGTTGCTTTGTAGACTTTTTTTTTTATTTCGTGTGAATTAATTGAGGGCTTACCATTAAGGGCGCCACAGTAAAATGTCGAAAGGGTTTTTTTATTTTTATTTTTATTTTTTGTTTTATTTTCTAGTAGTTTATAGTGTCAAGAACATTTCGGTTAAACGACTCTAAGCGTACTAAATATCCAAGTGAAGAGAATTAAACTTTGAGAGAATGAAAATAAATTGTTATTTTCGGTATTTTCGGATTACGACGGAGTTTTATTTTTGTTTCAGTAGAGATTTTCTTCGACCCATATATTCGTAGAGTTGTTATGTGGTAGAGTTGTCATGGGATAGAGTTGTTATGTGGTAGAGTTGTGTGGGGTACAGTTGTTGTGTGGTACAGGGTTGTGTAGTAGAGTTACGTGGTAGAGTTATCACGTGGTAGAGTTGTCACTTGGTAGAGTTTTTATATGGTAGAGTTTTTATATGGTAGAGTTTTTATATGGTAGAGTTTTTATATGGTAGAGTTTTTATATGGTAGAGTTGTTATATGGCAGAGTTGTTATATGGCAGAGTTGTTATATGGCAGAGTTGTTATATGGCAGAGTTGTTATATGGCAGAGTTGTTATATGGCAGAGTTGTTACATGGCAGAGTTGTTATATGGCAGAGTTGTTATATGGTAGAGTTGTTACATGGCAGAGTTGTTATATGGTAGAGTTGTTACATGGCAGAGTTGTTATATGGTAGAGTTGTTACATGGTAGAATTATTATCCGGTAGAGTTGTTACGTGGTAGA
Organism: Amblyjoppa proteus; assembly: GCA_963922035.1. Taxonomy (NCBI): domain Eukaryota; kingdom Metazoa; phylum Arthropoda; class Insecta; order Hymenoptera; family Ichneumonidae; genus Amblyjoppa; species Amblyjoppa proteus. The sequence goes on from OY998232.1 coordinate 6,788,878, forward strand.
GTTATCACGTGGTAGAGTTGCTATATGGTAGAGTTGCTATATGGTAGAGTTGCTATATGGTAGAGTTGTTATATGGCAGAGTTGTTATATGGCAGAGTTGTTATATGGCAGAGTTGTTATATGGCAGAGTTGTTATATGGCAGAGTTGTTATATGGCAGAGTTGTTATATGGTAGAGTTGTTACATGGTAGAGTTATTATCCGGTAGAGTTGTTACGTGGTAGAGTTGTTATCAGGTAGAGTTGTTAGCGACTGGTTCGCTCCGGCAGGGTGTTTTTTTGTTTATATATATACAGTGGTAAAGATTGTGGGTAGGCATTTAGTACAGTAGAGTTATGTAACATAACTCATAAAGACTTATAATAGGTCATCAACAATTTTAACAAGAGAAATTGACAAGTAAGCAATAGCGTAATCGGTGGCATGTTAGTTAGTAGGCATAGGCATAGGTAGGTGGGAATAAGCATTAGGCAGGTAGTTGGAATCCCATCTCAGGCAATTCAGCACCTTAGATATATCCGATCGTAGCCTCTTCTAATTAATATTCTTTTTTCATTTTTAATTATCATGATGTACCACGAACTACCTTGTTGCGTTGTTATGCAGTTATCAGTTAAGTTTCACAATGTTCAAACTTTGATACCTGCTTCAAGCGTTTAAACCCTTTTTACTCATTTAGGAGCAAATTCCGGTGTTACTGCACACACACCTTTACAGTTTCAGAATTTACGATCTGTAAGTTTCGATGTCCATTAACACAATTTTTTACATATAAAATGAACTTTCCCCCCACGGTCACTGCCCAAGTTTCGCCAGTATTCTATCGACGCCCCAGACATCAGGGAAGACTCGCTGCTGACGTGGTATTCGTCACCGTGGAGTCGTTCGATTCAGCAATACGCGATGTCAACAGAGAAATCCGCAAATGTATAAAATCGAGGACGATATAAACATCACATTTAATATGTCCATTGGCACGATTTTTATTTTTGCCATAAAATGAACTGTCTGCCATGTCTCAACCGGTACATTGCATAACGGAAGCAGGCCAGGTAGCGAAGTGACGATAAAGCGTCGCATTACGTTGAAGGGAGTCCGTACATCAGGGAAGAGTCGGTGCTGACGTGACAGTCGTCACTGTTGAGTCGCCCTTTTCGAATTTGACGCCCGTGCGAGATATCGAATCCACATCTTCATCGACTGACGATGTGGCGTATTTCGGCGGACATGAAACTTCTCTGCACGCTCCCTTCAGTTTGGCGCATCGATCGCCGACGAGCCAATATCAGAGCGAAGAATTTTCGTGGACCGATGGAAGAGTCACCAAAGCCTTCGAGCGATATGATATATCTTGCATTGCACTCGCCTAGTGCCGACGGTAAAGTTGATCCGCTTGACGCAATGCCTCCAGGATCTTCGCGACAGAAACTGCTCAAAAATCCGGTTAGCCCGAACGCGTCAAACTCGCATTGAACCACGTCGTTCCGCCGCGCCAGCATATTTTTCGCTCATTCGCCTCGCTCTTCGTTCTCCATTTTTACCGATCCACTTTTTTCTCTCTCGCTTCATTTATCGGCCGCCGAAAAAAATCAAATAGGGCAAACGCGATGAATATGGACCACCCCGATTAACACGTAAATCAATGGAATATGGACCCGTCAATATTCCCCACATTTGTCCTAATGCGTTTCGCTTTCGGCAAACGACGAATCCACCCCCGTCGCGCGTTCGTCCACTAGCATTTTTACTCACCATTCGCATACGCGAATAACCGTGTATATGCGAGGTCGCAGTACGCACTGACCATTTTTATAGAATTATTCGTTTGTTTCGTTGAGTATGTGAACATTTTTTTTTAACAATTTTTTGCACGCGCCACAAAACGGTTAAACGTCGGTGCCGGTTTCAACATCACGGTTTCTTACCGAATGTGACGTTATACGAAAAAAAAAAAAAAAAACGTCCCTTCCGGTTTCGAAATCTTGGGATTTTACCGAAAGTGACCTGAGATACGAAAAATGTCACTTCTGGTTTCTAAATTTGGATTTTTTACCAAATGTGACGTCATTCGTGAAAAAAAAAAAAAACGTCACTTCCAGTTTCGATATCTCGGTATCTTACCGAAAGTGACGTCATACGGAACAAGTCGCTTTCTCTTGGAAACTTAGATTTTGAAACCGGATGTGACGTTTTCCCGTATGACGTCACTTCCGGTCGATGAATGATATTTAAAAACCGGAAGTGACGTGACAACGAGATTTTTCAATTTTTTTTTTTTTTGGCGCGACGTCATTGTCGGTTTAAAAGTGAGATGTTCAAACCGGAAGTGACGTAAAGGAGAAAGATTTTTCACTTTTCTCTGGAACAAATCACGCGAACAATCAATTACACCAATACGAATATCGAACCATCGATTAATTTCGAATGGTAAGTCGCAATTCGATGGCCCAAAAACTTTTTGCATGCTGAGATAACTGGCATTGATCTAAATGGCCTTCATATCTTAGGGTCCTCATGTCGTCCCGGTCGTTCCTATTTGCCGGTCGATGTACCCAGAAGTTTGTCCCCATTCAAAATTTCCCCGTTGAAACTTCACTCCATAGCCCAAGATATTGAAGTTTTCCCTTGGGTGAACGATTATACACGCCCACGCTCTCCTGCACGTGTAATACGTGTTATAACCATCGTATGTGCGGCAACGATGAATCGTGGGCTGCGAAAGGGGATTCCCCCCCGCGTGCGATTCGACACCGCGAGGAATACTTAATGGCCCTCGGGCACGGACGGTGGGTAAACACGTATAGACGGGAGGAAAAGTGTGGGCACGTGTGTTGCAAAGACGAATCCATTATCGTACACGTGGTAAGCATGCGGGCTTTGCGTCATACTCCGAACGAGCATCAGCCCAAGCACGACGGATCGAGTTTAATCGAACTATCGACACGATTCGCTGGACGCGCTTGCCATATCCGCGCGCAACCGTCTGTTACGAGGCCTTGTCGTCATAGCCATTGTCGTCAGGACGAAAGCCCGTACTGTATGGTTATTCGTGTACCCGGATATTTTTTGCCTGTCCTCGGCAAAGGTTGCGCTTTGTGTAGGGCAAACGTGTCGAATATGACCCACTTGAAAGTTCCGTCTTGGATCTTCGTGCTTCCTGGGGTGAAATCACACGTTGGTTGAGAAAATATGCAACCGAAAGTACAGTGGAATTCCGTTTATCCGAGGTGATGCGGGGAGTGCGTACGTCGGACAAGTGGCATCTCGGATAACACGGATAACACACTCAATTCAAACTTGTACTACTGTTATGTGTTTCAAGAAATAAGATACCACTTCATACACACATCAACTGTATTAGTTCGTTTAGTTATTTCATATAATTATTATAATTTAATTAATGAACATTGGCTTCGAATAAACAAACTCTTGAACCTAAGGTCGGAACTTTTGTACTTGCCAGTTCAAAATATAATGACACAGGAGACTCGTTGAAATTTAAGGGCCTACAGCGGAATTCCGTTTATCGGAGGTGATGCGGGGAGTGCGTACGTCGGACAAGTGGCATCTCGGATAACACGGATAACACACTCAATTCAAACTTGTACTACTGTTATGTGTTTTAAGAAATAACACACCATTTCATGGACACATCAACTGTATTAGTTCGTTTAGTTATTTCATATAATTATTATAATTTAATTAATGAACATTGGCTTCGAATAAACAAACTCTCAAACCTAAGGTCGGAACTTTTGTACTTGCCAGTTCAAAATATAATGACACAGAAGACTCGTTGAAATTTAAGGGCCTACAGCAGAATCCCGTTTATCGGAGGTGATGTGGCGAGAGCGTACGTCGCATAAGTGATACTTATGGATATTGATAAGCATAATAATAATTCCAAAATGTTATTGAAAAATAAAAATTGTGCGACAAATTATCCGGAAACTTAATTTTTTTTTTTCTTGTTAATCAAATGATTTGTCAATTTTACTGAATGCGTATGGATTTTTTTCACAATTTTATTCAATGTTCAAAAATTGTGATATTAAATAAATGTTAACATAAACTAAACACAATTTTCAAACATCAGATAAAATGCTAAAAAAAAAAAATGCATACATATTCAAAAAATAGTGACAAATCGTTTTCATGAGAAAAAAAAAAACAAAAAATATCAGGTTGCCGGGTAATTTGTTGCATAACTCGTTCGTTTAACTTTTACCGAAACTTTTTTATTTCAATAAAAGTTTCGTGAAACTTTTTTTATTTCAATAATTTCTTACTAACATTGTGGAATTATTATTATTATGCACAAACAATATTTTCGACACCTTCCAATTTGCTCGATTTTTTTTTTTTTTTTTTTTTTTTTTTGAGATTTGTATGCAATCGGGCAAAGTGTTTATAATTCGCTCTTATTCCTCTCTCAAACTTACGCGGCTTCAAGCATAACGGAAAGGACTACCTTAAGAATCTCGGGTCACATGCCCAAGATTCTTAAGGCAGTCCTGCAATTACTGTTGAACAAATTAAACAATGGAACCGTCCAATCGAATCTACAAATCGATGTATATAAGGTAAAAGCGGTGAATGTGAGCCGACAGTAAAATACAAATATCATAATTTATATATTTATATATATAATAGAAAAATTGATAAACACAATTAAGGGCTGAAAGACTCCGATTGATGGCCCATTGGCAATGTCATTGAAAGCGTTGTAACTTCTCCACAGAGAGACATATTGGATATTGCATGAACCGATTGATATTGTCAATAAATTTTACTACTACAATATATGATAAAACAATAAATTGGCATGATTTTTGTTCACTTATACATTAGCAATGTAAAAAATAAATTGTAAATTCAATGCACTGGAACGAGAAATTTGCTTGCATTATCTTTACTAATTGAACATTAATGTACTTTGTTTGGAAAATAAGAAAAAATATCAGACACTAAAGCTAAGAAAATCTCGTCCGAAATCTCCAAAAATATTAATTGTGAATACAAATTTTACTGCAAAAATCAAACTCGCATGTGTTTTGAAATTTCCAAAAACAGTTAACGTAAATTTCCAATACCGTTCATCAGTTTTCTAACGAAATTTCTTTTAACACTCTAGTATGAAATGTATATATATATATATATATATGACAACATTATTGAAAATACACAAAAGAAAGATATAAACACGAGATGCATAGCCGAACTTTTTGGTGGCCCACATTCGCAACCTTTAACCTATGCAAATCTACGGAAAGCCCATTGAAGCGCTCGGACAAGCGAGTATCCGGCATCGATACAGAGACAACGATGTTTTAATTAAAGCGTATCTCGTCGCGGTGCAACGACGACGAGGATATCTTTGCCAGAGGCTCCGAGCTGCCGATACACCGCTGCAGTCGTCGACTCGGCGCTTGCAGTACTCTTACAGAGGCGCCTATAAAATTTGCATGATGCGACGGTGTGTTACACCGTAGAAATAATTGATCGGAAAAGACACGAACGCGGAGGTACTTGTAGGTCGTCGGATCGGTGTTGCTGCGCGACGGTTAAAGTTGCAGTGTCTTTGGTGCACTTTACTTGCTGAACTGGAGTGGCTCGTGTGGGTGACCAAGTGTACGTACACGGAGAACGACGTGCGTCACTGGCAATCAAACGACCTTAATACCTGCGACCTATTGACCCGAGCCGCTGCCGTTGCATCGTCGGCCAACTATCCACCTGCGAGTACTTATCGATATCGTTATCTACGACTCTGCGATACTGTCGTCAAGTGCCGAACGCCGGTTGAGGGTCGGTGGAGCAGGGAAAAAATTGATTTGCATTCCGGACAGGGGTGGGATCGATGCGCTTCAGTTCAGGCAGGTTCACTCGGAGAGACACGGCCTGTTCGCCCGGGGACAATTAATATTGTCGCCAACAATCTAATGATTGTTTTTATTTATTTTTTTTTTTTTGGGAATCTGTGCAAATATAGTATTACATCTACAATACTATATTTATTATTGTATATTTATTATATTATACTTATTATTTTATACTTGTTATTGTTATACTTATGTGAGAGACCAAGGGAAGGGTAAATGATAAAAAAAAAAAAAAAAAAAAAAAACCGTTATCTTTTATTCTAATAGAGTATTGGCGAATCATTTTATTAATGAGAGTGATATTAATACACGTGTTAATTTGTACTGGTCTCGGGGAAAAAATTAAAAAATAAATGTTATATTCGTAACATTTAAAAAATACTGCATTACGATACTAGTGCGAAAAAGCTTTTTCCGACGAGTGTGAGTTTGCGGCGCGAGCCGAAGGCGAGTGTTGCAATCGCGCGAGTTAAGAAAACATTTTTCGCACGAGTATCGTACGAAATTTTATTTCACGAGGTGCGAAAGGGGAGTTTTGCGCGCGCGAGGCGTGCGTAAAACTGCACTTTACGCACCGGATGAAAAATAAAATATATATTAATGACTCAGAGTAAGATTCTTTTGCGGGCTGGCGTTAAAAAAAAAAAAAAAAAAATGGTTATTTCAACTTTACTTTTAATTCTTGCAATTCCACACGGGATTGAAACGACAATAATTCACCTCGATAGTCTTGCCGTCGTTTCAATATCATTTGGAATTGTAAGAATCGAAAGTCGAAGTGAAATAACATTTTTTTTTTTTTCTTTGGCAGCCCGCAAGCGATTTTTTTTTTTTTTTTTTTAGTGCATGCACGTAAAACGCTAGAATGTTATGACGAAAAATTTCTGAAAAAAAAAAAAAAAACGAGACCAACCACGGAAAGTTTGCGATGAACTGGCCAATTGAGAGTCAGCGAGAGAAGAAAATTCTCGTGCTATTCCCGGAATAACAACTAAGAGAATCGGAATATCGGGTTTACATTTAGGACTGTTGATCCGAACGTGAACAGGAAGAACGAAGGCCATCGAACCAGGTATATTTCTACGTTAGTTGGGCCGGATAGGTGAACAGTTTGGTTGAAGGAAAAGTGCCGGTCCCTCGCCCCCCCCCCCCCCCCTGGAGAGCCTCGGCCAAAGATTAACTTACACGATTTTGCTTCCGCATCGCTGGGGCATATCATCGGGAGCCCGAAGAGAGAGGAAGGAAGGGGGAGAGGGAGATAGAGAATAAAATCGGCTCTCCGACGAGCAAACTTTCGAAACCTCTTGTAACCTCCCCGCCTCCTCCTCATCTCGCCTCTACCATCCGGTAATTGCAGCCAATCCCATACCCCGATATTTTACCTTCATTATAACGTGCCCCTAATTAATAAATGCCCGAAAACTCGTCTGAGCACATAGCCACGAGCAAACCATACATATAATTCGTTAATTAATTTAATATTCACTGATGCGCCGGGATTATAATATGTATTATCTGTCTATATAGTATAAAAAGGTATCGCCGCCGTGTCATGCATCGGGGGGGTCAATAATAGAGTCGGATGGGCCAATAATAGGGTCGGATGGGTCAATAATAGGGCCAGAGGGGTCAATAGTGACCGATCTGGCCCTATTATTGTCCCATCTGACCCTACTATTGACCCCTCTGACCCTATTATCGACCATTCCGACCCTATTATTGACCTTATGGTCAATAATATGGCGCTCTGTGACCTTATGGTCAGAGGGCTCAATAATACGGTCGGATGGGTCAACAATAGGGTCAGGGGTACAGTAACAGGGACGTGAAGTTGGTTAATACTGCGGCCGTAATAGTGGGGCTTACAATAGTGAGGGAAAACGTCTTTTCAAGGACTTGGAACAATAACGGTTTACGTCCATAAAAGGGTGCGAGCGCGCGAGACGCCAGCTCTACTAGTATAATATAATAATAATTATATATATATATGTGTGTATATATATATGTGTGTGTGTATATATATATATATATATATATATATATATATATATATATATATTCGTTAATTAATTAACCAATTGAAGAAGACTGCAACGCTGTCGGGAGGTAATACGAGACTCGAGACTCTTCAGATCAAAGCGAAAGAGTGGTTAGAGAAAGTGAAGAAAAACACAGAAAGGAATAAGTAGATTTAAAGGGTCCCTCGAAACTCGACTGGCGCACCCTCCTCGGAGGAGGCTCTCTGTCCCGTAACGCTCGTGTCTCGCAGGGCGCACGCACGGCTACGACAACATTGAACTCCGTAAAAAAAAAAAAACAGAAAAAAAAAAATCACGTGTGGCCTATTCACGTGCCCTCCTACCGATCGTCTTCGTCCCGGTCGGCTGAGATGACTCATTGCCGGCGGCACGACTGCATTTTTCCCCTCCCCCACCACCGCCCCCATGGCCGATCGTTCGTCTAATGTTCGAGCTCTCAATGCAACGGTGACACACCCTCGGGACATTTAAGTAGTCTCATCTCTCTTTCCCCTCGCCGTCCCTCGGGGTTGCTCGCAGCGAGCGCAGTCTCGGGGTTCCCTGGGGAACAGCTGCTTCCGCTTAAGTTCGTTCGAAAGACCATGCTGCGCCTCCCGGCTCGACGGACTGTGCACCGGCGAAAGGCTCGAGGAATTCGTCGAATACGGGGGAAAAGCTCCCGGTGAGTGACGGGCAATTGGTAACGAAATCGCCATCGGAGCTCACGAGACAGAGGAGAATAAGGTAAGGACCACAAAAGAAGAGAGACATGTAGGAAACGAAGAGGCAGGAAGATGACGAAAAATGTTAAGGTAGCACTTGTAGATTGGCTAGTCAAATAAGAGTTGTATTATGGAGATTTTGTAATGTCGTTTATTTCGTCGTTACGTTTCGGAAATAATAGTAATATGATGAAGTGTTATTGTACACTTGTGCGAGACTGACTGGTGGAGTTCTTTCGGATGATCTAAATATCGGGACGAAATTTTGGCTCGTATAGTTAGATCGGGAGAAATACTGAACGGCTGAGCATAAAGTACAAGATACATATTTAAACGGAAAGTTTATCATTGAATTCACAGAATCGGATAATATGTTCGGAAATTATTGATTCTTACATAAATTGGACGTATTTTTATACGCTTGCGCGCCACCGGTCTAACCCAATGGCTCGGCTGAGCAAATAAACCAGTGGTCCCGAATTCATAGTGGTTGCCATATAGGTACAGAATGAGACCGGCGGACCAATTCCCGATATTGATTGCAGAATTTTCATTGCGACATTCTATGAGCCCAATATTTTCGAATATCATTTTAATCATCGAAACCTTCGAATCACCTTACGGTTACAGTTCCTGTATGCATCTAATTGAGAGATCCGCATAGAACTTACTAAAAACGCATCTAATTGCGAGATCCACGTAGAACTTACTAAAAACGCATCTAATTGAGAGATCCGCATAGAACTTACTAAAAACGCATCTAATTGCGAGATCCACGTAGAACTTACTAAAAACTCATCTAATTGAGAGATCCGCATAGAACTTACTAAAAACGCATCTAATTGAGAGATCCGCATAGAACTTACTAAAAACGCATCTAATTGCGAGATCCACGTAGAATTTACTGAAAACGCATCTAATTGAGAGATCCGCATAGAACTTACTAAAAACGCATCTAATTGAGAGATCCACATAGAACTTCCTGAAAACGCATGTAATTGAGAGATCCACATAGAACTTACTAAAAACGCATCTAATTGAGAGATCCGCATAGAACTTTCTAAAAACGCATCTAATTGCGAGATCCACGTAGAACTTTCTAAAAACGCATCTAATTGCGAGATCCACGTAGAACTCACTAAAAACGCATCTAATTGAGAGATCCACACAGAACTTACTAAAAACGCATCTAATTGAGAGATCCGCATAGAACTTTCTAAAGATGCATCTAATTGCGAGATCCACGTAGAACTTACTAAAAACGCATCTAATTGAGAGATCCGCATAGAGCATTACTAAAAACCCATCTAATTGCGAGATCCGCATAGAACATTACTAAAAACGCATCTAATTGCGAGATCCACATAGAACATTACTAAAAACGCATCTAATTGCGATATCCACAAAGAACTTACTAAAAACGCGACAGTGACTCTTATCCAACAGAAAAGCATGCTAAATGGACCGACTTTTGATTCATTTGCTTCATGTAAACCATCGTGGCAACCTTGTTCAAATTTTTACGGACACGATCCTCTATGCACCGTTTACGACGTACAAAAACAATTGGCACTGTATCTAGTAGTCAGGTATTGCCTTGAGAGTTTGATTGCGGCGGCAGGTGAGGAGAGACAGCGAACAAGGGAACGGTGGCCGGACGGCACAGCAGTTGGAAGCGGCGACTGTGGAGGATCGTTGGGGGGGGGGGGGGAGTAGGGGAGGTATGGCGTTGGATACAGGGTGCGGAAAACAGCGGGGGAGAAAGAGAGACTGGAAGAGAACGAGACCCCGTGACTGTACAGGGGAACCCCAGTTGGCTCAGGGCTGGTGGCTATCGATCGATCGCAATGTTCGTTCCCTCGGTCCTCTCTCTCTCTCTCTCTCTCTCTCTCTCTCTCTCTCTCCGGCGCCCCCCGCCGCCCCCCTCTCCCTCTCGATCTCGCACTGGTTGTGCCCTCCAGTCCGCCCGGCCGTAGAGCGCCTGCTTGCCGCAACCCGTCTGGCTTCGTGCAGCGCCAGCACCGTCCAACCAAACCCGACCCTTATCTCCCTCCATTTCTACCCGTTTCTCTGTGTACACACCGATTCGTGTAGGTATATATGCCCAAAGGTGTAATACACGTACATCTTCCCGTCTTTCGATCTCTACCTCACCCCATTTCTTCACCCCCTGCAGAACCCCTCTCCATCCCGCCATAGTCCACCTCTTCATCCTGCGGTTCATCCGTTTCATCTCGCAGACTCGGTCCTGCCACCGGTGTCTAGTCCCGTTGTACCTGAATGTACGGTACGCGAGATTTTAGGATCAGAGGTGGATCACGCCGCGGAGCTTCGGGATCGTCCTGTCGGTCACACCCCGACGCCGACACCATCGCCTCCTCAAGGGTCCAGGCACCGTATCTCTCTCACCCCTCCCGCTATATAGCCTTCTCTTGGGTTTCTCTTCTCGCACTACTTCGGCTATCCGTTTACCTTGTCGCCAGTCAGCGACAAGGGCTCCCGTTGTATCGGGTGGCGTAAGGTAAACGGGCTCGAGCAGTGACTAGACGGTAAAAAAAAGATTCCTACGGTACTTAATGCAACGGTACTGCAATAAGATGTACAATTTCGGTGCAAAATTAATGAACGGTATGTCAAAAAGTTTGTGAATACTTTAGTTTTAATAGTTTGATTAGATTTTAGTATAAAATTACTTTAATTCCGATGATTTATTTCAATTTAGGTGTAACAGTATATACGTTTTTCATTACCATTGTACGTTGAATTTAACATACCTTTTCATTTTAATTTCACCTTTTTATTTATAATTTTTTTCTAACAGTATAGGCAAGAAAAATCTCAGACCACAACACCCTCTAAATGCATAGGGATAAGCGAGGATTGATTCACATCCAATGAGGACATTCGGGAGCACACAAGTACTCCTGATTAGGATCGAAATTAGAGATTATTGCATCAAAATATACTGACTATATAGGGTGGAAGTGATGAATATGAACTGATTACCATGTAAATTAATTATCTATGTATCAGCCCACATTCACCACTTTGACTGTGCTGATCGGTGTTGGACGTTAGTCAGTAAGAGGGCCACGGTCGGTATTCGGGCCGTTCATCTCATACAATACGTTACCACCTACCAAGCCTGACCTACTATCTTTATGACGCGTTAAGTGTCCCACGTATATAACGCATTTTCATGGTAAACGAGGATAGAATGGGCTCAGCTTTCAGGCTTGCACGGTACATTCTTGTTTGGACCCCCGTCTGGATCTCCCTTCAACGGAACTCGAGGGGGGTGTTACTCAGCGCTTCGCCACTTTGGTAGGTGCAATATGGTTCAGCCATGGTCATGGCTTCTGTCCACCAGCGAAGCTTGGGCATGGTCACTTGAAGTTGTTCGGGACAAAGGCTTTGCGTATATTACTTAGGATGAAAGTTGTCCTGTCGGTGAATATGACCCACCTCGATTAACACGGTAAACTATGTGAAAGTTAGACTGGACCATATTCTAACCTATAAATTGTGCCTCCGAGCGAATGAGCTGTATACGTACTTAATCTCACCATCTCTTGAGGTTCTCCATTTATTTTTCTTGCATAGCCTCTTCTATGATTTAGGGTGAAAGTTGCGAATACGATCCACCGCGAATTGACACGGTAAACTACATGATCGTTGGATTGAACCATATTCACTACTTCCACCTTATGTTGGATTGGATTTTACTGTACTGTCATTGTAGCTCTGAGAGGATGAACTTCATTCGTACGTAATCCAAACGTTCCCGGGATTTCCCCATTTTTTCACACCTAGTTTCTTCTATGACTTAGGACAAAAACTATGAATATGCCCCACCTCGATTAACACGGCAAACTATGTCAAAGTTGGACCGGACCATATTCGCATTTTACCTTATGCACTGTACCTCTGAGGAAATGAGCTCTATTCGTACTTAATCCAACCATCTCTCGGGTTTCTCCATTTTTTTTTTTCTTACATAGCTTCTTCTATGATGAAGCTAAAAAAAAGAGGACGTACCGATAAGAGATAGCCAAATCGTCTTCTCTCAAGAATTCGAGTGGACTCTCGTTTGAAAGACGAACCGGCGGTGCCAGAAACGGCAGTAACCTCCTCCAACGGAACACCGCAACCAACCTGACCTACTCTCGCTCTGTGTGTGTGTGTGTGTGTGTGTGTTTGACTGTGTGTTCTTGACTGTCTCAAAGCTCTCCAGCTAACTCAGCACATGTATACAGCATGTGGCTACTTGCTCGTGTGCTCTCCTTGCAAGCTCGCCTGTCTTCTCTGTGTCTGTATCCAGCCGGTAGGTTCATTTTATAATCTACAGACTCCTCCCCTCTTCCCGCCCCGGCAGCGTCGACTTTTGCCCTTTGGTGCATCGTGTAAAACACACCTTTGCACACGACCGCGCCAGTGCAACTGCGCTGCGGGCTGTCCCGGTTCCGCTCGTACAGTTTGCGGCCAAAGCTTTTGCTCGTTACAACTGTCCGGCTTCTTCGTCGTTGCGCCAGCTTGCACTAACTCGCGTTATTATGAGCTATCTTGGGTCTACCGTTTCTTGGACCTTTGGCCTGATTCGATAGTGCTGTAGTCCAGAGAGTGTCAGGGACTAGCAAAGGAGATCAAGTTGGAAACCACGCAAGTAATAAGACACACAGAGGTATCCATAACCGGATCGCCGAAAGGACATTGAGGATGGGTCCTGCAGCGTCTTTGCTCGCTCAAGAGATGTAATAGCTTGCTGGCAGAAATTTTACAGCGTTACATGAGGTCCTGATAAGATCCGAAAAGATCCGATAAGGTCTTAACGAGCCTTTACCGGACTTCATAAGCCCCCTATGTCACACTAGAATTTCTACTCTGGTAACTACTAAAGTGCGATCTCTAAGATCAGATAAGCAATTTTTTTCGCTTATTATACAAATAACTTGGATTCACGAGAATTGTTGAAACTCTAAGTTACGATATATGACTATGGGGATGTTTTCAATTTGAATAAAATGAAATTCCATGTACAATCCTCTATGGTTCTCTGTCTGACACCCTTGAATACCTTAACACCCTCTACTCTTAAAGCGTCGAAGATCGAAAAGCAATGTGGGCATTCTTGGTGTATTGTAACACATGGTACGACAACCCCCCCCCCCCCCCCCCCCCAAAGGCATTGACAATTGCGAAGTGAAACTACTGAGGGTAAGTATCGACGTCCAGGTGTACACCTAAAACTGGACCAGTGGTATAGAGGACTGGGCGACAGGGACACCAATTCACTAGGACATTATACGGACCGGGCAGTTCTCCCGCTGGTACCGTTGATTAGTTTGGGCAAATGCGTTCGGCATCGGTACGAGGCAGCCCACAAGTGAACGAGGTGAATCCAGTTGATCGTCGGAAGTCCAGGTGGTCGTCCTGAAAAGCCGGGTCTTTTTCCTTGCTCACTTTATCTCCCCGGTTCTTTCTCCCATCGAATGTTCGAACGCCCCCTCCACCTCCTGCGGGAAGCCCCTGTGAACCGTGTGGTTTGAAGTAATCCTGGCTTAGAGAAGCGGATGAACGTCATTCTGACTCGAGCAAGGACTCTCCTCCGTACAGAATTGGTTTCTTCCTCGCGTCCCGGTTGCGATTCAAACTTCCATCTTTCCCTCTCCCGTTTCACTACTCCATCCGTCTACACTGGCGTCTTCCAGAACCGCTATTACTTTTCCCAACAATGGTGGAAAGACCGTGGCCAAGTTTCCGATGACAAGAAAGTGTTTCGCAAGATCCAAGAATCTTTCGGGCTCCCCGAGGTCTTTCCGTCTCGTCAGTATTATATCAAACTCCACACTACGCTTCGTCACTCGTCGTTTTTCATACCGGCGACCGTCGTAATCTCTGTTGACTGACCCAGTCGCCCAATAACGGAAATACCGATCTTACCGGATCTTCGAACGGATTGGCAGTGGTGCGACAGTGCGACGATGAACGGATATCGAACTTTCTCGGCTCTCTCGTATCAATAATTATGAGCAACTTTTGTTTTTTGGTGAAAAATCAATGGAAACTTGATTACCATTCAAGTGATCCGATTTAACTCCGTGTCGGCGATGCTTTCTCGGCCGGGCCATTGCGGATGGAAAATACGACGACCTTCTTTCCAGACATTCCGGTCGACATGCAAGAGAAGATATTCGGCATTTCTCAACTTAGCTCAGTCACCAGGCCGAAACATCGTCACCAGCGGAGTCGTCAAAATCGTACGAGAAAAGTTCACACTTAAATGACCTATAATCCGATGTGAGACCTTTAGCCTAACGAGCCGTTACGGGAGAGGTGGAAATATCCTAAAATATACGTGGGAAATGACATACCATCTTGTACATATTTAATATACACAATACATATGTATATACAACTTGAAAACAAGTAGGACACGGCTATATCTACGCAGATTGACAAGCTCTTGTGGTATAAAGCGATAGGGGCCGAGCCAAATCGGGAATGCACTTTTATAGATTCTTTTTTATTTCGGATGCTCTCAGGGAAACGTATGGGACACACGCTCTGGGGATAGAACAGATGTTCTTTTTTTAGAGGATCACGACCAAGTGAGGAAAAAGTAATTTTAAAAGTTCAGTGCTTTAAAAATTGAGCGGGTCTTTTTACTGTTATTAGATTAACATTCGCTCAGTAACTTTTGGCCGTAATGCTTTTTTGGACATATTCTTGGTCACTTCAGAGATTTTCGAATGGGGTCTTAACTTAAGTGTCGAGATTCTCAAAGCTTTTGGCGAGGTGTTTAAATACAAATTCTCGATCGTCACAGCCGGCCCCGACGGGGTTCTTTTGGGGCCTAATGTGAGCCCCATTTGTCACTTAAAATTTTCCACCACCATAAGGGTATTTAAAGAATTAGAAAAAAAAAAAAAAAAAGAGACAATCTACAAAGTGCCCTGTTAGCACAGCTAATGAAGACGACGTCAAGGTAGCTGCCAGGTCGGGACGAGAAGGACGGGGGATCCGCTGACGCCGTTCGCTCGCCAGCTCGCGCGGAAGACGTCGATTTTGCAACGCGTGCGTAGTTGACGATGGGCATGCCCCACGTAAACGAGGAAGCGTCGGCGGGTTTCGAGTCTGCGAGTGCACACGAGAGAGCCAGCCGAGTATTATGAACCCGTGGCATTATACAAGAGGAGATTCCTGGGGCCGGTCTGCACGAAGGTGCATCGATGATGGCACAGAAGCCACTCTAGGATCGTGCTATTTTGGGCACATGAAAGGCCGCTTTCCAGTGTCCGTGCGCCGTCCGCTGGGGCGGACACCTGGGAGTCTGGTTGTGGTGCTGAAACCGAGGCACGGCAAGCTCCACCCAGGTAACGCTGAACTGCCTGGGCATCGCCAGAGAGCGAAATAGAGAGAACACGACGCCGGCCCTTCTCGCTCGTCTCGCGGAGCTCGGAAGGAGCTCCGAGCATCGTGGCATAGGTAGCCGACAGGCATGCGAATGAACAAGATGATCTCAATACCAACTGACTAAAAAGAAAACAGATTTTGCACACATTAGAATAAAATCCCTTGGTAATCCCATAAATCCCAGGAATCATAAGAACCAAATGCATTCAACAGTCAGTACTCCGAAGACAACAATATTTCTATCGAAACCATTTTTTTGTTTCTTTACAATAATAATATCAACTTACTTACCAGCGATCGCCAGCGTACACAAAACAATTCTACCTGTAACATCCGCGGTCGCTAGCCTTTCAAGCCAAATCCAATTTTAACCAAAGATATCTACCTTGGAAAATGGTGGTACAGCTGCCATATTGCAAGGTAGTTATATTTCCTTGAAATCGGATTTGGCTTGAAACGCCAGCGAGCTCGGGTATCAAAGGTAGAATATCAACTCAGTGACCGCTGGTAACTAAGTTGATATTATTATAGTATAGAAAAAAAAAAAAAAAACAAAAAAATGTTTCCGATCAAAAATATTTTTGTCTTCCGAGTACTAACCGTTAAATGCATTAGGTTCTTGTCATTTCTATCCAGCATACGATTGGGATTTAGTCACTTTGCCTACGATTCGCAATGGGTTTCATTGTAATGTGTGCACAATGTTGTTTTCTATTTAGTCAGTTGGTAGCGAAATCGTCTCGTTCATTCGGATGCTCGTCGGCTACACCGCGCTATCTCCGGTGAACCATGGGACGTGTCGGTGGATGCGGAAAGGTGTGCTTCGATTATATGACCCAGCCGTATACTGTATTTATCGTGGGAAGAGCCCGGGATGGATATCTTTCGCCCGTGCAAACTCCCGACTCGCCAAGATGCGCGAACAGGGAACAGGATCGAGAGGAAATTTCAGCCATTCGACGATCATAATCGAGTTAACTGCGAACCGGGCGCGCGGAGAACCGTTACCGCGAAGATCAGCGAGAGCACGTCGATTTGCCCCGTTCATTCGAGAACAAATGTACGAGGCCATCTTGAATACGTCGCTGTTCTATTCAATCGGACTACATCGAGGGCTTTTGGAAATCGCACGATATGGCGAAACATTGAACTATGTTTCTGCGTGTCTTCAGAGTTTTGGGTACCCAATTTTTTTTTTTTTTTTTTTTTTTTTTTTAACGAACTCAACGGTGTTCGACTCTTTCGCTCGAAAGACAACTGGACAATAAATGGCACATCGCGTGGCCTGATCTTAGCTGACTCCTCAGTCATATCGATAGTTTTACGAACGCTAAAAACCACTGGACAATGTTACACGCCACTGCTTAGCAAGACATTTTTTTTTTAAATTATTTCTCTGTGATCGTCACTTTCGGTTTGAAAATCTCACTCTTAAGCCGGAAGTGACGTCACGCATGAAAATTTGAAAAATTTCGTTGTGTCACGTTTCCTGTTTGAAAAATCTTGATTTTCATTTTTTTGACGAACAATTGACTAATCACGAAGAGATCAAGAAACGAGAAGCGATAGTTTTTTTTTTTTTTTTTTTTTTTTTTTTTTTTTTTTTTTTTCTGTGATAACTCGACGCTACCCATGAGGACATTGATTCACAGCTTTTTGGAACTAAATCGCGTCTACGCACAGTGAAATCCTAAACGAACGAGTGCCGTTTGCATCGGCTTCCAGAATGTCCGATCTCTAACAGCCTGGGAGGAACTCTCTCTCGAGAGAGAGAGATCGTTAAACGGAGTAAGAGAGTCGATCCTGTGGGAGGGGAACGGAGCTACGGCAAGTCCAACGCGTCAGACGAGACCGCCGCGCAATTTCGCGACTGCCGAGGTTCTCAGGAAACCCCCGTAAAATAATCTTCAGTGGCAACTTTTTGTACATCCAAATCGCATTTTACACATCCATTCGCTGAAAAAAAAAAAAAAAAAAAGCCCGTGAACTCGGCGATGAATGCCTCGCGCACTCGAATTCGAGTTTTCGTAAATTTTTGTTTACTACAAAAAAAAAAAAAAAAAAAAAAAAAAAAAATGGAACACCTCCTTCATGTTTCCTTCGAGTTTTCAAACCACCCGCCTCTTTGACTTAAATTGAAAGATGTTTCGTTGCTTTTTTTTCCTCGGTCAGGCTCTCGCATAAAAATTCACAGTGAGATCTACGAAGACCGATTTGCGGAAACTCTATACCCGAGTTTTCGCTGTAACGCCGGTAGTTATCTGAGCGGGATCGCGGGACCGTCGAGTTAAGCGGGCGTAAAGTCATCCGTGACAGTCTTTCACCCTCTCGGTCGTTTTCTCGAGTCCGGCTTTATTCACGAGCTCGCGTGCAGCTTCTATGCCGCTCTTTCTCTCGACCATGTATGTGTGTATATATATTTGTACATGTATATGCATGCACACGTATACACGTACACATCGGCGAGGAATTAAGATAACTCGCGAGGAGGAGGAGGTAAAAGGTGGTCTCGCGAATCTCTCGTATCCCATTTCGAGAGATCGTAAAGTCCGTGGAACGGCGCCGTTTACCTGTCTGGCGGAATGAGGCAGGCGTACACTACGCAGCCCCAGGGCTCTCTCAGTCTCCCTTTTCACCCCCCTCGCCGGATCTCATCTTCCTAAGGATCTTCGTCCAAGAGCGTACCCGCTCCGTTCAAACATAGATTCGTAAGAACGGGCAATTTTAACCTTACTATTTTGTCGGTGAAACCATTGATAATCAGAACAAGTGTAAGTGTAAGTGTAAGTGTAAGTGTAAGTGTAAGTGTAAGTGTAAGTGTAAGTGTAAGTGTAAGTGTAAGTGTAAGTGTAAGTGTAAGTGTAAGTGTAAGTGTAAGTGTAAAGCGTAAG
This sequence comes from Amblyjoppa proteus, assembly GCA_963922035.1. NCBI lineage: Eukaryota > Metazoa > Arthropoda > Insecta > Hymenoptera > Ichneumonidae > Amblyjoppa > Amblyjoppa proteus. Next base: position 6,807,803 of record OY998232.1, read on the forward strand.
TGTAAAGCGTAAGTGTAAAGCGTAAGTGTAAAGCGTAAGTGTAAGTGTAAGTGTAAGTGTAAGTGTAAGTGTAAGTGTAAGTGTAAGTGTAAGTGTAAGTGTAAGTGTAAGTGTAAGTGTAAGTGTAAGTGTAAGTGTAAGTGTAAGTGTAAGTGTAAGTGTAAGTGTAAGTGTAAGTGTAAGTGTAAGTGTAAGTGTAAGTGTAAGTGTAAGTGTAAGTGCAAGTGCAAGTGCAAGTGTAAGTGTAAGTGTAAGTGTAAGTGTAAGTGTAAGTGTAAGTGTAAGTGTAAGTGTAAGTGTAAGTGCTTCGACATACGCTTCGTATGTCGATTAAGAAAAACTACTCGTGGCTTGCAATCGACCTGCCACACTTACGCCCTTAAGGCTGCGCATCTCGTTTCACCGTTCGTTAAGCTCCGTTCATATCCGCTGGCACTATCCTTCTGCAAGGTATCGAATTAAATAAAACCTTAACGGAGGACAGATAAAGGTATCTCCATGGCTCAACGGTATCGGGTCCGGCCGCTGACAAAGCCGTTCCTTCTACCGTACGGCAACGAGAACGAAGTAATCAGTAGATGCGAGTCGCTCGCGGGGAGCTGCGACAAAACTTCGAAAGCAGCCGGAGTTCCGTTCTGCAGACACTGTCTGCTCTCTCCCTTACTTTCTGCTCTCCACACGCCGTCGACACTAACCGAATGCATTAGAGTAATCAGATCGCTGAGCGTGCGCGCGCACGCTCGGATCAAGTGTGCGCGTACTCGTGGCCCGCAGCCACAACGCCATACAATCTACGACAGACAACCTACCGGCGAAACAACAAACTCTCGGGCACTTTGTTTGCCCGGTACACTGTACAAGCTTCAACAGACGTTTCCCAACTACTTGGCTCATTCGCGGAACGTATAACGGCTGAATTACGTCTGCCGTGTGCACTGCGGTGCGGCGTTACCGCGCGCACGACGCAAGGCGAAGTCTGACTGACCTTCCGAGGGATGACTTTCACCTTTGCCACTTGCGAATTTCAACGTCCCGCGGGGTCATCCGCGTGCCGAACTGTGCCACGAAAGCTCGCGGTCGGATACTTGGCATTGACTGAACTGGCGAATAGCGTGTTTTTTGTTTTGCTTTTGTTTTCTTCTTTCTTTCGTCTTTTTTTCGATTGAAACGAGAACACCAAGGAAAAAGAAAGAACTCTGCTCGACACACGAGTCGACTATAGGATGCAGCTGCGCTACGTATAGGGTGGAGGGGGGATACGAACCGGTACATGTATCATTGGATTCTGCGCTAATCGGGCTGCTTCATATTCAGCACTTTTACACACTCGAATAGTGTGTATTATATTCTTGCGCCGGATGCTTCAAGATGTCGCATTGTAACTGTCGCGACCTTCTCGATTCACTGCAGTCGCAGCCCGCAAGAAACCTCGAGTAATAATCGATGAGGAACAGCGGCTGCAGCATCCGTAACGAAACTTTCAAGCTCGCGCTCCGACTCGGTAGCTCGGGAAATAAAGGGCGAGGGGGAGGAGCTGAATCGTTCGTCTTGTGTTTCTAGTGTTTCTGGGTGGGAGTCAAATTTTCTGAGGATCAAAATTTGGATCGGAGTAAATCTCGGATTTTGATGTCAACGAAGGTTCTAACGCTGAAAGACCAATCTTACAGGTGTCTTTAAAGTCAATAAAGATATATAAAAATATAGAGAAATTGCGAATATAAAGATGGCGCAATAAATTGAAATCGAAAACAAACATTTGATTGGACAGAATCGTGAGGGGAGCGAAATATAGAATCGACGAAAAGTCGAACGCTATACAAATTCGAATTCGATCAGGCGTGTAAAAGTAGAAGTAATAGAAGTATAGTTATATAACTAAAAAAAAAAAAAAAAAAAAAAAAAAAATTAACGTCCGATATCGATCGGTATTCGAAAAGACGTCACTAGCAGATCACCAATAAGCGGTCCTTCGAATCTAGATTTGCTAATGAAAATTATTAATCGCTACGATGACACGCGTATTCGTCCTTTGGTCTGCGCTTCGATTTCGTGCGCGAGCACACGAGCGTCTGTTTGTTCGCATCTAATTGATTTAATTGCCGGTTACGAGAGATATCCTCGATCGTGATATGCAATGTACTTTCACCGGCGTTCCTTTCGTCAGTGTGCCCGGTGAGTTGACGAGCGGGCAATTAACTCAAGGCTTCTGGGCGCGGGGAGGCAGAGACGAAAAGACAATGAGGACAGAATGAAAGAGAGTCGGAGAAAGTATCTTTCGAGACGCAAAAGTTTTTCATTCTTCGTTGAAAACGAGATAAAGCGGGAGACGACGACGAGAGAGGTTCGGTCGCGCGCGCGCGCCTGCGCAACTCCCGGAGCGCGGAGGAGTCGGGCCTCCTCGGAAGGGCTAATTACGCCCTCGCGAATGCTAATTGATTGAATTCGTCGGACCGTCCGATCTGGCTTTTCGCATCAACCACCGATCTCCCCCGTTCCGTACCGCTCGCCGCCCTTTGTGTCTGCGAAAATTTGCCCTCTACCACTCGGGGCTCTAAGAGTCTTCTTCGTCTTTACGGACCAACGAATTCGCGATTCAGCGCAGCCACTCTCGGTCCATCCGTCTGCCCTTTTTCCTACCGCCGTATCCATTTTTTTTTTTTTTTTTTTCTCTTCGTGATCCTTATACAGCCGAAGCTTTCCGGACCGGAAGTGATCTTCTGGCTCTCCGGGACGGTGCACCTTGTCCTCATCGAAGGATTATCTTTTATTTATTTTTTTTCTCTGAGGAGCTCTTCAAGAGCTTCCGGTACCGGAGACGAAAGAGACAAATGATTGTTGTTCTTCGCGGATGGCGTACACTGCTGTTCATGAATGGATTTCCTGGATTTCCTTGCGCCTTGGTGGATGTCTGGTGGATGTATTGGTCGATGTATTGGTGGACGTATTGGTAAATGTGTTGGTGGATGTATTGATCGATGTATTGGTGAATCTATTGGCGAATGTATTGGTGAATGTATTGGTGTATATATTTGTAGATGTATTGGTGGATGTATTGGCGGATGTATTGGCGGATGTATTGGTGAATGTATTGGTGAATGTATTGGTGGATGTGATGGTGGATGTGTTGGTGAATGTGTTGGTGAATGTGTTGGTGAATGTATTGGTGAATGTATTGTTGAATGTATTGGTGAATGTATTGGTGAATGTATTGGTGAATGTATTGGTGAATGTATTGGCGAATGTATTGGCGAATGTATTGGCGAATGTATTGGTGAATGTATTGGCGAATGTATTGGTGAATGTATTGGTAGATGTATTGGTGGATGTATTGGCGGATGTATTGGTGGATGTATTGGCGGATGTATTGGTGGATGTATTGGCGGATGTCTTAGTGAATGTGTTGGTGGATGTCTTGGTGGATGTGTTGATGGGTGTGTTGATGGGTGTGTTGACGAAGATAATTATTGTATTTCTGTAGTTCGTGTAGACAATATAAAATATACCAACTACCGTTATTACTATGGCCGTATCACCCGTAGTGTCCGGGTGATATGGCTGATCGCAAATATTTATATATAGAGCTGCAATTAAATCACGCATCGAAAACATCGAAAGTTCTGAGTGAATTACTTCAATTCCATGTTTCTAGAGTAGGTTGCGACCACAGTTGAAAGGTTTATTTTTTTACGTTAGACCTCCAATTTTAATTGTTTAGAAAATCATGGCCATATTATCCCAACTTATTATATATATATATATATATAATATGACCATATTACCCTATACCGGTGTAGTTCAGCGGGACTGCCACCCTAAACCCTTGCGGAAATAGATCCGCGGGTACATAACTATGTGCCATGTTGGGTTAATACGGGTCCCTGAGCGATTCAAGTCGCGTTTGATGGATCTGCGGGTAATGAAAGGGGCGTCGTAAAGGAGCATGAGCACGTGCGTTCATAATTGTTCGTGCCGCGTTCGATGAGATACTGCGCGTGGGCCCTTCGTACTAATACACAATAGAACAGGTTTAATTGTTTAACATCAAAGGTTACACAAGATGCAACAATACACTGAGAAAAGAGTTCACTTAATGTTACCACAAATATAATGTTCGATATGGGATAATAAGTAATCACTTATTTCGCCCGATTTAACCAGCGAAATGACGTTTAATTGACACAAGACTCAAGAATTGACTCAATGCAATCGTTCGATCGTACAAAAAAAAAAAAAAAAAAAAAAAATGATTTGACCCGACGAAAATATATCGACGTCAAATGACTGTTTATTTCGTCATATCCAGCAAATGATTTGGTAACATTGAATCGACTATTTTCTCAGTGTACGCTTCTTTCGTCGCTGACCCGACGAGACTGAAGGTACACTTCGAGGGACCATAATATTCGCATTTTGTGGACGTATGTGCCGGGTTATCGAATTGCAGACACGTACAGGTTGAGGCGTGACGAGTGTAGGAAACGTGCGAGCGTGGACATGGATGCGCGAAGAAGTCAGGCTCTCCGGTTACTCGTGCGAACGATTCCGTCGCCTCGACCAGCTGCTAGACGCGCGCTTCCACACATAAGTAATCATTTTTGTGTTACTTTTTTTTTTTTTTGTTTTTATTACTATTCTCACCGGACAACAGCCTCCGGTTTATAGCCTCGCTGCCGGTGTCACCGCGACAACGTGAACTGCACACGATGGCGATAGTCTAATTTGTCAGGTGCGTCTCGCATAGACGAAAAAAAAAAAAAAAAAAAAAAAAATATCCAAAGCTTTACATTCAGTTCACACTATTTAGCGATTAAGTGCAAGTTGCATCAAATGTCATTGTAACTAGTCAAAAGTAATGTTGTATCATTGACCATTATTGACCTGTACGTTCTAAAGAACATGCGGCTCGCTAGTTCTCGGTTGGGTGTCTTGAATTACTGCCTACTGACTGGAACTGACATACCGATATGCAACCGACGTTGCACAATGAGAAAAGGATCTCGGAAAAGCTATCGAGTCATATTCAGTGAACTTCGACGAGGCTTCTACTTTACACAGCATGGCAGAGCATTCGCCGTCACCAGCGACATGTGAAATGTTCACTGGGCTACAGCAATTTTGCAACCAACCTATATGGCCATTTTTTTTTTTTTTACACAAGGCCGATTGGCAACATTTCGCTTATCGCCCTAAATTCGCGGATAAAACCAAGAATTTCGTGCGTAGAACTAATAATTTCGTCTAGAAATCTAGAAATTTCGTCAATAAAACTAAGAATTTCGTCAATAAAACTAATAATTTCACAAAAATTAACAATTTCATCGATCACATTTTCTTATGCATGTATGCATTAAAAAAAAAAAAAAAAAAAAAAAAAAAAAAAAATTGATCGACATGATATTTCGGTACAACTTGCAAACCTAAAGCGAAACGGATAGCTATCGCGACGCCACACCGATTAACTGTATTTTCTAGTGAGAGGAACTTATAATCTGACAGAAATTAGGGGAAACTCGGTTGATATCTGCAGTAACTTAAATTATCATATTTTACAGCAGAATGCGTTAAGTTTAATAGAAATATTCGCTAGGATATCGCTGTAATTTCCTCCGTACCCGAATATTCCGTCGCTCTTCACCAGATTTATGGTAATTTTCATCATATCAGTCTCTCAGTCTATACGAGATTCAAGTGTCCTTAAGTTCAGACTGTTTGTTTTTTTTAGATGAATTAAAAAAAAAAAACAAAAAAAATATCCAACTGATGTACATAACTTATAATTCATAAAGATCCGCTTTTTTAACGACCGAATCAACGAACGAACGAGCTAAAATGACTTGATGAAAAATTCCGGAAGTTGCGTCTGTGAACGCAGACGGCGTTCACGGACGCGACGAGCCGATAACTTCAATCAAAAGTCGAGCTTGCGACACTCCTTTCTTTCAGGTCGGACGTTGAAGGGGGAAAACTCGCTTTGGCTCGCCGCTGTCGCAGACTGCGAACGAGACGCGAACTATCGTCTACCTTGCGTCAACGATCGATTTTGTTATTTTTATACACCGTGAAGTGTAATAATAACGAGTAGCGCGCGAGATTCGCTCATTACGAGTATTATTAGGTCGAGGTTTAGCTTCGCGACAACGTCGAGTGCGAATCATGAGCATCGGGAGTGGCTGCGCTAATCCTTGAGATTTATACCTTTTTTTTTTACCTTCTTTTTTTTTTTTATACCGTTATCTAGACAGTTTCACACAGTTTCATACATTTTACAGTTTTCCGTGCCGAGTGAGTGGGTTTTTTTTTTATTCATTTTTCATCTCGCAGTGTGAATTTTACAAATCATTAGGGTGTTAAAGCTTCTAAACGGAGCATTTTTTTTCTCACTCGATTTTTCTTTGAATATATATATATATATATAGTATATTTTTTTTCAAACAAACAGTGGATAGTTAATTCTTGTATTCTTGGGAGGGAAAAAAAAAAAATTCTTGCCCCTACGACGAAAAATTAACTCTCACAGCAAAATAGTTCGGTCTCGACCGAATGTTGACGTATTTCCGGTATGACGTCACATCCGGTATAAAAAAAAAAAAAAAAAAAAAAAAAAAATCAAATTTTCAAACCGGAAGTGACGTATTGCCGATGGAAAAATTAATTTTGTGAACAGGAACCATTTGCCACGCCAGCGAATAACTTGCTACACCAGCAAATCGTTTGCAAAAACAACAAATCTTCCGTGACATATGAAATTAGTTCCCGTTAACAAATTCTTTTTGCTGGGAGGACGATAGACTCACTGTGAAAAAAAAAAAAAAAAATTTGTTTGAAAATTGCCGAACAGTATTGGAAGCTTTTTTTTTTTACATAAACCCCTTCTGAAATTTCAAATACATATGCGTTGCAATTTTACAGTAAAATTAGTATTTTTGACGAAGATTTTTTTTTTTTTTTAAATTTCAGGCGAAAGATTTTTGATCTTAATATCTCGTATTGTAATTTTACAGTAAAAGTGCATTAATGCCCAATTAATGTAAATAATGTAAAGAAACTTCAATTTCCCGTAAATTAAATTGACAATTTTTTTTTTTTGTTTTTTTTTTTTTCAGTGTCTCATTTGGTTGGTACAACCAAATCATTATTTTTTTGAACGATCATTCGCCTCGGTCGATTAAACATATTTCGATTGAAACAAATTTTTTTGATTGTACCAACCAAACAACGCCTTTGAGCGCCGGGGGAACGCACCTTGGTTAATCGAGCCTTCTTTTTTTTTTTTTTTTTTGTCCTCAGTGTATCACCGCACAAAGATAGATTGGTGCGTATACCGAACGGACAGATGTGCAAAAGGTGAGCCGCGCTCGCGCGATAGCGATCTGCACGGAGGAATCCTTGACCCGTAACTGTCTCGAGGCGTCAATGATAAATCGTTCGCGACAGAATGCGGCCGGTAATTCCGGCCGGTACGTACCCAGAGGTAACAGAGACATCGGTGGATGACTCGGATACGCCCGCACCTATCTCCGGCACGGATAATACATTTCCGTGAGAATTTCGCTCGTGTCACTTGTGAGACTCGACTGGGCGATCCCTCTATCTGCACTCCCTGCGGCAGCGTCGCGAACTCTTGGCGTGTGTGATCGATCAATCTCGGATTACGATTGCGCGCGTGTGCGCGCGCGCGTTCTTGCCGATGACTCCGGGCACAGAGACGAGACGCACCGAGAACCGAAAAGAAAAAAACGAAAAAAAAAAAAAAACGGAGTGAGCGACCGAACGAGCGGCAATCGACGTGGGAGGCTTCCTCATCGGCGGGGCAAAAGCCTCTCGGATGCACCGGATGGAATTTCCTCGAGAAACCGGGAGGTCCGATGAACGGACTATCCACGGTTCGATTAATGCCGCGCTTACGGTCGAGTCCCGATGACGACAGACGCGTCGTTGAACGCATGCGCGCGCGAAAAAAAAAAATGTACTCATAACAAATAAAATTTATTTAGAGCGAATAAAATTGCTTATTTAAATATTGGCTTGATAGAGTTTTAATTGAAATCTAATAAATTTCATTAGAGTTAAATATCGCATATACTTGAGGTCAAATAAAAATTTAATTGATTGAAATACAAAATATTCTAATATCCGATTTTATTGACGATTGTGCGGAAAAAAAATGTACTCATAACAAATAAAATTTATTTAGAGCAAATAAAATTGCTTATTTAAATATTGGCTTGATAGAGTTTTAATTGAAATCTAATAATTTCATTGGAGTTAAATATCGCATATACTTGAGGTCAAATAAAAATTTAATTGATTGAAATACAAAATATTCTAATGTCCGATTTTATTGACGATTGCGCGGGAAAAAAAATGTACTCATAACAAATAAAATTTATTTAGAGCAAATAAAATTGCTTATTTAAATATTGGCTTGATAGAGCTTTAATTGAAATCTAATAAATTTCATTAGAGTTAAATATCGCATATACTTGAGGTCAAATAAAAATTTAATTGATTGAAATACAAAATATTCTAATGTCCGATTTTATTGACGATTGCGCGGAAAAAAAAAATGTACTCATAACAAATAAAATTTATTTAGAGCGAATAAAATTGCTTACTTAAATATTGGCTTGATAGAGTTTTAATTGAAATCTACTAAATTTCATTGGAGTTAAATATCGCATATACTTGAGGTCAAATAAAAATTTAATTGATTGAAATACAAAATATTCTAATGTCCGATTTTATTGACGATTGCGCGGAAAAAAAAATGTACTCATAACAAATAAAATTTATTTAGAGCGAATAAAATTGCTTACTTAAATATTGGCTTGATAGAGTTTTAATTGAAATCTACTAAATTTCATTGGAGTTAAATATCGCATATACTTGAGGTCAAATAAAAATTTAATTGATTGAAATACGAAATATTCTAATGTCCGATTTTATTGACGATTGCGCGGGAAAAAAAAATGTACTCATAACAAATAAAATTTATTTAGAGCGAATAAAATTGCTTATTTAAATATTGGCTTCATAGAGTTTTAATTGAAATCTAATAAATTTCATTAGAGTTAAATATCGCATATACTTGAGGTCAAATAAAAATTTAATTGATTGAAATACAAAATACTCTAATGTCCGATTTTATTGACGATTAATAAACTTTTTTTTTCGGGGTGCAATTCGCTACGCTGTTGGAGTTTTCTCCCATGTTTTAATAGAAATTATAACAAAAAAATTCGCGAGAAGAAGGAAATCCAACAGAAAATCGCTAAAAGTATTGGAGGAGTCGCGCTCCGAAGAAATCGAAAGCCGTCGATTCAGCGATCAAGAAGTAAATTAAACTGGTCGATCGAAGTGCAAGATGCTCGAACCAATTGCATCTTTGGAAAAAATTTTCTTCGCCGACGGAGAAAAAAAAAAACATCGGCTATGAAAATTATCGTTGATTTTTCGAGCTTTCGTTCGAGGAATTGAGAAACTGTCGTACCATGCGATAATTTCGCGGATTTCGATTGAATTTACATTATGGACTGCGATACAATGAGATTAAAAAAAAAAAAAAAAAAAAAAAAAAGGGCAATCGGTAGTGAAAACGCATCGAGTAGCGCTGCAATTACAATTATGCGAAGCAGGCTCGTTAACTCAAAGTATGCTCTCGATTATCAACATATTTCGGCCTGAAATAATGTTGCGTCCGGCGCGTGTTGCGGTGGGTGCCCGAGGCCAATTAAGAATTAAGCGAGTGCATAGCAATTTTCATTAATCCTTCGCACGGAGAGCGCGTTATGGGGTACTCGCCGGTCGACAGGCTGGCGGTACTCCGGCAATGAGATCAGCTATCGCGAGGAATACGAGAGCGTAATGAACGCCGGTGCGCTATCGTTTATTGTAGTTAGATATGTAACGCGGAAATTTCCGTGTGTGAAATTTGTCGGTGCAATACATTGGTCTCAAGCTGACCCCTGGCAAGTTTTGCCGATCGACGATTTTTGGGTAGACACACAGTATCAAATATTTGTACTTTCCACAACAACTCAATTGTCCACAAACATCAAAAATTTTTGATATGTTAATTTTTCGATCCCACCATTCGGTTTCTAGTATTTCAAAAAAAAAAAAAAAAAAAAAGTACAAACTATAATTGTTAATGGCACGGCAAATGAAACGATAACTTTTTACATTCAAACTCTAACAAACGAGTTTGTCACTCATTTAAAAAAATTTATTTTTACGAAACTTCGTATTCTGATTTTACGAATCTATTTTTTACTGTGTTATACGCTGAGAGAACCATCGCGCAAAAATTACCAACTCACATGGTAAATTTCGAGCAGTCATCATGATAAACCAACGTCACCGCCATATCGATACGCGAGACTTCGACAAGGGCTACAGCAGTTTTTAGTCAACCTACATGGTCAATTTTTCCAGACGGCCGATTGACAAAATTTCGTCGATAAAAGTAAGAACTTCATGAATTAAAATTACGAGTTCCGCGAATAAAATCTGATAATATCGTCGATCAAAGTATTTTGTGTATTCGTATAAAGAACTTGAGCGACGAAAGCGTCGATAGCGAAAATTGCCATATTTTCTAGCAGAGTGTGTTAAGTTTAATGGTAATGTTTGCCAGAATGTCATTGTAGGTCCCATACACTGAGGGAAAGGATAGTATTTCCTGCTATAACTATAACAAGTAGTTCCCACGGCGAACATCTATATAGATAGTTTCTAATGGTATCTATCGAATTGGTCAAACTGAAATTATGGTTGCAGACATGATAGTTTGTCATTATCGCAACTATAAAATGTAGACGGTCCCCTCGGGAACTATTTTTCATGGTAAAAAGTCAGTACCGTTGCTTTTGCTGTGTAAATTTTTTTTCTCAGTATATGCCTGACAGTTCTGGTGGCTTCTGACAGATTTATGGTAATTTCTATCAGATCCATCTCTCAGTGTACGCTACTCATCATTGGTGTCTGGTTGTTTCTGGATATCCGCGCCAAACCTGCGAACTTCATTAAAGCGCGTGATGACGAGGCAGTCTTCAATGAAAAGCCGTACGGAACTGTGAATTCTGACTTTCAGCTGGACAGCCTTAGGTGGAAGTGTAATTGCGCAACCTAACGTCGCACCTACGGCGGTTCGATGTCAACTGACATCTTCCGGAAGCTTTGCTCGTGTTACACGAAATCGTAACTAAGGGGTGGCGACAACCAAGTGATCAAGTATATTTGTCAGCGTCCAAACGAAATAAGTTCCCACTGACTGAGCTTTGAAGCTGAGGGCGCGGATTGTGATCCCTCGAATGCCGTAACAAGGGAAACTCAAGGTGTGAGGTTTTACATTGATATCACATCTTATGCAGGGTTTTCCCGTGGGCAGCCACGACCCACCATGCGAGTTCCGGCGGAGTATGATTCACCCACCGTGTCTGCTTGCTGGCCGTCACCGTGCCAAGTCACCGATACGAGTTAACGATATGACACATCCCTTTCGTCGCAAAGGCGTCTATCATTGTATTTTCTTTCAATAAGAGCTGAGACGTAATGACACAATGAATTGTACCATTGTATTCACTTCGATAAATGAAATGTACGTCAGACTTTGACACCGGGTCTTAACGGAATCGAGGATATCCAGCAAGAAATGGCTTCTTCGTATCTTCCGGTCTTCGTGGATATCTTGCTGGATTTCTGACGCGATGTCTTCGATCCCGTTTAAGGTGTCGAGCAAGATATATCGTGTGTCCCATTTTAATCTTACACCTGATTTTTCTCGAAAAATAGCGCTCCAATCAAAAATTGTGTATAATGAAACTTTAAGGGTTCGAAGGGGGACGTTCAAAAAAAAAATTTTTTTTTTTGTATCGTAATTCAAAATGGCGTCGTTAAGATGGCCGACATGTGTTTTTTTTTCTTTTAAATGGAAACATGACATTTCTTTGTCACTAAAAAATTTGTTGGATCAAAACTAACAACTTTTGTAGGAACATTTTTTTTTTATTACGTCCATAATTTTTGGAGTGGAGGACCATTTTTGAGTATTTTAGCCTTATTCAGGATGTACCACGAGGAGGTAAAGTCCTTTAACATCTCAAGTGTAAAAGCGTGCATACGCACACGCACAGACACACAGACACACACACACACACACACACACACTTGGGATGTTAAAGACTTTACCTCCTCGTGGTAAATCTTGGATAACGCTAAAATAGTCAAAAATGGTCTTCTACTCCAAAAATTATGGACTTAATAAAAAAAAATGTTCCTACAAAAGTTGTTAGTTATGATCCGACAAATTTTTTAGTGACAAAGAAATATCATGTTTCCATTAAAAAAAAAAAAAAAAACATGTCGGCCATCTTAACGCCGCCATTTTTAATTATGATACAAAAAAAAAAAATTGTTTTTTAACGTCCCCCTTCGAACCCTAAAAGTTTAATTATACACAATTTTTTACTGGAGCACTATTTTTCGAGAAAAATCAGGTGTAAGATTAAAAGGGGACACCCGGTATCCGGCAAAATAGGAAAGCCAGGCATCAATGACGAACAGTCAACGCTGCCCGACATTGATGACTGACTTTCGATTCGTGGAAAGTAAACGGCGCTCGGTGGTAACGCAATTGTTGATTTTTTTGTTGGTTCCTTTTTTCCGCATTGCTCCTTCAAGCTCGGAGTGGAAATTTTAATAATACATTAGCTGCCAGCGGAATGCAGATCCTTAAACGGGGTATCAAGCATTGCTAAGTGCAGACTACCAGCTCACTTGGAAATTCGATGATGAACTGGTTTCGTGAAATCCAACTTTTTTTTTTTTTTTTCCTTGCTAATTTTAATTTGAAAATTGGATTTTCGAGCGTGCGTGCGTAAATGTAGAAACTCGACGTTAATGCTCGCGCAATCGAGTTTTATGTTGTTGTGGGGCAGCCTATACCTACGTAGGCGTTGCAATGCATCGGAGTTCTCGACCACTCAGCTTAGACTCACCTGAAACATCGTAAAAAGAAATACGCAATTAGTCCCAGTTCATAACGAAGTAATGCAGGTTCGGTTCATTCATTTTGTTTGGCCATTTTATATTGTAAAGCCAGACTTGTTACGTTTCAGGCGATTTCGTATTGATAATTTTTTTTTTTTTTGCGTCCACCGCACAGATTTTGCTAAAAATTGGAGCAAACAATGGGGATCGACCGATCTACCGGCGCGATAAATATCAGCCCGATAGCAATTTTTTTAGACATATGTGCCGACACAGTTGTTTTTTTTTTTCCTAATGTGATTGTTCTTCGTTTCAGAGCATTTTTGGTCCAAAGAATGCTCGAGTTACTTTTGTTTTCATCGATGGTAAATCGTCTGTGAAAATTCTCTGTGGAAAAGCATAAAACGGACGAGACCTGCAAATCGCCCGAAAAATCATTTCAAATACAGTATAATCTCAATAATCCGAACAAATTATGACCGGACTGCGTTCGGATTAACGAAAATTCTGATGACAGAGCAGTCAAGCCGTGTCAAGCGATATAGCGCGATACACATCGAAAAAAAAAAAAAAAAAATTACAGTATCCATGCATTTAAAATATTATAACATATATTTGAGTAATAACGTGATAAATGTATTTTTATGATATTCAACGGTGACTCAAAACCTTCATCACGAAATCCGCAATTTTCGTTCGGCGCAAGAGAGTTATACGTTTATTCCAGAGCTGGACAGTATTTTAGATACTTGATGTATTTTCAGTATTTTAAATACATATTTTAAGTACTCAAATACTTTTTGGTATTTTAAGTACTTTTCAAAATACAAAATACTTTTGGTTTTCTTGGGTGTGTACGGTTAGGCCGGTCGCGATGGATGGATGGACGAGCGTGACCAAGCTGGCTCGGCCGTCCAAAATCCACCCTGTCCCGCCCTGTCCCACCCTGTCCCACCCTGTCCAGGCATCCCGCATTGATTTTAATTAAGTATTTAAAGAAGTACTTATAAATATATTTAAATTACAAAAAGTTAAAATATAAAATACATTTTATATTTTAATAGTATTTTGTATTTTGTATTTTGTATTTTGTATTTTGTATTTTGTATTTTGTATTTTGTATTTTGTATTTTGTATTTTGTATTTTGTATTTTGTATTTTGTATTTTGTATTTTGTATTTTGTATTTTGTATTTTGTATTTTGTATTTTGTATTTTGTATTTTGTATTTTGTATTTTGTATTTTGTATTTTGTATTTTGTATTTTGTATTTTGTATTTTGTATTTTGTATTTTGTATTTTGTATTTTGTATTTTGTATTTTGTATTTTGTATTTTGTATTTTGTATTTTGTATTTTGTATTTTGTATTTTGTATTTTGTATTTTAAGTACTTTCGAGTATTTTGCCCAGCTCTGCCTTCCAAGCCATTGGTTCCACGCGACGCGACTCTCGTGCTGTTGCGCTATCGCCGAAGCGCGAAAGTCGGGGAGCTCCGAATGCATCTTATAATAACCGAATGCGTACTAACGCGTTGTTATAGCGGGCACGCACGTGCCAGCATTGCGCTTACAAATTTAAAGCGCGCTCGTTCTCGCGGACTCACGATCGCGGCCGCGAGAAATGCATCCGGCCTTCGCGGTCGAATCATCGGCTCGCGCTGGCCAGCTGGTCATCGCTGTCTGTCGTTCGGCTAACCCACGATAAACACACGTGCGATCCTCGCACGACGGTTCGTCTCCGAGCGAACTTGAGAAAAATTAAATGAAGAAAGAAAAAAAATATATCTGCCTATCGAATGCTGCTCACTTCCTCGTCGCTCAATGTCGGACTCTCTTAGCGGGCTAATGGAGATTACGCAAGTTGGCCTTCGCAGAACAAGGCGAGCATCGCCTTCGGGAATGAAAGAAAAAAAAAAAAAAAAAAAAAAATCATAGCGTGACGACTGATCGTTCTGTCTCTTTAGTGCAACTATGAAAAAAAAAAAAAAAAAAACGGTGCAACTGCAATCGATAGAGAATCGAGTGCGAGGCTTCCGCCTCCGTGCACTCGAGGGAACACTTCACGAGGTATTTCAGTAGCGCGCTCTGTGAGGGACGATAAAAATTGTCGTGCTGCTCGTCAGAGTACTCTTTCGATAACGCTCAGGGATTCGACCGAAGAATCTACTCGGGGAATTTGCGTACGGAAAATACACTGTCGTGCAGCTGATTCTTAATAATGAGAGTCTTCGGGGGGCGTTTTCCACGATTTCTCGCAATTTAGAGTTCGCCTGCACTTAAGGAGGCCGTCTCGTTGGGTATCACCAAAGTGTGTGCATTCATGAGCAATTCAAAGAGAATTTCGTCAACTTTCTGATCGAATGAAAATTTGAAAAAAAAAAAAAAAAAAAAAAAAAATTCAATCATACCGGAAGATGCTAAGAAGACTACTTTTCCATAGTAATAGCTCCAAAAATTAATTAATAAATTAGTTTACAAAATCATTGTCTAACGAATCAGTCGTTAAACTCATTTTTTCTTTAGCCCAAATTTATTCGATAATTATTATTATTTTTTTTTTTTTAATACTCATACATCTTTTAAGAATCTTTTTTAGTATTCAAAAAATTCGTGATTTTTTACCTATAAAAAAAAATGAAAAAATGTGGGTTTTTTTTTTTATTAGAAATGATTCTCAAAAAATTCATAACTATTGAAGTAAATTATTGAGTCAATTTGACCTAAAGAAAAAGTTAGTTTACCGGATAATTCGTTGAACAATGATTTTTTTTTTTTACTAATTTGTTAATAACTTTTTGCAATTACTCTTGTGTAAATATAAACTTCTTGGCACCTTCTAAATGGTTGATTTTTTTTCAGATTTTCATTCCGTTAGAAGGGCATCGAAATTCGTTGCGAATTGCGCGTGTATCGCACTCTTTGGTAATGCTCAACGAGACGACCGCTTTAAGGAGGGAGTCTCGCTGCGCGCTGACTTCGCATAAGTTCGACAAAAATAATAGAAAAATTGCAAGTACTTGTTGATGGTATAAAAATCTTAAAAAAAAAATGCATGCATACTAAAGGTACTGAGAAGATTAATTTTGCACAATAATAATTACAAAATGTTATTAACAAAATGATGAAAAAAAAATCATTGCTCAACAAATTTGCCCGCAACCCAACTTTTTTTTTTCGTGAAAATGATTCGTTTATTTTTCTGAATACGCATGAATTTTTTCAGATTTTTCAGTAATCGTTGTTTTTTTTTTTTTTTTTTTTATGGAAAGTACCTTTAGTATGCATGATTTTTTTCAGATTTTTATACCATCAAGAAGTACTTGCAATTTTCTCTTGTTTCCGTCGAACTTATGCGAAGTGAGCGCGCAGCGAGACTCCCTCCTTAAGTAAAGCACTTTTGTGCTTTCGTGCAAAAGAGTCATTTTTTTTTTTTCGGGACGAGAAGAATTTTGTTACGTAACAAATAATTTTGCTGCCGATTGCGGGCAATGAAATTATTAACTATCCGCATTTTGTCAGAGAAACAAAGAATTTGCCTTCGTGTGCACAGACTTTTGGCATGTTGTGCATGCAACAATTTTTGTTACCTCTCGACAAGTGGTGCATAAATTTATTCCGAAAGAAGTGAAAGTAACAGGGCATCAAAATATAAATCGTTAGTTAGCATTTCGTCCGAAGATATTTTCACAAGATATATTTTTATGGAGCACGATACCGTGCGCAATAGGGATACGTTATACGTAGAGTCGTGTTTCGTGTAAACGCAATCGTTTACGCGAAATGGGACGATTAATCTTTCCAACGATCGGATGCGAATGTTGTGAACGCATGTTCCGGCGAAGCGGCCGTTTAACCCTTCATCCGGGTCGCCAAATTCACGGGATCATATTTGTAGAACGTCGAATCCTCTACAAGAATGACCTCAAATATTTTTCCTCTGAAACTGGCAGAGTTCGCGAAAATCGTATTTTTCAACGATTTTTCCTTAACTTTTTCTCAACCTCCCTCCCTACGAGTATTCTCCGTTCCCGAAGTCTTTTTTTTTTTTTTTTTTTTTTTTTTTAGAGCAATAGCGCGTTCTCTCATAATCTAGGCGCGTCTGGACTTATTTCAGACGCACAAAAAAAACACAAACACAAACACAAAAAACTTCCAGTAACAAGCTTTACTTGTACAATAAAACCGGCGGTTCAACATTGGATCGAACAGATTCGCAGCTTAGACGCCCGAAGCTGATATTTGATCAATGCGATTAATGTATCGAAAAGCGGTACGAAAATAGTTGTATGCTCGATCAGTCAGAGCGACAATGACGCCATCTCCTAATGTGCGCACTCGGTAGGATCGGGCTAAATAATTTATCGTGCAAAATCACTCTAAAAGGAGATTGAGCAGCTAAAAATCGCTTTAATATCATAATCGAACATTTGACTTTGGCGATCTTCGTTGGTGTTCCGGCTTGTGAGATAAAAGTAAAAAAGTCTTCGTTATCCATGTCAGTGCACCTCATTCAAGCGTTTCGAGCGGCTAAACAACCTCCCATCGAATGCAAAGTCGCTTTACGTCGAAATCAAACGTTCGAATTCTACGATCTCCGCATGTGTTCCACACGATCTCCGTGTGTGTTCCGTACGTGTGCTTGTCCTGTAAGAGCAAAATTTTTCATTCTATGTCAACAGACGAGATTCATGCGATTCGAGCAGCTAAACAACCTCCGATCGAATGCAAAGTCGCTTTGCGTCGAAATCAAACATATGAGTTATCAGCACGATAAAACCGTTCCACGGTGTACTGTACAGTACACCGGACAGATTCCCATCGGCGCGTCTTACAGCGCATGCGCCGTAGATCGCAGCTCACACGCCCGAGGCCTTAATTGAATCAATACGAGTAATGCATTGAAATGCGGTACGAAAGTAGTTGTATGCTCGATCAATCAAAGCGACAACGACGCCGTTTCCGAATCCGTGTACTCGGTGGGGGTCGAGCCAAATAATTTATCGTGCCAAATCACTCCGAAAGGATACACGCCGCACAGAGCGCGCCGTGTATGAGTGCCGATCGATGAGCGTCGGCCGGAGCCGCTGTACACCCGCTCGCGAATTTCCAATCGGGCGACACCCCGTCGAAACTATCGACAGTAGTAGGCGGTGCGCGCCGGCAGTTCAGAAATAATCGCGGAAACGACAGTTCGGGAGGCCCCGCCGTCGTTGCTCTCGTTGCCTCGTACTGTGCCATTCCGTTGTTGGGTTAGCTCCGCAACCCGCCACGCCGCGAAGTCGAGGGACAAGCCAGGAA
Organism: Amblyjoppa proteus; assembly: GCA_963922035.1. Classification (NCBI taxonomy): domain Eukaryota; kingdom Metazoa; phylum Arthropoda; class Insecta; order Hymenoptera; family Ichneumonidae; genus Amblyjoppa; species Amblyjoppa proteus. The sequence continues at coordinate 6,826,090 of OY998232.1, forward strand.
ATTGCGATCTTGACGCCGATGACTCGTGTACACTCCGCTCTCGGTTGAGGCCCCCACAGGAGAAAGAGGAAAGGTTCGTCGTCCCCGGGACGAGAGCTCGATGCACGGAACGGACGCAGTCGAGCCACTGTAACGTCTCGACTTTCTACCGGTGTGGCTTACCGTTCAAAGACGCTTTCGAGACGGCAACAGGACCGCCCGATACTCCGCGAACAAACACCGCGCCGATTTTCTCGACGATATTGAATCCACGGTTAGATCTTTCCAACTAATGAGATCTTTGTACACCACGTCATCCCGCACGAACCCAACCAAAATTAACTGTTAATGTGTCTCCTTTTTCGAGAATTTTTGCGAAATTTATATGGATTTATTTATTTATTTATTTATTTATTTATAGTAGTAGACGGGAAATCGCTTCTTACATTTTATCAAGTTGTTAAATGTTTTCTGTTTATGTATAATGAAGAGAAACAAGAAAATATTTCACACTTTTTGCGCTAAAAAGAAAATAGTTATTTGGGGCAGAAAACAAACGGTAAAGCGTTGACTAGTAAGTTACAAAATTACTCAATGCGAAAAATTGGGTTATGAATTTATTTTATATATTTTTATTTTTTGTTATTTTTTTTTTTTTAATTTTACATCATATTTGTAGGTATAAAACCAAAGTCTCCGATATCGTTATTGTTATAATATATATATATATATTTTTTTTTATTGCACGATACTTTTTTTACTGATCATGATTTTAGCGCTACGACAAACGATTGTGAAAAATGTATGATTTCGTTGAGAATTAAAAAGAGGACTTGATCATCCAAAGTATACGATGAAAAATATGTTAAAAAAAAAAAAAAAAAAAAAAAAAAAAAAAAAAAAAACCATTGAAAAAAAAAGTGTTGACGTTCTCGAGAATAAAAAAAAAGGACTTAATCATCCAAAACACGCACAAAGAGTTAGTCTAAAGTCGATAAAAACAAGTACGACGCTTCTCGTGCATTTATACTTGTTAAATGGAAGCAACGCCGAATTCAAATTGCGACCCAATTTATTCGTCCCAACTCGTTGTCGCTCGCGACGCGTTAAAATAACATCTCTGACCTCCTAAATACCCTACATATGTATTAAAAAAAAAAAAAAAAAAAAAAAAAAAAAATGAACACGTTAGCCAAAAGTCAAATAAATATCGTAGGGAATGCGAACGTTGATTTTTCGTTCCATTGTATTTATACGTTCGCGATGTCGAGGATATAAATATACAAGTCAGTTCCAGCGGGCCGTTAGCAGTTCACTTTGCAATTATACATATGGCACGGGAGGGCGTAAATGGAAGGTTCTTGTAGCCGGCATTATACGCCGCTATACCGCTTTCGTGTAAACACACACATATGCACACACACACACACACACACACGCGCGCGCGCGCGCGCGCGCACACACACACACGCACGCGCGCGCGCGCACACACATACATACATACATACACACGCACACACGTATAGATGCGCATGTACCATACGTACACGTGCGGCATACTGCGTCCGCGCGTCTGCCCTTCCGTGTAATATACAGTTACACTAACTCCCATGTACGGCTCGTTATATGCAGTTGTTACCAGCGATAATGCACTTTTCGAAATATCTCTCCCCCCCCCCCCCCCCGCCGGTGTGTTTTCGTACTTTCGAATTGCCGCCGCATCGTGTGTGTACACGCGCGTTTCGGCACAGTCTGGCCGTGGGTGGAGTTTCTGTTTACGATGGACAAGATCCAGAATTATTTTCCCATATGTAAAGCCCCGTCGGTGGATTTTAATCTGGGCTCTCATCTGCGAGGGGGGAAATTCGCGCCGCACCGACTGGAACAAATCATACCGCAAGCCCGCACTGCCCGTTTCAGTTGAAAACATTACATTCAGCGTTTTCGTCCGGCAAATCGACGATTTTTTTTACAATAATTTTTCGATCAATGCAATTTCTTTGGGTCTCGAATGATTTGACGATTTCATTATATCAATCTGTTATTGATTTTGTCTTCATTTTACATTAATTTACGTTGTTCATTGTCAATTGGAATGTGCAATAACGTCGTCGCTAAGAGCCGTCCACTTGCATAATGCAATTGCAATGGAAGTCATCGAATGTTAGTCCTGAAGGTAAAAAGATTACACACAGTAAAAAAAAGATTTGTATATGCAACGAAGCTTTTTTGTCCGCAAACGTCCACAATTATTTTATTGTTAATTGCACAAAAAATATTTGTAAAATTGACGGACATTTTTGTAAAATGGACAAGATTTATTTGTAAAATTGACGTGGAAAGAATTGTGGACGTTTATGGTGGACAAGAAATGCCTATTTTACTGTGCAAGTAGAAATTTTCGAATTATGGACAAGAAATTTTGCTAACTGTTTTACTGTGCAAGTAGACATTTTTATTTTTTTTGCAACGCTCACAAATTTCTACTCGGGGCACTGCAAAGAGGAGGGCGGAACAGGGTGGGTCCCACCGTGTTTCAAGATAGCTATGCCGCTTCGCGCTCATTTCGCATAAGTTCGAGAAAAATCGGCGAAAATTGCAAGTATTTATCGATGGTATAAAAATCATAAAAAAAAAAAAAAAAAAATGCATGCATGTTAAAGGTACCGAAAAGATTGATTTTTCATATTAATAATTCCAAAATGTTATTAACAAATTAATCAAAAAATTAATTGTACCCATTAACTTTTTTCAGCAGAATGATTTTCACGAGATTGAGAATGATTTATAAAAATCATTCTCAATCTCATGAAGATCATTCTGCTAAAAAAATGTTTCCTTCGCCACTCAATTTGTTGAGCATAGAATGAACATATTAAATTATCGTAGGATCGAGTTTCGCTCACACTGTGGCGTTTTGCCCCGCTGTGCCATTTAGCCCCGCTCACACCTGATCCGCTAGCGGGCGAATTCTTCGAGTCGTCCAACGACTCACTAGCATAGTTATCTTGCAGTTGCCATTTTTCAATCTTCATACAGTAAACTCGATTGAATTTCTAGCGTGCATAATTTAGTCCGTCATTAATCGTCTTCCCAGCGGCGGTCCTCGAGGTATCGTTTCGGATCCTTGAAGACATTACCGTTCCGCCACGATTTCGCGTGCGACCCCGCGATATGCATACGAAACGCCGCAACGCCGCTGGTATATATACGTTATACAGCTTGCTATCGAAACTTCCCTCATGAAATTACGGAGTCGGAAGTCGCGCGCTCGTGCGCGCACTTTCGCTTCTCTAACAACAAATTTATATATATATATATATATATATACACATATGCGTACATAGTATGTACATAGTCGTAATGGCGATTCACTGGATGCGGTGTATGTGCATTTACCGTTCGGTGGCCATTTTCGGGGGCCCCGCAGGCTTTCGGATATTAATGGCCTCGCACACGCTCCGGAATAACAGACACCCGCGGGCCGACTACGTCAGCAGAGCCAGCGCCGTTTCGTACATACGTTTGGGTCCCACGAGAAATTTTCCGGAGTGTGAGTCTTCGGGCCAATACGCTCCGACAAATCCGAACGTTGTACACAATGCTTGCACGCAATTGCACATGCGATACATGACGGATTCGTGAGCAGGGAATTATAACGCCGGGTCGGAGCTCATTGAGAGGAGACCCAATAATATTATTAACAACAATAGAGTGTCTATGAAAATGTTCGTGATTAGATTGAACCGATTATTTGTAAGCTGATTATCTTGTTTGGTGTGAATTTGACTTAATTTTCACGACGATTAGATCAGGAAACGTCATTTTTCCCCAAAAACCGTGCACTTTGATAGCAGTTCTATTGAACATTATAGTCCGGTGACTTCTTTTTTTTTTTTTTTTTTTTTTTTTTTTTTTTTTTTTTTGTTACGCATGAATTCCTGACTGACTCGCGAGTCCGCGGTAATTTACATTTTTTGTTTGTTTTTTCTCTATCTTTGATCTAAGTATGTTAATTCTCGATTTGAAGATCAATTTCACCAGCTCTCTCTCTCTCGGTTAGTGTCGTGTAAAAAGACCGATTTTCAAGATCTAATTCATCGAAATGGTCGGTAAAAGCCTTCGAGATTTTCAACAAGTAAAATTTCATAGTTCAATGACAACATGTCAAAAGTTTATGCACACTACTTTGAATTGGCTTCGCGACAGAGCTACCTTAAACGGAAAATTCACGATGCTCTCTCGTTCCAATTCAGTATACTTTCTTGAAATAGCTGGATTTAACTTTTCTTTTTTTTTTTTTTTTTTTTTTTTTTAATACAAAATTGCACAAACGTTATACATTGAAGTCGAAGAAGAGATTTTCGAGACCTCTCGATGCGAATGTAATTCGCGAACTCTCCGGCGACAGCTCGGCAGGCGGAACTCTGCGACAGAGCGGAGGGGCTCAGGCCTAGCCGATGTGTAACCGGAGATCCGGACGTTCGATATCCGAGCGTGAAACTTGTAAGGATTTTTTCTGGCCGACAAGTTTCTTCGGTATGTAAAACGTGCGTGCGCGAATGCTATAGCGAGCCGGCTCGAACCTATTCCTGACGAAACAGACACTGTTATAATCACGGTGCGCAAATCGCGTCTCGAATTACCCACTGAAAAATTCCGTCCACTTCACTACCGGGCACCTCCATTTAAGGAGGGAATCTCGCTGAGGCTGACTTCGCATATGTTCGACAAAAATAATCGAAAAATTGCAAGTACTTGTTGATGGTATAAAAATCTGAAAAAAAAAATGCATGCATACTAAAGGTACTGAGAAGATTAATTTTGCACAATAATAATTACAAAATGTTATTAAAAAATTGATGAAAAAAATAATTGCATAACAAATTTGCCCGCAACCCAACTTTTTTTTTTTTTTTTTTTTCGTGAAAATGATTCGTTTATTTCTCTGAATACGTATGAATTTTTTTTTTCAGATTTTTCAGTAATCGTTGATTTTTCCGTGAAAAAAAAAAAAAAAAAAAAAATCAACGATTACTGAAAAATCTGAAAAAATTCACACGTATTCAGAAAAATAAACGAATCATTTTCACGAAAAAAAAAAAAAAAGTTGGATTGCGGGCAAATTTGTTATGCAATTATTTTTTTTCATCAATTTGTTAATAACATTTTGTAATTATTATTGTGCAAAATTAATCTTCTCAGTACCTTTAGTATGCATGCATTTTTTTTTCAGATTTTTATACCATCAAGAAGTACTTGCAATTTTTCGATTATTTTTGTCGAACTTATGGGAAGTCAGCGCGCAGCGAGACTCCCTCCTTAAGACCTCCGTTCAATTTCCATTGACTTTAGCCTCTCGCGATATAAATCATCTCGCTTCTCTATAGTTCATCGAAGAAATTTGTAAAAATTAAAAAAAAAAATTATCATCCAAAGGCAAAGTAGATCCGGGTTCGTTCACCAGGAAAAAAAAAACAAAAAAAAAAAACAAAAAAAAAATACATGTCTCTCGAATCTTTCTCGTTCGAAGCTGACTTTATTTTTTTTTTTTTTTTTTTTTTCTTTTCTTCGTATTCCGCAGAGAGCGGATAAAAGCTTCTGTACGTAAAATACACGAGTTGGTCAATGCGTGCAACGGGAGGGCGCGTGCGGGAGGGAATGAAGAGAAAAACATGTCGCGCCCGGCTTTCGAACGGGTGAATGCAGGCGGCACAGAGGCTCGCACTCGGTGTAACAAGATTCCTCCGGATGCACCGTGCCCGCCGGGCTCCTCTCGCCCCCTCGTCGTGCAGCTTCGTTCCGCTCGTCCAAGCTGCACAGAGGCAGTGGCGTTTCTGGAGCCACCGGGCCTCACGTCACTCATGAAAAAAAAAACCCGCACGTTTGTAGCGCAGTGACGTTATATCGCTGTTCTATTCCCCACCCCCCCCCCGCCCCTCTTTTTTTTATCTCGCTCTCATCTCGCTGCTGCACCACTGCGGTTCGCGTTGCGTTCGCGTAATTTTGCGAGTCCGCACAGCTAGGAGGGACATAAAATATAACGAAAATTCGCGCAGAGCGACACGGGACGGGCTCCGATTAAACGAGACTCCGCCGTAATTTTATCAACGAGCCGGAGAGCTTATTCGCTTTTTTTTTTTTTTTTGTCCGCGCAATTTTGAACTTTAACATATTTTAGTATCGTCTTAATTGGGGGGATCACGGACGAAGTCCTCCGAGCACTTTGGCGTCATTTACTTTCCTATGGGGGAGGGGGGGGGGGGGGGGGGGGGGGGGCTGACGTTAATTTGGGTATTCATTGGATCGAGTTGCACTGTTTAAAGAGAAATGCGCTTCGACCCTTTTCGGCCACTGGCCGTCTGGCTTTTGTGCCAACGCTTTTATCGTCGAACAAGCTCGATTAATCGTCGACAACGTTTTTATAACATTCTCGCGGATTTCATACTTCTATCGCGTAATCTTTTTACAATTCTGGCAAGATTATTACAAATTTGGTAAAATTTCGTTAAAATTGTTTCAAATGCGTTAAAATTTTATCAAAATTATTTCAAATGTGTTAAAATTTTATGAAAATTATTTCAAATTTGTAAAAATGATTTCAAATTTGTCAAAGTGATTTCGAATTTGTCAAAATGATTTCAAATTTGTCAAAATGATTGCAAGTGTGTCAAAATGATTTCAAGTTTGTCAAAATGATTTCAAATTTGTGAAAAATTTTTCTCAAAATTGTTTCAGCATTCTCTTGAAAATAAATGGATTAATTGTCAACAAATATTTTGTTTATCCTCGTTCTTTTTCATCTCAAGTACCTTCGTCACATCGATCACATCGTACCGTTTGGAACATTAGTTTAATCACATTTTTCCTCGTACATTTCGCGTGTATCGAAAATTCGGGGCGATTCATCTCTTTGAGTTCTTTGTCGAGTGCGAACCGCGCGCAGCATTCAGCTGATGGTTTGAATCGGGGAGCAGTTGCGGAGACTGTTGCGGTAGAGAGATCACAGGTTGATCCAGTTTTCCGTGTTGGCGATTCCAAAGATAAAAGCGCGGTCTCCTGTGAGTGTTCGAGCTCAGTGCCCGTGTACGCCGAATCGTCGCCGTGGGTTTCAATTCGATATACAATTAAGCCGGGGGGGGGGGGGAGGCTCTAATTAAGGCGGCTTTAATTAGCGATTCACTCTGATTATCCGGCCGGTAGATGAGACAGTCGCCACGCGTTTCTACCGCGTGACTTTGCAAGGAATATATACACATAGCCGGAGCCGGATTATTATAGCCATGCAGCGACCCTACAGCGACTCTCGTTGTGTGTTCAAGTATGTACGATGATTCGACATACATAAATGCATAACTGCTGTTTGAATATTTATCATCTATCTGATACCAGGCTCCTCTGTCGAGACAACATATACGGCTTGGAGTTGGTAATGATTGAGCGGGGTATCTCATCGGGATTCTGGGAATATGGGCGAAGATACATATACTCTTGTCATTCAATCTGATTGAGATTCGAACGAAATGCACCAACGGCATTTGCAATACAGGACCCGATTACGGTGTAACACAATCGACGGTGTGTGGGGAGTATGCGGAAACAACACCTCTTTCGAACTCAAATGACGTAACGATTGGCCAAAACTTCATCGGGATTCTATGAATATCGGCAATGACGTTATTGAGATTCGACCTGGTAGAGATCCGAAGGAACTTCAACAAGGACAATTGCAATATTTGACGCGGTTCTGATGTAGGAGATCAGCATAGGACAATGATGCATGAATTGTGTGTATGTGTGTGTTATTGTGTTAATAATGATACATGTATAATGAATACATATATACACGATACAAAAATAATAGAGGCTACAAGCTCTAATGATGCATGGTTAACCGGTATCTCCTCGAGATTCTGGAAACATCGGTGAAGATGTTCTTGACATTCAAACCGAAAGAAATAAGACGAAACTTCGGCAACGGCGGCAGTTGCAATATTGAATCCGGTCACTGGGTAAATCGTTCATGCATGATACTGACTCTAAGCCCTAATAATGTGACGATGAATCGGTGTGTCCTCGAAATTCTCGGAATATCGCTGAAGATATTGTCGCTATTGAACCTCCCAGAGAACGGAAGGAACTTCAGGAGAGGCAGTCGCAGCATTTGATCCGGTTACTGTACAATTGCTCATGCATGACATTCACTTGGGGGCTCTAATGATGTAACGATTAACCGCTATTCATCGAGGTTCTCGGAATATCGCCGGAGATGTTCTTGATATTCAACCTCCCAGAGAACCGGAGGAACTTTAGCAAAGGAAGTTGCAATATCGGTCTCGTCTGCGGCGTATAAGACCCTCGTAACCAATAATATGAAATAAGAGTATAGCGCGCTGTATTGCATATCGAAGATCGTCGTCGACGAAGACGAGGTCGACGTGGTGGAGAGATAGAGAGAGTAGGGAAGCGTATCGGTGCAAGTTATCGATACTATTATCGAGCTAGGGGCGGATTTCTCGTTAACGAAGGAAACCTGCAATTACGTACGCTCGACGATAGCCACCGATTCCTAATTGGAATTAATTTCGCGAAGTCTGTGACAAGCCGTGCAAAAGGTCTTATCGAGATCCGGTGATGCGCGTGCAATTTCAATCTAGATAACGTACGCGCGCACCTCCGATCGCCAGGAACGAAAAGAATCCTTGAGCTATCTCGCTAACGGCAATATCTTTGCGAGTCTCTTGTTATCGAACGAATTTTCAATGATCTCAACTACGCGACACTTGCCCGAATGATTATTACGAAACAATTTCGTATTTCATTTGTTTTTATTTACGGCAAGATTGGTAAATATGGCGCTGACCGTGCATCATTGATGATTATTTATTTATTCATTTATCTATCGTATTCAATTTATTTATTTATTATTTTATTTATTTATAGTCATCTATTAGTATGTATCGATTGAGTATTCATTAGTAGTATTTTTTTTGCCATAAGCAAGGCGTGGTTACGTGCACCAAATCCTAATTAATAACTAAGTAATCATTTTTCTTTTTGTTTTTTGTTTTTTTTTTTTTTTTTTTTTTTGTAAATCATTTTAATATTGTTTCAGACAGTAAAAGATGCATGGCTTTGGTATTCGAAAAATGTTGGAGGCGAGTCCAATGAAAAAATGGACTTCTCCTTGGTGCTTGTGCGCATCAATCAGGCCCGAGCACCTGCGATTCCGGTTCTTCGATTGCGCGAGCAGCCGTAGAGCTCTACGCACGGGACTCTCGTTGAGACTCGAATCATTATTCAACGCGATCGATTACCGAATGCAAACAATCATGCGCTTCGCGCTCCTTACGCAACGAGAGGAGCCGAGAGCGCCTTTTATAGACGTATAAGATACAATAACGTATACGTGACCTAGGCCAGAGCTCAGCTGGTACTCGATTGTTTTTTTTTTTTGTTTTTTTCCAGATCGATGTTTAACAGTCGCTCAATGCGCGAACACCGGACACCAAGCGTCAAGATACATTGACATTAAAGCTCGTCATTTGACGAGTCGTTGGTAGTGTACGCGATTTAAATGTATATCGTTATAATAACGGTGAAACATTGAATACATAATTGCAGTGTTGTCCTCTGCATTCCTGGCCATTCAATTTCAATCAATCCGTTAATTTAATTCCTTTTTTTTTTTTTTTACATTAACCTCAATGGAAATTTTGGACATCGAAAGGCGATTGAAAATCTCATTTTTTTTTTTTTTTTTTTTTTTTACCGCAAGTGACGTTACTTGAAGTAAAAAAAAAAAAAAAAAATCTTTCCAAACCGGAAGTGAGGTATTTCCGGTATGGCGTCACTTCCGGTTGGAAAATGAGATTTTTATACCGGAAGCGACCGTACAACGAAACGTTTTTTTCCAATTTTTCTCCGTGACGTCACTTCTCGTTCAAAAGTGAGATTTCCAAACCGGAAATGACGTTACCGGAGACACAGCCAGATAACAGAAACGTGTGAACTAAGGAACCCGGGAAAATGGATGAAATAACGTGCCCGACACGTATTCGAATGTATTTGGAGTGGATCTGGAGTGCACTGGAGCGGAGCCGAGGCAAACTCATATAGTCCACGAATAATATTCGCAGCACATGAATCTATCCAATAGAGTACAGGCTCTAGTACTGTGTCCGGTGCACCCAGAAAAAATAATTTATTTGACGAGCGCCTGCATAAAAATATTTATTTGGTTTAAATATATAGTCGATTCAATCAAACAAATATTTTAATTCGACGTTAATAAATATATTGATTGACGCAAATAAATATCTTAATTGATTTAAATAAATAATTCAATTTAAATAAATAATTCAATTTAAATAAATAATTTAATTTAAATAAATATTTATACGGTTTAAATAAATATCTAGCGCTACCCTCGCATTACAAGAGCTGTCAGAAAAAAAAGCATACTCCGTTTAAACAGATGGCGCCTAAAACGAAACCCCGCAAAATCAAAGCTGCCACTGTTCGACCATTGCATCTCGGCCAACTCACCATATTTGACAATGCACAATAGTTGATATTAAACCGAGGATATCCGTCGAATACCCAAGGCATCACAGTCGATAAGAAACTAAGACTAAAAAAACCCACAGCAACGATCAAAACAAAAACGATTGCTCGTGAACGACACTTCCGCAGAATTACATTCCGCAACAAACAAATCAACATAGAACGAGCAACGAAAATCTACAAACGCATATGCCGACCACTGCTACAATACGGACACCCACTCCTTTCTGAACTGCAACAATCCAGCGAAAAAAAAAAAAAAAACATCCCCACCGCTGAAACAATAGCCCTAAGAAAGCTTAATAATATAAGACACCCTAACGACCCCCTCCATAATCATTCAAATCTCGCAACTATGCGAAACCTCATTAATAACACCGATAATGGAGCGCATCGTCAAGCTGACCTCTGTCTTTGCGAAAATACAACTGGAAACTATCGCAAGCTTGTGCAATAGCCGTTCCCCAAATGTAAGATCCAAAGACAAATCTCCGACGCGCACAATAACAGAAATCCTGAAAATACTCAACGACGCGTTGTCGCATTTAATCGGTCTAGTTTGAGTCACGCACAACACCACGACACACGCATTCTTCCTCACAAGAAAATACCAACACGCTGTGACAATTAGCAGATCCACGGGCCGATGGACTCCGATCGATGGCCCATTGGGCAAAGGAAAAAGAAAAAAAAAAAATGAAAAAATACCACCGAGACAATTGTAAACATTCGCCTACTCGTGCAAATACTTTGGCCAATGAAATTCCTCCACTACCACTAAATATTTATTTGCCGGGCGTCCGTTAAATAAATGATTTTTCCGGATGCCCAAGCGCAGCGATGCAATTTTTCGTCGAGTAGACATGTGGGCTCCGTCTCACTGCCGGGGTCGGGTGGATGCCGTCTTGGTCGCAGGGCGAATACAAGACTCTCGGCAACCGGTGCATTCCGGCTTTGCCGTTGCCCGTGCGGATAAATGTTCTATTGAAAAAAAAAAAAAAATTTGCTTGCCGGTTGCCAAAGAAACAATTTTTTATTTCAATTCTACGCTCAATTCTAACAATTCGACATGGCATTGATAAAACGACCGCAAGACTGTCAATATGACACTTCATCGCTTCAATTCCCTGTCGAATTGTAAGAACTAAACCTACGATTGAAATAACATTTTTTTTTTTTTTTTTTTTTTTAGAAGCCCGCAAGCGACTTTCACTCGAGTCATTGGCGTTCTCTTTTCACTGCACCAACCCTATAGTCAATGTTCATTCGAAACCCACAATTTTGCCGCGTCCCTCGAACCCACAATCACCCAAAATCGGCCAAAACTTTTCCCACCGTCAGCGAGAGAGAGAGAGACTCGACGCACGCGACGAGGAGGCTTTATCGCGAAACTCTTCCCCCCCCCCCCGTCCAAACAACGCACGCTGTGTAATTTTCCTCATCCCCGATACAGTGAAAATCCCACATGAGCTTCCAAACGGAATCGAAATCCCCTCGGAATTTCGTTATCCGGCAAGGACACCGAAGAAATTTTACTGCGAATCCGTGAATCGACTCTCGACGCTCCCTTGACGTCGTTCGACAATACCGGCTGAATTCTCATCCGAGAGAAGCGCCCCGGCTATTGCGAGCTTCCCACGAAGCGGGGACGCGCGTCGAGGCTTTTGGCGCACCGGCTGCTGCTGTCACAGCCAGAAAAAAAAAATTCAAACTTTATTCAAACGAAATAAAATTTATTTGGAGCAGACAAAATTGCTTATTTAAATTATGAGCTTTAATAGTTTTATTGAAATCCAATTGAATTAATTAAATTTTCATTTGACTTCAAGGATATTTTTACGCGATTCAAGTATTTGCATCAAGTAAAAAAAATATCCTTGAGTCAAATAAAAATGTAACTAATTCGAAGAAAAATATTCTAATGTCCGATTTCATTGACGATATATTTAACTCTAATAAAATTAATTAAATTTTTATTTGTCTTCAAGGATATTTTTACTCGACTCAAGTATTTGAATCAAGTAAAAAAAATATCCTTGAGTAAAAAAAAAATGTAATTAATTCAAATAAAAATATACCACATGTAACTCTAATAAAATTAATTAAATTTTTATTTGTCTTCAAGAATATTTTTACTCGATTCAAGTGTTTGAATCAAGTAAAAAAAAATATCCTTGAGTAAAAAAAAAAATGTAATTAATTCAAATAAAAATATTCTAATATCCGATTTTATTGACGATATATTTAACTCTAATAGAATTAATTAAATTTTGATTTGTCTTCAAGAATATTTTTACTCGATTCAAGTATTTGAATCAAGTAAAACAATATCCTTGAGTCAAATAAAAATTTAATTAATTCAAATAAAAATATTCTAATATCCAATTTTATTGACGATATATTTAACTCTAATAAAATTAATTAAATTTTGATTTGTCTTCAAGAATATTTTTACTCGACTCAAGTGTTTGAATCAAGTAAAAAAAATATCCTTGAGTAAAAAAAAAATGTAATTAATTCAAATAAAAATATTCTAATATCCGATTTTATTGACGATATATTTAACTCTAATAGAATTAATTAAATTTTGATTTGTCTTCAAGAATATTTTTACTCGACTCAAGTGTTTGAATCAAGTAAAAAAAAATATCCTTGAGTCAAATAAAAATTCAATTAATTCAAATAAAAATATTCTAATATCCAATTTTATTGACGATATATTTAACTCTAATAAAATTAATTAAATTTTGATTTGTCTTCAAGAATATTTTTACTCGACTCAAGTGTTTGAATCAAGTAAAAAAAATATCCTTGAGTAAAAAAAAAATGTAATTAATTCAAATAAAAATATTCTAATATCCGATTTCATTGACGATTAATAAACGTTTTTTTTCTGGCCACAGGACCGTAAGGGTTGCGAGTCCAACGGTGCGTGAATCCCGGAGAAGAGTGAAAGAAAAAAAAAAAAAAGAAATCGATGGAAGGAAAGGAGATGAGAATCTCGAGAGTGCATCCCGATGTGCGAAGGTTTCGAGTGCGGTGTCGCGTGCTTGGCCACCGCGAAAGCTCAGCCGAAGGAGCGAGCGCGCACGGAAGTCTGAGCGGCGTCGGGCTCCGGCACGAAGCGGGTGTTTCGGCGGTCGCGTTAAGATCAGTCGCGATACCGGCGTCAGTCAGGAGATGGAGAGGACTGCCGGAGAACGAGATCGGCCGAGAGGGAAGCAAGAAAAAAAAAAGCTCCACCGATAAGGGGGCGAGAAATGGGGGAGCGTGATTCGAGGCTTTTCCCACGACCCCGCGCCCAGATTTCGTCGCCGGTCGCGCCGGAAACGGAGAGCTCAAGCCTCGCGAACCCCGCGCACGCCCGAAAAGGCTTTGGCTCGTTCCGCACGTTTCGGAGATGTTTCCTATCGATTACTCCGGCGGAGTTGGCTAGTCCGGAGCATAACGCGCTTCCATGTAGAGTCCGACATGCAGTAAAAAAAAAAAATGTTTGTACCTTTTACGACAACTTATTGTCCACAGAGGTAAAAAATTTTTGTACTTGTTAATTTTCTCGTTTTACAAACAAAATTACAAACTAAAATTGTCAATGACACGAGAAATAATAAGACGGATTCGTGTGTTCAAATAAATGACAAGCGAGTTTGTCACTTGTTTGACAAAATTATTCCAACGAAATTTTACATTCCGATTTTACGAAATTATTTTTTTGTCCGCCTACGCTAAAAAGTCCACATTCCATGCCCGCAACGGGGGCGGAAAGTGGTCGATTCCTGACCGGCGGGCCGAAAAGTATCGCAGCGTGCCGAAAAGTATCGCAGCGTGCCGAAAAGTAACTCAGCGGGCGAAAAAGTAGCGACTTTTCCGCCCGCCGGCCGAAAAATACTGGAGTGAGTCACTTTCCATTCCCATTGCAGGCATATAAATGTGGCCACTTTTTAGCATAGTCATGCAAAAAATAGCGCATGCCACTCGGGAGGAAGTGCATTTTCACCTCGTGTGAATTTCTGCCCTCGCTTCGCCCTTTACAAAGTTTTCCATTGGGCGTTTAATGGTAATAAATGGTATCCAAAGGTCAATCAATGGGACCATAATGGAAATTCATGGGGAACATTGAGACGGTTACTCTCTACCATTCATTCTTAATGGGACCCCACTGGCAAATCAGTGGGAAATTTTAAATGGTACGTGTTCCCATTCGTTACCAACGGGAGATCAATGGCAATTTCCTGGGAAAGTTCGATAGGTACTTTTTCCCATTCGTTATTAATGGTAGTCCATTGGAGCATAACTGGAACAGCTTCTTGATGCTTGGCGTCAAATCTTGACGCCAAATCTTGATGCTTGGCGTCAAATCTTGACGCCAAATCTTGATGCTTGGCGTCAAATCTTGACGCCAAATCTTGATTCTTGGCGTTAAATCTCGACGCCAAATCTTGACACTTGGCGTCAAATATTGACGCCAAATCTTGACGCTTGGCGTCAAATTTTGACGCCAAATCTTGACACTTGGCGTCAAATATTGACGCCAAATCTTGACGCTTGGCGTCAAATTTTGACGCCAAATCTTGACGCTTGGCGTCAAATTTTGACGCCAAATCTTGACGCTTGGCGTCAAATTTTGACGCCAAATCTTGATGCTTGATGTCAAATCTTGACGCCAAATCTTGATGCTTGGCGTCAAATCTTGACGCCAAATCTTGATGCTTGGCGTCAAATCTTGACGCCAAATCTTGATGCTTGGCGTCAAATCTTGACGCTTGACGCCAAATCTTGACGCTTGGCGTCAAATTTTGACGCCAAATCTTGATGCTTGATGTAAAATCTTGACGCCAAATCTTGATGCTTGGCGTCAAATCGCATGCTCCGTAAGTATGAGAGACCAGACCGCAGTTTTCAATGACATGCTAATAATTGACGAGCCTGTGGAACTTCGGCTTTAACGAGTCTTTCGTCAGATCTATATACATTGTATTGTGTCACGGGCAATTAACAGCGAATCCCTCGTCATAAAGCTCAACAGAATTTAAACCAAGATTATCGTAGCGAAATAGATCGGTGACAAAATGCGCTTCGGTGTCGGATACGCTCATCGTTGCCTGCGATATCGACAATTGTTGCAGCAGTTTCTAGCAAGGTGTGTTGCTGAATCAGCGGTGCGAACGTCTCTCTACAATTTCACTCGCTGCAAAGCAGGCGTTGTTTGTTCTCGCAGCAAACTAAATTACCCCGGTAACACAAAAGTTTTGTCGCGATAGCGAAACCAATTGCTGCCGCGTAGTAATTCTTTTGCTGGTCAACACTTATCGTTTTACTCCGGGAACGAGGTCATTGTCAACAAAAACTCAATTTGCCAGAGCAGCTAAAGCATTTTTCTCCGTGCAGAACCTACACTCAGGAAAAAAAAAATGTATTCAAACCAAATAAAATTTATTTAGAGCAAATAAAATTGCTTATTTTAATATGGGCTTAATAGAGTTTTATTGAAATCTCATAAATTTCATTAGATCCAAATATCGAATATACTTGAATCAAATAAAAATTTAATTAATTCAAATAAAAATATTCTAATATCCGATTTTATTGACGATTAGTAAACTTTTTTTTTGAATGTAATGTAACGCTCCACAATTTTTACCACAGAGACTAACGAGATATTGGGAGATTAGAAAAAAGTGTCGAAAACTTTTGAAAACAAAAATTTCCACGAAAAATTTCATTAAAATCTCGTTAAAAATTCATATAAAATTTCATGTTACTTTAACGACATTTTGAAGAAAGACAATCGACGATCTCGAAAATTTAGCTGTCCCCATCGATGAATAAATTCGCCGAGAAACCCACGTTATTTAAATACCGAAGATCAAATGTTCTCAATGATATATTCAGCGGAAATTTATTTCCACATTTTGATATAAACGCCTCGAATGTTGTCGACGGACTCCATTGCGGGTTTTTCCGAGAGTGCCTCGTTTCGCTATCATTCCCGTTGATTGATACACGAAACCATGGCGACGACGACAAGACGAGACTCTCTTTTCCTCCTTTTTCATCCTCCCTTTTGTAACCGGCCAGAGTGCGGCGACCTGGGACGACTGCCCGAGATTCTACGATTCCCCCAATGATGCCACATGTACTGTATACCGTACAGAGCGGAGAGAAAGATACCGAACGCGCGCACGCGCGCGCACCGAATGTGAATCGTGGCGGGATTTCACAATAATAGGACAAGTAGCCCGTGCACTTTCTCCTACCCGGCCGTAAACAGTCCAGGCTATGCGTTACGTGTCCCTCTACACGTGCGCACACATACGTATATATTACACATATGTAAATGTGTGTACATAGGCATACGTGTATCTCTCTGTAATATCAAAAGATTTCGCCGTCGCCGTCACCGACGTGTTCAAGAATCGGGGGGGGGGGGGGGGGGGGCTTTGGAATAACAAGGGCTTAAGTCCATTAAGGTTAAGGGGACTTGGAATAATGAGGGCTTAAGTCCATTAAGCTTACGGGGACTTGAAATAATAAGGCCTTAAGTCCATTGAGGTTAAGGGGATTTGGAATAATAAGGGCTTAAGTTCATAAAAAGGATGCGAGCCCCCTAGTGTATATAAATATATATATATATATATATATATATATATATATATATATATATATATATATGTGTATGTGTGTGTGTGTGTGTGTGTGTGTGTGTGTGTGTGTGTGTGTGTGTGTGTGTGTGTGTGTGTGTGTGTGTGTGTGTGTGTGTGTGTGTGTGCGCGCGCGCGCGCGCGCGTGTGTGTGTGTGTGTGTGTGTGTGTGTGTGTGTGTGTGTGTGTAGATGATAAAACGAGGACGTGCGATCGGTACGCCGATGAAGCAGCGGGCTGGATACTGTGGCGCGGAAGGTACGAAATGTATCCCCGCAGCACGGCGCGGCGTAACAACGCGAGCCCTGGCGCAACATCGGCAACAACGGCAATAAAATCGTATCGACAATTAAGCGAGTGCGGACGGTAGAGAGCATCTCGGTGTGGCTCGTCACGTACCGTGCGGGCAAGCATCGCCGATAAAATCGATTCCACGGCACGGAAGCCCGCGGATTACAGACAGCAGCAGCAGCAGCATTGTTCAATACCGGCTGCACTGTTAAGTAACGCCCAAGCTAGACGAATAGGCAATGGGAAAGATACGCGGAATCTGGATACGTTAATCGATTCAAAGGAGGCGGAGTGCGGTCGGCGAACAGGTAACAGCAACGCGAACAAAGATGTGGAAGTGACGGATGAAAAATGTTTTGTCTACATGCAGCATTTTTTTTTTATTTTTTATTTTAGGAACTTTTTTTAGGATTTTTTTTTTCTTTGCTTCTGCGATAGAGGAAACTTTATGCTAACGAAGTGTTACGAAGTGAAGCTTTTTTTTTTTTTTTTTTTTTTTCATGTCAACGTGTTCAAAATGTTCCGAGACATTAAAAATTCACGTTTAGTGTAAACGTGAACGCGAGGATAAAGATACACGTTTGCACGTGCACACACCGTATGCGCGGCCTTTGTTTGGCTCACACATGTGTATGCCCAAAAAGAGACCTTAACAGCCTACCGATCGGAAGTTTTGAGCAATAGATCGGAAAGTTTCATAACAAGTGGAATCACCAATGAGACTGTCTGCTATTCAATTTGGCTTGATTCGCAAATGAATTCAAAAGTTATGAATTTTTTAGGTGCAGTGAGTGGAGTTATTGACATTCAGTTATAAATATCGACGATACATAAATTTTACATGCGTATTTTGGATCACACAAGCCACAAAGTAACAAAAATACCAACGACCCGTCGCCCGGAGAACTTCAGATCGAGTTTCTCTTTGGTTCAGTGTAAGATACGGCATTTGTATGGCGAAATATTGATCATTGCAGATGAAATATCGGTTTGCCTATGGTGTTTCGTCGACACATTTATATCTCTCGGCAACTCGCAACTCTACAAGACAACAATTCTAACAGAAAACATCTCTCTCCAAAGGACTCTTTCAGAAAGAAAAACTCCATCGGACAATAACACTATCAAAAAAGACAGTTCTAACAACTCTACCTCTATAACAACTATACGAGAGAGCATTTACTACCCTATTACAACTCTACGGCTATTAAAATAAAACTCCGATGGAGTTTTATTTCAATTCCGGTAGATTTGTTTTTTTCTTCAGTGGTAGAGATTTTTATAGAGTTCTAATATGGTGAAGATGTTTTCTGGTAGAGTCATTATCAGGTAGAGTTGGTATCTGATAGAGTTGTTATAGTTGTTATCCGATAGAGCTTTTATCCGGCACAGTTGATTGGGAAGAGATGATTTCTGGTGGACTGCAATCTGGTTGACTTGTGAGGATTTCAGAAGTTACAGATAGTCGCTTATTTTTTTTTTTTTTTTTATTTCTACTCAAAATCACTTAATTTGCGTCACAAATATTAAAATCAAACGTCTCTTTTGATGTGGCCACCGAAAGAAATATTTAATTTTAATATCTGCCAACCTCGAGCAAACCGGTTGAAAAGTGAAAAACGGTTGAACATTAAAAAAATGTAAACGCTTTTGTGTGTAATATTACTCGTAAAGCCTCCGCGAGGAAACCAACTAACGAAAACATCATTTTCACAGAGGCTTACTACACAAAAGTACATTACAATCAAAAATATGTAATGAAAAAATTGCGATTGTCATTATTTAATTGTTCTAATTATTTTATTGTATTTTAGTTTTTTTTAATCGAATATCTGTATTCACACATTGTGGCGCCTCGCCTAAGTAAAACGGCACATAAAAATATTCGTCACGATCGTTGAGCGGTCGTGTCGGCGAACGTTCGAGACGCAACGAGATTCCACGGCGGAGAGAATCGTATGAAAATAATTACAACCCGAGGTAAGTGAAAGAATCGAATGCTTGCAATTATCCTGCGCCGGTTTCATTGTCTGTCGGTCGTTCGAGGTTGTAATTTCAGCAAATTCCATAGAAGATGGCATTGTAATGACAGAGCAGAGCATTAAAACGTTAAAAACAGAAGAGGAAATAAAAAAAATCTTACACACTTTAGTCGCTGACATTACTTTCGTCGGGAGCATCAACTGTACCGAAATTGTACGCCTCGCGGTTTCTCGTATCGTCGTGTTACCTTTCTCTCCTACGTGCGGTCTAACGTCTGTTCTTTCACGCGGCATCGCCGGTACAGTTGCGTTATATGTACCGTTTCTCTTTATTTATCGTTGGGCTCACAACACGGCAGAAGCAACCGCGGCAGAAGGCAAACGGCGAGGCGAAAACCGGGATGGCGGCGTCGGACCTCTCCGCTTGAGCCTCCGGTAAGAACTCGCCTTACCGGAAGTGGCGTCATCACGGCCGGAATTGGCGGAGGTTTTCGTTTGAAAAAATATATATATATATATTTTTTTTTAATAAAATAAAAAAGAAAGATAAAACTCAAGGATGCATCGCGGATACATTAACAACCAAAAGTTTAATTCGATAAAAATTTCAGCACTTCGCTATACGCTAAAAATTCAAGAAATGTCAGCCATATTCACTATGTCGAGACCTTTGATTTTGCATCGTAGTAATGCTAAAAAATTATTGACAAATTATCTTTAAAATTCCTTTTTAAATACATTAACCTTTGATTTTGTATAGTAATAATGGCAAAAAGTTATTAATAATCTTATATATATATATATATATATATATATTCTATTAAATATGAAGATGAAACGTTATAACATTTAATTATACATAATATAATTAAATATTTAATGCTTAAAAATGATTAAACGATAAAATATACCTCGAGTGTAAAGTCAATTGTTCGACAATAGAACAGTGTCGGTCTGGTGATTGCGCAGCGTCAATGGAGTTGTGAGAAGAGTCCGGTCCGAAGTACCGCGTGTCCGATAGCTTCGGTTGATGTTCTCGCACAATTTAGCGAACCGTGTTTTCTTCCACACACACACACACATACACACACAGAGAGGATATAACAATGCTTTTTCTTTTCTTCGGCTGTTTCAGCCACGTAACGGATAGCCCGCTCTGCCAGCGTACTAATTTAATTGCGTGCACCGCTTGCACGTTACGTATAGCTGATGTGCATAACACGTATCTGGATCCTGCGCGTTGTTGAGGGGCTGCGCAATACCGGTGGATATCCGAGTTCTTGTCCTCGTGTAATGCACAGGTACGCTTTACATGGGGCCATTGGGCTTTGAGGCGAGCTTTCGCTAAGCTTAACGCTTCTCGCACGAATACACAACTATATAGACGGTATAAGATAGGGTACAGGGAGGGAACCAGGGAATTAAGCACGGAATTGCTGCAACCCTGCGCAATACAACTAAAACACAATACTCGAGCGGCGTGTTCTTCTCTTCGGTTCGGTGATATTATTATACTCCCAGAGACTCTGCGCATTTGCACAACGTACAGAGAGTCGGTTGCATGTGCGACAAGAACAACGAGCGCGAGGGCGCTCATTCCCATGCTTTGCATATCGATATAATACTAAACGTTGTCGAAGCGTTCATTGTCACGGAGGCGGCATTTGGAGATTCGCGGAGAAATGTCCGCCTGGTCGGCGGACATTTTGGGGCTTTCCATCGGACACCATTTTCCTTGACTAAGCCTCATCGGAGCCTTATCGGGAACCATCATAACTCATTAATAGTAAATAATTTATAAATTATTTTCGCTGATATTCGTTACTAATAATTGAATCTGTTAATAATACTTCTTATTTATTAATGTCAATGTATACTCAATATTTTACGCTGAGAGCAATGCTCGAGAGACCATCGAGCTGAGCAACAGTGAACTTCATTTCGATGTCGTATCGAGTATTTCATTTAATGGTAAATATTTAATAATGTACAATAATTAATTTTAACGATAGTGGTGGTAGTAGATGCGCTTTATTGGTCTCAGTAATGCATGGTCAGGCGGTATCGCGTGCATACGTGACTGATTTTGTCTCCTCAAGCCATGGCACTGAACTGACCACGAATTGACCGAACTGCTTCGGCACATATGATTGTGATTAACAGAGAAATAGCTCATTTGTATAAAATAAAGCCTAAGTCATTTGCAGAAAAACCGATACAATGGTTAAAAATATTTTATTTCACTCGTTGCGTAAAGTGCAATTTTACGCACGCTTCGCGCGCGCAAAACTCCCCTTTTGCACCTCGTAAAAATAAAATTTCGTACGATACTCGTGCGATAAACGTTCACACAATAATAGTGTGGGCTGGAGATTTTTAGTTTGGTGACACTGTTTGCGGGGAGGGTTCTGAATATTGGAGTGATGTATCGCGGTGATGTTATGCTAATTTCGTACTGCGCGTCTTTTGGTTCTATCTGTGTTTGGCTATGTTTTCGTGACGGAGAATAGCATTTGTTTCGCAGGGTTGGTTATTTGAATGTCGCAGTTTCGTCAGACCATCGAGTCGACGAACAGTGATATTTCATTGAATACTTCATTTAATATTATATATTTAATAACACTGTATAATATTTCCTCTTAATAAGCGGTAGTAAAGACGCTTTATTGGACTCAGTAGTGCATAGTTGGGCTGTATCGCGTGTATGCATGTGCGATTTTTTTTTTTTTTTTTCCCTCAGACTAATTGACCACTGACCGAGATCATTCAACCCGTATATTTGTAATTAACAGACAAATAGCTCATCTCGCTCCCCTGAAACAACAGTGTAACATCTCTGATGGGATTACCATACAAATTGTTGCACTGTTGCTCTAGGCGTGCGACATGCGTAAAACAAAACCGATTATTGCTTGACGAAAAGACGATACAATCGTTGAAAATATTAAACTAATAGTTTAAACTGGCGGGTCAGTAACTCTGTTTCGTGTTATTCTGATGAGCGGACAATTAAAAAAAAAAAAAAACAGTGTGGCTTGAAAATTTGTGTTCGGTGACCTTGTTTGCATGGAGAGTTCTGAATAGCAGACTGACGGATCGAGTTGAAGTTGTGCAAAGTTCATACTGAGTCTTTAGGTTCTCTCTGTGATTGGCTCTATTTTCCTGAAGGCGGACAACATTGTGTTTGCGAGGTTCTAAAGTGGGTTACTGGGTGTCGTAGTTGCTTGAGGTGCAGTGCGTGTTTGTTTCGACGGTTTTCATGTCATTCGGCGGATGATTTTGCAATTGAGATGCTACGGTAACACGGTGGTTTTTCCCCAGATAAAAAATTCCCTGACTTTTCACTGACCAAATTTCTAACGAATTGTATGAAAAAATAAAAAATAAAAATTAATGATGCAAATGAAAATGCCTACTTATTCAGTTAATGTTTAATTCAATTCTTTGATTTTTGTTTTTCCCCTAAATGTTCTCAATTTTTTTTAGGCTCCTTTTTATTTACCCCTTATTTATTTATACAAGTTTCGGTGACAAATTACTTTTTCCCTGACCAATTTTGAAACTCCCTGATTTTTTCCGGTTTTCCCGGTTTTCCCTGACCGCGGCCACCATGCCTAATTGTCCGCAATCTAAAAATGATCGACCGGTGCGATTTTAGATGTTCGTGGCATGTTCTGTAGCGATACGTTTGTATTCAAGTGTTAGCTTGCAGGAGTGCTATTTCAATATTTAATATTTGATATTACAACAATTTTATATTTAATAATGCGCAATTAACGCTGAATGTAAAGAGCGTCCAATTTTCAGGCGCCGCGCGTAGTGGCGGAATAGCAAACTTCGATCCCGGCAACTCGACCCGATGTGCACGTGTCCACTGCGTGCTGGGAGTAAGTTCAATTGGATTAGGAGCTTAGGCAACCCCCACTGCCACGTCGCTCTATTGGGAGCACCACAGGGCGTTACGCATACAACGTGTGCCACCGTGCGCTACGCTCTAATCGTCGTCCGACATCCCGATCAGCAAAAATGACATTCAATCGAATTTTCTCATCTACGCCTACGCCCGCAATGCATGCGTAGCGGAGGGAGGAACGAGAGCGATTAGTGAATTAGTTACAATGGATATTCCCGCACCACTGTGTGCAATATATATATATATATATATATATATATATATTACGATGTGATATGTATATATCACATCGTAATATAACCACCCTAGTAGGAACGACACACAGGACCGGTACTGGTCAACGGTGGGCGAACACTGGGCCGACGCTCGGCCAATAACGGTCGACACGGGCAACTGTACACGAAGAAATTCTGCACATTGCCAATTCGATACAGTAGAATTTGCCTCATCGCGAATTCGACACAGCAGAACTCGACACATTGCCGACTGGACACGTCGAATCTCGAGTGGATACGTTAAAACTCGACTGGTTATCAATCCTACACGACAAAACCCAACGCGTCACCATCTCGACACAGTAAAATTCAACACATTATCAACTGAACACGATAAGACTTGACATATCACCAACTTGACACGACCAAACTCGACGCATCAACAACTCGACACATCGACAACAACTCGGCACATCAACAACAACTCGACACATCAACAACAACTCGACACATCGACAACAGTTCGACACATCAACAACTCGACACATCAACAACAACTCGACACATCAACAACAACTCGACACGACAAAAGGTGATGCATCGACAACTCGACACAGCAAAACACTACACACTACCGACTCGAGTGGTAGTCGAGTTGGTGTGTAGAGTTTCGCAGTGTCGAGTTGGCGATGTGCCAAGTATTTTCGTGTTCAATTGATAATGTGTTGAATTTTACTATGTCGAGATGGTGACCCGTCGGGATTTTCCCGTGTCGGGTCGATAACGAGCAGAGTTTTGGCTTTATCCAGTACGAAATGTGTCGAGCTTCGACGTGTCCATTCGGCAACATGTCGAATGTTGCCATGGCGAGTTGACGTGTAGAATTTTTTTCGCGTACAGTTGCCTGCGTCCAGTCGGATCTCTGTTCAGTTGGAATCTGTAGAAACGTAGCACTATCGGGCTAATACTGGCCGACGCTGGGCCAATACTAGCCCCGTGTCGGGCTGCAACTAAAACGATGCTGTAAAGAAAATAATACATAGGAGAGTGACTAATAAAACTGAGAATAAGGGGAAAGTTAAGCTGTTCAAGATTTTCGTGAGTCATCTCGATTACGCCGAATGGGGGTGCTGCGAGAAGAGCATGAAAACCCTCGAGATTCGTCGGCTAGAGGAAAGTCTCCTCGTGCAAAATGACTCCATTTTTTTTTTGTTGTTTTTTTTTTTTTCGTTTCTCTCGCTTTCCCTTTGAGGCTAACCATCTTCTCATACGCGTCACTCGTCACGGCGGGTTGGGTATCCCGTTGACGATTATCGGAGGGATTAGGTTTCCGAGTGCCTCGATCGCTCTCGGCGCCCGACGACGTGAAAAGCAACGAGGGAGCGAGAAACTCGAGGCCAAATTGTGGACGACGAAAAATATAACGGTCGCGGTTGCTTGACGCTCTGGCGTTTCCTCGTTACACGTATCTCGACGCCCCTTCACGGGCCTCGCTATTCTATTGGCTCTCGTACGACTGTCGTCACAAGACACTCTACGCATCGTAAACGGACACGCGTTCGAACCAATCGATAACTCTATGAATTATAGTAGTGAGGTGTTTTTATTTTTATTTTTTATAAGAATCTCATTGCCGTAATTGATTTAATTCACAGGATGTGAGAACGGGAGTTTTACGCACGCTTCGCGAGAACTATCACTTTTGCACCCTGTGAAATAAAACTTTGTACGACACTCGTGCGAAAAAAGATTTTCTGAACTCGTGTGAATTGCAACACTCGCCCCTTCGACTCGCGCTGCCAAACTCACACTCGTCAGAATAAATTTTTTCGCACTAGTGTCGTAATGTACTATTGTCCGATTCATGCAAGAACGACTTATCTTACAGGAAATTTTTTGCTGCTTTTTTTTTTAAATACTTTACGACAAATCATATTTCATTAGAGAGAAGTGATTTATTCTTCGCGCAAGTACAATTTTTATTCGTTCACAACACAATCGCTCGGATGGATTTCAGTTGAAAATACTTGGCTTTTTTTTTTTCAACTTGTAATATTTTTCGCTAACTATAAGTGACACGAAATAGTATATATATATATATATTTTTTTATTATCGACATTTTTGGTGGTTGGCGATACGTAATTTAAAAACCGTTAACTTTACCGGTAAAAGTAGGAACCAGTGTAATTTATGAGCGAATTCGCGACATTACACGCTGCACGATAATTAATAACCAGCGATACGCGATGCTGATTTATCACGTAGGGTCGTTGTACCCGGGCAATGTTCGCGACAATAAAACCGCCAATAAAATGCAATGTTTCTGTACATGCACATGCACGAGTGTACGAAATTAGAGCGAAAAGTCGCGGGTTCAACGAAATCTCACGAATTTTATATAATTTTTTGAGGATTCGTTATCGCGTCGGTATAAAATAAATTACGAGGCGTTAGGTCAAACTCGAAGTTGTGAGACTAATTGCAAAGATTCGAAGAATTGAACTGAGTTTGTACAATTAAAGATAAATCAATCAAAATTATCGCAATTTCTTTAAAGCAGATTTTTTTTTTTTTTTTTTTTCATCATCAATATTTGTACGAATAACATTATTAATTTACGCCATCGACGCGACAAATTTGATCGTCGAGATATTCGGCGAATGACGCCTGTGATTCACATCAATCATAGGTATTATAAATTGCGACAGGAATTCAGTTGCAACGAAGTGTTTTTAATTTATCGGACGGCATCGAAATTCCATTAGCCCGTCAAGCCCTTGGGGCACGATGGCCTCGCGTCGAGAACCCTTTCGGCGGCCCGGCGCCTCGGAGAACCCAAGAATCTAATTTCAATCAGGATTGTCCCACTTGTACATTCTTATGCCTCTCTCTTGTTTCTCAATTTTTACTCGTTCGTCTCGATAAAATTTCAAGATTCGGACTCACTAATTTTTTCCTGACGAATCTTCGATTCTCCGAAATTGTTCGGGCGCAGTTTGAAGTTTCACGATATTTGTCTGATTTTTAAGAATATAGCTCACCTAAACGGTAAAAAATAATTTCGTAAAATCGAAATAGAGGTATTGAGAGGCTTTTATGCATAAACTAGCATATTTAATTTAATATACAAATTTTATGCGAAACGAATGTACGGTAAATGAAAAAAAATAATTAAAAACTGGTATTTTTAATAACACTCAAAGTATTTGAAAATTACTTTAAAACTACTGTTCAATCAAAATTTTTCATAACATATGTACTTTATATCTTCGATACAATGCTTTATGCATACACTGAGAGAAGGATCTGGTAAAAATTACTATATCACTTGGGAGATGTTATCATATGACATAGTAGTGGAGCGTTAGGAGCGCCACCTATGATAGGAAGTACCGGATTTATAAGAATTTTTCTTAGATATATTGTGATAAAATTTCTTGGATAATCTCAGACTTTCTACCATAGGTGGCGCGCTGACGCCGTACTACTATGTGCTATGGTAATTTTTCTTGGATGATTGGTCATTTTTACTAGATCAATGTATCGGTATTGAAGATTAGAAAATCAATGTACCGGTATTGAGAGGCTTTTATGCATAAACTAGCATATTTAATTTACTATACAAATTTTATGCGAAACGAATGTACGGTAAATGAAAAAAAATATATATATAAAAACTGGTATTTTTAATAATACTCAAAGTATTTAAAAATTACTTTAAAATTACTGTTCAATCAAAATTTTTCATAACATATGTACTTTATCTTCGATACAATGCTTTATGCATACACTGAGAGAAGTATCTGGTATAAATTACTATATCACTTGGGAGATGTTATCATATGACATAGTAGTGGAGCGTTAGGAGCGCCACCTATGATAGGAAGTACCGGATTTATAAGAATTTTTCTTGGATATATTGTGATAAAATTTCTTGGATAATCTCAGACCTTCTACCATAGGTGGCGCGCTGACGCCGTACTACTATGTGCTATGGTAATTTTTCTTGGATGATTGGTCATTTTTACTAGATCAATGTACCGGTATTGAGAGGCTTTTATGCATAAACTAGCATATTTAATTTACTATACAAATTTTATGCGAAACGAATGTACGGTAAATGAAAAAAAATAATTAAAAACTGGTATTTTTAATAACACTCAAAGTATTTGAAAATTACTTTAAAACTACTGTTCAATCAAAATTTTTCATAACATATGTACTTTATCTTCGATACAATGCTTTATGCATACACTGAGAGAAGGATCTGGTAAAAATTACTATATCACTTGGGAGATGTTATCATATGACATAGTAGTGGAGCGTTAGGAGCGCCACCTATGATAGGAAGTACCGGATTTATAAGAATTTTTCTTGGATATATTGTGATAAAATTTCTTGGATAATCTCAGACTTTCTACCATAGGTGGCGCGCTGGCGCCGTACTACTATGTGCTATGGCAATTTTTCTTAGATGATTCGTAATTTTTGCTAGATCCTTCTCTCAGTGTAAAAGCTTCGAATACCGGTACATTAAATTCATTCTTTTTCATTACAATGTATATTTTCCTATGTATCTAGAATATATTTTATTTCCATGTAGGATAATGCCCTTGTCTTCGAGAAGGTGTTCAAAATTTCAGCTCCATCTTTCCCACGCTACAGAAATTATTCGTCGAAATTTCGCCCAATGACTTGACCCATTTTGGTGGCGGGGGGAAAGAAAAACAGAAAAGAAGAAAATCTTTTAAAAAAAATGACCTCCCATAGTCGCAATTTCTCTCAGCGTAATGCGTAAATCAATTGGCCATGCTCTTCTTCGAGTAATACCGGAGTGCCTGCGAGCTAGGGCGGTTCAATTTGCTAAAAGTGTCCTGAGGGTGAAAGCGTAAGGGACGGAAGCACTCGCGCGCGGCTCTCGGCCCTCTCATCCCGAGATTCCTTTTCGTCCACCATTGTTGTTCTCGGCTCTGCCCGGTGCTGTATTGCCCGCGCGTATACATAAATGCATACGTACATTTATACGGTATAGAATATGCTGTATACGTAAGCGAGCAGTTCTGGCTCGGTTCCACAGCATCCGCCGCTGTTGTGCGATCGATCGCCTGGACAACTCGAGCACGAGGAGGTCTCTGTAGCTGCTATCGAGCGGGTGGAAGCTTGTAGCGGATGGAAGAAATAAGGATATAGGATTCGGGGCAAGAAGAAAACAAAAAATATATGCGGTTCTCGACCTAGAAAATCGTCGGAACTCGGAGAGCCGAGTAGGTGGAAGAAGCGATGAGGCAACATTTTTTTTTTTTTTTTTTTTTTGGGGCTGATTCGGCGCGTCATTCATCCGCTGGTGCTTATTCGCCGGCGACGTTCTTGCGCGTTGTCGATTCCCTCGATTGCGGTCCGCCTAGCTCGACTCTCGCGGCCTCCGCCCGGATGCCGGACAATAAAAGTCAGCTGGCCCTCTGACGACCGCAGCGAGATAACCGCGAGAAAGGGGAAAATAAAAGACATCGGTGTATGCGTACGGTGGAGAAGCGCGGGAGTTAAATGTTGGACGAGTTAACGGGATCCGGGGTGCGTTGCAAATGGCGGGGTGCTTTGGCGCGCAATGCGCATGCGCGATAACAATTATCCGGCTTTCGTGATTAGTAGTGTAATTTTAGACAAATTTTGCACACTGTGAAAATTGGGAATGTCTAGAGTGGAGATCTGCACAAGTTAATGTAGGACAGGCTAAGAGAATCGGGGGGGTGCGTTGCAAATGGCGGGGTGCTTTGGCGCGCAATGCGCATGCGCGATAACATTCTCCGCCTTTGCGTAATGAAGTTTTAGGATAATAAATAAAAGAAACTCGGAAAACAGTATCATTTTATAAAAATGTTGGGCACTATGAAAATTGTGAATGTCTACAGTGGACAACTGCACAAGTTAATGTAGGACAGGTTAAGAGAATCGGGGGGTGCGTTGCAAATGGCGGGGTGCTTCGGCGCGCAACGCGCATGCGCGATAACATTCTCCGGCTTTGCGTAATGAAGTTTTAGGATAATAAATAAAAGAAACTCGGAAAACAGTATCATTTTATAAAAATGTTGGGCACTATGAAAATTGTGAATGTCTACAGTGGACAACTGCACAAGTTGATGTAGGACAGGTTAAGAGAATCGGGGGGGTGTGTTGCAAATGGCGGGGTGCTTCGGCGCGCAACGCGCATGCGCGATAACATTCTCCGGCTTACGTCATGAAGTTTTAGCATAATAAATTTTAAAAAACTCGAAAAATAGTATGATTTTATAAAAATTGTGCGCTCTATGAAAACTCGGAATATCTGGAGTAGATAACTGTATAACTTTCTTTTCTTTTTTTTTGTTGTTTACGTCGCACTGCAAGGCTGAAAAGCTTGTTACTCGCGCAGGCAGTGAGGGAATTAACTCATCCGGTCGTGTCGGCTCCCGAGACATTAACTTGTCCTTATCCGGTCGGCCACTGTACACGTACACAAATATAAACTAAACGAGAACAAAAAGAAACCATCTAAATATACAGAAAGCCGATTCCCAATGAATCGTTACGCAATTTACCGTTAACCTTTAGTGACTCCTAATTCAAGTTCTTATTCACTTTTACAGTGTTATTAGTACGGCACCTATTTTAAATCCGTGTTATTATTACAAATCTGTTTCTCCACGAGTATCCCATCACGTACACACCGAGAGGGCGCCGGAGGGGATTGCTCGCATCTAGTCATTCACCAAGTGTTGTTTCAGCCACAGTTGGGCCAATTGGGTTGAGACGGTAATTAGTCTCACGAACCCATAGGCAAAAGCGCTAAAAGAAACTAAAATATATGCTATATATACCATATATATATACACACATATATATATATACACGCATATACGTATAGACACATATATACATATATATATATTCGAGAAGATTGACGCCACTAAATATAGAAAACTCCTCGACAGCCGTTTTGTAAGAGTCGCGAGGAGTCTCTTGAGAAAGCATGAGGAGAGGGGGGGGGGGGAAGGAAGGGGGGATAACGGTAGGGGTCGTACGTAGGTACTACGTACGAGGAGCGTGTATAGTGTAAACAGAGTGGTAGAATTAATAGTACGGCGAGTTTCCGTGTAAAACGTGCCTAAGCCATGCGTCGGGTTTAAAGCACCGCAAGAGACTCAAAGACTTATTACAAAAGCAGGGGCAAGGCGAAGAGCCAACGGGCACGAACACATCTGTCGGTTTAGGTCTATCCCACTGATCATTACGAGGCGAGATTCTCTCCTCGTTTTCTTGTTTATTATTATTTTTTCTGTGATTCTCTTGAAGCCGGAAACTCCCTTCTGAAATTCTCCGCGTCGCTCTCTCTTTCCTTTTTTTTTTTTTTCGCTTTAGTTCAAAGTACACAAGCGAGATCCCCGGATCTCAAATGACTTTGACGAAAAGAAAAAAAAGTGCCGGGCGACAAGGGGACGGAGGCCGTTTGAGGCCGTTGTTGTGATGACGAGACGCCCAACGATGCCTAACGCCACGCGCGTGCGCATGCAACCATAACACTGCGCCGGAACGAGACGTTAACGGTACGCGTAGGGTTTACCGCGGGTCGACTTTGGCACAAAGGATTCTGAGCATCAAAAATTCTCTATCCCGGAAATGTCATTATTCAGGCTTTTTTTTTAATAATAAGTAACAACGAAAAAAGAAACAAAAAAAATTGACCTATCTGTTTTGCTCTGTAACTATAAGACAATTTAATAGAATTTATTTCCAATGTACGAATTTCTTCTTTTACACACCCAACATGACCTTGAGTTACACTCTAGTTTCAATTTATTTGCATAGCAGATTTCTTTCCTTTTACTACCAGTTTACAATGAATCCTGATTTAGAGCTCGGAATAATACATTGTATAATAATGATAAACAATGAATTAAGATGAAATTAACAGAAGCCCCGGATTAAACAAAATACGACCACCCAATTTCGTCTCACCGACCCATTTCGTTAATTAAAATTCACGAAATTTTCGATGAGAATTCAAATCCGAATCGTCAAAAAAAATAGAAAAAAAAAATCTTGTTCGGCGAAAATGTATGATTCCCAACGAGGTTTAAGAATATTTCCACACGCGTCATCCATTCCTACCGACCGAGTGAGATTTAATTTTGCTCGAGTGTCTTCCCATTTACAAGAAGCATTCTTGTACATCGAGACCCGGCAAATGGGATTCCTTCGTCTTTACGTTTTACAAAACATTAATTTTGTACAATACAAAGAAAAATTCGGCGAACAGCCTCTGAGAATAGAGTACGATAGAAGCGTTACTTCCGCCGACCCGCCTCTTGTGCACTGATCTCGGCGCATGCGCGCCGCGCATCGCAGCCCCGCAGTTCTATATCGTGAACTACAATTCCCGCAATTAATCGCAATTAAATAAAGGTCTCTCCGGTCGTGCGGCGCAAAGTAGTCGGAGAATAAATTCTACGGAGGCCGGTATTCTATAACAGTGCCGGAATGGGCCGACTGGGTTGGCTCGGCGTTACCGTCAACGTTTGTACGCTTCTTAATTGAAAACTCGACGCGCCGCCAGAGCTCGGGGCTCTCTATACCGCCGGTGGATTCGTTCGCTTTTTATTTCGAACCGTCCGCCGAGTTACGCGGTTCTCTCTCGGCAGACGGAGGTGTGTTCGTGCCCTGCAGAAGCAGCGGCGGCGGCGGCGGCGGCAGCACACATCGGGATTTCATTGCTCGAGGTGTGGCGCGTGAAGCCGCGCACACGTTTGCTCCCGGGCACAGAAACAGAAGGAACTTCCCCCTCCCTCGACCGCTCGCCCCCACCCGGCGGCCGACCGTTAGCCGCGCCGGGACTCCCGTAGCCCTGCAGAACTGTTCAGCCCAGCGATGCGGCGGCAACAATGTATTGCAACTTTAATTTAGCACCCAGCCTGTTTCGCTCCTCTTTTTTTTTTTTTTTTTTTTTGTAGTTTTGTTCCGTTTTTTTTTTCCCACTCTTTTCGCTCTGCATCGCCCCACTCCTCCATCGTTTCTACTCTTGCCACTGTAATTCACTTTTCGCAATGGCGCCCTTTCTGCTTTTGGTATTTCTCATCACGGGGCAAAATTGCACTGTCGCCGAGGGAATATAACGCGAATGCGTTTCGGACGCGTAACTGAATTAGCGAGAAATGAGAAAAGCCGAAATAAAAAAATTATATCCCGTTTTTGCTGCGAAATATTCTTTGTCCAGTGATTCACTAAATCTCTGTGTGTAATGGGAATACTCGCGTATATCTAGCTCTATATATATATATATATATATATATATATATATATATATATATATATGATTCCGTAAAAAATCATACAATTTTCATAAATAACTTCTAAATGATCTTCAAAAGATCATTTAATTTTTTTTTATCTTAATTCAATTGTATTAAATTTTTTTTTACGAATAATGCATTTTAATTAATTATATTTAAATAATGACTATTGAAGGTAATTTTGTTAATAACTAAACGTTAAAAACGGCGTTGCAAACGATGCCGGTCGAACCAATAAATAAAATACGATATCGTAACTGGAACGAGAAAAGCTTATCTTATATTCCATAAAAAAAAAAATCCTACCTCGATTTTAGTCGCGATATATGTGAATAATTCCAGGGGTGGCGTCGATATTTCACACGAGCCAGACAAAAGCTATTCGAATCCTCATTAAATTGCGTTGACGTATAGCGTTCGGATATTTATTCGGCAAATCGTATGAATTATCGTAAAAATAATAAATATTCCGAATATCCCGAGAATTAATATTTTGCAAATGCATGCGATTTAAAATCTGATAAAAAAAAAAATCCTGAATATTCGCAGTATATTTTTCGCGATAAATTGTCGTTTTGCATTTTTCTTTTTTTTTTCGTTTTTTTTTTGTTCGGTTGAATTCCCACATGATTGTTAATAGCTGTTTCAGTTATTTATAGTTCGCTGCGGAGAGCGATCGATATACATAATGGCCTTATATCGGCTCTATAAACACATTTTTACTGCTAATATCCCCTCCTGTGCTGAGAATTTCGTGCGCAACGACGCTCGCGCCGAATGGCAAAACAATTTTAACAGGTGGCGGTGTATCACGAAACGAGATACAACGCTCGTATTTTCTTCTGCTCTCCGTCGTCGTGCGAGTAATGTGAATTTACGGTCGTGCAAGGGGAAAGTTAAATCCTACTGGCATCCCGGCCGTAAACCTCCTCTTTTCCCAGACGTTAATTCGCGAAGCCACCTGAGTGGTAGTAAATATATATATCTGTATAATGTACGCGATACAGTCGCTGGCTGTTCAACTACGCTTGACCGTTACAGAGTGCGACGTACCCTCGTAGGCATCGTTCCAGAGGAAAAAATAATACAAAATATTTATGCACACATTTTCACTATAAAAAAAAAAAATTTGATGTATTGGCATTGAAAGTTTTTATGCATAAACTGATGTATTAAATTCACCATTTTTTTTTTTTTTTTATTATTTTTTTTTTATAGTACTTTACACAATATCAACTGAATTTTTTTTTAAACAGATATTGAAACAGATATTATTTTATTGCATGCGGTATAATGCAATTAAGGCTTAGTTGATTAATGCGTTTCTTATTTTCGCTATTTCCATTCTTTTGTATTATTTTATATTCTTTTTTTACTTCAGTTTATTCTTCGGTTGCAATGTAGTTTCATTTTAAGTTTATGACTTATTTCCATTGGTCAATTTTCTGTTGCGACATTTTTTTTTTTTTTTTTTTTTTGTCAGTCGTCGTTGTGTGTGCTTTTGGGCACTGTGTCCTCAGGAGTTTTAATGAAATAACACTGTTCTATTCTACTCACTTTACTGCAAATGAAAAAGATCGACAGGCCCAAAAATGTATACTTTTCGATTAATTTTGAGAAAGATAAATGCTATTATTAGTATTATTATTATTATTATTATTATTATTATGCAGTAATTTTAAATAAAAATGAGCGCAATAACAAACAATAAACGTAAAATAATGATTGGCGTGAAGAATGAGTTTATGGCGAAAGATTTCGTGGACGAATCGGTATATGGACCGGGCATCGTTAATCGGAGAGTAGTACGAAGCAGTGGGGACGAGACTAGAGATTCCATCTTCCGGGCCAGGCTCGGAGAAAGGTGGCCTCGAGAGGGAGGAGATGAAAGTCACGAGGCTCGAGGCTGGTTGACGTCGCGCGACGAGACAAAGAGAGACGCGAAGTAAACAATAGCGGAGTGCGACAAAGAGACAGTCGTAATTGATTTCCTGCTCGTGCGGCCGATGTAGCCGTGAAATTTCAATGCTGCCCCATACCATTCGTCACACACACCGACGCACACGCACGCTATAATATATTTCGCGTTGGCATTTATTTTTGTTCGATCACACCGGACCTCCTCGGCTGCGAGATTTTATTTTGTCGGTTTCTCATGTGGCGTCATCGCGCGCAAATTCGTTGTCATGATTTTTTTTTTTTTTTTTTTTTTTTTTTTTTTTTTAATTTGTTTGCTTTCCTCAGAAAGTAAGCGTTGTTATGGTGAAAAAAAAAATTTCGAGATTTTAATGGAAAAGCGCTCAGAATGTTCCAAAACATCGAACAGTAACACTTATAAAAGATTTCCGGATGTGGCTGATGTGTGTACGTGTGTGTGTATTAATCGGACGCGAAAAATTTGAATCGCTGTAACTCGACAAGGCCTCGTCCGATCGGGCCGAAATTTCACACACAGAATGTGCGCTTAACATTCAATTTTTCTGCAAAATTTCATAGAGAAATGTACGTTTTTTTTTTTTTTTTTTTTTTTTTTTTTTTTTTTTTTTTTTTTTTTCAAAAATGTATGTAATTTCGTGTACTTTTTTTTTTAACGCTTTTCGAAAACCGTCTTGCGCCAGGTCAGGATACATCGGGGGGGGGGGGGGGGGAGAATATACGTCGTTGGAGAGTCATCGAGTGTATTTCGTAATCTACACATATTTTTTGTGTAGATTTGATTTGATTGATTATGATTCGTTTGATTATAATTTCAAGAGGACGCCACTTTACACATTCGATAAATTATGCGAGACAATAATGCTGGTGAAACATTGTATTGCGAATAGGGTGGCGAATCGATCGAAGAATTTTTATTTGAAAAATTTCAATTTTTTAATTTATATTATTTGTTTCGACTTTATCGTGCTTCTTCAGATGCGAGTTCTTATTGTGTCGATTTTCTTATCTCACGTGCTCGCTCGGCAATCGTTATCAACATGGACATTTTTTTTTTTTTTGTTTTTACGTTTTGAGCAAACCGTGTTGCTCCAGGTCAAGATATGGCGGGGGGGGGGGAGGGGGGAAGGAAATATACGTCAACGAAGAGTCACCGAGTGTGTTTCGTAATTTACGCATTCTTGGGATAATTACGAAGTCTCCGAGTAGGTGCAATTTCAGGAAGACTCGAGTTGTTACGCATTTGATAAATTATGAAAGACAATAACAATGGCAAAGCGTTGGATTGCGAATAAGGGAAAGAAGAGATCGAAAAAAAAAAATGTTCGTTCTTAAATCTTAAATTTTTAGATTTAATTAGTTTTTTTTTTTTTTTCGCGATACTCTCTTATCGATAACAATATCGATTCGATCGATCTCAATATCATTCTTAAATCTTCAATTCTCAAATTTCATAAATTTTTTGTTCGCTATCTCTTGTTAGATCAATTTTCTAATGAGAAAAAAAAAAAACAAAAAAAAACAAGTTTTTAAGCTCGAGCATGAAACGGAAGTCCGATCGACAAAAATATCGAAGACAGGCAATTCATTTGTTTTTCAGATATTAAGTGTATATAAACGTATATTTATATGTTATATTTATATGTGTCTAATCGGTCGGCAATTTACTATGTTTCATGTCAATGATCCAATGATGCATTGCACAGCAAATTTCAGCTACATCGTTCAATTTATTCCAAAGATCTAGCACGACACGAACGTCCGATGTGATCGAGACACTGGATAAAGTGATTTCAGGAGGGACCTCTTACGTGTAAAAAGTTCGTGCCGAAAAATGGCGTCTCGTCGCTGTTCTGTTTCACGTTGTTTATTCACGATCAACGGAATAACCCGAAAAAAAAAAAAAAAAAACTGTTAATAAATATTTTTGTATTCAGATCACATTCCCTGTTCCAATCACTCTAGTTTGCCACGTCGTGTAAAAAAAAAAAAAAAAAAAAAAAACCTCGGAATATTGAAGTCAATAAATGTAATAATACATTTACCGGCAACGAGCAGAATGTCAATTGATCAAGGATTTTAAACGTAATCAAACAATTAAAAATTTCTCGGTAATTCCGATTTCGATATTAAATCGCGGTGTTGTTTGATTTTAAATCGAACAATTGCACTTTTTAATAATTTTGTACATCATGTTCGTTATTTTGTTGCCCTGTGGCAAGCGATAGCTATATGTATCATCGGACAGCAATTATTGTTATTATTGATTTTACTGTGTTAACAAAAAGTCTGACAATTTTGAGGATAATAAATTTATGAGCTTAAGATGGCAAGCCTCATTATCGACATAGCACTATCGATACGGATTTATTAATTGCATTTCAGTGTCTAATGTCGAGATCCACTCCACAATATTATTCGCGTACAACTTCATTTATATTTCATTAACACAAAGCGTACAAGCAGAATGTTAATTGAAACAGAATTTTAAACGTAACTAATAAATTAGAAAATTTCTCGGTAATTCCGAGTTCAATATTAAATCGCGCTGATGTTCGATTTGAAATCTAACTCTCGCACTTGAAGATAACGTTGTTCGTTATTTTGCTGCTACGCGGAAAGCGATTTATGTATCAGTCCGCAATTATTATTATTATTCTTTTATTTTTTTACTGTTAAAAAAAAAAAAAAAAAAAAAAAAAAAAAAAAAAAAAAAAAAAACAAAATAACAATGTTGATGATAATAAATGACCTTTACAAGCAAGTTTCATTGTCAACATCGAATGAACAATACAGACGTATTAATTGCAGTTCAATCTCCACAAGGTTGCAGAATTTTAAACGTAATCAATAAATTATAAATTTCTCGGTAATTCCAATTTCGATATTAAATCGTGGTGATGTTTGATTTTAAATCGGACCGTTCCATTTGTAAATAACATACAAACGTGTCCGTTATTTTTGCTGCTACGCGAAAAGCGATTTATGTATCAGTCCGCAATTATTATTATTATTCTTTTATTTTTTTACTGTTCAAAAAAGAAAAAAAAAATTAACAATGTTGATGATAATAAATGTATGACATTTACAAGCAAGTTTCATTATCGACATCCAATGAACAATACAGACGTATTAATTGCAGTTCAATCTCCACAAGGTTGCAGAATTTTAAACGTAATCAATAAATTACAAATTTCTCGTTAATTCCAATTTCGATATTAAATCGTGGTGATGGTGATGTTTGATTTTAAATCGGACCGTTCCATTTGTAAATAACATACAAACGTGTCCGTTATTTTTGCTGCTACGCGAAAAGCGATTTATGTATCAGTCCGCAATTATTATTATTATTCTTTTATTTTTTTTAATGTTCAAAAAAAAAAAAAAAAAAAAACTAACAATGTTGATGATAATAAATGACCTTTACAAGCAAGTTTCATTATCAACATCCAATGAACAATACAGACGTATTAATTGCAGTTCAATCTCCACAAGGTTGCAGAATTTTAAACGTAATCAATAAATTACAAATTTCTCGGTAATTCCGATTTCGATATTAAATCGTGGTGATGGTGATGTTTGATTTTAAATCGGACCGTTCCATTTGTAAATAACGTACAAACGTGTCCGTTATTTTTGCTGCTACGCGAAAAGCGATTTATGTATCAGTCCGCAATTATTATTATTATTCTTTTATTTTTTTTACTGTAGAAAAAAAAACAAAAACCTTTTACAAGCAAGTTTCATTATCAACATCGAATGAACAATACAGACGTATTAATTGCACTTCAATCTCCACAAGCTTGCAGAATTTTAAACGTAATCGATAAATCACAAATTTCTCGGTAATTCCGATTTCGATATTAAATCGTTGTGATGTTTGATTTTAAATCGGACCGTTCCATTTGTAAATAACGTACAAACGTGTCCATTATTTTTGCTGCTACGCGGAAAGCGATTTGTATGACAGTCCGCATTATTATTATTATTATCATCATCATCATCGTTATTATTATTTTTCCTCTGAAATCGTTCAACGATAAACTTTCGATTCCCATTTAGTCCATGGAATCGACGATTAAACGAGTCAAACACTTTCGGCCCGAAGCGCTCATCCCGCAAAGTATGCGTTCAGCAATTTATACGAATATCGTGTTCGCGATAATTTGTGTGAGTGCGCGTACGTGTGCAAAGTGCGTCAATCACAAAAATCGATAGTCGTCCACGCGCTTTCCGCCGTTTCTCGCATACACGAAATCACTCTAGGGCCCCGATGACGGTGTGGGTAAATATAATTCGTGTCGCGTATACCCGAAGTCTAACGCCATCGTACGCCATACGAATACGAAGTCCTATAATTCCAACGGGGCAATACGATTCTGATGTGTCCGAGGGCTTCACCGTGGGAGAATTTCCAAAGATTATGGCGGACGTATGCGACACTATACATGCATATAACACGTATAGTGCTAATGCGAAAATGAGAAGAATAAATTATTCGACATCTCAAGTGTCGCTTCTAGGGTCGATTAAGGAGGTTAAAAAAAATCTCGAACATTTTTTTTGTTTTTAAATTGAAAACAGAATCAAAACATTTTTGTGTATTTGAAAACCGGAATATATATATTTTTTTTTTTTTTTATGAAAATATTTTTTTTTATTTTTTTATGAAATTTTTTATGAAAAATTTTATGAAATTTATGATAAAAAGAAAAAAAATTTTTTTTTGTTCTTTTTATTTAAAAAAAAGAGCATTCACTTTTACAAAAAAAAGCGAACATTTTGTTTTCACTAAACTGAACCGCCGAACATTATTTCGATAAAAAGAACGTTTCTTAAAAGAACGTTTTTTATATGTATTAAATAGAAGGCGAATATTTTTTTTGTACTAAAGAGCACGATCTATGTTGTTTTATAAGTGAAACAAAAAAAAAAAAAAAAAAAAACTTTAAACATAGCTTCCTCCATGAGGAAGCAAAATTCTTTGAATCTAAATTAAATTTGATGGCACATTTTTCTTTTGTTTGTTTAGTAATGAGAACGCTCCCTCAAACTTTGTGTTCGATTAGGCGACCTTGGGCGTCATTGCACAAAGTCACTTAGAATAGTCGTACGAGGACGACTCTTCTAGCGAACAAAAAAAGTGGATAAAACGAGAGCGTCTTATCAAAATTAAACGAGAACGAACGATACTGCCCTGTACGTGCGAGATGTGATTCGGGCAAATAACTATGATATGCCCTGAAGTCGGTAAAGTGAGGGAAATATAGAGAGTGAGAAAATAAAGAGAAGAAAAAAAAAAAAAAAAAAAAAAAAAAAACGTTAGAGCCCTCAAAGTCGCGGACAAAGAGTCGACACAACACAAGGAGAAGCGAATTCACGCGGGATACGCGTTTGCGCGCATAATTGCGACACGTATGCAGAGACGACGTTCGTAAGCAAAAAAAAAAATATATATATATATATATATCAAAAAAAAATAATAATAAAAAAGAAATATAATAATAAAAGTAAACCACGAAAAAAAAAAGAAAAAAAAAAAAAACATTCCCTTGTTCGACTCATAGTCGTGAGTGGGACGAGCGTTGTAAAAATCCGCGTTCACCTGGCGTAGGTTCGCAAGGTGCGGGGGCCTGCGTATATTTTCGTCTGCATGCAATTACCATAATGCTATAGGTAAACTGCTGTTACTCTTCAAACTGGCGCTACCGTTGCTCCTTAGAGGGGGGGGGGAGCAGGGTGGGAGGGGGGAGGGGGGGGGGGGAGAGCGGCGCACAGCGCAGCTAGTGCGGGAAATTTTCGAGAGGCCTACACTCGGAGATCCCTGGAGAAATGCGAAACTGGGTCACGAAACTTTGTGCCGGCGATGCGAGAAGCGTTGCACATACGTGAAGAAAGAGAAAAAAAAAAAAAAAAAAAAAAAATGATATTCGTCGATAACGCGGTACGAAAAGACGAGAGAAAGAGCGGAAAAGAAAAAAAAAAGAATCGCGTCGCGAATCGTAAAGACGAGCGAAGTAGGAGCCGTAAAGTTTCCTTTTTTTTTTGTTTTGTTTTTTGTTGTTTGTAACGAAGTTTCGGACGGGCAAGGGTGAGGCCGTGAGAAGCGGCGGACTGCGGATGTAGGCGTATAGGGTGGGGTAGACATGTTTAGTATACGTATAACAGAGACAGACAGGACGGACGGGACAAACGGACGGACGGCGAAAGACGAGCCCAGAGGCTTCTCCGGACAAACGCGGAGGGGGCGGCCTGGACGATTATTTAATAGCGATAAAAAATTTTTTTTTTTTAAATATAAAAAAATAACAGAGAAAATCTTACCTTGTCCGACGGGATGTTTCGCGAACTCATCGTTATCGCCTTAGAGAAAACGAGGGTGGAAAATCCAGAGGCCGTGCGTGGTGTTAACCAAAATAAAAATTAAAAAAAAAAAAACACAAATTCAAGGAATTTCCCCTTTTCCCCCTTTTTTCACGTGTGGGGTCGCAGAGAGGGTCGTCTTAGATGCGAAACGAAGACTGACAGCGCGCTGACAAAGGAAAGCCCGATCGTTTTATTTACTTATTTTTTTTTTCCCTTGCCGAGCTCTCACACACTCGACGAGGAACAACAACAACAACAACAACAACAAAAACACACTTTTTGGCTTAGTTATATTAACTCCGATTCACGTCACAGGAAAAAAAAATATACGCATAGATTACACCACACCATCGTATCGAATATATATGTATGCATATATCCCGGTTATGCTATTTAAACGATCGTCGTTTACCGTAGCTCGTGGTTAACACTCGCGCAACCTTCGTTTTTTCTTTATTAAATTTTATTTATTTTTTATGTTTCGGGTATTTTTGTTTTGTTTTTTGTTTTTTGTTTTTTTTTTTTTTCAATATCAACTCCTTTGCCCGACGTTACTTGTACGTGTCGGGCCTGAAGTATTTGAGCAACATCTTCGCGACAATAACTCACGAGCTACGTCTTTAAACACCACCACCTCGCGCACCACCGTCCCACAGTGTGTGTCTCTCCCCAGTGTCAGAGCCAAACACATAAAATGGCGTTACCGAGAGAATGCAGCATTATGGGAAGGTTTCGAGCGCGGATGACGCGACTGGACCGAGACACGCCAAGCGACTGAGCGAAACTGAACCCGTGCGGAGAGCGGAACGAGACTGCAGCGACGCGCTTCGGGCGTGACGCTGTTTCATTGGCGGAGCGAGTATCCAGCTCCGAACGGGACGGTCTTGCCTGCGACTATGGAAACCGGCTTTCTAATTCGGCAGCGGGGACGACTCGATTAGCGACGGTGCAGAGCACGGTCTTACATACTACAGCGTGACTGCGCATGCGCAAAGTCGTTTTCTGGTACAAATTTTCACCAAAAAATGACAATGCGCACGCGCTCGGCCGTTTTTTTATGGAAATTCGTACCAGAAAACGATTGTGCGCATGCGCACCATCATTATAACGGCAAATCGAAAGCACCTCAGGTCTGGAAACGAAGGTGGTGGGGGAAGGGTCGCTTAGTGTCCAGTTTTCGAAGCTTCAATTTTCGGCCGCACGGTGCGCATCGGAAAGGGGATATCGAGTGCGAAAGAGACAGCCATATGTCTCTGTCTTGCTCACAGCGCATTTTATTTGATTTTTATCCTGTTTTGCGGTGAGGTATTACACAAGAGTTCGTCATTTTCATAAGATCAATTTGTCAATGAGATTTTAAAAATGTTTACACAAACGATTTTACACAAAACGCGAAGACACAACCGTACGGTTTAGGATAGTCTCGCAACATCCCGCGACCACAGCGCCGCAAGGTGGTAGCGACGAGAAAAACAAGTTTGGACACTAAGCGGCCCACTTTCGCCTATGAAACATGCCCGTCGTTTCCAGACCTGTATGTTAGACCGTGGTGCAGAGAGGCTCGCCTCGGGACCACACGTGTCGCGGGTCTAGAGATGGCGACTTTTGCATGGTTCTTTTTGTTGTCAATTGACCGGTCCGGAAATTACCGCGCTGTGCGGGAACAGCGAACATGATTGTACGAACACTTCCACGGTCGGGACTTGAAAATTAATAAAGTGCCGATCTTGTTAATTGGGAAGAAATTTTGTATTCTCTTTATAATATCGTTTCATTGATTAATTGATTGATTAAAAAGATTAAAATACAAATGAATGCGAAGTCAATGAGAGAGAAAAATTCGTTTTATCAACATAGACTGCTAAAAGGTCTAGGTTTACTTCAACCTAGATTGCTAAAAGTCTAGTAAAAGTTTATCAAATTTGGGACAAAAAAAAAATGCGGGTCAAATCCCAGACGGATGTATGTTGCTGTTTCGACCATATTTGCGAACAAAAATGACGGTTTTTATGCAACAATCATATTCTGATGTAAAAAAGACGGTCAATTAACGGTGATTTTTTTGGTCAGCTGACGCTTATAAAAAAATTACCGTCACGTCATATTTCTAGTCGCTGCACTAGGTACTTTAGCGTTTATTAATCGAACGAATGACATTTTCGCTTCAAAGTCTGGTGTTTCTCATCGCACTGCAAACACTTTGTACCTCCCGCGCCCGTTATACACATTACGGAGCTGATTATGAAAAATCAGCTTTACAGATTGAAACAACTTCTGTTATATTTCAAACAAAACCGACCCGTTCCGCCCGTAACCACGAAAGAACTAACGAGAGCTACCCCCACCACTCGTATTTCAGACCTGTATGTAAGCTTCGAGCCAATGAGAAGACGATAAATCCGCGGGGTGGGGGAACGCTCGTTCGCAGTAGTGGCGAAGACGTGGCATAACGATTATCGAATATCTCCTTAGTTTTATTTTGTTCCTTGCCTGCCAAACGTCCGCCAATAGTTACGCCAATTGTCAACAGTAACAGCAAACCTCTAACGAGCGAACGTTATTGCAGGCGTTTCTTTACCGTTTATTAATCGAACAAACGACGACATTTTCGGCAAACACTCTTTTCGGAAGGTATTCCGCACTCGCCATATACAATAGGGAAAATTAGCTTCACATCATCGGAATGACTTGTGTTATATTTCAAACAAAAACGACCTGTTACCGATCAGCACAAAACAATTAGTTATCCAAAAGTTATCTCAATGGCTATGTGTCCGTCTGAACGGTATCCGAAAGTTACAACCTGTCCAGAAGGTTAACCTTTGGGCATTCCCCCGCGTTGGTGGGGAAACGCCCGCTCGCAGTAGTCACGAAGACGCGGCCTAAGGCGTATCGAATACCCTGTTTTCTTTTTGCTCCTCCCCCGCCAAACGACCGACAATAATAACGCCGATCGTCAAAAGCTAACCTGTAACTGACGACAAACACGAAGATTCTCGCCATCGTATCGTAAACAAAGTATCGCCGACGATGACATCGACTGCTCTTCCCGACGGTCGAAACTGACTTTCCCGGTGTGTAAGCGATACAAATACGCAGTACGTGATCCTCG
Source organism: Amblyjoppa proteus (assembly GCA_963922035.1). Lineage (NCBI taxonomy): Eukaryota > Metazoa > Arthropoda > Insecta > Hymenoptera > Ichneumonidae > Amblyjoppa > Amblyjoppa proteus. The sequence continues at coordinate 6,870,414 of OY998232.1, forward strand.
CGAGTACGATATTCCATGCGAGATGGCCGATCACGAGAATTTCGAGAACGACGATACGTACGAGGAAATCGACACGAGCTACAACGTAATGGTGGAGCAAGAGGACGACGAGAACGACGAGGGAACAGTCGAGTATCTCGATCTCGATATGGAGATAGAAAATTTTCAAGAATATTGTCCCAACGTTATTTCGACGGTGGCGACTAAACCCGCCGTCGTTCAGCCCTCCGTGCTGAAGGCCAACCACAAGCCCGCCGCTAAGTACAAGCCGATTCGCGTCAAGCCGGCCCGAACGATTCCCGAGCGAAGCATAATGCGCACAAGGTCGTCGACGGGCAATTCGGCGACTCGCGGCGACGCCAAGCGAACGGCCGATTGTCTCGCACCGACGAGCGTTCACGACGCCGTGAACAGCATCAACGCCAGGCTCGCCGACTCCGTGAAGTCGGTGAACGGAAGGGAGACGAAAAAAGCTTCGACGAAGAACGGCGGCGTATCGGCGAGCGACGTTAATTCCGCCGAAACGGAATCGACCGAGGTCGAAAAGATATCGGAGATGGACGGTTTGGATCTGTTCTTTCAGAGCATGGCACAGACAGTCCTCAATCTTCCGTCTCAGGTACAAGCCAAGATAAAGATGGACATTTGCAAAGTCATCGCCACAGCCGAGATTAAGTATCGCTCGTCGGATAACTTTCAGGGAGTCGGCAAAGTTTGACTCACGAATGGAAATATTATACGTTATGAATAGTTGGGAGAGCATTGGTGGTAATTACGAAAATATATCGACGATAATATTAATATCAATTATTAGATATAGTTAATTAATATTCAATTATCGAATTATAGATAATAATTGATATTCAATTATTAAATATAGGCAACAATTTGTATCGATTATTAATATAGATGATAACTTATATTCATATTGTAATTGAATATTGTTAAAAATTGTTGAACGATTATTTTTGTATGGAAGATACTCAATAGGATAATCTTAGGCAGTATTTTTTGTTTTTTTGTATTTTCTAAGATACAGCTCCGGATGTCTCGGGTTGGAAAAAAAAATTGTTTCGCAGGCATATTGCACAATATATAGCTGAAATGAGTAATTTCTCTAGGCGTCATACAACACAGAAGCAATCTATGTTTATTGTTTCGTAATTTTTCAGTATCTTAATATTTTGTTTCCTATTACAGTTAAAGTAATTATTGTAAGAAGTAATAAGATATTGTAATGAATTACAATGGTACAGTGTATAATTGGAATAATTGAAATTTAATAGCTACCGAGTGATCGACGACCGACCGATGATTTTTACTTCGAATAGTAAGAGACAAATAAATAATAATGAAAGTAGAAAAAAAATTCACCGATGTTACGCTAAGTATACGATAATGACAATGATAAATAGAGCCACGAATATCTCAAAGATATTAGAAAGGAATTAATTTTTGTTCACTTTTTTTTTCACAGCCTCGATTAGTGCTTTGTAACGATCGACGAAAATTCATTGCTGAGAGTGCAGAAGAGATAATGACGAAGGTTGGAATGTGCGCGGAGTAGCCGCGAGTTCGATGGATTGTACATTTTTCGTGAGCCGAGAGGCACCGAGTTCCGGTCGCGCGGATCGAAAGATAAAACATAGCTCGGTCACGTCGATCACTCGAAAAATGAATCACAAAAAAAATTTGAATAAAAAAAAATAAAAAAAAAACAAATCACGCGCATCGTTCAGGCATTAAATAGTTGAATGTTCATTTTAGAAGTATAAGACAAGGAGATCTGTATGTGGACCAATATTCTACATGGCGATGAAAAGCTTACGATTCATTAAAAACGTTCCAACTATCTCGATTACGCCGAGACGAAAGCTTCTTGTATGTTGTGTCCGTGTGTGTCTGTGTATGTTTGTGTGTGTGTGTTTGTGTTTGTGTTTGTGTGTGTTTGTGATACGGAGTGACTGTAAAGCTTTAACGCTATTGGAATCTATGATACTTGTTAAACTGCTAGTAGTACAAACGATATTAAAATCATTGAACTTAAAACGATGGTGTCCTGATCGTTTCGTTACAATAATTACGCGTTCGGTGCACTTTTTTTTTTTTTTACTTTTTCGAGTAGCTTAATATCTTTACTCGAAGTTAACGCGCTCGGTTTTAATCGTAATGCAAAGTGACAGTGATTTGACGGTAGAAGACACTAAAGGATGCAGGCCATTCACTCTTGCAGCTTCGGGGATGCGTAAGCATTCACGTGTTAATTCATTGTCGTTTCTTTTTTTTTCTGTTTTTTTCTTCTTTTTTTTTCTTTTTTTTATCTCTCTTTTTTCAAACATTTACGTGTTTTTTTCATCTCATTCGTCCTTTTCTGCTTTCTCGACGTCCTGCTTTTCCGTGCACTCCGAGTCGCCCTCGAACCTCGGGCCCGGAGTTTCGTCGCCCTCCAGAACTATCTCCTCGGGATCCGGTGCTCGCGGGAGAAAATCTTCGTCCGGATACATGCCCTTGAATATCTCCTTTGCCTGCAGAAATATTTTGAGCGTTGTGCTCAATGTTATTTTTTGTTTTCGTTAAAAAAAAATTGCACATGCCTCATTTATTACAATTCTGCGCCGAGCTTTGTCTACGAGAAAGTTTGCTGGGCGATTTTGGCTTCGTCGTAAAGGAAGCGGTGCGCAAAATTGTAATAAATGGGGAAGCCATGTGCTTCAGCATGGGGAAGCCATGTGCAAAGTACTTTGATCCCCTTTTTGGAGAGTTTAATCAAATTTGAACAGACGGGGAAAAAAATTACCTGGTTCACAGCAAAATCAAAGTCGAGGTCGAGATCCGGTCCGGAGCACAGATGGATGTTGCCTGGCGCAGCGTTGCTCAGCTTAATGTCGCTAGCCGGGAGATTCAAGTAAAGGGACCAGAGGACGTGAGGTTTAAGATTTTCCAGGGCATCCCTGGCAGCTTTATCTTTGTCTTCCTGGAGATGTCTCTTGTCCGGGGATACAGTCTGGGTGTGCGAGTCGGTCGGATAGCGAACGACCGTCGGCTCGACGGGATCAGTGCGCAAGAATTTTTCCAAAACGTACGTCAGGTCCTCCTTAGCGGTTTTGGTTCGTTTGCACGTCATGTGCACCATGACTGAAAGGTTGAAAAAAAAAATACATGTAAGAATCGATTTCATCGATATTGTTATTAATATTAATCCTTCACGTACGGAATGCTCGCTGGGCGAGGACTTTGATTCCGGACGATTCGCCCCTGACATAGCACGGAAATATATTTGAAAGATTTAAAAAATATTTCTTTGAAATACTGAAAATATTTTACCAATATCGAAAAATATTTGTGAAATGTTTTAAAAACATTTTGGAAATATCTTTTTGTCCGCTCATAAATCTTATATTGAAATGTTTCTGAAATGTTTTTAAACGTTTCAGCGAATCGTCAAAGATTGCATCACCAGTCCATTTTGTATATACACACCCGACATAAACACATAAACAACCGTAGAAATATTTTGGTGAAACATGCAGTTAAAAATATTTGAAAATTGTTAACGCTATGTTTCGAAAGTGTCGAAAGATTAAGTATGTTTCTGAAATATTTGAGAATCGTTTCATTGGAATACTTTTATAGAATATTTCAAAATATTATTTTCATATATTTCAGAAATATTTCGTAAGAATTGTAAGATCGAAAATATTTCTAAAATTATTTCAAAATATTGCGTGCTATATGGGCAGGCACTCTCGCTCAGCGAGTACTTACATTGTGTGATATAAAAATCGCTATACGTAAAAAAAAATGTATGATATCGAAATTCGGAAAGAGACTAATGTTCACGATATTGTATTTGTGTTAAATAATATTTTTATCGCCAATATGTAGCATGTTATAATTATTCGAAATTTATATTTCGAATACAAGACTGACACGGTCGCGGAGGCGCGCTGCTGGTAGACATGCTCGCCGCGAGACTCCCGTATGTAAAGGGTTAATAAAAAAGCTTGGTCGGTCACGTACAAAGTCCCTGAGGACACGCGTTGGTGGATGGTCCTAATTCGATAATGGTCACGGCCTCCTGACCGGATTCTTCCGGTGGGTAGTACAGCAAAGTCAGATTCTCCTTCTCTCCTTGCATTATTGATCTGAAAGTGATTAATCGACAATGAGATAGAGCGAATGAAAATAGAACATTGCTTCTTCGCCCATTACTTCTCAGACCAATGAATTTTTGCAAGGAAAAAATTTACCTGTCCGTAATGAAGATGCCACGCGATATCTGCTGTTCGCCGACGGACTCGACGATCTCGGGCGGCAAGTGTCCCTGCCCGACGACCAGATGTTCAAGCGCCAATCTCTGTTTTCCTGTTATAATGGCTTTGCACTTGTCCTCGCCGACGACGACTCCGTCCAACTGTCGCTTCAGACAGTACACGCCGCCGAAAACCGCACACAAACTGTAGAAAATAACAACAGTTGGACAAATTAAGAACGGCGCAGTGTAAATTCCAATTTTTGTTTTTAAGTACGAGTCCAACTGCGTGTTCTCGTTAAAGTTGGATTTAAAAACTTGTTCAGTAATTTTGAATTCGAGTGTGAATTTAATAATGGAAGGGATTCCGCCCAGGTTGAGATTAATCTTAATCACTGGTCCATTCTCTTAGGACCTTAGGTCTTAATTATTCCACGTCCGCACAAAAACGGTCTCCGGAGTCTGATTATTTTAACTCCCACAGACACTGATTTTTCTAAGCCTATTCCGGACCCAATCAATATTGGGTCGCAATCAATTTGGTATCAATACCAAATTATCAATATCAGTTGCACTGCGTAATTCTGAAGGTGAGGCTTTTCGAGGGCATCTTTCACTGGAAAGTCCCGTTGAAGATGTTATCCCATTTTTCCATTATGAAAATAAAAAGCGAACGGGAAAACGACTTATTCAAATTTTTGTTTTAAGAATAGCTGCGTGCACTCGTTAAAATTATATCTGAAAACATCTTTAGTAATTTTGAAATCGGGTCTGAATAAATTAATCGAACGGCTTTCTCCCAGGTTGTAAATAGTACAACTCTCTAAAATTGTACTCATTAAAAGTGTACGCGAAAACGTCTTCAGTAATTCTGAAACCGGGTGTGAAGTAAATAATCGTACGGCTGTGATTGATCTTCATCGCAGATCCATTCTCAGGTTTTTATGATTTCATTAAATTCATTTCTGATTATTTGCCCTCCCAATCTGAGCGCAGTGTCTATCCAAGAGCTGATTCTCAGACCCCATTATTGCAACTCCGTAACTTCGATCATAGCTTTTCGGCGACAACCTTCACTCCAAAGTCCCGTTAAAGTTGTTTTTCTATTATTAAAAAAAAAAAGAATAAAAAGCGAACGATAAAAAACGGCTCACTCACCGACAGAAGCATTGCGGCAATTCTCCGCTGCCGTACATAGGCCACAAGAAAGGAGTGTTTCCATATCGACCCAGGCTGTTGAGAAAATGTTTCGTGCGATTGACTCCGTCCCGGCACGAAGTCTTGTCGGTAGCCATTGCTATAGCTTGCATCACGTAATGCTTGACTATCGGTGTTAGATTTTTGGTATTGAGATATTCTAGGAATGTCTTGTCGCGATATCCTGCGAACGAAATATGAACGGACTGCGTCAGATAACGGTGTCACAGTGCGGAGTTCGATGCATTGTCTTTCTTATTTGGCTCCGCGATCGACCGGAATATTGATTGATCGGATACGCAAGCCGCTACAGCGGTTCGATCGCTGACCCCTGGCTCAGGAATTTCTTCACTGGCATCGAGAACAAAAATTCATTTTCGACGCGGAAACTCTGGCGGAATTCTGAGACGAAGAATCCAACAATGTTGCCTCGATGAAATGTTTCAAATAAAAATCGAGCAACTGTTTATATCTCTGAAAATGATTGTAAACAGTATAAAATTGGGAAAAGGATTTGCAAATCCTTTTTCCGGTCCGTTTGGCATCAAATCCAGATTAGATTAAAATCTGTTAATAACACGATGAAAACCGGGGAAGGTCAGGGAAAAAATACTTTGTCAGGGAATCAGGGAAAAGTCAGGGCATTTCAAAATTGGTCAGGGAAAAGGCAAATTGACGCCGCACCTTCTATAAATAAATGAAAAGTACTTAAAAGGAAGCTTTAAAAAAATCGAGGAAAAAAATGTAACATTAATACAATAACTAGGCATTTTCATTCGCGTCATAAAATTTTTTAACAGGTGTCGTTAGAAGTTTGGTCAGGGAAAACTTTTAATTGGTCAGGGAAAGGTCAGGGAATTTTTTTCAAGGGGAAAAACGGCCACCGTGAATAAGCAAATCGGAATCCGTGTGGCGATTTTACTTTGTTTTCGCATGTACCAGAGTAGACATTTTCGAGCGTTACATCGGTTCTTGATAGGGTCCTGATAAGGCCTCGGCAGGGCCTTGTCAGGCCTCCTCAGAACATTACTAGGGCTTGATGTAAAGCTCGAAAATTTCTACTCGGGTAACTTCTCATCCACTTGGTTTTTTTTTCTGTAAACCATGTAATTTTTTTTAGTCTTATTATGGTTATCTCATCTTCTACTAATAAAATAAAAATATAAAAAATAATAAAATACTGATAGAGATAAAAAAAGAGTCGTCTGCAAAAAAATCGTGAGCCCTAGATGATCACTAAGAAACCCAGTTTTTGGATTCCAGAATGTTATTATGATTTTTATTATGAATCTTATTATGAATATTTTGATTGTTATTATAATTACGGATTTCCATCATTAACGTGAGCTTACCGTCGAACTCGGGGCTATCAGCTCCCTGTTCCATGCAAGACGTTAGAAGCTGCATCAACATCCTCTTCTCAATAACGCTTACGGTCTTGTTAGCGAATACGTCGGCCCTTGAGCACGGTACTTGGGTGAGCTTGCCCTCCATGAATGTTGCGACTCTCGAGACTGCACGAAACTCGGCGTAACGCGCTATGTTGCTGGAGATCAAGAGTTCCACCAACTCGCCTCTCGCGAATAGTAGCTGTTGAAAAAACAAATGAAAAATAAATAAATAAATAAGCTTAAAAAAAAAATCTGGCCGAAGGACTGCGCTCGAATGCCAATTGTCAATATGCGATATAGGTGAACAGAGATAAGTTTGTAGGTATAAAAAACATGTTGCATATTATGTATTGGCGACAAACTCACAACTACTATTACTAAAAAATCTTTTACAGGATATTTCTCACTTTTGGTGCCAGATCGATATTGAATCTTCTGTACTCCTTCTTTATGCGATCTATTGACCAGTGCTTCGTGAGTTCCTTCTTCTCGGCGCGTTCCTCGTCCGATTTCTCACCATCCTCGCCCGATGGACCGTCGCCGGATGCGTCCGTCTGGGTGTCCTTCGAAGACTGCACGGGCAAGTCCGCGTCGCTGTATCGACGAAACATATATTGTTACCGGCACGGCTGAAGCGACGGAAAAAGCCACTTCCGTAAAAAATTCTCGAACCCTCCGGAACCGGATGGCAACCGTGACTCTCTTGCGCCGTTTTCATACGGAACTTGTTACTCAAAATTTCGAATGAGTTGGAAATAGCCCTTCGGCCCTTATGCAAATTTATTTTAAGAAGTTTTCGAGACCTTTATTTTGAGACTTTTTGAGACTTTTTAAGACATTTATTTAACGACGCTTCAAGACATTTATTTTAAGACTTTTTGAGACCTTTATTTTACCACGTTTCAAGACATTGATTTTAAGACTTTTTAAGACCTTTGTTTTAAGACTGTTCCATTTTTGCTACCGACATCCCGGAGGGATATTTATGAGTAGAATCTATGAAATAGGAACTTTTTTTGTGAATCAAAGAAGTTGAACAAATAGTTGAGGGAAAATTTTATTGGACAATCTATTGCATGTCTGATAACGAGTTGTATTTTTTTTGTGACCGTTGTAAGTGGAGTTAGTCAGTTTTAGGGTGAAAATTTCGATTGTGTTAAAAATATTGCTTTGACATATTTTTTTTTTCTTCATTCATATATATTTTTCTTCATTCATATATATTTGAAGACTATGTTCCATTTTCGTTACTATAATCTTGGAGGGATCGTCGTGAGCAAAATTGATAGAACGCCCGTTTTTTTTGTCAATCCAACAAGTTGACAGAATAGTTGGGAGGAAATTTTATTGGCCAATCTATTGCATGTCCGATAAAGAGCTGTATTACTTTGTGATCATTTGAGGTGGGACAAATGTTCGACGAATTAGGATGAAAAAACCGATTTTATTAAAATTAAATAAAAAGTTTAAAAAAATCCAGATCGCTCTTAAAATTATCTTATTTGCTCTCAGTAAATTAATTATTGACCGATATTTCAATTGCATACCTGAATAAAAAATAAAAATAAAATAAGAATATATTCTGTAAAAGATTCACAAAAAAGTGAAATAAAAAAGAAAAATTCCAAAAATTACATAGAGAAGCTTTACATATGTTCGATAACTTTTCCTCGCAATACGCCATTACTGCATTCGTGACTCACTTAGTAATGAACCAGGTTTCCTCTATGTTCTCGACGGTGGAATACTGGTTGCTCGCCTTCAAAAAATGTTCTCCGTCCTCCACGTCGGCGCCGACGTCCTTGCCGTCGGCTTTGGCGGCCTTCAGATCCTCTATCCATTTTTGAAGGCCGTCAAAGTTGAACGTCGCCCAGAGACCTCCGTAATATTCGTTGCTAGGGGAGTCGGAGTATTAAACAGCTGTATTAATCTCACCATTTTGTTCACATATATATATATATAGACCCATACATACATATTTAAATATAAATACATGCATATATATGCATATATATGTATATATGTACATAGGCATACTTATATACATGCACATAGATATATACATATATAAATCTATATTGTCTTAACGTACTGCAGAAGCACAGGCCTGGCTTGAAAACGGGAGAAAGATTTTTTGCTCCAGAACGTGAACTATAAAAAAAAAAAGAAAAGAAAAAATGATCATTACCTGTCCAGGTGAAGGACCTTCTTGCCAATCCTGCTCGCCGCCGCGGCAACAATGGACTCGGTCATGCCTGACGAAATGTAACGATTTTTCAGTAATTTATTTCTACCTCAGCCAACGATCGGACAAAAAAATTAACAAATCGAATCTTCGTGAGATTAGATTTTCTTTTTTCTTTTGGATAAAAATCAATACCCGTGCCAACGACGACGACATCGTACTCGGTCGGAAGATCGTCCTCCATGGTTCTCTCGGTTAATCACGTCTGGCGTTGTAAGTCAATCGTAACGGCGACGAAAAGTTTCACTGGACGTTGCGAAAAAAAAAATATATATATATATATTTGCCGTTCAATCGGGTGAATGCGAAACGAACGGCGGAGTTTAACGCATCGTTCGTCGAAACAAAGCCGAACGAGATATCGAATTTGAGAACTGCACACGCCCCGCCCCGCTGTCACTTTTCTTTCGCTCTTCCGCACACCTCTAGTATTCGACCGGGAGCTTTCCAATCATAATGACACAAGTCGGCAATGCGAGGGACGCACTTCGCGAGAGAGGGAGCGACGGAGAGAGAACGAGACGGATACAGCCAGACAGCGGACTGCCAGAGACACTGCGGATCTTTATGTGTGTGTTGAGGGGGCCGAATAAGAGAGGAGGCCCCGAGAGTCGACTGACGAAGAGTGCCTTTGTGTGCCGTGCGCACACCCGTGTGTGCCGATCACTTGCGTGCCAGCGCTGTATTATCTACAAATGGAAAGATCAACGGAATCCACTTTGCGACGTCGCGACTCGAGGACTTGGCTTCCATAAATTCGCAACAATGATCATTACAAAGCTCGCTCGGTCGGTCAGATCGTCACCCGAAGATCCGAGTTACTCACGGAGTAAAATTGGTAACGATTCTTGTCCGCAAAAATATTGTTTTAATTGTAACTACATTTTTTTTTTTTTAAACACGCGTTCATTTTACCAACAAAAATTATGTTACTTTTCGAAAAAATTATGTTAATTTTCCACAAAAAGTTAATTTTACAAAAACTTTGTTCATTTTATAAATGTTTTGGTTCATTTTATAACTTTTTTTTTTTTTTTATGAACAAGGAGAAAGTCGTGAGTGTTTGTGGACAAAAAAGTTTGCTAAAAGTACAAGTATATTTTTTACTGTGTACATAATTCTTAAGAATTGTTGCAATTAAATAAAATTCCAGATACGTTTTATCTTCGTTACGTGAAACAAGTCGTCTATAAAAGTTACTTCGCTATGAATTTTTTTTCGATGTGGTTTATGTATGCAAATGATCGAATTAGGGAGGAAGCCGGGAAAAACGTCAGTGATAAAACTGTTATTGCGTGCTCCGTGAGTCGATTTTGCGTGTTTTCCCTGCATTATCTGCAAACGGAAAGATCAATAGAACGCGCTTAACGGCATCATCACTTGGGACTCACATTTCAAACCTCTGCAACAATGATAATGACAATTTTCGCTCGGTCGGTCAATCAGATCGTCGCTGAAATAACCAACTCAATACTTTTAATATAAAAAGAAAAAGAAGGTTGAATTACCTTCCAAATTTGTTTCCACTTCGTTCCGGAAGACATGGCACACAAGTATAATGCGGTATAAACATTTATCTCAATATTAAACCCGAGTAGCGTAGCTTTTTAGTGAATCATTGATAATGAAATTATTATAAATCGACGTATCAATATGCGCGTACCTAACCGACAATTTCGGAAGTAATTCTTTCGATAGTTTTATTAATGATACTTTTATTGTTCGATAGTTTTAACCACGCCTAATTTACATAATGTATTTCTCTCCCGTTTCTGATTTTCGATACTTTGGAAAAATTGGTTCAAAGCAAAAAAAAACGTACGCTCTAGGACAGCGATTTAGCTCAACATTCACCGGCGACGTACAGGAAATTCTAGAACTTTTATAGTTTCATTCATACATTTTCTTTTTCAATTAAATTTTTTCCAGTATTTTATCAAAATTGTTGCAGAGCAAAAAAAAAAACGTCCTCCATGGGACAGCACTTTGACTCTACATCTGCAAGCAGCTTAACAGCAAATTATGAAACTGTTATAGATGTATTGAAGCGCACGTAATTTACTTGTGATATTATATGATTTTTTTCTTCCCACTTCTTTCTTCCGATATTTTAGACAAATTGGTACACAGCAAAAAAACCTACTCGCTGGGACTTCGGCCTAGCAAAATATCTGCCGACGGAGTACAAGAAATTCTGGCACGAATGGAGATTCCAGAAACCGGTGCCTGTCCACTGGGTCGAGAAGCCGGGGCTCTTCGAGCGGAAAGAGACCGGCGAAATGTGAGTCTCCCAATGACGACCGACTAGTTGTTAATTTGTTGTATACATTTCTTAACTGCAATTTTCAGATTTCCCATTCAGAATGTTGCCTTTCCGGTGAAACGTCCCAAAGAGATAAACGAGGGAATATGGGGCGGTGAAGTTGTGATTCAAGGCTTCGTCAAGAAGTCCAAGTTCAGAAGACGCGTACCTAAATTTTGGGTACCCCACCTTAAGAGGAGCATTGTTTACAGCGAAGTCCTCGATACCTACATGCGTACCGTTATCACCAACAGAACTATACACTTGATTCATGAGCATTACGGCTTCGACCACTACTTGCTCAAGGTAAATCGTTGTAGGGGAAAACAAAAACAGCAGCGAACAAGATTGCATCCCTGGTGAAAGTATTTCTCTGAATATATCTGAAACAATCTCTGAAAGTCTCGGAAATCTATCAGAAGCTTCTCTGAAAAGTCCTCTGAATTTCCGAAAGTTTTCGCTATTCAGAAAACATTAAAGATTTTTCTGAATCAAAGTTGCCTTGATTGTACTGAAAATCTCTGATCTTCCGTTTTTTTTTCTGTCGCATCCTCGCACGAAACTTCGTGCTTCCTCGAGGGAGCTTTGACGATGACGGAAAAATTAGCACGCGACCCAATAATACTTTTACTTGCAAACGAAAATTGCGGGTAAAAAAAACTTAAACGAAACTTAATTGTTATTTTCATTGCAAGAAAGCTTCCTCTAAAGCGATGATGTAACTTTGATCAATTATTATTAACTTGTGACTATGACGAACTATTTTCAGACTCCGGCGTGCGATTTGAAATCCCAACTGGCGTTGTCCATAAAAAGAAACATTCTGATTGCTCTGGCTGACAAAACTCTGTACCCCGACGACCCAGTGAAAAGGGAAGAGATTTATGAAAAATACAAGCAGTATCTTAAAGCGGTAAGTTTCAGCCAGTTTTTGGTCGGTGCTGCTCAAAGCTCCAGAACAGCTCGACCGGATTCGCGGAAATTTATGTCTGAGCGTTATTTTTTTTGTAATTAAGAATTATTTTTTATTTAATTTTTTTATTAATTTGTGTCGGAGCGTTATTTATTTATTTTTTTTAAATATCTGAAATTGTCTTTAATTGCCTTTCTAAAACAGCCTAAACAGATCAGTGAAACTGATAAGTTTTCTGATCTTGTGAAATTAATATCCGTTTTAAATTAATTCCAGTACACGCGAAAGGAGATCGAGTGGTACGGATTGAGTATGAAAGCCGCAATAGCAAAAATAGCCCAGGCAAAGAACGAGAAAAAAAACAAGGTGACACCATTGAAATTGATATACAGATCCGAATTGATCGCCAGTCTGAAGGCTGCCAAAATAGAAGAAGCCATGAACGTGGAGATGCCCGACAGGTTTGTCAAATTACTCTATACATTAATCGTGAAGAAAGTAAAAAATTTCGACGGTGACTAACGACGAAAAATATTGCAGCAATTCAACGTGGATATCGAAGATAAATCCGTTCAGTAAGAGTCCAAAGGCTGAGTGACCGCTTTCGCCCTGGTCCATCGTCATTCTGCGTATGTAAAGAAGCGGTCGAAGTGCGAATAAACGAAAGAATTTTAAATCCCCAAAATCGAAACTCGTATCGAAGAGTTTTTTCTTCTTTATTTCACTAAAATATTAATACAGTCGATCAAATAACACGGGTTATGAGAGCAATCGCGACATTGCGAGGCGCAATGGGATCGCCAGTGAAACTACAACGGCGATTTCATGCTGTAAAGAAAAATCGTGGGTAATTAAACCTACCGGACTGGAAGTTTTCATGGAAAAGCTGCTATATTAAATTTCATGGACAATTGTGATGAAAAATTAATGTTCAGTGTATTAAAAACATTGGAAATATTGTATTTTAATCATCAACTTTAATTTCGATGAAAAAGTATATTAATTTTTCACCACAATTGTACATAAAGTATTTCCAATGTTTTTTATACACTGAAAAATAATTTTTCATCACAATTGTACATGAAATTTAATGTACCAGTTTTTGCATAAATACTATCGGTCCCGTACAGTAAATTTACAATTTTTTTTACGATCGCTGCCGAGGTCGGCCTTAATTCGCAGCTGTTACGCTATCCGAACTTATTTATTGTTTCACCAATAAAATAATATTAGCCCGATGTAACGATTTTCGCTGCGGATCCGACGAAGATAACTAACGACGAAGAGGATCATCGAAACTTTGGCGTAATTATGTTACACACTCGTTGGCTGTGTGACTAAGTTTCCGAGCCCAACGGTAAATTTATCACCCCGACGAACAAAATTGAGGCGAAATCAAACAAGACTATGTATTATTGGTCGTTCGGAAAATTATCAATCGCGATTCACGCGGTAAAACGACTACTTTTTTTTCAATCTCGCGTAACACATTTTTAGTTAATCAACAAAATAACTTTGGTGACTATTTTGAAGAGTTCAGAGCTCAATCTAGGCCGTCAAGCTCGGGTAGACTAAGGGAAAAATGAACTACGATATCGAGCACTCGATATCACCGTTACTCGGTAAACAATTCAAAATCGAAGCGATTGCTCTCGTGATGTAAGTCATCGTTCCGTAGCTGCCGCTCGGCGCGCTGTCGTAAAAATGTTGGCATATGTAAGCCGCTCCTCCGCACAGCAGAGTTCCCATCGGCGTCGTCTCTCGTTGCTCCTTTGGCTTCGCGCAGCACAACGTCGCGTCACCGTCGATTTTCATCTGTTGGACAATTGAAAAAAAAATGTTAACGTCTCAACGTCGTAATTGAAACATTCGCAAGTTTCAAGCGGAGGCGTCGTCTAATTACCTGGTCCTCCAGGAAAATAGCATTGGCCTGGTGAACGATTTGCTCGACGGCGATCAAACCGCCGAGAGAGGCCACGACGTTGTATTCGACAACCAGAGTCAGGACCATCAGAGCTTCAACGACGAGCTGACGGTACTCCGGTTGCGGTATCGTGTTCAGGACAGTTTCGACGGCCAGGGCGAATTTTAATTCACCCGAGGTCATCTCTTGCGTCAAGTTCTGCTGCAGGACTTTGCCCTCGATTACGAGACCTTGACACTGTTGAAACAATCGAACCATTTTTAGAAAGTCTGTTAAATTTACGATAGCAATTATCATTTACGTACGATTGTAATACCACATTTCGATACGAGTGCAGGATAATATATTATGCTACAAGGGAGGAAAGCGCATTTTTTCAAATTAAAATTGGTTTCCTCTTAAAAAAATAAAAATTACCGAAATAATATCTCTAAAAAAATTGACTCTCACGAAATTGATCATTTCGTTTTATCGTCAAAGTAAAATGGACCGAGGTTTAAAACAATAAATTCGTCGACACCTCCAAACATTGATGTTTTAATTATTGGAAGACAATTCGAAAAATATAATTAATATATCCTGAATAACGTCGGAAAGACGATTTTTTTAGTTACCCTTTCGAGGACTTGCCAGACTCTTGGATAGAAGTCGCGAGGAACCCTGTTCAAAGCCCCGTCGAGTCTGCGTCTGCGAAGCCATTGTCCCTGTCTGTCGGGTTCCATTTCTCCGCCGTCTGTCTGATCGACGTTTAGGAAACCACCGATTTGTGATTTCTATTAGTGCGACAGAGAAATCACAGTTGACTAACTGGTGCAGGCGGAGTAAACATGTTTTTGCATAAACGCATTTATCTTGAGAGTTCGTTAAGGATGCACCACACATACATTCCGAATCAAAAGCTTAATTCGATAAGAATGTCAGTACTTCGGGATATGCCAAAAATCTGAAAAAAAAATCAGCGGTATTAATGATGTCAACCTTAATACCGCTGATGTCAATCAGCGGTATTAATGATGTCAAGACCTTTGATTTTGCATAAAAATAATGCCAAACAGTTATTAACAGATGATGAAAAAAATTACTTGTTAAAAAAACGATTAGACAGTCTTTTATATTCTCACTTTAAACGAATTTCTTGATTTCTTTAGACTTCATATGAATTTTTTCCGAATTTTCATACATTTAAAAATTATTTTCTTTTGCAAATTTGAACAATCTATGTAGAGGCACGAATTTCGGATCTGTTTCTGTATCGCGATTCTACAGTACACACAAAAAGTTTCACGACGATTGCGCCAACAGTTCCGTAGTTACGGCCTGAAAAAATGCTAAAAAATGGGAAATTCAAAAATGTAAGAAAATTTTGAAAAAAATCATGTGCTTTCTAGAAAGTCAATGAATACATTTGAAAAGAGGAAAAAAGAGGTGTACTGATTATTTGTTGAACAATTTTTTTTAGCAATCAGTTAATAACTTCTTGACATTATTATTATACAAAATTAGTGTTGGTGCACCTTTGATACAGTTGATTTTTTTCAGATTTTTATACCATTAGGAAGTGTTCAAATTTTCTTTGAATCTCACTTTTGTCTCGGAATGAAAGTGTGAAGCATCCTTAATCATACCTTGCTAAGACGGCTCGACTTACAACTGATGACCGAGAAGTTGCCGCGTCCGACTGCAAAACAACAGTGATTAGTCATTGATCGAGTGTTAAAGGTGCGATTCATAGAGCATCAGCAATAACGATAGAGTACAAAGCTTACCGCTGCTTATGGCAAATTCTTTTCCGCTTATAATGTGATGAAGCAAATTTTTCATCTCGAACGGCGACAGATTGAGCAGGTGTTCCGAAGCTTCTTCGCCGGTGCAAATTAGCGTTCTCGATAGTTCGGTTGCCATTACTTGAATTATCAAACCAACGCGGAGACGAAGCATTTCGTGAAACAATTGCGGCTCGGTTCTTATAAACATTGCCAAGTACACGAGCAATTCCTGTGTCAGCATAGCGGTTGACTCGTCGTCTCCGTAGGCTTGATGAATCAGAGATCGCAGCTCGTTCTCCGGCAAGGGAGCGACTATCGTGTGCTCGTTCAACGGTGGCATACCGACCGTCACTTGTTTCTGCCGCACCAACAAATCGGTCACGGCTTTGGCGAGATCCTCGACGCGCTTCCCGAGCATACCCGCGGTGTGTCGCACGATTCCCCACATCTTTTGCTGGCAGGCCTTCTCGTAGAGACCCTTCAGCAGATCTTTTACCAATATCGGATGGCCTTCCTCCAGCATTCCGGTGTCGAAGTACAATCCTTGGGAATCGACCTGTTCGAGGAAATTAGAATTAATTGCAACGGACACAAGAGAGATCGCACGGAGGAAACTTGTTTTCATTCTCTGACAAATTTTGGTGCTCGATAATTGTTGCGGCGGCAAAAAAAAAGAAAAATGTCGCTGCATCAAAAAATGTGTTGCCACCGAAAAATATTTTGTTGCCTCCTATACACAGTAGATAAATTAGTTACGGTAAAAAAAATTCTCGAGATCACAACAAATTTTTTCTACATGCAGCCCGGAGCTTCTTGATGTATTTTCTATTCTTTTGCGAAAAAGTGCATTTTAAATGTACAAAGTAGATATAGTGAAAGTTGGCCGAAATTATTTGAAACAAAAATGATCCAAGTGTGATCGCAACAGTTGTCGCAATGGTTTCCTCAAAAATCGGCGCTCGACTTTACGAGCTTCGGAATGAATGGCAAAGCCTCAACGAACCAGATACTGCAGGATGTCTCCTTGTTCCTCGAGGCTCTCAGTTTCGCGCAGCATCGTGAGTAATTCTTCGACCTCGGTGTCGGCGTACTGGGTTTCCGATGTGACTCGATGCCTGTGCGGTTTGGGAGAACTTCTCCACGGCATCGGCTCGTCGATGGGCGAGGGCGTTCGATCCGGTCGATGTGTCGTCGAGGGGCTTATCGGGCTCGAAGCGGTGGTGTCCGTCACTTCGATAAATGGATTAGTCCCCAAAGCCGTGGAGGGTCGCCGATCGTCACCGGACATTCCAAGGATTTCGGCTAAGAAACGAAAGAGAAGAATTGTTAATCGAAAAAGACCAGAAAATGTCAACTCTTTGCGTTTCTCATGCGGTCGCTAGGAATCGTTAGTACAGTACCAGTGCTAAACTGCTAGTGGACTTACACTCTTCGGGGGCTGCGGCTGTAGGAAGATATTGCAAATGTGTTTAGGGTTCCTTTTGATTTCGGCGAACGTGCAGCCAATTTTTTAATTTTTTAATATGTTCACGCTTGCGTTAGTAATGTTAACTATTGAATGTTGTACACAATTTTATTAGCAGTGTAAATACCACTGACACGAAACTCCGATCCTCTATACTCACGTTCGACGGCTATGGATCTCGTTTTTTTAATCGCTCCCTTGACGGACATTCGGCGCCGCAGATTACTACGGCTTCGAACCATCGGACGATTCAAGAGGCCGGTACGGTGTGGGAATGCGCGCATCAGGTGCTCCTCCAAATATTGATGCACCTGCAATTTTTTTTTTTTTTTGTTTAATTGCAATAATATTATGGAAATGCCGGACCCCTTACTTACCTCTTTTTACCGACGGGACTAGACGATTTCTTAGTTTCAGTTTAGAATTGTTAATATGCTATACATGTGCTTCAAATCTAAGGACTTTCTACGTCCCTAGAGGATTATAATGTTGACATAGACGCTTCGACGTGCAGCCGATTTTTCATTAACAACGTACAAGAAATTAAGAAAATCAAATATTACAGTTTGCGAAAAAGATGAACATAGTTGACAATTGGCATTCATGCGGTTTGTATCGGCTCTGATCATTTGTCACAAGTAACACTAAACGTAGACTTAGAATACACTTTACATGGATTTCTTTTGTGTAATAGGCTTTCTCATGATTTTTGGAATATTCTGAGAATTTCAGAGAATCGGCGCGCACTCTCGTTTTACGTATGTGAGTTCCAGAATATTTTAGATCCTGCAAAACAGATGACGTTGAAAATTTCAGCGGCCATTATGGTTTTCGGGACATCTGTAATATTCGATTTTCTTCATTTCTTGGAAGTTTTCAAATAAAATTCAAGTGCACTCCAAAGCGTTTATGGCTAGTATTATGGTATTAATGATGCAAAGTCGATTCTACAAAATCACCTCGTTCAGTCGGTAAATCAGGGAGATTCAGCAGTCTTTTAAGAGCTTACGGCACAGTACAAAATGTAGTATTCATAGAAACATTTTTCACTTATCGTTTATAGTGTCAAGAGTATTCTGTTAAATTTTTATGTGGAAATTCAACGAATTACGAAAGGTATAGATCGTTATGTGATAAGCGGCGGAGCACTCGAGCAGTGGCGCGGCTGAACTTTGAACGTGTTTTTTCTCAAAAAGTGATTTTCAAGATCAATGTCCTTGATATCTAAAAAAAATGGCTTCATAAATTTTTATAAAAATTTGTATCGATATAATTCAACAGATTCTTTAGTCCTTGACGGAAAATTTAATGATTCAGTGTTGAAAAATGGGTGACAATCGACTTTTTTCAGATGGCTGCATTTTTCCAATTTTTTTTATTGATTTTTTCCAAAGGCCGTAACATATCGTTTGTTAAGAGACTATTAGAATTTTTTGTTCCTGATAAAATGACAAGTTGAAATCAGGGACACCGCAAGGGAACTTGAAAAAAAAATTCTTTACAGCGGCTGATAAAAACAAAATAACAATAAAATAAAAATAAAAAACAATACAAGTGAATGAAAAAATTCCTAAATGTTCTTTAATATATCCTCCTTCCACCCTAAAAAAATTAAATCGATAAAGCGTATATTTATCGAGAAAAAAAAATCACGAAACGTGCATGCGTTTTTACCCATTTACTGTGGCGCAAGTCCTTATTAACCCTTCAAGAACCGGGGACTTTTTGCTGATCGCAAACGACCTGCCTTCTTTTCATAAAAAAAAAGATACCGATCTTCGTAATGAATTTTCATCTGCGTTATCAATAAAACAACACTTCGAGGCAATTCTATGAATTTTTACAGATTATTTTTACCATGTCAACTTGCTATTCGAATTGTTCGAAGGTTGCGTCTTGACAAATTCTAGGTCCTTGTTAAACAAGGATCCCGTGAAGGGTTAAAGCATTCCAAAAGCGATTCCGTACGTCGAATTTCTTGAATACCTGAGGGTTCAGCTTATCCGGGCGTCCGTCTTCGGAGCTTCCGAGGAAGCTCAAGTTCGTGATGGAAGATGTGCTGAGGAAATCGTTCAGATTTCCCAGTGAAACTCTCGTGCCGTTTATGTATCCGCTTTTCAATTTTTTCATAGTTGTGATCATCGCAAGTGGTATTTTTCCTTGATCTGCAATTATCGAGATTTTTTTTTTCATGTAGTTTTGGTGCCTGATGGTTTAGGGTGGAAGATTTTTGGATGCGGGTAAGGAGGCACCTAGTTAGCGATAACGGACCGAAGCCTGCAGGACGTCGAGGGGAAAAACAGCCGCAAGCTCGGTCGCCAATCAGAGAATAAAATCAAAACGCCTTAAGCGAATTGTGTGTGAATCGCAGCGGGGGAGGGGATAACTATGTTCCGATGGCTACCGAAAAACCACCGTCATACCTAAGTGATTATGAGTAGCAACGAGAGTTACGGTCGGTCTGCCGAGCATTTGCCTCCAGTTGATGGTGACGAAGGCGAGGTTGGTTGTGAAAGTGTTGGCAAGGAAGGCGGCGTCGTTCGTCACGTAGAATTCCTCCGCGTCAAAGTTCTAACACATGCAACATACGCGCACACTACAAAAAAACCATCAACTAAATGGGGTCTGTTGATGTTTCGTCAACGAAATTCAAAACTTTGGAAATCCTGTAATTGGGACATGTTCTTTTTAACCGCGCTCCTATTTAAATGAGAATGTTATTAAAAAATTGGTTTTATCGATAACGATTGGTTTACAAATTATTTTATATAAAAATCCTCAAATTTAGTGTTAGATCAGACTGTATTCGACTCAGTTTAAACCAAGTCGAATGCAGTCTGATCGAACGAGCGTCAAATTTTATGAATTTTATGTAAATATTTTTTAAACCAATTGCTATCCATAAATTCGATTTTTTTTCACAAACCAATTACTAGCAATCATCAAACGTTATTGGCACAAAAAGAACGAATATCAAAGATCATTAATTACGGTACATTTTAATGCTAACGGGAAGTCTACAACGATGTACTAGAATCGATCGACTTTTGAAAGTCTGTTTAATGAAATATTTCAGTGTTTTATTTATTTGAACAGCCGAACGAGTGTAGTCATGCCTGGACAGACGTTCATATCTGATTCTCGACAAAATCGTACCAGGGAACCTCAGCCACTGATTAAAAAAGGATCGTGGGAACAAACGCTACATGCAAGCAGAGATGTTAAAATGAAAAAAAAAAAAACAAACACGTTCAAACGCTTGAACACGTATCCGAAAGCCATTAATTCAGCTGTTCAACTACAACCGCGATAACATAATAAAGCGTGAAGTAATCGATGATAGCTCGCATTAATGATTAAAAATTTTTAAAAACGTTAAGACGATACAAATTTTTGGATGGATGGACGTGTCACTCTATCGCTTACAAACATTTTATTACCTAGGTGAACGTTCTTGAGAGGCATAACCACGAGTGGACGACCTAACATATTCTGCCAGCTAGACTTCAAGAAATTAATTTCGCCTTTGAATATGTCGATCATGAGCTCATAGTCCGATGCGATGTAGAAGCGGGTCATGTCTGTCAACTATTATTTCGTGCGATAACAATACGTATATGAGAGAAATTTTAAAAATATATACATGTATGCACCTAATGTCTGATCATTGATTTACTCACCTGTGGCGTGAATGCGAAAATTCTGTCGTGCAAGGAGTACAATTTACTCGTGCTAAGAATACCAACATCTCGCGATTTTCGGCCGGACAGACCCAGCTTCTTGTTACGTCCTAAAATTTATATAGAAATACAAATTTTTAAATTGTTACTTTGGTACTTCAAATTTTAAATTTGATACTTCATATTTTTTAGGAGGGTGTATCATTACATTCTCTGCCGAGACGGGGATTCAAGGTATCTTGAATACTTCCCAATGGGACAAAAAATCGGAAAAAAATAAACCATTCGAAAGGTGTTGAGAAAATTGGTTTTGCATATTAATAATTCCAAAAAGTAATTAACGAATTAAAGAAAAAACTTAGTTCAACAAAAAAAACCGGCAACCTAACTGTTTTTCCAAAAATAACTCGACAATTCATCGGAATACGTATGCATTTTTTGAGATTTTCTTTTAATCTTCGATTTTTTTTTTTTTTATCATAAAAAGTCACCAAATTTGGATATGTTTTCGCAAAAAGAATACACACTACACTCAATAACTTTTTGGATGATTTATCGAAAAGATACGCAAATATAGATTAATATTTTTTTGATAAACGGGATGTCCGAAAATTAGAAAAAAAAAAGTTTTCGCATAAATTGACGAATCGATTTTAGCAAAAAAATATAGGTTTATCGGTTTTTTGGTAGAACCATTTTTTCCCACCAGTTTGTTGATAACATTTTGGAATTATTAATACGTAAAATCAATGTTCTTTGCACCTTCCGAATGGTGAATTTTTTTCAGATTTTTGTCCCATTAGGAAGTATTTGAAATACTCTCGAAATCCCACTTTTGGCTGGGAATGTCATATACCCTCCTGAAGCAAATTGAACAGAAAACATTTCCCGATGGGAGATGATATCTGAAATTTTGATAACTACAAACTTTTAGAAAAAAAGAATACTTTTTTTTTAACGATGATTACCTAAATACGTGTACAGGTGACTGAGAACTTTCGCCGGCTGAACTTCGATCGGCGCGACTTCCCCGATCGTCTGAACGTGGATATCGTGCTGAGCTATTTTTTCGCGTATTTCGGCATCCTCCGCCAATATGACGACTTGCACAACAACGTCGGGCTTTTTTTCACTGCACAGTCTACGATTGAGCGGATCCAATTCGCCGACCGCAAGAAAACCCTGCGTGAGAAAAAAAATTTACTTATAATTCTATTCCTTGTTCAGTTTACGCGGCGGGTACGTTGCTATGGTGGGTGCTTGCCTCTTGAAGTAATTTTCCCAAAATGTAGAGAGACTGCGCCCACATAAACGGACATCGGCCAAGAGCTTCTCTCTTCGTGCTTCCCGGCTCGGCGTATTCGGCATTGACGTTGTCCCCGGAAACGGTGTACAATTCGGGAACCAATTTCATACCGTCCTCACCCTTAATCATTATATCTTCGAGTGCCTTTGTGTATTCGGTAACGGCGCTTTGATTACCTTGGAAACAATAATCGAGTATCAAGTAGCAGAAGAAGAGAGGCCACTCGCACTCGATGTTCTCGAACATCCGGAGCTCCCATGGCTCGTAGTAGAGCCTGAAAATAAATACATTAACGTGATAAATCTACAAAGCTTCGGAAGTTCGTCGAATAATTCTCGAAGCGAAAATGTGCTTCTGTATTTGTTTACGTTTGTTTATCATACATTGATTGTCAATTATTTTGCACATTTGCTCTACTCGCTGTAATACAAAGGCAGATAAGAAAATGCTTCTTTGCCTCGAAGTACCGGTCGGATTGTATTTGAGATATTCCATCCCGTTCCGAATACCTCATTTACAACATCAATTATTACCATTAAACAGTATCGGCAATATTGCAAGCTTTTACCTATTGGGATCTTCCTTCGAAGTTCTGTAGCCATCGCGCAAGAATCTTTTGCAACCAAAACGCCCTTGCAATTTTTTCGTTACGGCGTCTCTCGTGAGTTGTATGAGATTGGGTTCGTCGACGGCGAAAGCTGGAAAACTGATGATCGACAGAAGTCCGCTGTCCAGCTCCTTTGAATTCGATTCTCTGGGGAGCATGGATTGCAAAACGGCTTGACACTTTTGCGCCTCGTCAGCCAGTACGTGGATTACCGAGGTCGGACCTCCTCTCGCACCGAACAAATCCAATTCGTTCATCGCCTCCAGGGCAGCCTTCGCCATACCGATGCTACTCGCGTTCAACTCCGGCAGGCCATGATTCGTTTTATCACCTCGCTCCCATATACCGTAGTCCGGCGTGCAGTACGCCGACTCGATGTAAAACACCAAATTTTGAATAAACGCGACCTGCAAAGAAATTTGTTATTCGTGAGATTTTTGCATGGAATGTGTGGAACGCCTTGAATTTTTCGCCAATTGGAGCATTTTTAACGAAAAAAAGGTGCAAAGTAAATTGCACTTGGCTTCCCCATCTTTTTGTTTTACCAATTTGGACATAAGTGCCTCTATTAGAAAATTCGTTGACCGATTATCGTTTTCTCACAGAGGAACCTGTGCGGATTAAAAAAAAAAAAAAAAATCGCGTAAAATCTCCAATCAGGCCTCGGCATTAATGAAAATTGCATGGAACAAAGACGCGCGATCACTCCATCAGTGTACCAAATTTCAACAAACCACCTCAAGCCCTTTCCAAGTTATACTCCATGAGGAAAAAAAAAGTAAAACAAAGAATAAACAGCTCGTGAAGTCGTGAAAGAGCACTCGCCTCGTCCAAATTAAAGACAATCTGAAGTCCCGAAGCGGTCATTTGGGCGAGTATCAAGAGATACAGCGAAACGGCATCGAGCTGGAGATGTCCCCACTCCGAGTCCCCCACAACAGACTGGCCAGTGGCCGAGCTGTACTTGGCGTGCAGAGCGTCCAGCGGATTCTGAGTGATCTTAAATTTTTCCACCTTGTTCTTCTGCTGCATCATCGCCATCAGCAGACCCCTCATGAGCTTGACGCAGCTCTGCTCCAATTCGTAAGTCTTGGCTCTATCCTCGTCGGCGTCAGCTATCTTTTTGTACGCCATCGACAAGCCCCATACAGCCAGGATGCAATAGACGTTGTCGCGAATCCATGCGTGATTGTTTTCCTGACTCGCCGGAAACAAGCCGGTTACCGGATTCTGATGATTCATTATTATTTTGTGGACCATGCGCTGGTAATAGTCCAGGCGCACGCCCGAGTTGCTGCGGCTTCGCATCATGCGGCCGTTCCTCGATTCCTTCAGAGTGAAATTGCAGCCAAATCTATGACGAGAAAAAGATTCGGAAAAATTAGGCGAATTTATGTAAAACTTTGTATATCAATTTATTTGATATGTTTTTATTCTAGATAATTATACCCTATATAGTTATAGTATATTATAGTGTATTAGTAATTATATTATATAGTTATAGTATATAGTCGTATTTATCTTTTATATAATTATATTTCAGAGCTGGGCAGTACTTAAAGTACACAAGTAAATTTTTTACAATTCCAAGAACTAAGTACACATACTTTTTAAGTACATGTTCGCATTATGGATACTTAATGAGTAGCATGAGATCCTGTTTTTATTAATTTATGATAATCTGCATAAACTTTTGAATAAATATAATTTTAAGGAGAATTTATTTCATTTTTTACATCTTTTTAAAATTGCTCTAAAAAACGTGGTTTCCCATTTTTAGTTGTTTTTATTTTTTACGAAATATCTTTATAAAAAAAAAGTTGACTTTGTTATGAAACATTGTATGGATTTTTTTTTTTTAATGAAAAAAGTGAGTAATAGACTAAAAAGGGGGTTCAAAACATTGAGTTCCAAGTTTTCAGTTAGCAATTTTTTTATAATTATATTTTTTATAATAAAATTATGCAGTAAATTTTGACGTTTTACATTTTGTGAAATGTAAACATTTTTTAATGCTCCGAAAAAAGGTTGCCAAGAAATTTGCATATGGTCTCCTCATTTATTACAGTTTTGCGCATACCTTCCTTGATGAGGAAGTTGAAATCGATCGATTAAGTTTCTTACAGAGAAAGCTATGCACAAAATTGTGATAAATGAGGAAGTCGTGTGCAAATTACTGTGCACTTTTTTTTTTAAAGCATACATAACGCTGAACCCTATGAACTTATTTGCGAAAGATATTTTAAAAAAAGTAATTGATACTTCATACTTTCTACTCGAAGTATTTTTTGGTGCTTTGCCCAGTTCTGTTATATTCTACATAATTGTATGCTATATAATTATATTCCATATAATTATATTCCATTCAATTATATTTTATATGGCTATATTCTATATAATTTTATTCTATATAACGATATTCTATATAATTTTATTCTATAAAATCATATTTTACATAATATTATTCAACGATTAATGGCAGAAGAAAAAAAAGGATGTTTTCGCGACGATTAATTTATTTCTAGGTTACCTGCGATTGAACGTAAATTGTATCGCTCAGCGATACGTGTTCGCGATGTCAAGTGATGAAGACGTCCCTCGCCCAACGAAGCATGTCATTCGTACGATCGTATGCGGGCCACGGGACGGGCTGAGAATTCTTCTCAATTTTTTTTAATTTTTCCTTGTTTTTGTTTTTTTTTTCCTAAAACTTTGATGGGCAATGTTAAACGAAAGTCAAATTAATCTTACACACTGCAGAGATCGCGATGGGATTATCGCAGTCGATAAGGTAGAACTGTTTATCGGGTGCGATGTAGGGCGGGTTTTAATGTCAACTGCAAGTTGCTGACCGCTTAAAGGCTATAAATATCATCGGCCTTTATTGGGAGCCACGATTGACCTTCAATCGATTGGTACAGGCTAATAATTTTTTTTACCTCGCTGTAGTAAACGCCGGATAAAAAAGCGTAACTTAATTCGAGTGGTCTCAACCTAACTCCATCGCCAATTTACAAAGGCCTCAAAGTTGTTGCAAAGGCAAAGATTTTTAGATCGCATTGAATTTATCCTGTTTAAATGACCGGCAAGGCATAGAGGTAACTTTACCGATCAAATAAGAATCGCGGCTAACAAAGTTTTCTTTCCCACACAACCGCGAACGTTTATCCTAGTTTCGTGTTTCCGAAGTATTTCGAACGTAACGCAAGAAGCTGCGAAGCAGTCGCGATTTCCTGCAGCCGATATCGAAACTCGCCCTGGACAACGTACGTGTGTGCGTAGAGAAAAAAAAATGTTACAAATGGCCGAACGACGTAGAAACATCGAGACGAAGTCAACGATGTCCCAAGCTCTCCGTTTGAAAGCTCCGTTCCGAGATGTTCGCCGTAAAATCAAATTTTCATCCGCATCGGACAAATCCGCGAGATGAAACCGAAAGATTGGGACACGAAGTTCGGAAGCTCGTGTCAACATGGCTGCGCCGTTCTGACGCGAATGACGTGACCTCGAGAAACAACGCAATTCGCGCACGCACACTCGCAAAAGTTGGCCGCTATTTTTCCCTTATATCCCTCGTCTCGGATAGGCCGCACTCGAGCGCTGGGCTTATCCCTAGTGGAAAGATCGACCAATGCTCATTCAGCCAACGTTCGTCATGTTATACTGCGTCCAAGTTTTTCGGCAATTATTCATCGACCGATCTTAATTGTCTTATGCGGGTTTTATTAAAAAAAAAAAACAAAGATATATACATATATATATACATACACATATTATATTAAAAACAAAAAAAAAATAGCCAAATTCACAAACGCAATGCCTGCGCTACACGGAAATCACAGGTATTACATTAATAAGACTTCGATATCACGAGAGAAACATCGTGTGGTATCTCTTCGAGATTCGTGCCTCAATCGGTTCGCCGAGCGAGAATCGCAACGTGTCGTTTGGATTCTCGGCCCTAGTCTGATAGAATCGTCATCGAACTTTCGTCAGAAACATCGTCGTCGCAAACGTTTTTTTTTTTGTTGTTTTTTCTTAGAAATCACGAGTAAATCGATCGTCCCGCTGTCCCGAGTCGTCGGTACAGAAAATACCAAAAAAAAAAAAAAAAGAACCGAAGAAATTCGCGTCGCGTAAAGCAAGATCGCTCCGTCGATGTTCTGTCCTGTAAACGGCGTACGATGAACGGGAAGGTTTCGTCTCCGCATTCGCGAGGATGGCGTCACGCGGGCGCGCAGCCACGTCCATTTCCTTTGCGTAGCTAATGAAAGATTTTTCGTCGCGCAAAGACGAACGGGTGAAATTTGTTCTCGCCGCTTTCCCAGTCGAAACCGCGATGACGATCGGCGATCGCGAACGTGACAAAAAAAATATGTATATGTATATGTAATGTGTACGAGTAATAATAAAAAAAAAAAAAACAAAAATGGCGATACGACGATGATCGACGTGACTCGTGTCGTCGGCGAGGCTCGAAGCACAGAATCAGCCTAGAGATCGAGGAGAGCCGAGCGCGTCGTGCCGAGTGCTGTGGAGAGACAAAGTTTTGAGGTGCCTCTCCGTACAGCTCGGGAAGAGCTCTCTCCGTCCTCTGCGCGTGTGTGTGCGTTGTTGTGTGTGTGTGTGCGTGCGTGTGCTGCGACTGGCTCACTTGCGCTGGCGTGTTCGTGGGAGCGGAGAGACGTGCAGTAACAAATCAGCGCTCGTCGCGATTAGGACCGCGAGGACGATTGGAAAAGAAGAGAGACGGACCATTCAGCGTCGAACAAACACCGCAACGGAGAGTTAACGTAAAAAAGAATTGTCGGCGAGCGAGGAGGAAAGAGGAACGAATATCGACGATTCCAATGGACCGCTGAAATGGAAATTTGCCGGAAAGCCTGACCGAAAATACTTAGTCGAGGTTCGCATAATATTTTTGGGACAAAAAAAAATTTTGACTGCGATTAAAGTGCGATCAAAGTGCTCGCCTCCGGCGAGTCGACGATCGAGCATCGGCGGGCAAGATTTTTTTTTTTTTTTTGGCTGAGAGAACTTTCCCAAGTGCCGCGGCACTTGGGGGAAAAGAGGCGAAACTTTTGGACCGATTAACGTTCGAATTTTTTTTTCTTTTCGAGGTTATGTCGCCGCAGCCGTTCGACGATAAACGCTCGAAATTCACGAATCCTCCGGGACGGAGGCTTGTCATTCTTTTCATTTGGACGCTTCGCGCGCTCGACGGGAGACTAATGTTCCGAGGGCCTGTCGTCGACGATTCGGTTGTCATCGACGATCGCTCGGTGTGCATTCGAGTGGTTGACAAGGAGGGTGTTTTTTTTTAGACAATCTTGAGATCGATCCCGTTCGAATTGTCGTTCTGCATTATTTTTTGGAGTCTTTTTTGCTGCAAAAAGGAGAGAAGATCGAGTTCGTTAGGGATTCTTAGGTTCGTTGTGTCGCTTGAGCCTTACGTCGGCGCCAGTTTGTCGTCAATTCGGTTACCATTGACGAGCATTCGCCGCAACATTGCATTGTCACAATTGGCAAGAAGTGTTTTTGTTTTGTTTTGTTTTGTTTTTTTTTTTACCAATATTTACTTGGTTCGTGTTCGAATTACCGCGTCGGAAGATTTTTGCTGTTAGTCTGCTCCAAAAAAAAAGAATGTCCGAGTTCCATGAGTTGTGTTCTATTAACGGATGTTATATTAAAGCCAGTTTATCGACAATTCAGTTAGGATTTACGATCACTCGCTGTACATTAAATTTTCATAGTTGACAATAGAGCTGTTTTTTGCAGATAAATTTTCACTTGTTTGTGTTCGAATTACCGTGTAGCAAAATTTTTTGCCGTTTCTTTGCTATAAAAACTGGAATGTGTTGTTCTTTGAATTTTGTTGTGTCGCTGGAACTTATGTTAAAGATAGTTAATCATCGCCAATTCAGTTAGGATCGACGATCACTCACTATGCATTGAATTTTCGTAATTGACAAGAAAGCTGTTTTTGCAGACAAGTTTTCACTCCTCCGTGTTTTAATTACCATGGCACAAGTTTTTTTTGCTGTTTATTTGCTATAAAAAATGGAATGTCCAGTTCCTTGAGTTTTTTTTGTATTGCCGGATGTTATGTTAAAGCCAGTTTATCGCCGATTCAGTTAGCATTGACGATTACTTGCTATGTGTTGAATTTTCATAGTTGACAAGAAGACTTTTTTTTTTTTGGAGACAAATTTTCATACGTTCGTGTTTGAATTACCATGTTGCAAGATTTTTAATCATTTCTTTGCTATAAAAAATGGAATGTCTAATTTTTTGAATTTTGTTGTGTCGCCGGAACTTACGTTAAAGCCAGTTTATCACTGATTCATTTAGCATTGACGATCGCTCGCTCACGCATTGAATTTTCAATGCAATAACTTGATGAAATTTAGTTCCACACAGAATTTTCATAATTGCCAAAAAGAGTCTTTCCTTTTTCCAAAAAAATTTTTAATCCTTCATCTTCAAATTACCAAAAAAAAAGCAAGTTCCTCGAGTTCGTTCTGTCGCTGCATCCGCCGCAGCGCCGGGCCAGTACCGGCCTCCGTCCATGACGTTGTTTCGTTGGCAGTGCGAAACAACACCAACGGTCAAACGATTCCCCGACCGATCTTCCCGAGTGTCGCCTCCTTCGAATTCTCCAAACAACCGCCCACAAAAAAATGTCGCTTAACGCCACTCAACGTGCTCTTATTTTCCAGAGTCTCGAGCGGAATTCCATTTGAATGGACGATGCCCGGAGGCGATGAACGGTATGGAGAGACATGGGCATGGACATGGACACTCGCATGCACACTCGCGCCACCACCATCACCACCATCACCACCACTCGCACTCTAGCGGTGCGCAAAGTACGCCGCAAAATTCCGGCCAGTCGTCGTCCTCCCTGTCGTCGTCGTCGTCATCGCGTCACGGTCACGGTCATGGTTCACACGTGCAGAGCGAACAGCCGCAGCCGCCGCCGCCGGCGCAGCCGGTGGTCCAGAAGCCCCGAAACTACAAGCTCCTCGTCGATCCGATACTCGTGAAGGGAGCGACAAAGCTCTATCGTTACGACGGCATCGTTCCCGGCGACCCGACGTACACGCTCGTTCAGCCGCGCGATCCCCGATCGAAGCTCACGCGGCACTGGACGAGGCTCGAGCAGCTTGAGCTTCCGGTGCCGCGTTTCAAGATCGACGCGAATTACTGCGGCGAACCGCCGCCACTCGAGGTGACGTTCTGCCATCTGAACGACAACATCGACAAGACCTTTCTCACCGACATGGTACAAAAATTCGGCGCCACCGAGGAACTTACGATATACTATCATCCGGTGACGAACAAGCATCTCGGTATAGCGAGGGTAGTCTTCGAGACGACGAAGGCCTCGAAGGGCTGCGTCGAGAAGCTTAACAACACGTCGGTGATGGGAAAGGTCCTCCGGGTCTTTCTCGACGCCTTCGGCGAGGAGTGCAAGAAGATATACGCCGATCTGACCGTTGAGAAGAAGCCCGAGAAGAAGCCCGTCGAGAAGGAGACGAAGATCGAGCCCGAGCCCGAGAAGCGAACGCCGGTCGAGAAGATCGCTGAGGAGCGCGACGACTACAGAGCCACCAAGAAGGAGCTTCGTACCGCGACGAGCGCGGAGAAGACTCGCGAGCCATACGTCGAGAATTCCCGGTACAGCGGCGGAAAGTACAGGGATTATCCGACGCCGGGCGGAAGCACGACCGGTAGCGATCTCGGTTACGGCACCGCGCCCAGCGAGATTAATTACTCGAGCAATTATTCGCAAAATTCGACGCCGGCGACGAATTACGATTACTACTACGCGAGTTACCATCATCCGCCTGCGAACAGCTACGTCGGCGGAATAACGGCCAGCGTACCGCCGCCGAGCATTCCACTGCAACAGAACTCGAACATGTGGTGGAGCGCCAATTCGTCGGGCGCCTCGGCCACGGCTTCTTCATATCCGGCCGCCTCGGTCTGGACGGCCCAGCACGCGGCCAGCCTCGACAATTCCACCGTCGCTCCTCCGCCCGCTCCGACCAAGCCTTCCAATACGAAGAGCACTTATCACACGCCCAAGAAGGACAAGGACTCATCGAAGAATTCGTCCCGCGATTCTCCCGTCGAGGCCCGCAAGACTCTCGATCTCGACACCCGAATCGCGATGCTCCTCAAGGACAAGGCCGGCGGAATGGCCCCGCCCTTTCTCCAGTTCGGCAGCGACTCCGAGGACGAGAAGAAGTCCCAGCATCCCGACGAGGAGATACTCTCCGAACCGCCGAGCCCATTCATATCCGCGGAGATCTACAAGTCCTGCTTCGACAGAAAGACTGAGCGCACGAAGGAGCGCAGGAAAGCTCACGAGAACAGCGCCAATCAGTTCTCGGTCGACGAGGATCTCGGAAGCGTCATTAGCTCGAGCGAGGACGAGGCGCTCCTGGGGAGTTACAGTCCCGCCGTCGACGATGCCGAACCTCCGCCGCCCAAAGAACCTCCCCCTCCGCCGCCACCCGACGACGACCGCATGTCCCTCAGCCCTCTCAGCTCGGGGGACGAGAAGATCGAGGAAGTAAGATCCTTTCGGTTCGCCGAATTATCTACGCTATTTTTATATACTCGGAGGCACTGCTATTTCTCTCTGCTGTCTTGTCGGTAGGCGGAAAAAATAGTCAGGAAAAAATAGCCAGGAAAAAATAGCCGGGAAAAAATAGCCGGGAAAAAATAGCGAAGAAAAAATAGCCGGGGAAAAATAGCCAGGAAAAAATACGATTGTGTGTATATGTGGGCGTATTTTTCCTGGGGGTATTTTTTCCAGGATCCGTCTCGTCGACCCTTCGGCGGCAATTCATTTTGCATAATAATAACGTCGAAAAGTTATCAACAGATTGCCAGAAAGAAATTGTTCTACAAATAATCAACAGACCTTTTTCTCTCTCTCTCTTTTCAATTAAATTCGTTCATTTTCTAGACGCTACATGAATTTTTTCAGAATCTTACACTTTAGAATTTTCCGTTTTTTAATTTTTTAACGCCATAACTACGTAACTATTAGCGCAATCGCCTCGACATTTTTTGTGCACACTGTGGAATCGTGATACGAAAACATATCCGAAATTCGTGCCGCTACATGGATTTTTCAAACTTCTGATAAAAAAAGAATTGTGAAATACAAGAAAATAAAAAAGAAAAAAATTCAAATGAATTCTACAAAATCAAGGAATTCACTTAGTATGTGCGATGCATCTTTAAAGCTGGGGTTAATAATCATTGGCATTTGTATTTATCGATTTATTAATCAACGGGAAAACCCTTTCAAAAATATAATCAGTATCAGCCAAAAATAACATAATATAAATTTCACATGATGATGTAAAAGTAATTGATAAGAACGAGAAGTATTTTCGAACAAAAATTACAATAATTTCTCCGAGGCTGTCGAACATTTGCTTGCATTGAAATAATTAAATCGTGCCTGAAAGGGTAGATTTGTTAGGCGAAATGTGGCTGACAAAGGCGTTGTAATTTCAGGTCGCAGCTCAAGCGCAACCTGCGAATCAGATGTATTCGGGAGCTGGATATCCTGGTCATCTAACACATTACCCGCAACCCACGGACTTCTACAGTTTGCCGAGACCAGCGCAATATCCATATCCGTACGGAAGCGCTTACTTGCCGAATCAGTACCAGTCATCATCGACCGCACTTCCCGGTGCTGTCGGTTCTCATCAGGGAACGAGTTATTACCCTACGTTTCACTCGAGACTCCAGGCTATGGCTAATCACAACATAGCGAAAGATAATCCACAGGTTAAACACACACACGCACACATACCATTCATCCGGACACAGCGCGAGTTCGCGCGGGATTAACTAAAGATTTTTAACTCACGCGTAATTTCAGGGTCCTACAATAAACGCCGTGTTGATGACCGTAGTGAACGAGCTTAAGCAAATATTGAAGAAAGATTTCAACAAGAGGATGATCGAAAACACTGCCTTCAAGCTGTTCGAGGTGTGGTGGGACGAGAAAAAGTCTGAGAAGAGTCAGAACAATACCGGTGGTGAGACCGTGACGGTGAACAACACCGTGAAGGAAGAACCGCCGGCGAAGCCTCAACCGTTGTCGTCGATTCTGGACCAAGCGACGCCGCTCGGTCTCAACTACGACGGTTTTGGATTAGGTATTAGGGCCAGTATGCCAAAGATGCCTTCGTTCAGGGTAAGCAACGACATTCGCGGAGCTCGCGCGTTGGGAGAACTTTGTTTTTTATTTACTGAGAGAAGATATTAATTTTCGTGATTGTCTCGTTAGCGAAAGATAAAAGCTCCGAGTCCGTTGCCCCAAGACGAAGACAGTCGGCAGTCCGATCGCATGGACACGGAAATTATCGACAGCGACAGCGAACTGGATCTACCGATGGTCGCGAATGCGAAACGCCCGTTGACAACGCTTCCCAGCGCTTCCTCGAGCTCCTCGTCGTCGTCGTCGTCGAGCGAGAGCACCAGCAGCGATTCCAGCAGCGGCGACTCCTCCAGCAGCTCCAGCGACAGCTCCGACGACGAAGGCTTCGCGAATTCGCAAGACGACGTAAGAACAAATATTAATCCGGGTGTCGTGAATTACTTGCTCTTAGATTTTTAATGGCGAAAGCTATTTTACTTTTTTTTTAATCTGTAACTCGAAAACTTCTCGAAGTACTGAGTCGAAATTTTGCACACATCGGGAACAGCGACTGCCTGTGTTTAGACTTGCTTTTGATAACACTTTACTTTTTTTTATAAATGATTTTTTTTTTTAATTCATACATTTATTATTAAAAATTAATAATTCATTTTTTTTAAACGATAAATGATAAATGATAAATATAATTTTTTCTTATTTCATAAATTTATTTTCAAGAATGTATACAGACAAGATAAGTCTTTATTTGCAGGTATGCCCTTTCGGGTCTTGCAGTCAAAAACGTATACATGATTTTTTTGCGTATACATTTTTCTTCAATTTGTAAATTAATTTTTTTTACAAATTTTCAGCGTGATTCCGACAGTCGGGTGTCCGACAATCGTCCTTTGGCCTGCAACAGCGAGGATCCCGATATTCTAACGGAGCTCGCGATACAGCGATCTTTGGACTGCGCGACGCCCACGGGCCGCGACACTCCGGTGGCGGACCTTGACGTGCGGAACTTGACGGATTTCCCGCAGCACGACAACGAACCGAGTCCGGTGAGCTCGCCGGTCCCGCATCGCGACATGGAGATCGACGTTCGGCCGACGGAGACGCCGCCCGAGCCGAAGATCGACAGGCCGAAGACACCGAACGTCGCGCTCAAAGAGATCGCGGCTGAAGCGTCGCTTAACGTAGAGCAACGGCCCACTGTCAGGTTACCGGTCAAGGAAGAAATTCACGATATCAAGAACATGGAAAGCTCGGCGGCCGAGGCTCTGATGACGCTGGCCGGACAGGACAATATTATAAGGCATAAGAGTCCGGGTCACGTACAACCCAACATCATCAGAGCCCTTCAGAGCATGTCGTCGAAATATATTAACGACGAGCCGATACTCAAGGAATCGGAGAAAATCGACATGTTTAGCGAAATACCTACGACGGATTCCGAGGAGGAGAGCCTCGAGATCAGGCGATTAAGGTAAGAGAAGAATTAGGCTAATTGGCTTGCAATTATGTTTTCTCACAGTCGAAGCATCCAAGACGTTTAATGGCTGCACGCAAAAAGAATGATTCCTAGCGTTTACCGGTCATGCCAGTACGCATGTGTATCGAAGGAAAACTGTTTCGTGGTTTAAAAAAAAAAAAATGTAATCTTTCATCCGCAAGAAAGTGAAATTTGGAAAGTATTTTTTAGCCACTCGCGATTTATTTGTCCCACGGAATATTACTTTTTTGCTAGGTTTTTTTTAAATTGTTTTTCGTGCATCATGCGTAACGAGATTGTCAATTTTACTGTCGGGGATTTTAGATCGCATCTATATATTACTGTCGTAAACAATTTTCCTTCGATACTTGAACCTTAAAAAAAAAAAAAATCGAACGTTGTTCCATGTTTGCAAATTCTGAGTTTTCATGATTTTTCAAAAAAAAAAAAATTCAACCCTTCAGCAGTCGAACTTTCGATTTGCCGTTATGATAATGGTGGCTTCATGATAACGAAGCTCAAAACGCGCTCTAATTACACTTCCGCGCATGCGTATTACACGGCGCATATTACTTTCTCCTCCAATTTTCATAGTGCTTCTACGGCTCGAACGTTTGGAGACTCATTAACCGTTACGATTTTTTTCAAAATTTCCATTCAGGTTCCAAGCCGAAGCGGATCTTCGTCTGAACGGTCAACGAAGTCCGAGCACGCCGGGTTCGCAAGCGTCTCAAGTGTACATGGAGCACTCGTACTCGTTGCCGCCGGTGGCGCCTGAACGGTCCGAGCCGGTTCAACGAGTCGTACCCCAAAAGCTGAAGCCCTCGAAGCCCGTTAAGGTCGAAAAGTCGAAGGACAAAACCGAGAAGAGGAAGAACAACAAATACTCTAAATTACACGTCAATCAGAATCACGAGAGAGAAAAGGAGAACATAGTTCAGAATGAGTTTGCGTACGAGACGTTGCCGAGAAAAT
Organism: Amblyjoppa proteus; assembly: GCA_963922035.1. NCBI lineage: Eukaryota > Metazoa > Arthropoda > Insecta > Hymenoptera > Ichneumonidae > Amblyjoppa > Amblyjoppa proteus. Next base: position 6,906,106 of record OY998232.1, read on the forward strand.
TCGACGAGCCGGAAGTAACGAAAGTTACGTACAAGGAGAGAGATTTGATGACGGAAATGGGTGTGCTGTACGAGTTTTTAACGCGCGGCATCGACGCCGAGGACGTCGAGTATCTCCGAAGGAGCTACGAAGCTCTGCTCGCCGACGACGCTCAGGGCTACTGGCTGAACGACACTCACTGGGTCGATCATCCCGCCACCGATATTCCGAGTCCCGCGAAACGAAGAAAACGCGACGAGCTGCGACTTCACGCCACCGGAAGCGCGAGAACGGAAGGCTACTATAAAGTCGATATTCGGGAGAAGGCTAAACACAAAGTAAGTCTTTCCGTTTTGGTCGTCGACACGTTCATTTCGAATTATCGAAATTCAATTTCTCTGGACTTGAAAAAAAAAACTTTCTTCGCACTAGTATCGCAATGTAACATTATTTCACTCGGTGCGATGACACTTTCACGTACGCTTCGCGTGCGTAAAATTCCTATTTTCACACCTTCTGAAGTAAAATTTGGGACGATACTTGTGTGAGAAACTTTTCCCGAACTCGTGTGACGGCAGCACTCGTCAGAAAATTTTATCGCACCAGTATCGTAAATTACTGTTTTCGCACTAGTATCGTAAATTACTGTTTTCGCACTAGTAACGTAAATTACTATTTTCGCACTAGTATCGTAAACTACTATTTTCGCACTAGTATCGTAAACTACTATTTTCGTACTAGTATCGTAATGTAACAAATGCGCAAAAACTCCCACTTTTTATGGCTGGAGCGTGGCGAAAAAATCTCTGGAGTGGTAAAAGAGCGTGCAAAAAAGGAGCTAGAGTGTTAAAAAAATTGTAGGAAAAAGTAACTAGTGTGATCTGCGCATGCGCAGTATTTTTATCGTACACCTTACTAATAAGCGCAACTTTCGCCACGCGTTAAGAGTACGAAAAGTCCGACTTTTTGTGCATGTGTTACAAAAAAAGGATATGCAGATCTTTTTTACATGCGATTTATCGCAAAATTACGATGGTTCAACATTTTTTTTTTATTGTCTGTTCTCGTTTTTCTAGCACCATTACGCTCAAAGTATACAACGCTCCAACGAGGTCGAGGAGAGCAGCGGGATGTACGCTGGAGGCGACGGTATGGCGAACGGTCCGAGAAATAATTCGAAAGCTCTCACCGGCAAAATGCAAGCGCTGTCGCGCGAGGCTCGTAGCAATCAGCGTCGCCTCCTCACGGCGTTCGGTATCGATACCGACAGTGATCTTCTCAAATTCAATCAGTTGAAGGTAAACATCGTCACCGCTTAAACGCCTTATTTTCGTATGGAATGAGGAAAATATCTTATGGGATTTTCGTTTTTTTTCCTTTCTTCGCATTTTAGTTCCGAAAGAAGCAACTGAAGTTCGCCAAATCGGGTATTCACGACTGGGGTCTTTTCGCCATGGAGCCGATCGCCGCTGACGAAATGGTTATCGAATACGTCGGACAAATGGTGAGGCCGGTCGTCGCGGATCTTCGTGAATCTCAGTACGAGGCGACGGGGATCGGAAGTTCCTACCTCTTCCGTATCGATTTGGATACGATTATCGATGCGACCAAGTGCGGAAACTTGGCTCGATTTATCAATCACAGCTGCAACGTAAGTGGAACTTCAGCTTCCTCGTGGAAGAACCTTGAGGAGGCTGGTGCCCTTCACACTCGTCAAATGCGCGCTACATTTTTAAAGTCGTTTATGAAAACTTTTACGCATCTATCGATTATAGTGGATGGCTATTTGTATTAGAACAGACGTCCATAACGTAGAAAAATATTAACTGCAATGAATTTTTGAAGATATTAACTGGGTGTGCTATTTTTCGTACAATTTGATATTCGGTCAGTTTTTTCGAAGAATAATCCGTATTGATTGTAGTGGACGGTTATTTGTAAAACGGCAGATGCCCTTAACGTAGAAAAACATTGATTACAATGAATTTACAAAAATATTAACTGGTTTGTGCCAATTTTCGAAGAGTTACAAATTCGTTCGGTTTTTTCAAAGGACAATCCGTAATTTTTGCCCTATTTTTATGTATTACGACTCCTTCTCTTCCTCGAAAGATGCTCTATGAATTCACCATCCAGATATTCGACAATATTTGCCGTTAAAAAATGGTAGCCTTTTGTTTACTCATAGACGAAATTTCTTCACAAATAAACAGCTGTCATTTTTAAAGGAAAAATACTGTCGAATATCTAGACCGTGAATCCACAGAGCATCTTTCGAGGAAGCGAATGAGCCGTAATACATCCAAATCGAGGGAAAAATTCCGGATTGCTCTTCGAAAAAACTCAACGAATACCTCTTCGAAAATTATCACAAACGAGTTAATATTTTTTCCCTAACACATGCACGTAAAATCCCGCTGCCGTTCCTGTGAAGTGCGCGTAGAATAGCACTTTTTCGTATCGCGTGCGGGAAAAATACTGCGCACGCGTACAAACCGAGTATGGTCTTTTTTCCAGCACTAGTGCGACAATAGTGCTTTGCGATAGTAGTACGGAAAAGCGGTCTTTCGACGAAGGTTGTGAAATTGGCTGCACGTTTGTAGCTCGAGAGGAGGCGAGTGCTGCCGACTTCCCAAATGCCGTCGGGAGACCGCTTTTTCGTACGAGTATCGCATACTACTTTTTGTGACAGGTGCACGAAAATTCCCGCTTTTCGTGCCTGTAAAGTGTGTACGAACAAATAGCTACAGTGCGCCAGTTAAGTGCTCGCAAAAGTAGCTAGTGTTAAAAAAGTGTGCAAAAAAGTAGCTAGTGTTAAAAAAAGAGGGCGCAAAAGTAGCTAGTATGAAAAAAAAGTAGCTAGGATGTGAAAAAAGCGTGCAAAAAAGTTTTCGCGCATCCTCCGCTAGAAAGCGCCGGTTTTGCCACACTTTACAGGCGCGAAAAGCGGGACTTTTCGTGCACGTGTTACAAAAAGTGCCTTTCTACGCACACTTCACGGGAACGGAAAATTATGTGGATGGCATGGACGTAGGAAAGGGAGTTCTAACTCGTTTGAATGTCGCACTCGTCAAGAACTCCCTTTCTACGCTCTTGCCATACAAATAACTACCGCAAATCGATTGCAATTAATGTTTTCCTAAGTTAAGTCCATCCGCTGTAATGCAAATTATCACCCACTGTAAACAATGAATGCGTAAAAGCTTCTACAAAGAACTTTGCAAATATGGCACTCATTTGACTAAAGTGACGCGCTCCAAATTCTTGATAAGCAAAAACAATCGGGAAGCTCACATTGCTTCCCGATCGTTTTCCGATTGCAATTGTCCAATTGCCAGGGCATTTTTCGCCCTCATTGTTTAAACGATCGTTGGACGCTTAATTCTAAATTAAATTGTTGCGTGTCTTTGAATTTTTACAGCCGAACTGTTACGCGAAAGTAATAACCATCGAGAGCCAAAAGAAAATCGTGATCTACAGTAAACAGCCGATCGGAGTTAACGAAGAGATCACGTACGACTATAAGTTCCCGTTGGAGGACGACAAGATTCCCTGTCTCTGCGGGGCCCCGCAGTGTCGGGGCACCCTCAATTAAGAATTTTGTTATCTCACGTTTCATCGCCAGGTCATTCCCGACTACCCTCCCCCTACGCCCCCTCCCTCATTCCAACTCCCGAACACCCTGTCGCGCCCTGCTCATACTTTTGTAAATAAATCCCAATGTAAACATTTTATAAAAATTCAATGGAAAATGATAATTTACGTACGCTGCAAACCCAGCTCGCGAAGATTATCAACGACGATTCTTTCGAGTACAAAAAAAGAAAATTCGTACATAATCGAATATTTAAAGCGTAATAATAATGTGTTCAACTCGAAGGTAAAAAGAAGAAAACCTAGCGCAAAGATACTTCCTCCTTCAATGTAAATACATGTTTCTCTTACTTCGAATCTTAAGATAAAAAAAAATTACCATATTTGGTACAAAGAAAAAAAAAAAAAAAAAAATCTGCAATCGCACAATTTTCAGTCTTACGCGATTTCTTTTCTTTATTCGATATATATATTCTTTTTTTGTTTATGAAATAACCACGAGTTCCATATCATCATATATACACGAGAGGTAACGGGGATATTTTTTTTAGTTTTTTTTTTCCGACCCAATTATTGGCTGACTGAGTTCAACGACGGATCGCCGATTTGATGGCTGGACAGCGCTGCTACGTTGACGTTGCTCAAGCTTTCCTGCTTGAAGTTAACGGCGGGATTGAGATTGGTGTTTATGACCGCTGTGGCTGGCGCCGTGGGGTTTTGCATGTCCAGCTGGCTCTGGGCGATGTCCTGCAGAGCAGCTTGAATCCTCTGCAGCAAGACTTCCCCCTGTCTGACAACTTCTTCCAACTGCTCGCCCGCCTCGAGATTTTCCTGCTCCAGACGACTCAGGCTCGCGACCTGGAGTTCCTGCGAGGCCTCCTCGCTGGGCAGGCTCTCTATCAGAGTGTCTATGTCCTTCGCGCACCTCGCTATGAGAGTAGCGAAAAGGGCTGCGTAATCTGTAAAAACAAAAAGTTACCATTTATCGGACTATCCTGAATTGGCACTGGACAAAAAATACACTCATCTTCCTATCCTCGGGAAATAGGCAACTTCGCGGACGCGGCGCGAAGCTGGAGACGAGAGCCTTCTAAAGAACCCTCTAATGAATTCAAATAGATTTATTCCACGAAACCCATTAAATAATTCCGAACTGAATTAATCAATGGGTTCATTTTTTTTTATCCATGGAAACATAATCTGTAGATCATCCGGCGTAGGGGAGGGCTAGACTTAAAGACTAAAGATGCGACTTGACGGTCTATTTTTGTGAGCGTCAATTGATCAAAAAATTACCGTCGATTGACCTTTTTATTTATTCCGGTAAAAGAGCTCTATGAAATTAGTCATACAACTGTAATTTTTAAGTTTGCAATTTGTACCATTCGATCGGTGATCGTTTGGTGGTGATTAGTAGCCTTATTAAAACATTTGGTTGTCGAACGTTCAATTACAATAATTAAAAAAGAAATCATGCCCGAAGTTGACCAAACATTATTTATCATCTGCAAATTGCTTCAAATAGGTCTTGATCCATGCGGAATCGATCGATGGTCAAGAGTAATATAATAAAAAGTGAAAGGTTCGAAAGTCAAAAAGACATGAAAGGAGGAGAGCATGAATAATGCCTGACCGTTGTGTTCCGAGTCTGAGGAATACAACGTGGACGATCCAGGCAAGCATACGCAATGGACTACATGCCTAAGTGACAGTGGAGCGCAAAGGCACCGCAATCCAAAAAACATTATTATATATACCCTGCTGAATAGGGTTGTGAGTGGATGGATCGCATTATCAGCCACAATAATCTAATCTGAGACAATCATAATAATAAAAAATCGATTAAAAAGTTGACCCGACATTTGCCGACTTAAGGGTATGCGACACACACGTGACAATGCTCCGATGGTAACAAATCGCTTTCCCTATTTTCTCCGTGATGGTAGATGCTTCGGCCCAAAATCAAATTAGGTTTTTGTAGTCAATAGATATAAGTATGAAAACCCAATTTGCTTTCGCTCTTTGTTTCAATAGTTGTGGAGAAAGTACGGAAGGCGATTTGCTACCGACTGAGTCTGTGCAACACATGCCGTTGATGTAAACGTATAGAAATGCGTGTGTAAGTTGCAAACTTCCTTTCTGTAAATAATAATAATAATAATAATAATAATGACAAGTAGCGAAAAAAATAATTGGGGCGCGCAAGCCGGCCGAATTTACCTTCCTGCGTCTGCTGCGGCTGAGGCATTCCTATCCTATCGAAACCGGGAAACTTGCTCGGTGTCGAGTACTGTTGAAGAATTCCTACGCTGTTGCAGAAATGTTCGGCTTGCTGTCCGCGGAGAAACGGGAAATTTTTCAATTATTGACGAGCGTAAGAGATACTTCAGAACGATTTTTGAGCAAAACGTTCGACGATCGGGACTCACCTGATTTAACGTGTCCTGCAACTGCGTCAAACGGTCTGCCATGATTGTGAGATATTCGTGATGAATTTATTTTCGTTCAATTTCGTCCTTTGTGTGTAGCTGAGAGTCGGCCGCTTCGCGGGTAGTAACGCAGTAGATTTTTGACAGAACGCGGCGATGGGTTCATAACAACGTGACGCAACACGGAGCATTGAAGGTTAGGAAAATAGAACGAAACGTGAGAGGACGCACGCGAGTCCCTCTGTCGGCGGCGCTTCGCATCGAACTAACTCGAGGGAATTATTTTGTTCGGGGGGGTTTTCGATAGGGATGTTAATTAAGGTAGTTCTGTCGCGAAGGCAATCCAAAGTCATGTGCATAAACTTTTGGCGTGTCGTCATTTAACTGTCAAATTCTACTTGTTCAAAATCTCGAAGGCTTTTACCGACCATTTCGATGAACAATTAGATCTTGAAAAATCGGTCTTTCTACACGGCACTAACGGGAGAGCTGGTGAAATTGATCTTCAAATCGAGAATTAACATACTTAGATCAAAGACAGAGAAAAAACATAAATTACTGCGGACTCGCGAATCAATCAGAAATTCATGTGTAACAAAAAAAAGTGAAGTCACCGGACTAATGTTCAATAGAACTACGATCAAAGTGCACGATTTTTGGGAACAAATGATGTTTCCTAACCTAATCTCCGTGAAAATGAAGTCAAATCCACACTAAACAAGATAATCCGCTTATAAATAAAAGTTTCAATCCAATTACGAACAGTTTCATAGACACTATATTATTGTTAATAATGTTATTGATGCAGACAAAGTACCACGTATCATTATTTTTTTTATGACATATAGACGCTGATGCCTATGACTCCGGCGTACCGACAGAGCTACCTTAATTGTCGGGAAGTCCGGAAGAAAGAAAACACGTCACGCCTACGATTGGTAACAATAAATAATTTATTTTAATGAATATTGCAACACTCTTATGGTGATCCGTTTCGTAGCTTAATATTAATAGTTTGCGCGTCGCCGGACGCGAAACAAAATTTTAGGGAACGAAAAATCCATTCCAGTTACCGATTTCCCGAAATAAGAAGAAAAAAAAATTCGCTGCAGAGAAGCTGACCGAATTTACTTTCTGCGTCTGCTGCATTCCTACGCTATCGACATCGGGAAACTCGCTGTGTGTCGAGTACTGAGGTGCTTTCCGATTTGCCGGTACAACTATCTTGGCGTCGTAACAACGATGAAGCTCGAAACGAAGAGCGCTCTAGTTACGATAATTGCGTATTGTGACCACACGCGAGTAAACCTCGCCCATTCGTGGCGAAAGTGAGGCACATGTAGGGCACATGCACAGCAAATGTGAAAAATCGCATCATCAATCCAAGTTGCATATGGGGCCATTCCATACCGATTCGACCTACGTCGGACCCTCGACCTCTTCAATTCGTTTGGCAATTTTTTATAATATTGTTCTAACTCTAAAAATCACTTAAAATTTTGTTTTTATTTTATTTTTTTAATTTGCATTAATTACAATTTTTCGAAGTGAACATATTTTTAGCTGGAATTGAAAATTCTCAAAAATCCTGTATTTGATATGAACATTTTTAAGCCTAGATCCAGAATGTTCAAACATTTGCTTCTAGATATTTTTGAGCTTTTTCTTTCTTTTTTTAAGTGAACATATTGTTAGCTCAAATGAAAAAATCTGAAAAAATTCTCAAAAATCCTGTATCAGATATGAAAATTTTCAAGCCTAGAGCGAAAGTGGCATCGCATTAGCTTCTATTTATTTTATTTATTTTATAAAATTTTAAGTCATTTAAAATAATTTAACAAAAAGAAAAAAAAATAGAAGCTAATGCGATGCTACTTTCGCTCTAGGCTTGAACATTTTCATATCTGATACAGGATTTTTGGGAATTTTTTCAAATTTTTTATTTTGGGCTAACGATATGTTCACTTTGAAAAATTGTAATTGATGCAAATTAAAAAAAAAATAAATAAATAAAAATTTGGAGTGATTTTTAGAGTAAGAACAATATTATAAAAAATTGCCAACCGAATTGAAGAGATCGAGGGTCCGACGCAGGTCGAATCGTTATGGAGTGCTCCATATACACAATCGCACAAACACGGAACATTGATAGATATATTTCGGTGAAACATGAAATAAAAAATATTTTATTACGGCCTTTCAGAAATATTTCAGATATGTTGAAAGATTAAATATGTTAAGTATGTTTCTGAAATATTTAAGAAACCTTTTGTTCAAGTATTTTTATAGAATATTTCAAAATATTGTTTACATATGCTTTGAATATTTCAAATATTTTGTACGGTTTGAAAGATTTAAAATATTTCTAAAATAATTTCAAAATATTTTGTGCTTTACATCGAACGAATTCAAGAAAATTATTGTATTACTGGATTTTTATGGGGATGGAAATAAGGGGAAGTTCGCGAAAGAAGAAAACACGCCCGCGATTGGTAACAATAAATATAATTTATGTTAATGAATATTCCAACATTCGTATCGTTGTTCCTTTTCGTAGCTTAAAAGTAATAGTTTTTGCTCATCGTCGCACGCGAAGCAAAATTGTACAATTCTTTCGAGTCACAGAATTAAATTAACCCAGATAGAAAAACCACCGTTTCGTCGCCGTGCCGTCTTTTGTTTATCTGGGAACTTTTAAGGGGGAAAAAAAACATTCGATGAGAAATAATTTAACGCTTTATAAGTCACAACTCTATGCCCACTATTAGTCGCTACCGCAGAAACGCGTGTCGCCCGCTCCGCGTCCGTTAGTCCCGTTTCGGTACGGTTTCGGGCGGTGTGACTTATAATAAAGGGTTAAAATAACGGGAATGTAATTCTGTGCTCAAGAGATTGTAATTGATTTTTAAATGCTTTCTCATAAATATTACAACGTATAGCTTGTGAATGTTTCTTTGTGAATATTAAATTATTAAATGAAGACGTTGCAAATTTTATCGCTATCGAAGTTTTTTTTTGTCACTCCCTCGAATTCGTTGAACAACATTGGATTCGAAGAATTCGAGGGTGAGCGCAAAGTGGCTAAAATACACGAATTCCGAAAGCATGTGTTTGCACGCAGATAATTGGGTACAAAAATAATTTTAAATTGGCGAGAAAAAAATATATATAAATATATATGGCCGAAACTGCAATTCTATCTTTAACGATTTATCATCCTATGTTAAAACAAATCAGGCACGTAATCGTTGTCGCCGTAATCGCCGTAATCGTCTTCGGCGCCCGGGGGCACGAATATTCCTCCCAGAACACCGGATAGATTCTCGCCCAATCCCATAGCCGATGCGACGCCGAAAACGAGTCTCATCACCACCAGTCTCATGAAGTTGACGATATTCGTTTCCTTGCTCTGCAGTGCTATTTGCTTGGTTTTTTTGCTCCTGCACTCCACAGTTCGGACCTGAAATTATAAAGAATTGTTTTTTTTTTGTTTATTTTTATTTTTCACTTTCCATTTCATTATCATTGGTAAAAAGTAACTAGTTTCGAAAAACACGATATATTTGAATCTTATATGGTATAAACGCCGCTGTAAGACTGCTTCGGACCGAATATCGCTTTCAAGAAATAGTTTAAGCGTGCGAATACGAACATGAGAAGCAAATGTTTTTTTTCCCCCCTTTGAGCTATTTATCATACAGCGCACTAAAGTCTGATAGATAGATAGATTTATTGATTTATTGTGCAGTAGAACCTACGGTCCTCCAGGCACATACAAGAATCCAAAAAATATCAGAAATAACATGTGAACGATAGAAATAACAACGAAACTTAATACCCTGAAACATAGCCAAACAGGTAACAAAACTGAATAAACTCAATAACTCAAAAATAGCAAAAAAAAAAAAAAAGAAAAAGGTAACGAACCTCGAAGTAAAACCTAAACTGAAACTGAAGTCTGTGACCGATGATCGAACCATCGCGAGTTCGTGCCATTTTTTTCGTCGTTTTTATTTTTTTAATCATGTCGTCATCGTTTCTAACGCGTACGCTCTATGTTTCTAAATACATCCGCTTCTGTAATTTTCCGACCGACGATGACGTCATCTGGGGGAAACGTCATTTCCCATTTTAAAATCTCACTTTTCGACTGGAAATGACGACATCTGGGCAAACGTTACTTGCCGTTTGAAATTCAAATTTTTCCACCGAAAGTAACGTCCATCCGGGGGAAACGTCACTTTCGGTTTGGAAATTAAATTTTTCAACCGGTAGTGGCGTCATCTGGGAGAAATGTTACTTCCGGTTTCAAATCCTCATTTTTCGACCGGAAGTGATTTTTGCCTCTAGATGACGTCACTTACCGTCAACAGATGAGATGCAACCGGAAATAACGTTGCCCCTAGATGACGTGACTTCCGGTTCAAAAATTGGACTTCCAAATCCTCATTTTTCGACCGGAAGTGATTTTTTCCTCCAGTTGACGTCACTTACCGTCGACAGATGAGCTGCAACCGGAAATAACGTTGCCCCCAGATGACGTGACTTCCGGTTAAGAAATTGGACTTCCAGACAGAAAGTGACGTTTGCCCGAGGTGACGTCACATCCGGTCGAAAAATGAGATTTTCAAACCGGAAGTGACGTTTGCCCGAGGTGACGTCACATCCGGTCGAAAAAATGAGATTTTCAAACCGGAAGTGACGTTTCCCCTGGATGATTTTACTTCCGGTTGAAAAATGACAAAAAGAGGCTGAATTTGGAAACATAGGACACGCGGCTTAGAAATTATGGTGAAGTATATAAAAAAAATTAAAAAAATTGAAAAAAATTTAAAAAAAAATGCACAATCTACTACGCTAAGCTACAAATTACCGAGAGGCAAAAGAAGTCCTTACGGCTTATTCATTCCGTATGATTAAATTATTTCCGATTGATTCGATTATTCTATAGAAGCTAAATTTGGTTCTTAGCTAAATTCGGCCCGCAGTCGTACTATCAATATTCTCCACAACCAAGTTACTTTTATGACTTTAACGAATATTGGCCGAAATAAATTTGGCGTGAATGATGGCCCAATACATGAAAGCGGCCTCGTCGACTTTCGATTATGGTTCATTTATCGCCTCGCTAAACGATCGATTGTTTCGCCATAAAAAAAAAAAAAAAAAAAAACAAAAAAAAAAACAAAAAAAAAACAAAACAAAACAAAAAACAAACAAACAAACTATATATTCACATGCGTTATATACTCACGGTCAGACAGCAAACTACGAGTAGTACTCCAACGAGAACGTTGCGAACCCTCATCCTTGCGATTATCCGTTCTTTGTTTTTTTTTGTTGTTGTTTTTTTTTGCCTAATTACTTGTATCGATAAATCACTTTCCCTCTTCGTCCGGCGAGCGAACGACTGTAGCAAATCTCGTTTGCCGGTTACACCGGAACGAGCACAAAGTCACCTCTTGAAGCGCGTGGCCGACTAGTTGGAAGTTTCTTTTCTTTTCGTTGTTTTCGTTTATGTTTGTAAACAGAAACTCTTCGAACGGGAGCCTCAAAAATTGATTAACAAAAAAAAAAAAAAAAAAGAAAGGCTCGGCCTTGCCCCGAAGCCAACGTTGTTGTTTCTCTTGGTCGGGTCGTCGAGCGACTGTCAGTGATCGCGTGGCTCTTAGAAAGGATTCGTCTGTCGCGTACGGCCAGTAGTCCCGGCGCGTAACCTCTTCCTCTGCCTCTCCCTGTTATGAATATATATATATATATATATATATATATATATATATATATATATATATATATATATATATATTTGTCTTTTCTCTCAATCCGCTCAGCCGCGCATCACCGATAGACAAAACAAAAAAAACCCGTCCGGCAACGATTGACCAGTGGTCGGGCCAACAAGAGAAACGACTGTGGCGATGAGAGACGCCTGTGCTAAGTTACTCTACGGGGTAACGGTACACCACGAAAAAAGGCATCCAGGCCACCTCGGTCTTGTACTCTTCCTCGCTGTGCGTACGACACCGGTGGCCCAGCCACACCGTCTATCGGCCGAGCAGCGACGGAGTCGAACCGTCTATCGACGTGAACTAAAAAAAAAAAAAAAAATTATATATGTACCGACACGTATCGATTTATCTTTTAGTTTTATTTTTCGTTTGCATCCCAATTGTAATTGACGTAAGTGCGGTGGAAAAAATTATCATTGGAAAATAAATAAACAAATAAGAGTAATTTAAGGTACAATGGCGGTAAAGTAAACGTACACTGTGAAGTGTGAGTCACCTGACAGTCTGCGATGATGTTTACTATGCCGCACTAGAATAGCATATTTTTTGTAACGAATGCAGCCGAAGCGCTACTCGGTGCTTACTGATTGTGACGCTGTATGAGAAGCGTGCGTAAAGTACGAGAAGCGTGCGTAAAGTACGAGAAGCGTGCGTAAAGTACAGGAAGCGTGCGCAAAGTACGAGAAGGGTGCGTAAAGTATGAGAAGCGTGCGCAAAGTATGAGAAGTGTGCGTAAAGTACACGAACCGTGCGTAAAGTACAAGAAGCGTGCGTAAAGTATACGAAGCGTGCGTAAAGTATACGAAGCGTGCGTAAAGTAACATCGGCTTTATGTGCCCATGCGCTGGGTATTTACAGTACACGCGGCAGTAAAGCGCCACTTACGCAACTTGCGCCACTCTCGGCAAGCACGAAAAGTGGCACTTATCATGCATGAGTTATATTATAGTATATTACGATACTAGTGCGAAAAAACTTTTTCTGACGAGTCAGAGTTTGCAGCACGAGCCGAAGTCGAGTGTTGCAATCACACGAGTTCAGAATAGTATAGGGAGGAAAGTGCGTTTTTTCACCGAGGGTGAAGTTTGATGACCGAGCGAAGCGAGGGCAGAAATTCACACGAGGTGAAAATGCACTTCCTCCCGAGTGGCATACACTATTTTTTGCCCGACTATGCTAAAAAGTGGCCACATTTCTATGTCTGCAATGGGGATGGAAAGTGACCCGCGCCAGTACTTTTCGGCCCGCGGGCGGAAAAGTCGCTACTTTTCCGCCCGCTGCGTTACTTTTCGGCCCGCTGTGTTACTTTTCGGCCCGCTGGTCAAGAATCGGCCACTTCCCGCCCCCGTTGCAGGCACGGAATGTGGACTTTTTAGCGTAGGCGGGCAAAAAATGTTTTTCGCACGAGTTTCGTACAAAGTTTTATTTCACAAGGTGTAAAAATGACAGTTTTCGCACGCAAAGCGTGTGTAAAATTCCCATTCTCATCCTGTGAAATCAAATATTTTATACCGTAAAGTGCGTAAAACCTTGATTTTCACACCTTGGGAAATAAAATTTTGTACGATACTCGTGGGAAAAACCTTTTTTCGCACTAGTATTGTAATGTACTATTTTGCTGCAACCAATGCAGGGAAAGTGCTTCTCTTTTTCACAGACGGTTGTGGCGCTGTACAGCAAGGAGTACTACGCATGCACCGTGCTTTACGCACGCTTAAGCGTGCGAAAAAGTAAGATTGGACCACTGTGCGCATGCGCCGGGTATTTATAGTACACTCAGCTCTAAAGCGCCACTCTCGGCAGGCACGAAAAGTAGTACTTTTCATGTATGAGTTGCAAAATGTGTATTATTTAAATGTGTTTCAGTAGACCGCATTCGATGTTTACAGTTCAGTAGGAGGATTCTTGCATGGTTAATTGTAATGAGAAGGCTTGTCGGCGCTTTTACCTCCCGCGCGTGTTACCCTACATTCGCGTCAAGCACCTGTCGCGAGGCGTCGGGACGTTATGGACACAGTGGAGCGCGCGCGCGCGCGCGCACGTGGATCTGAATGCCAGGCAAATCAGCCACGCAAGCACTTGACATTGTTCGACGCAACCTGAATGAGACGCGCCAGACTCCTCGCTTCCTATACGCTGTGATGCTGAACAGAGTATTATAACTGGAAGTCACGATTTCACTCGTTCGATCGTTCGTGTGTAGAGGAATATAATTTCGTTAAAAACCAACGGGCCTCGCGTGCGCATTCCTCGTAAGCCCGATAGGTGGCCGAGGCGATAATCAGAAGAAATCATAAAAGGCCCCGGCACGCTGATGAGGATATGCGAGTCGCGAAAATAGAACGATGAACGGTTTTTTTGTTGTTGTTGTTGTTGTTGTTGTTGTTATCTTCTCTCGATTCACAACACGCGACTTGCTCGTAATACTACACATGTGCGTAATATGTAGACACGTATATTAAAGGAAAGAAAAATATCATACAAGTTGATCGAGGCAACAGTGAAGCGCATCCGTTCCACCGCGAAAGTATAGTAATCAACGGAAATTACACTTCGTCGATTCTCTGAACTGTCTCATTGAAATGTATGCGACACCCATGCTAACTTGAATAAGTAATCACCGATGTAAGCCTGGGATGGATGGAGAAATTAATGGCGACGAAATTTTAAGAAAAAAAAAATATATATATATATGTATATGACGATAGAATATGAAAACTAAAGTGGCGATGGAATTTGAAAACAAAAATGGGGATAGAATTTTAAAAAATTGCGATAGAATCCTCGAAATTATCAATCAACCCACAGAGCTATTAAAGATCTTTGGGTCAAAACGCATTTCCGTTTGATCGCTACGAAAGGTTTGCAATTTTTTCAGATTTTTTGACCATGTAGTTTTTTTTTTTTTTTTTACTAATGCGAGTACAAAGCTACATTTACAGTTTTTACAGTTAAGCAAACGAAAAAAATCAGTGGATAGACGTTTTTTATGCACGTGCTTTTATGGAAAGTGGCCATTAATTGGCTGGTTTAGCCTAGTTCCATTTTTCGAGTCAATGCAATGTAGAAATGGTCGACATTAGCGATGAAAGCGAAGTATCATCGGACGGAGTATTGAATTATATATCCAATATACCTTGCCGTATCCCGAAATGTCTACAATCTCTGAATGTCATTAACTACAATTTTTGTTACCGACTCAGTCTATTTCACCTCGCCTTAAGTTTTCAGCAACGACAATTACGCGCATTAAAATGTCGTTGACTATCTTTCCAAGCTCATTAGCATTACTATAACAATATCTGTACGAATAAGTAAGACCCACGAGCGTCGTCAACGAAACTGGGCTGCGCGTGAACGCAGCCATTGTGCAGTATAAATGGCAAGTGTCCTTCAACGACACATTAGAGATGTAACTTCGACTCTCTTTTTTTTTTTTTCTCACGTGCCCCGTGCATTCAACAAGAAAACCCGATGAATGATATCGGATTCGATTGAATGGAAATCAATTAAAGCCCCCGTGCCTCCGAACGGAGAGCTTTCCGGCCGGCTAACGCCGGGGATCGTGAAAGATAACCTCTTACGCTCGCGCACAAATTAATCGACCAGGTTCAGTTGGGAGCCGCCGCGGGAGGATGCGGCTACGATATATTCACAGAATTAGCGACGATGATCGCGCGCGCGCGCGCGCGCGTGCAAGGAAACCGATCGACGAATAACGAAGAGAATGTATGAAAGGCAGGATGCTCGAGGGGGACCGGACGCAACCGCCCACGAATACTCAAGCAGTTTCAGAAACGAAGGAAACACCCTCGGCGAGCGCTGCCGTACTCGGCCCACAGTGGCAGCACCGGTGAGGCCCGCCTGACTATATCTATGCCGTGGCCGCCGTGCTCCCGAGCATTCTTAATAAACTCTACGCTTCCCAGAGCGCTGCGCTCACGGAAAAAAAAAAAAAAAAAAAAAAACTCACGCGCGCACACACAATAAGCGCGGAGACGATAGGATGCCGGTAGAGTCAACAGTGACAATGGGAAGTTATGACATGTTCCACAGAAGCCTTCTGATCAATATATACCGGCATGTGCGATAGTTTATGCTCCTTTGGGTCGGTCGGACAGCGAGGAAAATGATATATATCCTTGCGCGTGTAACACACATAGGGATAATAGAGAAAGAGGGAGAGTTCGTAGACCTGGCTCGTTCGCCGGGACGTTATCCGACTTGTACATATACAATATTGGACGCGCTCGGTGTATTATTCCACGCCTCTACGTTCCGCAACGTTTCCCGGTATTCATCCGCGTGCGCAAGTGCTTGCGCATGGTGCACACAAGCGCGTTATAGGTTATACACGTGTAGACGACGCGTCGGTTTTTCGTACGACGCGAGACAGAATATATATTGCGCTTCATTGACCGTACGCCGGCGCTTCGTGGCGTGTAAATGCTCTCAATATCATACCGCTCGCGCGTGCGTACGTCCGATGTACATAAGATAGACGAAAAAAATCGAGGGAGCGGAACGTAACAAATAACGACGGCAACAGGTATGTCCGGACTCGGTCGACCGTACAGTAGGACGCTTCGTTGCTCTATATATATATATATATATATGTACATTCTAACTCTACCATTTCGACCTCGGTCTAACCCTTCGGTTCTTTGACTGGGCCCGCGATTTTTTTATGTGACTGCGCTGATTCTCAAGAGCAATCAGATTTTGTTTGTGGATATAAAAAAAATTAACTTATTTATCGACGATATTTGAAAATCTCCAAAAAAATTCTGTGCGTCGCATTTTTGGACGCTGGATGTTTAGAATTTTTTAAAAGTTTTTCCATCGTTAATTTTTAATTGCCGAACGCTAGATGCGCGCTTTCGGGCAGCAAAATCTCGAAGCCGTTTCAGTGCGAACTACGTATGTAAGGCGATTCAAGCGATTTGGTATTGAACACTTACCCAGATAAAGAAGCGTCGCGAAATGGGGCAACGCGACGCTTGTCTATCTGGCTAGTCCGATGTGCCTTGTTCGACTCTGTTGCGTTGGGTGAAATGTATAAAAATAATATTGAATGAAAATAATATCGAGCTCGGGATGTATTGCGACGAGAGACAGTGGGAATTTCTCAGTAGCAGGGCATTTCCGGCGAGAGATATTTAGCATGGCTTAATGTGAACGAAGCCCACAGTTTGTACTTTACTATGTTATGTTTACTATATATACACTTTCCGATCGACGTAAGATCGTAGATACACGCGAAATCGAGCGTTTTTTTTTTTTTTTTTTTCTTCGTTCAATTTTCATTTTCATTGTCCCTTGGATAGGTGAGGGTTTGGGCCAACTGTGGGCTTCGGATAAGTATTTGCTCTTTAGAACGGTTAACGTCCCTTATGTTTCTCCGCTGCGTAGGAATGAATATAATATCCAACTCGTGTTGCATTGCGACGAGAGGCAGTGGAAATTTCTGTATAGCGTGACACTTCCGGTCAGAGATATTTAGCATGGCTCAATGAACGAAGCCCATAGTATGGATAATTGAGGTTTTACAATGTGTAAAAAAAAAAAAATTATAAATTTAATTTACGGTAAATTGAAATTTCCTTACATTATTTACATTAATTGTACATTAATGTACTTTTACTGTAAAATTACAATACGAGATATTAAGATTAGAAATCTTTCGCATGAAATTTACAAAAATTTCCATAATAAATACTAATTTTACTGTAAAATTTCAACGCATATGTATTTGAAATTTCAGAAGCAGTTTTTGTAAAAAAGCTTCCAATACTTTTGGAAGCCCCTCCTATCCAAGAGGCTTTTGGCCTCTTGGATAGGTTCAGTAATTTTCAAACAATTTTTTTTTTTTTTTTTTTTTTTTATTACAGTGTACTCTATATACTTTTTGATCGACGTAAGATCGTAAATATGTCCGAATTCGAGTACTTCCGGTGAGAGATATTTATTATGGCTCAATGAACAAAGTCCATAGTTTGGATATTGAGGTTTTACTCTATAGGATCGCAAATACGTCCGAATTCGAGTTTTTTTTTTTTTTTCTTTTCCATTGCCTCTTGGATAGGTCACGGTTTGCTCTTTCGAGCGTTTTACGTCCCTTATGTTTCTCCGTTGCGTAGGAATGAATATAATATCAAACTCGGGTTGCATTGCGACGAGAGGCAGTGGAAATTTCTGTATGGCGTGGCACTTCCGGTGAGAGATATTTAGCGTGGCTTAATGAACAAAGTTCACGGATGGTCCATGCGAAGTCCATGCGGATTCGAACGGTCAAAAACTCGATACTCTCCAAAAAAAATTTGTAATTTCACCACAATTCATGATTGTATTACAAGTAGTTTTTGTAATTTTTTTTTCAGAATTTTTGGATTTCATTTTTTCGTTGAAAAACTATTGGTCATACGAAAAAATGTTTGAGACATGAAAGTTGCAGTTTCAAGTGAACTGTTGAAAACTAAATTTACCAGATTTTTAAAATATATTTAATACGAATAGCTCGTATACTTTTTTGATCGACGTAAGATCCGGTGAGAGATATTTATTATGGCTTAATGAACAAAGTCTATAGTTTGGATATTGAGGTTTTACTCTATAATAGGATCGTAAATATCTCCGAATTAGAGTTTTTTTTTTTTTTTTTTTTCCATTGCCTCTTGGATAGGTCACGGTTTGCTCTTTCGAGTGTTTTACGTCCCTTATGTTTCTCCGCTGCGTAGGAATGAATATAATATCAAACTCGGGTTGCATTGCGACGAGAGGCAGTGGAAATTTCTGTATGGCGTGGCACTTCCGGTGAGAGATATTTAGCGTGGCTTAATGAACGAAGTCCACGGATGGATAATCGATATCGACACAGGCTAATCGAAATGACGAGTCCCTCGCGGACGGGCGCTTTAATCGAACAATGCACCAGACTGCATGGACTGGTCGTCCATGTGTCCTCGTGGGTCTCCGGAGAGGCTAAGAGGGCTCCTCCGGCGAGCGGTCCTCTCGGTGGACTCAGTGCGAGGCTCGCAACCACTGATGACACTTTAGTCTTGTCGCCAGTGCAGCGACAACGGCCTCTCGACGAGCGCTCCGAGATCGAAAGTTCATTCGGTTAACACATCGTTTCAATAGACTCTGTGAAATTATGCGCTATAGCGTGCGAAATATTTATCATACGTTCACCAACGATAGTAACGACAATAATTTAAGTTAAATAACAATTTTATCTGTGCCTGTGTGTCTCTGTGTGTGTGTGTGTGTGTGTTCGTGTGGGGGTTTTTTTTATATACTTTTTTTTTTATTAAAAAAATTTTATTTTTTTTATTTTTTTTTTATCTCGGCTCATCAATGAGCGCCCCGTCGAAGACGACCGCCGAAGGGGCGAGAGTCGGATGCTTTCAAATTGTTCTACTATTTCTTCTCGCTGTTAATTACGTCATCGTCTCCATGAGCCATGCACTTCCGGTCCTTCATGGCTACACGCCGAAATTTTACTGCGAGGTACGCTCAGAGATATTATATAGCAAAGAACTTTTGAAAAATTACACTCCAAAACGCACCGGCGACTATAATAAATCATAAGCATAGCAAAGAACTTTTGAAAAATTACACTCCAAAACGCACCGGCGACTATAATATAATAATTGCTATTATAGTCGCCGGTGCGTTTTGGAGTGTAATTTTTCAAAAGTTCTTTGCTATGCTTATGATTTATTATAGTTGCCGGTGCGTTTTGGAGTGTAATTTTTCAAAAGTTCTTTGCTATGCTTATGATTTATTTGTGATTTATTTATGATTTATTTATCATTTATTTATGATTTATTTATGATTTATTTATGATTTATTTATCATTTATTTATCATTTATTTATCATTTATTTATCATTTATTTATCATTTACTTTGATTTATTATTTATTTATTTATTTGTTTATTTATTGTTTAAATTTTCTTACAGTCGACCGCTGCGGGAACCAACAGGACGTACGGATGCGTAAATGCTGAAAGCTTCGAGAATGCGTCACTGCTCGCTCGTGTCTGGGGCATCGAGGACAATTTCACATCGTGCCCGATAGGATACACTTGGGAGTCGGAAAATTCTGAGCGAAGCGTCATTGTGGATTGGAGGTTGATCTGCGAGAGAAGCCACTTGAGCTATCTCGGTCCGACGATATATTACGTCGGTGTGGCGATAGGGGCATGGGTGGCCGGACTCATCGCCGATCGGATCGGGAGACTTCCGGTTCTCGCTATCTGTCTCTACACTCAAGGCACCATGGCAGTCGCCACCTACATTGTACAGGTAATGAAAGAAGACCACTGACCCGATATAACACTTTAATATCACCGTGTTATATCGTCGTTATATCATAATTTAACGTGCAATTTTTTGTTGTAATTTAAAAATCATCTCCAATTCAATTGTCGGATCAGCATCTTCAGTGATAAACAAATTTACTCTATCGATGGGGAAAAAAATACATCTAAAAAAATAAAAATTATTTGTGTACCATCGACGGAATGCAAACTTTAGATACGGTTCAGATGGATTAACTACACGGATCATGATTGAGGTGTAAACTTACGTTTTTTACATTAAATATTACTTGTTTCCCCGGATAGACAAGCGCTAAGTGTTTCGTTTCGTGGTGCTTGTTTATCTGTGGTTTGCTACAAGATCGATATAAGCATGTTATGGACACGTTACGAAGCCTGGTTTTTTAATCGTAGCACTACCACACTTTGTAACATTAAGATTGCCTGCAGATTAGCAATAGTTATAAACGGTGCTCTAGATATTTTTTGTAAAAAGTTGTAGAGTTTAGTTACATTATTCTAATGTAATTGCGTTATACGCCATTGACATTAGTTGATTATCGCGAAAGTTACACTAATATTGTTACAAATATGTTATTTAATGATTATATAATATATATATTTTTTTTAATACATAACTGTAACGTTACACTGACATACAAAAGTTGCACTACCTGCACATAACATATGATACATTACATGTAACGTCCATGTTATGTTGTTGAAATAAAACGACTTCACTGGGATTGATAAATTATAGAGAGACTGAATATACACCGGTAAAAAAAATGTAAATTTAATCTAATGGACTGAAAGTTTTTATGCTGAAACAGCTAAATTTAATGCACGATTGTGCCGAGCAACTAATATAATTTTTTTTTTTTTTGTTGAAATTAAATTAAATTATAAAAATGGGAAGTATTCTTATAGTAAAATTACAGTTAATTATTAAAAATAAGGTGTTTCGGATGTTTTTAATATACTGAATATAATTTCTTTGTCAAAATTGTACATGAAATTTAATATATCAGTCTTTGCATAAAAACTTGTGGTGCATTACATTAAATTGCATACGAATTTGTTTAACGGTGTAATATATTTTGTGCGCTGTCTTAATAACTTAAAAAAAAAACCGACGTTAATTTTGTGCTTCTTTCCGGTAACAATTTTTTTTCTTCCATGGATCTGCAGAGTTATCCGGCGTTTCTGGTTCTCCGGGGTCTCCAGGGTCTCTTCGCTCAGGGATTACAGAATTCAACGTACATACTCGTCCTCGAATTGTTTCCGAAGAAGATGCGAACTCTCGCAGCGACGACGATGGAGATTGGCTGGGCACTTGGTCTCGTTATTCTCGCCGCGCTCAGCTACTTCATACCCGACTGGAGGGTCCTACAACTTGCTGTTTCCGTACCGACCGCATTAACTGTTCTTTACATATGGTAAATTTGTATCTTTATCGTTTATCTTCACAACATTCCTCGTTGCAAGTAAAATCGAGCGCGGACGTGAGATTAATCGGGCTGTTAATTAACGAGTGCGCTTTTCTCTTCCTCAGGATAATTCCGGAGTCGCCGAGATGGTTGCTGGCCAAGGGCAAATCCACCGAGGCCGACATAGCGTTGGAAAAAATCGTTAAATACAACGCCTGCTGCTCGGGAAGATCGCGACGAGGCCTCGTCGTCGAGGCGGATAACAACGCTAACACGAAACCGGCGAAACCCGAACGGAAGTCTCGTCTTATCCGGGCGGTCGACGAGACGAGGAATTCGACGAACGGGGAGTCCGGCGAATCGACAAATCTGCTGACACCGCCGAATCCCGTCAAACGAAAATCTCGCGGTACGTCCGAAGAGCAAACCGCAACATTGAAAAATTAAAAAAAAAAAAAAAAAAAACGTGTGAAATAACGAATAATTCGCGTATCACAGTCGCGAGGTTTTCATGCACTTTAATTACGAAGAATTTGTACTATATAAATATTTCATACGTTTTTGTTCATTTTTTTTTCAACTTTTTTCCAGTCTGGAGTTTTTTAATTTTCATAAAATTATTTTTATTTCATTCATACTTTTTAAGGTAGTTCTTGCCTATTATGTTCACTTCGCATAAGTTTCAGAGAAATTATTGGGAATTGCAAACACTGCTCGTTGGTATAAAACTCTGAAAAAAATCAAGTATTTTGTAGATGTTGAAAAGATTAAATTGGCATAATAATAATTGCAAAAAAATTTTATTAACAAGTTGATGAAAGACAAAATTGTTCAACAAATCTCCCGGAAACCAAACTTTTTTTTTTTTTATGAAAATGATTCGTTCATTTTTCTGAATACGTATGAATTTTTTCAAATTTTTTCATTCGTTTCGAATTTTGTGACTTTCTACACATTTTTCCGATATAAAAAGAAAATTCAAAGCGAATTTAAAAATCCGAAAAAATTCACATGCATTCAGAAAAGTAAACGAATCATTTTCATAAAGGTATAAGTGTAAGGAGAAGTTAGGTTTCCGGGAGATTTGTTGAGCATTTTATTTTTCATCAATTCGTTAATAACATTTTGAAATTGATATTATGAAAAATTAATCATTTCAGCACCTTTAATATGCTTGATTTTTTTCAGAGTTTTATACCATCAAGAAATGTTTGCAATTCCCTCTCATTTCTCTGAAACTTACGCGAAGTGAAAACTGTTCGCAAAGATCACCGTACTTTGACGGGTTAAAAAAAGCGAGAACTGGCAAAACAAAAATCATGCAAATTCCTCGTTCCACTGTAAATTTGTATCCCATCGTTTTTATTATATTTTCTATTATTATTTATTCTGTCTTATTTATTATATATCTCTAATCTCGACAGGAAGCAGCATTCGAGCGATCGCCGAGAACTTGGAGAAGAGGCTCTCAGTTTCGAACGGAGATACCGCAACAACGGAGCTGGCCGCGAGCTGCAGAGACGATTCGGAGACGGACGTTTCCGTCGAGGTGTCGACAAGGCGCCATCGGGAGTCGCGGGTATCGTCGGCTTCCGGTCAGAACGGTAAAATCGAGGAGTCCGAAAGCGAGGAGGCGGTAAAAATTATAGCGAACTCCGATCGGAACGGCAAATTCGGCGAGTCCGAAAGCGACGAGGCACCGACGATCGAAAAGTCGTCGACTTCCGGTCGGACCGGCGAGGCCGAAAACGCCGAGGCGCCGACGATCGAAATGTCGTCGACTTCCGGTCCCAATTGCGAAGCCCTTAAGCCCGAAAACGACGAGGCACCGGAGATTAAAATTTTGTCGACTTCCGGTCGAAACGGCAAAATTCCGACTGCCGAAAACGAGGACGCACCGACGATAACGAAGTTACCGGAAGTGGCGGCGGAGGAGCCGATCGCGTCGAGGAACGACGAAATTCGGGACATCGAGCAGGTCCAAGAAATAGATACGATCGCTCCGTGCAGCCCTCGCAGGAGCAGATACCTCACTAAGCACCTGACGATCATGGCATACCAATGGTGAGAGCTCCGAGCCTCGTTAACGATTTACCATTTGTCGCCAGCTGTTAATGGCCGCGCGAACGCTGATATGAATAGTAATAATTCTATTGTTTTTTTTTGTTTGTTTTTTTTTTCCTCCGTTCATCCGCAAGGTTCGCGACATCGATGACGCAGAGCGTGGTGCTCGGTGTCCCGATCGAGTTGAGCGACAATCGACACGCGAATTTCGCGATCGGCGGTTGCTTCGAGGCGGTCGTTTACGTGATCACCTACTTTGTTCTCACGCGATACGGCAGAAGACTGCCGATGAGCCTATGCCAGTTACTCGCCGGTGGAATTTGCATAACGGTCGGGATTCTTGCGGTTTCGCGGAGCTCCACTGTCGGATGGATCGGTAGGTTTCGCCTCCACACGGAGCCAGCGACGCATGATTCAAATTCTTTTTATAATATCGAGATAAATATTCACCGTTAGGAATGTCCCGTTTTTTTTCCTCCCACCAACACAAAAAAACTTTCGAGAGATTTTGAGATCGGGTTGGCCAACGCTCCTGGTAATCCTCGAAACCTCGAAATTTCATGGAGTTTCATTGGGTACCTGACATTTTTTTATTTTTATTGAACAATGTCAGGTTCTTTTAAAGACGCGCGTGGAGGGTAATTCACATTTCGATTGATGGCCTAAATGGTAATTTTTAATTCATTAACATTTTCCGAGCCGATATCGACGATGACCTCATAGTTCAGGGCAAGTCATTGAATTTTGATTCTTGCGCTTTGCATATCGTTTATGGTACTTTTAAGCAGGGATGGGCACCATCAAATCAAAATTTAAATTTGAATGATTTTTTACTCGAAAAAGTATTTAGAAGCACGATTAAACACATTTTCGAATAGAAAACTACTTAAGTCCGAATTTTAATTCGATGTTGCCCATCCCTGCTTTCAAGGATGATATGCGAGCTGTTCAGTGGGACATGTCGAGTTATCGAAGGAATTGTATAATTTCTTTAAGAATAGTCCTGCTCGAAGAGGACATTGCGCGGATATAACCGATTTGCTAACAAATCTTGCGCCATTCGCTTCCGGTGTCGAAAGAGCTTTTGCAGTTTTACCCAACATACGAAAATACATCGAAGAAGTGATCAAAGATAAAATTGTAACAGTAAAAAACTTCGGAACAGTTTCGAAATCGTATCAAAGTTGTTAGATGATCCGTTTTTGGAAGTACAGTTATCGACTTTTAAAATTTTTTTATACGATGTTCTTTGATGAAGCATCAAATGACGAAATTCGTAAAGGAAGATGTGATAAATAAACTAAAATTGACTAAACTGAATTTGGAAAACAGCAGTAACTTCTTAAGTGCAAAAGGCATAGGCTTGACTTTGAACACTTTGACAATTTGAAAAAAAAAAGATTGTCGAATTGTCTAAATAAAAAGTATATCGAAAAATAAACTAATTGGAAGCTTCGTTAATTTTTTTTGTACCATTTGCTTACGCCATACAATATCGATGAAAAAGGGTTCTGGAATTTTTCAGATTTTGACCAGGAAATCCGGAAAATATAACGGAACTTTATACCCTTGATCAGTTAGAGATCATGAAGATATTCTAAGGCTCTCTTGTTCGTGTAAATTTCTCACGAGAACCGTGTTTTTTTTCCCAATCGCAAAAACGATCTTTTTCCCACGTATTCTTTTTTTTGCTTCAGCGATTAGAATTATTTTCAGCGTCACGGTACTCTCGCCTTCCCCCCCCCCCCGCATTCGTAGATAAAAGATTAAAATATATCGAACTTTGTTGAATTTTTTTTTTTTCTAGGACCCACGAGCAGCATTTTTCTGCTTATCGGCAGAGCGACGGTCGTCTGCTCTCTCGCGACGGCTTACCTGTTCACCGTCGAGATATTTCCGACTGTGATACGAGGCGCTTGTTTAGGACTCTGCGGAGTTTCCGGGATGGTCGGTAGCCTGACCGCTCCGTACATTCTATCGCTTGTGCGTAATGATTTGACGACTTCAAACGTTTTCACGAAAATCCCGAGTGTTTGATTAGCGATATTGATTTAAAAATGTTTTTTTTTTTTCATTTCAGAAAAATCACACGACAATCACCGTGCCTCTGACTCTCGTCGGTGTTCTGTCTCTGATATCGGGACTGGTCTGTCTGATACTACCGGAAACGGTGAACGACCGATTGCCCGACACGGCACAGCAGATGGGACGAAAATCGACGAGAAACAAAATCGGCGTCGCGGGTTGCGATTACGTCAGGGCCGAAACCGAGGACAAACCGTTGGATCGCGAGGTCCTGCGAGAAAAATTATTCTCGGAGGACTGGGTGGACGCGGGTAACGGCATAATAGTCAATTTTACCGAGAACAAGAATTAGCCTAACCGGACCGCGGTCGTTCGATCCTACATCCATGTAATTTTTGTATAAAGTATTAAAAGAAAAAAAAAATCGAGGCTGATGACACACCAAAGTATTTGTAGCGTAGTCTTTAAGTTAAATCGTTAAACGCCCAGAACTGAAAGACGCTGTGTTTAAGCGATGTTTTTTTTTCTTGTTTTTTTTTTATTAACTATTCTGACCTGTGGTGTTTTACGTTTCAATTGTCGTATAGAGTTTTCACTGGTTAGACTCTACGTTATAAATATTATTAATATCGCTATCATTAGTTACAGATAATTCGTTAGATATGTATAAAAAAAAAACTTCAATGTAATAAATATAAAAAAAGTTTTCTTTCTTCTTTATTTTTTTTTTTGCGATCTATCACAGGCTAAATCGCTCGGCTAACACGGGTGAGGTTCTCAAGTGACAAAGTGGTGACGAACGATTTGTTTTTTGTTATATAATAAAAAGGACAGAGCGATGTAACAAACGGAAAACGAAGAGGTTTTAACGAACCAGTTTAGTTTAAAGCGAGCGAAGTTCGGTAGGCCAACGCGGTTTTCTCGACGGGAATTTTAAGGGACCTTCGGCTGCGCTATGCCATTGTTCTGGGGATTATTGTGCTGAGTCTGTTCGGCGGCTGTTTGCAGAAGGCGCGTTCTGCGTCTGGTGTAGTGTTGCCACAAGAGGATCTGCTGGTCGTCTATGAATTTTGTACATTGCGAATTGACGACCTCGCGTCTGAAAGGCTCGTACTGAAGGAGATCCAGAAAGTACAGGCACATAGGATACTTCAAGTATTTTGCGTATTCGGGCTCCTTCCAGTAGAGCAAGTACTTGAGGTAGTTTATGAAGGTCGAATCTTTGAAGTATCCACGCTGAGCTAAAACTGAACAGACAAAAAAAGAGATATTTTACTTCGAACTTTCTCGAACCATCGCGATCGTCGGTGAGTTCTCTCGAAGAAAATTGGTTTCCCGCAACATTATAATTGTTTTCCTGCAACTTTGAATGAAATCAGATATCCGTGTATGAACCGACAGTGTTCCAAAGGAATTATGCGCCCAAGCCATGAATCTTTAAAACACAAGTAAGATTTGGGCATGGAAATTTATGTTCTTAAGGTAGTTCTGTCGCTTGGTATTCATTTCGCACAAGTTCGAGAAAAATGAGAATTGCAAATACTTCTCGATGGTATAAAAATCTGATAAATTCATGGATAGTAAAGTTACTGAAAAGATTAATTTTGCATAATAATAATTATTATATAAAAGGTTCATCATTTCTAAATCCATGGTGACAGTTTTTCTCCAGAAAAAAATTCCCTGACTTTTCCCTGATTTTTCACAGACCAATTAAACATTTTCCCTGAGCAATTTCTAGTGACTTCTACTAAAAAAAAAATTAATGATGTAAATGAAAATGCCTAATTATTGTATTAATGTTTACTTCTATTTTATTTTATTTTTCAAAATGTTCCCATTTTTCTTTTTTGAAGGCGCGCTTTTATGTACTTCTTATTTATTTATAGAAGATCCGGCGACAATTTACGTTTTCCCTGATCAATTTTTAAATTCCCTGGTTTTTCCTGACTGAGCCCATCATGTAAATCGTTATTATCATGCTATTTCATTATATGATTTATGATGATTTATCTATTAACAAAAACCATGTTTTTAGAGTGTTCCCTCATTAACAAACTACTAAATAAGTAAACAAATAAATAAATTAATAGCTAAATATCTAAACAAAGAAATGACTAAGTAAACAAATAAACAAATAAGTATTCCATTTAATAAATTAGGGCGATATGAAACAGCCTCCCGCCTACTTGTGCGGAGCTTGATCGGTAACAAAATTGCTTTCCCTATTTTCAGCGCCGCCGTTAATGCTTTGACCAAGGTAAAATTGGGTTTTTCTAACCAACGAACCAACGCCACAGAATCTAATTTGTTGGTGTCCAAACGTTCGCAAGTCGGAGAAAATAGGAAAGACGATTCGTTGCCGACTGTGGTATTTCACATGTTCTTAAGCCGAGCGCTTCGACGATAGTCAAATCGTGAAGTTATTGACATTAAAACATACAGTTCAGATAGTTGGGATTTGCCAGACACTGGACGAACTCCAGTTCAACCTGGAAACGTATGCGCTGCTGATCGTCCGTCTCAGGTCCGCCTGAAAAAAAAAAAAAACATACATATATATACGTGCAGGCAATTTTTGACGAATGCAAAAAAAAAAAAGAAAGTTTGAACGATTATTTCCATACCGTTCATTCCAATGAACGAAGCTTTTCTGCCTTTGATAAGACTCGGCGGATCATCAAGGCGATTCATATTAAACTCGGCAAAAGCGTTGCCGTAATGCTATTCATATATGCGCAAATTTCGTCCCTCGATCGACCGTGAGCACTCTAAGCCGTCGGAGCGTGAGATTTGAAGAAACAATAATTTTGTTATCTTTCCGTTTTCCTTTCTTTGCTTTCGCCCAAAGGAGACTGCGACCGGTGGACAAGGTACCAAAACAATTGCAAAGTATTCTTGGTTATGTGCTTTGTTGCGAATGGACAAAAAAAAAAAACGTGAAACATGTACGAGGATAAAAAAAAAACGCGCGAAGTCCCTCTCGCGGTCGTCGCGCCGGTTACCGGCCGTCACTTCCGGCGGAGGGGTTGCTTCCGGCCCGGTTGTCCCTTTAAATGGCTCGAGCAGCAATATGGCGCACGGCGAACACTGTGAGTTCTGAGGCTACGTTATTTTTATGTTAATTTCTTTTATTTTACGATAGAGTTCGGTGAGGATTTTCGTGGAAAGAGAATGGAAGGGCCGAAAGTCGTGGAACACTTCTTCGGTGTGTATCTCCTGTACTGTATGAATCCGAAATTCAAGGGTAGAACGTACATAGGATACACCGTGGACCCGAGACGAAGAATAAAACAACACAACGGCGAGAATCTTGGGGGTGCATGGAAAACGAGCAGGAAACGACCGTGGTAATTTAACGATATTGCGAGTAAGTTAACCGACACTCGATCGATGTCCGATGAAAGGTAATCATTTTTTTAATCTATCTTACAGGAACATGGTTCTTGTTATTCACGGATTTCCGAGCTCCACCTCCGCACTTAGAGTGAGTACAATGTTCCTAAACTGCATCTCATAAGCATGTAAAAATACTTCGGTCGGTAAGAAAAACTGTAATCAACGTTTTCTTTTTTCACGAATGGTGGCACATGCGATCGAATCTGAAGTTTCACTGAAAGCGTATGCTCTGTTAGTTTCGATAAGGCTTTTGTTTTTTTTTTGCAGTAAAGTATCCGTGAAAAAAAAATCCATTATAGCTTTTGACACCGACCGACACCGGACCGGGCGAGGCCGTGGACGCTTGAAATTCATTTTTTTTTCTCAAAAAAATTAGCACCCTTGAAGAAAGTTAATTTGAAAATTGCAACTGACTTAACCTCAAGGTGAAATGAAACAGACTCAGTCGGTAACGAAAACTGTAATGAAAATATCTCAGGAGTTTTTGTATGTACGGCCAAAAGAAAAGTCACATCAAAAGAGGACATCATCTCGGCTTTCGATGAGACTTTTCTTTTGATCGTGAATGTCAGAATCTGTGAGAAAAATGCATTACAGCGTTTATTACTGACTGGGCACGGGAGGGGAGAAGCGGTTTCTCATGCTCTTAAAAGAGATCTTAAAAACTGCAACACGTTACTAAATATAATTTATATTATTGCTTATCCACATAGCACGAAATATTTTGAAATCATTTTCGAAATATCTTCAATCCTTCAAATCGTACGAAATATTCCTAAAACATAGGGATAAAATATTTTGAAATATTTTTTATTTTATCTTTCACCGAAATATTTCTATATTCTGCATAAGCACGTTCGGTGCTTATGCGGCTGTGAATATTATGCAATTTGAAAAATTTTGTTTCAAAATGTTTTAAAAACATTTGACAAATATTTTCCATATTTAAAAAAAAAAAATTATTGAACCCTTTCAAAAATATTTCCGTGCTACGTGGGTAGTTTTTTTTTACAGATAATAATAATAATAATAATACTAATAGTGATAATTGTCATAGTTTGAATGGGCCTGGCAACACCCGAGCTTGAGCAGACGCCTCAGGCATGTTCCCAAGAAGAAGGCCAAGCAGAAAGTTTTCGACTATTGCCTTCTGGTTCTCTCGGAGATGCTGAGGGTTGGACCATGGTGCCGTTTGCCACTGACGGTTCGCTGGCTGGACAACGATTTCTTCGATAAATATTCATCGAGCGTCTCCCCGCCCCTTCACATGCCTATAAGTTACGGCAAAGTGGTGTCCCGAAGCTTGAACAAGGAAAGCCCGAAAAACGAAAGACAAGAATCACTCGCGGGGCTTGACGATGATCCTACTATAATGCTCTGTTCGCTTTGTCACACCTACGTTACCGCGGACGATAAGGTAACTTGCGTAAAACACGATTGTCATCTCATGACTCACCTGATGTGTCTGGCGAAGCTCTTCACCAATCAAAAAATGCTTCTGCCGGTCGACGGTGATTGTCCCGCCTGCAACACGAATGTTCTTTGGGGGGATTTAATTAGAAAGAAAATTGGTTGCGATTTACACCTGAAGGACACCGTAACGAAGTCGGTCGACAACGAGGTCTCGAATTATTCGTCCGATGAATAGATAGATCTAATTTAACAATTGTCAATGACAAATCCCATTCGTTGTTTAATCTTTCGTTTTCGAAAACGAAGACGATGAAAAAGAAAATCGAATAATACCGAAAAATAATTAAATGTAAATTTTAGACTATCGATATATCGAATAAATTTCTCTGTTAAGATATAAAACTTTAATCAAACTTTACTTTAACTTTAATCGAACTTTACTTTTGTTTGAAGTAATAAACAAAGTACCGCGTTTATAGTATGGCGAGCGCGTTTAAATTTCGCGGGCGATGCGCAGCGGCGCGAGAGCGCGCGCGCTGATTTGTCGGAGACGTCGAGAGCTGCGTCTCAAAGGCTTAGCACAAGAAATTCTTGTTCGACGACTCAAGCTTCCTTCTAAATATCGTTTAAAATCTCCGCCCGGCTGGTACGGATACGCGACAAATAATGCCGACTTCCAGTAATTAATTGTCAGCTCGAACGACAACCAAAGTCGTTCCGCAGACCAGAAACTTTGCGAAGCGTATCTCGCTTGACGCGTCGCGGTGTTGACTTCCGGTGAGCGGCAGCTTCCCGTTTCTGTCTTTACGACGTAACCCACGAGAGCGAGGTGAGGCATTCGTAGAACAATCTCGTTATTTATCGCGTTTCGTCGCTTCGAAATATCGTCGTTTCTCGTCGCAACTAACCGCGCCGCTTGCGGCTCAGCGACGGTGTTCCATTAATTCACCCGAACTCGCCGGAAAGCATCGAAATATCGTGTAACGCGACGCTCACCCAGCACACGTGTGACGCACGGTCGAACGCCACGCGATACTCGTGACTTCGGTGCCTCCGATTAATGCGTGATTATTTTTTCTTTCTCTTTCCAGAAAACGCATCAAGATGCAGTTGCAAGTTCGCGGGCAGGAGACCCACGTAATCGATTGCCAGGGCAATGAGACCATCGGAGACATTAAGGTACGCGTTCGACGGGACGTCGGCAGGCCGCCAGACCCGATACTTGCATTGTATATTTTATTTTATTCATCGGTATCGTTCCCCACTTCTCAAAGTCACGACTTGAAAAGTCGACAAAAAAATACACATGCGTCAATCGATTTAGTCGATCTCATCGATATTGTTATATCGAGCTTTCGTGTACGAGATCCTCGCTCGGCAAGAATTTCCATTGCGTGGTATAAAAAATCGCCGTATCTATATATAACAGTGCATTTCGATACCGAGTGCGAAAGAACTTTTTCTGACGAGTGCGAATTTGCAGCATGAGCCGCGACGGTGAGTGTTGTTATCGCACGAGCTTGGAAAACGTTTATCGCGCGAGTATAGGACAAAATTTTATTCCGCTGCTTGTTAGAGTTGCGATTTTCGTACGCGAAGCTTGCATGAAAACTGCAATTTCCGCACCGAGTGAAATAAGTACCGTTATTATTATTATTTATTTACGGAAGATAAGATTACACTTTATCTTGGAAAAATATAAGTGGATAAGTTGGTCAAGTGGTTAGCTTGCTCGCCTCTAAACCAGAGCATCGGCAGCTCGAGGGTTTATATTCTCTACCAAAATCTGTATCGGCATGGGTTTTCTGCAGTTTTCTTCTGCCTTTAGTCGTGAGATTAAGGCGAATACAATACAGGGGGGAAGTCTGCTGCATGGAAGTCGAATGTAAGGACGAAAACAGAAATATACAAATAAAATAAGCGAGGACTAATAATTACGCACCGATGAGCCAACGCGCTGTAAGTAGCTTTGAAAAGTGGAGGACAATACAGATAAATAAAAAAAAACAGTTTATAAAAAAAAAACAATTTACAGAAAGTATGATTACACTTTATCTCGGATTTAAAAATTTTTTTGGAGTAATGTTCTTTAATTTTTTTTAGAGTAATATTCTTTAATTTTTTAATTGTTTTAGAGTAATGTTCTCGCTATATTTTATTTTTATTTATCTGTATTGTCCGCCACTTTTCAAAGTTACTGCTTTATAGTGGATGGCTCGGTTGATGCTTAATTACTAGTTGCTCATTGTTTTTTTGTCCGCTTCCGTGTGCCCATTTTCGCGGCTCTAGTTGACTTCCCGCCAGTTTCGCATTCGCCTTAGTCTTAAGACTAAAGACGAATGGGAAAACTGGCGAAAACGTGCGCCGAAACAGTTTCGTGTTCGCTTCACGGCACCGTGGCTTCGCCGGGAATCTAAACATGGCCTATAGCTGTGTGTTTCTTCTTCAAGAGACACACACGTGCAAGCACGTATCTGTCACAGCTCAAGAAGCTGTCTCTCGCTCATGTTTTTGTTTCTCAACGAAACTACGACAGCGGGAATCGAATCCTCGACCTGCTCTGGCTCAGACACAAGCGTGCCAATCACTAGACCGACGCGCCCGATTTCGTTTTGGCATTATAATGATAACCCGACAATTGTCACTGCAGCGGATTGTCGGTACGAGCAATAATGCAAAAGTAAAATCTCCAAATCTCAGGGAGGCTAGAGTCAAAATTGATTCTCGTCTTTTCATAGATTTAGAACAGCGCAAAGAATTATGCAATAGAACGCTTGAGAATTAGACGGGAGAAAAAAGAAAAATGCTGCGACTTTATCATCACGAGTTATTTTGTATTCGAACGCGGTAGGCGAGACTTGGATCCCTCGAAAATGTCGGCTCCGCCGAATTCAGCCTTCACTGCTGCGGCGCTCCTCTGGACAATGAATTCTGCATCGCCGACCTCTCCTCGGACGTCCTCGAGATGACTGTGCCCCTTCTCGGAGGTAAAGTTCACGGATCTCTGGCGCGTGCCGGTAAGGTCAAGGGACAGACCCCCAAGGTAAGATGACAATCATTTTTTTTATTAAACATTTTTTCTTAGTTTACTTTTTTTCAAATATTTAAATCATGTATGGTATTGAAATAAAAAAAAAAATTTTTCTCTTAAGGTAGCTCCAGCGAGTGGTGTTCGTTTCATCTAAATTCGAGAAATTCGGGCAAGAATTGCAAACACTTCCCGATGTTATAAAAATCTGAAAAAATTCATACGTATTCCGAAAAATGAACGAATCATTTTCATTAAAAAAAAGTTCGGTTACCGCATATTTCGCTGAACAATTTTTTTTTCAACAATTTGTTAATAACATTTTGAAATTATTATTATGCAAAATTAGTTTTCAGTGCCTATAATAAGTATGATTTTTTTCAGATTTTTATAACATCAAGAAGTGTTTACAATTCTTGTCCGAATTTCTCGAATTTAGGCGAAATGAACACCACTCGCTGGAGCTACCTTAAAAGTAAAGTTACACACTGAAGTTGCATGGAAAGATCTAAGCTGAAGTTTGATATGCCACAAACGACGGTAATGTGCCGATGCTACATCAAAGAGCAGGCCAAAGTGAAGCTTCGATCTCATTACTGACTTAGCTTTTCATCGGTCTGCCACAATTGATCAATTCTTAACGTTATTTATTTTATCCCTTTCATTTTCATTGTCGAGCCGATGTGGGATACGACGGTCGGTAATAAAAACTGTAATAAATTTTTTGTTTAAAATCCTTTAGTCCATTTATGTTTCGAACTCAACTTCTTAGATAGACTTGTATTGATGTCCATTTCCTGTAAGGATTGACTTCCAACCGGAAGTGGTCATTACTAAAAAAAAAATCAATTACAGTTTCCATTATCGAGCACGGTACGGGCCGGTAAAGGGTTTCACCCTAACTCCATGAGGCTGTGTATAAGCACAGCTTGTATTCCCTTTTGGCACTGGATTCTACATATATAGTTGATTGATTCGAAGCTATAGTTGCTCGTTATTTTGATCGTGATGTGTCGTTAATCGTTAACCGTTAATCGCGTAGGTCGAGAAGCAAGAGAAGAGCAAGAAGAAGACCGGCCGGGCAAAGAGGCGCATCCAGTACAACCGACGATTCGTCACGGTCGTCCAGACTTACGGACGTCGTCGCGGACCCAACGCCAATCCCAACACATAAGCATTTATCGCGCGTCTAACGACACATTGTTTGGTGTACCAGGTGTTATGCTGCAATAAAAAAGATACAGGATACACGCAATCTCTACTTGCTAGAACTGCATTTCTTTTCTTTGATTTACTTTCTTTTTTTTTTTGTTTTAGAGTGAAAAATAGATAACGGCATACACGCAAGCCAATTGCTATCGCAATTTCTCCTTTTTCTTCGCAGAGCAAAAAGCAGATATGCGACGTGTCGAAGGCAGTCGACGATACGCGAACCGAGTGTCTGCGTAAAGTTCGTTCGTACATACACAAGTTCCACGCTCTGATTCCGTACAAGTAGGCAAACTTCGGGCTCGAGTCGGGCGAAGAATTCAAGTGGGGAGGCGAAGTCACTTCGGGCATCAAGCCTGAAGTGGAGCTTGCTGGTAAAGTACTCGAAAGTTCCAACGTTCGTCGGACAGCTCGGAGGACTGAACTTACACTCGCTCTGAGAAGCTATCTATTTCGAATGTACAATAATACCTTGGGGGGGTTTTGATAAGAACCTCGATGTGTTTGGACCTCCGTTGATTTCTGAAACGGAGGAGTTTCCTTGAGCGAGAGCGCGTTCCAATTTCATCGGAGTGGCTCGTCGCTATGTCGAACATGCCGACGGGAATACGTTATCGAAATAATAATCCGGCGCTCTGATATCCGACGACGAACATTGTTACATCGGAGACGTAGCCTTCGCCACTCGCGTAACTCGACAATTAACTACATTTGCGTAGTCATAGACATCTTATCGAGGATTTTTTATTTATAGTAGATTTAAGAAAATTCGATCAATCGTTTTTTTTTTTGTTTTTTTTACTGAAACGATTGTTTTGCAATTGAAGAAATGGGATAAATTGGCTTGTTTGAAAAAGTAGTAAATGTATTACATTCAAACTATAGTTTTTATGTACGCTTTAATGCTTTAATACGATTGCAGCGGAGTGAAAATTTCGATTCTCGAATAAAAGTAATAGTTTCATACGCTGGAACGGGCAAGTTTCCTCGAGGGAGAGTGCGTTTCAAGTCCTCGGGTGGCCCGTCGCAATGTCGAACATGCCGATGGGGACTCTTAATAGAAATTATAATCCTGCGCTCTATTATCCGACGACGAACATTATTATATCGGAGACGTAGAGTTTGTGCGACGACCCTCATGGTGACCAGAGGAAATTGAGAGCGCTTCTTTAAGTCGTGTAACTTGACAGTTATCGCATTTGCATAGTCATAGACATCCTGTCGAGGATTTTTATGGACAGCGACTGTAAGAGAATTCGATTATTTTGTTTTTAGATTTTAATGTCAGATCAGAGGGAACGTCAAGCGTTGGAGAATTTGTTGAAGTATATCGCTACAAAATCCCGAATTACTTTCGTACAAATACATCAAGCCATTTTTGAGATATGAGGGATTCCGATCATGAATTCTCTAACGGTCTCTAACTTTCGTAATTCGTCGAATTTTTACATAAACGTTTAACCGAATATTCTGCACACTATAAACTATTAGGAAAAAAAGAAAAAAAAAAAATCGAAATTTGACTGTGGTGTAAGCCTTTAAGGCGGCTGCAGCGGAGTGAAGATTTCGTTTTTCGAGTAAAAGTATAAGTTTCGATACCAACCGATGCAGAGACCATAATTTTTATTGTTATTCTTTATAATTATTGTTCGGATCGTACAATTTTATTGACGCATTAAAAAACGGAGAATCCACAGGTTTCGTAAGGCTGCCGGAAAGCTCTCGCGTATTCAAGGTTGTTGCTTCGAGGGACAAGCTTTTTTACTTCTCTGTAGTTCGGCCTTGATCTTTTTTTTCGCCACTCTCCGCAGGCACTCGGTAGCACTTGCTTTGCCCGCGGAAGTCTAGGTGGTTCCTCGCGCACTCCGCTCGTTGCTCCTTGAGCTAATAGGTTTATTACATGTACAAATTTAGGTATACACGTCACGAAAAACGTTCTTAGGAAATTCGGCTTTCAGTTTAGTAGGAACACCGTTTGTTCGTGCATTTTTTCTTTTTGTCGTGGCACACGCAGGTGTTACAATTAACTTTCGTTAACTCGCCCTCCTTGCAATAGCTGAAAGTTTGCACGAGCTTCGATGCGCAAAATGTTCGACGACATTTCGTAATTTGTCCCTCGACACAGACGCAGCTCAGGCACTCCTCGGTCCATGCGTCTCCGACGACACACGGCTCGTCTGCGAATCAATAGGAAATATCAAATTAATAATTATCAAAATCATAATAATTATAATCATGGTTTCGATTTATTTCGATATTATAAATTATCGAACTATTTATACAGCATCGTGAGACACTTAAATCCCGACGCTAAATCAATATATAAATAATAGAAATTGTAAAATGGGGCAACGCAAATTTGGTCCTTCGAGGGGTCATCGATCTTGCACTAAAAAGAAAAAACAAATAATTTATTTCTATAAAAAGACATAGCGGTAAGCGCATATATGTGCATAATGCTCTGTAATGCGGAACACAACCCTCAACGTTTGTTTCATTTTTTTTTACTCGAAGTCTCCGAGCTACGACACGA
Source organism: Amblyjoppa proteus (assembly GCA_963922035.1). Lineage (NCBI taxonomy): Eukaryota > Metazoa > Arthropoda > Insecta > Hymenoptera > Ichneumonidae > Amblyjoppa > Amblyjoppa proteus. The sequence continues at coordinate 6,943,321 of OY998232.1, forward strand.
GTATCATCGAATTAAAGTCACACGCTAATTGGTGTCAACTCCCGCGTTGGCTCGTGAGAATTCGAGCTATATGCCAGAGTTGGACAAAATAATTCAAGAACTTAAAGTACCTATTGATGTGCTCAAGTACTTGAAGTATCCAGTGCCCAGTACTTCAGTACTCGAGTCCTATGCACCCCTAGCAGGCTCGCCCGCCGTGAAAACCAACGGTTATGGTTTCCACCAAGTGTCTTATTGTCAAATCAACACCACAGTGGTTTATTGTCACATCAACACCGCAGTGGTTTATTGTCAAACCAACATTGCAGTGGGTTATTGTGAAATCAAAACCACAGTAGTTTATTGTCAAGGAAACACCATAGTGGTTTATTGTCAAAGAAACACCACAGTAGTATTTTGACAAAACAACACCACAGTGGTTTATTGTCAAACCAACACCACAGTTAATGAAACACCATAGTGGTTTATTGTCAAAGAAACACCACAGTCAATGAAACACCATAGTGGTTTATTGTCAAAGAAACACCACAGTAGTATTTTGTCAAACCAACACCACAGTGGTTTATTGTCAAGGAAACACCATAGTGGTTTATTATCAAACCAACACCACAGTGGTTTGTTGTCAAACCAACACCATAGTGGTTTATTGTCAAACCAACCGTGCAAGAGATCAACATTCCTCCTGATCGGAAGCCAACCACTGATTACACGTTTCCTCAATACGTGTTATTGCTAAAGATAATGAAAGCTTATTTTTTCATGCCATAAATGTGTTGGATAATGGGTTGGCAATGAATTACGTTAGATGATAATCAGTTATTTAAGAGTTTGTTTGCCTAACAGTGTCTAAGATTTCACGCACAATAATCGTGACTCAAGCAAATTAATCTTCCTAGTGATTCAACTTGGTTGATATTAGGAAAACACCAGCCAACCTTGCTGAAAACTCGCTGACAATATGCTCCTAAGAATTTTCCATCGTTTTTCGCCAATTTTGCCGCCATCACGTGCAGACATATGTTGAGTTGCTGGCGAGTTGTTGGCAAAATGCTAATTGGGGGTGGTTCGTACAGTGGTTTCAGTGGTAGTTTCGACGACATTACCACCGTGTTGCAAGCTCGCCAGAGTTTATTCGCCTGTGGTTTGTACGGTGATCGATTGGTGGTTATTTTAAAAGCCATCACATCATGCGTCGCTATGAACTTTCGGGTCCGCTGGGCCCGTGGTTTTCACAGTGGTTTGGTCGGTTGCGTTTTGACAATAAACCACTGTGGTTTTCACAGTGGTTTATTGGTCGGCGTTACGAGTCCGTTAGGGATCCGCTTTGGAGTTAGTTTTCGGTCCGTTTCCGGTCGAAAGTTCCTTTTCGGTTGGAAATTAAGGATTTCCGATGCAAGTGTCGGTTGCTTTCTGTCGCTGGGTGACCGACCGGAGATCTGGAAAGCAACCCATTTCGCTTAGTGGTTGAAAAATCGGTTGCCAATGATCTTTCACCACTGTTCTCCATTGGTTGCTTCAGTTGTTTTCGGGTTTCTTTCAATGAAAGACGATTTATATGTGATCGATCAAAAAAATATGGCCTGGTAGTTGGAAATTTGCATGATTCTTCCGACCGCGATGTTCACTACACTATAATTTTTAAACGAATGCGTAATTTTTTTGGCTATAATTATTATAGTGAAATCGAATCGCCAGGCTGCCTTACACGAAAAATCTGTAGATTAATCTTAATTTTTTTTTTTTAAAGTTCTAACAGTTTTTAACATATCGTGTCATAAGTTTAATTCATAGGTTTAATTACGCGTTCGAAAAAGAAAATTTTCTGGGACGAGACGGGCTATCCGCAAGTTTTTCAAAATTTTTTTCGTTTCCATGTCCCATTTTGCACCGCTTCTCTATTTTGTCAATTCTCTGCTTCTGTCATTGTTCACGAAAGGTTCTTATTTTTTTCCTTCTAAGTTTTTATATGTTTTAAAATAATTTTGGGATGGTCCATTACGCCCCGGGTCGGCCTGATTTTTCACTGGTCCATCTCGCCCCGTTGGCCCATCTTGTCCCGGTTATTAATTGGTCAAGAACAATTTTTTTTTTTTTTAAAACACTCGAAACGAATGTCGAGCTGATGGTTTCTAGTTTCCAAAGCGCATCGATCAATTGCAAAAAGATAAATATATATTTTTTTTTAATTGTGGAGGAAAGTAACAAGAGAGCTCAATTGTGCCAGTTTACGGACACGGTTTTTCGGCACGTGCCTACATGCGGACACTGTGTTGTCCACGATGTTTCGGACAATCGTAGATTTCGAGAATACCGACGTACCAACTCAACTTCGTTGATATCAACTAAAAGAACTTCATCGTCATTTATTAATCAATCAATGAAAAAAAAATGATATTTACCCTACGTAGAATGCTTGCTTACCTAACTTCTTCGAATTGTCCGATTACTGGGTCACATATGCAATAAACACTTGCACCAATTTCCTGCCACTGTCATCGTCTGCCTCTTAACAACCATGCAACAATAGAAAATAATTTAGGCTCAAGCCTTTCGCAACTTTTTTCTGTGCATCAAATAGTGTTTCGTAGATACGATTACAAGGGTCGAATATCATTTCTGACGCTTAAATTCTGAACAAATCAAATATGCACAGGAGTGTCCAAAGGGCTGGAACGTGTCCGAGGATTGACACTGTTGCCTTTTAGGGGTCTCCCTGTAATAATGAATAAGCGAGTGTGCATGTTAGTGTACAAGTGTCAGTACGTGAACTAGCATTGAACGAAGTGAAATCACGGATGGGACTGATTAGAGAACCGCAGAACTCGCATATTAGTTATACGCGATTCACGTCGTCGATGTTTGCGGATCTGGTGCATCGCGCAACGGTGGTATTCCAAGCACATATGCATGACGTTGATCAATCGGAGCAACTGTAAATAAACATCGAAACCCGAGCGGACAACTGGAACAACCGAGCGCACTGAGATTCTGCAATAAACTCTCGATATGTGGACGATGAATTTGCGACGCGCTGGAACATCCTGATAAAGACTCACTTTTACGGGTCGAACGAATTCAAGATAAATCCAGCGAAAATAATGAACATTTATACATCGAAGGGGATCGATGTGACGACGAAGATCCAATGTGTTATTGTGTTCCGGTTTGCGGATTCTTAAGGGAATATTAATTGTGTAAATATTATTGTTTTTTTTTTTTTTTTGTTTTTATTATTTTAAATATTGCCGATTTTTTCCTCTATTGAGTATGCATAGAAAATTACCTCGTCGTTGGTACTTGCAATGTTTGAGGATTGTTACCTCCTCATACGTCTTTAATTGGTTGAAAATTACAATTCTACAAACTAGCCAATGTAAGCCATTCAAGATTTTGAGTTTTTCAGTTATTGCGCTTGTAGTTTTCTTAAATTGACAATTAAGAAGGTACACATTTTTAGTATCAACGCTCGTGCACCCAGAAAAATAAATATATTTAAATATATTCAATATATTATCATAAATTGTATTATATTGTATCACAATAAATTATAATCATTATATTAAATAAAAATATTTGACGGGCTCCTCGCAAATAAATATTTATTTAAAGCAAATAGACATTTATTTGCGGGTGCTCGTCGAATAAATTATTTTCCTGGGTGTGAAAGTACTGAAATTTCCGTGAATGAGGATTTAAAAAAAAAGAAATATGAATAATCTGCGAAAACTAGAAAAAAAAATAAAAATAGGAACTTCGATAAAGTTGTCTCTCATCTCAAGGCATATCTAATATACTTATGACTCATTACTGTGAGTCATTTTCGAAAATATTATGAAGAATTTCAATTGGACACAATATTCTTAAAAATCACGTACCGCAAAATTAGAATTAATAAAAAAAAAGTCCACCATTTTGAAGAAACAGCGATTAATTAAAATGCGATTGTTTTTAAAAATTCCATATAGCTAAACCAAGACTCGAGAGTACAAGTGTGCAGTGTCATTAATATTAGCAAATTAGTTCACCGAATTACGCGGCTTGATCTTTGCCATTCTGTAATTAATTAATTCATTTTAAGAAATAGCAATTCATTTTTTTTTTACATCATCATTCATTTCAACAAATAGCAATTGCTTTTAAAAATTCCATAAAGCTAAACCAAGACTCGACAGTACAATCGTGCAGTGTCATTAGTATTAGCAATTTAGTTCACCGAGTTACGCAGCTTGATCTTTGCGTCTCTGTAACAAGGTCAAAGGCAGGAAGATAGTGGGCGACACACTTGATTCCACAAGCGCTCGTCGGTCAGGGCTCTTTAGCGTAGAGCGTTACAAGTTAGGCGGCGATTCTCACCGTGATTCGGTGCGATCGACAGTGCATAGGCCATCGTAAGTCCCAGGAGTAAAATTATCGTCGCGAGCTCGGTGTTCCGCATCGCGTGGATCTCTCGCAGGCGAACGTGCTCTCTGGAAACGTTGCAGGTCTCCGAAAGTTGGGCCTCGCTCACTTCCGGATTTAACGCCGAACGAACGATTCTAACACGGACAATATAATAATACACGCGATTGGCGAACTCTATTCGAGATAACCGCTTGCCTGAACTGCCGTATATCGACTGAATCAATTGCAATCGTCGCCGATGCCTCGACGACCGATTCTCCGAACGTTTTGCACATACGTGGCTAACATACTTCGAACGCTCGCGACAACCGAGGCACTTGCTGTTATGTATGTAAACTCTATATGTGTCTTTGGCTTTGCTTTCTCATAGAGGAAACCGTGTTCACGCAAGGAAAAACATTTTCGAGATTTCAACGTTAAAGTACTTAAAATAATCTAAAATTTCGAGAATTACGATTTTCCGGTGTGCTTGTGTGTTAGATAGCGGATTGAGTACTCTGATTAGTAGGCTATCAGAGTACTCGTCGGCCTTTTCTTGGGAACAATTTTCATCAATGTTGAGGAACGTTTCGAAATTATACGTGGTTTTTGAAATTTTTGCAAAATTTCTGGTTCCTTCAATTTGCCTAAATACTGAGCTATCGTCTTAAAACTGCAGAGAATTATGACACTGTGTTCGAGGAACTTTGCTATTCGATTTGGACGGAATCCAGCCAAGCGATCAGATTCTATGGAATTCTGATTTTATGGAATTCTATGGAATTATTCTATGGAATTTTGTTAATTCTATGGAATTCTATGGAATTATTCTATGGAATTTTCTAATTCTATGGAATTCTATGGATTCTATGGTTGATCTAATTCTGTGGAATTCTATGGATTCTATGGTTGGTCTAATTCTATGGAATTCTATGGAATTATTCTATGGAATTTTCTAATTCTATGAAATTCTATGGATTCTATGGTTGATCTAATTCTGTGGAATTCTATGGATTCTATGGTTGATCTAATTCTGTGGAATTCTATGGATTCTATGGTTGGTCTAATTCTATGGAATTATTCTATGGAATTTTCTAATTCTATGGAATTCTATGGATTCTATGGTTGATCTAATTCTGTGGAATTCTATGGATTCTATGGTTGGTCTAATTCTATGGAATTCTATGGAATTATTCTATGGAATTTTCTAATTCTATGGAATTCTATGGATTCTATGGTTGATCTAATTCTGTGGAATTCTATGGATTCTATGGTTGATCTAATTCTGTGGAATTCTATGGATTCTATGGTTGGTCTAATTCTATGGAATTCTATGGAATTATTCTATGGAATTTTCTAATTCTATGGAATTCTATGGATTCTATGGTTGATCTAATTCTGTGGAATTCTATGGATTCTATGGTTGATCTAATTCTGTGGAATTCTATGGATTCTATGGTTGATCTAATTCTGTGGAATTCTATGGATTCTATGGTTGGTCTAATTCTATGGAATTCTATGGATTCTATGGAATTTTTTTCTAATTATTGCTAAAGTGCTAAAGTTTCAGTGAAGATGGAACTATTGAGTTTAAATTGGGAAATCAATGAACTAACACTGTACAGTGTCTTGTGTCGAAATTTGACGAAAATCAATCTAGATTTTACATTATATTATAAGCTATATTACGAGCAAAGAGTTTAAAAATTTTATACGACTGACATTATTCAAATGTCAAATGCCGTTCTCGAAGTAAAATAAGTTGGATATTCTTAATCGGCTCAAAGTAAAATGGTGCAAATTAATTTGAACGTGACGTCCTCGTCTTTTTCCATACTAGACAATTGCCAAATAATTTTCATATGTAAAATCATTTTATACACGAGTGAATGAATAAAAATTATTTTTTGTTGTCCAATCGCCGATGGTACTTTCGTGAAAAATCATGTCGATGATTTTAAACGTCATCATCGATGACCTATCGCATTTCATTCGACAGACGATTGACGTGGGCTCTCGGTGGATAAACGATTCGCGAAATTATTGACTTATCGAATACGTGACGTAGCATACTGTGCTTTTTTTTTTTTTTAAATTTTTTTTTATTTATCGCGCCACTAACACCGAAAGCCCGTCAGGCTCAACTTGCATAATATTTCGAGCGAGAAACTTTATTAAAATGATTTGTCGCGCGGATAATCATTGTGGTGTACTTTTTGATTTTTTTCTTTTTTTTGTTTTTTTTTCTTTTCTCTTTGGTTCGCTGCGGCGCGAAAGTACGATGAAGAGTGCGGATCGTCGAGTTTTTAGTACATTGTACCTTGTGGGCGTCAATTTTTATCATTTGCGCTAGATAGATGAGATAAATTGGGTTATTAAAATTTTCCGGCAGACATTGGTGTTTTTTTTTTTTTTTTTTTTTTTTTTTTTTTTTTTTTTTTTACAGCCGCAGGAATTCTCGACCACAACTGATAAGATAAATTGGGTTATTGAAATTTTCGGCCGGACATTGGTTTTTACCGCCGCAGAATATCTTGACCACGACACAGCCAAGGGACTTTAGGAGACAGTAAAAATGGGTCAAAACGCACTGATGTTTCGGGAATTTCTTTCTCGGTAAATATACGCTTCAGAGATTCAATTTCTTTGGGGTGGAAGGAGAATATACCGAAGAACATTTAGGAATTTTTTTTCACTCAATCTTATTGTTGTTAGGTAGTTTTTTTTTTTTTTTTTTTTTTTTTTTTTTTTTTTTTTTTTTTTTTTTTTAATCGTTGGGTCTGAGCATTTTTTTTTTTTTTGAAGGTCCTTTGCGGTGTACCTGATTTTAACTTGTCGTTTCATTAAAATCAAAAATTTTTTTTTTTTTTAGCAGTGGTAAAAGAGATTCATTGCCAAAGTTAATATTTATACCGTTATCTTCTTATATTAATTTTACAAACCTAATGATAATTTTACAAAACTAAATAAAACTAAAATACTCGGCAGAGGGCTGTCGATCAGAGTCCTTCAGCCCCGAGATTTTCTTTGGTATTCGAAGGATTCTTCTTCCTCTCCTTAGCTTACGATCAAAAGATTTGTAGGTTTTTTATGAAGAACTTTTAATTGTTTCTTAACGAATGACAAAATCGGCCACAATGTGCGACAATTTTTTTTAAAAAGTCGATGATTTTTCAACGCTGAATCATTTTTTACAATCATTTTTTTTTTTAATATTTTGACCGATTTTATGATTGATTTGATTGCAAATGATTAAAAAAAAAAAAAAAAAAAAAAAAAAAAAAAAAAAAAAAAAAAGCAAATTTTCATAACTTTTTGAATCCTCTTACAGAATCAAATCAAAATTTAATACCAAATAACCTTAGCGCTAACCCGACATCTCGAAGATTGTCCCAAAGACAGCGAACGCAAATGATAAAAAAAAATAAATAAATAAATAAAAATAAAAAATAATCATTAAAAAAATAAATACATATAATTCCATAAAAATACAAATTAATTATACAATTATACATATTAATTATATAAAAATATACATAATTCATTAAACATATATAATTCCATAAATTTCGTATGTTCGAATTTCTTTGCCAATTCTGGCCGAATTTAATACACCCTTAGGGAAAATTCGACTTGGGTCCAAGGCTTCACGATCGTTAAGAACATGCGCTTAGCTTATAAATGCTCTTTTTTTTTTTTTTTTTTTTGCACATCCCTATCCGCATCCGCGTGTTTGGCGGATGCCTTGCGGTTGCAACGGCTCTTGAATTGGAGCGAGAAAAATACATATTGGCTACTCGGTGACGTAAATTCGGTAGAAATTTTCTTCGTTTTTTCGTTTTTTCGTTTTTTTTTTTTTTTGCGCCGGTTTTCGGCATTACGCGCTGATTGGAAGGCAGCGGATTAAAGTCTCGTAAACGCTGTAGAAATATCGCACGAGGCTCGACGGGTCAGCGCGGGCTCGCGGGGCTTAGACGCGCGAGCGAGCTCACTTGCGACGAGCCACGCGCTCGTGTGGCGCATGTGCTCTCCGCGGCCGGAGCTCGCGGGCTCGTGTACCACAAAGTGGCATATCACGCGGTGTACAGTAGACGCGCGCAACGGACACTCCGTACGACGTGGATTTTGCATCGGGCTACCCCACAGGCAGTTTGAAACGTCGCGTGATAGACGGACGCTCGTTCACCGATTCCGCGGCTCGCGCCCGACGACTTTCGCCGTTCCTCGGCGTAGCGGCATTTTCGGTCGGCTAATAATACCTGAAGAAATAAAATTAAAGTAAAATACATAAAAAAAAAAAAAAAAAAACATTTTTCATCGAAATTTTGAAGTTTTGAATTCGGAGCTCCGGCGCTGATGTGTGAGCATTTTTTTTTGTTGTTGTTGTTGTTGTTGTTGTTTTGTTTTCTTACGGACAGTGATTAGTGCTCTTTGGTTGCGTTGTTCCGTATTAAATTCGTGAGTCGAACTTTCTTTTTGCACGGTCCAATCGATTCGAGTCGTCGAAATGCTTTGCGATTTGCGACATCGAAGATTTCGAACGAACTTCGCACGTAAGTCTGAAGATCCATCGTTTTGAAATTCGGGAGAATTTCGGCGAGTTAATATTTTTCGAGTTTCACGCGTCGGTCGAACTTTTCGGGGCGTTTGATGAGATTTTTTTTTTTTTTTTTTTTTTTTTTTTTTGAAAAATTACCGCCATGACAGTGCGAAGAAATTTTGGAGCTTTGGTTTTTCGTGCACTGTGAAAAATAAACGATTGGGTCGAGAAAATGCGCGCGGTTACGTACGTTCAAGAGTGCAACTGAATGCTTGGTTGGTGCAACTAAAATGCTCGTTTAAATAGACAAATTTTTCATAGAGCGAAGCAAATAATCGTTTAACAAAACATATTTGTTCATTTGTGCAAAACTAATAACGGCTTTGAATTTATCTCAACGCGGAACTTTTCGTTAATCGAACCAATTTTTTCGTTCTCTCACTGTATTATGCGAATGACGAAGGATTTTTCGAAGCGTCCGTTTCGATTTTTTTTTTTTTTTTTTTTTTTTTTTTTTTTTTTTTTTTCATCACTCGATATTTTTATTCCTACGTTACTTTTTTTGTTACCGCTAGATACACAGTAAAAAAAAAACACAAATGTGTACTTTTTACAAAAAAATTATTGTCCAAAAACGTCAACGATTTTTTGTTTGTCAATTTTTTTAGTTTCACAAACAAAAGTACAAACAAAAAATCGTCAATGATACCGGAAATAAAACGACTGGTTCGTATATTCAAGCAAGTGACAAACGAGTTGTGTCACTTATTTGACAAAAGGATTTTTACGAAATTTTGCATTTCGACTTTACGAAATTTTGCATTTCGACTTTACGAAATTTTGCATTTCGATTTTACGAAATTTTGCATTTCGATTTGGCGAAATTATTTTTTTTTACTGTGCATACACGAATTTCGACCGTTCGAATGGCGCACTTCGCACTTTCAAAAGAATGCAATCGGCACTCTCGAATATTCAAAAGTAGCCGACATATTATATTCGAAAGTAGCCGACAATTATAATATCGAAGATATTGCGCAAACTTTGTCTCGTTCAATAAAAAAAAAAAAAAAAAAAAAAAAATCTTCCCTAATTGGCATCGGAGCTTTAAAGTGTTCGCGCTGACATCATCTTCGTTTTTTTTTTTTTTTTTTTTTTTTCAATAATTCATCACTTAAGGTAGCTATGTCGCTTCGCGCTCGTTTCGCATAAGTTCGAAAAAAATTAGAGAAACTATAATGTCCATTAGCCGTCTAAGCCGTCTTAGCCGGCAAAGATGGTTTGGCCGGCTAAATTTACAAAATCTGGTGAATCGTCTTTTCTTTTACCCGCGAACTCGATGTACTGCTGCAGAGTAAAAGACGATTCACCAGATTCACCTCGGCCAAGCCGAGGCTAATTTTTAGCCGGCCAAACCATCTTAGCCGACCGAACTGTAATGTCCATTAGCCGGCTAAGCCGTCTTAGCCGGCTAAGATGGTTTGGTCGGCTAAATTTACAAAATCTGTTGAATCGTCTTTTCTTTTACTCGCGAACTCGATGTACTGCTGCAAAGTAAAAGACGATTCACCAGATTCACCTCGGCCAAGCCGAGGCTAATTTTTAGCCGGCCGAACCATCTTAGCCGACCGAACTGTAATGTCCATTAGCCGGCTAAGCCGTCTTAGCCGGCTAAGATGGTTTGGTCGGCTAAATTTACAAAATCTGTTGAATCCTCATTTCTTTTACTCGCGAACTCGATGTACTGCTGCAAAGTAAAAGACGATTCACCAGATTCACCTCGGCCAAGCCGAGGCTAATTTTTAGCCGGCCAAACCATCTTAGCCGACCGAACTGTAATGTCCATTAGCCGGCTAAGCCGTCTTAGCCGGCTAAGATGGTTTGGTCGGCTAAATTTACAAAATCTGTTGAATCGTCTTTCCTTTTACTCGCGAACTCGATGTACTGCTGCAGAGTAAAAGACGATTCACCAGATTCACCTCGGCCAAGCCGAGGCTAATTTTTAGCCGGCCGAACCATCTTAGCCGACCGAACTGTAATGTCCATTAGCCGGATAAGATTTCTTAGCCCGCTAAGAGGGCTCGACTGTACAGCCGCTAATATCGATCGTCCAGATCGTCCACTTTGCAGTTACCAAAAAAAAAAAAAAAAAATGCAATCGATACTCTCGAGTGCGTAAAATTACATTCGAGAATTACCGACGATCGTCGGTGTGACATTATAATCATAATATCGCAGATATCATGCCCACTTAGCCCATTCCATAGAAAAAAAAAAAAAAAAAAACAAAAAAAAAATGCCCCAACTAATTGCATCGAAGCGTCGAAAATTTCGCGCTGTCGTCATCTTTGTTTTTTTTTTGTCTTTTTTTTCCCTTCGTGAATTGTTTCGCTCGTGAACGGAAGTGCAGGCTCGCGCGACTTTTATCCGTCGGTCGAGTGCTGCACGCGCTATGCGAGTCGCCTCCGCACGAGAGGGTGAAAAAAAAATTTGCATGCGTTTGTCCTCCCATCTCATCGGCCCGACAGATTTTCGTCGCTCAAACGCGTTTCCGTGCGCCGCAATTCGAGAAGCGATCCCGTACGTCAAAGCTGCGCCTCTTCCAGCAAAGCCTTCCTTCGCTTGCCCGATTATAACGGAGCAAAATATCGGCGTCGTGCCATTAAACTGGCGTGTGTCGGGCGGCAGTTTGTCAAAGTAATCCCCTCACTCCCAAACCGAGTCGACACACGACGCCCCATTTCACGAGTCACCAACAAGTTTCCAATTGCTCAGAGTAAACTTTAATGCAATTAAATCTCACCCTCGTCACGGTTTTTCCCGTCGCAGAGGCAATTCCGTCGGGCTTAATTGTAACTTAAAGCTTCAATTGTCAGGCTATCAAATCAATAGCAAAGAAACAATGAAAACTTTTAACAAATTAAAAAAAAAAAAAAAAAAAAAAAATAGGTGAAGAAATTAATGCCGGAAATGGTCACTTAAAGTTTCAACTATTTTTTCGCTGTCGATCGATAGCGAAAATCGATGAAAACTTTTTTTGCGTTAAAAAAAAAAAAAAAAAAAAAAAAAAAAATGCTCGAAGAAATTTGTGCCGGAAATAGGGCGAGAATCCTTGAATTCGCTCCGTAGCTGCAGACATAGTTGCACTGGGCCAATTACGAAGTCCAGCCGTCTATCTGCGATGCGAATAACGAAGATTGGTGAGACGAGAAATAACACGGAAATCGACTGTGTGTAAAAAAATGTGTATATATATATATATATATATATATATATATATATATATATATATATTCGAAATATATAGAATTCGGTCTTTTTAATATATTAATAAGTTACGCTAAATTACGTGAAATTGCCATTTCACGAGTCACCAACAAGTTTCCAATTGCTCAGAGTAAACTTTAATGCAATTAAATCTCACCCTCGTCACGGTTTTTCCCGTCGCAGAGGCAATTCCGTCGGGCTTAATTGTAACTTAAAGCTTCAAGTGTTAGGCTATCAAATCAATAGCAAAGAAACAATGAGAACTTTTAACAAAATTAAAAAAAAAAAAAAAAAATGGGTGAAGAAATTTATACCTGAAGTAAGCTGAAAAAAAGAAATATATATTCGAAATATATTCAATTCGGTCTTTTTATTATATTCGTATATCAAATACGATTAACGATTAATTATTAATAATTGAATTATTATTAACATGTTAAACGTATAAATTGAATGATACTCCAAAATATCAAATTTTTCAGTAAATTGTCGCATAGTTTTTTTTTTTTTTTTTTTTTTTTTTTTTTTTTTAAAGAAAGAATAAAAAGAAAAACGAAAAGAAGCGTCGCCGCGGGGATTTCAGATGTTCCGTCTAATGTGCTTTAACGAGAACGACGGTAAATTCCGATAATACAATGTAGATCCTGGATCGTGATAATACTCGAGATACATTACCGGTACGCGCAATCTTGGCAACTCTTATAACGCGCCTTGTTGTAAATTACGTTAAATGTGATGTAAAAAAAAAAAAAAAAAAAAAAAGTTTATGTCTATTTTCGGAGAAAAATGATCGACCGCGAAGATGCTGTGTGGCGAATGTCACGTTTGCGAGAACTATTCTTCGAAAAATTGCGGAAGAGGCACAGAGCAAAAAAAAAAAAAAAAAAAATTGCCAAATGTGGTTCAAGTTTAAAGGCTGCGACCGTGTACAGGAATTTCGTATCTATACGGAGGCTGGAAAGGTTGTGGAAGTCGCGAGGGGCACGTGCATGGAATTTCAGATTCTCCCTGCGGTACGCGGCACGGTACAGGCCCTCCCAAAGCTTGGAATTCCGACAAGTAATATCCGTTATGATAAAGAAAATATTGCGTCTGTCGGAACATTATATATATATATATATATATATATATATATTTTTTCTTTTTTTTGGCGCCTCGAGCGAAATTTAAAATCACTTTGCATGTTTATGCAGGACAAACGACGTAGAACGATGGCACACGGTCGATGCCTGACGGGTGTACATAGGATTCACAATTTCGCGCAGTACATAGCTTCAATTAAATATATCATATTTGTCATAGTTAAAGGAAAACACTTTTCCTTGAAACTTCAATTAAAGTGTGTTAAAAAAAAATTTCGTTACATTAATGGTCATTGAGTAAATGGTATCGATGAAAAAAAATTTCATTCTTCTTATTGTTCAAGGAAAGAGATTTTTATTGATTAAAAATCATGAACAAAAAAAAAAACGTCTTGAAGTTAGTTATTGACGTTGCGAAAGTTTAAGTTCCGATCCGTTAGTTCGAGATTTTTATTATGAGCGTGTATAATTTTTTTTTTTCTCGCATTCTTCAACGAATACAAATAATAATGAGAGAGAGCATGAATTTGCACGTTATCGCTGCGATTTCGAGGATTTACCTTTTTTTTTTTTTTTTTTTTTTTTTTTTTTTTTTTTTTTTTTTTTTGGTGCAAACTGTAGACGACGTAAACCGTTTAGTCCTATCGAATTGAAGTGTATTACCTAGATCATTATTGGGGCCTCTATTTTCATATGCACGCCGAAAGAGTGGAAGTCGGTAGAGCGAGCTAGCAAGTGCGCTATGGATTTGTGAGGGCCGTATGAAGAAAGCCCCCCTTCTTCGCCGAACGCGAGAGTACCTTATCGACAATCAGGCGCGTACCAAAGCTTGCTTCGATCGCTGCACGTCGCTCGCCACAGTCGAGCTCCGTCCATGCAAACTCCAAGGATCCGTTTATATTCGGGCCGGACTTTCCGAAGGTCCACGATCCGCAAGCTCACTCGTCTTCTCGAGGCATATTTCTTTTCGAGTGTCAGAGTGGACCGTATCTTTGCCGCGACGATAATACGACACGTGCGCGATGCACCGTTGCAATTTCGCGGAAATTTTAAAGACACTCGCGCAAGCGAGCCTCTAAACTTCACGTCGAACAGTTAGGGACAGTTTTGAGATTGCTCTAAAATAAATATATATTAACGGGATTTTTTTTTAATTCTCTAATTTATGATTTTACAAGTCATACTTCAATATTTTTTTAATCATATTTAACAATTTTGCATACCGTGTGTCTTGATTTGCATTTACTCGTTTGAAACTTTGGAGTTTCTCTATTGCATTACCGTGTTAGATTATTTTGCTTTTTTTTTTTCGTGCCCTAATTCCCTTTTTTAATTCCCTTATTCTCTTGTGAAATTTATTTTGTAACGGATCGATTTTGTTTACGCACTTCCTTTAACCGGAAGTGTTCATTAAATCGCACTATTAATATAAAATTTCGCATGTAATCTTGTTTTCAGAATTTTTTAATTCTTAATTTTATTTTCTATAGATACAAAAGTATTTATACAAAATAAAAGTTAAGAAAGTATAAGTAAATGAAAAATTACGTATAGGTGATTTAAAAAATGTTGCACTCATTTGAGTACTGTGACTCGCCCATTGAAGATTAATCCGAAGACAAAACCCAATGAGGGGACATTTTTTACGCATTTCCTTCAACCGGAAGTGTTCATTCAATCGCACTATTAATATAAAATTTGGTATATAATCTTGTTTTCAGAATTTTTTAATTCTTAATTTTATTTTCTATAGATACAAAAGTATTTATACAAAATAAAAGTTAAGAAAGTATAAGTAAATAAAAAATTACGTATAGGTGATTTAAAAAAATGTTGCACTCATTTGAGTACTGTGACTCGCCCATTGAAGATTAATCCGAAGACAAAACCCAATGAGGGGACATTTTTTACGCACTTCCTTCATCCGGAAGTGTTCATTCAATAGCACTATTAGTATAAAATTTCGCATATAATCTTGTTTCAGAATTTTTAAATTCTTAATTTGATTTTCTACAAATACAAAAATATTTGTACAAAATAAAAGTAAATAAAAAATGACGTATAGGTGATTTAAAAAAATATTGCACTCACTTGACTACTGTGACTCGCCCATCGAAGATTAATCCGAAGACAAAACCCAATGAGGGGACATTTTTTACGCATTTCCTTCAACCGGAAGTGTTCATTCAATCGCACTATTAATATAAAATTTGGTATATAATCTTGTTTTCAGAATTTTTTAATTCTTAATTTTATTTTCTATAGATACAAAAGTATTTATACAAAATAAAAGTTAAGAAAGTATAAGTAAATAAAAAATTACGTATAGGTGATTTAAAAAAATGTTGCACTCACTTGACTACTGTGACTCGCCCATTGAAGATTAATCCGAAGACAAAACCCAATGAGGGGACATTTTTTACGCACTTCCTTCATCCGGAAGTGTTCATTCAATAGCACTATTAGTATAAAATTTCGCATATAATCTTGTTTCAGAATTTTTAAATTCTTAATTTGATTTTCTACAAATACAAAAATATTTGTACAAAATAAAAGTAAATAAAAAATGACGTATAGGTGATTTAAAAAAATATTGCACTCACTTGACTACTGTGACTCGCCCATTGAAGATTAATCCGAAGACAAAACCCAATGAGGGGACATTTATTACGCACTTCCTTTAACCGGAAGTGTTCATTCAATCGCACTATTAATATAAAATTTCGCATATAATCTTGTTTCAAAATTTTTAAATTCTCAATTTGATTTTCTATAAATACAAAAATATTTGTACAAAATAAAAGTAAATAAAAAATGACGTATAGGTGATTTAAAAAAATATTGCACTCACTTGACTACTGTGACTCGCCCATCGAAGATTAATCCGAAGACAAAACCCAATGAGGGAACATTGTTTAATATATTATGAGGGAATGAGGGAATATTTATTAATATAAAATTCGCCATATAATCTTGTTCTCAGAATTTTTTATTTAAAGTTTTTTTTTTATTTTCTACAAATATGTGTATATATATATATATATATATATATATATATATATATATATATTTTAAATTTATCAATCCTTCGTCACTATCGCCGCCTGTTCGGAGAGTAAGTCTCGCGTCGAAACTTGTCGTTTCCGGGTTACGAAGTTTCGATGGGAGGCTGTCGACGACGGTCGTCACCGTCGCAGAGCGGTGTTATATGCTTCCCGCTCTTCCGCTTTGGCGGAGCTTCCGTCGAGCTTCTATGAGTAACTGACTGATTAGGTTTATTTATCGTGGCTGACGTGTCGGACCCGCGAACATGCGAGGAACTGTGCCTTGGCTCGCTCTCTCTCTCTCGCGAAAATATAGGACACCGGCGAAGCAGGGAGGTCCCTCGGTCGGCCTCTCGAAAAGTTCGAGTGGCCGGTTTGCTTTATCAGGCTCGTCAATATCCATACACCGAGGCTCCTCTGCCGGCCGAACGGCGATCGCATGCGGACAGGCAAAAGCGTCAAAAGTGAGAGAAGTCGTAGTCCAGAGCATCGCGGTTTACATACGTCACGAACGTACGGAATTCACGCAACCGTACGCGTGATGGATCGCTCGTGAAAAAAATATTTCGACGTTGTTCTCAGATAGCGAAAGTTTAAAAATACATTTTTGTTATTGTATCCGATCGACTTTTTTTTTTTTTTATTTTTTGCCCAATGGCCACTGCTAAACTTCTCTTCTGATTCCGAAGTAGACTGGAGGAAGTTACTCGGTGAATTCGTGAAACATCATTAATAGAAAAAAAAAAAAAAAAAAAAAAATTATGAACGCTAAACGAAAATTGAACTACAATGGAAAATTTGATTTAAACATTTTTTTTTTTTTTTTTTTTTATGAGCGATTCCATCGGGTCAAAGAGGCAATTCGAAGCTATTCCGAAAGCGCAGAAACATCATTGTGTTTTACAAGATCTTTGTGGCACACTGAAATGCAAAGGATGTTCGGTTCCTGCAAATTTCACAATCCATCGTGTCTGGAAAAATACATTGCTTGCGAAGTATTGTTTGCGCCTCATGAAGTTCTACCAATGCGATTTTTTTTTTTATTTGGTTTTTTAATTCTGTTATTGTGGATAATGTCACAATTTTCATGAAAATTCAATGGAAAGTGATAGATATACTCACTGTTTATGAAATATCGATATTAAATGGAGCAAAGCCATCAAACCGGCGTCTAAACCACAAATATATATATATATATATATATATATATGCGGTCTGTCTACACGCTTAAGAGTATATTCGGAAATTTTTTTGCGATAAATCAAACATGACGTATCGGCTGAAAAATATATTTTAGTCTATTTTTCATGGAAATGAACCTTTACTGCATTCAAAAAAAAAAAAAAAAAAAAAAAAAAATGACAAAATTTCGTTTTCAAAAGTTAATTTGAAATTTGCAATTTTTATGTCTAAAACATTTTTTTGTACGTCCAATAGTTTTTACGATACAAGGATTTTTTTAAAAAGTTCAAGTTTTCGATACCTAAAAAAAAAAAAAAAAAAAAAAAACACATTAAAAAATTCTGAAAAAATTACAAAAACCCCTTGTAAATAATCACGAAGGAAATTACAATTTTTTTTTTTTTTTGTTTGGAGAGACTCGAGTTTTTGACCGCTCGGATTGCGGGTGAAAAATATTTAGACGTAGTTCGCAGATAGCAAAAGTTTAAAAATAAATGTTTATTATCGTATCTAATCGCTTCTTTTTTTTGCCCAACGGCCTTAGCTAAACTTCTTCTCTGATACGGAAGTAAACTGGAGCAAGTTACTCGACGAATTCGTGAAGCATCATTTAAAAAAAAAAAAAAAAAAAATACACGATGAACCCTCGTCAAAAATTGAACTAAAAAAAAAAAAAAAAACAAACAAATCGCATTTAAAGAAACGGCGTAAAAATATCCCCGTTGGTTTATCGGACGGCCGTTGATAAAAATACATGTGAAAGTGTAGAATAGAATAGTGTCCTGTATTCGTGTCCCGAGGCGAACCCCCCTGAGGACATCGCTCGACCAAAAATACAACGACGATTAATCTTGATGAAAATATTTCTCTGACAACTTGTCTGAAAGACTCTGAGCCGATCGTTTTACAGTGATTTTCAGAGATTTTTCCGAAATTGTTCCATCATCATCTCAGCACAACCTCCGGCGGTCACAATTTATCCGAGAAATGCAAGGTATTTTACGAAAAATGTTGGAAACAAGCTAACAAAAAATGAAAATAAAAATGACAAAAAAAAAAAAAAATGACAAACAAAAAAAAAGTGAAAAATTAAAAATGAATGAATATATTCTAAAATATACGCTCCTCCTCTGGCTGCTCCGCCGCAAAACAGCAGGAAGTGGTGGAGAGGAGAACACGAGACCCCACCCACTACATCGGGAAACGCCACTGTCTCAGGAGCTCGAAACCCTCTACACCGAAACGTTGGCTCACGTGACAATCAAAAATTCCCACTACCGCTCATAATCAAATACCGAGATAGTAAAAGCAGCGAATACTCGCAGCTCGTGCTCAGTTGTACCGTGGACATCGTTGAATTACGTCTCTTTGCTCGAGCAGGAGCTCCATTCGGCTTTAGTGTCGTGAGGTTGAAATTCCACACTGAAAAAAAAACAAAAAAAAAAAAATCACTCGCGAATTGCCAAAGAAACATTTGCTTAACGCATGCGCGTAAAATTCAGCTCTTCGTTTCTGTGAATTGTGCACAGAACCGCACTTTTTCGCATCGCGTGCGAGAAGAACACTTGTTTCCCGCACTGGTGCGGGAAAGTGCCTCTTTGCGCACCCTTCCCAAAAAACGTAAAGCATGATTTCCCTGAATTCGATGGCAAGGAATTATGTGAATGGTATGTAGAAAAAGTTGCGTATAAAAGGGAGACCCGCACACTAAAAAAAAAAAAATATTGTACTTTTTTCCAACAACTTGTCGTCGACGAACGACCACAAATTTTTATTCGCCAATTTTTCGATCGCACCGTCCGATTCTAGTTTTACAAACAAACTTACACACTAAAATTGTCAATCACGCGAGCAAATAAAGGGACAGGTTTTTATATTAGAATTTTAACAAACGACTTCGTCACTTAATTTAACAAAATAATTTTTACGAAACTTCGTATTCCGAGTTTACGAAATTATTTCTTTTTTACTGTGTATTATTCCGAAACTTAAGGAGGGAGTCTCGCTGAGGATGACTTCGCATAATTTCGACAAAAATAATAGAAAAATTGCAAGTACTTCTTGATGGTATAAAAATCTGAAAAAAATTCATGCATACTAAAGGTACTGAAAAGATTTCTTTTGCATAATAATAATTACAAAATGTTTTTAACAAATTGATGAAAAAAATAATTGCTTAACAAATTTGTCCGCAACCCAACTTTTTTTTTTCGTGAAAATCATTCGTTTATTTTTCTGAATACGTATGAATTTTTTCAGATTTTTCAGTAATCGTTGATTTTTCCATGAAAAAAAAAAAAAAAAAAAAAAAAAAAATTCAACGATTACTGAAAAATCTGAAAAAATTCATACGTTACACGAATCATTTTCACGAAAAAAAAAAGTTGGGTTGCGGGCAAATTTGTTAAGCAATTATTTTTTTCATCAATTTGTTAATAAAATTTTGTAATTATTATTGTGCAAAATTAATCTTCTCAGTACCTTTAGTAAGCATGTATTTTTTCAGATTTTTATACCATCAAGAAGTACTTGCAATTTTTCTATGATTTTTGTCGAACTTATGCGAAGTCAGCGCGCAGCGAGACTCCCTCCTTAAGTTTCGGAATAATACACAGTAAAAAAGAAATAATTTCGTAAACTCGGAATATGAAGTTTCGTAAAAATTATTTTGTTAAATTAAGTGACGAAATCGTTTGTTAAAATTCTAATATAAAAACCTGTCCCTTTATTTGCTCGCGTGATTGACAATTTTAGTGTGTAGGTTTGTGTGTAAAACTAGAACCTTCAAGATTTTCCACAATTCAACTCTCACTTCACCCCCCAATGTACAATTACCATCTCAAAAGTCCGAGATAGTCGAGTCGGTTTTTTGTTATCCCGCAAAATTACACATCGGGGACACATTTTGTATTTTTTCGCACGAGTACTTTTTGCTTTGTTTTGTCCTACCGATAAGTATCTTCGATGTTATCGTAGATTTTGCACGAGCGTAGCACGGCTCGTGCAAAGACTGTGGAAAATCCGCGATACGAGGCAACGGGAAATCCGATAATCCGACATTATCGTTTATTCGATCGGACGCCTCGCAGGAGAAGAGGCTTAGTCGAATATTGCACATGACGAAATGTGTCAATGCGTCGGACGACAACTAAAATCGTAAACGCTCTTCCGCTGGCAATTCGGCGAAATTCATGTGTTTTGTGAGAAACTTCGTGTCTGGAGCGTCAAAAAGGAGAGCGAATATTTTGGGTTGCAAGAGTTCGAAATAGAAAACTGCCGACTTTAGTCTCTAACGGGCTCGAAAGTCGGTTTACGCTACGGGAACGAGCAATACGAACCCAAAAATTCGAAACAATAATACTGCAATGTAATATATATATATATCAATATTTTTTTATTTACATTCTAAATATTCTTCATTTATATTCTTAACGTTCTTTATTTATGTTTTCAATATTTTTTTTATTTATGTTGTGAACATTCTTCATTTTTCATTGCCATTTTATATTATATTTCTACTTTTCGTTGTGTATAAAAAAAAAAAAAAAAAACAATAAAATTAACCCACAACGGAACGAAGTGTATTCTGTGAGGAAGGAAAAGCGACTACGCAATTTCGCAGAAGCTGCGCATATGGGCAGCGCGTTCGGGCTTTTAAGTCTTCATTGACGCAGCAGATACGCTTTATGAGACCACCTTGCTCCGTTTGGCCATTTGGCCGATTTATCTTACTGGCCTAATTTTAGTTTTGGTTTTTTTTTTTTTTTTCTCAAGAAATTAAAAATGCGTTCAAATTTTTAAATCTTACATTTCATTATCCTTTTACGGTGCTCCAACTTTATCGCTCAATAGTTTCTCCGCCTCTTTAATGGTGAAATTTAAACATTACACTATGAAAATTGCAATTTTTTTTATTTATCAAAAAAATTTTAGTTCATTGAAATTTTAAACTTTCATTGGCAAAAGGCATTTTGTAAAAGGTGTCTTCGGGTATCCATGACATTCATCGCGACGTAAGGAATAGGCACCTAAAATTTTCAGTGGCCCATATTCACAACTTTCCATATGTTTTTAAAATTTCCATATTGTTTTAAACATTTTTTTTGAAAATATTTCTTTGTTCCACTCGTAAAACTTACATTGAAATGTTTAGGAAATGTTTCGTCGAAGGTTTTTTTTGTTTTTTTTTTGCTACATTTCAACAAATTGCATATACACGCCCGCACAAACACGTAAACATATGCTAAAGTATTTCGGCGAGGCGTGAAATTAAAAAAAAAAAATATTTCATAAATACTTTATCACTGTTTTGCGGAAAGTATTGGAGACGTCTCGAAAGATCGTGTATGCCTCCGAAATATTCAATAAATTATTCGTTTGAATATTTTGATAGAGTATTTCAAGATATTATTATCGTAATGTTTTAGATCTATTTCGTAAGATTTTGAAAGATTGAAAATGTTTCAAAAAATTTCTATCAACATATTTCAGCGCTTTGTGGATATCTTATCTCGAGCTCATCCATAGACGCATACAGTCGTCATTCCTCCGCGGATACAGAGCAGAGCTGGGCAAAATACTCGAAAGTACTTAAAATACAAAATACAAAATACCATATGTAGTTAAAATACAAAATACTTTTTGTATTTTAAATACATTTATGAGTACTTCTTTCAATACTTTTTTAAAATCAATACGGGATGCCTGGACAGGGCGGGACAGGGTGGGACATGGTGTGACAGGGTGGGACAGGGTGGGACAGGGTGGGACAGGGTGGGACAGGGTGGGACAGGGTGGGACAGGGTGGGACAGGGTGGGACAGGGTGGGACAGGGTGGGACAGGGTGGGACAGGGTGGGACAGGGTGGGACAGGGTGGGACAGGGTGGGACAGGGGGGGACAGGGTGGGACAGGGTGGGACAGGGCGGGACAGGGTGGGACAGGGTGGGACAGGGTGGGACAGGGTGGGACAGGGTGGGACAGGATGGGACAGGGTGGGACAGGGTGGGACAGGGTGGGACAGGGTGG
Source organism: Amblyjoppa proteus (assembly GCA_963922035.1). Classification (NCBI taxonomy): domain Eukaryota; kingdom Metazoa; phylum Arthropoda; class Insecta; order Hymenoptera; family Ichneumonidae; genus Amblyjoppa; species Amblyjoppa proteus. The sequence continues at coordinate 6,965,843 of OY998232.1, forward strand.
ATTTTGGACGGCTGAGCCAGCTTGGTCACGCTCGCCCATCCATTCATCCCGACCGTCCATCGATCCATCCCGACCGTCCATCGATCCATCAATCCACCCATCCCGGCCGGCCTAACCGTACACCCAAGAAAACCAAAAGTATTTTGTATTTTGAAAAGTGCTTAAAATACCAAAAAAAGTATTTGAGTATTTAAAATAGTGAAAATACATCAGGTATTTAAAATAGTGGCCAGCTCTGATACAGAGTGGATGGCTTATTAACACCGTGGAACGAACCGCGAGGATTTATCCGATAGCGATAATCCGCATCGCCGGTTCCTCCGCGTTTCGCGGTACGGTGTGCCGGTCTTCAGAAGCCATCGGAGTTTCCGTGCCGGTGTCCCGGGGACACCGAGTGAGATCCCTCGCTCGAGCATCCTGCATGAAAATTCAATCTCAAAGAGTCGCTTCAATCTGGAACACTACGCCGGGACTTTAGTCTCGAGCGTTCTCATCTCTCCGGTCGCGAGAAAACTGATAACAACGTTCCGAAGGAAATGAGAAGCTCTACCTTTTCGTTCGTGGCAGATGCCTACCTGCAGCTCCTTACGCTGATGCTGCTGCCGCCTTTTTATTGCCACGATAGTTTGAAGCCTCGCCAACGAAACTTTACGAATATCTCCCGCTTATACTTTTTGTCAGGATCGAATTTTTTTTTCCTCATTTCAGCTTTTTTTTTTTTTTTTTTTTTTTTTTTCTTAATTATTTTGCTTTCTCATGGAGGAAGCTATCTTTCGGCAAATAAATTAAATAGAATAGAGAAATTCAAGATTTTCGCGAAAAGACGTAAAATGAGATTTCCAAACGGGAAGTGACGTATTTCCAATTCGACATCACTTCATGTTGAAAAATTGAGATTTCCAAAGAAGACGTGGCGTATGTTTTCGGTATAACGTCACTTCCCGTCGAAAACAGAAATCTAAAAACCCGAAAGTGACGTTTTCCGTCACGACTTCACTACCGTTTTCAAAATTGAGCTTTTGAAACTGATAGTGGCGTATTTTCGGTGCAACGTCACTTCCCATCGAAAACAGAAATTTAAAAAGCGGAAGTGACGTTTTCCGCTGTTACGTCACTTCCGTTTAAAAATTGAGATTTCCAAAGAAGACGTGGCGTATGTTTTCGGTGCAACGTCACTTCCCGTCGAAAACAGAAATCTAAAAACCCGAAAGTGACGTTTTCCGTCACGACTTCACTACCGTTTTCAAAATTGAGCTTTTGAAACTGATAGTGGCGTATTTTCGGTGCAACGTCACTTCCCATCGAAAACAGAAATTTAAAAAGCGAAAGTGACGTTTTCCGCCGTCACGTCACTTCCGTTTAAAAATTGAGATTTCCAAAGAAGACGTGGCGTATGTTTTCGGTGCAACGTCACTTCCCGTCGAAAACAGAAATCTAAAAACCCGAAAGTGACGTTTTCCGTCACGACTTCACTACCGTTTCCAAAATTGAGCTTTTCAAACTGATAGTGGCGTATTTTCGGTGCAGCGTCATTTCCCATCGAAAACAGAAATTCAAAAAGCGGAAGTGACGTTTTTCGCCGTTACGTCACTTCCGTTCAAAAATTGAGATTACACAAAGAAGACGTGGCGTATGTTTTCGGTATAAGGTCACTTCAAATTTAAAGACCGGAAGTGACGTTTTCCGCCATGACGTCACATCCGCTTAAGAATAAAGATTTCGAAACTGGAAGTGGCGTCACTTCGTTGAGTTGATGTGTTCGGTAGACCCAATAACGTGCTCGGGCGGATATCGCCTTGAGCGCCGAGCGAGTGCAAAATCCTCGGCAAATCGCGCCGTCCCCGAGCCGTGCCGATGGCTAAATCTCACCTCGGTCGTCATCGCAAAGTGGCTCTCTTCCCCGATGACACCACTTGCATAACAACCGCCGCTTGGTTTTTTTTTTTTTTTTTTTTTTTTTTCTCTCTTCAAGTTTTGGCAATGTTTCCTTCGGTCGACGACGAGAGATCCGTCCAGATCGATGACGAACCGGACGGCGTTCCGTATGACCTTTATGAGCTTTCCACTCTCTTTCGAAAAACTTTCATCGTCGTGACGCTTTCAATGCGGAACCTTCCGTCAACGTCCGACGAAGGAACAAACGAGTGCGCGAGATCTTTCAGTGGAACGGCGAGCCAAGGTAATGGTGTATGGCCAGCGAGCGAGATGACGGGGGAACAGAAACGCGCGAACCTAAAGCTCTACCGGAAGCCTCTCTGACTCTATTCAGCGGTCGTCCAACACATCACGTATCTTTTATCGTCTTCAGGGCGTTCCGCTGTCCCGGTTCTCGTTAGCCACTGTCCCGGCAACTTAGTTCCCAAAACGTTTCTCGGAGATGTTTTTTTTTTTTTTTTTTTTTTTTTTTTTTTTTTCTTTCATTTACGATTGGCTATCCGCCGAATTGAAACGTCCGAAATAGCACGACCGTTAGGTTCGTCGTGTCTGCCATGACGGCGGAGCGTTTGAGGATTTCGGAGCGTTACAGTTTCGCCAAACGCGAGTTTCAGAGAAAATTTCGAACACTCGATATGATAAACGTCTGAAAACAAATTCGAGTATGTGGGAGTAGTTCAGAGGCGAGACGCGGCTCCGTATGCAATCCGAGGTCGCCGAAATAAATTTGTTGGATTCAATAGATTTTCAACTCTCGATCACGAATGTATAAGGTGTTTTGCCGAAATTCCGGTCGTTTAATTGTTAATCGCAATTGTTTATTAACAAAATAAGTTATTGTTTTTTTTTTGTTTTCTTTTTTTTTTTTTTTTCACTTCGGACACTTTTTTTTTCGTTTACTCTGGATGATTTTGACTCGAAAATGTTTTATGCAATTTTACTCTATAACCTATGGATTCGGAGCAATGAATTATCGAAAGTTGCAAATATGCCAAAACTGCTCTACTCAACAAATTTGTAGCGTCGAAAATATAGGTCGTAGACGAAAATTCTATGGGACTTTTATTCGCCAAATGAAACGTTGAATATGGAAAAAATATGCGACATTGTGCGAGACCGAATATTATTATTCTCAATCAGTCGCGCAACCGCAGTTTTTTTTCGGTTATTCCGTATGCTCGGCTATTCCTTCATATCCCCGAATTGAACAAAATTTTTGTTCAATTCAGGTAACTATTCAAGTGACTATTCAAGTAACTATTCGAGTAACTATTCGACTAACTATTCAAGTAACTTTTCAAATAACTATTCAAGTAACTATTCAAGTGACTATTGAAGTGACTGCTCAAGTAACTATTTAAGTAACTATTCAAGTAACTAGTCAAGTAACTAGTCGAGTAACTATTCGAGTAACTATTCGAGTAACTATTCAAGTAACTATTCGAGTAACTATTCGAGTAACTATTCGAGTAACTATTCGAGTAACTATTCAAGTAACTATTCAAGTAACTTTTCAAATAACTATTCAAGTAACTATTCAAGTGACTATTTAAGTGACTATTCAAGTGACTATTCAAGTGACTATTCAAGTAACTATTCAAGTAACTAGTCAAGTAACTATTCAAGTAACTAGTCAAGTAACTATTCGAGTAACTATTCAAGTAACTATTCAAGTAACTATTCGAGTAACTATTCGAGTAACTATTCGAGCAACTATTCGAGTAACTATTCGAGTAACTATTCAAGTAACTATTCAAGTAACTTTTCAAATAACTATTCAAGTAACTATTCAAGTGACTATTCAAGTGACTATTCAAGTGACTATTCAAGTGACTATTCAAGTGACTATTCAAGTGACTATTCAAGTGACTATTCAAGTGACTATTCAAGTGACTATTGAAGTGACTATTCAAGTGACTATTCAAGTGACTATTCAAGTGACTATTCAAGTAACTATTCAAGTAACTATTCAAGTAACTATTCAAGTAACTATTCAAGTAACTATTCAAGTAACTATTCAAGTAACTATTCAAGTAACGAGTCAAGTAACTATTCAAGTAACTAGTCAAGTAACTATTCAAGTAACTATTCGAGTAACTATTCAAGTAACTATTCAAGTAACTATTCAAGTAACTATTCAAGTAACTATTCAAGTAACTATTCAAGTAACTATTCAAGCGACTATTCAAGCGACCATTCAAGCGACTATTCGTTAAAGCAACTGAATATTATGTCAAAACAACTACATATGCGTTCGATCAACTAAACATTTATTTCAATCGACCAAATATTTCCTTCGCCACCCGCAACCGCATCTTAGTTTGACATTATCAAATCGATTTTATTCGATTGACAAATTGTCAGAGAAAGATTTTCACCGGGGCGCGCTCATCGGAGTCTCGGAGGATCGCGGTGGTGGACTGTTCGCGGGGCGCTCGACGAGCAAGTGTCCATTGAAAACACTTGTGGCTCCTTTATGTATTCATCAATGGATCCGTTGTGTACCCGGCAGCCGCGGAGGGAGGAACGAAGTCTCGTTTGACAAAAGCTTTGTGTTGTTTTTTTTTTTTTCTTTTTTTTTCCCCTCCGTTATAATCCCAGCGAAAGCCCAAGCTTGCGAGCCCGGAGGTGAAGGAGCGCGAGGGCCCAGGAACACTTCATTCGTATTCGTTCGGGCGTGTTACGTACGGTTAGTTCATGAATCGTCATGAGCGAACGCCCGCCTGGCATACACGTCGGCATACGCGAGAATCTCCCATGGCGCCGTAATGGCCCCGGCTTCGCGTTCTCCCGCGCTCTACCGACGTAACGAACGCGATAAAGGATGCACCGAACCGAAATGTAAATTACGTGTACGGACGTCGACGGGTAACTCCTCGCATGTTCATAATACGCGAGATACCCGCGGGTGCAGCGCGCTTTGGCCCCCCCCCCCCCCCCCCTTCAGTTATAGTGGCTCATGAATGACTTTGTTGCATTTCGGCCCACACACACACACACACACACACACACACACACACACACACACACACACACACACACACACACACACACACACACACACACACACACACACACACACACACACACACGCACACGCACACGCACACGCACACGCACACGCACACGCGCACGCGCACGCGCACGCGCACGCGCGCACACACACACACACACACACACACACACGCACACACACACACACACACACACACACACACACACACACACACACACAGGCCTATGAGAGGGCCGAGGACCGGAAGGGCGCGACGAGCACCGCTCAAAGTGGCGTTTGCGCCCTTTTCGTTTCAAGCCATCGATAGATGGCTTGCCTGTATGTGGCCCGTGCGAGGTCTCGTATGAGCCCTGTTTGCATGCGTTCGTCGGGTATGCTGATGCTGTCGCACCGTGGATGGCGCGCACGGAGGCGGGAAGCATCCCCGCTTGTTCGCGGGCGCGAGCTTTGTTGTCGACGAGGAGCGCGAACCTCTTCTTGGGCGTGAAACAAAGCTCGGCCCGACGAGAGTGTTGACCCTTTCTCCGTGTCTTTCCATCAGCGATACCGCGCTCATTGTTAACGAACCCGACGCTTTTTGCCATTAGGCTTTGTTCGCCAGGGATAATTACAACGGATGCGCCTCGGCCTCGCGGGACCAAAGCGTTGCTGGGACGACGTTGGATGCGAGCGATGCCGGGAAGGGCATGCGTGAACTCCGCTGTGCGGAGTCCGCTGCATTAATTATTGCAAGTCGAACGTGTGGGCACTTCGGGGCGATCGGTCGAGCGTCGATGAAGCAAATGGAATTAATTATTGAGCTTGAATTTGTGAATCGATGTGGGCGACAAAATCGGACGGGCCGCGACGGTGAATGTGAAACAGAAAGGGCTGGATTTAAGGTAGTTCTGTCGCGAAGACAATCCAAAGTCATGCGCATAAACTTTTGACATGTTGTCATTTGACTGTGAAATTTCACTCGATTTCGATTGACAATTGAACGACCGGGATTTTCGCAAAAAAACTTGATATATTCGTGATCGGTAGGTAAAAATCTAGTGAATCCAACAAAGTTATATCGGCGACCTCGGAATGCATACAAGAACCATGTCTGGCGTCCGGACTAATCACACATCAATGCATTGAATACGGGCGATTGCTCGATGACAATCGAAGGCATGAATTATTGACCTCGAATTTGTCAATCGACCCCACTGTACTTTCGTCTCTATTACACCGTATCGATGTTTTTTTTTTTCACCCACATCACTTCTCTCACTATGAACTACCGATGATTCTTTTGAACGACGTCGTCTCTTATCGTCCGAGTATCGATTGCCTAATTTTTGTTGTTTTTTTTTTTTTTTGTTTATCATAATTTTTTTATTTGCAGACGAACGTCTACAGCGGCAAAGTTAGTTCATAACGAGTGCACTCGGCGATGAATAGTTTGTCGTCGATCTTCGCGTTCGTCGCGTCGACTCGCCGCAGAGCTTGAAACTCGTGACGGGGCTCGCCGTTGAATGAACGATAGAGCCGACAGCGATGAATCGGCAAAGCGCACCGACAAGAAAATTACATTCGTTCGAGCCCGAGATTCTTCCGATGATGGAAGGTCATAGCCGAGGAAAATCGTGACCCGTCGGCCGCGGAGCGTCATCGACTGTGCGTTAACGTCGGTGGGGTGAAATGTCGCCGAATTTCGAAATGTTTCGAGCAATGATTATCATTATTATTATTATTATCGTGACGACGAGCTGCCTACCCGTGACGAACGCCCTCGATCCTTCGGCGCGAGTGAGGGGCGATCTCGTCGTCGGGGCGCTCTTCAGCGTTCATCATGCGCCCAGAGGTGGAAAGGGTGCTCTAACGTGCGGCACTATACGCGAAACATACGGAATTCAACGCGTCGAGACGGCGCTTATCACTTTGGACAAGATCAATCGGGATAACAGTATATTGCCAGGTAAATTATCGTCACTAAAATATATTTCTCTATAATATAAAAATATTTCACCGCTGCCGCCACCGCGGCCGTGTCAAAAATCGAGGGGGGGGGGGGGAGTCAATAATAGGGTCAGAGCATGTCATTAAATGGGTCAGAGAGGTCAATAATAGGTTTAAGGGACCCAATAACAGGGTTAGCGGGGGTCAATAATAGGGTTAGCGGGAGTCAGTAATGGGGTCAGAGGGGGTCATTAATAGGATCAGGGGAGTCAATAATAGGGTTAGCGGGGGTCGATATTGGGGTCAGAGGGGGTCATTAATAGGATCAGGGGAGTCAATAATAGGGTTAGACGGGGTCAATAATGGGGTCAGAGGGGGTCATTAATAGGATTAGAGGGATCAATAATAGAGTTAGTGGGGGTCAATAATGGGGTCAGGGGGGCATTAATAGGGGCATGAAGTTGGTTAAAAATGGAGCCGTAATAGTGGAGCTTAGAATTGTAAGGACATACGCCTTTTAAAAGTCTTAGAATAACAAGGGCTTAAGTCCATAAAGGGTTGCGAATGCGCGAAGCTCGCGAGGCCCAAGCCCTCCTAGTATATACTATATATATATATGTATATATATATATATATATATATATATATATATATATATATATCGAATTTTTGTTAACCTTCAAAGAAGAGATTTTTTATTAGCGCTTCAACGCCGCAGACGGGCCTGGCGGAGCCGACGTCTTCGTCGATGGACTACTTTACGTGGAATCAATACTTTTTATCTTGTTTGTAGTGAAATCGATACGGCAGGATGTAAGCAACAGGTCCGTCGAGGTGCCACGGCCATGTAACAAAGAGCCCAGAAATTATGGCCTCTAGAAACGGGACGAGCTTGGAGAGTTGTTTTGAAAAAAATTTCAAAAATATCGCACATGTGAAATTAATCTTTTCGGCACCTTTTAATGTGCTTGATTTTTTTTTTTTTTTTTTTTTTTTTTTTTCAGATTATTGTGCCATCCAGAAGTGTTTGCAATTCACTCGCATTTCTCTGAGACTTATGCGAAGTGAACACTATTCACGAGGATTACCTCAAGTCAGCCATACAAATGTTCTATATAACCCGTTCAATTTTTTAAACTGCTTCAAAAGACAACAACAAAAACAACAACAAAATGTATATATCGTGATTGTGAGGACCGATTGAAATGAATTTTTTTTTTTTTTTTTTTCCGTAATTCCCGTCAGGTGTGACGCTAGGATTGGAGGCTCGAGATTCTTGCTGGTCGGCTCCGGTGTCCCTTCAGCAAAGTATCGAATTGGTGCGAGACGCGATAACACCGGTCTTGACGCTCTCACCGAACGGAGAATCAGCCACCTGCCAGGCGGACTCAACGATTCAGGTAGCCACGGCAGAACTTTGATTATACCGAGGTTGCTTGGCGTATATAGGTATTTCCAGACAAAAGCTTCATCGGGCCAGAATTTTTATACTTCCTGAAACGAAAAAAAAAATTCGCTACATTAAAGATGTTCCTCTGACAATGCTCTTCGCATCGTTATATTATGCGAAATAAACATTTTTTGCATCTCCTATAAAATTCTTTTTCACACTTTTGTTCGCATCGGAAAGTAAAAAAAAAAAAAACTCTCAGCGGATCTCAATTTTAGCTGGGAATTTATACACGATAAATCCTCGAGTTCTCAATCGTTTTGCACTCTGGTCGAATCATTGAACACATGCAGCGTCGATTCGCCCGAAAGAATCACTCCACCGATAATGGAAAATAAATCCAGAATATTTTTCACCGCAGACCGAACCCTCCGTTGCGAAAGCTCCGGTCGTCGGGGTCGTTGGCCCAGGCTCGAGTTCAGCGGCTCTACAAGTACAGAATCTCCTTCAGCTATTCTCGATTCCTCAGGTGAGTCAGGAATTTAATTCGTAATGTATTGTTCGCCTACGATAAAGTTCGACGATCATTACGAGACAACAAACAGACGTTAAATATAAATCATCTTCTACATTGTAAGCGGTTGGACTCTTGCACCGATACTCACAGACATTCACACAGATACTCATAGGGACACGCATAGGGATACGCATAGGGATACGCATAGGGATACGCATAGGGATACGCATAGGGATACTCATAGGGATACTCATAGGGATACTCATAGGGATACTCATAGGGATATTCATAGGGATAGTCATACGGATACGCATAGGGATACGCATAGGGATACGCATAGGGATACTCATACGTATACTCATACGTATACTCATACGTATACTCATACGTATACTCATACGTATACTCATACGTATACTCATACGTATACTCATACGGACACTCATAGGGATACGCATAGGGATACGCATAGGGATACGCATAGGGATACGCATAGGGATACGCATAGGGATACGCATAGGGATACGCATAGGGATACGCATAGGGATACGCATAGGGATACGCATAGGGATACGCATAGGGATACGCATAGGGATACACATAGGGATACGCATAGGGATACGCATAGGGATACTCGTAGGGATACTCATAGGGATACTCATAGGGATACTCATAGGGATACTCATACGGATACTCATACGGATACTCATACGGATACTCATACGGATACTCATACGGATACTCATACGGATACTCATACGGATACTCATACGGATACTCATACGGATACTCATACGGATACTCATAAATTTTCAGAAATACTCAGGGTATTGGCCATGCTGAGGGTGTGGGCAGATCTGACCGATTTTGCGACACATTCATGCGAACGCGCGCGCCACCATAACTCACGATACTCATAAATTTTCACGATACTCATAAATACTCATAACATACGGATACTCATAAATTTTCAGAAATACTCAGGGTATTGGCCATGCTGAGGGTGTGGGCAGATCTGACCGATTTTGCGACACATTCATGCGAACGCGCGCGCCACCATAACTCACGATTTTACCAATATAATATATAACGACTAATAATGTGACGATAAATCGTTACCAAGCTGTTCCATCCGTACCGTCACGTAGCCACGAGCAAGCAGGATGCGGAAATTAATTTGCACTAATTGGATCGTTCCGGATACGCGGAGCTCGACTATCGTAAGCACGGAGATAAAAAAAAAGAGAGAGAGAGAGAGAGGAACATCTCACGTGACACTATAATTCACCGATGATAAGGGCGCAATAATCAACCGTCCGAGTTGCTCCATAGACCCTGCCCTCCCGTGGTAAACGCCACCCTGCGATGTCACGTCAATTTCCGTTTCAGATAGGATACTCCCCGACCTCAAGGGATCTCAGCGACAAGACGCGCTACTCCACCTTCCTCCGCGTCGTACCGTCTGACTATTATCAGGCTCAACTACTTGTCGATCTCGTCCAATACTTCAACTGGACTTACGTATCGATCGTGAACACCGACGGTGAGTCTCTCGACGAACTTCTCCGCCATCTCGTAATATCCGCAGCCTCACGACCCCGAATAACATCACTCGCGCTCGCTTCCTCACGGAGGAGGTCCTATTTTCGTGAAAAAAAAAAAAAATGTGTGTGTGTTTTTTTTTTTCTTGGAATCATCGCTTCCTTTGCCGAGAAAAAAAAAAAAAAAAACAAACAACGATCACATTTTCTATTGGCTGGTGCTTCGTTATCATAATTAATTGTTTACCGGATAAGCCAATTTTTTGCATACGATAAAAATGAATCTCATCAGAAGCAAAGCTTTAACATTTAAGGATGCATCACAAATCAATTCCTAATCGAAGATTTAATTCGAATCAAAATACTTCGGTACTTCGCGATATGCCAAAAATCTGACCTAATCAGCCGTATCAACGACGTCAAGATCTTCGATTTTTCCTAATAATAAGGTCAAAAAGTTATTGACAAGTGGCCAAAAAAAGTATTCAACTGATAATCGGTAAACTTTTTTTTTTCCTTTTCAAATGAATTCGTTGGTTTTCTAGAAGCCGCATGATTTTTTTTTCACAATTTTCTGACATGTCAACATTTTTTTTTTTTTCATTTTTTTCGAAAATTCGTAAAATCGACGTTCGCATATGTTTTCGCATCACGATTCCACACGACACAACAAATTTCGTGGCGATTTTGCCAACGGTTCCGTGGTTACGGCACTAAAAAAAAAAAAAAAAAAAAAAAAAAAAAAAAAAAAAAAAAAAAAAAGTCAAAACAGAACATTCAAAAATATAAGAAAATTCTGAAAAAAATCATTTTGCTTCTTGAAAACTCAACGAATTCATTTGAAAAGAGAAACAAAAAAAAGTTTACTGATTGTTAATTGAATACTTTTTTTCAAGCCATTTGCTGATAACTTTTTGACATTATTATTATTATGGAAAATTAGTGTTCATGGCAACTTTAATATAGTTGATTTTTTTTTTTTTTTCAAGATTTTTATGACATTGGTAAGTGGGTCAAATTCTCACTGAATCTCACTTTTCGGCTGGCAATGTACATGCAAAAAATCACCTTAAAACATCTCGTCTCACAACGCGAATACAATTAATTGAACGAAGTTTGCCTTTTCTCGTAATTAGCATTTGTGTCAACACACACACCGGTCCATCTTACCCCGTTAGCCCATATTCACCACTTTTATCCTATACTTTTGCGACTTATAATCTTTCCTTCGCCTATATTCATGTATCGCGCTGCGGTTATGACGAATTTATTTCGGTATATCATGGCTTTCTATTCCATTGAGGGATGTGCTTAATCTTCTATTGTGTAAGACATCGTTTGGCCAGTATCCTACCCTACTCATTCGAACAATTTCCTATTCATGCAATATTGCCAGCATAATCGTGCAATCCATATTAAACCAAAAGTTTGTTCACGCTCTGTGCACACGACGGGTTTCCATACTTCTACCGTTATTAATGCTGCTCTGATATCCGACAACCCGAGCCAGACACATAGACGCGCACCCTCTTGCCGTGCGGAAGCGTGAGAGATCAAATAGAATTGCATAGTCACTCTCTCGAAACCTCCGCTTGCGTTCTGAACTATAACGGACCACACTGTGCTAAACCATATATATATATATATATATATATATATATATATATATATATATATATATATATATATATATATATATATATATATATATATTTATATATATTTATATAGAGCATAACATAAATCTTGTGTCAGCTTACTATTCATCGTAGGGTATTCATTGAGTTGGAACTAGCCTTTGAATGATAATGAAAAAAAAAAAAAAAAAAAAAAAAAAAAATCAGAAAAATAAATACTTACTAATAATAATAATAAAAATGATTATTAATTACAATTATTTTTTATAAAACAATAAAGTAATCACAATCAAAACATCATGAAAGAACGTATTGTATGCACTCGATTGAACGCGTAACGAAAGTCAAACACGCCGTATAGTAAGCATATATTAAATTGTTAATTGGTTATTAATTGGAGTACGAAAACGATGGAAATCATGCGCGATTAATGGAACTGCGGTAAGGGGATGTTTTTTTTTTTTTTTTTTAATAGGTCTTTACAGTCTACGTGCTTTGAGATTCATGTTTAGGTGCTCCGAATTGCTCGTTTTTACCGTAAATCATTTATATACGAGGGTACTCGACTTTCGCGTCGTTACGTAGGAAGATATTCGCAGTCGACGATAAAATATGTCTGCTACAAGGCTCCATCCAATTATCGAGCTGCATATCGTCGTTTCAAAGGCCGCAAAGACCACTACCATTGCCTCTCCGATCGCAATCTATCGCAGATCTATCGGAGCTCCTGCACTACGTATTTCGGCATCGCGGATATAACACTAATTGATCTTACGATTACTATATATAGGAGATTAGAATAGTCGCGAACTGTTAAGTTGAATCTTCGAGGTCCTAAACGCAATTTCGAGTGAAAGCTTCAGAAATTTCTGAAGAGTTAGGGGAACCTGCTGTTTTCGCGTAACTCTTCAGTTCGGTTAAAAAAAAAAAAAAAAAAAAAAAAAAAACAATTTCAAAACCGTTGACTATACAGGGAGTGTAAATTTACAAAATGGGAAATTTAGAAAAGTGTTCGGATTTCACGCATAGAGAGCGCAAAGTGTCGCAAAGTTCTACGAGTCACTGTAGTGTCGATTGGGAAAATGGTCTATGTTACAGGGCGAATTCAGCACACAGCATGCGTGACCGCTCGCTAAATCGAGAACGTTACATTGGGATTTTCTATCGTAAACATTTTTCAGTGAATTTCGATCGTTGAAATGTTATATTAAAAGCGCAGACCACTCTACGTGAAAATCAAAATCAATCAACGAACTTTTTCACAGAGCGAGCAACGTGCAAGTTGCACCTTCGCACCTTTTTTTTCACTAACCTTTTGCCGAATAGAGGGGCTAATAATTGTTATAACCGTTCCCAAAGCGCAGCAGCGGCAAGAGTTCCGTCGAGAGTAACAAAAAAAAATGTCTACCGTTTTCGCGTAACTCTTCAGTTTGGTTGAAAAAAAAAAAAAAAAGCAATTTCAAAAGCATCGAACACACGGGAAGTGTAAATTTACAAAATGGAAAATTTACAAAACTCTTCGGATTTCCGCGCAAAGTGCGCGCAAAGTGTGACAAAGTTCTACGAGTCACTGTAGCGTTCGTTGGTGAAACGATCTGAAAGTGAAAACGTTACATTGGGATATTTTATTGTAAAAATCTTTCGTTAAATTTTGACCGTTTAAATTTAATATGCCAAGCGTAGTCCACTCTACGTGGAAGCCAAAGTCAATCGACGAACACTCTCACAGAGCACAAGCAATGTGTAAATTGCTTTGCACCTTTTTTTTTCCACTAACCTTTTGCCGAATAGAGGGGCTAAAATTGTTACAACCGTTCCCAATGCGCAGCGGCAGCAGCAGCAGCAGCAAGAGTTCGCCTAACTCTTCAGCTCGGTTAAAAAGCGATTTCAAAAGCGTTGAGTTACACAGAAAGTGTAAATTTACAAAAGTGGAAAATTTACAAAACTCTTCGGGTATCTCGCAAAGTGCGCGCAGAGTGTGGCAAAGTTCTACGAGTCACTGTTGCGTTCGTTGGGGAAATGGTCTATGTTACCGAGCGAATTCAACACACGTATAAGTAAACGCTCGCGGTTTAACCGTGGAAAGATCAGAGAAATATATTGGAGAGCCCGCGGAGGGCTAATATTTGACTAGGAAGAGAAAAGCCGGACTTAAAGTGGATGGTTCTGCCGGTGCTGGCGATGGTGTTTCTGTCGAGGTTTCCTGGCCGGCGTCTCGCTAGCGCACAACTCGCGCAATTATCCGAAGCAGACCGCAATCGAGAGACCAATGGATTTTACTGAACTCGACGGTACGAGGTAGCGTTCAGTGACTGGCCACTTTTCCCGCACAGTACTCGACGACCATAAACTGTACGCAATCTGTGTATTGGCCGCTTTCTCTGACGAATTTTCGCGACGAGATTAGCCGTTGTTACGAAGCGGAGAATAGCTCTATAGGCGAGACGGTCACAGTGTATCCTCATGGGAATGTACACGTGGGTTTAACGGGCATTATCGCCCGCATTCTCCGAGCAATTTCAAACTTCGTGATATCACTCGCACGACCGAGTGCCGTTAAACGATGCGCGGAACTACGCCACCCGCAAAATACGCAGTGCCACGCGATGGTTTACCGTGGCTGCTTTGATTGCCGGCAATTAGGGCTCTTACGCCGGATTAGGGAGATCCAATCGAGAGACACTGATGTGGTCGGAGAGACGCGGATGACGGAAATTCTACGGGTGACTGACGTATCGTCTGCATAGTCTTGTCGTTATCGGCCATCGTACGGCAACTAAACGTCTACACGATAGTTTCCGTGAATGACCGCGAAATAGCGACAATTGCACTTCTATCGTCCAATTAAATTCAATGCCATTGTGCACATCGCCGAATGAAAATCCACGGCGAGTCTGGGGGAAAAAAAAAGTATATGCGAAAAATATATTTTACATAGACAAAGTACGATTTGCAAAGCGGCAAGTTTAAGCTTTTAAGGTAGCTCCATTGTTACACTGTCAAAAATATCATGAAATTTACAACACGTTCGATCTAAAAAGCTACATTAAATCTAAAACTTTGGTATATGACATTAGAATTCATATAGATTTTTATTTGAATTTTAATGATTTAATCTTAAATGCAATAACTGTATATTAAAATTATCGATGATGGCGTTCAAAATAAGGACATTCGTATACGTAAATTATGCTATTGTCACAAATATTATACAGACAATATTATTTTTCATATACCGATGACGCAATATTCTTAAACACCTCTCAATGAAATTTCATTTACTGTGTATGCATAAAACCTCTTATACATTTCATGAATTTTCAAACGGAAATTTTTAACAGCGCATGTCTGATGCGACCTAAGTTTCATAGAGGAGTGTGACATAGAATCACAAACACTTGCCGAACGGACAAAAATCTCAACAAAAAAAAAAATCATGCATATGGGAGGTGCTGAAAATATTGATTGTACATAATAATAATTTCGAAAAAAATTTTACTAACAAATCACTCAAAGATAAATATTGTACGACAAAGTACTCTGCAAACTAATTTTTTTTGCTCATACTTCTTTTCCGTTACGATACAGATTATTGACACCGCAAAATATTTATGTCGTACATCGAAATTTATCGTGCATTTTCTACCCCAATGAAATATAATTTTACAGTATTTTTTTCGAACGTGACATGAAAATATTTTATTATCAAAGAAAATGGAAATATTTTACAGCTAAATTAATTGGTGAATTGCGGCAGTGATCGACACGGATCTTATGTCTGTAGTATAACTTATGTCCGTAGGCAATTTTGCAAATTTTACCCCGAAGCCCGCCCTGCAACGTCTCAACTCGGTTACATTCGTCCCGCATGGAAGATACAAATTCGCTCGTTCTATGCTCCCAAATGTCACAACGGTGCGAAGAAGTTCGTTCAGACACGGAGATAATTAGGCCAATTGCGTATTCATGGAATTGCGGATACGAACGACGAAATTATACCTATATTTCCGGAGTTACAGAATATAAATGCTAACGCTGATAATGGTGGAAGGTCCAGAAAGGGACAACGGAGTAAACGAGTCAAGGAAAGTTTCGGAAACGCAACGGTCCGCGGGATAATGCATTCCGTAAAGTTGGATGATTCGCGCGCGTTAGTCCCGACGAGCGGGAAGACTCGATGAAGCTTTCGAGCGTTACGGAAACGCGCAGGTGGAACAGAAGCGGGAGGGATGTTTAACTGCTCATAAAAATGAGACGGAACGCGCGACAGGGAACAAGTCAGGTACCCCCCCCCATGGAAATAAAGTATATTCGGAAATACATTCGAGATGTATTATTTTTATACTTCATATTATTATTACTATTATTATTATTTATTGGATGCATAGATGCAAGAAAGTACAGTAAAGAGTAATCATTTACATCAGATTAATTAATTGTTGGGTTGGCTAGCGCCAAATTCTTGTTTCGCAGAGTACAATTTCTTTTCTTTCAAAAATGAGACGGAACGCGCGACAGGGAACAAGTCAGGTACCCCCCCATGGAAATAAAGTATACTCGGAAATACATTCGAGATGTATTATTTTTATACTTCATATTATTATTACTATTATTATTATTTATTGGATGCATAGATGCAAGAAAGTACAGTAAAGAGTAATCATTTACATCAGATTAATTAATTGTTGGGTTGGCTAGCGCCAAACTCCGTGACCACAAAATTCTTGTTTCGCAGAGTACAATTTCTTTTCTTTCAAAAATGAGACGGAACGCGCGACAGGGAACAAGTCAGGTACCCCCCCCATGGAAATAAAGTATATTCGGAAATACATTCGAGATGTATTATTTTTCTACTTAATATTATTACTATTATTATTATTATTATTATTATTATTATTATTATTTATTGGATGCATAGATGCAAGAAAGTACAATACAGAGTAATCATTTATATCAGATTAATTAATTGTTGGGTTGGCTAGCGCCAAACTCCGTGACCAGAGAATTCTTGTTTCGCAGAGTACAATTTCTTTTCTTTCGAGCACCGCATAAGCCCTATATCATAGGCTTGTTCGCGATCACGAATCCTTATACTACCCCGTATAAACTTCCTGTCCTTACTAACGTAAATAAAAATTTAAATAAAGAAAAATAAAATATTAATATTATTTAGATATCATATTGCAATATTTTGTTCCGAAAGACATATAACACATATATTTCTCCGAAATATTGTATATTATGGATATAAAAGATAGTATACTTGTAAAGTACACGCTTTAATATACTTGCTCTTATATATTTTCTTATAAATCGTATATATACTTTCCATATGGTTTATATAATTTTTATGACATGTCTATATATTGAAACATATAACCAATAATATTTTGATTTTTTTATTTAAAATATATCGATTGTACATCGAAAGATATAAATGACATATATATATAGTCATCCAGAATGTATGCTTGCAAATTCAAAATCTTATGAAGTGACAATAGAAACTGTTTATCAAATTCAACAACTTGTTGCCCTGAATAGAATATATTTGTTGCTGTCGTTGATTTTTTTTAAGCTCATATTTATGAAACTCAAAGAATGATGAATATTGAAATAGGTAAAAATCAATTTACCTGTCGGAATTAAATGGAATATAATGTGTTGAATTTATGGAAAATGTTAGTTGAAATGATTTTTTAAATTCCTTTCACACACAAAGTGTCCTCTGCGAGAAAACCAAGTCATTTCAGAGTATGCTCTATTATAGAAGACGCTTTGTGAAAAGAAAAAAAAAAAACCACATAACGAAGACACGTGACAATTTTGATTATCAGAGTATAATTTTTGCTTCGAATAACAAGCGGAGCGGAAAAATATTTTTTGCGTATCATCGTGGCGAACATGCATATGCATGAAACATTATGTACTTACAACTTACAGAACAATGTGTTAGAGTCTATCATGCCTAATTTATAAGTTTACAAAATTTCATTTTCAACAAAATTGACTCATTTCCGGTTGAAAAATAAGATATTTAAACGAAAAGTGACGTACACAGTGAAAATAATTTCTTAAAATCGAAATACGAAGTATCGTAACAATAATTTTGTTAAATAAGTGACAAACTCGATTGTTGACCTTTGAATATACGAACCTGTCCTCTTATTTTTCCATGTCATTGACAATTTTAGTTTGAACTTTTTTTTTTTTGTAAAACTAAAAATCGCACGGTGGAATCGGAAAATTAACAAATAAAAAATTGTACACGCTTGTCGACAACAAGTTGTTGTACAAAAGTACAAATATTTTTTACTGTGTATTTTCGGTATTTCGTAACTTCACAGCCGGATAATTGAATCGCCCGACTATGAAAGTAACGTCGGTGCCTTCCATGCCATTGTTCATTACAGAGCCGAAAAAAAAAATGTAGGTCAAAGTCAGATAGATCTTCATCGTTTTTGGTAAATCAATCATTGTCGATGTCATTTCCAGTCCGTGAGATATCAATGTCGGCTACGAGTATAATCGTACTGCCGTGACAAGAGTTGAGCTAATTGTCTGCGGTACAGTACCGACGAGGAAACGCGAAACAGTTTTGAATTGCGAAACAAAGTTGGGCGTACATTAATTGCTTTATATATTTCAACCGATCTGCATGATTTTCAGTATTCCATTAGTAGCGCGGATACGCCGCGCATAAATTTGTATTCCCTTACAAAAGTTCGCTTATCTCTATGCACATTGGATTTCTCTCGACGTAAAATTCAGGTCGGTTTCGAGAGAACTCACGTAAAGACGCGACAACGTTAAATCCCCGTGGGTTGGACACCGGGCACATAAGTTCAGGCGTAATGATTCGCCTACGCCTCTCCGAAAGATCGACTAGACTAATGTGAGGCATGTGAAGCTGTCACGTCCCGCGTATATCCTTAATGGAATTGCTTTTTCCCCTACAACGCAGAGGGTCATACACATACCGCATAGACGTTGAAGCACGCACGAGCCTTGCCCTCTTCTAACTCGTGTCACTTTGATATCCGGCGAACCCCCCCCCCCCCCTGGGAACGCAATTTTCGAAACCACAGTGTTATACCCTTTGGTATACGTTGGTACATTCGTCACGGACGAAGCTCGATGCGTACTACGCTAATAACGAGACGGCAAAGTACCAGTTCAAAGTCAGAGAGTTGTAGCACTGGATACATGCTGATTATTGCATTTGGGACCAAATTCCTTAAACGATGTTTTTTTTTTTTATTGCTACCGATCAATTTGGATACATGCTAGTATGGCGATTGCTCGGGAAAAATGATCAGATATGATTAATGTAATAATGAATACATATTTTGGAAAGTTCGTCGTTCGTTCGTCCCCCTCACCGAAAATAACTACTTGGGGTCCGGTAGGGACTGCTGGAGGTACAGCAGTTGCTATTGGCAATGCAGTAGTTACTACACATGTAGTTACTACTTCTTAGCAGTTACTCCTCATCAGTCAGTAAAAACTCTTACTGAGAACGTGGTGGTTCCACTACTTTTAAGCATCGATTACAATTTATAAGTAGGACTACTGAAAACTACAAGTAATACTCAGTAGTTAACTACTGGACATTCGTAGTAGTTTCGAGTATTTACCTGCTGCAGATTTATTTTACCTGCTGCAGTAGTTCAGGGTAGTTAACCACTCAAACTATCCAGGAATGTTCAGTAATTAGCTACTCCAGATTTCCAGTAGTTTTCAATAGTCCGCCAATTTAGTACTGAACAGTTGTTAGCGAAAATAACTACCTGGTGTCCAGTAGTGACTACTGGAGGTTCAGCAGTTGTTACTGGCAATGCAGTAGTTACTACACATGTAGTTACTACTTCTTAGCAGTTACTCCTCAACAGTCAGTAAAAACTCTTACTGAGAACGTAGTGACTCTACTACTTGTAAGCAGTGATTACAATTTATAAGTAGGACTACTGAAAACTGCAATCAATACTCAGTAGTTAACTACTGGACATTCGTAGTAGTTTCGAGTATTTACCTACTGCAGATTTATAGTAATTCAGGGTAGTTAACCACTCAAACTATCCAGGAATGTTCAGTAATTAGCTATTCCAGATTTCCAGTAGTTTTCAATAGTCCGCCAATTTAGTACTGAGCAGTTGTTAGCGAAAATAACTACCTGGTGTCCGGTAGTGACTACTGAAGGTTCAGCAGTTGTTACTGGCAATGCAGTAGTTACTACACATGTAGTTACTACTTCTTAGCAGTTACTCCTCAACAGTCAGGAATAACTCTTACTGAGAACGTAGTGACTCTACTACTCGTAAGCAGTGATTACAATTTATAAGTAGGACTACTGAAAACTGCAATCAATACTCAGTAGTTAACTACTGGACATTCGTAGTAGTTTCGAGTATTTACCTACTGCAGATTTATAGTAGTTCAGGGTAGTTAATCACTCAAACTATCTAGGAATGTTCAGTAATTAGCTATTCCAGATTTCCAGTAGTTTTCAGTAGACCGCCAATTTAGCAACCGATTCGTTCGATCAGAGTAATCAGATTACAATTTTTATAACCGACTACTCATAATCTTAAGACGGCAACGTGTTAAAGTGTTATTGCGAATAATAAATTATGTACACCCATCAAGTTCAGTTTTCGTTCGACGAAAGATAATGGCAATGAACATTCAATCAAGTGACCCGATTAACCGGGCTTTTCACCATATGCGTATCTGCGCTCTTCCACGAGTCTATTTCAGACACTACCATGACTGTTGGCAATTCCATTTCGGCATCAGCAGAAAGCGGCCGCGCGGGGACACCCATGTCATCACTATGGTGGGAGGGATCTGTCACCATGAATTTCGACTGATAACCGAATCGATTAATTTGCCGGACCATAGCATCCCGTCACACTCGAAAGCCCGACAAGCCGCTGTGGCTTATGCTCACAGGCCGAAGAGAACATCCAGTTGACAGCATGCGGGTGACATACCCATTGTCTTTCTCAACTATCACGCCCCTCGCACTTTCGAGGATCCGAATTTTCATCGTTCTAAGGATCTAAGAAATGTTGCAGGTGTCCACTTGGGCTAATCATCCCAGAACTCTATGGATGTAGTGGCAGTTAAAGTGCATTTATCGGCAATTAACGCTTAGTTTTATACAACTATATAAACATAAGGAAGAGCGGGGCAAAATGGGGCGATGGGGCAAAATTGGACAGTGGCGCAAAACGCCATAATCCAATTAACTTTTGGATGGAACAATGGGGTAAAAAGGGACAGAAAATCCCAATGTATCGACAGGCCAAAATGGGACGTCCAAAAATAATTGGAAACTTGCATTTTTATCACTGTCCCATTTTGCCCCGCTCTCCACCCTACCTATATATAATATATGCACAATGTACCTTGCCAAAGTGCCTACGACTAAAGTTTTTTTTGTTTGTTTTTTGTTGTTCACCACCCATAATCGCTGCCACATATACCGGGACAGTAAATTTAGTTGGACAAACATTGTTTGCACCTGCCATTCTTATCACAGCTATTCCCCAAGGGCAATGGACTTTTCTCGTTGGATATTTTATCAGCGAGATTTTATCGTTCGGTAGTCTCTCACACCCCGAAGATTCTTGGAGAATTCATTGGCTATACCCGGGAGGCTCGTTTGTCAGGCAAATCCGAAAAATAACCTCAAGGCATCCGAAGAATAAGCTTCTTTCGCACGATAATGCGGCAATTTCTTTTTTTACATTTTTTTTTTTGTTTCTTTTTTTTTCGACGCTCTTTTAATCTCCTCTTCCCGTTGTTGTCCAGAGAATTATGGTCAGAGCGGAATGCAGGCGTTTCGGGAGCTCGCCGAGAAAAATGGGGTTTGCGTCGCGAGAGAAGACGCGGTACTCTCGACAGCCGAGGACTCGGTGTTCGACGGAGTCCTGACGAATCTTCAACAGGATCCATATGCAAATGTAGTAGTTTGCTTCTGCGAGGGTATGACGATGAGGGGACTACTCGCCGCTACCAAGAGGCTCAACCTTACCGGACGATTTCTTTTCATCGGCAGGTAAATAATAATAATAATAATAATAATAATAATAATAATAATAATAATAATAATAATAATAATAATAATAATAATAATGAGGCTGAAGGACCCAGGTCGATGGCCCTTTGCCAAGGTGTAAAATTAACATTAGTTAAAAAAAAGCTGTAAACATGAACTTTGGCAATGAATCTCTTGTACTACGAATAATAATAATAATAATAATAATAATAATAATAATAATAATAATAATAATAATAATAATAATAGAGCTGAAAATATGATGCAGTACGTAGAACCCGGTTTATCCGAGCTAATGTGGGGAGAGCGTTGAAATCTCGGATAACACATACTCAATTCAAACACATATACTACTATAATATATATATATATTTTTTTAAATAACACCATTGACTCCAAAATCGGAACTATTCTATTGCATCTCGCAAAGCAAACTTGTAGAATTTTAACCGCGTATGCCGCTTTATACGAGTTTTATGGGAGTTTTCCGTATTATCCGAGCCTTCAGCTCAGCTATCGCGGTGGCTCGGTTAATCGAAGGTCGGATAAACGAGGTTCTACCGCAGGCCGAATGAACTTTGCAGAATTAGCATGGACCCAAAAGAAGTCTAGGATGGTCAAATTTTCGTATTGTATGACTGTACAATACTAAAAATAAAATTAAATCATCGTTATCATAAGTGAAGAACAAACAAATTCGACGACTGCTATTGAGGCTCGATTTCGATAAGGAAAAAATGGCCATATTAGTGACGTGAACGATTTACAAGCACACAACAAACCGGGCTTACGCGGGTCATAGACCAGAGAATAAAGCACCAACTTGAGTGGCAACTTGAGTTCAAACTTGGGACCGTACATTTTTTTCTTTTTTTTTTGGTTGCCCTCCCAGTGTTTCGCGAGTCCTCGGCGCTAGAACCGCGACGGGGGTGACGAGGTGAAAATATCCGCGAGCCCCGAGACACAGGCGGAAGTCTTTGCTCCTTTTTGCCGGCGACCGATTCAGATGAAAAAAAGAAAGAAAAAAAAAAAAAAACGAAACCGAACAGTGCAAAAAACACCAAGCCAGATAAAGAAAAAAAAAAAAAAAACGAGGGCACGGAAAGCTCCGCTATCAGTCGGGGGGGGGGGGGGGGTAGTTCTGATCGAGGACTCGCGTCCCTCGCCTTTTCCACTGGGCCTACGGACTAGCTGAAAGCGGGAAAACTCCCGGGGAACGAACGGAAGTTAGTTACCGAGCGGATGTCGGTACCCGAGAGCAACCGTACAGCGCCAGTTGCGCTTGAACCTCATCCCCCCCGATAACCCGCTCGCAACCCGTCGATTACAGCACTCGGTAAATGTGGTCGCATTTACGGTTACCAATTTCCTACACGGGGAAACCCCTCGGTTTACCTCCCGATAGTCCTGCGATGCTCGCCATGATAGGAAAGGCGAATATCGGCAAAAATTGAAAGTAAAAAATAAAAATACCGTGTTACACAAATTATGATCTCTTGTCGACCCTTCGAGCGACGTTGAAGAAATCGGATTTTCCCTCTTTCCGCCCTTCGACAAAAAAAAAAAAATCGTTTACCTCTCCAATAATCCCGTACAAAGCTGTCGTTGTGTATTTGGACGAAAAAAAAAAAAAAAAAAAAAAAAAAAAAAAAATCCAACGATTGAGCACCGAACCGATTTTCGCAGCGACGGTTGGGCGGATCGCGACGACGTTGTCGAGGATCTCGAGGGCGAGGCCTGGGGCAGCCTCTCCATAAGAATATACTCACCTTACATAAACGAATTCGACGATCACTACTTCGCTCTGAATCCATTCAACAATTCGCGTAATCCGTGGTTCGTCGAGTTTTGGCAGCACAAGTTCAATTGCATTATGCCGAAAACCATTGGCGCCGAGGAGGAGAGCGAGGAGAACGGAGCGACGGAGGTGGAGGACGTCGACGAGGAGGGTCAGCGAATCGCTCACGTTACCGACGTGCCGGACACCAGAAGAGTATGCAACGGTGAGTTAAAATTCTTTAAAGACCGAGTTTACTTCGGATGGGGCAAAAGCGATGAATATGGACGACTGAAAAATTTGCCGATTAAATTGAACATTTTTCAATTTTCTGGGGGAGGGGGGGGGGGTTGGGGTGGGGGGCCACCTCATATTTTCGTGAGGTATAATATTAAAATACAAAAAATTATAAACTGAACTTAAAGTGAAAGCGAAAAATGTGAGATTTCCTTGGAACTATCCAGCACTTATAAATTATAATGTTTAAGAAGAAACTCTGCGAAATCGTTATGAAATCGAAGGATTTTTTAGGGATTCGGAGGGTCTAAAGAGCAAAATTTTCGACAAACATAGCTGATAGTTACAAAATTTTTGTAGAAGATGAAAATCCGTCGAGGACAAATAACCGAATGTTTTATTTGAAAATATATGTTTCTTGCGACAAAAGTTAAATTAAAAAAAAAAAAAAAAACCTAAGGTTTGTCTTTTCTGTCAAAGGGAGTCCACAAATTCCTTCAATGATCAAAAGGCATAAAATACTCTGTTTCTTCTTATAACCCTTACACGTTTTATTATGAAAATCATGAAATTTCGTGCGCCATTCTTGAATCCCATCAGCTACAAGGTTGAATACTTAAAATACTTAAGTTACAAAATTTAAGTTTTTTTTTTTTTTTTTTTTTAATCCATGTTTGTGTCAACACACACGCAATGGTTCATCTTATCTTGTCGGGCCACATTCACCACATATCCTCTACATAGCATATTTAAAAAGTATCTATACTTCATACACAGATAATGTATTTTATCGATGTGTGTGCGCATCAAACACACATGTATATTTCGCATATTTCACACTTAACGATTGCACAAAGTCTTTCACGTCCTCGCTATGATTTATGGGATTTAGAAACAGAAATTTTAGATTACCGAAGATTTACCGGAAGACACAGCGAGACCGGAATGGTACGTCACTTATGGTTGAAAAATGAGATTTTCAAGACGAACGTAAAGGATTTTTAGTTGAATTTTTTTTTTTTTTTTTCGCACGACGGTAGTGCAGAGCCCTGTTGAGCACTGCACTATTGTGCACAATTCACCGAGGCGCACGGAGTTACATAAATCATGCATCTTCCTATGCCGAGTGAAACTCACTTCATGTTCACGGGGTCGACGATTAACACGTGGAAAGCGTGTGGAAACAATGTTTTCGTGTTTTAGATTCTAGGAACCCCCTTCGACTCCATTCGACTCGACTATACATACGCGATCGACTCCAATACCTGCCTCGACAACCCTTATCACACCTGCTTCTACTCTTCACATCCCTCTCCACCTCAGTCGATTGTTTCCTCGGCGTAATGACGTGTGAGAGGCTCCCACGCACGTGTGCACACGTATGAGAAATACAGAGGTTCACCTAACACACACACACACACACACACACGTACGCGCACATCGGTCCTACCTCTCGAGAGGCACGCCCGACCAGATTCAGATTATGCCTGAATTCAGTCCGGGGTTCAATGCGGACATTGTCGTTTCTCAAATATATGTCTATGTATATGTATATGTATATGTATATGTATATGTATATGTATATGTATATGTATATGTATATGTATATGTATATGTATATGTATATGTATATGTATATGTATATGTATATGTATATGTATATGTATATGTATATGTATATGTATATGTATATGTATATGTATATGTATATGTATATGTATATGTATATGTATATTACGGCTCCGGTTTCTCATCAGGTTTATCTTCCCTGCGCCCTTACATCACTCTGTCGTTCCATCATCGCCGTTATATTCTTCGTGAAAATAATAAGAAAAAAAAAAAGAAACTTTCCGCCACCGCGGAAATTAATCGAGCTCCAGCTTATTAAAACTTGAGAGCGCTGTATAGCTCGGAACTTGTTGTATAGCGGAGCATTTTTTTTTTTTTTTTTATTATTATAGATATTACCGGTTATTAATTGAAGGTCTAACGAGGAACGCAGCTTCCGTTAGGCCTAATTGGCATGTTTTCCCTTTGACCTAACACGCGAATACAGCGAAACCTTTTGTTACTCGAGACTCTGAGCCTTTGTCGAAATTAAAAGAGGCGCCTGAGTAAAATTACGAGGGGTCTGGGAAGTAGTGAGGGGGGGGGGGGGGGGGGGGGCGTTCGAGTCACGAGCCGGCAAAGGGTAATGAAATATCGCGAAGGTGGGTGGCGCAAAGTTCATATCGAAACGAGAAACTCGCAATTAGCTAATTAAATAATCACACGAGTTTTCGCGGAAATTAATGCACATGTGTATACAGTATTTTTTTTTTTTTTTTTTTCGTCCCAAATAAGTACTACGGCCAATATCCAAGGGTTTTCAATCACTCAAAAAATCCACAATATTTCTGAAATATATGGGAATAGTATATTGTAATATTCTACCGAAATATTGCAACGAAACACTTCAGAAATATTTTCAAAAAATATTTTTGGCAAAATATTTGTCGAACGTCACAATGTAAGATTTATGAGACGACAAAAAAAAAAACAAAAATGTTTTCAAAATGTTTGTAAAGATATTTTAGACATGTTTGGAAAATTAGTGAAATATTTTGCAATAAATTAGAACCTCGATTATCCGAACGTGAATTTATTTTATCCGAAGCTTTATTATTCGAATCATTGCCCGCAAAATTTCGTTCTTACATATCGTTGAGCGTTACTTTGTTGAAGGCGCGTACACCCTTGTATCATGCGCTCATACAACAAAAAATTGCCGACTTTGTAAAAAAACAATGCTTAAAAGTAAGCGTTCAATAGTATGCTCCAAAGTATCCCCAGAATGTTTCTATGCGAATTTATATTAAAAAAAAAAAAAAACAAAAAAAAAAACTCATATTCATTACGTATGTTATTATAATAATTATTTATTATAACAAAAAGAATGCTTAAAGTAAGCGTTTAATGATATGTTCCAAAGTATACATAGAATGTTTCTATGCGAATTTATATGTATATAAAAAAAAAACTCATATTCATTACGTATGTTATTATAATAATTATTTATTATAACAAAAAGAATGCTTAAAGTAAGCGATTAATGATATGTTCCAAAGTATACATAGAATGTTTCTATGCGAATTTATATTTAAAAAAAAAAAAAAAAAACTCATATTCATTAGGTACATTATTATAATATTATTTATTCATAACTCGATTATCCGAATAATCGTTATTCCGAACTGATCCGAATAACTGATCGGCCCTTAATTCGTTCGGATAATCGACGTTCTACTGTGTTGCTATAAAATATTTTTTAAACATTTCAGAAATATTTTCGCGTTTTGTGGTTGTTGTATCCACATACTAAAAAAAAAAAAAAAAAAAAAAAAAAAAAAAAAAAAAAAAAAAAAAAAAAAAAAAAAAAACTGTGCAAACGGCAGCGCCGTTAGCTTCTTACCTTGAAAAAGATATTGCGTATTGTCGAATCACCCCGACTTACTGCCCATTAGAGAACCGCGACGAGCCCCAACGAGAGCCGAAGCTGCCTCTTTGACATTGTATTCGATTAGCGGAGCGTTTGTAATACGGCGCAATATTCGTCGTCGGATCATGCACCGTACGGAACGAGGCCTTACTACTTACTTGCCCCGTGCACTCTCGCACATGCCTGGACGACGAGGAAGTTTGCCGTTCCTCTCGTTATCTCTCCTCCTACATAGATATATCGGTGGGCTTCCGCGACGCGATCGCGTCCTCTCACCGAACATCCCTTATCGCACCCACCTCGGCGAACGACGTCACCCGATTGTTTTCGCGTGATAGCGATGCCACGGGGGCTTGTGCTCGTGCTTGCGATCCGCTGTATACAGTGCCGTTCGATTGGCTATCCGTCGTCTGGAAACCGGGCACAGAGGCCTCTATTCATCGCCTCGACGATACTCCGTTACATTGTCACGCGATTTTTCCCACCGTTCTAGCGCGTTTAGGGGCTGCTTGGACCTGTTCCTGTTTCACTGGCCGAAATAGATGATTTCGTAGTTTTCACTTTACGTCGTTGCTGTGCGACGAGTATGCTACAAATTTTACAGTACTGCATTAAAAACATAAACCATTCGGCGTGCACTCGAATTTCGGTCGAAATCTTTCGGAATAATAGAGAAAATCGAATATTAAAAATTGTCGAGGAAACCAACATAGCGGCTGAAATGCTTAAAGCATCCTTTCTGTTGGATATACAAAAAAAATTATAGATTTTACACACGTCAAAAGGTTGTGAACGGCGATTCTGTGAATTTCTCCGAATATTCCAAAATCATCGGAAAGTTGCTCACTCAAAAGACAATCGCGCCAAGTGTAAACTGCGATTACTCAGTCTATCAAGAACTTGCGACGGGTGATTAGAGCCGATGAACACGACCGAACGAAGTGTCGGGCACGATGCGGAGCCAACCTGGCCGTCAATCGTGACACTACGTTCGCGGACTTTCGCAAACTATGACATTCGGTTTTCTTAATTCCTCGTCAGTTTTCAATCAAAATTTAACTGCACTCCGAAGCGTTTATGTCATTATCATAGTCCTGTATGATTTGAAGCGTATGCGTAGTACATTGACAATGCTAAGTCGGAACAGAAAAATTAGTTAGGTCCATCGGTAAAACAGGTAAAGCAGGTTCAAAAGTTAAAAAAAAAAAAACAGCTCCAGCATCCTCTTAACTTATTCGATGTTTAAACTTTAAGTAAATTTCGACGAAAACATTAATTACACTACGTAATTATGTTTGCCACCGCACAGTGTAATGGAGCTTCTCGTGACGAGGGTTTCTGAGAATTTTTCATGATTCGCATCGTCGAGCAAAAGCTTCGTCCGGTGAGAGATTCGGTGCTTTCTGAATTCCTTGCTTCTTCCGAATGCGCAGTTCCATTTCACATTTTTTTTTTTTTTTTTTTTTTTTTTTTTTTTTTTTTTTTACTTTTGCTGCGTCGTGGAGGAAACTTCGTTTTCGTGAATTTTATTGTTTTTCGAGATTTTCATGCAAACTTCTTGTGAATGTTCGAAGACTCTGCGAAGACATCACTTGCGTCTGTAGCTCGTATAATTTTTCAGATAGTTGCCGAGAAAAAAATCGACCTAAATGAATTGTCATGGAGCGACGTTTTCTATTGAATTTTTGCGTTTTGTACCATTTTTAATTTTGATTTATGGAAAAATCGCATTTCACAACAGTCACAAGTTTCCGTTTCAAATATTTAGGTAGAAACTAAAGTTAAATGACAGATTTCAGATGCAAATAATCCATCAGCCGTGGTGCCGAAGTCGCCTATAAGAAATATTTTTTGTTACGGGAAAGATTTTTAATTAAAAAAAATGTATATAATCGTGAGCTTCAAAAATCTTCTCTGTCACAACCGCACTTCGTTTCCTTCATATTTTACATGACAATGAAAAAGTATATTTATATTGTCATTGGTTTTTAAGATTTTTTTTTTTTTGCTTCATAGAGGAAACTTTATTTTAATTAAATATGAAAAAATTGTGGAAATTAATTAACAGATCGCTTCCTCATTTATTGCAATTTTGAGCGTAGTTTCCTCTACGAGGAAGCGAAAAGTCGATCAATGAACTTTTTCATAGATAAATCTGTGCGCGAAATTGTGGTAAATGAGAAAGCCATGTGCAAATTACTTTCCACCATTTTTCTTTTCTTTTTCTTTTTTTTTTTTTTTTCTTTCGCTGTATTATTTTTCGTTCCAATACGCGACGATTTCCCGCTTCTTTTTTTAGAACCATCATTTTTTTTTTAGAATCATCGACAATCCTTTCGACATTTTTTTTTTTTCGCTGCATAATTTTCTGCCCGACTGGACGATGATTTTTTGGCCATTTACGCAATTCGCCGTGAATTCGATGCGCGGTATTGAATCGATTTCTAGCAGCCAGGCCGTTCGACTAGATTGTCTTTTTGAGCAATCTCTCGTCGGTCCAAATCGTATCGTTCGGTCATGCGGCTGTAACTGTCGAAAATTGCACCCTCGCGAAAACCGGCGCGCGCGCGCGCGCGCGCGTGTGTGTGTGTGTGTGTGTGTGTGTGTGTGTGTGTGTGTGTGTGTGTGTGTGTGTGTGTGTGTGTGTGTGAGTGTGTGTGTGTGTGTGTGTGTGTGTGTGTGTGTGTGTGTGTGTGTGTGTGTGTGAACGAGTGTGTTTTCACGCGAAAGTTCACGATTAGCGCGCAATACCGGACTCACAAAAATTGCCATCATCGATGTTTCTGACTGTCTATTATCGAAAATTCAACGCTCGATCGAAAACGTTTCGGCACTGTTGCGCAAAGTGGGCTTGCTCCGAAACGCTGTTGCGATGGTCTCGAAGAAAAAAAAAAAACCCCCATTTAGAAAAGTTAAAAAACAAAAAACGTATATATGCGAAAATATATTTTTTCATATAACTTCGTTCTTATGAATTTTAAATGTTATTAAATATATTTTCAACGAAAAATTGTATACGATTCATATGGTAATCATGACATACGAATTGTATGAAGTGTTTGCTCGTTTATAGAAAATGATGCTTTTTCGCGTATACCAAAGTGTACGATAAATATATCGTATATACATTATCGTCCGGAAATATTGAATATTCTAAATATATTTTCGTGAACGTACTTTTCCCACGGCTCACAACTTTTCATCGAAACTATGGCCCGATCCGCTGCGCACCGATGATTATAAATAAAACTGTTTCCGCTGAAATCTCTGGAGAATTGTCGCGTTTCGCAGACAATTCTCACGGATTCGTCCGGCGCACGATTTTACATGGAATAATAATGATAAAAGTCGATCAGAATGAATAATCGAAGTGACCGTTCGCAACATCGTTCGTCCATTTGGGCCAATTGCGGTGCTCGACAATTGCGAGATTTCGCTCTTTAAAATAACATTTTTTACATTTATCTTTCCATCAGTAAAAAACGAAGAAGCGAAAAAGAAAAAAAATTAATGTCGCCATATAAAATGGTGATTTTTTCGGATTATTTCCGTCGATAATGAGCTCTGCATTTCATTGTTTTCCCACTGTTCGCAATAGATTGCACGTATAGTGCATTGTCTTCGGCGAATTGTTATCGAAATAATATTCTGCATTGGGACGCCAATTGAATCGATCAGAGCCCGCGCACAGAAACGTCTGTGGAGTTGTTTAAAAAAATACAATAAAATAGGGGTACTTAAAAATCGGCAAAATTTATTTGAAGTTAATTGACATCGCTCACTACCCGCCGAAGGCGCGTCCGATCGCTAACAAAATCTGCAACAGTTTTGTTCAACGGGCGCAAACATTCGCGATCGAAAGCGAATATTTATTATCAAAAAAATATTATAATAATTTTATCAAAAAAATATTATAATAATTTTATCATAAAATATTATAATAATTTTATCATAAAATATTATAATAATTTTATCATAAAATATTATAATAATTTTATTATAAAATATTATAAAGAATGGTATTATAAAAAAAAAAAAATTAATTACCGTTTTATTACCGATCGCGGTATTGCAATTGCTCGAGGCGGTCGATGAGAGTTCGATCGGTTTAAATTGTCGATCGCGCGCAGTTTTTTTTTTTTTTTTTTTTTTTTCGGATATCAATAAAAACAGTCACGAGACAGATTTTCGCGTGTCTCCTTCGTCGATATTGGAGAACGGAAGGAAGTGGTAGTTTTCTTCCTATTTTCTTGTCTCGCTCGTCGCGTTAAGGCCATTCTGCAAGCCCTGCCGCGCGACATCAACCACCCGACATATGCCCTCAGGGTGAAGTCGCGGTGAACTGCTGAGAAGTCACGTCTTTGAAGGGCGCCGCTCGGCAGGGCTTTTCAAACTCGTCCAGACTTCGCCCCAAGCCACAGCATCGGCTCTGGAGCAGTCTACAATGTACCATCGTACAATATGCGCACTTGGCACAGTAAACGTTGAACCTCTCGGTGCAATTTACGAATTTAGCTTCATCAACTATCCAGCCCCGTTTTACCCAATTGTTCGCACATTTGCCTACAAGCCTCGCTTACGTATTCCTTTATGGTCTCGGGAACGTTTAATTACATTTCGGTAACCACCTAACCGGGGTCTTGGGTACAACCGCAAAAATTGTCCCGATGCACAAACGCCGAAGTGATTGCGTTTGTTTTTTTTTTGTTTTTTTTTTTTTTTAATACTGTCGCAAAGTACATTGAATCGGACGATTTAACTACACCGTCGGACGGCAATTAATAATATCGATTTAGTATATTCGTGCTTGAAAAGCGGGGCTTTTGTCGGTACAGTGGTAATGCTGCAGCGCGCGACATCGCCGGAGGGTCGGAGCGATGGAATTGAATCGTAATGAATCTCTCTTCATAAATATCTGCGCTATAATAAAGTCGATGCCGATTGGACACTCACACCGATACTCACAGACACTTTCAAGGATAATCACATATACTCACCGATACTCGTAGATACTTTCTCTGATACTCGCGGATGCTCACAGATGCACACAGATGCACACAGATGCAAACAGATACTCGCAGTTACTCGCCGTTACTCGCCGTTACTCGCGGCTACTCATAGATACTCGTAGATACTCATAGATACTCATAGAAACTCATAGATACTCATAGATACTCCTATACACTCGTAAATACTCATAGATACTCATAGATACTCCTATATACTCGTAAATACTCATAGATACTCATAGATACTCATAGATACTCACAGCTACTCGTAGATACTCGTAGATACCCGTAGATACTCGTAGATACCCGTAGATACCCGTAGATACCTGTAGATACTCATAGCTACTCGTAGATACCCGTAGATTCCCGTAGATACCCGTAGATACTCATAGATACTCATAGATACTCATTGATACTCGTTGATACTCGTTGATACTCGTTGATACTCGTTGATACTCGTTGATACTCGTTGATACTCGTTGATACTCGTTGATACTCGTTGATACTCGTTGATACTCGTTGATACTCGTTGATACTCGTTGATACTCGTTGATACTCGTTGATACTCGTTGATACTCGTTGATACTCGTTGATACTCGTTGATACTCGTTGATACTCGTTGATACTCGTTGATACTCGTTGATACTCGTTGATACTCGTTGATACTCGTTGATACTCGTTGATACTCGTTGATACTCGTTGATACTCGTTGATACTCGTTGATACTCGTTGATACTCGTTGATACTCGTTGATACTCGTTGATACTCGTTGATACTCGTTGATACTCGTTGATACTCGTTGATACTCGTTGATACTCGTTGATACTCGTTGATACTCGTTGATACTCGTTGATACTCGTTGATACTCGTTGATACTCGTTGATACTCGTTGATACTCGTTGATACTCGTTGATACTCGTTGATACTCGTTGATACTCGTTGATACTCGTTGATACTCGTTGATACTCGTTGATACTCGTTGATACTCGTTGATACTCGTTGATACTCGTTGATACTCGTTGATACTCGTTGATACTCGTTGATACTCGTTGATACTCGTTGATACTCGTTGATACTCGTTGATACTCGTTGATACTCGTTGATACTCGTTGATACTCGTTGATACTCGTTGATACTCGTTGATACTCGTTGATACTCGTTGATACTCGTTGATACTCGTTGATACTCGTTGATACTCGTTGATACTCGTTGATACTCGTTGATACTCGTTGATACTCGTTGATACTCGTTGATACTCGTTGATACTCGTTGATACTCGTTGATACTCGTTGATACTCGTTGATACTCGTTGATACTCGTTGATACTCGTTGATACTCGTTGATACTCGTTGATACTCGTTGATACTCGTTGATACTCGTTGATACTCGTTGATACTCGTTGATACTCGTTGATACTCGTTGATACTCGTTGATACTCGTTGATACTCGTTGATACTCGTTGATACTCGTTGATACTCGTTGATACTCGTTGATACTCGTTGATACTCGTTGATACTCGTTGATACTCGTTGATACTCGTTGATACTCGTTGATACTCGTTGATACTCGTTGATACTCGTTGATACTCGTTGATACTCGTTGATACTCGTTGATACTCGTTGATACTCGTTGATACTCGTTGATACTCGTTGATACTCGTTGATACTCGTTGATACTCGTTGATACTCGTTGATACTCGTTGATACTCGTTGATACTCGTTGATACTCGTTGATACTCGTTGATACTCGTTGATACTCGTTGATACTCGTTGATACTCGTTGATACTCGTTGATACTCGTTGATACTCGTTGATACTCGTTGATACTCGTTGATACTCGTTGATACTCGTTGATACTCGTTGATACTCACTGATACTCACTGATACTCATTGATACTCATTGATACTCATTGATACTCATTGATGCTCATTGATACTCTGGGTATGGGCCATGCTTGGGATATGGGTAGATCTGGCTTATTTTCCAAAACCGACGGGACCACGCGAAGCGCGCGCGCGCGCCGCCATCATTACTTGCTAGTAGCATATAAAGGTAATTGACCCTTCGATGCAATTTACGATTGTTAAAGGACGCCAGACGTTGACACCAGTTTCCATATTATATTTTATCAAATCCACTTATCGTTTAACTCCGGATTTAATGACGAGGAAAAGAAAACACGATTTCAATATCGATTGTTTGCCACGAGCATGTTTGCGATATTCATATAATTTTCGTGATAGTATTCGCGAAGCCGGATTTTCATGGGTATTGTGAAACATGACGGGATGAGGAGGGAGAATAGATTCAGAGTGAACGAAATGGAATGTTATCGAATAAATCCACCTGTTTTATCGACAGTAACACCGACCGGGCGACTCTCAATTTTCTTTTATGTTGGATCGATCGTTCGCAGGAACGGAAAAATTGTCGGAGCGTTACAAACAGGATCCAAAAATGAGTTTCGTAATGAAATCTTTCTGGGCCATGGCACACGGGTTGCACAGCATGCTCGAGGAGACATGCGGACGTGGCTACAACGGTGTTTGCACGGAGATGTATCCCTTCAACGGAACCCTCTTCAAGGTAACCAATCAAATACCGGCGATAGCATGAATTGGCTGAATGCAAAAAAAAAAATATAGAAAATAGTTCAATCAATATTTTTATCGCAAAAAAATGGCGTTCGGACGTGTAAGAGCTGTTTAACACGAGCTGCACCCAGAAAAATAATTTATTTGACGACCACCGTTTATTTGGGTCAAGTAAAATATTTATTTGATTTAAATAAATAATTATATAAATCAAATAAATATTTATTTAAATCAAATAAATATTTATTTAAATCAAATAAATATTTATTTAAATCAAATAAATATATATTTAAATCAAATAAACGTCGGCCGTCAAGTAAATTATTTTTTTGGGTGTGTTCGTCGAGACGTGACGTTTTTTTTTTTTTTTTTTTTTTTTCATGTAAAATAAAATTTTTTTAATTATCAATAATTAATGATTAATGATTATCGTTCGGACGCAGAATCACCTGATGAACATATCTTTTACCTTCGGCGAGGAGGACGTGGAGTTCGATCGCCGAGGTGATCCACCGGGCAGGTCGGTGCGTATGCTTACTTAAAAAATTTCGAAGCTCTCTGTGCTCTCCCTTCGATATTATTGTATCGCCTAATCTGTCCGCGCTCTGATCCTGTCGACTGTCAAATGAAACGAAATTTTATTTGACGAGAAGAATTATGCTGACGAACGACTAGGTTTGACTGCAGAATGTTAATTGTGCAAATGTTAAACGCTGCAGATACGAGATTCTCAACTTCCAATTGATGTCAAACGGTAGCTACGGTTACGTGCAGATCGGTGACTGGAACAACGGGACGCTCATGTTCTCGGGGAGTCCCCAAGCCCGCAAAGCAGAGCTCGTCACCAGTGTCTGCTCGAAGCCCTGTGCTCCTGGACAGTACAAGGTAAATTAATACGCTAAGCAAACCTTATATACCTTACAATTACAATTTTTATTATTGTTGGATGCATTTATTCTCAGAAAAAAAAAAAAAAAAACGGAGAACAGAGAACAGAGAACAGGGAACAGGGAACAGGGAACAGGGAACAGGGAACAGGGAACAGGGAACAGGGAACAGGGAACAGGGAACAGGGAACAGGGAACAGGGAACAGGGAACAGGGAACAGGGAACAGGGAACAGGGAACAGGGAACAGGGAACAGGGAACAGGGAACAGGGAACAGGGAACAGGGAACAGTTTAAGAAGATGGGAGGAAGATTAAAAAAATTCATTTTTTTTTTTTTTTAATCTTCCTCCCATCTTCTTAAACTACGGATTTCAATCTAAAATTGAACCTTGCGAAATGCGGTGGCCTAGAAAAAAATCCTAAGAGGTGCCGCATTCGACGTTTGTACCCAAAAATGCAGCACCTCTCAAACTCAATTGTCAGTGACTGCCTTTCGCAGGATTTTCTCGTCGATGAAAAAATGTAGTTCTACGGGGTGGGAGGTAAACTTTTTGTCTTTTTTTTTTTTTTAATAAACAAACGATTTAGATTTTTTAATTCGTATACAGAAAACTATAAATGTCCAGTAGGGTGAATTTGTTGAAAAAAAATCTTCCCACCTTTCAAAACTATACATTTTCATCTAAAAAAAAAACACCTCCCGAAAGGTGGTCGTTGACAATTGCGTTTAAAAGGTGCCGCATTTTTTTGGGTACAAACATCGAACGCGGCACCACTTAAGATTTTGTTGCTGGGAACCGCTTTTCGCGAGGTTCAATTTTTAATCGAATTCCATACTCCAAAACGGTGGGACCAACATTATAAAAAAAAAAAAAAAAAAAAAAATGTTCTTTTTGAGAAACACCCTAGTGCGCACATACTGCTCGCGATCTATCGCCCTGTATCTCGTGAGCCATCGTCTATCCTGTCTCGCCGGTGTACAGACGAGAATTTGGCGAACCGCCGTTGCACTCCCCAACCCACCGAAAAAAACAGCCTCGGATCCTTTTATTCGCGAGCATACTCGAGTGCGGCCAGAGTCACAGTGCCCGTATACCGCGGCTCTGATCGATCTTTCGTTCTCCACTCGGTGCACGCAGCTTCACCTAAGGCTCACGAGCGGAAGATCATGCTCCCTTTATACTACTCTTTTCGCCTGATTTCGTACGAGCGGTACGACTCGACGACGAGTGCGGTATCGATGTTTCGACGAAAATGTCGCTACCGATTCGGACTTTGAATATGTTATTTCTGGAGTAATGCTCTTATCTCGGCGGATGTACCCGCCGTTCTGGAGAGGTCATTCACTTTCAGAGGTGAAATTATGTTCTTCAGAACGTATCGTCACTGGTATAAAAGTGAAAGGGTCCGTTAATTGTTTAGTTTAAAAAAAAAAAAAAATCCACGCTTTTAATTGTCGCGAAGAATTGCAATAAAAAAAAGTAATAAATATCAATAGTTCTGTAAAAATATTAGGTATCTGATAGAAGATCATTAATTTATATGGAAGAGTTCGGTAACGATATTTCACCGAAAATTTCGGTGCTGATTCGGACTTTGAATATGTTATTTCTGGAGTAATGCTCTTATCTCGGCGGATGTGCCCGCCGGTCTGGAGAGGTCATTCACTTTCAGAGGTGAAATTATGTTCTTCAGAAAGTATCGTCACTGCTATAAAAGTGAAAGTTCGTTTTTGTTTTCCGTTAATTGTTTTAGTTAAAAAAAAAATCCACGCTTTTAATTGTCGTGAAGAATTGCAATAAAAAAGTAATGAATATCAATAGTTTTGTAAAAATATTAGGTGTCTGATGGAAAATTATTAATTTATATGGAAGAGTTCTTTGAATATGTTATTTCTGGAGCAATGTTCTTGTCTCTGCGGCTGTACCGCCGGTCTCAGCGAAGATTCGCCCATATATATTGGAAAATAAACTCGAAGAAATGATGTTCTTCAGAATATATCGCCGTTAGTATAAAAGTGGAAAGGGTCCGTTAATTTTTTTAATCCACAAAAGCTATGTTTATTTATTTATTTATTTATTTATTTATTTATTAACAGGACAAGCCTTTTTACAATGAGTATAATACAGATTTAAAGAAAAAGTAAATTTTAACAATTTTTGTCCTATTGTCCGTTGTGAACAATTGAAATTAAAAATGAAAAAGTACTGCATATAAATAGTTTTAAAAAAAGTGTGATTTCTTTATTAAATTCTGCACTCGCGAATTGGTAGCGCCAGTAATGAACATATAAGAAACGCCCATCCCACATCGCCTCTAAATTGACGTAACGACAATCTTCGCCAAGCTCTGTGTCTCTTCTAAACATATATCACCCCACAAACGAAAAAAAACTTTTCTTCGACAGCGATGCCTCGATCTCTCCTTTTGCTAGCGACAACTTCGCAGTCTATCCGATAGAAAGGCGTTCTGAAAGTTGCACGATGCAGATACCACACGCGCACGCACGCGCGCGCGCGCACACACACACACGCGCGCACGCACGCACGCGCGCACGCACGCACGCGCGCGCGCACACACACACACACACACACGTGCGCGCGCGCGTGTGTGTGTGTGTATGCGCTATACATATATACATATATATATATATATATATATATATATCGAAAGATCGACACCTAAAGCTTTCAACTGATCGGAGCAACGGGTTGGATAGTCGAGCTCGAAATCTTTTTCTTTCGCTCTTGTATCCACCCAGTGCGGCTCTGCCGCAATGGAGCTCGGTCCATTGACATCAAACATTTATTCGTCGTCGAGCTATCGACCCTCGCATTCTTTCGAGGCAGCGTCGAATGCTCTTCTTCCGCTATTTAGTAGCGGCGGAAGTTGATCTCATCGGACCCCCCAGACCGACTGTGACAATACGCATGAGAACGAACACAACGACAGCAAGAAAAATGACAAAAAGGGTGAATGGAAAAAAAAGAGAAACTGAGGCGTACCGCGTCGTTCGATCTGTGTTTCTCATCCATCAATAATAATAAAGCCCGAGACTGCGAAACTCGTCGGCATCGGAACTAGCAGACAGTCGACTAGTTCCGCCGCGCTGTTTGGGACGAGAGACTTCGTGAGAGACCGCCTGTTCT
Source organism: Amblyjoppa proteus (assembly GCA_963922035.1). NCBI lineage: Eukaryota > Metazoa > Arthropoda > Insecta > Hymenoptera > Ichneumonidae > Amblyjoppa > Amblyjoppa proteus. The sequence goes on from OY998232.1 coordinate 7,005,000, forward strand.
GTATTGTGTGTGCAGTAGTTCGACGATTAATGACGCCGATGTGGTTGCCGACATCGTCGAAGCACGACGCTCACGCATAACGTGCACCAGTAAAGCGAACAGCATATACGGCCAGTCTCGTCTGGAGTATAATATTTATTAACGACAAGTTCGCCGGCCAGACGAGGCCGTATAATCGAGCCGGTATGGCCAGACGAAGCAGACAGGGAGACGACGTCGATGAGGATCGCAGCCTCGAACCATCCTAATAATTCATCTCGCCGCGCTCCCCAAATATCGTTCGGGATAAATTAAGTATGAGATTAAAAATTGCTATCGAAGCGAAGGACAATAGTTTGCTTTTTTTTCCCAACACGATTTAATCTTTTAACGATAACTGGAAAGATGGGCCGAATGGAAAGGTTCAACTTCACATTTGAGATAGAAACCAAGATCGAAACTGAGATCGAAACTGAGATCGAAACTGAGATCGAAACTGAGATCGAAACTGAGATCGAAACTGAGATCGAAACTGAGATCGAAACTGAGACCGAAATTGAGATCGAAACTGAGACCGAAATTGAGATCGAAACTGAGACCGAAACTGAGATCGAAACTGAGACCGAAACTGAGATCGAAACTGAGACCGAAACTGAGATCGAAACTGAGATCGAAACTGAGACCGAAACTGAGATCGAAACTGCGATCGAAACTGAGATCGAAACTGAGACCGAAACTGAGATCGAAACTGAGACCGAAACTGAGATCGAAACTGCGATCGAAACTGAGATCGAAACTGAGATCGAAACTGAGATCGAAACTGAGACCGAAACTGAGATCGAAACCGACATCGAAAATAAGATCGAAACTAAAATCAAACTTAGGTTTGTACTTCAGATCAAACTTAGGTTTGTACTTCAGATCAAACTTAGGTTTGTACTTCAGATCAAACTTAGGTTTGTACCTCAGATCAAACTTAGGTTTGTACTTCAGATCAAACTTAGGTTTGTACTTCAGATCAAACTTAGGTTTGTACTTAAGATCAAAGTAAATTTCACCCGCAAGATCAAACTTGAGTTCAAACCGAAGTTGTTAGGTACTACTCGAGCTCTCAATAGCCACTGGGAAGGAGATCGTTTCTTTCTTTACGTTTATCAAGTATTCGAGAAACTCAATTAGCAGCAACTAAACCATCACCCGAAGAGAATTCCGTAAGAAGTGATCTAATTTTTCAAATAAAAACATTATTAGAAGGAATTTCACAATTTTCCCGGAGAGTCGCTTGATGATCGTTGAACGATCAGAGGTTTCGCAAAGAGCGCTATTTGTTCGACGCTCAGGGCTTGAATCTAAAATTGAATGAGTACCGTGCTGCCAATTGAATGCACCGATGTCCTAATAATCGATTGCCGATCCGTACGAAACGTGAACCGAAGTTAGATACCGAACGAGACTCCGGAGATTTATAAAACAATGAAATTTATCAGTGTCGGGCGGAGTCAATGTGCGGGTGTTACGTGACGTTGTTAACCGCCAGCGATGGTTAGCCCTCGCGTACACGCCGAAATTTATCCTCGTCCGGTTGTCCGGTTTCGCATGGTTTATGGTTTAAGCGACGTGGCAGCGTGGCAAGCTCGCGGCGCGCAACATAGGCGTACAGACTATCCCTGGGGATTAACGTCCAGGAAAATCCCGGTCACTCTGTTTTAATTATTAAAACCACTGACAAATTGAGCGAAGTATTCGACTCTGGACGTAGAGACGCTTTGCGTACATGCGCCGCAGTCGGAGTTACACGGATTTTTTATTTTTATTTATTTTTTATTTTATTTTTTTTAAATATTTTTTATCGTTCGTTCGTTCGTTTTTTTTTTCAGAACTCCAAGTCCGGTGGGCAGGAGAAAAAATGCTGCTGGGCGTGCGTACCGTGCGAGCATAATCAAATCGTTAACTCGGAGCAGACCGCATGCGACGCTTGCCCGTCCGGACAATATCCCAATTCCAACAAAACGAGTGAGTACTAATGATAAAGGATACCGTGCGAATTTAAGGCCGTGTAAAACACTCTCTCTCTCGAGAAAGAGAGAGAGAGAGAGAGGTGTTTCTCGCCACTGCGAGCGCCAATGACGGTGCACTGTTAAAGATCTTATGAAATTTAACAACACGCTTGATATACAATGTTATATGAAATATACAATTTTGGCATATGAAATTAGAATTCATTCACTTGAATTTACGTGAATTCTTAAATTTGAATTTTAATAATAATTTGAATTTTAATAATTTAATCTTAAATGCAATATCTGTATGTTAAAATTACCAGTGACGGCATTTGAGACTCAAGACATCGGTATATGAAAATCATGCTGTTATCACAGATGTCATACAAATAATATTGTTATTAATATACCAATGAAATTTCGTATACTTTTTATGAACAAAACTTCATAGACTTTATATGAATTTTCAAGCTAAATTTTTTTAACAGTGTCGCAATTTTACAGTAAAATTTTTATTTTTAATGCAAATTTTCGTATAATTTCAGGCGAAAGATTTGTTATCTTAATGACTGTTATTATACGTCTAAGAAAAAAAAATAAATAAATAAAAAAGTACGTTAATATTGAATTAATGTAAGCAATGGAAAGAAAATTTCAAGTATCAGCGAATTAAATTTACAATTAGTTTTTACAGTGAAAATGATCCGTGAAAGCTAAACAAATTACATCTCGACACAAAAGCCTGCCACTCGAATCTTGAAAGCTTGATCCCACTTAGCGACGATAGTTGGACGGAATTTTTATCTCCATTTCGTTCATCTTTGTTCCGCGAGGTCGAAGCTCGTGGAGGGACGTCGAGTCGCGGCGCTGGCAACCAAGAGACGGAGTTGAAACGGCGCTTTGCGGCTTTCGTGGCAGTGACGAGTCTCCGTGGAAAGCCGCTTTTCACCAATAAAAATCCTCGGTCGCATGAACGAAACAATAGAGTGCACAGCTCACCCGCGCCCCGCAGTGGCTGAAGCAATAAAACCGAGAACTCTAGAGAACAGAGCCTTGACCGTTCACCGAAAGTACCGTCGTTTAGTCGCTTGTAATTGACGAATTTTTCCTTTTTTTTTTTTTGTTTTTCCAGAGAATTTCATTTCCGTTTTTCGCCCGGCACAGAAAACTTCCGGCGAGTCAAGTAAAATTCGCACGACGATAAAAATCTTCGCTGCAATGACCGGAAGATTGAACTTTGTCGCGCATCGCGAGGTGAAACGAGGCTGTAGTGCGAAAAAATCGCATGCAATTGTGTCTCGGAAATTGTCAAACGTGCTTTCGCAATAATCGTTTTGTTACGCGGAAATCGTGTAAAGAGACAATCCGATGATAGAGCGCAGAAGAGTCGAGCAGCGAGCGACCGGAAATTTTTTTCTCGTAGAGCGCGAACTCCGTAATCCTGAGCAGAAATTGGGAACAGGCTGTCTGGAACCTTATCAGGCCCTATCGAGGTACTTTGAGGGCGTAGCTCATGAGGCGAGCCTGATGTAGGCCTGACGAGGGCCTGTTACGGTGCTGATCGTGCGGCCTTACTAAATAATCCTCACATCAGATGAGGCGAGCCTGATATGCTCTAGCCTGAACAGGGCCCGACAACTTTCGGGTAGCTAGACATAGACAGATTGATAGAATTTATTGTACAATATGCTAGGACGAACGAGCGATATGGCGACAGAGAGAAAAACGCTCGAATGATAGAGTTCTATGACACTAGTGTCGTAAATTAATGATATTGTAACTCATGCATGAAAAGTGCTGCTTTATGTGGAGGTTCGGGCGCGACATAAAGTGGTGTTTCTCAAGAAGGCGTTACATAAATACTGGAGGCGTTGGATAAATACTCGAAGCGTGTCGTAATGAGTATTTACGACACGCTTCGAATATTTGTGCAACGCAAAAAGCGTATCGAAAATACTGTGCGCATGCGCACAGTATTTTCGATCCGGCTCGTGCAGCCACTTTCCAACCTTCGCCGAAAGTCCGCTTTCACGCACTAGTATCGCAAAGTACTGTTACATCACAATTGAATAGTGCCTCGTAGATACATCCCCAAACGAATGTTAAATTTCATGAAATTTTCAGTTTCACTTTCAGTTAAATTAACTTAACTGAATTAAATGAATTTAATTGAATTATCAGTGAAACTTAAATTTCATACAAGTTTCAGTTTCAAGTACTTGATAATTTTCATAATAAGGCAAAAGCGAAACGTACCGAAGGCGCCATGAACATTGACGTTGCACAATGAAAATATCAAAAAAATTATTCCAAGGTATTTAATGAATGAATTTTCTAGTTTCTTTGGTTTCAATAATTTCTCCTCGGGATTCCGAGAGGGCTGTTCGTTCGGGGATTCCCCGTGTCTCGCGACATCCCGCCGTCTCTCTCTCGGTCACAGGGTTTTAACGCTTCGGCGTTGCGCGCGAACTTTTCACGGTATTTTCACGCATACCTTTCGTAAAAGCCGGATAAAAGCCTTTTTCGTCCGCGTGCCGCGTTCGCGGAGACGCGTCGTTTCTCGGCAACTATGCTCGATTATCGCAGCTGCAGAGGTTCCGTTGCCGCAAAGAATGCCGTGCGTTGTAACGCTATTGTGCGCAGAACGGTGCGGGAAGTTGCACAATGCTCGGTTGTGCAAATATTTTTGTATTCGACGTGGTGGCGTAAAGAACAATTTTTATTTATTTATTTTTTTTTTTTGTTTCTCCACAGAATGCGAAGTTATTTTCGAGGAGCACATATCATGGGGAGACGCGGAAGCTGTGCTCGCAATGTTCTTCAGCGGCATGGGTCTCGTGGCCACCTTCGTCACGTGTCACATCTTCATTCGGCACAACGACACCCCGGTCGTCAAAGCCAGCACCCGCGAGCTCAGCTACCTCATACTGGCCGGAATGACTCTCGCTCATATAGCGGTGAGTTTCAGCTATGCTCAACGACAATTTTCGCTTGACGAGTCTTTTGTGTCCTCGATATGTGACCGAATTAAATTTTTCCTACATCGCTCCTCGGGACACGATCTCGGCACTTTCTCGAACCCTTTAATTTCATGAAATTTTTCATTTCAGGTTTTTCCAATCCTGGCGAAACCCACACGAATCACCTGTGCCTTGAGCCGACTTATGCCAGGAATAAGTTTCGCTATGATGTACGCCTCGCTGTTCACGAAAACTAACAGAATAGCGAGAATACTTGCGGGATCGAAGAAACGATTTCCCAAGAGAAAACCGATGTTTATGTCTGCGACCGCGCAGGTATTGTAGATTAAATCCAAAAAAAAAAAAAAAAACGGAGAAATCACCGATCGCTATCCATTCTTTTTTTCCATTCCGTTTCACTCCGCTTCGTCCCATTCCGTTCCACTGCCGAGATGGGATTCACCAATGACTACCGTAAGCCAAAAGGCCACATCGGTCTTTCTCACTACATCGGTGTTATTGGAACAACGATATTTTTTTTTTTTTTTTTTTTTTCAGTGTGGAAACTATCTCGAATGCAGCCACGATCTCACCTTGGTCCCTTCCATTCCACTCCGTTCCGATTCTTTACGCTCTTCCCAGTTTGTCAGCGGTTCGTGAATTTTGGGCAGGAAAGTTCCGAAGTTCACAAAGCGCGAATATCTTTCACACTGTTTATTAAATAGTTAAATTATTACCAGGTCGTGATAACTTGTTTCCTGATAATGGTCGAGGCCGGTGTTGCCGCGGCGATGCTGGTGATCGAGCCACCGATGCCCCGATCCGAGTATCCGGCATACGATCGGGCTGTACTAACTTGCGCCACATCCCCGAGGGCCGTTCTTTCGCCACTTGCCTTCGACGGCCTTCTCGTTGCACTCTGCACTTTGTACGCCGTAAAGACTCGCAACGTGCCGGAAAACTTCAACGAGGCCAAGTTCATCGGCTTCGCTATGTACACCACGTGCGTCATATGGATTGCCTTCGGACCGATTTACTTCGGTAGCGAATCTAAGGTGCGTAACTTTGCATTTGCAACTTCATAGTGCAAGATGACAAAAATGTTTCGGGAACTAATATTAACTAATGGAACTAATATGTTCGATACAAATATTCCGTTCATTCATTATATGGTTTACCCTACTACAATTTACTATGTTCCAATACAATAAGTTGCATTGCATTGCATTTGATTGCATTTGATTGCATTTGATTGCATTTGATTGCATTTGATTGCATTTGATTGCATTTGATTGCATTTGATTGCATTTGATTGCATTTGATTGCATTTGATTGCATTTGATTGCATTTGATTGCATTTTATTGCATTTTATTGTATTTTATTGTATTTTATTGTATTTTATTGTATTTTATTGTATTTTATTGTATTTTATTGTATTTTATTGTATTTTATTGTATTTTATTGTGTTCACAGGTCGTGACGATGTGCATGTGCGTTACGCTGAGCGCGTCGGTAACGCTGGTCTTTCTGTTTCTCCCGAAGCTCTACATAATCGTTCTGAGACCCGAGAGAAACAATCGGGCACTATTCACGACGAGCAAGTCGATACGATGCCACATCGGTGCTCGCGTCGCCGCGGCGATCGCAGAGCCTCCGACGAAGCAGGCGATTTATCGACTGGCCACAGGGGACTCCGACATTACAGGTGATGAGGCTGGCGGAAACTGAGTGCACGTGAAGGCCCTCGATAGTTGCATGGGACCCGAACTGACGGGAGGAATTTCGTGCCGATAAAATTCAGGCTACAGTTCTATTTGTTATTTTTTATTTTATTTTATTTTTACTTTCTCTGGGAGATTGCAGCTGCAGAGTTTGCACGATAGAGAGCGAGACGACCGGGTAATCACGTTGACGATTATTGAACCGATCGTCGAACTCGTAGCTAGTCTGTCGCGGTACGAATGAAACGTTCTTGTGCAGATGTAAAACCGCTCCATCGATTCCCCTTCCTCGATGTCCGACCGCAAAAGTTCGCCGCCGCGTCACGGCAAAAAGGAGACAGCAAACATTGCCCGTACTCCCGCTAAACTCTTGCAATGTTATCGCTGCAACGCATCGGTTCCAATAATCGTAATGTCGGTTATTCAAATGATCAATTTAGCAAATTAATTTATCGATTTAATAAATTAATTTATCGATTTAATAAATTAATTTATCGATTTAATAAATTAATTTATTGATTTAATAAATTAATTTATCGATTTATTAAATTAATTTATCGATTCGTTAAATTAATTTATCGATTCGTTAAATTAATTTATCGATTCATTAAATTAATGTATCGATTAATTAAATGAATACCAATTTTTTATATACATTGCAAATCCAGCCATAGACAATTTTTTAAAATCTTTACCTCGCGACAGTGCAAACAAATTTTTTCGGAGCAGCAAATTTCCGAAACGTTTATTCGACTCATGAATCTGTCGAGCATAAAAATGTCTAACGACACATTTTTCCTTATATTCACATTCGCAATAATGAAATTTTCCCCCTAAACTTTTGTGTTTTCACAATGATTTCAGCTCGAGGTACGAGCGTCTCGAGGCGAACACTGTCGGTCCAGACGAGCGCGGAGCTGCTCGCCGGTCTCTACAAGTCCCACAACGACAGATCTACCTCGCCGATGGCGAGTCTGTTGGCGAGGTCCGATTGTCCCGATTCGCCGTCCGGCAGCTGGCGTTGCAAGTACGACGAGCGTATGTGCAGATCGAGCGACAACGTCGAGATCTGCGACGGCAACGAGCCGGGCTATCTTCGGCGATCCCACGACAAACTGTGCACCGGCGCACGGAGCCTGGGCTCGTGTCTGAGCCTCCTCGTCGGCCGGAGCGACGGAAGTTCGAGGGCCCTCGAGAGATCGGACGCGAGACTTCCCAAGTGGGTCGAGCTCGACGCCAACGTTCTCATCACCGATCCGAGAAACGGCGGCTACGCGAAGGCCCAGACGAACGGCAAGACCGGAAACGGCCCGGTCGCTCATCGCCGGGCGGAGAAGAACCAAGCGACGTCCGCGAGGGAGGAGGAACGCGCTTGCGGTATCGCCCGCGATGGAAGAACGCGAATTCGCGAGGAGCGAGCCGGTCAAGTGTCGAGCAACGGCGAGCCCGTGATAAACATAACGATAACGCTCGGCACCGACATAGCGGAGCTTCACGAGCTCACACAGAGCACCGTCTGATCGTAGGCCTGTCTCATCCAGTGAGATAGTGATACTTTGCGATACCAGTGCGGTAAAGCGGTCTTTCGACGAAGGTTGTGGGCACGGGGCGCAGTCGTGTAACGTTCGTAGCTCGAGAGGAGGCGAGCGCAGCCGACTTCCCAAACGCCGTCGGGAGACCGCTTTTTCGTACGAGTATCGCATACCACTTTTTGTAACAGGTGTGCGAGAAAATTTCCGCTTTTCGTGCCTGTAAAGTGCGGTGCGAACAAATAGCTACAGTGCTGCCAATTAAGTGTGCGCAAAAGTAGCTGGGATGTGAAAAAAGTGTGCAAAAAAAGTTTTCGCGCATCCTCTGCTTGAAAGCGCCACTTTCGACACACTTTGCAGGCACGTAAAGCGGAACTTTTCGTGAACGTCTTACACAATAGTACTTTGCGATACCAGTGCGGTAAAGCGGTCTTTCGACGAAGGTTGTGAAGAGTTGGCTGCACGAGCCGAATCGAGAGCTACAACGGCACGGGGCGCAGTCGTGTAACGTTCGTAGCTCGAGAGGAGGCGAGCGCAGCCGACTTCCCAAACGCCGTCGGGAGACCGCTTTTTCATACGAGTATCGCATACCACTTTTTGTGACAAGTGTGCGAGAAAATTTCCGCTTTTCGTGCCTGTAAAGTGCGGTGCGAACAAATAGCTACAGTGCTGCCAACTAAGTGTGCGCGAAAGTAGCTAGTATGAAAAAATGGTGCGCAAAAGTAGCTGGGATGTGAAAAAAGTGTGCAAAAAAAGTTTTCGCGCATCCTCTGCTAGAGAGCGCCGCTTTCGACACACTTTACAGGCACGAAAAGCGAGACTTTTCCTGAACGTCTTACAAAAATTCATACTTCCTAAGAGACTGTGCGGTGGTGAAACAAAAAAAAAAAGCAAGAAAAATTGCAGTGCCAAATATCGACCAATATTCAATAATGTGCAAGCGGCGGATGAGATTGGGCGACAATGTCTTCTAGTCAATCGACGACGATTCTATTTAAGATATATTTTTTTTAATAATTCTGTACTCTATAACAATGTAACGATAATTTTTATGTGTCGATATTAAGTCGCGTACGACGTCACGAACACCGCGAAGCGGTCTCGTTTCGTAGCTGGCAATAATCATTCAATCGTCATAGCGTACTATTGCTAAAAAATAATAATTTATTTATTTAATTTTTATTTTAAGTTCTTTCACGATCAGGCGATTTTTACACTGAGATTTATCGCTCTTTTAGCAACTCGAGCGCAATGCCCGATTATTTACATTATTTTATTATAGGAAAAAAATGTCATTGGTACACAGTATCGAATTTCATATATGTAGTGTTTAATCGACGGAGCGTCAGTGTCGCATTCCGTGAAAAATTATTATCAACGTTTCAGTCCTTCACATACTTTTCTTTTTAATAATAAAAAAAAAAAAAAACCACCGATCGGTCAAATATGTAACGCACAATGTTCGCATTCCTATGCCAAATCGCGCTGCTAACGGTCTACAAGTATTGGCGCGTAGACGTACATGTAAGGCGAGACGATTTTTCGAATCGTGAGCAGAGTCTATGGAGGGATCAAAATATTGTCAGCCGGCGAAACTAATCGTAATAGTGAAACAGATTTATAAAAAAAAAAAAAAAAAAAAAAAAAAAAAAAAAAAAACACCAGCCACTAAAATAGCGAATGAAAAATTAATATCGGTGTGTAAACTCGATTCGTAGATTGCTCGTGCATTAGATATTGAATAATCTTAAGGTGATGTGACAACCCTTGCTAACGGAAATTGTAATTTTAGCCGGTCGGTTGCGAAAACTGCAACTTTTGCCCGATCGGTAAGAGAGACTGTAATTCTTTTTTTTTTTTGCACGTATTGGTGACTATTTTCGGTTAAAAATCAATTCTTCAACGAACCTGGTATCAATGCAGCTTCATGTAACAATTTTCTCAGAAAATTAAACGTCCGGTTAAAAAAAAAAAAAAAAAAAATGCAATCAGAGTTTTTATTACCGACCACGGTATTTCACATCGCCTTAAAGAGTAGTTAATAATGTTTAGCGTGAGCTCGTAGAGAAAGCCTCACAATGACGATATAATGATCGGAGAAGTGACGATAGTCACGTTATTCATAAGTCATAACTTGTAAGCTACGGCAAGTCTGCATCGATTCCGACAGCGTTATCTTATCGATCACCCGCCACACGCATGTGGCCTTTGATTTAACGCACCGTTCGTCACGCGTAGAATAGGCTCGTAGAAAAGACAATAAACCAAAATCCTTGCAATAATATCTCATAAAGTGTAAAACGAAAAAGACCACAAATTATTATCGCAAAAAAAAAAAAAAAACGCTACAATTATAAGTGTCAAAACGTATTAATCTCGTTTGTGAAAATTAACTAAAAACAAAAAAAAACACAACAGCTTTCTATAAAAAAATTAAAAAAAAAAATAAAAAAATGAATAAAATTCAATGAACATTCTTTGCATGCTTTTGTGTTCTCCGCGAGAAACCGTGCCTCGATATTCAACCCTTTACCTGCAAATATTTCCCAACGAAGCGCCAATCAACGCCGCCGCGACTCGCTCTCTGTGATGTTCCGCCTAAAAAAAAAAAAAAAAGAAAAAAAAAAAAAAATTACACCCCGTTAAAATACCCTCACAGTTCGGGGACGTGTGTATTTTTGGTCGCAGGTACCTTTGTGCATACCAATGAAATTAAATGCCCGAAGCATCGGGCATTGTTTCATGGCGAACGAGCCGTTTGATTTTACAGCGAATGTTGTACGCTTCGACGACGCTCCGCTGGTCGAGCAAAACAAAGTTACCCCACCGTGACGTCGCGCCCGACGTGTTCATTCGTTTTTCGTGATATCGCCGAAGAGTCGTCAAAGAGTTATTTTTTATCGGTTTTTCGACGTCCGATTCAAATGTAAATACCGAACTTTGTCATTTTAAATATCGAAAATATTTCAAATAAAATCCAGGAAGTGCGCTTCGTTTGGAGCGTCGCTCGATTTACTGGTTTGCTTTGGATTTTAAATGGCAAACGGCACGTTTTTTTTTTTTTTTTTTTTTTTTTTTTTTTTTTTTTTTTTTTTATAACAGGTATGGAGTTCAGCGGTAACTTTCATTGATCAAACAGGACCACGGCAACGGGACGGTCCGCAATCAATAATCGCAGCCACAAGTGCGTTGGCTTTTGCGAAGGGCTCCGGAGCCGAAATGTCTCTGAGCTCTCGACCAGTGGATTTATCTAATTGGAAGCCCGCAGCATCCGAAATCGCAGGTACTTCGCTGTAAGATGAACGGCCCAGTTTGGGTCAACGTTAGGGTAGTTATCACGGTTTTTTTTTTTTTTTTTTTTTTGTCACTATCGATACGCGGCTTGTATTGTCATTTAGAAAGAAAAAAAGAAAAAAAAAAAAAAAATACTGCTTTAACGTATGCATTAAAATCGTCCGAAGGCAATTCGCCTATTGCTTCAAATAAATCAGTAAAATCCAGTTAATTAATCGGTCAATTGATAGTTAAATCATTGTTTCAACAATAGTTCCATACGTCGCGGCTATCGATATTTTTTTTTGGCCCTCATGTTACAGTCTTGGCCACGTCGCGAATCCAATTTCCGTCACTCGTGACGCAGTTTGCAAGAACATCGACTACATGCCTGAGACTACAGCCTAAAATAAATTGCATGACGCACTTTCTTTCACGACAAATTGAATGAAATAGATAATGAAATGAAAAAAAAGAAAAAAAAAAAAAAAAAATTATTAAGTATCCAATTTATATAATACTACTTGTTGTGATCCTGTCGCTATAACTTTAATGCTCATTGATACTGAGGAATCAATGAAGTCCAACAAATCGTAACGTCCCAGTGAACACAGTAATCTAGCAGCAATGCAACAGCAATGTATCCGAGAATAACAATCAATATTACGAGAATGTTGCATGTAAATTACATGTAATTTGCCATTTCCGACTCACGGCAATATAACACTGTTGTTATATTGCCGTGTTTTATCGCTTTTGTATAACAATGTGACATACAATTTTTATTTTAAAAGGATGAATGAAATAGATAATGAAATTAAAAAAACAAAAAAAAAAAACAAAAAAAAAATTATTAAGTATCCAATTTATATAATACTACTTGTTGTGATCCTGTCGCTATAACTTTAATGCTCATTGATACTGAGGAATCAATGAAGTCCAACAAATCGTAACGTCCCAGTGAACACAGTAATCTAGCAGCAATGCAACAGCAATGTATCCGAGAATAACAATCAATATTACGAGAATGTTGCATGTAAATTACATGTAATTTGCCATTTCCGACTCACGGCAATATAACACTGTTGTTATATTGCCGTGTTTTATCGCTTTTGTATAACAATGTGACATACAATTTTTATTTTAAAAGGATATTATGGCTAATCCCATTATTGTTTCAACATCTTTTATCAGTGACAAACTATATTGGGAACGATCACAAAGTCTCGATGGCTCAAAGTCTCGAGACTAAAAGTTCAAACTGAAGTTCGAACATTCAAGTTTGAACTTTATTTTTGGCTCAAATTCAAACTTTAGTAATAACGTCATATGTTATTAACATTAGCTGATTATCACGAAAGTTACACTCACACTGTTACATGTATGTTATGTAACGGTTACACAATTTTTATGCATAACTATAGCGTTACACTGATATATATATATATATATAACAGTTTCATTAATTGCATACAACAATCGAGACATTACATGTTACTTTCATGTTATATATCCTCTGTATATATATATATATATCGGTTGAATAACATTGTTACATTACATGTAACTGTCATGTTATATAGCCTCAATAAAACGTGTTCACTGGGATATTACCAAAACGCGAGTTGCGCGACTCACTGTTACACTAAAAAAAAAAAAATAAAATAATAATTATTTAATTAACAAACAGTCCAATCGAAGTAATCAATAAATAACTTGTTTATCAAATATTTTACAACAATATACGTATTTCGGCGATAATGAAAAAGTTGACGTATGAAAAATGTATTTTCTATCGATATAAACAATGTTTGATGGCCGTACCTTGAACAACGACTGAAACTGGACCGTTTGGCGTGAAAAAAAAACAAAAAAAAAATATTGTGGAAATTCCGAACGAGCCTCTTTGATATTTTATTTATCGGACAGAATTGTTGCTAAGTCTGGGAATATCGCCGCCGCAATCGTTGGATGGAATTACGTTTTGGTCGAACACCGATTCGTGCGGAAATCCCGAGTCTTTGGATTGCTCTTATCGCGAAGATCGAGAGAGTGCGGAAAACGAATGCGTCATTGAAACGTCGATTAACGATCTCGACAGAGATACGGTGGTGGAGTGTCTTGGAAACGTCAGGGAAGAGGGAAGACTTGTCAAGTGGACAAACAATTGTTTTCACGAACACCTCGTCGAACACTTCAAGAGAAAGCAGGTAAGAACTCGATCGATCTCTTCGAATACTTTTGCGCGTTTCGCAGCGAAATTTGATGAAAAAAAATCCACCAAGTCTAAAGTGCTGAGAACGTTGATTTCGCACAATAATTCTACCAAGTTACCAAGAAATCGGTGAAAAATAAATAATTTTTTTTTTTTTGGTTTACAAACAACCAGGAAACATTTTTCTGTAACTCATGCATGAAAAGTGGCGGTTTATGTAGGGCCGGCCACGACATAAAGTACCGTTTTTCGAGAAGACGTTGCATAAATACTCGAAGCGTTGTTTTAATACTCGTATCGTAAATACACGAAACCGTATCGTAAATACTCGAAATCGTATCATAAATACTCGAAATCGTATCGTAAATACTCGAAATCGTATCATAAATACTCGAAATCGTATCGTAAATACTCGAAACCGTATCGTGAATACTCGAAACCGTATCGTAAATACTCGAAATCGTATCATAAATACTCGAAACCGTATCGTGAATGCTCGAAACCGTATCGTAAATACTCGAAACCGTATCGTAAATACTCGAAATCGTATCGTAAATACTCGAAATCGTATCATAAATACTCGAAATCGTATCGTGAATACTCGAAACCGTATCGTAAATACTCGAAACCGTATCGTGAATACTCGAAACCGTATCGTAAATACTCGAAACCGTATCGTAAATACTCGAAACCGTATCGTAAATACTCGAAACCGTATCGTAAATACACGAAATCGTATCGTAAATACTCGAAACCGTATCGTAAATACTCGAAACCGTATCGTAAATAGACGAAACCGTATCGTAAATACTCGAAACCGTATCGTAAATACACGAAATCGTATCGTAAATACTCGAAACCGTATCGTAAATACTCGAAACCGTATCGTAAATACACGAAACCGTATCGTAAATACACGAAACCGTATCGTAAATACTCGAAACCGTATCGTGAATACTCGAAACCGTATCGTAAATACTCGAAACCGTTTCGTAAATACTCGAAACCGTATTGTAAATACTCGAAACCGTATCGTAAATACTCGAAACCGTATCGTAAATACTGTGCGCATGCGCACTTCTATTTGTTTTTTCCTTTATTGTCGCGCCCGGCCAGCAAAATAACCTGGCACCTTTCATGCATTCGTCACAAATAGTCCTTTGATATACTAGTGCGTGAAAGCGGACTTTCGGTGCACGTCGGAAAGTGACCGCACTAGGCGAAACTGAGTGCTGTTATAGCGCGAGAGAAGGCGAGTGCGGCCACTTCACAACCGCCGTCGGAAGTCCGCTTTTACGTACAAGTGTCGCATTACTACCTTTAGTGGCGAATGCATGAAAGTTGCCAGATTATGTTGCTGACCGGGCGCGACAAGAAAAGAAAAACAGACGGATGTGCGCATGAGCACAGTACTTACGATACACTTACGCGTCGCATAAGTAATCGAAGTGTGTCGTAAATACTCATTACGACACGCTTCGAGTATTTACGCAACGCTTCCAGTATTCGTCTATCGCCTTCGCGAAAAACGCCACTTTATGTCGCGCCCGATGCCCCACATAAAGCACCACTCTTCACGCATTTGTCACAGAATAATACTTTGCGATAGTAGTGCGCAAAAGGGGACTTTCGGCGAAGGTTGAGAAGTGGCCACAGCATTCGGCTTCGCCTCTTGCCGCTGTACTTAACGCTCGATCCGGCTCGCGCAGCCACTTCCCAACCTTCGTCGAAAGTACGCTTTTGCGCACTAGTATCGCAAACTATCATTTCATCGGTCATCTTGATCGCATCGTTTTCATATTACCGGTGGCAGAAACCCTTCGTTTCAATGGAAATATCTCTGTATCAGATGATGCACGTCTACACCGACGAGTCAGAGGACGACGTATTGCTGAACGAGTACTTGAGAAAGCTCGACGAGTTTGAACGATCGAGCGGGGAGCTTCGAAAGTCTCGGGACGAGTGGGAGGCCGAGCTCTCGAGGACTCGAGCGGACATACGGGACAAGAGGGAAGATGCCGACGATGCTGTGAACGAAATGACATCGATGGAACGGGAAGTCGGTGCGTCGACTTGGAAGTGCGGTAAACTTCTCGGCCTGAAGAGAGTTCAAGCGCTGATAAGCCGGCAGCTCGAAAGGATCAGAGACATTGCGAGATTTCGTATTCGCTACGTACGTAACAATTCCGAATCGGCGGTGTCCGTGCCGCTCCTACGATAAATATGAAAAAAAAAGAGAATGAAAAAAAGATTTCATTAAATAATCAACAAAAAAAAAAAAATAAATGCTGTGATATGAAAAAAAAAAAAAAAAAAATCCTAGTGGGGTTTGACTAGGGTGGATCTGATTTCAGACGCGTTTGAGAGACGAGTTAGCGTGCAGGGAAACGAGACTGAGACGAATTATGATATCGAGCCCGAAACTAACGAAGGAAGATCACGAGCGCCTCGAGGCGGAGAAATTTTATTGCAGGAGAGAATTGTCGAGCAAGGACGAGCAGTGCGCTCGATTGATCGAACGGTGGGACCGATTGGCTCATCGGCACGAGTCTGTGAATCGGAGAATAGCACGAATCGATCGAGAGATCGACGATTGTCAAACAGCGATCGGGCTCTTGCGCGAATCCGTGAAGACGAGTCTGGTGGAGAAGCGATCTTGGCTCACGAAGCTCTCGGATGCCAAGCGATTCATCGACGAGTTCAACGAGATCATTGGGCAAAGTGGCAAATCCGAATTTGCCGAGTGTATGGCCAACACTCTCAGGGATCACGAGGAGTGGATGGCAAAGATTTCGGAGACTCTTAAGGACATCAAAGATCTCGGAGAGTCGCTCAACGCCGTCAGAGCGAACCTGATGTTGCACGGAAAAAAAAAAAATGTTGATTTTCGCGATACCGGGGAGGATAAAAGATCTTTGAGCCACTCGCCGAATCGAAAAAATTGCAACGATCAACCGTTACGATTAATAGGAAAAGAAGATCGACGTCAATAAAGCATTTGTCAAGACTCCCACTATGGTTTTAGGAAATAACAAATAATCTCCTCGCATCATTGATTTAACTCACAAAACCAAAGTTGGATTCTCGTGTGAAGATTTGAAAAAAAAAAAATAAATAAATAAAAAACAATTGAGATTTCGCGCACTCGCCAAATGACGAAAAATTACATATTTCGTACAGTGAAATTAATTGAAGAAAGATTGTTTGGCAAATTGAATATCCATAAATAAATTTCAATTTCTGGCGTTCATGATATTCGTATCAAAATTTGTTAAGTACGAATATCGTAAGAATACAGCCTTGATTAGTCGAGCTTCGAAAAATAGTGAAAAAAAAAAAAAAAAAAAAAACAAAAACAATGCGTCGTGGTCAATGACATTTGTAACTTTCAAACGCATATCTGATCAATAATTAATTATTAATTGTCGAAGTAATTGAGTTTCGTTCTACCGAGCATATAATTTATCGTACATCCACATATCAAGGTTCATAAGCCTTGCATCGAACGTATAAATGCAAAGTATGACATAAATGTCCTAAATACCTGAAATATAAAGATGACCTATCAATCGAATTAATTGTGATGTTGCGTCAATGAAAGAATAAACGCCTACTTACGAGGCCGAAAGTTTGCACCGATATTGTGAGCATATTGCCCGCTGTTAGTTGGCAAGGTACGTTACAACGCATCGTCATCAATTGCAGAAGCTTCTGAGTCTTCGGTGATAGTCTGTACCATTGGCTATTCTGTCTGCGTCGAGGAAGAATTTTTTTTTTTTTAAGTCTATCCCACCAGTGCTCACCTCTTTACTCACATGTGAAAACGAATACGTAAACTGTGATCAATGAGAATTTGAGAAATGCAACATTCCACGTAGAAATAAAACAGCACACCAAGTGTCACAACTACGAATGTTAAAGTCGTACCAAGATCGCTTGTTCTCAGTAATACCTAAATTTACACGAAGTTTGTCTTTCGTATTAAAAAAAAAAAAAAAAAAAAAAAAAAAAAAACTATTCACAATCGGTCGCAACATATTACCTGAACTCCCGATGCGTTAATCAGAATCATGCCGAGAACGGTGGTAAAAAAAAAATTCCAAGTGTAACTCGCCTTGATGAGATCGGCGTATCTGGTCGTGCATTGCATTTGTTAATAACAGTGCATTAATTAATAACATTGATTAGATTTACTAAAAAAAAAACATTCCGCATCGCTCGATAAATTATCTCACGTGATAGCATCGTTGTGTCTGTCGATGCACGAAGCTACGTATAACATGTTCTGTTTCTCAAGCGCACATGGGGATTTTTCAGTTTCACCTGATCGGTCATTATTTCCGATTCGTTCCAATTTTCGCCTGAAGATGTCGATTGACACATTAGTCGCTTATCATTGCGATCGATTGATTGTTGGCTCACCCCAACGCGGCCAAAATACCGCAGACATGTTGCACGTAAATGATAAACATAACGCCACTGCTTACTGTTACCGTCAGCTTGACAAATCCGCATACGATACAATACACAGCAAGATAAAAATAATATTTCTGCATGTCGAGATGATAATAGACAACGGGAAATGGAAATTTTTCTGTATGAGTGCCATTCTTCGATACAACGTCAATTAACTTTGTTATCATCAGATAAATCGTAAAAACGCATATGCCTGAATACATCACGACTGAGCGCAACATCGATAATTCTCTATGTGATATCTGTTAAATTTCAACTGTATCCGACGTACAATTGATTTACCTGTGTAAAGAACAATTATCCTTTCGCCCCGCTCAGCGTATTCGTGAAGAACGCTAACGTCCCGATCCCGTGCCCAAACATCCCAATCCGTGCGAATGCGATTTAGCAACTTCAATGTCTGCACACGAATGAGAGGGATCTTCGTCAGTGACGATGGTCGATTAATTGGCGTACCTTGATTACTATGGGCATTGTAATTTGTGATGATAAAAATGACCTTCTGCGAGTTCCATTCGAAACCAAGGTACTTCGTGACGCAAACTGCTTCGAAAACGTTTGGCACGAGGCATTCCAGAAGGACATTCAAGTCTCCCCGATATTTTACAACAGGTAGAATCTGTGCGATCATCTGATAGCCGATGGGCAAAATTAGAGCAGCAAGAATAAGGCGTCTGGCGCGGATGCTCTGATACGGCCATTGTCCGATGAGGGACATCAAGATTTTACTGAATCTATAGTAACGGTGTTGAAACAAATCCATCGCGACGCGAATCATCATCCATTATGGCGACGCGGCTGCTACCCCTATTTCTCTACGATACCCAACAGAACACCGCGGCTTTGTTTTTCCACGCATTTCTTTGTTCTTCTCTCGGCACGAAATTTTCATGGAATTATGTCAAAGTCTATCGCACCCTTGACGGAACGTGTAAATTGCCCGTCACCGCGGCAAAGTTAAAGCGACAGCGGCGAAATGGTGTAGAGCCGCAGCTCGCGTTCGCGAGTCATTACGGTATTCAACTTCACCTCACAATTCGAACGAACAATTGTAATGACGATGGGACTTCGATCTCACGTAGACATCTTCTGTAAAATGTTCTGTCACAAAAATTTGATATTCATGATACTTTCAAATCTAGTCTGAAATGACAGTGTACTTGACATTGGACGCTGGATAGTTCAATTTTGTGTACGACGCTCTCGTACTTGCACGAGGGAAATGCAAATCGATCGCGAACCACCATCACAGTAGCGTGGCCCTTCGAAGCGAAGAGAGAGCTGGGTATCACGAGTGCCGGGGGAGTCTTGGCCGAGTGGATCAAAGTGCGAATCACAAGTGTAGACCCGGGTTCGATTCGAGGTTGCAGTCACGATAGTTGTCCGCTAAGTGTGAAAAGGCGGAGGAAAAGTGTGAAAAGGAGATGCGAAACGATTATGTTTCGCATCTATTATCGTTCACTTATGGGCGTATGAGTGAAAGTTTAATTTCCAACCGTGTCCCGTTTCCACCTACCGCGAGGGTCGAAACGAACAAAATCGAGGACTTGGAAATAAAAGCATCGATTTTTTGTTTTTTGTTTGCGGGTCTTTCTGTACGAGGTCAGAAAATACCGTCGTGTAACGGCACATTGTGATACTAGAGAGTCACGATAATAGACCGAGGATGCAATTGTAGTCCACCGATTCGATTGAGACGCTCTTTCGAATGTCTACACGACTCTCCGACCAAGATCATTCACGCAAGTGTCTCCGCTGTTAGTGGAACAGAGCTCTCTGAGGCACAGTGTGATCTCTGCCAAAGTGATCTTCGTCAAAAAAGTTGATCTTCGTCAAAAAGTTACTAGGTTGGAGAAAACACCGTGTATCCGAATCCGATATACCGGAGACGATGCTGTATGACTGTTTTGAGTTGAATTTAACTTTTTTCCAATAGTTTGAACGAGCCTGCGAACGCACGCTTTTTTCCAACCATTCTTTTCGTTGTAAATTGAGCGTTGAGCTCCATAGATCTGATTTCAGACGAGTTGGTGTCTAAGGAAGGTGAACTAATCCGAATTATGATATCGAGCCCGAATCTGACGAAGGAAGATTACAGGCGTCTCGATTACGAGAGAAAATTGTCGAATAGGGATGAACGTTGCGTTAAAAAACGATTCACGCTTACAAAGCCGGTAGAGGCTTTATTTTTGAGTGTCGATCAATAAATACATACGCAATTGATAGTGTTCCAGCGATGTAATTTAGGTGGTTAATCCATTTACCTCAGTTTCCTATAATTATTGGTATATTCTATTGATTATCGAAAAAGTTGCATTCCGTTGTAATAAACTACATAATATCTTGCATATACATGTGTATGATATTTATAATCCTCGCATTGAGCGCATACACGTAAAGTATGATGCGGCTGTCCTTATTACCTTGAATATAGAAATGTCCCATTAACTGAATGCAAATGACAATTGATCGGATGCCAAAGGACTTTGATGCAGCCTTAAAGAACAATTCATACCAGCTCGAAAGTTTGTACGGACATGGTAAGCATATTTCCGATTGTTAGTTGGCAAGGTGCGTTAGAACGCATCGTCATAAATTGTAGGAGTTTCTGACTCTTGAGAGATACTCTGTACCATTGGCTATTGTATCTGTGCGGAAAAAGTCTTTTTTTTTTTTTTGTGAAGCCACGCAACCAATCCTAAGGATTGGTTGCGTGGCTTCACACGCAACCAATCTACTCCACTTCTATACTCACATATAACAGCGAATGCGTATACTGTGCTCCATGAGAATTTGGGAAATGCAGCACTCAACGTAGAAGTAAAAAACTGCACCCAATGTTAGACCGATGAATGTTAAGATTGCCCCAGGATCGCTTGTTCTCAGTAATATCTGAATTTAGAGGCAGTTTACATAACAATAAAAAATGATTTATCATCGTTTGCCACTTTGTACCTGAAGTCCTAATGCGTTAATCAGAATCATTCCAAATCCGAGGGTAAAAAAGAAATTCCACGCGTAATTTGCTTTGATGAGATTGCCGTATCTGGCAAAAGTGCGTTTATTGATAACATTCATCAGTTACACCAAACACATTAACACTCGCTCGATAAATTATCTCACTCTAGAGCGTCATTGTGTCTATCGATGCATGAAGCTAGGTATACCATGTCCGATTTGTCAAGGGCATGCGAAAATTTTGTTGCTTCCGATGGTGTGTCATCGGTGCCGATTCGCTCTAATTTTTGCCTGTAAAGTTACAATGAAGCTTTGGTATGCATATTATTGAAAACGTTTGATTATTGGCTCACCCTACTGCAGCAAAGATACCACAGACGTGTTGGACGTAGAGGATTAACATAACGTCACTGCTTACTGAAACCGTCTGCATCATGAATCCGCATACGATGCAATAAAAAATCAGATAAAAATAGTATTTCTGCATGTCAAGATGATAATAGACGATGGGAAATGGAAATTTTGCGGGTTCAGTGCCATTCTTCAGCACTACGTCAATTAACTTTGTTATCATCAGATAAATCGTAAAAACGATTAAGCCCGAATACATAACGGCTGAAAGGAATATAAATAAATCTATGAAATATTTGTTAAATTTCAATTATCCCTGACTATGGGACATGATTTACCTGTGTACAGAATAGTTAACTTTTCTCCTCGCTCAGCATATTCATGAATAATGTTAACGTCCCGATCCTGAGCCCACACTTGCCAGTCCGTGCGAATACGATCGAGCAACATTAATGTCTAACAATTATCATAACATCTTCATCAGCGAACGGTATAATAATTTGTGAAATTATAACTGACCTTCCGCGAGTTCAATATGAAACCAAGGTACTTAGTGGCGCAAACTGCGTCGAAAACGTTTGGTATAAGGCATTCCAAAATGACACTCCAGTCATCCCGATATTTTACAACAGTCAGTATCTGAGCTATCCCCTGACAGGTGGTGGGCAAAATAAAAATGGCAAGTACGCTGCGTCTGGCACGGGCGCTCTGGTACGGCCATTGTCCAATGAGGGACATCAAGATTCTACCTAATCTATAGTAACGGTGTTGAAATAAGTCCATCGTGAGGCGAATTACCGTCTACGATGACCTTGGGGCGACTACTGTCGCTCTTTTCGAACATTTCATTGTTCTCTTCTCAGCATGAAATTTCATGCTGGAAATCATGTCAAAGCATCGCGCTCTCGACGGACGTTTAAATTGCCCTTCACCGTGTCAAAGTTGAGCGATAGCGGCGCAAGTGTTTATAGCTCAGCTCAGCTCACCGTATAGGTCATTACGTATTCAACATCCCCTCACGATCCGCACGAAGAACTGTGCTGATGACGAGTACTCGAGTTTACGTGGATATTTGCTGAAAAATGTTCTATCGCAATCGTTCGAAGTTTAAGCTATTTTTCAACCGAGTCTGATATGAGAGGGTGTTCGACGTAAACGCGAAATGTATTTATATGTCCGGTGCTGATACTTGCGTGAGGGAAAGGTAAATCAATTGTGAACCACCACCACGGGAGCAAAGTTCTTCGATGCGAAGAGAGCGCAGTACGATGGGGAGGAATGGTCGTTTCCGTTCCGTCCGCAACGCCAAATTGCGTGTGTGAGCATAATCCAAGGGTACAACGAAATAGGATGCACCAGCGTTTGGGTAGCAGTTCATCGGAGAAAAGCTCAGTGGCACGAAGAAATAGTTGAAAATGTTTTTTTTTTTTTTTTTTTTTAATTTAAAATACTTAGTATTTAAAAATTAATTTCCAACTTTCACAGACAATACTTGAATGGGGAAGGACGAAAAATCGTGGAGTCTGTAAAATTGCTTGTAAGACCACTCGCCAATTTGAAGCCAAATTGAAGATACGTATCTGTCCAAATCAATGTGTCTGATAGAACTGACGCAGGGTATGAATTTTAATGAAGATCAAATACAATCAACTTATCAAGAGACATGGTAAGATAACGACGCCAAATACTTTTGAAAAATTATTCTGTCCAGTAAACTCATTTTTCCTCTGACAATGACGTCACTTGGCTTTGAAAAATGATTTTACGGTGAAGTGAAACACGTTGTCTGTCGCTCTTTCGCTTCACCGTAAGATCAATCGCTTTCTATCCATGTAGGATAAACTAATGACGCCGAACGTCGGGACAATCTCGAAGCTCACGATGCCACCATTGGCATGCGACCTCGGACCGATCGTCTGTCGAGCCTCGGATGATAAGCCCGAACCGATGGTGGCAGCTTCGACCCGAAGATCATTCACGATGTTCGGCCGATAATTAGTTCTCAATGTAGGCCTGCAGGTCACTTATATAGGGCGACAATTGTTTTAACTTATACTTTTTTGAATATTGCCAATGTTGCATGAATAGTGCAATATCCCGATCCCTTTTTTTGTATGCTTCGGATGTTGCCTATTAGAGATTCTATTTAATACATTTTCACTTGCGGGAACTCTCGAAGTCATCATACTCAGTCAATGTATGTTACCTGAGTATTTATTGACTACGGTGTACAGAACCCAATAACAGTATGCATCTTTTGCGAGAGTTAAAAATATGTCATTTTGCATGCTCGTACAGTGACGCTCGCATTATCGCTCTCAGTGGCAAAAGCCACTGGATGATCGCGCAATGTTGGCATCACATCGGCAAGCCAATGATTGGCGGGTTGATACTTGGCCGAACATTGGCTTAAAATGAGAGATCGATGGTTCGCGAGTTCATGGATCAACAGACCATCGATTGGCGAATCGACATTCGGCTGAAAATTGGCTTGAAATTGGCAGATCAATGGTTAGTGAATTCATGCTCGGCCGAATATTGGCTCGGCACCATCTGGCGGCAAAAGCCACTGGCTGATCGCGCAATGTTGGCATCACATCGGCAAGCCAATGATTGACGGGTTGATACTTGGCCGAACATTGGCTTAAAATGAGAGACCGATGGTTCGTGAGTTCATGGATCAACAGACCATCGATTGGCGAATCGACATTCGGCTGAAAATTGGCTTGAAATTGGCAGATCAATGGTTAGTGAATTCATGCTTGGCCGAATATTGGGTCGGCACCATTTGGCGGCAAAAGCCACTGAATGATCGCGCAATGTTGGCATCACATCGGCAAGCCAATGATTGGCGGGTTGATACTTGGCCGAACATTGGCTTAAAATGAGAGACCGATGGTTCGTGAGTTCATGCATCAACAGACCATCGATTGGCGAATCGACATTCGGCTGAAAATTGGCTTGAAATTGGCAGATCAATGGTTAGTGAATTCATGCTTGGCCGAATATTGGGTCGGCACCATTTGGCGGCAAAAGCCACTGAATGATCGCGCAATGTTGGCATCACATCGGCAAGCCAATGATTGGCGGGTTGATACTTGGCCGAACATTGGCTTAAAATGAGAGACCGATGGTTCGCGAGTTCATGGATCAACAGACCATCGATTGGCGAATCGACATTCGGCTGAAAATTGGCTTGAAATTGGCAGATCAATGGTTAGTGAATTCATGCTCGGCCGAATATTGGCTCGGCACCATCTGGCGGCAAAAGCCACTGGATGATCGCGCAATGTTGGCATCACATCGGCAAGCCAATCATTGGCGGGTTGATACTTGGCCGAACATTGGCTTAAAATGAGAGACCGATGGTTCGTGAGTTCATGCATCAACAGACCATCGATTGGCGAATCGACATTCGGCTGAAAATTGGCTTGAAATTGGCAGATCAATGGTTAGTGAATTCATGCTCGGCCGAATATTGGCTCGGCACCATCTGGCGGCAAAAGCCACTGGCTGATCGCGCAATGTTGGCATCACATCGGCAAGCCAATGATTGGCGGGTTGATACTTGGCCGAACATTGGCTTAAAATGAGAGACCGATGGTTCGTGAGTTCATGCATCAACAGACCATCGATTGGCGAATCGACATTCGGCTGAAAATTGGCTTGAAATTGGCAGATCAATGGTTAGTGAATTCATGCTCCGCCGAATATTGGGTCGGCACCATCTGGCGGCAAAAGCCACTGGCTGATCGCGCAATGTTGGCATCACATCGGCAAGCCAATGATTGGCGGGTTGATACTTGGCCGAACATTGGCTTAAAATGAGAGACCGATGGTTCGTGAGTTCATGCATCAACGGACCATCGATTGGCGAATCGACATTCGGCTGAAAATTGGCTTGAAATTGGCAGATCAATGGTTAGTGAATTCATCCTCAGCCGAATATTGGCTCGGCTTGGGTTGGCACAATCTGGCGGCAAAAACCACTGGCTGATCGCGCAATGTTGGCATCACATCGGCAAGCCAATGATTGGCGGGTTGATACTTGGCCGAACATTGGCCTAAAGTGAGAGACCGATGGTTCGTGAATTCATGCATCAACAGACCATCGATTGGCGAATCGACATTCGGCTGAAAATTGGCTTGAAATTGGCAGATCAATGGTTAGTGAATTCATCCTCGGCCGAATATTGGCTCGGCTTGGGTTGGCACAATCTGGCGGCAAAAGCCACTGGCTGATCGCGCAATGTTGGCATCACATCGGCAAGCCAATGATTGGCGGGTTGATACTTGGCCGAACATTGACTTAAAATGAGAGACCGATGGTTCGTGGGTTCATGCATCAACAGACCATCGATTGGCGAATCGACATTCGGCTGAAAATTGGCTTGAAATTGGCAGATCAATGGTTAGTGAATTCATGCTCGGCCGA
The DNA here is from genome assembly GCA_963922035.1 of Amblyjoppa proteus. Classification (NCBI taxonomy): domain Eukaryota; kingdom Metazoa; phylum Arthropoda; class Insecta; order Hymenoptera; family Ichneumonidae; genus Amblyjoppa; species Amblyjoppa proteus. The sequence goes on from OY998232.1 coordinate 7,030,898, forward strand.
ATATTAGCGTCAAATCGAGAAACCAAGACGGGGACGCCAATACTCGCGTCGAACATTGACCGCCAAACGACAAACCAATGGTAGGCAAACCGATATTGGGGCGAACATCAACATTGGCTCCCTGATCGAACGTTTCCGTTCGATCGGCAAAATCTTCATCGGTGAGCCTTCATGAACGACAGACAGCCCTTAGTTGTTTACGACCTTAATAAAAATGTACAGTTACGATTCAACTAATGTAATCGACTCTCGAAATCGAGCGGACACAGCGAACCGACGGAACCTTCCAACTTTATTGTATAGAAATATCATGTACGAATGCTGTATATAGGAATAAGTAAATCCCCGAGGATAAAAAGGCATTAGTTTTTGTTACCGATTGAGTCTGTTTCGTAACGCCTCAACGTATCTGCGCCCCCCTCCCGCGTTATGTGACATCATACCTGAAAGACGTCTCTTCTGGTTGAAAAATAAGATTTTCAAACAAGATGTGACGTACTTATTATCTCTATGACGTCACTACCTCTTGAACGAGGACGTTCTCAAACCGGAAGTGATGTATTGCAGGTACGACGCCACTTCCGCTCGAAAAAGCAAAGTTTTAAAACCGTATGCGACGTATTTTATTTATATGACATCACTTCCGGTCGAAAAATACGCTTTTCGAACGGGAATGATGTATTTCAGGTATGACTTCACCTCGTCGTCGCCACTGCCAGTGACAATAAATTTCTGAAACACCGTGGTTAAAAAGAAAATCGCGATGTCGACGAAACTGCGCAACGAATCGGTTAAAATGATTTTTCTTCTTGAAAAATGTATCAAGTAAATAGTCTAATACGCCTCACCGTAGCGTCAGCGTTAGCGTAACCTAATTGCGGCGTTAGTGTAGCATTGTTATTAATTACAGCGTAAACGACACATGTCGTTTTGTGTCGTTTACGCCCCAGATCTGTCGCTGATTGTCTGCCGTTCTCGAGCGCAAGCGACGACCACTTCGACTTTGTTCGGTCGTCGGCGCACGTCGCGGCGATTCATTGACGTTCATCGACGTACACACAGTGGTGCGTCCACTCGGCTAAGCCCTCGACGAAGCCGGAGAAGCAACGAGCGCAGTACGGCGAGGACGATAAGTCGTCGAGCTTCGAGCTTTCACTTCATTCGGTAAGTTTCCCCCAAAGGCAAATCGGCAATAACACGTTCAAACGGAAAATCCACCGATGTACCTCACGATAAACCGCCAAGCCTTGTAGCCTTCGTTGCAGATAAGCCCGATCGACTCTCACCGGAAGGAGCGCCTCGAGTAATCGAAAAGGAAACAAGAAACTCGCACGAAAATGACGGAAACCGAGAACATTTTCCTCTTCGTGCCCAACATAATAGGTAACAATTAAACGGTCGCAACAAACGTCGCTGTGAGATAAAACACGTCTTCATTTTCACTGATACCGTTTTCGCTCTTTACAGCTCTTTTACCGCATTACACTCATCTCATGCATTCCGAGGTTCATTCTTTTGCATTTTCCATGTCGTTTCATACAATTTTCTCAAATTCCCTTATAAAATTACAAAGTGCTGAGCTAGGTTTACCTGTTATACCAGATTCAATTTTACGCTCAATCTCGCAACCAATCGCCCTCAGCTATCCAATTATCCAAATCATTTACGATCATTTAAACAGCTCTCTGAATTTAATTTATTATTATTATTATTATTATTATCAGACAATAAGTTTCCTCTTTTTACATCTTTTTCTGCATAATGCTTATCGCGTAAAAATATATAAATCAATTTATTTTTAAATATGTTCGTTGACTGTACTTCGATTGCATCTGCCAGTAACGCGTTCCACGTGATCATTATGGGTGATTGATATATTTTTTTTTTCAACCAAATTTGTCATCTAATTTTGAGAAACTCTCGTGCATGCTTTTTTTTTTGTTCTCAAAAGTGTAACAGATAATTCATCTAAATATTTGGTTAAAAAAGAAAACATAAAAATTAAATATACATCTTGCAGATACGCATATAACATTGTGCAACGGATTTTCTATTTCGCACGCGTACAGTCGACTATGTTTTATTTGTGTTCTGCAATGCCGTGAGCTCGTTCCTTCGATCGACCAATAGTAATGCAAGTAGGTCGAAGATAATCAATCTTGACACAGCCCAATATTAGCCAGCTGCATTTCAAAGTCTTCCTATATCGATCGCTTTCTCTGTACTATTTTTTCAATGGTAAACTTTACGTGCCGTACATCTTTCCACCCTGAAGTTGTAATTTATACCGTGACTTTTTTTTTTGTATATAGTAGAACCTCACTTATCCAACCTTTCTATCAAGCGAGCCTCCGCGTTATCCAGAACACCCAACTCATCCGAGCACTCTTCATTGCCCGAGGTGTAGGCTTGGACAATGCGGAAAACTCGGATAAAACGGATAAAACAGCAATGCCAGCGCACGAACGATGTAAATACTGTACAAAAAAAATTGGAAATTTAATTTCCTATACTGAAAGTTTTTATGCAAACACTTGCACATTAAATGTAATGTAGAATGGTGATGAAAAATTATTATGCTCTTTCATTGAAATTAAACTAAATTATAAAAATTAAAGTACTTGTTATAGTAAAATTAACGTGAAATATTAAAAATAAAGTATTTCCAATGTTTATAATACACCAAACATTATTTTTTCACGACAATTATACATGGAATTTAATAATACTAGTTTTTGCATAAAAACTTTCAGTCCGGTACATTGAATTTCATAGAATTTTTTTTTTTTTTTACAGTGTAGTTCCGTGTTATCCGAGATTTCACTTATCCGGCATACGCTCTCCCCACATCACCAAGGATAAACACGATTCTATTGTACGAGTGAACATTTTCTTTTTTTTTTTTTTGTTCTTTTCAGGTTTTGCGAGGGTGTTTCTGGCGTTAATATCCTTCTACTACATGCCGACGCATTACGTCGTAGCCTCCTGGTGCTACATACTCAGCGCTCTGCTGGACGCGGTGGACGGACATGCCGCGAGGTACTTCAATCAGAGCACCAAATTCGGAGCCATACTGGACCAGTTGACCGATCGAGTGGGCACTATGTGCCTTCTCGTAAATCTCAGCATCTTCTATCCATCCTATGCCTTCTGGTTTCAACTCAGTATGACCATCGATATTGCCTGCCACTGGATATTCCTGCACACGTAAGAGCGTTGTATTTTTGCTAGCATTCACCTCTCGTGTTTACAGGGAGATATCGACTTACCGAAATCCGTTACGTGGAAACGAGCGACTGGTCAGAACTAGAATTAAAAAAAAAATAAAGCTTCCACGAAATAGCGAAATTCAAAAAACTATTCTTTTTATCACCTGCCAGTTATCATTGACTCGGAATAAATTTGTGAACATTGAATTACATTTGGCATTGAAATTTTTTTCTGTGAATTTGTACATTTGCGAATTTGTTAATTTATTAATTTTTTAATTTGTGTTGACCATTTTTTTTTTTTTATATTGATTAATATCGGAGTTTCATCAAGTGGTTACGCCAATCGGTATTATTTGAATTTGAGTCAGGAAAAAATTATCATTTGTTGTGGAAAAGTCATGGAAATTGTTCCCACCTTTTTTAGTTGACATGATGTGTTTTATTATTTTTTTTTAATACTGCTTTAAGTTATTTCGAGCGGCAATGCTGTTTTCTGTACATTTTTTTTACAGTAATAATGAATATTTTTAAATACTCGTTTGTCGATTGCAGATCGCTGCTTCAAGGAAAAACGAGCCACAAATTCTTCGACATGTCTGAGAATCCGATAATGAGAGTTTACTACACAAATCGACAAGTCCTCTTCGTCATGTGCGCCGGGAATGAGGCGTTCTACGCTGCCCTGTATCTTTTGCATTTCACCGAAGGACCCATACGTGAGCGGAGCCTTTCTAAGATCCGATTAAACGATGCACGAGAGATCCGTCGATTAATAATTTTTTGTTCGTTACAGTGGCGGGAATAAGTCTGTACAGGGCGGTTCTGCTGATCTCCGCACCCGTGGCTCTCGTAAAAACAATTCTGTCGCTACTTCACGGCTACGTGGCGTGCATGAATCTCAGCATAATCGACGTCAAGGAGCGCGAGGCTCTGCGCAAAGTGAATTGAGCTCGAGAGGAGCGCGAGGCACACAGTGAAACACAAAAAGAAAAAAGAAAAAGAAAACCCCGTTCCGAAATGTGCTAGTCAATCCAAATCTTCTCAATACATTCTTCCGCGTACCAAAATTGAAATATAATGAATAAAATAATAAATTTTAAATAGTATGTCATTCATGTAAGAGAGAAATACGACGAAGATATTTTGATGTACGTTTCCGCCGCTGAATGTTGATCATTTCTAAGGAAAGGAAATATCGTAGATTGGATTTCTTTCCTCAGGAGAGGAAATATCGTAGATCCTAAGCTCGATCGAGCAATAACAACTGACCATTGCATTTGGTTACTTTTAGGTGTTAACACTTTGTATTGTTTTTCTTTTAGACTTTAATTAAAGGTGTTATAACTTTAGAGAAACGTTTTCTTTGCTGTAATCGATGAAACATTTCTTCAATCGTTAGCAGGTACGCGTTAAACGTCGTCGCCTATAAACAAGGCTGAAGTCGTACTCCTGATAATCCGTTACTATCCCTAGATCCATTGTTTGACACACTGGTATGTGTAGATGCTGATTGTGCTGTTGTTTAATTTAAAACAATTGGTCGTAACGATCGAAGTGGACAAAAAAAAGTATGAGACGTTGGAATAACAAATATAAATTTATGATTTCTGAAGCGAAACGAGTTTACTGATTGTTCGATAAATATTCTCTTGTTCCAAACCAACAGAAACGATTTGAATGTGATTTTCCAGCGTCGTCGGTTTTCAAACAAATGGGGGATCGATTGGCAGTAAGGTAGTACTTGCGATACAGTCCTGTCAAACGTGAGTTTCAGAGACAATTTCGAACACTTCTTGATGGGATAAAAATCTAAAAAAATGAAGTGTATGGGAGGTGCTGCAAAGATTATTTTTGTGAAATAATAATTGCAATTTGTTATTAACAAACTCAAGATAATAATCATTATTCAACAAATTGCCCAGCAAATTAACTATTTTATTCTATAAAAATGATTCGTTTATTTTTCTGAATATGTATGAATTTTTTCAGAATTTTTTGTAATCTTTGAAAATCACGATTTTTCTATGTTCAAGCTGTGAAAAACACAATTTTCAAAGATTACAAAAAATTCTGAAAAATTCATACGCATTCATAAAAATAAACGAATTATTTTTATGCCGGAAACTAGGCCGTTGCCGGGTAATTTGTTGAATAATGATTTTTATCTTCAATTTGTTAATAACAAATTGAAATTATTATTTCACGAAACCAATCTTTGCAGCACCTCCCATACACTTGATTTTTTTTCAAATTTGTATTCCATCGGGAAGTGTTTGAAAATTTCTTTGAAACTCGCGTTTGGCGGGACTGTACCACAAGTACTACATTAAAACCGAAATATCTAACGAATCGAAGTGTACCCTTCAGCAGCGTCTCTCGAAGATATTGCACTCGTAGACAAAATAACGTAGCTCGATTGAGCAATAGTAATTAACCATTGCATTTCGTTTTTTTAGGTGTTATTTCTGTATTTTTTAGACTTTAATTAAAGGTGTTACAAGTTTATACAAACGTTTTCTTTACTGTATTCGACAGAACATTTCTTTCATCGTTAACCGATGGGCGTTAAACATTTTCACCGCCTGTAAACATGGTTCCAGTTATACCGCTGATAATCGGTTACTGTACCAGATCCATTGTTTCACACATAGGTACGTGTAGATTCCGATTGTGCTGTTATTAAATCAAAACGATTATGCGCAAGGATAGGAGCGAAAAAAACGTACGAAAAGTTGAAATAACAAACATAAATTTATGATTTATGAAACAAAACGAGTTAACTGATTGTTCAATAAATATGCCCGTGTTCCGAACTAACAGAGACGATTTGAATGTGATTTTCCGGCGTCGGCAGTTTTCAAACAAACGACTGCTCGATCGAGCGTTGAAATCGAAGCGTCTAACGAATTAAAGTAAATCCTTCAGCGGAATCTCCCGACGACTGTCGCAATCGTAGACGCAACGGCGTTAATGCAAATCAGGCAAACACATATTATTGTTGTTTTCGTTTAATCGATGACTCTACCGCGATAAGTTCAGTACGTTATTTCCTATTACAATGCTACAGCTGTACAAACTAGAAAATAATGTTAAAAACAAAAAAATTAATGACTTCACGATACTCCTTGAGTGTATCGAAAAGAAGAAATAATTATTTTGTACTCGTCGACTGTTTTTTCGCTTCGGTTTGTACTCACAAGCTTATCGGTACGGGAGCAACGTGTGTGCAGCTTTATTATTATTATTACTATTATTAATATTGTTATTATTATTATTATTATTATTATTATTATTATTATTATTATACCAGTTAAGCAGCATCGGACAGCGACTGCCGCTACTCCCTGATTATAGCTACGGCGTTGTCCTCGAAGACCAAATCCGTTCTCGACGGATAAACCAACTTCATGTTGCCCTCCATATCCACGATCTTCACCTGCGACACGAGCAGGTCGTTGAACTCGTGCGACTCGCCAGATTCGGAATTACTTCCGAGTCCGAGTACGAGCAGTTCCTTCAGGAATTGATCCAGGACGTTCCTTCGAATAAAAAAATTAAATAAATTAAAAAATCACTAATTCACATAAGATAAGCGGCCCAGTTTCCGTCGTCTTCAATTGTTAACGGGAACACTTTATAAAAAATACACGTATAGCAACTTTAATCAAGAGTAAACCGCTCTTCAATGTGCCGTCAATTTCGTTTATATTTAATGTATACTGTATTTATTATAAGTATAAGTTGCGAATAATGCCGGTAACTGGAACAACGGCGGGAACTGGGCCGTTATCACCTTATTCGATAAATACAAAATATCTTCGTCCTCCGCCAAATTCACCTGCAAATCTGTTGCGAAGACGCGCTCGTAACTTCGACGAGCATAGCTTTCGTGCTCGGCGACATCTTCGTTATGTCGCTGTTCGTTATTGGAGGAAAGGAAACGACCCTCGACGAGCTGTCCAAGACACACGCGTACAAAGATTTTCCCTCCAGAAGATAGAGATACTTGTGGATGCCCGAATAGACGTTGCGTTTCTTCTCTTTGCGGAGATTTATCGCTTCGGTTTGAAGCTGCTGAAAGAGGGCCGCGCCGGTGAAAGTTTTATTGCGCATCAACGGCTTTATCTCGATCTCGTTCGGAGGCTTCGCTGTGTAGGTCAGATCGCCTGAAAGAAACGAGAAACGAATATGAAATATCGAGCGAAAACCCGATTAACTCGTAATCGTCATAATTACCGGGCGCGAACAAATCAAGATCGTGAGTCGCCAGCGTTGCGGCGTTTCTCTTGTCGCATATTCCCTCGTGAAGTTTCGTCTGCAGCTGAATGAATTTCTTGAAACTCTCGTCCGTGAAGTTGAGATTTCTTACTATGCAAGCGACGATGTGCGGTCTAACGGTTTTAACGTTCTCCGTTATCTTCACGACGGGATTGTCTTCGCTGACCTTGAGAATTCGCATCTTGTGACACATAGCTTCGACGCTCTTCGCGACATTCTCGTTCTCGGAATTCTTTCGGCCTTTCTTGCCCTTCTTCGACTTGCCGCCGGCGCCGCTGTTGCTCTCGGCCTTCTCCGACGTCGGACAGTGTTGTCTCACGTAGTCGAGAACTTGCTTCGTTCTGCACTGGTCCACCAACTTCGAGAGCCTCTTGTCCGTCAAGAAATTCCCCTTCAAGTTTAGTTCCTTCAATTTTGCGCAATCGGCCAATTCGCCTGGTACAACTGCAAAATTTTAACCAGCCGTTTTAAAGTTGTTGAAATTTCGTTTTTTTTTTTTTTCTGTGTTGAATGTGTTGCATTATGGGTGCGTTTTTTAATCCCGATATGCTCGGGGCTACGCGCTCGTTCAATTGCTGCCGCCCAATGCTGGTGGGGTTTTAAAAGTTACCAACCATAAATTGAATTATATCCGCGGGATAAATCTGGGGCGGTTCGGTAACAAATGAACGCTTATCGGAGCAGAAATTCATTAAAAAATACACCCTATATATTAGCCATTTGATTATGATTGTAAAAATTGGATTTCCTGTAAATATAAATAAATACATTAATTAATTAATTTAAAAAACAGCTTTAAGTATATATATATATATAGTATGTTGGATACATTTTTAAATCCTGATCTGCTCAGCTATAAATTCGATTATTTGTGATTGCCCAAAGCTGGTGGGTTTTTTAAAAGTACCCCGACTAGACATACGATAACAAAAGATAATGAAAAGAACGCTTATCGGAGCAGACTTGTGTAAAAATCAAAGTCTAAAAGCAGACTACATCATAAGAATAGCCATTTCAGCTGTGTATGCATGCAAATATATCTCAAATATTTCTGGATATAGCCGATCAGAGCAGAAATACAATTAAAAAATGCGCCCTATGTTTTACAAATTCGATTATGTTCATAAAGGTCGGTTTTTCCTGTAAATGTAGATAAATAAACACATTAAATAAATACACAAGTAAATACATAAAGCAGCGTCAAAAAAAAAAAAAAAAAAACTTAAAGAATTGCGTGAAATATTGTTCGTTCACCTTTTATGCAATTGTCAGCGAGATCGAAAATCTTCAGAGAGGGCAAAGAAGCTACGGCGGCGGGCAGTTCTTTGATCTTGTTGCCGTTGACCTTGATCTCGGCGAGATGCACGAGCTCCGGATAGCAAACGTCCGGAAAGCTCTCGAATTTGTTGTTGGACAAGTCGAGCGAGCTGAGCTTGGTGTTGGCCGCCTGTGACGGCAGTTCGACGAGGTTGTTGGAGCTAAAATTTATGGACGTCAGCTGCGGCATGTGGCTCAGCGCTCGTGGAAGGTGCTCGAGCTGGTTTCTCGAGCAGTCGAGAACCCGGAGTTTTGTCAGTTTACCGATCGATTCGGGTATTGCTTTTATTCTGTTGGAGTGAAGGGCGAGAGTCATGAGATTCTCGAGTCTGGCGATGTCGTCGGGTATGACCTCGAGGCATGTCTCGTGTATGTCGAGGTAGTTTAAATTTTCGAGGGCGAATACACTGCTGTGAATACCGGCGGCGGCGATCCTCTTCGACACTTCGGCGCGCGACAGCACGAGCTCGTGCCTGTTCTTCTTAGCGGCGAGGGCGACCTCCGGCCACGGTCTGCCCGAACTCATCGCTGTTATATTATTTTAACGACGGTTTTTCTATGTATCTCGCAAAACTGCCGAACCTGTGACATTCGCTTGGTTATCCACGAGGTTGCACGCCAGCGTGTTTATTCCTCTTCCGAATTGTCCCCAGTAGACTTTTATTTTCCTTTTTTTTTTTTAGTCCAGTGTTGGCTCGCCCCCTGCCGGAGACCTGTGCCACTCTCCTCCGGTTGTACGGTGAGGATTGTAACTTAGTGATGCGAGTCGGTAAATAACCGGTTAAATAGGTCGGTAAATAACCGGTTAATTGACCGCAGCTACTAACGTATTTTACCGACGGTAACTATCGTTGTTAATTTACCGGTTAATAACGTTCGTAACCATTTTTACCGGTAAAGCAACCGGTTATTTGAGTAACGACAGTGCTACCAACAAGCGCACTCTAACTTTCAATTTAAATTTGATAAAATTTCTACGTTATCGCGAATCATTTAATCAACGTTTAACTTCTTCAATAAAATACAGATAGTGACTATTAAACGACACTCATTCCTTTGAAGCTATTAAGGACTGGTTAATTTTGTTTATTCGGCAAAAAGAATGTAATATGATCAAACGTTAAAAATTAAGTGTTTGTACCGTTTATAATAATAACGACATTATGGGCAACGAAGGGGTTAAATCAAGATACATTTATAGAGTAAGGATGCGCGATTGAAGCGGGAACAGCTTAAGTAAGAATCTTGCACACGCAATTTTCGGTGGGTTATCGCGGTTATCCACTAGATCCGTTAAAACTGTAACGGATCTAGTGGAATAACAAAAATTCGGTTATTAACTCCCTCTCATAATTCCCGCGCACCGCGAGTCGAACACTTTCGTGTGTTCCATGGACGAAACGGACTCTCGCGCCATCTCGAGCGATGAAATAATAGGACGACGAAAAATCCTACGTTGCACAACGGTGTGAGGGTCATTTTTATTTTTTGTTTTTGCCAGCGCGGATTGACAACAAAATGACCGTCAATTAACCGTCAACTTGGCTTCTTAAGAGTTCGTAATTTTTTGTCACAGCGACAAATCCTGTGATCCTTAAATCGCATGTTTCTTTCACTGCCTGCATTCGAGATATATTCCTGATAAAAATTAAACATTTTGTCGTCGCGTAGAGAAATTTGAAATATTTCTTTGCGTAGTCGCTTCCGGTTTTAAAATCTAATCTTTCGACCGGACGTCAGGTCATAACGGGAAGTGACGTATTTCCGGTATGACGTCACATTCGGTGGATAAAGGGAGTTTCCAAACCAGAAGTGACGTATTTCCGGTATGACGTCGCTTGAGGTGGATAAACGGAGTTTCTAATCCGGAAGTGACATATTTCCGGTGTGACGTCACTTTCGGTTTTAAAATCTAATCTTTCGACCGGACGTCGGGTCATAACGGGAAGTGACGTATTTCCGGTACGACGTCACATTCGGTGGATAAACGGAGTTTCCAAACCAGAAGTGACGTATTTCCGGTATGACGTCGCTTGAGATGGATAAACGGAGTTTCTAATCCGGAAGTGACATATTTCCGGTGTGACGTCACTTCCGGTTTTTAAATATAATCTTTCGACCGGACGTCGGGTCATAACGGGAAGTGACGTATTTCCGGTACGACGTCACATTCGGTGGATAAACGGAGTTTCCAAACCAGAAGTGACGTATTTCCGGTATCACGTCACATCCGGTTGATAACAGCGTTTTCGAAACAGGAAGTGACATATTTCCGGCGTGACGCCACACATTTCCCAGTCGAAAGTGACGTTATAGCGTAACGACTTTTTTCAAATGTTTCAGCGTGACATCACTTCCTGTTTAAAGATTTTCCAACAAAAGCTGACCTTCCAGAGAATTTTTTTTATTTTTTTATTTATTTTTTTGTGTTTCTCGAATAAGTGTGTGATACGTTTCAAATGTATTTAGAATTCGGCTCGAATGTATCCAACAACAGAAACAGTTGAACTAACGAACGCACGGAAATGTGGTGGGAGACCTTCATTGCATAATACAGATAAAAAGTTGAATAATGCAATGATCTTCATGAATAATATCTTAATCCCGACCCTAATAATCAAGGATTTTGCATGGGAATTTTAAATAATTTGTTATTCGTAAGGTATATGAAATTAAAAAAATGTAATGCCCAGCAGTTTTTCACAACATATCCGACGAGAATTAATAATAAAAAGGAGAAAGAAAGAGAACTGTGTTCAGTTCAATACAGTGAAGAGAATATAAAGCGCGAATGAGATAAGAGAGAAAGAAAAAAGAACGACTGGCGTCTTCGCATGTTCGTAACAGAAAGACATAAATCGTCTTCGTTATTTGTGTCAACAAAAAAAAATCACATTGTGAGAAAAGTCATTGTATATACTATTAAAATATTTTGACTAGACTATGCAAACATATCAGGGATTCTATACGAGAATTTCATTCGTACGAAGGATGACTGAACGAAATGGTGGAGAAATGGGACAATGTTTGCCCCACAAGATTTACAAACGGAATATCTCTTTGTGACTACATCAATAGTTCGCATGTAGAGCACCGAGAAAGAAGGGAAGAGAAAAATAAAAATTCAAAAGCAAAGAACACACAGCAAGTTTAGCTGTGAATGAGACTTTTCCGATTGATAATGTTAATCGTTCCAACACGCACGACAGACTCCACATATGGAGTCCAACAACAGTGGTCGTGGTAAAATTTCAGTTTTTTTGTTGGTTTGCTGTATAAATTAATAACCCGACAGTCACTCTGGATTACGCATCACTCTGACGATATTGCATAGATTGTGTGACAGGTGTTACTCCGCATTGGCTACGCAAAAACGTCGATAAGCCGGTAATCGCTATAATTATTAAAAAAATATTTACGTAAAAAAAAATGCTCCATATTGCGCGCTGACCTCTCTCAAATTGGAACAAAAACAATTCCGAGTTGTCGAAGCTTCGTTTCGATGTTACGCCTTGGAGAACATTGGGAATATATACTCCGGTATATAGAAGTATAAATAAACGATGGGATATCAGGAAAAAAAAAATGAATTGATTGAAGTAAATTGCATCGAGAGTCGATCAAGTTTCCTGACATGAAATAAAACGTTCGATTGACAATATCCTGACGCCCGTGCCCTCCAGCGATGCGCGGAAGCGCTGGTCAGACCAGTTGTGATTATTGTTAGCACCGGAGTTGTTATATATTCCTAGGAGCGAACGACAGTGGCAGTCATCGTTGATCAGAGGAACTTAGCTCACTTATCCTATCGAAATATCTAAAATTCAGCGCAGTCTGCATCGTGTGGTCACTCAAGATCCGCGCGACACAGTTCAAACAATCTCTCGGACCGGAATCATACCTTCGACTGACAATGGCTATCGCCTCGAGCGGAGTAATCTTCGTGGCTGCTGCATTTTGTGGGATCATCGCTCTGTTTCTACATAACATCGGGTCACTACGGATGTACCTCAAGTCTACGAAATTTCCAGGACCGAGAGCACTTCCGGTTATCGGTCACGCGCATTATTTCATACGAAATTCTTACGGTGATGACCATGTTAATTTTTTTCTTAAATTTTATCTTTAAGAAAAAGCAACAATAAAACAAAAAGTAACAGCAACGAAGGTATTTAACAACCGCGAACGGTGTATCGAGAATTTCAGATATAGTGGACATACTGATGGAGCTGATGAACACGTATTCTTCGCCAATGAGACTCTGGATGGGTCATCGATTGTTTATTCTTTTGTCCGATCCCGAACAGGTGAAGGTACGAATCATTGTTGAATTGAAGAAGACCCACGCACTCGTGATTCACACCGACGAACTACTTTCACTGTGAACATCATCATTTTCAGACAGTTCTCGATAGTCAGTGCGCCATCGAGAAGGCCAGTGTGTACAAGTTCCTGCGTCCTTGGTTGGGCACGGGATTGTTGACGGCACCCGGTGAGTTTCTCTTTAAGTGCAGGGAAACTTCAACGACTTCGTACAAGAAGTTCAAATGCTTCTGGTAGAAGTGATGAGGCACAATCACTTCACACATCCCACTGTGTTGTTTGCGAGATTCTCGGAATTTCCATCATCGCGGCGACACATTTAATTAAGAACCTTTTAATTAAAAGACGTTTCCGACGTTTCTGACGTTCCTTCGATGTCATCTAAAACATTTAAAACATCACAGAGGAAGCAATAGTAACATCCTTTATTCACCACATCGTAGCGACCAAATGGCGTATTCATCGGAAGCTAATAGAACCAACGTTCAATACGAAAGTACTGGAATCATTCGTAGAGACATTCACCCAGCAGTCAATAATCATGACCAGAGAGATGAGAAAGGAATTAGAAGCCGACGAATTCGACCTACATCCCTACGTAACGCGTTGCGTACTGGACATTATATGCGGTGAGGAAAATTTGAAATATCGAGAAAACGTTTGTAGAAATATCGTTGAGACGGCGGACACCGTTTAATCTATCAGGTTTGCGCTATATTTCCAGAAACCACTATGGGTGTCAAGATGAACTGTCAGGAGAAGTATAATCCCTACGCGGATGCAATCGCTAGGTAACGAAGTGCAAAAGCTTCGATTTTTTTTTTTTATCGATTTAATATAGTATCAGAACTGAAAAATCTTTTTTCTTTTGCGTTGTTTAGGGTAACCGAAACGATAAGCAAGAGGATTTTTTCGTTGTGGCTACAATCGGACGTAATCTTCAATCTGACAAAAACAGGAAGAGTTCAACGCGAGAACGTGAAGTACTTGCAAAGTGTGACAAACGAGGTTATTCGAATGAAGAATAGCTCTTACAACAACGAGACTGGAGTGGCAAACAAGAGTGAACGTATGTGCGGATAAACGATGATCCAGCCACTGCGACTTCGCAAGTACCGCCTTGAAGGGTTTCAATGTTTAGGTTGAAACATTTTTTAGACAAACGACCAGCCACGAGAAAGGCTTTCTTGGATGCGCTAATGGATTTGTCGAAGGACGATACGAAACTAACTGCCGAAGAAGTTCGTGAAGAAGTCGACACGATGATGAATGCGGTGAGAATTGAATTGATGGATGCGTACCGTTGGCGAAGCTATCAGACACGGGTTTTTTTCCAGGGGTTCCATACCACTACAGCATTCACCACCTTTGCTGCGATAATGCTCGCGAATAATCCCGAGATCCAAGTACGTAAACTCTATCAAGTGTCCCGATAAAAATCCCGCGGCAAGGCATGTATGACGGGGGGGGTTGTCGATCTTACAGGAACGAGCGTATCAAGAACTTTGCGATGTCTACGGCGACCAAGTGTCCTCCGAGACCCCAGTAAAAAACGAAGACCTCAATCGCATGGAATATTTGGAGAGAGTAATAAAAGAGACATTGAGACTTTTTCCTATCGTCATGGGAATCTCGCGTGAGATTACTGAAGATCTCAATATAGGTTTGATAATGATGCTCTTGTAACTGAATACATTGAAATAATTATTAGATAGGAGAGAGTTGGACAAAGTGGACCAACCAAGAGATTAAGAATCAATAGATTCTTAATACAAAAATGTGGGTTTTCGAAATTTCAATTTATAGCGGAACGTATTTATTTGGCCCTGTGGGTTCATTTTACTCCACTCTGCCCCAACCTCATTATTGGTCCATTTTGAACCATACTGCCATACCTACGAATACAACCTTGTCTCACAGGGGAATACACTCTGCCAAAAGGAGCCAGTGTACTTATTTCTATCTTGAAGATTCATCGTTCAGAAAAGTACTGGCCAGATCCTCTGAAATACGATCCCGATCGGTTTCTGCCCGAAGAAGTTGCGAAACGCAATCCCTTCTGTTATATGCCGTTCAGCACTGGACGAAGAAATTGCATAGGTACACAGCTGCCGATGACTATTCGAAGCTTCGAAAGGTAAAAGGTGCAAAATAACAATTATCCGATTTACAGGACAAAAGTACGCAATGATGTCTGCCAAAGTTATTCTCGCAACCGTATTGCGCCGATACGTTCTGAAGAGAGACACGACCCTGGACATAGGGAACCTAAAATTGAAAGCAGAAATTTTGCAGCCGACAGAAGCTATGACGATAAGAATCTCTGAAAGAATCAATGAGAATATTAAAACACAATAAAGAGTTCAGTTCAACCCAGCTAAACTGGGTTAGCTAAACGATTCAGGGAACATTATGGATTTACGGAACATACATTCACTATAATTAAGACATTATAATAAGTACATCGATTTAGCGTGTCCGAAAAAAAAAATTAATATGCAATAAATAATGACAAAAAAGTTAAAAGTCGAAATTGTCATGTGGATTCCTCAAAATGAAATCGATAATTGAAATTTCTTTATCGCTCCCTTCTAAAAGTTTAAAGAAACGTTGCAACAACAAAATGGCCTCAAGTGTCAATCTTACGAGCTGTAGATAACCTCCATATATTTTTATTATTCATCTTTGAAAACGTTTACCAGGTTTTTTAGAGAATCTGTTGTGCGCACAACTTTCTACGGCCAAACAGGGATGAAGTAACAAATCAATCGACCTTGAAAGGCGCGTATGTTTTTTTTTTTTTTTTTAACCGACTTCCGAGCCCAATTTGCACTGATAATTTTCATTGGGCTTCATCAAAAATTCTTACTAAGCTTTAGGAGAATGTGAAGCTCTCCTCGCGGCCAGAGTGGATCGTCCCTAGCGTCGTGCCGGTCATGCCGCAGTACCGCTCAAAAAGATATATTAAAACAAGAAGAAGACCCACTGAATCTCGCGCGTTGATTGGCCGAGCGGACATATTCTCTTCGTGCGCGAGATAATTCTTCGCCAATCGCTTAGCGTCGCCCCGTGCACAGTCCCTAGCTGCTACACCGACCGAATTGCGCGTTCCGTCGTTCATCTCCTACAAAAGTGTACAATAGTTTGCGCAAAAAAAAATTTATACCCGCGTTTCGCGTGTGTGCCTCTCGGCGCGTCTCGTCTCTCAATATCACGATCGTCGTTCCTCCGACGATAAGTTGCCCGTTTTACTCGGCGCGATCCTTATTGGGCACGTTTCGTCGCACGCCTCACGCACTCGTTCGTCCTCCCACTGTACATCCGAGCGTTCACAGAGGCGCTAAAAGGTAAAGGTATCACGAAGGCGCTTACACAGACAACGCATAGCGTATCTCTGTTCTCACCACGGACTACTCCGCAGATTCGGCGTGACGAAATTCCGTTCGCTCGGCAGACTCGACGCGCATCTCCATTGTTCTACGAGGATGAGCCCGTTGAACAGGGGACCCCTTCTCGGTCCGAGAATGCCACCGGTCGGGATGCGACCGCGTTTCGGCGCGAGACTACCGATGCCGGGTATGCCGCTGCGAATGCCGCCGCCCCCTCCTATGGGCCCGATGTTCGGACCCATGCGACAGAGAATGATGCCACCTAGGCCCGGGGGACCTCCGCCTCTATTCGGGCCCAGAGGCCGCGGAGTCCCGCCGCTCATGCCGCCGATGATGTGCCCGAGGGGCATGGGACCTCGCGGCCCACCCATGAGGCCCGGACTCAGAGGGCTCCTCATGCCGCAGAGGCCCCCTCAGGGACTGCCTCACATGAGGCCCAGATTTCCCATGGGCAACAGCAACATATCGGCAAAAGCCATCAACAACGCCAAGAAGGTCAGCAAGCTCGAGGTAACTGTGGCAACGAAGATCTACGGAGAATTCAAAAGTTGTATGGAGAATTTTTTTCAGCTTGTAGTCTGATATTGTCTTTTGAGCCAATGGGGCGCCGGCATGGCGGGCTAGAATCGTCGGCGACCGTAAAGCCGAGGGTTTGATTACCGCCGAGTAGAAAATGTTTCTTGCGAGCAACTATAAGCCTCTGTGTGACGCATATTATTATTTTTTTTTTGTTAAAAGTAAAAAAAAGCAGAGTATAGATTTGAGTGGGGATAAGACTAAATATTGTTATTATTATTGTTATTCGATATTTGAGCAGGACGAGGGTTTTGGTCGCGTCATAAGGTAAACAGCCCAGTTTGGGACAGGGGTGCGCGCGTTCGGGGAGTCAAATTGCGACGCTTGGTCGTACTTGTTTGTACCTATGATTTTTAACGCTTGAAGTGGGAGAGCTGCTTAGAAGTGTTATAGCCTGGGCCTTTTACCTTACTGGAGCTCGGGGAATCTGGCCAGCCAGCTGTAGCTCAAATAGGTCGGATGACCATTGGCTGTACGTCGCATAGGTTTTCTGTGGTTTCTACTTTGCATAAGTCGGATAACGATCTGCTACATACGTTGCATAGGTTTTCTGTGGTGTCTCCAATACCGAGTGTCCACCGTGAGTGAGATCGTACTGAAATGAGCCTGAACTAGTGGCAAAATTCTAGTTAATTCGAAACTTTCTAGTCAACAGCCAATCCCATAAATGAATTTTGAGTCTACTAAATTTTTCCACTAGTTCGGAGTAAATCTCGGCCCGATTTCACTCACGGTGGAAACTCGGTATATGTCCCGAACGAATATGCAAATGTTTCAATGGCAATCTCAAAAACACGTCAATTACCGCGGTCTGAATTCGGGCCGGAAATACCGCGAAATTAATTCGGGCCGAAAAATTGTTTTCCCTCCGTTTGCCGATTCTCCAGGGGAAGATGATTTTCTTTTTCGTCAACGAACTGCGCTCTTAAAACGGCACCGTGTACAGTTTTTTTTACCGGCGGCGGTATGTCACATCACCTCAAGTCGATCGTAGACCCAATTAGCTGTTGCTTCTACCACGAGACTTCTTAGGGACCTGCGAGATAGAGACATTTTTTTGTTTTGTTTTGTTTTGAAGAAGAACCTCTCTGTCGATGACGACCATTTATTAATGATTTATCTTGCAGGAGCTCGAATTAAAGAAACCCTGGATGACCGACGAGATTCGCAGCGAGATACAGAAGAAAAATAAGCTTTACGCCAAAGCGAGGAAGAACAAAGACGCTAAAGAGTGGAACGAATTCAAAGACTTGAGAAACAAAGTTACGAGAATGATAAGAGATGCCAAAAACGAGTACCTGACGAAAAATCCCGAGCAGGTACGTGTGTAGTGGACATTTTTTTCTTTTTTTTTCGATCCGCCGATTCTTCAGGCGTCCGACGCGCGACTCTGTTCTCGCTTTCGCGCGTGGTTTCTTTGACCCTCCGAGGACCGAGCAAATGCGTGGATCGGTGGAACAAACTGACGAAAATTATTGGGAAAACTCCTCCGACTTCGATGGCTTAATTTTCTATTTTTTGATCCCTCTTTTTTTACTACTCTATCGATTAAATAAATCATAGGTAAGTACGCGTATCACAAGCGGCTGTGGTTGTGCAGTTTTGACGAATCCTCGACACTTACGAAACCCCGCGCGTGAAGCATGAACTTTTTTTTTTTTACATCCGAACTAATGTCCCTCCCGAGTGCACTGTCGTAAAAATCAGATTAAATTTCGATAGCCGTCCAGTACGAGAGTAAAATTTAAGAATAAAAAAAATTTAATCATTTTTTTATTTGTTTAGTTTTTTTTTCTTTTTTTTACTAAAAATAAATCACATTACAAATCTTCGTCGTAATGCCAGTTGATGGGTTACTTTGGTTGCAGGGTGGTCAGAAAACAGAGAACAAAGATAAGAATACAATTGATTCCGAGGGTGTTCAGGAAACTGAGAAACCTCCGAAAAGCGAAAGTACCGAACTTGCCGAGAGTACCGAGATGATCGTGAAAAATGATGCGGAATGTGCCGCTGCCGAGAGTGCGACCGAGATAAGTGAGAAAATGGCGCTAACGGAGGAGACACAGCCTTCCAGCGAACAGGCTCAGTCTTAAAAGCTTCGGGCTGCTCCTCCCTTGCCGGAATTATTTCATATTCTAAATCATTTGCAAAACGACGACGTTGCGACTTTGCCTCCCCCACGTCAATCAAAAATATTCACGAGGCTTTGCCTTTTTCTTTATCGTGATTTTTTTTTTTTCTTCTTTTTCTTCACACATAATTGTTCACGTTGTATCGAAGTCCTCGAAACTTGTAAGATATACAAATAAGCGCTATGGGAGCGGACGTTAATCATGCAGACGTGTCTCCGAGAAATTGTTACTTTGTCGATTCCCATTTTACTGCAGTATCTGTTTTAAGAATCACAATGTTCCCTTTCATACTGTCTTCACGTTGATTCTCGCAAGACCAATATGTTAGATGATATTGTTGTATTAGAGCCTTCTTCTCGTATTTCGTAGACCCGTGTTTAATGTCTGTGAGAGGCTCTCGATCAATTAATTTACCGGCGCGCAGTTTCCGCCGCAACATTCCTTGCTGGTATAGCGATCGCGTTTTATAGCGAAAGAGAAAAAGTGAGCCCTCCCCTCCCTCTCAAGTATATGTTAGATTTATTTATCGAGTACGTAAACATAGCTTACATAATCATTAATTGAATTTAAAACTCTGTTTTCTTTCACTCTTAAGCACCATTCGGCAAACTCACAAATACATGTAGTATCGCCGAGTTATCAAATTTTTTTTTAAATTTTTCTTTTCCATTTCCCGGTTTTTTTTTGTACGCAATCCACAAGCCGAATGCTCGCTCGTATGAATCCGTCACTTTCATCGGCACAATTCGAAAGATTAAAATGAAAAATCAGAGATTATAAATTTGTATTTAAGATTCATATTGTATGAATAAATGATATTTCTACAAATTCTAACTCTCGTCTTTGTATCGAAATCGGCATACGGATAAATCCTACAGGCAGCTTGTCTCACTGCTTTCAAACACGAAAATAATGGATTGTATGTGTATTAAGCTACAGGAAAGCTAGTTGGATACATCTCGAGTGCAATGTACAGTGTGCGACCGAGTTTTTTTTTAATTAATGTTAATTTTTGCTTCAAGAAGTCATAGAAACATAGGCAAAATATTATCTCTTGTTTCCTGAGCACCATTCAATCCACCTGTCGAGAGCACGTGAAATACCGCGGTCGATAATAAAACCTGTAATAATTTTTTTTTTTTTTAACGATTCCAACCATTTACGTTCGAAGGAGAGTTTTCACATTAACTTGAATTCAAATTCGGTTCATGTGAAAATTCGCTTTTGAAAGAATATGAGAAACGCTTCCATTTACCGTATCCGAGCTCGGTCGGTAACGAATCGCGAATGAAATACACTTTTTACGCAAAATGGTGAACCGGTCGATAAAAAAGGTAATCAAGGCGTTAAAACCGGGTCCAACATCCCCTTAATATTTTTAACTAAAGTCAATTAAGGTTTTCATAGTCGATGGACAGACGCGTGAAAACCTACGTTGCTTCTTTTTCTCCAAAAATATGTAACAGACTTCGAGAAAATAGGAAAGACGATTCGTTACCGACCGCGACAATTTCACAGACCCTTGACCGAAAATGGTTGCCACCTGTTAACAAAAAAAAAAAAAAAAAATGAATTGCAATTTTTTTTTTTGACCGACCGACTCTGGATGGGGCTGGGCGAAAGGGGAATCACGTCGCTTTAGTGGAAAAAACACGCCTCGTGATTTCGTCGCGCAACGCGAATCGATCGACGAAACGGATTAACGATTACCTATCGAAACAATTTCAAGCGAACGTTTTTAGGCCCACATCTACGAAGATGATAGTGAGCCTTACGATGTGAGAGACGAAAATTACATGAGCTCGGATAACGAGGAGAGGGCCGGCTATTGCGAGGTGTGCGATCGCGAATTCGAAACGGTCGAGTTGCTCGATAGACACACAGAGTCTCATAAGATTTGCGGCGTCGATGGCTGCACATTTTCCGCGCATCCTAAACTAGTCGAGAAGCACATAAGCATGCAGCACTGCACCGGCCTCTACCACAGAATGAAGAATCTCTCTACACCCGAAGATATAGAAAAATGGATCGCCGAGAGAAAGAAGTAAGGCCACTTCCGGTTTCGACCGAAGCGGCGCAAACTGTTTTATCGACCGATCTTCTTTCCATCGTCATTTTCTTTTTTTTTATATTCCAGAAAATATCCTACCAAGACAAACATGGAGCAGAAGATAGCGGAGGACACGGCGAAACGCAAACGCGGTGAAGTTATAGAGGAAAAAAAATCGTTCGATAAGTCAAAGCATACGCGTAGGACGACTCATGAGAAAAACAGGAGGGTGCGGAAACGCAAGACTCAGGGGAGCAGAGCGGAAACTGAGTTGCCCCCTACCGAGTACTACAGAGGGTTACGTCCCTTCGCAGGAACTGGTGGGCTTATTCGTTCCTGTGTAATTTTTTTTTTTTCTTCCATGTAAGTTCCATGCGCATGTAACGGTGCATTCTTCCTGCAGCGGCCTTTCGTCGTGCCGAAAGTGAGGACGAGGAGGAAGAACAGGAAATGGACACGGAAGCGAAACGCCTGGAAAGTCCCGAGGAAACAACGACTGACCTGACGGCGCCGGATTTTCCGGGCAACATCTCCGACGATGAGGAGGAGCCGATGAATTCGTTGAAACTGAGTACATCAGCTTCCGGTTCTACCGCAACTGAACCCGCAAAGTCCGGGCAATCATGTCTGCTCAGTCTGGTCGCCGATTACGGCAGTGAATCAGACGATGGCAAGTTTTCTTCGCTTAACTGTTTAATTGATTCGATAAACTTTGTCATTAAGAGCATGCGAAACACGTTCTCAGCATGTCTCTCTCGCCCCACCGAGAACGCCACTGATACTATCTCTCTCGCACTCCATAGTGTTTCACATGCTCTTAAGGTGATCTGCTGAAACGCCGCGACGACCTGCCCCGTCGGTAAGAAGAACGGCGGGCCTTATGCCCCGTAGATGCCGTATGCGGCCTATAATAATAGTTTTAGCGCAGTTAATAGCGCAGTCGGGAACATTTTTTTTTCCGACTGCGCTAAAAAGTCCACATTCCATGCCTGCAACGGGGGCGGAAAGTGGTCGATTCTTGACCAGCGGGCCGAAAAGTAACGCAGCGGGCGGAAAAGTACTGGAGCGGGTCACTTTCCATCCCCATTGCAGGCATAGAAATGTGGCCACTTTTTAGCATAGTCGGGCAAAAAATAGCGTATGCCACTCGGGAGGAAGTGCATTTTCACCTCGTGTGAATTTCTGCCCTTGCTTCGCTCGGGCATCAAACTTCACCCTCGGTGAAAAACGCACTTTCCTCCCTTGTGGCATAATATACTATTATTACCGACCACTGTATTTGGCACGCTCCTAATCGCATTAATCTACCCAGACGGCCCCGACGAAATTGCCGTGAAGAAGCTAAGGATGGACCCTCCTGCCGAAGAGGATCTGAACAAAACACCGGAAGTATCTCCCGCCAAGCCCAAAAACTCCACCGACGGCAAGTTTTCTTCACTCCCTTGTCTCCCTGTTGTCTCCCTTGATGCAATAGTCAAGAATACGTGAAATGCCTCAGTCGGCAATAAAAACTGTACTCAATTTTTTTAATGATGCCGATCTCGTACGATCGAAATCGCATTTTCGCATGAAACTGATGTAAATATGTAAGCATTTTCTCTTGAGAAAAGTCCGTCCAGAATCGGTAACACTTAAAAAATATGAATTACATTCTCTATACCGACTGAGCGCGGAGGGGGGTTTTACATTGCCTTAATAGCTTTGCTCTCTGCAGATGAGGGTCCGGAAGAAATTCCCATAAAGCGGGAAAGCTCGGACTTTCCTATCGAAGCCGATTCACACCAAGCGCCAGAAATTTCCATCGCCGAGCTCGCGAACGAGTCGCAAGTGAACGTCCGTGATAACTCGAGATCCAAGAACACAAGACATTTGAAAGCGACGAAGCCCAGGCCAGTGCAGCCTCAGAGGAGAAGACCGAACGACAGGAGTCCTCGTAAAACCCCGAACGGCAGGTACGGGGATAAAAAGCGTCT
Organism: Amblyjoppa proteus; assembly: GCA_963922035.1. Taxonomy (NCBI): domain Eukaryota; kingdom Metazoa; phylum Arthropoda; class Insecta; order Hymenoptera; family Ichneumonidae; genus Amblyjoppa; species Amblyjoppa proteus. The sequence goes on from OY998232.1 coordinate 7,054,148, forward strand.
GATGTTGCTGCAACGACTGCTGTCTCGTTCCATACAACACGAGCGAAATATCATCTGCCAGTGCATCAAGTACATTGCGGACAACGATTTTTTTCAATGACGATTTTTTTTCCAAACAACGATGTTTATTTGTAAATAATAAATTGTCTTTATTGTAAAGCGTCGAGTCACGTTACCAACTAGGCATCAGTGTCCAATCGATGATCGTCGTCGTTTGCCCGAAAGAAAAACTTCTATCGTTATTTGGAGAAACGCTTCTTCTTCTTAATCTTCTTCCGATCGCTGTCGAAAGGATCGTTCGTTGGTTCATCGATCGTCAAATTGGCACGTTTCTCACCGCTCTTCACCGATATCAGAGATTTGCTCGCGTTACTCGTCAGTATGCTGTTCCAATCCTCGTCCGTGCCTTTTATCGCGTACTGATTTAAATTCTCACGCTTCAGCCTCGAGAGTTCTGCTTTCTGTTTAGCTTTGAGGTCCTGCGATGCGAACGAAGAAGACGAATTGTTTTGTTCTGAGCTTATGTTTCGAATAAATTATAAATAAAACGACGAATGACGATACCTTTGCCGCGGCCTCCAACTCCGATTCCATACTCCTTCCGTTCTCCGCGTCCACGCGGATATCGTCGTTCGGTCTTTCCTTGACCATCATTCGGCTCTCGACAAAGTCCTCCGCTATTCCGTTCAAGAACTGAATGGATTTACGGATTACACGATTGAACAAGCCGAGCAACTGGGACGACGGTAAGCTCAGTTCCTCCGACAGCTTGTCGACGGTCTTGTGCTGAAGACCCAACCCCAGAAGGATCGCCTGCGAACATTTCAATAAAATTTTGAGCTCGGAATTTCAGGTACGACTTTATCGAGCTGTGTCGCTTCGCGCTCATTTCGCATAAGTTTAAGAAAAATAAGTGAAAATTGCAAGTACTTCTCGATGATATAAAAATATGAAAAAATTGCATGCATGTTAAAAGTACTGAAAAGATTAATTTTGCATAATAATAATTCCAAAACGTTATTAACAAATTAATCAAAAAATTAATTCTTTAACAAACTACCCGGTGAACCAACTTTTTTTTTTAATGAAAATGATTCGTCCGTTTTTCTGAATACGTATGAATTTTTTCAGATTTTTCAATTAGTTTTGATTTTTGTGTTTTTTCACACCATATAAAAAGAAATCAAAGCTAATTGAAAAATCTGCAAAAATTCATACGTATTCAGAAAAATTAACGAATCATTTTCATACAAAAAAAAGTTTCGTTGTCGGGTAATTTGTTAAACGATATATTTTTTTATTAATTTGTTAATGACATTTTGGAATTATTATTATACAAAATTAATCTTTTCAGTATCTTTATGCAGTACCGTATAATGCATTTTTTCAGATTTTTATACTTTCGAGAAGTATTTGCAATGTTCTCTTTTTTTTTGAACTTCTGCGAATCAAGCCCGAAGCGACATAGCTACCTTAATCGAATCGCTCGATTACTTACCGCTTGTACGGGCGAGAAGTGCGTGTCTCCCATCAAATTAAGGAAATACAAACGCGCGAGCGGTGGCAACAGGTCCATTATCAAATGATAGTCAGCCATGTTAGTACCGTACATCTCCAGGCGCTTCAAATCGTACGATGTGAAGAATGCGTCCAGCGTATCCTTGTTGATAACTGCGAATTTATTTTTAAGTTGATTCAGACCAGTATGATTGTTTGTTTCTTTTTGCCTTATGTTTTAAAATTTTTTAATTTGTGGTAAGTTTTTATGGAATTTTGAGTTATTTGACAAAGGACTAACACTGCACAATGTTTGGTATTATATTTAGAGAAAATTGATTTAATCGTTCAAATTTAATGAGATTTTGAATTTATTGAATTTTACGGAAAACTTGTATTTTTTGTTCGACGCGAGTTTATGCACCAAATGTCACTCTAGAAATGCAATACGTGGAGATTCGTCATCGGTGGTGAAAAATACACAAGGTAGACCCAAAACGACGAATTACGCAAATTAGAGTTGGCGATTTTTTACAATAAATTTTGCGGGAAATACTGACCGTTTCAATTTTATGAGATGTAAACCGTTTATGAGATGTAAATACTGACCGTTTCAATTTTATGAGATGTTTTTATGTTATAAGAAAGGTGTAAAGTAATTTGCACATGGTTTCCGCATTTATTCCAATTTTGCGCACCGTTTTCTCTGCGAGGAAGCCAAAATCGATCGACGAATTTTCTCATGGAGAAAACTGTACGAAAGTAAAGGTGGAAATTACTTTACACCTTTTTTTGCGACCGAAACCAAATTCTCGGTCACCGAACCGGAATATTTTTTTTCTCGCGATCGCAGCGAATTTATCCGCTGCTCGGTTATCCGAATATACCCACCGGTGGTCGACGGCTTGATAGTTTTATTCGTCAGCACACCGAGAGCGAGGGAGGGTGAATATCCGCTGAACGAGTACGACAACAGGGTCGTGAATCTCCGCCGAAAGTCTTTCGAGTAAGCTTCCAACCATCCGAAGTCCTTTTCGTCGTCCGAAGCGACTTTGCACAGCATGATGCAAGAGTGTTCTCCAGTGATGTCGTTCGGAGTTTGCCTAAATAAACGAACCGTGTTACTGCAACGATTGGAAATAAACCGGCACGGTTAAGGGCGCCATCGATCGGCGAACGATGCAAACCTCAGGTAAACTGGAACGAAGCATGATCGTTTCCAGAATTTCAAAAGAGACTCAGTCAAGCCGAAGGACACGCCGAGATAGTCCAAGTTCTCCGGTCGTCTTTCGTTCAACTTGAGCAGCAGCGGCGGAAGCGACGCTCTGGGTTCTGGAAAAAATTTAACGTTAATGACCAAACTGAGCAGTAAATCGTATCCGGGAGGCGACGATGGACTTTGGCAAATTACCAATCGTCTCCTCGAGAAGGTCGATGGTTTTGTCTTCGACCCTCGAGATTTCTGTGCTCGCGGCTTCGTTGGGTTTCTCATCGATATTCGGTATCTTCATTTCATAATATTGTTTCAACAACTCCAAGGCCCGACTTCCGTATCCCATCTGAAATGAAGAATAGGAGTAAAAACACGGTACAGCGAGTTCCCGAAAAGTTGGTTAAATTGAATCCCGGAAGAAAAACCCCTTGGAAAAAAACCGGAAAAGACGAAGTTGATAAAAGAGGTTTCTTCCCATGTTCTTGAACATCTACTTGTGGAACCACAACTTCCATGCCGTTCAAAAAATCCTTCTATCCATTTGTTACGAAATTTTTTTCCGTTGCCTTTTGTCCGCCTACCTTGTTTTTCAAGATCTTGGAAAAAGACTGCGGCAAAAAACCCCCATTTTATTAACTTCGTGATTTCCGGAGTTTTTTTTCTTACGCCTGCCGGTAAAATTCTACGGAAGGTTAAGAATGTTACCGCGTGATAGTCCGGATGCGTGGCTATCCGTACGATACGCGCACCGGCCAGTCTTGGAAAGTCATTGTCCTGATACTGCTGGGCTATCGTCCACGGAATGAGATCACCGGCCGCCCTGCGTCCCCTGCCCAGCCCGTCGGCAATCGTCGCTTTGCTCACTTCACCTTCCAGACAGACCTGTATGACGACAAGTATCTCCGGCAGAGTCTTTCGATTAGGATCAACCGGACCGAGGAGACAGAAGAGATGATGCGCCGGTGCGTCCGACATCATTTGCAGATCGTTCGGGCTATTCTGGAGCGGAATATAATAATTAACAACAAAAAAAACGAACCGGCGGCTAAAACTAAAAGGCGGTCAAAGGCGCATCAAATCGTGGAGCGGTTGTGTATGGCCAGGTTTTCCGTAGTTTCCCTGTGCCCTTGTGCGAATGCGACACAGTATGGGGGTAAGTCGGCTGCAGACGCAATCCAGGGGTCAGGTGGGGTGTGTAAAAAGGGAAGGACCCCGTACAAATGGAACCGATATAAAAAAAAATAGTATATTATGCCATAAGGGAGGAAAGTGCGTTTTTTCCCCGAGTGTGAAGTTTGATGTCCGAGCGAGGCAAGGGTAGAAATTCACACGAAGTGAAGAAGCACTTCCTCCCTTGTGGTATACGATATTTTTTTCCGACTTCGTTAAAATAACCACATTTATTGGGTCGCAAAATCGACATATTCACCAATAAACATTACTGACCCGGGAGTAATAGAGCTTTGAGAGGGAGTAATGAGCCCTATTGCTCCCTAGGGAGTAATGGAATTGTACTGCGCATGCGCACATGTTAATCATCGGTCAATAATAGGCTATTTTCCGCCCGTATTGCACGCAAGGAATGTGGTTATTTTAGCGGACGTCGGGAAAGAAAACGAATTCCCCCTCTCGTTCGTCATCTACGTCTCACTTGCCTTGTAATGCGAGGCTACGTAAAGCGCGACGAGTCTCTGCAGGAAGAGCTCGGACGCTTTGTGATAAGAGAAGAGGGTGTCCCTGTTTATGTAGTACAGCTGGCAGGTGTCTGGTGGCGGACAGCCGGAGAGGATCGGCGCGTGGGTCATGGCATCGAGACAGAGCAAGTTCGTGAGCCATTCCTCGACGTTGTCGCCGGGCCTGTAACGAATGGACTCTTCCAGAGTGAGCTCGTACAACTGACGACCAAGCAACGATTTTTCCGACTTGGACTTGTCGCTCTTGTCGTTGCTGTTGGGAGCGACGGTTTGCGTTCGGAGCTGCTGCAGCAACTTGAGCGACAGCGAACGTCCCGTGCCCTCGTAGCCGTTTATCGTCGACGAGAGAAACACCAGGTACGGACCGAGCATGGCCTTCACGTAGGGCAACGGTATAGCGGCGGCCTCGTCGATCACGAGTAGCTCCGCCTGACTCAGCTTGTGCACGTCCGTCGGATGAATGTACTGGATCGTCTGTCTGTGGTCGCGAAAGACGTTCACCCGGACGGTGGCCTTGTTGAACTCAGGATTCGTCGATTGAACGAGACCGTAGTCCAGATGCTCCTGGTACGCCAGCGCGTCGAATCCTGCAACATTGAATCGTTACAAAATCAATTCTCGCCCGCATAGTACGGAAATATTTTTGAAAGGTTTGGAACCCAAACTTTTCAAAACAAAATGTTATCCAAAGTTTGGATAACATTTTTTTTTCCGAAATGTTAAAAATATTTTGTTAATGTAATTCAATATAGTTTAATTTAAAATTTATGATGATTATTTGCATTGTTCAATTTTATAGAGCGGCACTTTGTTTAGCAGTCGCCGTTATATGTTTTTGCACGGTTGCCCTAGGACACTAATAAAACAACGCTATTCTATTATATTCTAATGTTAACAAACATTTTGAAAATATTTTCATTTTCGCTGATAAATCTTACATTTAAATATTTCGCATAAATTATTTTTGAACATTTCAGCGATATGTGAGCGATTGCATGACCAATCCAAATTGCATATACATACCCGCACATACACGGAATATTTGTAGAAGTATTTTGGTGAAATATGAAATAAAAAATATTTCAAAATATTTTATCACTATGATTCAGATATATTTCCGATGTTTTGAAAGATTAAGTGTACTTCAGAAATATTTAAAAGACGTTTCATTGGAATATTTTGATATAACATTTCAAAATATTATTTTCATACATTTTAGGAACATTTCGTAAGATTTGAAAGTTGGGAAATATTTTTAAACTATTTCAAAATATTTCGTGCTATAGTGGCGGTGATCGTTGTTTCGATGATCACGTGGCGTAGCTTCAGCGCCGTGAAGCAAACTAATATTATATTAAGGGGAAGCGAAATATCGTGGTCGGTAATGAACACTGCGATCAACTTTTCTCAAGGATGTTAATTTTTTTGAGGAAAAAAGCAAAATCGAACTGGATGCGTACTTTCACTTCCCCTTAAGTCCCGTCGCTAATGACCATAAAAGATTACGCGACGTCAAATTGAAAAAAAAAATTATACCGCTGGTCGGTCGAACTTGCCTTTGAAGACGAATTCGAACAGGGTGTTCAAATTTTCCGGACTCGGACTGGAAATGTAAATGTTGGAGTATCCGAACGCCACTGCTCCAGCGATGGCGAGACCGAGGGTCGCCGATTTTCCTCGTCCTCTCGACGCGGTCAGCGAGACCGTCGATCTCAAGCTTTTCTCCGATATCGTTTCGACGAATTTCAGAAGAGCCTTCGCCTGATCGACAGTCTTGCAGCAATTCACGAGCGACGAAACTGGCTGCGTGTCCTTGAAACTCTCCTTCAGGGCGTCCAGCTCGGCCTGCTCCTCGGACGACGCCGCCGCTTTCGGCAGTGCCTCGATCTTCAAGTTCTGCGACGATATCGGCAAGACGCGCAACTGATCGTCCACGACGAGACAACGGTCGCACGAGGCCAGCGAGAGCAAAAATCTTTCATTGAATCTGCCAATTATGTCCTGGAAAAATTGAATAAGTATGTTAATTATGATAATAATTATTATTACAATAAATTTATTGGTTGCTTATGTTTTTCTTGTGTATTTCCTTGCGCAATGGCAATGGAAATATTTTACCTGATGGGCTTCCGTACGGAAGCGTTGATGTACGTCCATGCTCATTGTGTACAATTGCTTTAACGAATTGACCGACTGCAGGAGAAGCACGATAACTCCACCGCCTTCCACGGTTTCTATGGTACGAGCCAGCAGATTAGGTGTAAGAGCCTCAAAATCCTACGTAATAACAAACATGGTTTCTGAGGCATTCCAAACAGAGTCGTCCACTTTTTTTTTTGCAATTCTCGCCGATCCACCTCGCAATTGGTCACATTTTTCTGATACTCGAAGATGCTCTCTGTGAACTTTTATTTAAATAGATCCAGTGTTGTGAAAAATGTCGTATTTTTTAAAGTCGACGTGACCCGAAAGCAACAAATCGCTTAAAAATTGTATTTCCACGTAAATTGAATTTTTCAAATAATTGTATCGACCCTGCAACGTTGATATTTCACAAGAAAAATGTTTTTTTTTTTTTTATGAAGGTAGGCCACTCCCAGTTTGCTTTAAAATTCACGGAATCATTAGGTATATTTTTCGACCGTACAAAAAAATTGCCAGAGTGATACGTTCGAGATTTCAGGGAAAGAAAAAATATGAAGTCATACAAAATGCACCATCACAAATTGATTTCAGATCTGCCCAATATTTCAGAGTTACATGATAATTTTGATTGTGACAATTTTTTTTTTTTAAATATAGGGTGTATCAGAAGGCATAGAAAAAAGAGACAGCTGCTTTTGTACTCGAAAAATTTAAAAAAATCAACGTTTTCACAAATCCCTTGACTGAATTACCTGAAGAACGCACATGCCGTACGTGTTTCCAAGGATCTTGTGGGTCTCATTGTAGTAACAATAACGTATGTTCGTGGAAACGACGAAAAGCTCGAAAGGATCGTCCTCGTTTACGTCCAATTTGCCACCTCTAACTTTCTTCTGTATAGACTTTATGCGTTTCTTGCGATGACTGCTAAAACCCAGCTCATTCTTGTAACACCACAGCACCGAGGGTCTCGCTTTAACGACTGATTTTGACAACATGTGATGGAGAAGCACGACCTGGAATATTGAGACATTTGTATATTAGTTTAGTTTTTCTTTTAAATTATAAAATCTTTCTTTTCGTAATACCAGGTCTTGGTCTGTCATATGTAAAAGCAACAGGAAAAAAAAATTACTTGTTTACATAATACAATGACTTGTGTTTTCTTTTCAAAATTTTAAATTGGCTTGTTGTAGCACCATTGCTCTTGAGCTTCATTAGTCTTACGGTTCAGCAACGTGTCCCGAGAAATGTACCACTACTGCTCTTCCATGTTACCCACATGTTACCCATAACGATAATTATGAATAACCAGCTAAGTTAGCAAATAATCCGTCCCTAGTGTCAATAAGAGTGTTCGCTGACTTGCATTGTCTTTTCAAAATTTTAAATGGGATTGTCATATCGCCATTGCCGCTGAGCTTGATTAGTCTTAGGGTTCAGCAACGTGTCCTGAGAAATGCACCAGCACTACTCTTCCGTATTACACACACGTTAACAATAATGCATTGAACTCATCGATAGCACATCTTGTCCAGCTGGATAATATTTACTCGCAGCTAGGATTCACTGGGAAACCTCTCAGTGTCTTTCAGAATCGAGCATGAGAGATGCTGTTTACGTATGAGTAGTAAACGTGAATTCAAGAACACCTGAGCTAAGTCAAAAAGGAGATTGTAGTACAAGCAAAATCTTTTAGTCATTATCTATTAGTTAGAAAAAAAAAAAAATTAAATAAAAACAAAATTTATATACGATATATGTTAGTTATAAGACACATTTACGCATTTATATTTTGATAATTGGTCATGGAGCAAACCGTCGATAAATAAACAATATAATATATGTTAGTTATAAGACACATTTACGCATTTATATTTTGATAATTGGTCATGGAGCAAACCGTCGATAAATAAACAATATAATATATGTTAGTTATAAGACACATTTACGCATTTATATTTTGATAATTGGTCATGGAGCAAACCGTCGATAAATAAACAAGTATACGTAATAAACACAATACGATCGCGTCGGCGACAATCCGTCAGGCCGGAATTACCTGATCTCTCGCTTTCTCCCCGATAACGACGAACATCGTTCGGTGTCCCGCGACAACGCCATTCTCGATTAAAACACGTATACGATTGTCGATCTTTTTGCGAACCATTGCAAAGCGTTCCAACGTCTAACCGCGAGATTGTCGTGCGCGGTTTAGCGATCAGGTTAGAAAATGAGAGGCTGCACGTGGACGACGAGGGACGACTGCTTCTCATTGGTCCGTCGACTTCTGACCGAGGTTCGCGCGTTCGCCGAGTCGCGGCGCTCCGAGAGAGGGCAGCAGCTCGGTACCGAATGGAGCAGAATAAATAAAAAATGTCTGTCAAACGACAGGGTACGAGTCCGCTATTCTAGCTTTAAGAGTTAAATAAAAATGACTACGGTGCGTGGTATAGAGATTTCGGGGAGTTTCTGGTTCGATATAGTTTTACGAATCGTTCTAGCAGTGTTGTTTGTGTAAGTCGAATTATCTCTCTCTCACATTAATTCGCCTACCCGTACAGACGACGGTGGGACGATTGACGTCACGAGTATTTTGACGCAAGGTCCGTTCGATGTTTCCAGGAAGCTGGAAAGCGCTGAACCCTTCAACCGAAAAATTCACCAAGATGAATTGTGGTTGTACAGAAATCCTCCCACGGAATCTTACGTTCCAACGACGATACTATGGGTAAGTTAACAATTTATTACATTTTACGAAATCTTATGAAATCTCAAGAGATTTTACGAAAATTTACGAAATTTTATGAAATTTTCTGAAATCAAAAAATTTTATGACATTTTATGAAATTTTAATGAAATTTTATGAAATTTACGAAAATTTACGAAAATTTACGAAAATTTACGAAAATTTACGAAAATTTTACCTTGCTCGAGTATGCGCGTAATTGGAAATTTTATTGGCGCTCTGTGTTTCAGCCGCTCGTATTCATCACACCCATCGTAGTCATTTTTCTTACATTCCTTACTAGTAGAGACAAGATTGATTTTTATCAGGCCACGCTGGCTGCGAGTCTGGCCTTGGGCTTCAACGGCGTGCTCACCGACGTTGTAAAACTCATCGTAGGTACGTGCAGAAGCAAAGCAGAAGAATCAACTCGTCGTGCAGACTACAGATATGTTCATCGGTTGTAATACTTTCAGGCAGACCGAGACCCGACTTCTACTGGAGATGCTTTCCAGATGGGAGAGGAAACACGGAATTTCAATGCACGGGCAATCCTAGCATTGTGAAGGACGGAAGAAAGTCATTCCCAAGTGGACACTCCTCTTGTGAGTTTTTAAAATTTATTTATAATAGCAAGTTTATATCGATGTCAATGTAATTTTCATTGCAGTCGCATTCGCGAGTTTCGGCTTCGTGGCGCTCTACTCCGCCGGTAAGTTGCACACGTTCAGTCTGGCGGGTAAGGGACAGTCCTGGAAATTGTGCATTTTTCTATTCACAATGGGCACTGCACTTGCGATTGCTCTGAGTCGAACTTGCGACTACCATCACCATTGGCAAGGTACGCGACCACCGAATTACAAGCACATACGGTGAACGATCGTATAATTTAACGTTTCTGGAGCCGTTAATGCAATTTTTTCAAGGCTGCTGAAATTTGAGTGTTTGTAGGAAATAAGATTACAGAATTGATAGACGGCAGTAGCACGCCATTTCCGTCAGACAATAAAGTTTCAGCTCCCTACAAAAAAAAATAGCATTACAGTTTTTATTACCGACTGGGCGCAGGATGGACGGGTGTTTTGCATCACCCTAAGCTGATGCGGTATAAACTGGCGCCCACCTGCCCCAAACCCAATTGCAACAAAAACTGTACTGAATACCGTTTTGAGACTGAAGACCGTCGAGGAAAAAGAAAACAGCCTTTCCCTTTGTCTGCCGATTCCCCAGGGAAAGACAATTTTTTTTTTCCTCGGCGGACTGCACTCTCAAAACGGCATTCAGTGCAGTTTTCGTTACCGGCGGCGGAATTTCACATCACCTTAACTTATCCGGTCGCTCGCCGTACAGCGAACTCTCTACTTTATCCGCCAATAACGAGTTATGTCTAAACGCGAAATTTACATTGCAGATGTGGCGGTAGGATCGACGATTGGATTTTCCATAACTTACCTGTGCTACAGGCATTACTACCCGTCTCTGGATTCGCAGCTCTGTCACAAGCCCTACGCGAGCATCGTTCGACAGGTCGAACTGCACGACAGAGAGATAAAGCCTGTTAAAGAGGAACAAATAAAGTGGATTTGAACATTCCCTGTTGACCAAGTACAATCAGTCTCGACTATCCACGAGAGACGTGTAACAATAAAGAATGTTGCGTTTATTTATTAAAACATTGTTCATGTATTAAAAAATATATCAGGGTGTAACGTCTCGAATTTTGACCGAACGAGCGGCCAATTTTTATAGAATTCAGTTCGATCTAGCAGATTTCATAAAAGACCGCCGCGCCGTTGATTGGCCGGTCGCCGGTTCGAGCCTTTCAGTTAGTGATGTGAGACGGTAAATAATCGGTTAAATAGCTTGGTAAATAACCGGTTAATTAACCGCAGCTACTAACGTATTTTACCGACGATAACTTATTCTGTGGTTGGCACTGCCGAACCCGCTGAAAATTGCACGTGCAAGATTCTTTCTTAAGCTGTTCCCGCTTCAATCACGCATCCTTACTCTATAAATGTATCTTGATTTAACCAGTTCGTTCCCCATAATGTCGTTATTATAAACCGTACAAACACTTAATTTTTAACGTTTGATCATATTACATTCTTTTTGCCGAATAAACAAAATTAACCAGTCCTTAATAGCTTCCAAGAAATAAGTATCGTTTAATAGTCACTATCAGTATTTTATTGAAGAAGTTAAACGTTGATTAAATGATTCGCAGTAACGTAGACAATTTTATCAAATTGAAATTGAAAGTTAGAGTGCGCTTGTTGGTAGCACTGTCGTTACTTAAATAACCGATTGTTTTACCGGTAACTTTACCGGTAAAAGTGGTTACGAACGTTATTAACCGGTAAATTCACAACAATTACTTTCAGTGTCATCGAACGTGAATAGACGATACTTAGGCTTCCTTTAGCCCCTTCTGTCGTCGCTGACGAAGCCCCGATTCTGAGTTTAGAGAAAAACTGGTCGAGATAGTAAAGTATTTTCATTCGCAAGTAACATTTGACTCTCGTGCAAGGTTAGTTGTCTGGCGTGACGTTTTTCTTGCAACGCGAAGTAAAAAGCGCGTGTGACCTCCAGTCCGTCCGCCTGATCGGGCCAATCATATACGTTGACGTCACAGCAAGCGTGAAGGAGGCTGCGCATTTGGCTGTAGCCTTCTAGTGACAACACGTGCTCCTTCTATTTTACAGTTTGTTCTTTTCTTTTTTGCGATTCGAATGAGTAGTGAAGTGTAGGGACATTTGGTCGCTGGTTTTTATCTTAAAAACTATGTTGTCGACTAAATTACCCTGCGCGTACACGACTCAAAACTACAATGTAATTATGTTATTGTTCAATGTGCGAACCATTATGATGGTTAGGTGAAAGTTTACCGGACATTTCCGCAAAATTCATTACCCTCAATTTCACACTGCGCAGTTATAAAATTATTTGAACTTTGGATCAATGATTGTTTGAAAGTGTCGCAAATTTGGCTCACCTCGCATTTGCAGTTGTCATGCGAGTTCAGGGATCTTATTGGCCGCTCCAATGTACATTTATTACCGTTATATTTCACCGATGTTCATGTTGAACTTACGGAGTTTGCGCAGTGCGGTTCGATCAGGTTTCACGTATCCTATATCACACAATAATCCAATCACACAATAAATCAAAAGTATGAAAAAAAAAAAAAATTTGGATGAAAATAAACAAATCATCAATAACTCCTTGCGAAGGCACAAGGAGAACTTTCCAATGAAGGAAACGGGAATAGTGATTGAATAATTTTTTGTTTTGTGATTTGACAAACTTCACAGACGACTCACCCGATTGTATTTATCTAATAATTGTGAACATTAGATTATTGTTTAATTGTTTGTATTTATTGACAGATTTCACCTTTAAAATATTTCACCGAAATGTGAAATATTGCATCGCCAGTCCAATGTGCATAAACACAACACGAAAAAATTCGTAGAAATATTTCGTTGAAGCATGGAATTAAAAATATTTCGAAACATTTTTATCACTATGCTTCAGAAATATTAGACGCGCATTGAAAGATTAAGTATGTTTCTCAAACATTTAAGAAACTATTCGTTGGAATATCTACACAATATTTCAAAATATTGCTTTCATATATTTCACAAATATTTCGTATGATTTGAAATACTGAAAATATTTCTAAAATAAAAGTAAATTTATATTTAAATTAAAAAAAAAAAAGATAAAAACAAAACTAATAGATAAAGATTTTGCCAAATCGTCCAAAAGATTATGCTTCCACTGCAATCTCCTTTCGAATCGCATGCATATCCTCAAAAAAAAAAAAAAAAAGTTATCGAAAGTTCGTATAATATCCAAGCGACCGAATGTCCGTTTCAAAATAATAGCGCTAAAAGACGCGCGTCTCTACGGCATTACGGTTGGCTTGCGAAATCGCATCGCATTTCCCTTCGTTCGTTCCCTCTCTCCCACCCGCGTGCAACCGCACAGGTACTCGGCGACTGCCAACCGCTGCTCCTACCACTACATCTACAAAGTACACGTCGCGCTCGTACGAGACGGAAGAGCCAGAGGCTTCGCTATTACCAACGCCCACAATCTCACTGCCTAGATGACTTTGTTTCGTCGTCGTCGTCGCGGCTGCCTCGTTCTCGTTTCAACTCGTCGGCCGACCCGTTCCCGGGACTCTAGACGCCCGCGCGCTTAGGGACTGGTGACAAAAATTCTAACGGTGTGGTGTCTTTAATGGCGAAGGTCCGCAAGCGTCGTCCGTCGTCATCGCGCTGAGGGGAGAGAGCCACATATATCGCGCGTACGGCGAGAGAGAACGCCGCGCGCTCGCGGCAGTGCTCTGTTTATGTGCGCGCGTACGTGTGTGGGAGAGAAAGAGCCTCTGTGTGCTCACGACACGTTTCTCTCTCGCTCGCGCGTGCCCTCCGTACGACGATTTTTTTTCACCACTTTTTTTCATTTTTTTTTTTTCATTCATTTTTCATCGACGATTCCTTCATTCCGCTCGAGCGGGCCTTTCGGTCAAGCGTTACAAGCAACGTCGGACGTGTGACTTCTGCATCGCGAGAGTCCGCCCGTGTCAATCCGGAGGTATCGTGGAAAAGGCGTTGAAAGAAGGAGAAAGGAAGGTGGAGAGAGAGAGCGAGAGAGAGAGAGAGCCGGAGGGACGGAGACGGAGAGTAAGCGAAGAAAGACCGAGGCAACGGTACGTGTGCGCAGAGAGACGGAGGCACACACGGGGCGATACCGAACAACCGTCACCCCCGTCGCGAGGACACGGCGATGATCAACATGGAGACGGATAGAATAATCGAGGACACAAACACCAATATTCAGGTGAGAGCGGACTATTCCTCGGTTTAGTGTCTCAGTTTTTTTGTTTTTGTTTTTTTGTTTCTTTTTTTTTTTTCTCGTCATCGTCGTTCCGTCGCCTCTGCGTATATCCGTTACCCGCCATCTTATGTCTGTCTCGGAGGGACAGTCGGATTTCCCTCGGAATCTACAGAGATTCATGCGGCGATCCGAGTCCCGGGTCCGCGAGACGAAGCCGAAACGTCGCGCTCTCGCGGCTCAGGCTCGTGCGGCTCGCTTAATCGTCGAAGTCCCCGAGAAAACTTTTGCGCTCTCTGGAGGTTATGAACCCTCCAGAGTGAGAGAGCCCCTCGATGACTATGTAAGTGCCCCGCGTGCGCCTGTGTGTGTGTGTGTGTGTGTGTGTGTGTGCGTGTGTGCGCGTGTGTGTGTGTGTGCGTGGACGCGCGTTTGTGCGACTCGCGCCCGCGCATCCGAGCCCGACAAGTCACCGCGATTGTCGAACCCGTTCGGCAATTATTTGGCAGCGGATAAAAGGCGCCGGATTATTTAACGGCCATTAAATTTCCATCCCTCCGGGACGTCCGAGCGCGCGGTGTCTCTCGTCGCTTGATCGGTCCGACACGCGCCTGCCAGTGCGCATGCGCCGAGAGGAAAATACGGTGGGGACAGAAAAAAAAACATCGGACGTTGAAAAAAAAAAAAAAAAAAAAACAATGAAGCGTCGTTGAAAATAAAAATCCTCGTAATCGATGTAAGGATTTTACCGTCGCGCCACGGACTCCGATCGACCACCGATCTCGGCGTCGCCTACCTGGACGAGCCTCGGCTCGACCGAAAGCCCGGAAACCTTCCCTGGAGTCTCTCGCTTCTCTCGAAATATTACCGGTGTCCACGCCAACCTTCTTTATAAATAGAACACACTCGAGGCGTGCATCGACTCCGCTGCGTATATTCGTTATCGAATCTTAAGAAAACAAACGACAGAGCTCGAGCCGTTCTCAAGTTATAAGAGTTTGAATTTTTGCGGGTTTTACACTCAGGGCGCGTTCGGACTTTTCTTTCTAAATATGATTTTCCAATGCTTTTCGACCATTCTGAGAGCCTTTCTCGTTAAATCTCGATTTTTTGTTTGTTTGTTTGTTTTTTGCATGAAAATAAAGCAAAAGGGGGCTCCTCGTGCGCATTGCAGTCGGGATGCGATCGGTACGCCGTCGGTCTGTTGCCGATCGAGCGGTTACCAACGCCGTCGTAATTCAACGTTCCGACTGAGCTGCAAACCTTTGTTTTTTTTTTTTTTTTTTTTTTCTTTCTTTCTTTTCCTCTTTCCGCTCTCCGATTGGTACAAGATACTCGTCACCGATAAAGCATCGTGCGACGTTGAGCACCGTAGACGGAACGAAACAATACTAAGCGTTATTGTTTCTATCGTAATGGTGGAAGATCGAGCGCGCGGACTCCTCCGGTCGACTCTGCACAGGCAACGTAGAAGCGGTTTACTACATAATCAATGTTTTCGCTCCTCCCGCGGTCGTTCTCTCTCCCGCGCTCGCTGTGCCAACCCCGTTCGGCGTCGTAGCTCGTTGCGCCCTGTGTCCCTACGGGCTCGCACACGGTCACACCGCGACCCGAGGCACACCGACGCTGATCCATACCAACCGGCATAAAGGACGCGCGCGCAATCTCCGTCCGTTAGCTTCGCAAAGTAGGCCAGCTATTGAAATCGCGCTGCGCCTTGTAACATTTATCGTCCGTGTAAATTTTTAGTTAAAGGAGATTTTTTTTTTTTTTCTCTTTAATCCAAGTATACGGAGAGCGGTAATGTGTAACGATGAGAGCGCTGGAGTGTGAAAAGACTTGGTTGGAGGGAGCGTCGGTTGGGTCCGGCCCAATTGCTCGTTGAGGTGCGACGAGCGGATGAAAAATATTTCTCTTGAGTCGGAAACAGCTTAGGGATCGGGCGTGCTCGCGGTGACTCTTGGCAACGTCTCGCGCGCGCTTCGGGTGACGCGGAAGACGATTTTTAACGAAACTGCGAATGCAAGTGGCCTTAAGGAGATGCTGGCGCCGTTTTTAACTCCTTGCCCGGTTTGTTTGTTTTTTTTTTTTTTTTTTTTTTTTACCAGCGCGGCTCGACCGCTTCTCAGTTTCACTTTATTCATTTTATGTTTCGACGGGACAATGACCTTTATCACACAAGTAATAAATGTGCGCATGTGCGCTTAAACGTGCCCAATGGAACAGTAAAATTAGTGCAAGATAGATATAAGCCGTACATATATTAAATCGATTTATAATTGGTAGGATAATTTTTGTTTTTTGTTTGTTTTTTTTTTTAGAATTAATAATGTTTATTAATAAATTTATTTATTAATATATTATGATAAATTTATTGATATGTGTTATTAATATTTGTTAACTTTAGAATGATTAATATGCTAGGAATGTGCTTCAAATAGTGCAGGACTGTGATATTGACATAGACGCTTCGGCGTGAAGTCGAATTTTCATTGTCAACGTACGAGGGATTAAGAGAATCGAAAATTGCATTTTGCGAAAAAGCATTAAAGTAGTTTGTGATTGAAAACACCGTTAAAAAAAAAAAAAAAAAAAAAAAAAAAAAAAAAAAAAAAAAAAAAAAATACAGCCGAGAAATTAGAGAACGGCCTTAAGAGCATGCGCAATACTGCGGTCGGCAATAAAAACTGCAGTGAACTTTTCTCACGAATTGTGTTATATGCACGGTCAAAATAAAAGTCTCATCGGAAGCTAAGACTATATCCGCTTCCGATGTGACTTTTCTTTTGAGAGAACCATCGACAAAAGTTTATTAACAGTTTTTGATACCTTCCTGTTTTACCGACGGAGCGAGGCGATTTTTGTGGAATCTCTTTGCATCATTAAAAGCATGTGAAACACGTTCTAAGCGTGTCTCTCTCTCTCTCTCGCTCCGCCGAGAGCGCCACTTATGCTATCTCTCTCACGACTCCATAGTGTTCCACATACTCTTAATCCAGCAGATAGTATGAGATCCAGCGAGGTGCCTTGAGCGGGGTTTGAGCAAAGGACGGTGCTTGCACGGTTAAACGAGTATTTCGCTTCCGGCGAACGGAAGAAAGTTATTCCATAGTAACTCTTATGCTTTGTCTATGTCCCTTGTTTCCGACGAGGAGAAAGTAAAACGTCCAGTCTGTCCGTCTTACTTTCCGAGGGCACGCTGAGTAGACCCGCTGCAACAAAATATATACGAAATACATTAAGTTCTTGGATATTACGACACTAGTGCGAAAAACCTTTTTCGCACGAGTTTCGTACAAAGTTTTATTTCACAAGGTGTAAAAATGAGAATTTTCGCACGGCGATGCGTGTGTAAAACTCCCATTATCACACCCTGTGAAATAAAACGATTTTATATCGGTCATTTGTCGAGCTCGTAAACTGTATTTAAGGACAAATTTGCAAAAGCACAATGATATTAAATGACATTCAAAATACAATAGTTTTCGCCGATACTTATAAAATTGTTTTAAAATGATTTTGTGCAAATTAAAATCGATGGACGATTCACTGTGTTTTTTTTTTTTTTTTTTTGTAAAGGGGTTTTCTCTCATTAATAAATAATAATAAATAAATAAATACAATGAAAATACATTTATTGTATCATTTCTTGTTTATGTCGGCCAGCCATTTAAAAACGATATTTTTTCTGTAACCGGTATATAGACTGTAAAGATAAACTGTAAATTTAATGTACGGGTAGTTACAATTTGCTTACAACACGTTCATTAATTGAACATTAATATACATTTTTGTAAAATAAGACTACAGAATATTAAAATTACAAATGTTTTGCCTGATATTTACGATTTTCATTAAAAATACAAATATTACTGTAAAGTTTCAATGCACATGTCTTTGAAGTTTCAGAAACAGTTTATCTAAAAAAAAAGGTTCCAATACCGTTCATTAATGTGTACACTATTTATTTATTTTTTTTTTTTTACAGTGTACTGAAAAAGACGTGAATTCGCATTGTGAAGGAAAATGTTCGAAAAGAATTTGGCCGAGGAAAAATTTGTGGGTATTCGAGACTCCTACATAGTTTTTAATTTTTTAAATCTACCCGCTAATCTTTTTATTCGGAATATGCCCTTGAAACAAGATAAATGTTCCGTGCGAACGAGCGTTACGGATGAGATTAATCAGTTGGAAAATGAAAAAAAAAAAAAAAAAAAAAAGGAAAAATCAATTTTGCCGCGCGGGTATCGTCGGCAGCGTGCCCTTCGTTAATGGCCGGACGATCCGACTGGCGCTGCTGCAGGAAAGCAGACTGGGCACTGTCAAAGGCCGGTGTGCTTCCGGTTCGCCGGTAGCAAGCACGGCTTGACGAGCAGTCCTCGTCGAAATATCGAAACTCTTATGGCAGGTGCGTTAATTGAAATCGTATGTTTCAGTATCCGATGACGATTCTGTACGATCCAACAAGGAAGAAAGAAGGATCGCCAGGTCTCACAGTCCAGTACAGCCAGGAGCGTGAGATGTGCATGAAATACTTTGAGCGATGGAGCGAGCCCGAACAAGTGCACTTCGTCGAACAACTGTTGGCGCGCATGTGCCACTATCAGCACGGTCACATAAACACCTTCCTCAAGCCCATGCTGCAGAGAGACTTCATATCTCTTTTGCCAAGTAAGAGAGAGCTTTGTGTGGCGCTGTTGCAGATGCGACGCGACGGTCATTTTTTGTTTGTTTGTGAGGGTCGATTGACAAAATGACCGTTGACGGAAGTAAAGCGCTTCTCCGAATTCCGTAATGTGCCATGACGGCAATTTTTTTTTCTCTCAAAATGAGAAACGTTACCACACATATTTAGTCGAGAAAGGAATGTAATTTTTTGGGTCACAAATTTAGTCAACTTTAGAAGTCGGGGCTGATTTCAAACGATTTTTTTTTGTTCTCGTACACTCGTAATCATGCGCATTGTAATGTTTTATCGATAAATTTCATGAATGAAACAATAAATGACTTCATGTCTCTTCTGCCAAGAGAGAGATTTGTGTTGAGCGATTAGAGATGCAACGCGACGGTCATTTTTTTTTGTTAGAGTCGATTGACAAAATGACCGTTGACGGAAGCAAAGTGCTTCTTCGAATTACGTTATGTGTAATGACGGTAATTTGTGTCTCAAAATTATAAACGAGGTCACCACACCTATACATATTTATTGGTAGACGGAAAACAAATCCCTTTTACATTTCAATAAGATAAATCTTCGTTGTTTTTAAATAAAGGGAGAAACAAAAAAAGTAATATTTCACATTTTGTTGCTTTAAGAAAATAATTATTCGAAGTAGCAAACAAACGGCAAACCGTTGACTAGTAGATTGGGACTATATAGTTGCCTCTACAATTAGGAAATTATATTTATTTACTATTTATTTAACGTAATTTCTTTTTGTCGCAGATTACTCAACTTTAAGAAGTCTCGGTTGACTTCAAACGAACTTTTCTCTCTCGTTGACTCGCAATCATTCGTATTTTAATTTTTTTATCGACAAAGTCATCAACGAAAAGAGTACAATGAATAGGAAATTAATATTTTTTCTACCCAACAAAATTCGTACTCAGTTTAATCTTACAAGTTTGGAGGGTCAAGTTTTTCGGAAAGAATGTCTAGATTTCGCCGGTGTAATTTTAATCGTTCATCGATCGTGGATCTTCCACTTGGCTTGTTGCAGAGAAAGGTCTCGATCACGTGGCGGAAAGTATCCTGTCGTATCTGGACGCGGACTCATTGTGCGCCGCCGAAATGGTCTGCAAGGAGTGGTACAGAGTGATAAGCGAGGGTATGCTGTGGAAGAAACTGATCGAGAGGAAAGTACGAACGGACTCGGTCTGGCGAGGCTTGGCTGAGAGAAGAGGATGGTTCGTGCTCTATAAATTGTCATTTTTTTTATTATTATTATTTTTAGCTAATCCGTAGCACATTCTGCGACATCGACTTTGAGCTTTTGTTTCCATCGGCAGGATACAGTATTTATTTAAACCGAGACCGGGGGAGAATCATCCGAACCACGCCTTCTACAGAACCCTCTTCCCGAAGATCGTCAAGGATATCGACAGCATAGACAACAATTGGCGGATGGGAAGGCACAATTTGCAGAGAATAAATTGCCGGAGCGAAAATTCGAAAGGGGTTTATTGTCTTCAGTACGACGATCAGAAAATCGTTTCCGGCCTCCGCGACAACACTATCAAGATATGGGACAGAAACACGCTCCAGTGCATCAAGGTCCTCACGGGACACACCGGTTCGGTCCTGTGCTTGCAGTACGACGACAAAGCAATAATATCCGGCTCGTCGGACAGCACCGTCAGAGTGTGGGACGCCAATACCGGCGAGATGGTCAATACCTTGATACATCATTGCGAGGCTGTGTTACATCTCCGATTCAACAACGGAATGATGGTCACTTGTTCCAAGGTCAGATATGGAAACACTCACTCGAACGGTGTACAGTGGAATCTGGATTGTCTGAATCAATTAGACTGCGGGTTCGAGATCAATGTAGACTCGTCCGAGTTAACGAGAATTCGGATAATGGAATTTTTTATTGTATTACAAAAAAAAAAGAAAAATCGATATGGGCGCATCCAAGTATCTCTGCTCGACGATACAGTCATAACGATTTTATGCCATATTTCGGATTGTTGGTCTAGTTGGGATTAACGAAAATTTTGGATAATGGACGTTTTTGTAGCATTACAAAATAGTCACTTGCGATGTAAGTGCGAGAAAGCGAAATTTATACGCACGCTGTGAGTCGCCCGAGATGCACGAATACCACAGGAGCGTGAGCTGATGGCTAATGCTCCCTGTGGTATGAGCGCGACGAGTGGGACTTACTTTACAGTCCTAGTATGATATTCGCTACACCGCACGTAGTATCGCATAATATTTTCAGTAACGAATGCAGGAAAGCGGCTACTCCGTACCTGCTGATTGTGACGCTGTATAGCCAGCGTGCGTAAAGTACGAGACGCGTGCAATAAAGTAAAATCTGCTCGATGTGCTCATGCACAGTGTAATTGGCTGTAAAGCGCCCCTTATGACACTATCGACAGGCGAGAAAAGCAGCGCTTTTCATGCATGAGTCACATAATAGTACTTTGCGATACTAGTGCGTAAAAGCGGACTTTCGGCGAAGGTTGGGAAGTGGCTGCACGAACCGGATCGAGCACTACAACAGCATGAGGCGAAGCTGAGTGCTGTTGTAGCGTGAGAGAAGGCGAGTGCGGCCACTTCACAACCGCCGACCGGAGTCCGCTTTTACGTACAAGTATCGCAACTACTTGTTGTGACGAATGCATGAAAGGTGCCAGGTTATGTTACTGGCCGGACGCGACAATAAAGGAAAAACAGACGCCGTGCACATGCGCACGTAAATACTGTGCGCATTATACGCATAAATACTCATTACGGCTTCGAGTATTTATGCAACGCTTCCAGTATTTACGAAACGCCTTCTTGAAAAACACCACTTTATGTCGCGCCCGACCCCCACATAAAGCAGCACTTTTCATGCATGAGTTACATAAAAAAACGTTTCGATTTGCACGCATACGAGTATCTCTGCTCGACTACGAAATGGGCCAGAAATTTTACACCACGTTTCGGATAACATAATGATCGGATAATGGAGGTTCTACTGTACATTTAAAAATGAAAAAAAAAAAAAAAAATGTATAAAAGAAAAATTGTCGGATGCATTAATGAAAAAAAAAATTTTGTTTCACACGCCTACGTCGCCCGAGCAGGATCGATCGATAGCTGTTTGGGACATGACATCGCAAACGGAAATCGCGCTCCGTCGTGTACTCGTCGGTCACCGTGCCGCGGTAAACGTTGTCGATTTCGACGAAAAATACATTGTGTCGGCGAGTGGTGACAGGACTATCAAAGTATGGAACACTTCGACGTGTGAATTCGTACGAACGTTGAACGGTCACAAGCGCGGAATAGCGTGTTTGCAGTATCGGGATCGTCTTGTAGTTAGTGGTAGCAGCGACAACACCATAAGGTTATGGGACATCGAGTGCGGTGCGTGTTTGCGAGTTCTCGAGGGACACGAGGAACTCGTCAGGTGTATAAGATTCGACAGAAAGCACATTGTCAGCGGCGCATACGACGGGTGAGTGTGTATCGGATCATCGATCCGATTCCTCCTCCCTTCTTTGACCTCGACCTTTTCAACGATTTATCTTTCTCGATAATAATCGCGCTCGCATGCTTTCTTTTTATTTATTTTTTTTTTTTTTTCAGTAAAATCAAGGTTTGGGATTTGGTCGCCGCGCTCGACCCACGCGCTCTCGCGAGTACCCTCTGCCTGCGCACTTTGGTGGTAAGTCCAGTTCTCCATGTGTCCGGACTGGCGATGGAAGCTCGTCAAATGACGGATCAATTTACCGTCACTGACGGCTCCAAAAATGACCGATTTTTTTACCAATGCCGCTTTTTTTAACAGATGCGTCACGCATACATTCCCTACCAAAAGTTTAATGCAATCAAAATTTCAGTACTCAACGACATGCCAAAAATCCGAAAAAAATCAGCCGCATTATGTAGACCGAGACCTTTGATTTGGCATAATAATAATGCCAAAAAGTTATTAACAAATTATTCGAAAAATTAATTGTTTAAAAAAAAATCAGACAACTTTTTATTTTCTCATTTTAAATGAATTTCTCGATTTTTTTGAATTCATATGAATTTTTTCAGCATTTTCTAGAATTTCAAAATTCTTTTTTTTCGAAAATTTAAAGAATCTATGTAGAGGTACGATTTTCGGATATCTTTCAGTATCACGATTCTCCATCCAATTATAACGTTTGGTGGTTACTTTTTTGCCTAAAAAATGTAGAAAAAACTAGGGGCGTCTTAGGGCGAGGGTTCATTAGCGCGAAATACGCTGGGGACCATGGACCATAATAGAGTACTACGCACTAATGAAGTTTCACCCTAAGGCGTACTGAGTTTTACACATTTTTTAGACAAACGACTGATCACCAAAGTTCTAACTATATTATTCTTGACCACCAAACAATTCCGCATCAACCGAGCCTTATTTGAAGAAAAAAAATGCTGGTGCAACTTTGGGCCGCATTTGTTTTTTTAATTATTCTAATTAAACTATTCACCACCAAATGTTTTAATTAGGCTACCAATTACCACCAAACGATAACCAATCGAATGGTATAAATTGCAAACTTTTCAATTAAAGTTGAATGGCTAATTTTATAGAACTCCTGATGGTTGAGGCTCGTTCATTTTCGTCAATTTACCATTCGTCACGTGTCGATCCTGCGTCACACGACGCTCACTTGACGGTTTTACATCGCTGATCCGGACATAGCTTTGATCTTAAAAAAAAAAAAAAAAAAATCATATCCCATCCGAGCGTTCGGTGATTATAGTACGCAAATTGTTTTTCCTTGCGCTAGGAGCACACCGGACGCGTGTTTCGCCTTCAATTCGACGAGTTCCAGATAGTATCATCATCGCACGACGACACGATACTCATCTGGGACTTCCTCAACTTCAACGGATCGGACGGAGCCAATGGGACCAGCGGTACCATATCGATCAACACATCGGCGGCTAATAATCAATCCGATACTAGATCACCATCTCGTAAGTTCCGTCACACTCTTACGTCCGATTTTTGTTATTTTATTTTTTTCGTACTGAATCGCAATCGGGTCAATTTATAAAACAAAAATAATTCTTCAACAGCGTTCGAGTGACACATAAAAACGATTATTCCTCTATTGTGATATAACTGTGAGTACAGCTGCGCCGTCGAGAGGAGCGCCCTTTAGTTGGCCACAACGAGTGTCGCCGCCGTCGTCGATGTTGTGGTTTAAAACGGAAGACTCAAGGTCAGTGAGTCGATTGGACTTGTTCGCAACGTTCGTGATGGCGGAAAAATGAAAAACGAAGGGAAAAAAATTATAAACAAAAAAAAAAACAAAAAAGAAATCAAGAGTCTGGCGCGAAGAGCTTCTGAATATAAAGACACTATACGCAACACACACACACACACACAGATTAGCACAGAACTCCGACATACGATTAATTGAATCAAGGCTCGAGCGAGTCTAACAATTATTTCATTTTGTTGTTTCGCCGTTAAAGAAAAAAAAAAAGTTCAAGTTTTCGAGCGAATCATAAACAAACATACCCCACCCCCCAAAAAAAAAAAATGACTCTGGAGAACTATTAATTAATTTAGACGTGCTTGACGCACTACGAGTTTAAAAATAAGGGACAATAGAGTGAAATTATGTAAATACATCCCATGGATGTAAATGTTTGTTGTGTGCTTTGGCGCGGTATCTGGAAATTATTCTACGCTCTATGACACGATAGAACCATTTTCCTACTACGACGAGCAACAAAACGTTCAATGTGGTGTCATGATGAGAAAAAAAAAATGAAAAACGAACGTGGATTCGAAGAGCGCAACAACAATAAATCGCTACGTTTTTAGGGAGATTGAATACACTATACAATACAATATAGTAGATGTAATATAGTAATTTAAAGATTTTTTATCTAATTAATTTATAGTAAGTGATGAAAAAAAAAAACAAATAATGTAAAATGTGTCTCTTGATCAGCGTTCTTATTCTGTGTGCATGAAAAATTTCATTACAACTACAATAGGATTAATAATCATGGTTGCGAAACAATTGAGTTATTCAATTTTTTTTTTTTTCACGCTAAACTTACGCATCTTTACATCGACCTTTTCACAGTCTCGCGTGACTTTCACGGTGCGCGAGCGGTTTTTCATATTGTCTGTAAATATCCCTTATCGATCATTCGCATGAAACGATTTTCGTTTTTTTTTTTTTTTTAAATCAAACTTTCGTCATCCTTATCGCATACGCGGGGTGTCCGATTAATCTTTGCGCACGAATGAAATATAGATTTATCGATGAATCTGGTGCGTTTGGCGGAATATATATAGTTGATTATTTTTTTGGTTTTATAATATATTTCGTGTACTCCGAAGTGCGGAGTCGGACGCACGCGCCTCTGTTATTCGCCATTGGACACGTGAACGTTATAAGCTGCCGAATTATTTGTGTAACTCAAGTCTCATCGTTGTTCCTCGATTGACTAATCGCCAAGAGAAAAGATAGGTCAAAAATACGTATAAAAAAAAAAGAAATTTGAATTTAAAAAGAGACGATGCAACGATCTTTTTAATGAAAAAACACTGGACTAATAACGTACCAGGTCTCTTTCGATCGGGTCGTGAATATAGTGGTAATCTTTTGTGACACCTGTGCAATCGGCACAATCGATTTATTGTGTAAACATTTATTATTATTATTATTATTTTCTTATTTATTAAAACAAGACATATTGACCGACTATTAGAATATTATAATTACAACTTGAATGGTCGCGCGGCTGAGAGTGGGGGAGAGATTGAGAGATTGAGAATTGGAGAGAACGAGCGTATTGGCCGTGTAGTGATAAGTTGATATGTACTCTTTGAAATATAGTGCTGATCGTAAAACGGTAAAGACGCTCTCACGTTGTGTGACGAGTCTATCGATATTTCATTGTTTTCTTTAGATTCATCTGGCTCACGGACCGAGCAGCGTCTCGTAGCGACCGACAGGATGTCCATATAGTGCCGAATAGTGTGAACAACATTCCAAAGGGCGCAGGAACTACTGTTCAGACATATATATACATATATATATTCTTTTTCTTTTTTTTAATAATTCTCGAGATTTTCCATTTACGACAAATTCGCAAAAGATCGCCTTCCACGAAGAACGATCCATCGAGTAATTTTACGAGAATCACCGTCAAGATCACTATCTACGTGTAAGAGATGAAAGAAAATCTCTTGATTTTGGGTAAACTGTTATCAGAGATTTTTTTCGAGGAAATAAAATATATTCGTTCAAATCGAATGAAAATTATTTCAGTAAGTCAACAACCCTTCGAATCGGGTATTACGCACTTGCGGCAATGATATTTACGAGTTGAAGATCCTCCGATTCACAACTTGCATAGCACGGAAATATTTTTGAAAGGTATCAATAATTTATTTTTGAATATTAAAATATTTATATATATATATATACATATATATAGTTTGGGTGACAAGGAGCGTTTCGGTACTTCGGAACTGCAATTGATCGACAAAATCTGAAAAAAATTAACCATATGTATGATGCTGAAAAGATTGATTTTGCATAACAATAATTTCAAAATGTTATTAACAAATTAACGAAAAAAAAAAATTTCCGAAAAAATCACCCGGCAACCTAAATTTTTATGTTTGCCATGAACACGATTTGTTAATTTTTCTGAATACTTAGGAATTTTTTCAGAATTTCGTGTAATTATTGTAAATTGCGTTTTTAATTAATGAGAAAACGTAATTTTCAAAAACTGCACAAAATTCTGAAAAAATTCACGCGTATTCAAAGTGATTAACAAATTGTTTTTATATGAACAAATAGTTAAGTTCCCGGGGGATTTGTTGAACATTTTTTGTTTAATTAATTTGTTGATAATAATTTGGAATCATTATTATGCAAAATCAATCTTTTCAGCACCTTCACCACAGATTTTCAGATTTTTGTCCCATCGAGAAGTGTTCGCAATTCTTTCTCAATTCTCTCTGAACTCGCGAGGGCTCAGGCTGCCCGTTACAAATCATAATGTAAAATCACAATAAATCCCGTTACAAATCAGGCTGACCTTAAAAATCATAAAAGTTATACTCCATCCAAAAGTATTCTACGGTGTCATTACAAGTAGCGTTATCAATTATTTATTATTATTATTATTATTAATATTTAAAGAATTTAAATTTTCCCTTAGAGCTCTTCGTCCATATAATATAATGTACTGTGACGTAAAAATATATTGCAACCGACTGTGGGAATGAAATAACGCGCGTATTAGGTTTTGGGGCGGATATTATTACTATAATCACGGCTAAGGATCTCTAGTACGAACTGTCATGCGTCTGTGCTCTCTGAAAGTCCGATCAAAAGACTGTTTTACATGACGATCGGTCTTGCATCGATCGTCAGTTCGTTCGTCAATTGTCAAACCTAACTAATATCGTGTGTCTCGACGAAGTCAGCTCTATATTCGTTACAATATATATATATATATATATATATATATAGATTTTGCTTTTGATTTGGTTTAAGGTTTCTGCTTCTGCATTGACCGGAAGTGCGTTCCACGCCTCCACTACTGTTGCACAAAGCATCTTTTCACGGATTCTTTTGGAAAGGCCGTTTCTCAGGCTTGAATCGGTGTCCCCGAAGATTACGGTTTGCAGACCGGCTGAGCATCATTAATTGGCTCAAGTTCAACGATTACATCAAGCCTAATTCATTGGAATTAGATAATGAAAAGAAAAAAAATATATATTTGCTTGACTCCTTTGTTATTAATCTCGCTCGTGAACCTCGGCAGTTCGGCGTTGGAGAGTGCGCCGAGTTCCATAAATCTGGAACATGTCGGCATGTTCTGGATGGTTCGATCTGCACGAGACGATCGCGAGAGAGCGCGCCGGGCGCGCGGCAGCTGGCTACCGAGTGCCGAGTGCTGGCCCGGAGACAACACACCGGGCGATCCGAGCAACAGGGAAACACCGAGCGCCTATTCCGCTGTGTCGGTCGAGAAGCTCCGGACAATCGTGCAGCCAGCAAGCCGCGCCGCGTGCGATCTCGAGCAAAAAACAAACAAACGAAACAAAAAATCCACCAAAAATAATAATAATAATAATAATAAAAACAAGAAAAAAAAAAGAATGCCAAGCTGCGAAAATGGCGGATGAACAGGTGAGTTTCCCCGATGATATAAATACGGTGGTGAAACGAGCGTTTTGAATATCGCGGAATAAGCGGGATTGGGTGAGAATCGCAACGCGCTCGGGCGTTGGTGGATTTTGTTCGACGTGCCGCGTGACCGAACGGGCCGGTCCGAGCGATATATATTTTCTTTCTCTCCTCCGAGAGGCACGAGCGGTCGGCGATTCAGTAATCGGCGTTAACACTCGCGGTACTGTTGCTGCCGGATGCGGACGTTAAACCGTTGCCAGTGTCAGTGTAGAAACAACGCAGCGCAAAGTAGGTGGGTAGAGCAAGCACGACTGTGCACAATAAAAAAAAACAAAAAACAAAAAAACAATCCCCCTCGAGAGAAAAACATTGCGCGACGTCGATAATCAAATTTCGAAAGAAAGGAGCAGGCGAGCTTAGGAGGGCGCGGGGGGGGGGGGGGTTAGGGAAGGTTTGTGCTTCGCGATTATTTTTCGTGAGCTCGAAAATTTTGCGAGCTCGAAATCGTGTCGCGCTAAACGGCGGTGCAGATGTGCGCGACCGGACGGTCGAGGAACGATGCGAATCGGGCGAACGACGTTCAGCTCCGAGCCGACTGATCATCGCTCCCCGATAAATATTCTTTCGCTGCCGAATTCCGAGCGGCGAGCGCATGAACACGCGTTTGTCGCACCTTCGACCTGAGGTCTCGTCGATGCGGGAACGGCGGCGAACGCGCTTCGTCTCGTCCATGTTTTCTTCCGTGCCGATAAACATTGGCACTCGGAGACCTTAACCAAGCGAGAACTCTCGCCCACCTCGTCGTGGCTCCGACCGGCCGAGCGGGAGAATACGCGTTTGTTGTCACAACAACGGGCAGCTGGTAAACGTATAATCGCGAATGTAAAAACTTTTTTTTTCTTCGATTTTTTGTTTATTTCTTTAAAAAAAAAAAATGTAAAATTTCCGAATTCTTTCACATTTATTTTAGTCATCGCGCTTCGCTGAGCCAGGACTCGAGACGATTGCTACGCACTCAGAGACATTGAACGAGCGTGCTCAAAATCATATCGTCTAGGCTCCGAATGTGCGAACACGCGTCGTCGTCACAAGAACGAGTGCAAATATATTGCGAATGTGATTCTTTTTTTCTTCAATTTTTGTTATTTTTTTTTTCTGAATTTTTGTACCTTTTATTTTACAGCCGTGGATTTCGCTGCGCCAGAAGTCGAGCAGATTGTGACGAAGGCGTCATGAGAGGAAATTAGAAGCGGGAGTGAAATCCGATAGTCCTTGAACCACGAAGAAGCAAAGGGAGAGACGTGCCGACGCCGGCGAGGTTGCGGCGCGAGGGCTGAACGCTTCGGAGAATTGCACGGGGAAGTGTATCGCGAGAAAGAGATGCGACGAGGCCGGAGGCTGTAATTAAGAATGGACGACACGCAGGAAGTACGGCAGTTGGAGCTGCTGTGCAAGCAGCTGTACGAGTCTCAGGATTCCGCGCACAGAGCCGAGGCCGAGAAGGCCCTTGTGGGATTCCAAAATGCGCCGGACACCCTCGCCAAGTGCCAACTGCTGCTGGACAGAGGGGACTCGCCGTACGCCCAACTGCTCGCGGCGACGACGCTCACGAAGCTCGTCACCAGGTCAGCTCAGGGGCTGAGCCTCCAGCAGAGACTGGACATACGTGAGTGGCGACGATCGGTCGAGACGCGTCGTAAATTACGATTAAGAAGAAAAAAAAATGTTTTTTTTTTTTTGTTTTGGTTTTAATTATTGTTTTTTTTTTCAATCAACAGGAAATTATGTACTCAATTATCTGGCGACGCAGCCGAAATTACCGAACTTCGTGATACAAGCGCTGGTGACGCTTTTCGCGAGAATATCGAAACTGGGATGGTTCGACTCTGACAAAGACGAATACGTATTCAGAAACGTTGTCAGCGATATTTCGAAGTTTCTTCAGGTACGATATTTTATCATTTTTTTTTTACATTTATTCAACACTAAAGTGAGGTAAATGTAGTGTGAGTCGTGGAAAAATTGTGTCACTAACAATTAGCAGTATCGAGAGAAAAGTGCGTGTTCGATTTGAGTAAAAAAAGTATTAATCGATATTTTATCAATAAAAGAGTATTAACATAATATTTAGTAATTTTTTTTTTATATGAGCCATGTAAAAATTGTGTTGCAAACAATTGGCAATATCGGGACAAACATTGGTGTCCGGTTTGAGTTTAACAAACATTAATCGATATTGTATTAATAAAAGTATCAATATGATATTTACAAGCGGTTATTTTGGTTCACGCTCTAGCTGTATCTGTGTGGGTGTCTGTGAGTATCTGTGAGTATCCGTGTGAGTATCCGCATGAGTATTCGTGTGAGTATCTCTGAGTCTCTGTGTGAGTACACGCAAGTATCGGTGTGAGTGTCCAATCGCCGTAAACTTTATGATTATGTAGATTAAATATTTTGTTATGTGATCCATGTAAAAATGGTGTCGCAAACAAGTGGCAATATCAAGACTACCGTGGATGTCCGATTTGAGTTTAAGAAAATACTAATCGATATTGTATTAATAAAAGTATTAATATAATATTTATTAATATTTTGTTAATAATATTTTTATGAATGTCAGTAGAAATTATTGGGATTAATAAAAAAAAAGCATACACGTGGTTGCTTCCATCGGTGGCCGTGAAACTGAACTATTAGTAGTCGTCGTGTGTCGAGAATCTCGGAATTTCGCCATCCGCCGAATAGTTACGATAAGAAGTAGGCTTAGAGACGGCGTCGAAATTTTGATCGGATGATCTTAATTCGGACTATAACGAAAACGCATTTTGTGAGAAATATCAATAACCTGGGAAATAAAAAATTTAGGCAGAGGAGAGTCACGAGGATTGTTTGGCGCATTGAAAAATGGTTGCCGGAGCCTCGAGAAGAATTGCCGTTAGGCACGGATTCGCGAATGGGTCACTGATAGGAGCAATTTATTAACCCTTCAAGTACGCCGAACCTTCCACCGAGAGCGCACGACCAAGCGTTCTTTTAAGCACAAAACCGATACGGATGTTCGTAATAAATTTTCTTCTGCGTTATCAAAAAACAACACTTCAAGACAAGACTGTGAATTTCTGCAGATTTTTTCAGCACATCGCCTTGTTATTTAAATCTTTCAAAGGTTACCTGTTGGCAAATTCTAGGTCCTCGTTGAACAAGGATCCCGTACGTGAAGAGTTAAATACAATATGAACGATATTCCAAATGTATAAGTTGTTTTAATTCTTGTAAGAATATAACACAAGTGTTTTTTTGTTATTGAATTGAATCCCAGGGTTCCGTCGAGCACTGCATGATAGGCGTTCAGTTGCTCTCCCAGCTGACATGCGAGATGAATCAAATATCGGACGCCGACGCCAATCGATCGCCGACAAAGCATCGAAAGATCGCGATAAGCTTCCGGGATACCCAGCTTTTCGAGATATTCAGGCTCTCCTGTTCTCTGCTCGGTACGGCGAGAGAGAACTGCGATACCTTGAATTTCGGTGATGAGTCACAGGTAACCAGTGTACGAATACCGCCAATAACCGAAAGTATAATTATTATAGACAGAACGATGAAACAATATTAATTTGCGATACTACTGCTATATTAGTATATTATGCCACAAGGGAGAAAAGTGCGTTTTTTCACCGAGTGCGAAGTTTGATGCCCGAGTGAAGCGTGGGCAGAAATTCACACGAGGTGAAAATGCACTTCGTCCCTTGTCGCATACGATATTTTTTTCCCGACTTCGTTACAATAACCACATTTCTTGTGTCGCAAAATCGTCATATTCGCCAATAGCACCCAAGGAATGTGGTTATCTTAGCGCAGTCGGGAAAACAGAGTTTTTCGCACGAGCGTCGTACCAAATTGTACTTCACGAGGTGTGAAAATGGAGGTTTGGCGCACGCGAAGCGTGCGTAAAACTGCAATTTTTCACACCGAGTGTAATAAAATAAATTGCGACAACTTTTCGTATATATATATATATATATATATATTTTTAATTGCAGCACGGCCTGATGACGCAGCTTCTGAGACTCGCACAAAACTGTCTGACATTCGATTTCATCGGATCGTCGCCGGACGAGAGTTCGGACGATCTCTTCACCGTTCAAATTCCGACAAACTGGAGACCGGCATTCCTCGACTTCACGACTCTGAAGCTGTTCTTCGACCTCTATCACAGTCTACCAAACTCCCTGTCGTGCCTGGCTCTCTCGTGTTTAGTCCAATTGGCGGCGGTGCGGCGTAGTCTATTTTCCAATTCGGAGCGAGCCAAGTTTCTCACCCACTTGGTCAACGGTGTAAAGCACATACTGGAGAATCCCCAAGGCCTCAGCGATCCTGGAAATTATCACGAATTCTGTCGATTACTGGCACGTCTCAAGAGCAACTATCAGCTCGGCGAGCTCGTCATGGTCGAGAATTATCTCGAGGCAATACAGCTCATCGCAAAATTTACCGTGCAGAGCCTGCAAATGTGGCAATTTGCGCCGAACAGCGTACACTATCTTCTGAGTCTCTGGCAGCGGATGGTGGCGTCGGTTCCTTACATCAAAGCCACGGAGCCCCATCTTCTCGAGACTTACACACCGGAGGTCACCAATGCTTACATAACATCGAGACTGGAGTCCGTCGCGGTCGTCGTGAGGGAGGGCCTCGAGGATCCTCTCGACGATCTGGGAATGGTCCAGCAACAATTGGAGCAACTCTCCGTGTTCGGTAGATGCGAGTATCAAAAGACTTGCACACTGCTCGTACAGTTGTTCGATCAGGCAGCGAGGGCCTATCAGGAACTCACTCAGTCGGGCACCGCTGCACAGTGCGTCGAAATCACGATACAGGAGGGACAATTGACGTGGCTCGTTTATATCATCGGTAGGCCGTTGTCTTTTATCCTATCTGCGTTTTAATAACTTTGATAATCTTGTCTTCTTCTTTTTTTTACTTTTTTCATGAAAGAATGAATCGTGGACAGCTGGGCGCAAACAGTTGCTTTCTTAGCGAAGCGTAAAAAACCTATTATATTATGATATAATACACTATATTATATTACTAGCAGGTCGTTGTGGTTTGGGCGTCGTGCGCCTCCGACTATGAAAACAAGAAACCGGAAATTTAGATTTCAGGAGATTAGCCGGAAATGCGTCACTGGTCAAGAAATGAGATTTTCAAACCGGAAGTAACGAATTTCCGGGAAATCATCGAAAATCTAAATTTCCGGTTCGTAATTATTACAGTCCATGGCGAGGGCGCAAAACGCCCGAGTCACAACAACCTGTTGGTTGTGGCTGACCTTATAATATATTAAAATATCATTTTTTTTATTGCGTCTTCAGTAAAGCAACTGTTTGCTAACAGACGTCCGTTGACTTTTTTGGAGCAGCAGTTGTTAACTTCGATACCATTTATTTTTTTACTTGCACTAAGTGTAAAAACACATTGCAGGCAGCTCTATCGGTGGGAGGGTCTCTTTCAACAGCAACGAGGAGCACGACGCAATGGACGGCGAGCTCGTCTGCAGAGTGTTGCAGTTGATGAATCTCACGGATTCCCGACTTGCCCAGGGTGGCTGCGAGAAACTCGAGCTCGCGATGCTGAGCTTCTTCGAGCAATTTCGCAAGATCTACGTTGGCGATCAGGTGCAGAAGAGCTCGAAAGTGTACAGGAGGCTGTCGGACGTTCTGGGGCTGAACGACGAGGCGACGGTACTCAGTTTGTTCATACGAAAGATGTGAGTATTGCTGCAGCATGCAGCCGAGCGGACCGCCAGTCCCGCGTCCACGATAACAATAATAATAAAAATCTTTCGATCGACAGCATAACGAACCTCAAGTACTGGACGCGTAGCGAACAAATTATATCCAAGACGCTCCAGCTTCTCACGGAACTCTCGGTGGGATACACTTGCGTTCGCAAGCTCGTCAAGCTCGAGGAAGTTCAGTTCATGCTCAACAACCACACGGTATGCCGCGACGCGACGCGCGGAGCCCGAAAAAAATATCTCCCCAAAACACACACGCGAGAGTATTTTTTCGGGTAGCCGACAAGCATCCGAAATAACAAGATGATTTGAGTACCGACTGAATAAAAAGAAAACAAAATGTGCACACATTGGAATAAAACCCATTGCGAATCGTAGGCAAAATGATTAAATCCCAATCGTTTTGCGGATAGAAATCATAAGAACCGAATGCATTTAACAGTTAGTACTCGGAAGACAAAAATATTTTTTTATCGGAAACATTTTTTTTTTCTTTAGTATAATAATATTAACGTACTTACCAGCGGTCATTAGCGTACAACAACAATTCTACCTTTGATACCCGAGATCGCCAGCGTTTCAAGCCAAATTCGATTTTAAACAAAGATCAACTACCTTGAAAAAATGGCAGCTGTTCCATCACTTTCCAAGGTAGATATCTTCGCTTGAAATTGGATTTGGCTCGAAACGCTTGTAACCGCGGATATTAGGGGTAGAATTGTTGTTGTATGCTGGGGATCGCTGGTAAATAAGTTGATATTATTATAGTAAAGAAAATAAATGTTTCCGATAAAAAAATATTGTTGCATTCGGACTGTTCAATGCATTTGGTTCTTATGATTTCTATCCAGAATGCGACTGGGATTTAATAATTTTGGCTACGATTCGCACGGGATTTTATTCTAATGTGTGCACATTTTGTTTTCTTTTTAGTCAGTTTGTACTGAATCATCTTGTTCATTCGGATGCCTGTCGGCTACCCATTTTTCCGCCTAACGTTCCGTCCACGCCACGGTGTGCTCGCGTCTAACGGAAATATTGTCATTTCAGAGCGAACACTTTCCATTCTTGGGCAACAGCGTGGCGGTTACGGAAATGCGATGTAGGTCGATGTTCTACACTTCCCTGGGTAGATTGCTGATGGTCGATCTTGGGGAGGACGAGGAGAGGTTTCACACGTTCATGCTACCACTTACGGGTAAGGTTTCTCATCGTTGCTCATCGATTGTCCCAGTTTACGCGCGATCGACGAAATTTATCGTTTCTCGTTGTGCATCGACAGCGGCGCTGGAGAGCCTTGGCCAAATGATGGGCGCGGCGGATACGCCTCTCTTCGCCGCCGAGGAAGCCAAGAAAGCCCTCATCGGCCTTGCCCGAGATCTCCGAGGTCTCGCCTACGCCTTCAACACCAAGCCTTCGTACATGATACTCTTCGATTGGATGTATCCTCTTTAAAAAAAAACTTGTGAAACTCCTGCATGAAAAGTGATGCTTTTCGTGCCTGCCGAGAGTGGCATAAATGGCGCTTTAGAGCCAAGTATACTTATAACTACCCGGCGCGTACGCACGTCAGGTTGATTTTACTTTACGCACGCTTCTCAAAGTTTACGCACGCTTCTCAAACTATACGCACGCTGCTCGTACTTTACGAAAACTTCTTGCAATTTACGTATGCTTCTCGCACTTTACGCACGCTTCTCACACTTTACGCACGCTGGCTCTACAGCGCGACAATCAGCAGGCACGGAGCAGCATTTTTCTTGCATTCGTTATAAAAAAATATTCGGTCCTAATTAATAGGATGTAGCGAACATCATACGCGGTCTGTGAAGGTTGTCGCTCTCGCCGCACTCGTATCACAGGGTTGCACTCACCTTCAGTTCGTGTTCCTGTGGCACTCGCGCGGCTCGTGCGAATCACTTCACAACCTGCGTATAAAGTTCGGTTTACCGCATTTGTATCGCAAATTGCCATTATCGGCCGCTCGCAGCTTCCGCCTCGGCCGACTCGATGCTTCCTCGGTGATACAGTCGGCGTTCAGTCGTTGACATTTTTTTCCTTAAATTCGACTTATCCAGATATCCAAACTACACGAGAATTTTTTTACAAGCCGTCGAACTGTGGCATCACGAGCCACAGGTAACAACCCCCGTCCTCAAACTATTTGCCGAGCTAGTACAAAATAGAAATCAACGATTACAATTTGACGTGTCCTCGCCGAACGGAATACTGCTGTTTCGGGAGGCGAGCAAAGTCATATGTAGTTACGGTAATCACATACTAAACGTCGAAGTGCCCAAGGACCAAATATATCCACTCAAGCTCAAAGGCATATGCATATGCTTCAGCATGCTGAAGGCGGCATTGTGCGGAAGCTACGTTAATTTCGGGGTATTTAGATTGTACGGGGACGACGCATTGGACAACGCTCTAAACACCTTTGTCAAATTGCTCCTCAGCATACCACAGAGTGATCTACTGGTGAGCACGATCCAATCTTACTGAAAAAAACAAAATTGTACTTTATTTCACTCGGTGCGTAAAGTGCAGTTTTACGCACGCTTCGCGCACGTAAAACTCCCCTTTCGCACCTTGTGAAATAAAATTTCGTACGATACTCGTGCGAAAAACGTTTTCTTAACTCGTGTGATTGCAACACTCGCCTTCGGCTCGTGCTGCAAACTCAAACTCGTCAGAAAAAGCTTTTTCGCACAAGTATCGTAATATACTATTGCGACACTAGTGCGTAAAAGCGGACTTTCGGCGAAGGTTGGGAAGTGGCTGCACGAGCCGGATCGAGCGCTACGACGGCACGAGGCGAAGCCGACTGCTGTCGTAGCGTGAGAGAAGACGAGTTCGGCCCGTTCACAACCGCCGTCGGGAGTCCGCTTTTACCTACAAGTATCACATTCTACTTTTTGTGAGGAATGCATGAAAGGTGCCAGGTTATGTTGCTGGCCAGGCGCGCCAATAAAGGAAAAACGGGCGGCGTGCGCATGCGCACGTAAATACTGTGCGCATGCGCACAGTATTTATGCAATGCTTCCAGTATTTATGGAACGCCTTCTTGTAAAACACCACTTTATGTCTCGCCCGACCTCCACATAAAGCAGCACTGTTCATGCATGAGTTACAAAAATTACAATTACCGCGCGTACTCGCGTACGATTGTCGTGCGAATTTTTTTTTATCACAAATTCGATTTTTTTTTTGTTGGTTTTTTCATTATTTTTTTTTCTCTCCCAGGACTACCCAAAATTAACGGCGACGTATTACGTGCTGCTAGAGTGCCTCGCTCAGGATCACATGGTTTTTCTCTCGACGCTGGAGCCCAGAGTTTTTCTGTACATCCTCTCGAGTATCAGCGAAGGCCTAACGGCTCTAGGTGCGCTAAAAGACTCCTACACAGGTCTGTGCGGCTGATTATATTTTATCATCGCTACCCCCTCTACATCCTCTAGTGCTCTTATATAATTTATTGCATCTCGTTTTTTTTTTTTTTGTATTTCGTTTATTACGCATTTAAAAAAATTGAAAACCTCCGAATTTACCAACGAGAGTCTGTGTCCTCGGTATTCTCGGAGCAAAGAGCGTAGGAAGGAACAAAAGTAAATTCTCCGAGCTCGAGCATTAACAGGCGCTGCACTGTTGAGGATTGTTGGTCGATAGTCGACGATTAATCCTCGCGTGGAGAACAACCGAATATCGTGCGCCTTTCTTTCGATTCTCTGATTCCGCTTTTTTAATCGGAACCTCCGAATTTACTCTTTAAGCAATGTACAATGTAGGAGAAAACAAGATTAAAATCTCCGAGTTCGAGCATTAAGGTGATGTGAGATACCGCTGCGGGTAGTTAAAACTGTACCGAATGCCCTCTTGAGACCGCCGACGAAAAAGTAAATTGTCTTTCCCTTGGCGAATCGGGAGTCGCCGCAAAAGACAATTTTCTGCGGTCTCAAAACGGGATTCAGTACAGTCTTCGTTACCAACTGGGCGCCGGCCAGGTGGGCAGCGGGTTATACCAAATCACCTTAATAGGCATTTTTAAGGATTACTGGTCGATAGTCGATGATTAATCCTCGCGTTGAGAACAACAGAATACCGTGCGCTTTTTATTTTATTTTTTTATTTTAATTTTTTTGTTGACGCTTGGAATGCGAGTTTGTTCGTTGTAGTCGCAGTTGGCTCACAGCGGCGAGTCCGTTGACAATACCGGTACGTGCACAGTCTGCAAATACCTAATGCTATGTGTAAAAAAAAAAAAAAAAAAAAAAAAAAAAACGAGAACAAGAACCTTTATAAGAGCCTTTGGCACCAAGAGGATTGGAGTGCGTAGGATCTGGACCCTCATTTGCTACGATTTCACTATCGCAACCATATCATCGCTGAGCTTGATAACGCCACTGTTTAGTTTTTTCTATTCCGAATGTAAAAAAATAAATAATAGTCCACTCGAATTGTACCAAATATGGGCCTAGTGAAGATATGCTGTCAGCCGCACACAGCTGACCTAATAATGCTAAAAAAAATTATTAATAAAAAAATGTCGTTCGATCTTGGGTCTTGAATCTCAAATATATGTATATGAGGCATTGTATACCATTTCGGCCTGGGTCTAAACCCTTCACATCTTGGATTGGGCCCACAATTTTTTATATGACCTAAGCCTCCAAAGCACTCAGATTTTTTTTGTTACATGTAGACAAAATTGTTTATAATTATTTACGATAAAAAAATGAACTTGTTGATTGAAAATGAAATTTAAATCGAAACAATCTTGTGTCATATATAAATAGTTGTTAATATGCGTCGCCTTCTATTTAAAAAAAAAATTTTTTCCGTAAAAACAGTGAGAACAGATCGAAGAAAAAATCAGTCCATGGGTTATCGCTTGACTATTTTTATATGCAACATTGCATTTTTGGGAATTTTTTCCAATTTTTCCGAAGTTTTTTTTTACTAAAAAAAAAACTGGAAATATCAGAAAAAATTCTCAAAAATGCAGTGTCGCATTTAAAAATGGTCATGCGATAACCCATAACCGACTGATTTTTTTTTTTTTTTTCTAATTTGTTTTCATTGTTTTTATGGAAAAAAATTCGCAAAAAATAGACGGTGACGTCGGCTCAAACCTTAAAAATTCTTTATATGTGACTCATGATTTTTCAGAATTTTTTCAGATTTTTAAATTGTGGCGATCAATAAATTAGTTTTTTTTTTTTAATTACTAATAATTATAAACAATTTGAAATATAAAAAAAAATCTAAATACTTTTGAGAGTCAGTTCAATCGTAACAAGTAGCGGGCCAAATCCAAGATGCGAACGGTCAGATCCAGGTCGTTTTGGGCTCTGACCGTTCACATCTTGGATTTGAACGCATGAGATACCTCATATATGTATATCTACAACTGAATAATAGTTTGCAACTAATACCGCATGAATCACGCGAAACTATCGTTGCCAATATTTTCCAATAGCTGGGAATGTCGCGAGAGACGCGCCAGGTAGGTGCAGTCTGCACGACTATAAAATCAATATTAATTTTCATCCTGCCGATGCATCCGTCAGTGCCTCACACTTTCTCTTCGCGACGTTTCGTTGTCGTTTAACCATCAGTCATCGAATTATGTTGCAGACACGATGGTCTGCACAGGCTGCTGCGCGACCCTGGATCACATCGTGACTTATCTCTTCAAGCAGCTGTCACAGAAAGGTAAAACCTCCGCAGGAGAAATCGCCAGGGGACGAGAGTACAATTTTTCATTTTTTTGTTTTTTCTTGCCTTTGTTTTTTTTCGTTTTTTTTTTTTTTATTAATTTTCATTAACGATACATTCGACGAATTATCTCCAGCTGGCGTTTATCCAGGAAAGAAGAACGCGATCGTTCCCGGCGGACGAGAATTATTTTTACAAGTCTTGAAACAACATCCAGAGATTCTGCAGCAGATACTGAGCACCGTTTTGAACGTGATAATGTTCGAGGACTGTAGGAACCAGTGGAGCATGTCAAGGCCTCTTCTGGGCTTGATACTGCTCAACGAGGACGTAAGTCGGTCGCAACTCACTTTTCGTATCGCTCGTTCGTTCGATCGACGGTTCGCGATCACTTTTTCTTTTGCTAATAACATTTACCGTTTTGTTGCAGTATTTCAATCAGTTGAGAGAAAACATTATCAGAAGCCAGCCAGTCGATAAGCAGGCGGCGATGGCCCAATGGTTCGAAAATCTAATGGACGGCATAGAGGGCAATTTGTTGTCGAAGAATCGAGACAGGTGGGTGGCGTCGGTAGAGATGAGACGCAATTTTTTTTGTTTACATTTAAACAGCGTTTGTGAAACCTGGAAATTTCAAGGAATTTTTTCTTTGACATGCTAGAAACTTGTGACAAATCGAAATGAAGTGCTAAAAATTGGGACACATTTACGTAGAAAAAGAAAAAAATGCTGAGTACGTCCAAGCGATGCATGAACTTTATTTTTCATCGCCATTAAATAGATTGTGAGCGTGCGCGTTCTTGAATGCCAATTATTTTGAAGCATCATCATTAATTATTTACTCGGATTGGCACTGTTCGTTTGAATTTCAGTCGGGAAAAAAATGACGATTTGCTCGGGATTTTTTTCCGCTGCTCTTAGCGGCGGAAATGTTTCACGACATATGTTCATTTATATTTTTACATCTCATATTTTCTTGTTACTGTTCGAAGGTTTACGCAGAATTTGTCGATGTTCAGGAGAGACATAAACGACTCTCTGAAGGGGCCCAACATGTCTGCCAATACCGCCAGTGATATGATGACCTCGTAGTGCGGGTACGCACTTTGTCACATGATAGATATAAAAAAACAAAAACAAAAAACAAACAAACAAAATACAAACGAGCCCTCGAACTTTGTCTGCCGCCAGATTGAATGCGATGTATGCTCAACTGAGAAATGTTTTCTAATAATTGTCAAAGCCGCGATTAAAAAACGGTTACGAATGATGATTTTGATTGAAGGTATGCTACGAGAGAGTGGGTGAGAATGGGTGTCGTAAAAGTTTCCACGACGAAGAAAAATTCCTTTTCGGGACAGGCAGAAAGGTCTCCGCTGATCAGTTTAAGCGCATATGTGAAATACCGCGGTCGGTAATGAAAGAACTGTAATTGATTTTTTTCAAGTGCGCCGACCATTTACGATAAGAAGCAAATTCTTACGTGAACATGCGTCGATGTCCGCTCCCTCTGAGAATTTGCTTCTGACCGGAAATTGTCGGTGCGAAAAAAAAAAATACAGTTTTTGTTACCGACCAAGCCCGATACGGGCGGGCGGGACGAATTGTCGCATCGCCTTAAGCGCAGATACCGACACTCGGTAGTACGAAAGCTGCCGCCGCCGCTGATGCCGACAAGATTCTTCGACCATAATTCCCCTTGCGGAGGTAACTCGGATTCGGCGGGCGGTTTGCCATTTCGTAATTTGTCAATCAAATTTTATTTAACCACCAAGTACATACCGTACTAGCTTAAATGTGCGTACTGCGGCCTTAAAAAAAAAAAAAAAAAAAGTTTGTGGCAGTAGACGATAGGAAAGCCGACGGCAGAGGTACAAATCGCGGTTAACGGTGGAGTGCGATGCAAACTCGGAGTAAAAAATAAAAATAAAAAAACAAAATTGACAAGTCTCAATGTCATTTTTTAAACTCGAAAAGTAAAAAAATAATCGGGTGTGCACAGCCGTATGGGC
This sequence comes from Amblyjoppa proteus, assembly GCA_963922035.1. Lineage (NCBI taxonomy): Eukaryota > Metazoa > Arthropoda > Insecta > Hymenoptera > Ichneumonidae > Amblyjoppa > Amblyjoppa proteus. The sequence continues at coordinate 7,095,672 of OY998232.1, forward strand.
CGACTATTTCAAGAGAAAAAAAAAAAAAACTAAAAGAAGACGCTGAACGTCTCTTGTCAACTACTGTGAATGATGTAAATGAAGATATCATTAAACAATATCATGTAAGACTCGTTCGTTGTTATTTGCCGATTTTATTCCAATTATACGCGTCGATACTTTTGACGCCATGTAAATTGCACGACGATTATCGACAATCGTCGTTGGATTAATGCAAAAAAAGTAGGAGTAATGAAAAAGATTTTTTTTCTTTTTTCATTAGCATTTGAGTAATCGATCGACCGTTAGTTTGGCACTGAGGATTGTTTATCCAACGGCGGATCCTCACCCACGTAGCAGGGAAATATTTTTGAAAGGTTTCGAATTTTGTTTTTGTTTTGTTTTGTTTTGTTTTTTTTAAATTATCTTACCAATGTTTAAAAAAATTTGTAAAATGTCTTAGAAAAATGTTGTATATTCTTTTTTTCTTTCATTGACATGTTTCAGAAATGTTTCGCTCTCAAGCGTTTTTTTAAACCATTTCAGCGAAATGTACGCTACGCGACCCTTCCCCCACCACCGTCGTTTCCAGACCTGTATGTAAGACCGTGACCGTGGCTTAGCGTCTAGTTTTGCGCAGCTTCGATTTTCGGCCGCACGGTGCGCATCGAAAAGGGGATGTCGAGTGCGAAAGAGCCAGCCATATGTCTCTGTCTTGCTCGCAGCGCATTTTATTTGATTTGTAGCCTGTTTTGCAGTGAGTTACCACACAGGATTTCGTCATTTTCGTACGATCAATTTGTCAATGAGATTTTTTTTTCAATTTTTACACGCACGATTTTACACGAAACGCGAAGACAGAACTGTACGGTTTAGGATAGTCCGGCAACATCCACCGACCACAGCGCCGCAAGGTGGCAGCGATGAGAAAAAAAAAGTTTGGACACTAAGCGGCCCACTTTCGCCCATGGAAAACGGTCGTCGTTTCCAGACCTGTATGTAAGACCGTGGCCAGAAGGAAGACAGGAACCTCATCGAAACGTACACAATTCTAAATTGGGCACCAAGCAATAAACGGGCTCGACATCTTCCCAACCTCGGGAAAATCCGCAACTTTGTGGACACGGGTCGAAGCGAAATGGAAGACTCAATCTTTCCAAAAGAAGCCCATGGAAAATATAACCTGTCGAACAGAGTCGTGCCCGCACAGCACAGATACATCGCCTAAATGCTTCGATTTTTATTTGTTTGTTTGTTTGTATGAATTATCAAAAATATTTTACCAATATTGCAAAGTATTTCTCAAATATTTTTTTTTACACATTACGAAAATTTGTTTTTTTTTTTTTGTCCGCTCACAAATGTTACACTGTAATGTTTCGGAAATATTTCGGAAAATATGTCTTTGAAACATTGCGCTAAGATTTTTTTTAAAAACATTTTGCAAAATATTCTTGAATGTTGGTAAAATATTTATAGGATATCTTTATGAAATATTCAAGGAATTATAAAAAATTTCGCGCTGTAGATATTGTTCATTATTTTAAGCATATGCACTGCCTCCAGCACTTCATCTATGGGACTACTGTGAGCCCCTTCAAGAGTGCCAATAAACATGTACCAGTCATATGACAGATTAATTAGCCGATAATATACACTTACAAAGATGCTGATATTATAAGGTGTGAACTTTCTTTCTATAAATAATAATAATATAATAATAATAATAATAATAATAATAATAATAACGGTACCTAAAAAGCTCAACTCTTATCACGTATATTGCACATTGCCGATTGTCGATCGACTAACCTCCTTAAGCCGTCACCTATTTTATTTATTCATTTTATTTCCATTGTTAAAGAAAAATAAAAAAGAAAAAATTCTTGATATTATTTCACAAAACTCGTGAATAATGTTGTTCAGCAGGGCGTGCCATACCGGCTTGATTGTACACGCGCTGTTTTTGAGGTTAAACGGAGTGTGAAAGATTTAAAATTACACTTATATTAAATAGTTTCGGTTTTTTTTTTTTTCTGTATGTACGAATTTTCAAACCGTTCGTAATTTACAAGATCGAACCGTCGATGGCATTTCCATAATCTTAAACTCTATGTTTTACATCGGCCGAATGGAATCGAGGATAATCATTATTATAAGAATTGGCGTAGAAATTAACAGTTTTGTATCACGCTCGTTTCACTTCATCGATATATACATCCGATTGCGTTCTGTTTCCGTAATATCGCCTGCTCGAAGAACACGCACGCGTCTACAAAGAGAAAATCTATACATTTTATTTCATATTTTTTCTTCAAAGATAAACAACGTGTTAATTCACGTGGGAATGTACATCAGGGGGTGTAACTCAGTGGTAGAGTGTCTGCTTCGCATGCTGAAAGTCCTGGGTTCAAATCCCAGCTCCTCCATTCATTATTTTTTTTTTTTTTTTTTTACATTTAGCTTGCAAGTCCACTTTTCCTTGCTTACGTATCTGAACTACATAAACGTGAAACTGGCGTTTGTAATTAACGATTTAAAAAAATTTTCGTAGCGTTATTGTTATCATCATTTATTGGATCATCGTACAGTGTATCGTGATTTACGATGCGCAAGATGTGCGTCTCAATCCATCCCAGTTCCTTCATACAGTTTTTGCTACATACAGTTTTTGCTTTTTTTCAGATCTACTTTAATCCATCATTGATTGACAACAACAAAAATGTTCGTAGCGTTTTTATTATTATCATTTATTAGATCATCGTACACAGCATGGTGATTTACGATACGTATGTGCGTCGCAACTCGCCCCACCTTCTCCATTCATCGTTTCTATTCTTCTTTTTTTTGTTATATCTACTTTATCATGCCTGCGTATCTAAACTACATAAATGTGAAATTGGCTTCTATAATTAACAATTTAAAAAATGTTCGTATCGTTATTATTATCATCATTTATTAGATCATCGTAGAGAGTATCGTGATTTACGATGTGTAAAGATGTACGTCCCGACCCATTGATAAGCACTTGAGCAGCAGGAGATATGGTAATTTCTAGTCCAGACTAGTCACTCCTGCGGCACTAGTACTTAGGAACAGGACAGGATTTCAACCGCTGTCTCGAATGGCCATTCTCGTCGTAGTTTCACGTATTCTGAAATTAAAACATATTCACATTGATTAAAGAGCTGCGGAGAAATGTGTGTGTGTGTGTGTGTGTGTGTGTGTGTGTGTGTGTGTGTGTGTGTGTGTGTGTGTGTGTGTGTGTAAAATATGATATTAGCAGCATAAGATTGGAGAGCCGGAAGCGGCTCGTCAAGCCCCACATCGGCAAATAGGCCGGAGGGGAGTCTCGCAGTAACGGTGGAGTACTATATCGCGATGAAATCGCTCTCAAACGGTGACTCGACCCTCGGACCGGGAATTATTAAATAATTAACGAAACGAAGGAAATCCTACTGAAAGCTCTCGTCGTTGCCCACTCGTCGTCGCAGCACCGTCGGCAATTTCAGCCGATAATGCTATTGGATAATTGAGCGGAGGAATGTACAGTGAGAAGCGCACAGTGCGCGGAGTGCCGGGCGTTTGTGTTCGCGACGAGCGAACGATTGAATAATTTTGTTTCGTTTTACGAACGAGAAGGGAGTGTCGGCCCACGGGCGCGCAACAGACGCACACTGTCAACAAGGTGAATGGCGAAGAGTGAGAGAGAGAGAGAGAGAGAGAGAGAGAGAGAGAGAGAGAGAGAGAGAGAGAGTGAGAGAGAGAATCGACGATCGCGGTCTCTGCTGCACAGTAGTCCGAGCTCCCTCGCGGCGTTCCTCGCTCCCTCTCTCGGTGCCGGCCGTCCCCCCTCCTCGTCTCTCGTCTAAGCACTCGTTCGCAGACAGTGGCCCTCATTGAACCGACCTCGGCAAGTCATCAGAGCCCGCCTACGGCAGCGGTTCGTTCCTCTTTTTTTTTTTTTTTTTTTGTTCGGCCACACACGGCCAATTGCCGAGCGGGGCGAATCGCCGAAGCTCTCCGGCACTCGCTGCGAAAGCCTTTCTCAGGAGCTGTGGGGACAATAGAGAAAAGATCAATTAAAAAGTTGAAACACCGAACGGGCCGTGAAAAAAAATGTTTACTATACGTATCGACGATTTAGTGTTCGTGGTCGAGTCCGTCGATCGGAGGAGATCGAACAAGATCGTCTTTCAACGGTGCCCGAGTCTTCGCCTCGTCGTACGCCATTCACCGAGGCGGAAAGCAGACCGAGCGTTCACGTCTCGTTTCTCGGAGGAAAAAGCCTCGCTGAATGAGACCCTCTGTGTTACCCGTCGCACCGTACGCCTCTCGTCTCGTCGCCGGACCCCTCGTTGGGGACCCGACGACGAGATCCATCTGTCCGCTGCGCGGCGCTCTCAATGCGAACATCGCAAAAACCTCTCGGGGAAATTGGTGGCCGAGATCTCGGTCGGCTCGCCTCGTACTTCGCGTTTGCTTCTGGGATGCGACGCTCGTTGGGCGTAGGAATTCTTTTCGCTGAAAAAAAGAAGAAAAAAAAACAATACGGCGATTACCGATTCAAGGCCTGTCGTGTCGGAGACCGAATCGTAAATAATGTGCCACAAGTATCGAGCGTTGCGCTTACCATTTTATGATAAGAAGGACTGTGGCAGATATTCATACCGACTGCGGCAATCGCTTTCCGTACTTAAGAGCATGTCCAAGTATAAGACGTTCAGTTATTCTATAGAATTTTTGATGAACTTTTATCACGGATTATGGCATTCACGATCAAAAGGGTGGGCATTGTCAGGGTAAACATTGGAAATGACGGGGAATTTTTATATATATATATTTTTTTTTTTGAAGTGCCAGGGAAATCAGAAAAATGTCAGGGAATTAAATATTAGCATGGAAAAATACGAAATATCAAATCGAGAAAAAAAAACAAGTGTTTGGGCGAATTTTTTTTTTTTTTTTCTTTTTCTTTTCTCAAGGTAAGCAAAAGACAAATTGTAAGTCGGCGACCACGATTACAAATTTATTGTAACTATTAATAATCGGGCATTCTAATCATCGTTGAATCGACGAACAAAGAACACTCGCTGAGGCACTTGACCTTGAAGAACTCGTGAAAAATACAAAACAAAAAGCTCTTCTATTGAGAAAAAAAAAATAAATAAATAAAATAACGACGTTTAAGAAAGCAAAATAATTCTCATGTTATCGTGTTTATTCTTTCCAAAGATATAATCCATTGAAAAATACCAAAGGACAAGAAACTGCGGAAAACCTGCGCCGATATAGACGGTCATTCCAACCGAGTCTTAATGTTCGTATCTGATACTTCGAGTACAAACACCAATCCTCAGAATTCGATCACCCCCGCTCAACGGTTCCAATGCGCCAGTTAGTGCGCGACTGGGCGGTCACCCATCCAAGTACTGACCGCGAACGATTCAGCTTGACTCTGGGGACCACCGAAGCCGCACACCAACCGCGAAACCACCGCTGTCGGTTAACGTAGCACACAGTGGTAGAGCATTAGGGCGCCACCTGTGGTAGGAAGTACCGGATTCATGAGAATTTTTCTTAGAAATATTATGGTAAAAATTCTTCGATAATCTCAGACTTTTCACCATAAGTGGCGCCCTGACGCCGCACTACTATGGCGCTGTGGTAATTTTTCTTAGACGATTGGTAATTTTTACTAGATACTTGTCTGAGTGTTATTACATACAATGAACAGACTATTTTTCATAAACAGACAATTTGGCCGGGACGTTAAAACGAAGATGTAAAGAGTTGGCACATTATTCTCCACCTTACAAACGTGCCGATTGGTCGTTCGTAGCCGCAGTTGAATAACAACATTCAGCACAGTTTTTTTTACCGACTCGACGCAGAGAGACACACGAGAGAGAGAGAGAGAGAGAGAGAGAGAGAGAGAGAGAGAGAGAGAGAGAGAGAGAGAGAGAGAGAGAGAGAGAGAGAGAGAGAGAGAGAGAGAGAGAGAGAGAGAGAGAGAGAGAGAGAGAGAGAGAGAGAGAGGGAGGGAGGGAGAGAGAGAGAGAGAGAGAGGGATAAAATGTTGAATCTATTTTTCTCATGAACGATTCTACAAAGCGCACTGTCTTGTGTAAGGCGCACTGCCTTAATCAAATACGGATTCAAAATATTTTGCGGCTATGTTATTGTTGATCTTTAGCCCCACCTTAACGTGAAGTGAAACATTTTTTCTGTCGCTCTCACTCTCTCGCTCCACTGTAAGACCAATGTCGCTGTCTCTCTCACGCTCCTAACTCCGTCACGTGACTTTCACTTCACCTAACAACCTAGCCGAATCGGTACAATCACGGATTCGCAGTTTTATCGCAGTCACAGTCGCACCAGGTTTGACTAAACATGCATATTCGAGCTGCAATATGACTATGACGAGACTTCGGCTGTACGGAAATGAGACGATCGTTTTTTTTTTTTTTTTTTCTTTTTTTTCAAACTTCTAACCATTGTGCAACTCTGTTTTGATGGACTCGAACCACATAGCACGGAAATATTCCTGAAAAGTTTCGAAAATATTTTTTTGAAACATTGAAAATATTTTTTTGAAATATTGAAAATATTTCAAAAAAATATTGAAAATATTTTTTAAACATTTGGAATCTCCCGGAAAACTAACTTTTTAAAAAAATGAAACTGATTCGTTCATTTATCCAAATAAGTATGAAATTTTTCAGATTGTTAAATTCCCTTCGAATTTTGTGACTTTCCACACAATTTTCCCACATTAAAAAAAAAAAAAGAAGATATTAAAAGCGAATTAAAAAATCCGAAATAATTCATTCGTATTCGGAAAAGTAAGCGAATCATTTTGGTAAAAAAAAAAAGTTGGATTTCCGGGAGATTTGTTGAAGAATTTTATCTTTCAGCGATTTGTTAACATTATGCAATTATTATCATGTAAAATTAATCTTTTCAGTACCTTTAACGTGCTTGATATTTTTCAGATTTTTATACCATCCAAAACTGATTACAGATCCCCCTCATTCTCTTAAACTTTCGCGAAGTGAACACTATTCCCAAGGATCACCTTACGTACAAAAACGATCCGGATGCAATACATTTTTTCTACGTTATCAAAAAAAAAAAAACCGTCTTACGATACGTCCGTGATTCAATTTTAATTAATTTATATTATAACAAATTTAATTGAAATTATAACAAATTTAATTTAAATCATAACAAATTTAATTTAAATTATAACAAATTTAATTTAAATTATAACAAATTTAATTTAAATCATAACAAATTTTTTTTTAGCACCTTAAATTGTTACTCGACTGATTCGAAGGTGGCGTCTTCGCAAATTCTACGTTCTCGTTGAACGATTATCCGGTAAGCGAAGGCCTTCTGTGTATAGTACAACAAACAATAGCAAACAACAGAAACTCGTGGCTCAGGCGTCGACCTGTTGCATCGATCGTTATTGTCGAGGAGTTATAAAAGCTCGTAAGAGGATTAAAGTGTACTGCTGCCGCTTTGAAAGATCCAAACACCAGATTCCAGCGAAGGAGGGCGAGTGGGGGGGGGGGGGGGGAGCAGAAACGTTAAGAAATTAGTAAGCCACCGTTTAGTCGCCCCCCGGCCGTCCGTCCGCTCCCTGGTACTCTTACATCGAAGAATACAGTGTGGGCAGGCCGTGTAGCGTTTGCACCGAAGAGCCAGAGACGGAGGAAGGTAGCAGGCGGAGGATGGAACGCGACAATTTCAATTAACGCTAATTCCTGCTAATGCGGCACTCGTCCCCCTCCCCGTCGGGCACTTTTGCCGAGCCACTTTAATTCCGAAATGTCGTCGACTCGAGCGTCCTGTCGAATTATCAGAGCCATAGGCGTCGAGTTTCTCGATGACTTGCAATTGTAATCGTATATTATTATTATTGCTAATCGGTGGAAACTTGAGGGCGATGCGTCTCCTTATGCAGCCTTGGGGAATTCGTTATCTCGGAGCCAAGAGCGCGACGGGAGTCGAAGAGGTCAAGTCGCGATAAGAAATTATCCCAGAACAAGGGAGATACAGAGAGCCAACACAGTCGATCGCTTTCGTCGCGGCGAGCCTCGAGCGCGATAGATCGCACGTAACCTATCGGGACGTCGGCAGGTCTAAGAAAAAAAAAAAAAAACAGTATCGCAGATATTCCACGAAAAGGAGTGTTCATAAAAAAAAAGAAAAAAAATTATCTCGTCGCGATATTTATGTTTTATAAATAAATTACTGTCAATTATCCGCATTACTGTGTGCAGCGGCATTGACGCGGATGACTCGATCTCGCAGTTACACAGGCGTGCCTTAGGACTGCGAGGTTGCGCAATTTTCTCACGGGGTGGCGCTGGCCCTTGGATTCTCGGGACGATCGCGAATTCGCACGAGACAAACACGGCGCGTGAAGCGTCCGTGTGTTTCGTCCAATCGTCGCTCTCGCCGTTCATCTGAATTCGCGAGATCGGTCAAAGCGCCCCTGCGTCGAGTCGCCGAAGCGAGCTCGGGCTAAAAGTCCGCGAGCGTGCCGGATGGGCGCATTCGCCGGCTCACCTGTTGCCCGAGGGGAGGCGACGAAAAAAAAAAAAATCAACAACAAACCATCGCGGACCAGAAAACTTTAAAGCGGCCTCTCTTATCGCCGCTCTCTCTTATCGCCCTCTCGGTCTTCGTTAATGCTAAAAATAAGAGAAACCCAACGATACGCAGTCTAACCCGGGTGGGGTTTTTGTCATGTTGTGAAAGAGAGCTCGCCCGATCGAACAATCGCAGGAAATCTCACGACCTCCCGAACTCGCCCGTTTGAGCACGAACAGTTCGAGAGAAAGGAATGAAAGAAGAAAAAAAAAAAAAATTACCTCGATGGCCCGACAGAGCTCGTCGTGCGTGGGCGATACAGTTTCGCATTCACATTGGATTTTCGTGTCCGTGTCTGTTCGTTCCTCTTTTGGGGACCAAGTCGTTTCCAACCGACCGCTGGACCGTCGTACGCGCGTACGTTGTTTTCTGTTTATTTGCGGAGGCAACGCGAACGAGCCAATTCGACGACGCTAGATAGTTACTTGTTTTTTTTTTTTTTCTCGTTGCCCTTCCTCCTCGTCGAGCGAATTCGGCTGTAAACAACTGCGCCGGACGGCGCTTCTGGGGTGGGGCGGAGCGCCACGGTGAGCGATGCAAATTGCTCGCGGCTCGCCGCCGGAACTTGTAACGAAAATTCCGTCAGTTTTTTCTATCATTGCCGCGCGCAGTGATTCGCGCACGGTGGGCTCACAGTTAATACCTCGCGACGGACGGCGCGTCAGAAATTTACGACGCTTGCCGGCAAACACGCGCTTAAACGAAACTAAACCAAATTACGAAATGCGTAAGATTACCACACAAATATATATATATGGTAATCTTACGCATTCCCTTGTATATATATGTATATATACATATATCTATATGTCTATATATATCTATACATACATGTATATATCAGACACTTATTCACGGGCGAGCAGGCGAGCGCCGAATCTTTTCACACTCGGGTTATTTTTTTGTTTTTCTCCGAGACGATTTCGTAAGCTATCCGTCTATCGAATGGAATTTTGGATAAGAAAATTTTTTTTTTTTTCAAAATGTCTCGGTGGATTCGACCGTCCCGGTGGTTGCGAGAACGACGGGCACAGCTACGAAGATGTTAAGACGTAAAAAACAAAAAAAAAACGAAGAAAAAAATATCACGAACGTTCCGCCCGGCACGGAGGCATATCCGCGACTGAATGATAAACTAGGCTTGATTGGCTTAATATAGTCCGACGAGTGCTGTAATTGGCCGCTCTTTGCCGCGCGCGGGAAATGATTGGTCAATTTAATTCTAAAACCGCTCGGCATTAAGCATTCAAGCGGCGTTCACTACCTATTAACGGGCGGGAGCCTCACTCCGCCACCGTCACTCTCGGGCAACTGTTGCCGCTGGAGCTTGCCCGCGGTGGCGAGGCGAACGAGCGGTGGGACGATCGGGAGAACGACGATGTGTGATATATATACGACACACGCTCGGATAGGTGGCCCGTTTACACACGGTGGACGTACCGATCGCTATCTCGGACACTCGATTTCGGCAAAACTACGACGTTTATTGTGCTTGTGGCGCGTCGTTGGCCTCGTTCGGGTCGGTAATCGCACTTTCTGGACGATGCGAAAACTTCACGCCCTCCCTGTTGCTCGTTCTGGACTCGGTCGGTAACGAAAACTGTAATCCACTTGTCTCGTCTCAACGCTCCCACACGGAATATGTCGAAAACATTTCAGAATTATTCTCAATCTTTCGGATATACCGAAATATTTCTGACACATATGGCATTGATATTTTGAAGTATTCTTTCGAAATATTGCAACGAAAAATTTCTGCAACATTTCGAAAATATCGAAATTATTTCAAAATCTTAGAAAAAAAAAAAAAAAAAAATATTACCGAAACATATGGAAATCATATTTTACAGTGGTCTATCAAAATATTCCAAGGAATTATTTTTAAGATGTTTAAGAAATATAATTGATCTTTTGTACATCTGAGATATCTCTGAAATTTTCGGAAAAATATTTGGAAAACTAATATCGTCGAATGTGTACTGAATTGCGTTCAGAAGCAACGAAAAATAAGAGATGCCGTTGGTCGTGGATATATTTTAATACAGTTCGACTATTTAGTGTGTCATAACGACACTACATGTTATTGGCACTCTTGATGGGGCACGTAGGAATTCCATAGATTAAGTGCTGGAGGCAGTACATATGTTTAAAATAATGAAAAAATATCTACAGCACTAAAAGTTTGCAATATTTTTTTTTTTTTTTTTTTGAAATATCGAAAATATTTTATCACTATTAAATAATGCTTGTTAAATGTTTTGAAAAGATTTTAAAAAAATTTTTTTTTGTCCGCTCGCAAATCTTACACTGAAATGTTTCAGAAATGTTTTTTTTTTTTTTTTTTTTTTTTACATTTCAGCGAAATGTGAAAGATTGCATCACCAATCCAAATTCCATTCGTAGAAATATCTCGGCGAAATTTTTTTTTTTTTTTTAAATATTTTGAACGATTTAAACACTGTGCTTTAGAAATATTTCGGACCTGTTAGATTAAGTATGTTTCCGAAATATTTAAGAAACGTTTCGTTGGAGAATTTTTATAAAACTTCGTCAAAATATTATTTTCATGTATTTCGTAAGGTTCGAAAGATACAAAATATCCCGAAATTTCACAGTAATTCGTGCTATACGGGTGCACTATTGTAACTGACCCGTAGCACGACACTGCGGGGCGATCCGAGCAGTCCGCAACGGATCGCTATCTCGAGAACTCGATTTCGGAAAAAAAAACGATGACGACGTAGATTGTGTTTGTGACGCGTCGTTGGTTCCATTGGTGCCGGTACTCTTATTTTCCGCGATGCGTCAAACCACCATCGCTCGTACCGCACTCAGTCGGTAACCAAAAACTGTAATCCATTTTCATCTTTTTCCGCATTTTTTTTGTTTCTTTTACTTTTCCCAGGAAGAACAATTGCTCAGCAACAACAAATTACTGGAGGCTGCTCGATTCGTACCGTTGTAAAAAAAAAAAAAAAAAAAAAGAAACAAAAATGTATCGCAGTTCTTCATTACCGACCGAGTCCACTTCGCCTCGCCCTGAACGCGAGCTTGGTTTATTTGAGATTCACAATGAAAATCGCACTGCTCCTCCGCTGTCCTCGGAGCTCGGCCAGGCAACCCCTGGCGTGTTCCACTGCCGCGTTTATTCACGCTCGCATAGACGTTTATTCGATTGAGAGGAAGACAAAAAAAAAAAAAACCAACCCAACTTTCATTGTGCACATCAGCATTGCACGGAGTACATGCCGTACATTATATTCCTCTGTACGAGGCTTCTCTAAATCAATTTACCAATTGAAATCACGGCGTGTTATATGCCTCTGTGCTCCCCCGAGGTTCTCTCTAACGTAAACGGTACACTCAACAAGCTCTATATATGTAAAGCATAATATGTGTGATGTGTCCCATCATCGCGTTGACGGATGTGGACGCGATGCGCGATCAACCGCCACAGCCGACCGGCTGCTCGGCTCACAAACTCCTTCATGCCAGTCATAAAACCGATTGGCACCTCCGTGTGTACAGCAAGTGCCAAAAAAAAAAAAAAAAAAAAACTCCCGAGCGACACGGACGACGCTTTAAGTTTCGTTGAAGGCGCGTTGCACGGCGTGTCAAGCAATCGTACCGAGGTGAATTATCTGGCCTCATCACCTACGGCACTACTACTTAGCACGCAGAGAGGCGACAATTATTTGGGCTGAAACGTCGTAACCTTAGCGCTCCTGTTGTTGTTCGTCGATCCTTCGCACGAACATGCACCGACTGACTTCCACGGTGGAATCGAAGCGTTTTTATAGTGAGGCCGGACAGCAATGCTTTGCGCTCTCTCCGATATAAACTATACACGATATCGATCGTATTTACAGAGTCGAAGTTCGAATCGGACGACCCTACCGGAGCGTTCGGACGCTGCGAGTGCCCTTGAGCGTTTACTCATGCTTTGTGTGCCGTCGTCGATTGTCTATCGGCGTGAAAACATCAACTTTGGACGGGCCAGCAGAGCCGCTCTCCCCTCGCTTTGTTTACCGTCCCACCGAGATATCGTGGTCCTTCTCGCACCGTCAGGCGGATTCTCATCGCTAACTATCGCAGGACGCACATAGCACGAGTGGCGTGCAGCGTGACGCAGAGACGTCGGCAGGAAGGTTCGACTTGCGAACGCAGCAACGAGCGTCGTATTTGTTCGCCCATTATTGCGGTCACAAAGCGAAACAACTCCAATAATCTGTGTACGACTTGTCGTCGTCGTGGGTGAGATTTTTTTTTATCTCGGCGACTCGATGAACTTTTCCGCGCCTCTGTAAAATACAATGAAGATAGGGAAAATTAGTCAGAATCTGCGACGACCACCTCGTCACGGACGAGTCACTGATCGACATCGCGAGAATTTTAGACAATTATGATTCACCTTGACGGGCCCCACTTCCGGTTGTAAAACTACGCTCTCAAACAGGAAGTGACGTTTCGGCGCGATGACGTCACTTTCTGCCAAAAAAAAAAAAAAGAGACTAGACGAAGGTGACTTTTACCCTGAGATTTCGTCACTTCCGTCCGATAAATGAGCTTTTGAAACCGGAAGTGACGTTCACCCTAGATGACGTCACTTCCGGTTTGTAAATAAAATTGTTTTAAACCGGAAGTGACCTTTCACCTAGGTAACGTAAACTGCGGCCGATAAATGAGATTTTTAAACCGGAAGTGACGTCACGAATTTGAAGAAATATCCGTAATTTGTATTGACGTCAGTGCGGTCGGTGACGGAAGCCAGCTAATTATTAAGGAACACAGGAAAATTGGTAAAATGACCCATGCGATACGTCTCAATTTTATAGGAAGACGGGGGTCTTTGATTGTGACCATCGGACGTGCCGTAGGAGAGGAGGGGAGGGGAGGGGGGGGGGTTAGAAATTGCGACTGAATGCAACAAGGGGTGGGGGGAGGGTCAAAAAGTATAAAAAATTCGCGGACGTCCTTTATGGACGGTCCCTTACTTGAACTATGCGATAAATTTAATCTAAAGTTGCTTTAGCGCCATCTATAGTTTACAAGAATCATATACATTGTCTTTCTTCAACATAGCTACTTTTTTATAAGCTGAAAGCGACTTTGGCGCAAATTATAGCCTATCTTTTTGTTTCGCTTCCTTTAGTCATCTATCTTCAAACATAGGCAGAGTTTTCGATCGACCGAATCGTCACAGTCACTTTATCCGTAAATACAAAACTTGCCACTTTCGGAAATTGCTAAACAGCTCAGGAAACAAAAGGACATCTGGTATGAAAAAGTTATCTAAATGGGTTACATATGTCTCTTCGGATAGTAACTATAAGCTCTCTTTTTCTTCTTCCTCGTCTTCCACCAATTTGATTGGATACTATAAGCTACGTCCTACGTCCAATAGTTAATTTTTCGGATGGGTGGTAACTTTCGGATACCATCCAACGAAGTTCGACGAATGAGAGACACGGCAATGTGACAGAAAAAATTTTTATATCGTGACTAATTGACCTCCTCATATAGGGAAAGCAAAGAATTTTGCTGCGCGCCTCTTGGGCGCAAAACGCGTAGAAGCGAAAATTCGATCGAGATTATGACCGAGCAGACATTTTTATCGCGTGATCGAAAATCCATCTCAATCGGTAACATGCCTTCATCCGAAAATTATCCGCACCGCGTCCTAGCGGCCGTTAGGCTAACCTTTGAGTGGACATGTGAAACTCGTTCGGATGACTTTTCGAGGACGTAATAAAAATCGTTCAGTTTCGATAGTCGAGCGCGTTTCCGAGTATCCCCACGTAGTGCCGTAATATCGTGAAACCACCCGTCTGTAAATTGTTAAATTAAGTATTACCTATCGGCTGGAATGCCGCTTGAGCAAGAGGGAACCCACGCTGGTCGACCGGCGCGTAGACGAGTAATGCTTTCCCATGCGGGCGCACTCTTCCACTGATTCGCCGTGACAATAGCTCGAATAGCAACCATTGCGTCCGGTTATGGTTATACAAATCGACCGTCATCTTACAGACGCAGACAAATGTCTTTATCCGATAATTCTTCGGCCGTCCCTCCTAACCCCCGTTCCTCCGCCGATAATGAAGATTTCACCTCGAACAATATCCTACACCGAGGCCAGATCTCCGTCGCACGAGAAGCCTCTAAAGCTGCGTATCACAAAAGCACATCGATGCAGGTCCATTGTACAAGAAAATTTTACCAGATCAACGGCTACTTTGCAATTTATTTTATCCTCTCATCGTTATCGACAAATACTTGATTCAATTAACTTAATTCAATAATTTAACTTTGCTACGTAAACGACAGTCACGCAGACTATTATAGAAATATGTATATTAATTACCTTCCGCTCGGCGGTTTTCCGCTCCCAGATGTCTTAATGCGGCAATCGAAATTTACATGGATCGAACGAGTCGAATTCGACGCAGCAGATTAATATATATATATATATATATATATATGTATTTTTAGTAAATCAAATTTATAACACTTGAGAACATTGGCACAGACAAGTGAGGAAAAAAAAATAGCGTCGATCGAATATATTTATGTGGCGACTTACAGTGAAATGAGTTCGACGATATACCATTGCAGGTTCCACAAGCAATAGCTCCAACTGTTCTCAACAACTTTGAGTGGGCTGCTCCTACAGTGCGTACAATGCGAGAGACGGAGAGAGAGAGAGAGGCAGAGAGAGAACTAACACAGGTGTTTTCCCAGATCACGTGTGCCACATACGCGCCGTGCAGATATGCCACATATGCTTTTGGTCTTAACGATCATAGCGAGCTCATTTCTGTTGAATAAGCGTACTCGGCTTACTGTACTCGTGTACGTATGTAATCATATCGCTTGATGCTTGTGCCGCTCGATTCTACTTGTACCCGATAGACTAAACAAATATTTTACTTTTAAGGCGATGTGAGCACATATCCTCCGCTCCGCCTAAGCCGAGCCCCTTCGGTTACGAAAATTTTTCGTTAAACATTTTTTTTTCACGGCTGCCAACCACTTCCGGTTAAAAGGTGTATTGGGGGAGATTTGGGTACGTCACTTTTTTTTCTTATGAACTATTGCCATTACCAGAATAGTATATTAAAAAAAAATGCCTTTCATAATCGATTTCTATGGACTTTCGGGCATGCATTAAACCCGAAATAATTACTGCCAAAATATCGACGATATTTACATAATTCGATGAACAAATGGTCGCGAAGTGGCACACTGTACCTCACCGGTGGGGTACAATGTGTCAGATTAGTTGGGTTCAATGTGTCAAGTGATGGAAAAACGTGGGGCACAATGTGTCAAGTACTGCAAAACGTGGGGTAAAATGAGTCAAGTAAGGACTGGTCTGTTTTGAGGTTAGAGACGTCTCCTCCCTTCGTTATTAGCTTCTTCCTGCATGTTTATCGTCAAAAAAGAAAAAATAATAATATTCTACACTGGAATTCAGAGTCGGAGTGATATTACATGCTAATAAACATCCAGAGATATGACACATTAAACACCACAACTCAGTGACACATTGCACACCCACTAGCAACAAACGATGTTTATATTAAAAATTAATTATTTATCGAACTAAATATACTGTAATATTGGCATTGAGCGATGCACGGATCATTAATCTGTCTATTATGACCGAAAACCTGAACTGCGTGAAAAAGTGATGTAAGCTTTTACATTTTTTCTAAGAGCAAACATTTTATTTTTTTTTCCAGAGGCCCAAATCCTTTATTATTTTTTATGTTCTTTTTTTGACGAACTGTCATGTAAGTTTTCGTAGGTCTGACAAAATTCAATTTAGCTCACGGCCCAACACAAAAAGTTGAACCGTACTGTTTCGAGTATAACATCTCTTCCTCTCCGCCCAACACCGGCTCGGTCGGTCACAAAACCTGGAATTAATTTTTTTTTTTTTTTTAACAATACCGGCCGTTATGCGTTCGAGAGAAAATTCTTACGTGAAGCGGGTATCGATTCTCGGGGTCGTGTAAGAATTTTCTCTCCGAATGCATAATGGTCGGCATTGTAAGAAAAAAAACTTAATTACAGTTTCTGTTACCGACCGCGGTATTTCCCATGTATTTGCGCCGAAACTGCGTACACATCGCGAAACCTACTGTTTCACCTGCTGTTCATCAGCCCGGTGAGCGCCTCTTCATCACCGCCTAACCCGGACGCGGTCGGTAACAAAACTGTATTTGATTGTTTTTTTTTTAACGGTTGCCAACCATTTCCGGTTGAAAGTGAATTTATTGCATTAAGCGGATATCGATGCGGTTTCGTGTAAGCATTTTCACCCGAACGCATGATGGTCGGCATTGTAAAAAAAAAAAAGTTAATTACAGTTTCTATTACCGACCGCGGTATTTCGCATGTATTCGCGTCGAAATCGCGTATATACATATACATGGCGTTTAGGGTTCATCAGTCCGGTGAGCGCCTCTTCATCTCCGCCCAAGCCGGCCCCGGTCGGTAACAAAACTATAATTAATTTTTGTTTAAGGCTATGCAAAAGATGTTTCAAATCAATGCCATTTAAAATCGTTTGACGATTCGGCCAAGAGGGAAGCATCATCGGACGCGGTATTAAATTGTGCATTCGCTAATGCCTACCTTTTTCCCGGAAAGTCTACGGTCTCTGAATCGCATTGATTACAGATTGTGGTTACCGACTGAGTCGTTTCACATGTCCTTAAGGGGATGTGGCACAGGCTCAGTCGGTAACAAATCGCCCTTCCCTATTTTCTCCAAAACGATTGATACGACGAGCAAAAGCAAATTAGGTTCTCATGCTTATTATATCTATTGACAACAAACATCTAATTTGATTTTGGTCGAGGCATCGACCATCGCTGAGAAAATAGGGAAAGCGATTTGTTACCATCAGAGCATTGTTCCGTGTGTGTCACATGGCCTCGACGGTTACCGAGCACTTCCGGTTAAGGGCATGCGATATATACGTATCGATGCTCCGATGGTAACAAAACGCTTTGCCTATTTTCTCCGTGATGTTTTGCTGCCTCGATCAAAATCAAATTAGGGTTCATGTAGTCAATCGATACAAGTATGAAAATCTAATTTGCTTTTGCTCGTTGTATCAATAGTTTTTGAGAAAGCAGGGAAGGCGATTTGTTACCGACCGAGTCTGTACCACATGTCCTTCAAAGTGAATTTATTGCGTTAATCGAATATCGTCTCGAATTCGTACAAGAGTTTTCTTTCTTTATATAAGAGTGTAATTTCTCGTTTAACAGAGCCTGCTCGGTTTGGCTTAAACGATGCCCCTCCGAGACGTGGCGACGACGAGAAACTCGCAGCGCGATGCATCGTTTATTAAAAGAGTTTATTAAATTGGGTAGAATGCGTTGCGTAGGCCCACGCCGGATACACGGAGAATGAATCTCGTCCGTCAGGGAGGAAGTTTGAATTAACGTCGTGCCTGCATCGTCGTGATCGTAACGAGAGAGGGGGCACGTAAGAGGAGCGACGAGCTTCTCGCGTGCAACCCCTGGCTCGTAACGCGCACGAATTTTATACCAGAAAAAAAAAAAATTTCCCCATTACGAAATGGGCGTGTCCGCTCGGCGAACGATTAAGTTTCTTAACGAACGACCGAAAATTATTTCTCCAAGCTTATATTCGTTGTCAATTCGGTGATCTTTGGCTCGGTTGATATTTCACGTTCGTGCGGTCGAATAGCGCGATCCAGAGGCCCCTTCGATTTGGCGTTGTTAATTACAACAAAGAAATGCGCATGCGCACGGTAGTTTTTTTTTTTTTATAAGAATTCATTCCAGAAAACGATTTTGCGCATGCGCGGCCCGGATTGTAATAACGAAAAACGTCGAGTCCAAGACTCCTCAGGTAGATGAAATAACCGATTGGCACCGAAGATAGATAATGAGTATACGTTCAACGAATGTTCAAAGGCCTGGCATGTGGCAGGGAGTTAAGGCTCATTAAAATCGTTTGACCCAACTACTTCGTACTCGGCTGGTGTGTCGCTTGCCGTGAGTTCACTTTGCCGCAGATACACACACACACACACACACACACACACACACACACACACACACACACACACACACACACACACACACACACACATATATATATATATATATACATATATATGTATATAATGTGTGGAGAACTCTCGGCAATTTGGAAGAGTGCGATAGAGAGGTAAACTGAATGGGGAATGGAAGAGAGACGAGGCGCGAGCAAAACGGTAGATTCTACTACTCTGACCTTTGACGTGACCCACCCAACCGCTAGGAACTCTATGACACGCAATCCGGGATTACTCGTTCCGACCGAGTTCTCGATTCGAGATATTTTATTCGATAAGCAAATTTTCGGACAGACGGATAAATTTTTTTTTAATTTTTTAATTTATCTATCTTTGCACATTCGCGCCCATCGATCGAGTAGAGCGAACTGTCGATCGGAAGTTGTAGAATTTCGAGGAAGCGTTTTTATCCTCTCTCGCAAATAATGTCGACGACGCTGGGCTCCATGAGAACGGGCTCGAGACATCGGTGGACCGCGCTGCCCAGTATCTCGTCCAGCAGAAAATGCACGAGGCTGCGAATGAAAAAGAGAAGATAATGAAAAGATAGTTTTGGACAGGTGGAGATTTAGCTTGGCATGGATAAATGTACTTTCAGAGTGTAGATAAACATTACGATGGAGGAATCTCTAGCGGATCCGGGCAACCCACAAAAACCGAAAAGCGACTTCATTTCTGTCACTGTGTAATATCAAATTGTAATCAAATAACCAATATAATAAAAATCCAAAAAGCCATAAATTTTGAACCGTTTAACGGTGTGGGGGGAAATTTAACGTCAACACTTGTTCGATCATTGTCTACTCGTGGACCAACCTTTAAGCCGATACATTAAAAATCCCGATCGGTAACTCGTCGATAAGATACGATATACCAACGTTTCGTGCAAATCAAATTTTAGATTAGTTTGAGCATTCCGAGATGGGAATCTCGATGAAAATTCCACGAAAAAAAAAAAATTAAATGCAACAAAAAAGTAATCCATTTCTAACCAAAGAACGACGGTTGTTTTTCAGATGCATCCGTCGATTAGCAGATGACCGAAAGCAACCGACTATTGTAACCGAAATTCTTAATTTCCAACCGACAAGTAACTTTGGGCCGAGAGGCAACCAAAAGGCAACTGTAACGCAATCGAAACCGTTGCTCGGATTCGCTGGGGAAAGTAAAAAGGGCGTATGAAGTGTGTATAAGCTATGGTTATACGCCCTTCCAGCATAGACCATCGATTCGACGGATCGTACTTCTCGTCCGTGACGAATCTCCACAGGTACAACTGAAGATAGTGGGTGTCGACCTGGATCTGCTGAAGACCGTACTTGCTGAAGGTGCGAAGTCTCACGCACTCGAGGAAAGTCTGCGGGAGATAAGATACGTTGCGAACATTACGAACGGTAAAGTTTCATCATCGGTCCGATAAGTTTAACGTCGCTTTACCTTTAAACTTATTTTCACTATGCCCGTCAGTATCGACGCCTTGTTGAATTGCACCGAGGAAAATATTTCGATTCTTTCGGAAAATAGCTTGTGAATGTTGGTCACGAGAGAGGAATCCAAGTGGCTCGACGTGTACGACGACCAGTTGGATCTGTACTGGTGACGAGATATGCTGACGCTGAAAAAAAAAAAAAAAAAAGATTTTTCTTCCTCATAAAACCTATGTCAATGAATATTTCGTTGACGAAGCTTCAGCTTCTGCTGTTTTATCTCGAAGCAACAATTTTATTATTTTATTCCGGAAGTGACGTATTTCCGAACGACGTCACTTCCAGCCGAAAAATGAGATTCTCGAACGGAAAGTAACGGATTCTCTGTATAACGCCACTTCCGGTGGAAAATTGGGCATGATGAATTTAAATTCTGGTCGAAAATTGCATGCTCCATAGTGAGCTTGTGCCATTTATAATTATTATTATTAACCTATGAGTCTTTCTGCTGCTGTCGCTGCTCCGGTCGACCTGAGCATCGACGTCGTCATAGAGGGCGGCGACCTGAGACTCGATAGCCGTCACATCTTCCACGACTCGTTTCATAACCGCTCGGACGGTTCTCGGCTCGATCGTGTGGAGCCAATCTCGTGTTTCCACGGATTTGCGGAGCATCTGCGACACCGACAGTCCCTGCAGTCTGACGTAATGATTCAACAAGTTTTGTGCGGCTTTTTGGAAATTTTCGCATATCACGGATTCGGGTGTGACGACGCTCTTGGACGTGACGTACTGCTGAACGTTGAAGGAATCGTCGGTCGTCGTCAGCTGCAACGAAAATACGTGTTGGATCGAGCGGGACCGAAAAATCAAGTGCGCGACTTTCGACACTCACCAGATAACGAACGCCGCTCTCTTTAAATTCTACGCACATCTTACTGAGCAACAGCAACAAGGTCGGCGGAAATTTCGGGAGATCCGAACCCGTGCAAAATCCACTCGCCGTCTCAATGAGGTGGTCCAAAAAACCAACGACCAAACCCTCGCGGACTTGGGTAACGCTGAAGCTCTGGAGAAATTGCGGCTTTAGACTGAAGGACAAATCGGCTTGGAGGAACACCTGAAACAAATTTATCCTCGGTTATTAATCGTCCGAGAGAATGCAATCGTTGAACGCAGCTGCTGAACTGTTTACCCACCAATAAATCCTGCAAGACCCCCTTGACTTTCTCGATCGTCGGCATAACGAGGAGGGCCTCGAGCTCGGCGAGGCCGCCGTCACCCTCCTGATGGCTCACTTTCGTCGCCAGAGTTTGCCTCACCTTGCCCAGTGTCTCGTTTAGATGCTGTTTCAACGAGTTCAAATGATTACGGCACTGTTTCTTTCCAGCGTTTATTACCAGTTTCGTCGCCGTCCTGAAACCCGTCGTAAGCACAATGATATTCCTTCCGAGACCCACGGTGACAAAAAGAGTTGTACGACGACAAATAGAATCTTTTTTTCTTCTAAACTTTACATTTTTTTTTATCTTGCGAAATATAATCGAAACGAAATATAAATCTTACGAAATATTTCTAAAATATATGTACATAGTATTTTGAAATACTCTATTAAAATATTCCAACGAAACGGTTTTTAAATATTTCAGAAACATACTTAATCTTTCGACACATCAGAAATGTTTTCGAAATATGGTGGTAAAATATTATTATTTTTTTTCACGGTTCACCGAAATATTTCTACCAATGTCCCGTGTTTATGCGGGTGTGTATATGAAGTTTGGATCGATAATGCAATCTTTCACTTGCTTGCAATCTTTCGATTGAAATGTAAAAAAAAAACATTTAAGCGAAACACTTCCGAAACATTTCAATGCAATATTTATGTGTGCACAAAAAAATATTTTCAAAATGTTTGAAAAACATTTCACAAATATCTTTAAATATTGATAAAATATTTTCAAAATTACAAAAATATATATTATGGAAACCTTTAAAAAATATTTCTGTGCTATGTGAGTTTTGTTTCATTGTCAATGCCGTCCGAAGCTCAGTCAGTCAGTAATTGGGTCGTTCACCTTACCTGGCAAAGTCTCGTTCGGTGCAGAGCATATTCATAGCTTGGAGCCGCCTGTAAAATCTGTCCAATCCTCGTACAAGTATCGCCGTATCGGCAACATCATCGACTCTACTTTTAACAAGCTCGAAGTATTTGTTCATATTGCCGAGTACGAAGGAATCGAGACGCGCGACCGCTTTCGTATCGAAGTCGTCGCTGAATTCGTTTTTGTCGAGCGGTATACGGTTGACAAACATATCTCTGTAGGACGCGACGACGAGGCAGAGATCGCCGAGAAATCCGGAACTAGCGACGTCCATGAATTCGAGAAGATCGTTCTCGCACATGTCCTTGAGTACGTCCAATTGATCGGACAGACGATTGTCAGCGTAGCTCAAGAACTCGGCGCACAACGAATCGGTCGGTTCTCTCAAACGGAGCAGCAGATCGACGCTCTCGGCCAACGATTTCGTTGTGGCGTCGCGCTTGTGAAATTCCAGTCTCAGCTTGGATTTAAGCTCCTCCACGATCTCCTCGCAGTCGTTCTGTATGCCGCTGAACGAGGGCATGTTTCCGTACTTTTGAAGAACCCGCTGGGCATGGATGTAGTCCCGGACCGCCTGTTGGAAAACAAAATAATCATCATCGGTTTAAACAGCTCGTTTCGCCCACCAAACAGCCGGATGGGATTTTTCCAAAACGTTCATTCCAATAAATGCACAAAAAAACTGAAACATCTTTCAATCTTTAAATCTTCAATCATTAAATCCGTAATGGCAACGCTTGAATATAAGTAAATAATTATTATAATGTACAGTGTTATGTATGTGTGTGCTCGCATTTTTCGTTTTATTATACATAATATAATATCGTGAATGAAATAATCCGTAAGAATAAATTTAATTAAAAAACAAGAAACTTTGAATGGGGCAAAGTAATGTAACACAGCATAGTAAAAAATCAATTTGGTTAAATTGTTTGAGTAGATGTGAAAACCCCTCTTCCCGGTCCTGTTGCCGCTCAGTCGATAACAAACTGTAATTAAATTTTTTTATCGCGGGTGTTAACAAGATCCGGCAAAAATGAAATTTTTATACGAGACGGACGTCGATCGAGATTCATGTAAGAATTTGATCGATTTCAACAGCTCGTCTCGCCCGCTAAACAGCCGGGTGGGATTTTTCCTAAACCTTTATTCCATATAAATGCAAACAGAAACTGAAAAATCGTAAAATATGTAATTAGAATCCTTGAATATAAGTAAATAATTAACGTCTAGTACAGTGTTATGTGTAGCTCGTGTTTTTCATTTACTATGTATAATATACTAGCGCAAATGGAGTAATTCAAAAACTCCAATGCATTTTTGAATGACAGGTGCTAACAATGTCCGATAAAAATTAAAATTTTTGTACGAAGCGGATATCGATCGAGATTCACATAAGAATTTTCTCCTGACGGCCAATGGTCAGTGAAGATAAAAAAAGATTTCTTCATTACCGATAGCAGTATTTTACATGGTCTCGAGGCGATGGGGAAACGCCGACCCTAGCCCGGTCGGTAACAAATTGCTTTCTGTATTCTCCTCGAGATGTTTTATCTTTTTCGACGAGAAGCAAATTAGCCAATGGAGAAACGCGCAAAAACCTAACTTGCTGTCGTCCGACAGAAAAAAAGTCTCGAAGAAAATGAAGCCCAGTTTGTTACCGACTGCGGTCATTCACGCGCTTTCAAAAAAAAAAAATGGGATAAAAAAAATCGAAATTTTTTTTTTGTAATAAGGCAACAACCGTTGTACCTTGAAACAATCAACAATAAAAAAAGCCTATCAAACCCAACTGAATTTTCCTAAAAGTCACAGAAAAACATCCTCGACGGTTGCGACGATCAATTTACCTGGCTGTAATTACCCTGGCTTATAAGAATCTTGAGATTGTTCGGCAGCTTGAAGAGAAACTCGAGCCTCTTCAGCAGAGCATGAACGGAGGACAAGCGTGAAATTTGTTGCCTAGTTCTCTGCAGCGTGGAGGATATCTGTTCGGAGAAAGTAGTTATACTGTCCATATTAGTCTCCAGCGAGTCCAGAGTATCCTCCATCGTCCTGAAGTCGCTTTTCATCTGCAAAAAAAAAAAAAAAGAAGTTATTGCCTCGTCCATCAAGAATTAGAGAAAAAGAAAACAAAAACAATTCCAATAAAAATGAACCCACCTTCCTTATTGTATCCGTCGCCGATATAAATTTGTTGTAATTCTCGTAAACCAGTGTCTGAAGATCGGATTCCAGAACCGCCTTGGTCGCGACTATCTCGTCCATATTGTCCATTATCTCTCGAAGCCGACATTCCTGCCGAAAAAAAAAAAAACAAAAGTTAATTTCCATCGAGCTGATTTTTCGTGCCTACCGCACAGTTCGCTCCGTTACCTTTGCTATTTTCCACCAGTACATGTCAGCATTGAAATTCGCCCCGTTTATGTCGTACGGGTCGCCGACGTTTTCCGACATTTTCGCAGATCCGTTCGGTTGCCTCTAGTAAATATACATATGCACATAAATACGTAGGATTAAGTTAATGCGACTATCGTCGACTTTTATTCTACAAGACCGCCTCCGGTCACAGCGGTGACGAATTTTCACTGATTTTTTTCTCGTCAATGCGAATCCGCGTTCGGCGTCGTGCTCGCTGTCACTGACGGTAAAAAAAAAAAAAAGTTGCGGTATCAACTCTGACGGAAACACCACCGCTACCTAGCAGCAGGCACATGAACTCACCGGCCTTGATATCGGACCTATAATAGTATTTCAGCAGATTTTGGTTTCCTCCTCGCGTACTTGCACATACATACGCACACACATGCGCGCATATAACCCACACACGTATACATACACACATACGTACACGCATACATACATACGCACACGCATACATACGCACACATATGCATACGCATACGTACATACGCACATATATATGTATACATATGTATGTATGCACATACGCACATACATGTATGTATGTATGCACGTGCGTACATACATACGCACACGTATGCACACGTATCATACATACGCACACGTATGCACACGTATTATACATACGCACACATATGCACACGCGTACATACATACACACATACGACTCGCACGCATGCCCACACACACATGATCAGGATTTTGTGTGTCTGGATTTTTCGATGTTTCGATGTTTTGGAACCGTCTGAAGACGTTTTTATTGAAATCTCGAAGTTTCATTTGATTTTTTTTTTTTCATGTAAACAAAGCTTCCTCTACTCGGAGGCAACATAAGTTATACGTAACGAGGACATAAAAGCACATACAGGCGCGCGCGCGCGCATGCACGACACGCGCATGGATACACTCTATGTATATGCATATGCGATAATACCGTGCGTTGCAGCTGTGGGTACTTGTTGATTAACGGAGAAATCCCACATAAGTTGGCGATCGAGGAAGGCGTTGGAGGGAGGGGGGTGGGCCGAGGAAGATAAACCAAGTGAGAAAGAGTAGGAGGTTCTCAGCTTCACAGTCGGACGACGGAGGAAACGTTGCAAAAACGCAGTCGAACGACAATAGACACACAATACTGGGTATTAGCTATACTATTAGCTATTAGCCCGAGGGACGACGTTGGTCATGTGGCTGGCGCTCTTATAATTGGCCATCGTCGTGTCATACACTCAGCCGCGCGAGCCTAGTACGCGGAATGATATAAAACATGGTTGAATCGTCTCGAATCGCGGTCCCAAGCTAATAATAAAGAAACATCGTATCGCACAGAGTAATTTCCCCGGTTGTCGAGGATATTTTTTTCTCGCTCTCTCGGAGGGGAGTTTTTTAATCGTTATACGGAGTTTCCGACGGTGTGCGAAGAGCATTAAAGAGAGCAACGTCGAGAGAGAGAGAGTGACGCGGGGGAGGGAGGAGAGCATCGGACGCGAGGACGTGCTGGGACGGCGCGCGATCGGGAAGGATACTCGTCTCGGATAGCATCTCTGATATTAGCAACGTAGGAGCCCTCCGGCAGGGTTGTGTGAGCGGCCGAGCTATCTAAAGCGCACTCTCCCGACCGCAACTCTCCACGACCACTTAGCCGTCCGTCCGTTTCGTCGCTCGGCCAATTGCGACCGCCACTTTTGCGCGAATCGTCCAACGGGGGGGAAAAAAAAGAGAAAATAAAAATAAAGTTGACTGTTGTGTTTGTTGCGCCGAGTGTGTTTTGCTCCTTGGATCTTCTCTCTCTTGGCTGTGCAACTTCCTTGCCCGCTGAACGTACGGCATCGCTGTCCTGTGATGCCAATCGCACACTGTGCCGCCGATGATAGCTCTCGCTCTTGTGGGTAGGCCTGGGGTTTCCGTTGGTAGGCGCGCTGCAAGCAGCGAGCGAGGTGTCAGTCCGAAACTGTGGAGGGCTTAACCTAAGATGCGAGGGCTCGTCCGGAATGCCGACGTGATCATACTGTACGGGCTTCGGCTGTTGTGCTGGTGTTGCTGCGCGGAGGTGTCCGCGAGCGGGGGAGCCCTCGATTCTGGATCGAGCTTTCAGGCTCGGTCGGCTCCTCTCGGCGGTGCTGGCCCGACGTCCCCGTCGGCCGCGGCGGCGGCGACGACGACGACGACACAAGCTCCGCCGTCCGCTAAGATGACCGCCTTCTCCGGGAGCTTCACCGACGGACTGGCTCAGGCGGTCGCTCACGATGCCGCTCAATCCAGTGAGTTTTTTATTTTTTTATTTTTATTTTTCTTATTTTTTTTTGTCATTTTTTTTTTTTTCTTTTACGGATTTTATTTTTTACTTGCGAGATTTGCCTCCGCATCCGAGCTGGCTTCGCTCGAGGGCAATTGACGCCGCATTTTGACGAAAAACGTACGCGCGTACGAATCTTGTCAAAATACTTTGCCACCCCCCCCCCCCTTCTTTTCCCTCTTCCCCTGCTCGAAGCTCCGATCCTATGCTGCTCTCTAGTACGAGTAATTAGATTGTTCGTTGCTCATTTTTATAGGCGTGGAAACTTGTAACGACGACCTAGCATGTATCACAATGGCATCTCACGATCGTCTAGGTTTGGAAGCCATCAAGTCGCTGCACAGCCAGCTGGACGACGACGCCGACGGCGACATCGACCTCTCGGAGTCGGACGATGTAAGATGAGAAAACTATTCGGCCGCGGCTACGGGCGAGCCGAGCCAATTCTCGTACATAGCGACTATGCGGACGAGACGCTCTCAAACTCTCTCTCTCCGTCTCTCATCTACTTGTTTACAGTTTTTGAGGGAGGAACTTCAGTACGAGGCAGGCTACGAGAGAAGACAGCGGGCTTTTCATCACAACGACGACATGCACATCAGCGTCAGGGAATTGTGGGAGGCTTGGTTGAGATCTGAGGTAATTTGTTTATTTACCGCTTTTCTTTGTTTTTACTGGGCGTAACCGCACACTTTTGTATCGCAACTTTCATTATGTCGCTCGATGTACAATTAATATCATTTTTTTTGTGTATTATACATTATGCATACTGTAAAGTAATACGTACGAAGTTTAATGTGACGGACTGGAAGTTTTTTTATGCAAAAACTGGTGGATTAAATTTCATGTACAATTGCGATGAGTAATTAATGTTCGGTGGCTCGAAAAGATTGGAAATACTTTATTTTTAATGATTTACTTTAATTTCAATGAGAAAGTATATTAATTTTTCGTCGCAATTTTACATTCAATTTAATGTAATCTTTGGATAAAATCTTCTAGTCCAGCACATTAAATTTACAATTTTTTTTTTTTTTTCAGTGTTTTTAATATATAATAAATTTATACAGTATTATTTGTGTAATGTTATTTTTTAATTATTGATTTATATGTATATATGTTTATTTATGGGAAAAACCGTTTTCAACATTTTAACATAATCGGTGATCGACATTTTTTTTTTCTATGGTTGGAGACAAAAACTCTTCAACTTCGTACAAAGTAACGAAGTTATAATAGTGATGTTTCCTCAGTAATTTTTTTTCGTCGTAAAACATTATTAATGCCACCCGCCAGTCAGGGAAAACCCTGGAAATACTGGAATTTTTCGGGAAATAAAAAAATTATAACGGGAATCGGGAAAATTTCAGGGAATTTTCTCGATCGTTCGAGGAAAACTGGCGAATGAGGAAAAACAAAGCTTACTCCGTGAGGAAGCGAAATTCAAAGAACAATTTGCTTTTATTCGCTATAAATCCATTGATCTATTGAAAATGAAGTAAATTCGCGTCGCGATGTACGAAAATTATTTAACGTTACCGCTAAACATACTGTAAAAAAAAAAATGCGCATGTCGATTAATTCGGAGCTTAGACAATTAATTACTCGTAGCGACGTAGTTAGTTCGAATTTTTGACCGCGAATACGAGGATGTTTGACCACAGTTTTCAGTCGCAACCATAATCAATATTAAAAAGGTTTGATCGTAAATATACTGAGAAAAAAAATGTAAACGTAAATAAAATGCAAATATAACAGCTTAGCTAAAAAGTTGTAACCTATTGTAGCCGTGTGGAAAATAATAGTAAGCCAGTTATAGTAACAGTTACAGTTGCAGTAACGATAGATATACGATATACATTTTGCAGCAAAAAAGCACCCATACATATTTTACTTGTACTCAATTTACAACTTCTAGGTACACAATTGGACGATCGAGCAAACATCCGAGTGGCTGAAGACCAACGTCGAGCTTCCCCAATACGTTACCAATTTTATACAGCATCGAGTGACCGGCGCTACGCTTCCCAGGTAAAACTTCGGGTCCGATCGATAAAATTATTCAATTTTCCAATCGAATAATTTGATAACAAAAAGTTACTCGACTATGTTACATCACAGGCTCGCTGTAAACAACATGCACTATCTCAGCAACGTTCTCGGTATAAAAGATCCGATACACAAGCAAAAAATTGCTCTCAAAGCCATGGACGTCGTACTCTTCGGGCCACCGAAAGGTATCTCTTATATGTCGTACGCCGAATCGGATAGATTCGGATAATATAGGGTCGAGTAAGGCTCAATCGACAACATTTTTTATCAGATACGGGACACAGCATCAAGGACTTGATATTGATAACACTGTTGTTCGGGGCTTTGATCGGCTGCTGGTACGTCTATCAACAAAAGAAGAGTTCCCAGAAAGATCTACGTAGATTGATCAAGGACATGGAAGGTTTGCACAAGGCCGAACTCGCCCTTCAAGACTTGCAGGTAAACTGGTAGTGCGAGGAACGTTTTTGTCGTTATCGGCAGCTTTAGCGGGTCCGTTCAATTGAGGATTTGTATTTTTTTTTTTAATTTCAGAAAGAACTCGAACGCGCCAGACTGGAGCAGGAAAGTGTCGCTACGGAGAAGCAAAATTTGGAGAAACGCCTGCAAGACGAAAGTCTGGTGCTGCAAACTTCGTACTCCGATCTCGAAGTTACTCAGCTCAAAGCGGAAATCGAGGTGGCCAATATATATCGTCATTCGTCGTTGCCCGAATATATAATTTATTTTGTTAAATTCGAATTAAACCTGTTTCAATCGTTGCGTTATTCAGATGTTGAAGACTGAGCTGCAGCGGGCTGAGGGTGAACTCGAAGATCGTTGCTGGTCCCCACCAGTCGGACTGCAACATTGGATGCAGTTGACCCACGAAATTGAGAACAAGGCTTACACCAAGAAAAAGATATCGGCCGAGAAACAGCTTCAGCAAGCTCGCGAGGCGGTGAGTATTTTTTATCCGGCTCCGAACATGACGAGGCATTCTCCACCAACCCGACACTTTTTTCTTGACCCTCTCGGATCTGTTCCATAATTTGCCAAATTGCAGTACTACTCGAGAATGCTTTGTGTGCAGTGTTTCCAGATTTTTTAATTCACGCGTTTCGAAAATGATTTCTTAAAATGTTTATCTTGGACGAGCGAGCTCGGGCAAAAAAAATGTCACAGCAATAAAGCTTT
Organism: Amblyjoppa proteus; assembly: GCA_963922035.1. Lineage (NCBI taxonomy): Eukaryota > Metazoa > Arthropoda > Insecta > Hymenoptera > Ichneumonidae > Amblyjoppa > Amblyjoppa proteus. Next base: position 7,125,891 of record OY998232.1, read on the forward strand.
GTTTTCTCATACACTGTTCAATGCAATATGTGTTATAATTTGATTTCATCAGGAAGTATATTTAAAAAAAAAAAATCAAGATTTTATTGTTTTGTCCAATGGGACAACTTTAATACCGCTGTGAATTTTGTCAAATATTCGGCAATGTGTTGAGAACCCACAAAAAATGCCTTTTTGAAACATCCTAATTTAAAAAAAAAATGTATATAGCAAAAATGTCCAGAACGTCACAAAATTCAAAGTGAATTTAAAAATCTGAAAAATTCATACATATTCAGAAAAATAAACGAATCATGTTCATTAAACAAAAAGTTAGGTTTCGGAAAGATTTATTGAACAATTTTATTTTCCATCAATTTGTTAATAACATTTGGTTATTATTATCATGCAAAATTAATCTTTTCAGCGCCTTTAATATGCTTGACTTTTTCAGAATTTTATACCATCGAAAAGTGTTTGCAATTCCCTCTTATTTCTCTGAAACTTATGCGAAGTGAACGCTATTCACAAAGACTACCTTAACCGTCCGAGCATTTACCTTTACCTTACACTGGACACAAAAAAAGAAAATGTCGAAACGTGTGAAGAAAAAAATCTGAAAAAATCCTCAGAGACTACCTTTGAGTAGTACTGCAATTTGCCCAATTACGGGACAGATCCGAGATTCTTAAGGAGAAAGTGGTCAAGTTGATGGAGAAAGCATCATACACGACAAATCACTAATCGCAATTTATCGTTCATTCCTACAGTGCGAAAAGTTACGAAAGAAGCGTTCGAGTCTCGTCGGGGCGTTTGTCTCGACTCACGGTAAATCGATCGACGAGGTGGACAAGAGCATCGTCGAGGCAAGAACCTCGTTGAACGAGGTAACGGCGGAGCTCCAGGAGCGCGTATATCGTTGGAAGCAAATCGAGCTGCTCTGCGGTTTCAACATAATAAACAACAACGGCTTGAGTTATTTGGAGACGATACTGTACAGAGGCGCTCCGAACGGCAGAAGTCTTGCACTTCGAGGTAATCAGCAAATTGACCCGAGTGCTATTCCGTAATTTCGTTTTTTCTTCTTCCACACACCCTCTGATACCCGCCGAACCGATAATTTCAGGACGGATGAGTAGCCAAGACGACTTGGACGACGACGTAGGCTCGGTGTACTCGCCATCGACGAGCGGTGCTACAGGTAAGCCCGATACCGACGTCTATGAACCCTCGGAGTGACTGAATCGATTGGATTCTTTTGCGTATGTACATAATTTATATTACACGACTTGCGCGTATTTATCAAAACGAAAAAAAAAAAAAAAATTAACCAACTCTTCAAACGAATTGCCCGCCGATAAATTATCGCAAATCTTTCGAGTGATTAATCCGCGCATCCGACCCAATTCGATGTTAAATTCTTGGCTGGCGATATACGAAATTCGACATTCGTAAAAAAAAGCCCAATCCGATACGACGAGGCTTCTCTCTCTGTTTATGATTCTATTTCTCGATACACAAAAAGACGTTTGACGACGCTCGGCAGAGGCGACAGCAGCGACAACGGCGAGGGCTCTCGTTAAATAACAATTAAAATTGAAGTGGCGCTCCCGATTATTCACGATCCTGAAGATATCCGCATGACGTCAAATTTCATCTTTGGCGAGTCGTTGTCAGTGCGCTGCGCTGGGAAGAAAAAAAAAATTGTTCATTTGTAGAATTGTATTCTCCAAGTGAACTTTACCGAGCGAAGTTTGCGCGATGAAGACCAGCCGTTGCAACTCGACGAAGTTTGATGTCACGCAGATGTCATCAGGCTCATGATTATTCGCTTTACCGAGCGCCGAGCGTACCCGACCGTGTCGGTCGAGTACAATTTGTTTTCCCACACTGGGAAGGGTAAAATAGAGGCCCCGACCTGCGTTCAACTGGTGTATCGCAAGATCCACCGCTCGAAGCTTCCAACGTCGGAGGCTGCGCGAGGCCTTTACGGAATCTCATGACACCCCGGCGGCGACACGACAAATCTTAAATATTTTATTAACGATATACATCTATCGGTTTTTCGAAGCGACGAGCACCTCCGAGTTCTGCCTCGCTCCACCAGGACTGCGAGGCGCGTTAACCGGCAAGGAAGCTTGCGCGTTTTTATATATGTATATATGTATATATACACACATATATACATATATATTCTACGAGTACGATATTATGTAGAGGACGGATGTTCGATAGAGATGCGCTCCGGCGGGATATTCAAATTACTACCGGATATGCATCGGTATTGCGTTGACGCAATATATTTAATCATTTCTCTTTGTTCTTTCTTTTCTTTTTCCCGTTCTGAACACATCACCGCTGTGTCAGCCGTGCTGATTGTCGAGCTGCGATAGAATTACGCGAAAAAAAACAAAAAAGGCGCAGGGAAAGTTATTGTAAAGTTCGTCGATCTTTGTTTCTTTCTTCTTTCCTCTTGTACGTGTTTCTTAACGGTTTGTTGACGTGTACCCCGCTGCGAATCGATGTGCCTCCCCCCGATTTCCGGTATATCTGTACCCCTCTTAGGATTACACGGCCAGTCACAGATGCTTTCGATTTGGCGTTTTTCGTTATTGTAACTAGACTGCCTTAGTGCCCAGTCGTTTTCTCTCAGGTAGCAAAAAGACATCTCCGGTGCTTTCGATTTGCCATTATAATTACCGAGTTTCCACCGTGTGTGAGGTCGGGCAGAGATTTACTCTGGTCTATGTAGTCGAAAAATTCTAGTGGACTCAAAATTCACTTGTGGAATTGGTTGTTTGGTGTTGACCAGAGAGTTTCGAATTAACTAGGATTTTGTCACTAGTTCAGACTGATTTCAGTCACGGTCTCACTAACGGTGAAATCTCAGTAAATGATGGTGGCTTCATAATAACGAAGCTCAAAACGAACAGCCGGTGACAGACAGTTGACTGAGTGCGAACAGTGAATTATGGCCAAGCTCATAATATCGAAAGTCTCTAACGTCGTTTAGCTCCGAAATCTTTAAAACTAAATATTAAAGGGATCCACGGTCGAATGAAATTTATGTATAGAATGCCTGGATAGGCTTGCATATTCTAGCAAAAAAATTAATGGTACAATGATTTTAGTGATAAATATCAAAATCGCAATGAATTACGCATCGCACTCACTGCCTAAGAACGCTTACGTATTGCAACTGCAAAAAAATTATAATTTTTTTTTTTTCTCAAGCAGCCGTCTTGAGTGCGAAATGGTTTTCAATCAACCCGATCGATTAATAAATCGGCGGGTAGGTTTCGACATTTCGACGACGGCTTTTTGGGACATTACTGTTCGAAATCGTTTTTGTAGAACAGATAGAATATCCGCGCTCAAATAGAATTTTCGTATTGAATCACCTGAGACATTTGCATAATACAGTTGAAAAGTTTAATAATACAATGGTTATCGTGAGTAATACCGAAACAATTTAAATATCGAAACGATGGACACGCATTTCATACGCACCATCTAGGAAGCCCTCCGACCGCATCTACATGAAAACTCAAATCTCTCCTCATGAAGTAAAGTTAAGCGAAAAGTGATTTCCACGGTTTGAGTCATGAGAAGAATTCATATATTCATATAGAATATTCATATATTCTAAGAATATTCATATATTTCAAGCAAGCAGATTCCTACATTACCGATACTCGCTTCCTGGACTCCTGACTCAAAACCATCGCAATCGCCTTTCGGTCAACATTACTTCATGGAGAGCTTCAAGTTTTCATGTGGTATGCAGTCAGTAAGGAGTACCCAGATGTTGCGTACGGAACGCGTAACCGTTGGGATTTGGATATTTCTCATGAAAATCATTGTATCATAAAACTTTTTAACTGTATCATGCAAACGCCTCCGGTAATTCTATATGGAAATTGTATTTGAGAGCGGATATTCTATCTCATGCAGGTCGTGCAACCCATTGAAATGCCTTTTTCATGTCAGATCTCCTTTTGTTACCTGGGCTGGTATGAATTCTTACAAAAAAAAAAAACAAAAAAAAACAAAACAAAACTGAAAAAAAACATGTGCTCAGTCACGTTACAACAATGAAAAACGCTAAATCGAAAGGACATCTGAGGTGCTTTCGATTTGGCGATTTTCGTTATTATAACATGACGACACACGCCCACTGTCGGTCTCGGAGGTGCTTTCGGTTTGGCGATTTTAGTCATTATAACGTGCCTGCGCGTACGGACCGTCGTTTTTTTTTGTAAGAATTACTACCAAAAAACGACTCTGCACATGCAGACTCGCGTTGTAATAACAAAAAAGGGCAAATCCAAAGCACTTGTGGTACGAATGCTTACAAAAAAAAAAAGAATCGTGCGCATGTGCAGTCGTGTTATATAACGAAAAAGGCTAAATCGAAAGCACTATTTTTCCCAGAGGAAGATGCGCAAACCCGGTTGCGCCTCGTAAATGTGCCTTATCAATAAAATCGCGTACAATAATAATAATAATTCTCTAAAGTGACATGAAATAGGTCGCATAGAAAATAATAGTCGTGACGATTGGCGTGGAAAGATCGTGGTCGACGGCTCGGAGCGAACTAACAATCATAACGGATCGAATAAAAAACTTACCTGACCGTCACAAATCTGTATTTTGTATATCTATAATTCTTAACGACCGACTAAATTGTAAATCTTGTACGACTGGACCTAGCGATCTTGTTAAGAGAAAAATTTTTTATTACAGGCTGCATATACAGCATACTTTTACTGTACTGTAATAATCATGTTAAGTTTTATCGTCATTGTGTATTCTCTTTATAGTCTATTTATCCAATAAAGCCGAGGAGTATATGAGAAAAAAGAAGAAAACAAAAAACAGAAACAAAAAAAGATAGCGGTCGCAAGTGATTTTGTGTATTGCTACCTCTGCTTCTAATATGTATGTACTAAGCACGACATTACTAATTGGTCATTGTCGGAACGAGCAACAGCATACTGCACAAATATCTAAATATCTAAGAAGCATTCCCGTTTTTTTTTTACCGGCGAAGAAACTTTTTTTTTTAATCGTTAAAAGAAATGTTTTTTCAATGATTTTTTAAATTCGATAGCACATGTTTTATGTGTGTGTAGTCGTGTGTGTGTGTGTGTGCGTTTAGCGAGCATGCCGCGATCAACGACGCGCGCAGATTTACGAAAAAGTGCAATGTGCTGCAGTCCGTGTTAATTGTCGTTGTTGCCGTTGGTCCAGGCGTCGAGCAAAAGAATCACCGTACACGGATACTTGTCTCTATGTCGCCTATGGTCATCCTGGAAAAAGAGGAAAAAAAAAAAATAAATAAAAAATAAAAAAAAACTACACACATTGGAGTTAACACGGCAGGTGGCGTAGCGTGACCGACGAACGTAACGAGAGTATTACCGACAGCGGTGGATGCGCGGTTGGTGTGCGGCTTCGGTGGTCTCCAGAGTCAAGCCGAATCGTTCGCGGTCAGTACTTGGATGGGTGACCGCATAGCCGTGCACTAATTGTGGCGCAGTGGAACAGTTGAGCGGACGGTCGAATTCTGTGGATTGAGGTTTGTACTCGAAGTATCGAATACGAACATCAAGACACGGAATGATCGGTTCTATCGGCGGAGGTTTTCCGCAGTTTCCCTGCACCCTCGTGGAAATGCGATACATTTAGGGAGGGGGGGGGGGGGGGGTAAAAGCGGTTGCGGCTGTGAACTTCACAAGTGATTGAAAGTCGACAAAAATTGAGACGAAAGTACTGGCTAGATGTAGAGATACCCGATAGTAAAAAAAAAAAAAAAAAGATCGATCTCCAGTATTGTATTGTATCGTCCCGCTATGTATCGATCAAACAATATATCAAAAGAAAGAACATCGATAGCATGAAAATCGAACGCCTTGTTATATGGGAAAAATACATTGTGTCCAATTGTCACCTTTGCAGTTGATCGTAAAGAAATTATAAACGAATATAATCGTCAATTATGAAATATTTAACGTATTGTCTTTTGTTATCACGTGTGGTACACGTAACATTCGATAAACGTTATAATTCGAATCCTCTATGAGAAACTGTAAAATGTAAATGATACTTTTCGTTGTTGTGCATATCACAAATATCAGCACATATCTCTCGGTTAATTTAACCATATAAAATCGTAATTTTTCTTTTTTTAACCTATCAACTTGAATGCAAATAATACTTTTTTTTGTTTTTTGTAAATTATACATATGAATATGTATGTATCACTATGCAGTCAGTTCTTTGGTACACGCTCTGAAACTCGATGCATTCGCCCCAACGAAAAGCAAGAGATTAATATATATATATATATATATATATATATATATATATATATATATTAATGTGTACGAATGTACATACATTAAATTTGTCCTCCCAATGAGGGTTACTTTTTCGACTTTTTTTGTTTTGTTTTGTTCTAAAGCCATTTGTTATTCAGCAGTCGACATAAAGCGTCGTTTATTTAAGAATCTCCAGGCAAAATGTAATTTAGTTTATCGACGATTCAATTGAAATGATCGTTCCACGGTATTGTCCTGTCGGTAAATATCGATATTTACTGGAGGAAATATCGGTTTCTCGAAGAATCGTTGCAACGACGCGCCGCATCTCAAGCTAGATGGCACACAGAAGCTGAGGCCTTGAGTGGAAAATAAAAAAAAAATAAGATAAAATAAAAAAATAAAAAAATAAAAAAAAAGGCGAGATATTTATCGAACGAGTTATGGAAGGAAAGTCTGTATCGTATAATCGGAATGGTGACCGTGAATTGTTGTGTGTGCAGGTGTATCGGAGAGCCTGTCGTGGAAAGAGTCGTCGATGCCGCCGGATTCGTCGAGCAGCGAGACGGGCAAGGAAACGCCACCGGAAACGATTAAATTCATCGTCGGCGAGGGAAACGAGCCGGAGAGCGCGAGCGGCGCCATCTCGCGTGAGAAACCGTCGCCGAAGGAGAGGCTTGAGAGAGCGTCGTTTCCACCGCGAGTGCCGAGTCCGGGAATGGTAAGATCGTACAGCCAAGAGGCGACGATGCTCATCGGCGAGGACAGACAATCCACCCCGTCATCATTCCTATCGAAGACTTCCTACTCGGACAACAGTCTGGGCGACGCCACTGAGCGGTCGGTTAGCCGTTTCTCGAGCCTGCGCAAGCATCAGCACCTCAAGGAGTTACCGACCGTCGCCTCGGTGGACGACGAGACACTCTCAACGGACTCAAACTCGACGGCCGACAACGACGATATAAAACGACGACGCAGGAAGCTCCACTTTCCGGCCTTTCGAAAGAACAAGACAAAACTCACGTGATCCAACGACGTAATGAAACAGTCACCGAACTCTCTGGCGTCCACATAGGGGAGGCCTACGGCCTCGGGCGTTTGGTTCTCTGACGCCGCACAGTGCCGAAAACCCCCTCTCCTCCCGTCCCCCCCCCCCTTTTTTTTTTGCTATGCGCGCGACCTACACAAGCTCGTCGAGTGAGTTACCAAATATTCCACCTCTAACGAGAACGGTCTCGAGCGGCTCTAAACTGGTGACTAATTTTTGCGTTAACTCCGAATTCCCTAGTTTACGACCAATCGCGAGCACGAATAGAACTCCGTTCTCGGGTTTGACAGCATTTAGCCAGTGGCTTAGATCCACATCGGTCGAGGCTCACTCATCGTGCAATCTCAGTGTCTGTTAAAGCGTTATTCGCTATGCTCGCGATTAGCGCAAGCTCGCCGGATGAGTGTGTGTTTTTTTATTGCAAGCAAAGAGCTGGTTGTGCAAGTTGGGACTGAGATGGCCGGTAGGCGGCGCTGATAGAGCACGCGCACGGCAAATAGACCCTCAACCGGTAGCGCTGTGCAATTCACGCGCATAGCGAATAGACGAGAAGAGCCGGTTGTGTAAGTTGGGACTTAGCCGGCCGTTAGGTGACGCTGATGCCACGCGGCGATACAACGCTCAGCCGGAGGCTCTCTGTGCAAGTCCACGCGCATAGCGAACAGTCCTGTCGCGTCGATTCGCGATGCCTTCTCGTCGTTCGGTCCCGTGACTCGGGTCTGCAACGCAAACAAATGGGGCTTTCGATTCGGCGGTGAAAATTATTACGTTATAACGACGAATCGATTTGATTTGTTCATTCTGTCGAACGATCCCACCGGTATGACAGAAGGGACCAATCAAATCCCTCCGTCATTTTAACGAAATGATTTTCGTCGCTGGATCGACAGAGCCAAAATAAAATATATGTACCTCCCGACGAACGTAGCATTGACTGGGTGAGGGTCCGTAGGGTGGGAGGTGTTTGTAAAACTTAATAGTGCTCAAGGGAATGCGCACAACGGGCAGCACTTGGTTACTTAGATAGCGACGATTATTAATCGGGCACAGTTCGATCGATGACGAATCTCGGTAGCGGAGGGGAAGAAAGGAATCGTCATCGATTCGACGCGGCGTCCGCGGCACGGAGATATTATTTTATTTTTTTTTTTTTTACGCCCGCCGTACTACGGTCGTTATAATTATTATATACAACGTATGTATAGTTATAAATTCAGCAAGAGGAAAGTTTCTCAGGTTATGCCGTGTTTTCATTGCGCGTGTAATTGTAAAGAACGAAGAAAAGAGAAGAAGACAAAAAATATATATGTATATCGAATTTAATCGATTGTCGAGTGGGTTGCGATTAATATGCGGGGACTTATCGCAGCGGACCGGGCTGAATAGTCTCGGCGTCGGTGACGTAATTGCTTTGACCGATCGTCGAGCGATTATTGTCCGGTGATGTCACACGTCGCGGCACGCTCGCTCGGTTCGACACGTTGTTTATATACATAGCGATTTGATGAATATAGTATTGAATGCCCGTATCGTCGAACTAGCGTAACGACACAGTAATTTAACTGTAATTTAGCTTAGAGATATACGAGAGCGTCAGAGAAGTTTTGTCCCGAGGGGAGCACCGAAAACTTTTGGGCAACGAATTTCGTTTTGTCGACGCGTTTAAATGTATATAACATAACAATGTATTCCGATAAATCCCTACGAAACGTCGAGTACAGTGAAAACACGTTGTTTCTTTCGGAAAAAAAAAAAAAAAAAAAAAGAGAACAACGCTCCTGAATTGTCTTCCCTGTAACGTGAACGATGATTATTTTTAAAAAGAAATTATATATAATTGTTCATTGTAATAAATGAAACGGCAAGAGCAACCGATGTCCACGACCCATTAAGAGTTAATAATAATGAGACCATTATTGCGTTGTTGTTGTTTTTTTTTCTCACTTCGCTTTCTTTATTTCCAATGGAAAATTGCTCCAACGAATGCATCTAAAATATCCTATATATATATATATATATATATATATATATATATATATATATATATATATATATATATATATATATATATATATATATATCGTTGCACATCCGGAGAACGTGGTGAACATATAGCTTCCGTATAATCACAAAGTTATCGTTGCAAGTACTTTGGACGTTACGATAAATCGAATATTGCGCCGCGATACAACAAAGGGTGATAATAATTAATAACTTTTTCTATACAGTTTTTCTTTTCTTTTTTCATTTTTTTTGTCATCGTCGCCATATTGTACATACCTACGATCGCGTGAGATTTAAATATCATCAGAGTTTAAATAGAAAAACGTTAAATGACAAGATATTGATGCGCGCGCATGGTACAGGCGCGAGTCCGTTGCACTACCGATAGCTGATGCGCCATTGATTTGTCATTATAATGATGGTGGCGTCATAATAACGAAGCTCAAGACGAACAGCATTTTTGTTACAATGACTGTGCATGCGTATTGTGCGGTCCAAATCACTTTCGTCATTAATGAACGCGGTTTACTCGTGTGTAGTCGCAGTACGCATGCGCGATTGTTTGAACTTCTTCGTTTTGAACTTTGTTGCTATTATGACGTCACAATCATTACAACGGAAAATCGAAAGCACTTCAGTGGTGTTTTCGATTTGGCGCTCTTCGTTATGGTAACGTGACGGCGCATGCGCACGGTTGTTCTATGACACGAATTCTTATCAAATCTAGTACAAAGCTTAGCGAGCAAGGTACGAATACTTACAAAAAAAAAAAAAACCGATCGTGCGCATGCGCAGTCACGTTACAATAACGAAAAACGCCAAATCATTAAGGTGGTCCTTGCGAATAGTGTTCACTTCGCATAAGTTTCAGAGAAACGAGAGCAAATTGCAAACACTTCTGGATGATATAAAAATCTGAAAAAAAATCAAGTATATTAAAGGTGCTGAAAAGATTAATTTTCCGTAATAATAATTCCAAAATGTTATTAACAAATTGATGAAAAATAAAATTGTTCACCAGATATGTCGGAAACCTAACTTTACTTTTGAATGAAAATTATTTGTTCATTTTTTTGAATACGTATGAATTTTTTCAGATTTTTAAATTCACTTTGATTTTTTTTTTTTTGTTATATGGGAAAAACGTGTAGAAAAACAGAAAATTCAAGGTGAATTTAAAAATCTGAAAAAATTCATACGTATTCAGAAATATGAACGAACAATTTTCATAAAAAAAAAAAAAAGTTCGGTTTCCGGTATATTTGTTGAACAATTTTATTTTTCATGAATTTGTTAATAACATTTTAGAATTATTATTATGAAAAATTAATCCTTTCGGCATCTTTAATACACTTGATTTCTTTCAGATTTTTATACCATCGAGAAGTGTCTACAATTCCCTCAAATTTCTGTGAAACTTAAGTGAAGAAGTGAACACTATTCGCAAGGACTACCTTAAGGAGGGAGTCTCGCTGAGGCTGACTTCGCATAAGTTCGACAAAAATAATAGAAAAATTGCAAGTACTTCTTGATGGTATAAAAATCTGAAAAAATTCATGCATACTAAAGGTACTGAAAAGATTAATTTTCCATAATAATAATTACAAAATGTTATTAACAAATTGATGAAAAAAATAATTGCTTAACAAATTTACCCGCAACCCAAATTTTTTTTTTTCGTGAAAAAGATTCGTTTATTTTTCTGAATACGCATGAATTTTTTCAGATTTTTCAGTAATCGTTGATTTTTCCATGAAAAAAAAAAAAAAAAAAAAAAATCAACGATTACTGAAAAATCTGAAAAAATTCATACGTATTCAGAAAAATAAACGAATCATTTTCACGAAAAAAAAAAGTTGGGTTGCGGGCAAATTTGTTAAGCAATTATTTTTTTCATCAATTTGTTAATAAAATTTTGTAATTATTATTGTGCAAAATTAATCTTCTCAGTACCTTTAGTATGCATGAATTTTTTCAGATTTTTATACCATCAAGAAGTACTTGCAATTTTTCTATTATTTTTGTCGAAATTATGCGAAGTCAGCCTCAGCGAGACCCCCTCCTTAAGGAGAGTCGAGCGCGAGACTCGGAGGGGATAGGCTCGGTGGTGCGCAAGGTGCAGGTCGTGTGCTAGTGAGAGGTTCGCTATGCGGCCTCTCACTCGAACGTGCCAAGCGTGCTGAGATAAAAATCTGTAAAGTTCCATGCAATTGCTTATTGTTAACTAACGGCGAGGAACAAGTGTCTAAATTTTTGTACACAGCTTCCTGACAATGTTCTTTACAGGTTTTCAATAATTTGTTTGCAACATTTTCGACACGAACTACCATAGAAACATTGCAATTCATAGCTTATTTTCAATTTGCCATAAGAATCAATGTTAAGTGGTGGAAATTAAAAAAAAAAAAAAAAATTCTCGAAAACGGTGAAGACGAACGCATTCAAACTTTGTAGTTACACTTAGACCGTTCATATCAATGAGTGAAAAAAAAAAAAAAAAAAAAAAAAAAATCAGCATATCTTTCCTGATGACATTGCAACGCTCGACCCTCCTTGAGCACACCTTTAGGACTAAGCGGACACGCTAAAAAAGTATACACGTTCGAATTTTTGTTAAAATCTAAGCGCAACATGACTCTGGCAGAGCACAGGCAGTGAATTTGTACAGACGAATTGCTCGTTTAATGACGCTCACAGAGGTATTTCGCTGTCGGTTTGCTACAGGCTAAAGTCGTACAAAATTATCCTCAACGATCACAATTAAAATGTCCAATATATCCGGTATTTCGTCGGTATTCACTATAGCGTTATGCAGAGAGGAAACAATGTTCTTTACAGCATTTCGCACGGTGGCCTATGCGCGAGCGTAAATTCTCATCACGATTGATGCACACACATCTCTCAGTACAACCTACGTATGCATGTGTATTATATATTCAATACCATTTTTAGATCTATAGCACGGTTGATTTTTTTTTGTTTTTTTTTTCAATCGATTAATCATCTCGTAACTCGTAGCGCTGCTCGCATTTGGAAGCCGCAAATATATATATATATATATATATATATATATATATATATATATATATATATATATAATCTCAAGTTACAAAGTAACAAATTAACAAAAGTCTCTAACAGCGATAGAGCGATGCACCCACACAGCACGGAAATATTATTGAAATATTGAGAATATTTTTTTTGAAATATTGAAAACATCTTTTTGGAATAATGAAAATATTTTCTTCGTTCACCAATAAATCCAGTACATGGAACTTTTTTCCGAAATGTTCCTTAAACATTTTCGCAAATCGTCAAAGATTGCTTTACCAGTCCAATTTTCACGCACACTCGCGTGAACGCAAAACAATCGCAGAAATATTTTTCCGTGAAAGATAAAATTGAGAAAATACTTCAAAATTTTTATTTCTGTTTTAAAAGAGTTTAAAGATTGATGATGGTTTCTGAGATATTTGATGAACGTTTCAGTGAAATATCTTCATAGTATAATTCAATATGTTATTTTCATATATTCCAGAAATATTTCGTAAGATTCGAAAGATTGAAATTTTGAAATTGAACATTTGTAAAATTATTTCAAAATATTTCGTGCCACATGGGCAGTAACGAGGGACGGCGATGACTCTCGCAGTAGTCATTGCCATCGACATTGAGCATCGAAAACATGGATATATATATATTAATGACGATATATAATATTTCGATATTTATGTATAAATACATTTTTTTTTTTTCTAAAGAAATGTCGCTTCGTTGTCTGGCGTGTGGTTTTATAAGGGCGAGGGGAGGGGTGGGGGGGGGGGGATCCTCCCAAAGAAAGGATCTTGTATAGATCGTGGACGGCCGAAAAAATTACACACATTAAGGTAAGCGGAGGAAAACCGAGAGTCACGTATTCGCGTTAAATATAGCAACAGCAGTTAACTAATCCAAATTGTCTGCAATGTGATTATTTTTTTGTTTTTGTTTTAAATGGCAGTAGTAAAATCCTTTGGAATGCTCTTGATCGGATACACACGTACGCGAACGATACACAGTTATTTTTAATTTTACGTTATTATCATACACACAAGATAACGCGTTTTGTAATGCTACATCGATTAATACGCGCGGTCAGTCTTATAATTGAGAGCAATACTATGGCGATTCGGATAAATAATAAATCGGGGACGATAAGTTGGCGGTGTATGCCCATTGATAAATGAAAGTTTTTTTTTTTTTTTGTTTTATGGCGATCGTAGAAAAATAGTACAAGGAGTCGATGAATGTAAATGTTATTGGCAAGGGGGGAGGGGGGGGGGGTGAAGGGAGGGGGGAGAGCTGTACCCATATAGAATTCAATTTGACAGTCATATCCTGAGGATTTAGCTAAGTCGTACGTCACGATTTAGAATTTCGTCGGGACTTGGACCTCTTTGAGAACATGTAAAATACCGCGGTCGGTAATGAAATCTGTTATTAATTTTTTGTAACTTCTTTGTAATAATTGAATTTGACAGTCATCATGAGGAATTCACGAAGTCGTACGTCACCATTCATAATATCTTCGGGACTTGGACCTCTTTGAGAAAATGTGAAATGCCGCGGTTGGTAGCGAAATCTGTAACAACTTTTTTTGTAAGAATTCAATTTGACGAGTTCCAGCAGCCTCAAAAAAAAAAAAAAAAAAAAAAAGGTTCTACAGCTTTTGTTACCGACCGCGATACGACACTTCGGCAATGTATTAAATGAACACCGCGAATTAGTATACAGCGACAAAAACTTTAGTAAATTTCTTTTCACCGGTAATGGCAAGCATGGTCAAAAGAAAAGTCTCACCGAATGCCAACACGATATCTCAATGAGGGAAGAAAGTTGATTACAGTTTTCATTGCCGACCGTGGTACTTGACCATTCACAAGTCAAACCTCTAATCTGCGGTACTTAACCCTTTATAAGTCACATCTCTATCCCCACCCTTAGGCGCTACCGTACGCACATAGCACGAGAATATTTTCGAAAGGATTCAAAGATATATTTCTTAATATTGACGATATTTAACCAATATTAAAAAAAATCTTTGCGAAATGGTTTAAAAACATTTTGAAGATATTTGCTTGTCCTCTCACAGATCTTGCATTGAAGCGATTACAAAAATGTTTTTCTTAAACATTTCACCGAAATTTTATGATTATGAAAAGATCGCCTCACCAGTTCAATTTGCATGTCCACACCAGCGTAAACACGGAAGCAATCCTAAACATTAAAAAAAAAAAAATAGATATAAAATATTTCTATGAAACATGAAATAAAAAAATACTAAAAAATGTCTCTTTCAGAAGTCTCGAAAGATCGAGTATGTTTCTGAAATATTTTATCCGTACGGTTTCGGCCCTGTGTGACTTACAAAGGTTTAGAGTACCCTCGACGTCTTCTTCGAGACGCAGTCACTCGGACCAGCTCAGTGCGGTTTGGCAGTTAGTGTGAGACGCCAGCGCTGAAACTCAGCTCGGCGAGAGGTTCTCGGTGGAATTGTCGTCGTCCTGTTGTTCGCTCATTTCCGCGGCCGACGGTATGGTCGCGAGTAATCTAACAGCGAGTCGCGAGGGCGATCCGGGAGGTTCGGGCTCTTGGATGGCGAGTTGCCTGGTCAGTCTCGGTTTGGGCCGTACGGGCCTGGGGGTCGTGCGGGCGCTCGTGTCGAGTGATGCGCTCGACCTCGAGATGCGCCAAGTGCTCGTGCTGGCGGTGGTCGCCGAGCCCGACGAATCGTTGCGCGACGAGCTCAGGTTCGAGTCCTGCGAGGGTTTCCTCGTGATTATCCAGGACGATGCTCGCCTCTTGGGATCGAGGAGCCTCAAGGGGATGCCGCAGTGATGGGCCTGGCGCCACGAGTCCGAGCGCGACGACGAGAAGTTCTCGCTCGACGAAACCGATGAGGCGCGTTTGTGCTGCTTCTGTTGGATCTCTGCGATCTGATAGGCGTACTGGTCGCTGCGATTGTGCCTCTGTCTCTGGTGCTGGGCGCACGGCCAGAGGAGCCTCGCGCCCCACCAGCCGTTCGGACAATTGTCGAGCTCGCCGGCGCGCGTGACCGTCTCGTTCCTTATGAGTCTGGTGTTGCACGTGCAGCTCGCAGCGCCGCCGCCGCCTCCTCCTCCGGCGGCGGGTAGGTCGTTCCCGTCGAGCCCGACGCAGCCGCCGACGGTGACGCCGATGGGATTGTTATTGTCGCGCGACGACCTGTCGACGAGGCTGTTGGTGTTCGCCGGTGTCTGACGATTGCTGAAATTCGAGCTGTGCCGGCACCTGCCGATTCCGCGGGTCACACGCGACTCCTCGATCGCCTTGCATATCAGCACGCAGTCCTTCTTGAACTGCTTTGTTAGTATCGCGTAGAGAAAGGGATTGCAGCATGAGTTCAGCGGCAGAACGAAGACGGCGAAGACCTTCGCCTGCTCGAGGGAGACCAACTGAAGGCCGAAGGTCGCCGTCAGCGAGAAGAAGGCTATAGGCGACCAGCAGAGGAAATCGGTGAATACGAGGAGCGCCATTCGCTTCGCTATCCTCGAGTCGTTCGAATTCCAGGCCTGCGAGCCCCTTATCGCGCAGTACATCTTCAGGTAACAGCCCATCAGTATCAGAAAGGCCACGCCGTTTATCACCATGAGAAATACTACGTAACTCAGCGACGCCGTGCCGCTCGTCTCGAACGGCAGGCATATGGCGAATTTTCGATAATCTGACACGCCGAAGAGCGGCAGAGTCGCCATCGATACAGCGAACAACCAGCCGATGCTCATTATGTAACCGGCGTGCTTCAACGAGAGCCTCTTGTTGAGATGCATGGCGTGGGTTATCGCGTAGTTCCTCTCCAGCGTTATGACGGCCAGGGTGTAGACGCTCAGCTCGGAGCTGAGCACGCCGAGGAAACCGGCGAGCTGGCAACCGGCCGACATTTGCCACGGGATCGCGTACTTTCGGAATTCACCGAGGGTCGAGGCGTCGATGACCGCCAATAAGCCTGCAATCAAATTGAATTTGGCAGGAATGAGTCAATGAGGAACCTCTGGTGGGCGGCGAAGAATTGTTGCGCACAGTAAAAAAAAAGGGTAAGTTGCATCCGGATAAATTTAATCGACTGGATAAGGTGGACAAGGCTCGAGCGCCCAGCTCGCACATAAACTGGCACTTTTCATGCAGGAGTTACAAAAAATGATTTTCGACCAAAATCACTTTGTCCACAACTCACCGAAATGCATAGAATAGAACCAGAATTGTATAATAGGGCAATGGTTATCAGGACTTGGGTTGGAGATTTCTGGAGGGACTTAATCCGGGCCTAGAAGGGGGTCCTAGCAGAACATAGAATAATCAGGGTCTGTGGTAGTCCCTCTGAATTCTTGAAAATTATGATAAACAAACACACGACTTTCCACAATATTTATAAGATTCTCAGGGTTACCTAGATATATCCCCATGAAAAAGTCAGCGGCGGCCAAATTGCAAACCAAAAATCTCGGTACGTCCAATTTGCTCCGGGAAAATATTATGACGAAAACGACGGTTCCGTTGCCGAGCATCGCTAAGAGGAAGACCACCCACACACCGCACCTCAGTGTCCACCAGTCGAACAAGTCTTGGCACGGCAAGAACGGTCCTGAAAAATATCGTCAGTGTCGATTACAATTTGATTACAGAATAAAATTATGAACTACAAACCGGGCTGCGGTAGGCACTGAATCCTAGACGATATTCTAACTTGACCAGTTAGACTGACGCGACCGTCCTGATCCTCGAAATAATCCTCGACGTATGAAGGCAGATTACCGGGGTACGTGAAATCCGATCCGAAGTTGTCCCACAGTTCGTTTATTTGCGAGCCGAATTTCGTGCTCAGATTGTCTGGAATTGATTATTAATTAATTTTTTTTTGTGGTGCACTTTCTCCCTTTCAAATAACAATTCTTTTTATCGCATAGACAATTCGCGTGTCTCACGAGAGGCAGGGAAACGTGGATTTTTTGCCACTCACGCAATTGAGGCCAAATGTCGGTGAGACTGGAGTTCCATAGGCTCATGTCGAATTCGTTGTCGGTTGGAAACAGCACAGACTCTTCCACCGGCACTTTTACGATCGGATCTTGGACCTCCATCGCGATAAACGAACAGCAATGATAAGCGTACGATAGAACCATTGTCTCGACTCTGGGAAAACACTCTGGCGGTGGGAATTCCCGCAATTCGGGGTTGTTGAACGTCTTTAGGTGAATCAAACCCGAGAGCCCCTCCACCGGTAACGTAGGAAACACGTTGTTGCCGAGATTTCTGAACAAAAATAAAAACAAAAGGTAAAAAATGTAACTCTTCCTCGACCGCCGTTATCCTAGCGGATCCGAACAACCGAACGGTTTCGACAGCGTTACACTTGTTGTTTGGTTGCTTTCCGGCCCGAAGTTACTTTTCGGTTGGAAATTAAGGATTTCGGTTGCAATTGTCGGTTACTCTCCGTCAACTAGCAACCAACAGATGGATCTGAAAAGCAGCGGTCGTTTATTGGTTGGAAGTGCCTTCCTTTTCGATTGCTTTTAATTTGCTTTCTTTTTGAGAATTTTTTTGTTGATATTTCCATCTCGGAATACTCAAACCAGTCTAAAACGTTGGGACAAGGGATTTGCACGAAATGTCTGTATATCGTATCTTGTCGATGCGCCAGCGGTTGTGCTTGTTAATATATCGGGTTAAAATTTGCTCCACGAGTCGGCATTGATTGAACAAGTGTTAAGGTTGAATTTGGAGTGACACCGTTAAACGGCTAAAAAGCTGTGGCATTTTGGACTTCTACGTTATTAGTCATTTATGGGTATCTCGTGGATCTCACACTGACAGAAAGAAACTGTGTCGCTTTTCGTGGGTTACCCGGATCCGCTAAGCTACTGGCAGGTTTTGTCTCGTCGCCAGGTACACTTACAAATCCTCCAACTGCTCCATCTCCCGAAACGCGTCCGAATCTATATATTCGATGTAATTATTTTCCAAATCTCTGCAACAGAAAGATTCAAGTTTGACTCAAAGGATTTTATCGTATCTTCGTCGAGGCGGTGGAAAAATTTCGAAATTCGAATTTCTAAGAGACTTACAGTAGTTGGAGGCGAGACAATCCGACGAAAGCGTCACGGGGAATCCTTCGGAGATTGTTGTTCGAGAGGAGTAAATCGTGGAGTGAGCGGAGATTCGCAAATGGCTGACCCGACAGCGACGAAATCATATTGCTCGCCAAATCTCTGTGGAAGAAGAAAAATTCGATCGATATAAAAATTTTTTTCTCGGCAGGATGACTAATTAAGGGCTTAGGCCACAATCAAATTTCTATTTTTTTTTCTAATAGTTTATAGGGTTAAGAATATTCTTTTAAATTTTTATGTCGAAATTCAACGAATTACGAGACTTAGAGACCGTTATGTGGAACGTGGCGGAGCACTAGAGTAGCGGCGTGACCGAATTTTGAACGTGCGTTTCTCTCAAAACGTGATATTCAAGATCGATGCCCCTGATATCTCAAAAATGGCTTGATGGATTTGTATGAAAATTTATACCAATATACTTCAACGGATTCTTTAGTCTGTGACGGTCTCATATTTAAAAAAGAAAATAATATAAAATAATTGTCAAAAATGAGTCAGTGCCAGTTTTTACCCCCTCGTCAAGGACTGGGTTACATATCATTTTTTAAGAAACCATTCAAAAATGTTGTTTCTGGTAAAAAGACAACTTGAAATCGGGGACAGCGCAAAGGAACTTCCCAAAAAAATTGTTTACGTCGACCTATAAAAAAAAGTACATATAACAATAAAGTTGAATGAAAAAATCCCTAAATGTTCTTTAATATATCATCATTCCAATGTAATAAAATTAAATCGATAGAGCATAAATTTGCCGAAAAAAAAATCACGACATTTGCGTGTATTTTTACCCATTTACTGTGGCGTAAGTCCTTAAACTACGCAAGCAACGCGATAAGACTCACAGAACTCGAAGCTGTTGGCACTCGCTAAGATTCGGTATCCTCACGAGATAATTGGACTTGATGTCCCTAAAAATTACGTAAACTATTAAATTAAAATATTTCTCAATTTTTATTTTTTTTTTCTCAATGTACGTACAAACTTTTCATTTTTGGACACTGTCGGCACAAATTGTCCGGCACTTCTCTCAACGAGGCACGATCGAGTCGCAGCACCTCCAGAGCCTCGGTGCCATTGAGGTTCGGAAATTTATTCAGCCCCTTTACATCGGAGAGGACTCTGTCGGCAAATCATCGTAAAGCATTCAGTTATCGACATTTGTACGTTAAAATAATGCTTTTTATGACAAAAATAAAAAGAAAACAAACGCCATTTACTTACAACTTGCGGAGTTTGTGATGCTTCTGAAACGTTTGCTCGCTTATTTCTTTTATCGGATTACCCCGAAGATCCAGGGACTCGAGGTTCGTATTAGCCTCGAGAACCCTTCCGTCGAGTCGTTGAATTTTATTATTCGACATGGATCTGTGAAAATAGAAAGGAAAACAGTAATAATGAAAGGTTCGCTCTTCATTGTGTCCGGGCGTTAAGGCGGTGTGAAATTACCATGGTCGGTAATAAAAATTGTAATCAATTTTCCATTACGTTACCAACCATTTACTTTCGAAAGCAAATTCTCATACGAATTCGAATTGAAATCCGATTCCCGTGAGAATTTGCTTCTAACCGGAAATGGTAAATATCCGTGAAAAAAAAAAATTATTTCGGTCGGTAATAAAAATTGTACTAAAGTTTCCATTACGTTGCCGACCATTTACTTTCACCACGAAAGCAAATTCTTACAGGAATTCAAGTTGAAATCCTGTAAGAATTTACTTCTAACCGGAAATCGTCAACACCGGTGAAAAAAAAGTTGATTGTAGTTTTTGTTACCGGGCTCGGTTTAGGCGGGGAGAACGGAGCGTTACATCGCCTTAAGGAGATACGACTATATCAGTAATGTATAGTATTGTGTTTTTGAATTAAACAATTAGAGTAGCAATTTTTCATATCGAGGAAGTATCTCATAAAAATTTCATTCTTCATTACCGACCAAAGATCAAGATACAATACAAAAAATAAAAAAGGTAAGTAAGGAGTTAAAAAACGGGTACAGCATCCCCTTAGAGGACTTCTCGTACTTACAGATCCTCCAATCGTTTGAGATGCACGAAAGCTTCGGGAATATCCGACAGATCATTGTCGTCCAGTTCCCTAAGATATTGAATAAAATGTCGTCATACAATCAACGGTTAACTCCAGATCGGCGAATTAACTTTCGCAAATTTGATAAACACTTACAAGACTCGTAAATTTGACAAGTTGGCAAAAGCTTCGCCATTGATGGAGCCCAGATGATTTCGTCGGAGTAACCTTTCGTTCGAATCGTACAACACACATTAATCGTGATCAAAGAATATTATTTTGTACAACGGTTCGAAAAATGACAAAAAAAAAGCATGATTTGTATACTTACAAAACTTCGAGATTGTAGAGCCGTTGAAAGGCGTGCGTAGGAATGTATGTAATGTTGTTGCTCGTCAGGTCACTGCAAAATAAAATAAAAAATTTAATGTAGAAACTAATCGGATAGTTGCTATACCGACTATCGGATAGGATAATCGGTATAGAGTGGAACCTCTATTATCCGAATCCGTCGGGACCGGGCCTAGTTCGGATAATCGAGATGCAATGTTTTTCTTTTGCCGGATCACAAGACATATATAAATAAAACATAGATAATTGAAACAACAGTACGTATATAACAGATTATATTATTAATTTAATATTTCTAACATAGAAACCTTATTTCAACGATTTTTGTAAATAAAGTCATTCATTTTTAATTGCCGAACGCGAGCTGTGAGCTTTTGAGGAAATCGTCAGATCTTCCGAGTCTCTTATTTAATTCGAAAGAAATTGATTCTCCTGATCTTCACTTTTGTACAAACCACGCTGTGCATAGTATCGTCGAGTTTTGATTTTTCGCATTATTCATCACTTTCCTTTTATTCGCCCGATCACCACTATGCATCTTATATAGTTTTAAGTTAAGGCGATTAAAACGATTTGGTATAGAAACTAGTACTATCTGATGCGCGTCGTACAATTCTCCTGAGGCGGGTGAAACTGATCGGTAAAGTCAGTGTGCGAGCGGATTAACGCTGGAAGACGAAAAATACAAAAAAAAATACAAAATACAATGTATAATGTTTCGCGCTAACCTTCGGATAACCGAGCGTTGGGATAAACGGAGTCATGGCATGGTGGCCGTTTTTCCCCCCGGAAACAAATTCCCTGACTTTTCACTGACCAATTAAAAATTTTCCCTGATCAAATTTCTAACGACTTGTATAAAAAAAAAAAAATTAATGATGCAAATGAAAATGCTTAATTCGACTTTTTTGTTTTTCTAAATATTCTCAATTCTTTTTTAAAGGCTCCCTTTTATGTTTTTATATTTATTTATAGAAGTTTCAAGTTTCAAGTTTATTATTATTATTAAATTGGCTAAGTGCAAACTATTTACATATGTTCATTTCTGTCCGCAGAAGCTTTTTAGCTCTTAAACGCGGATATCACTCGTATGTTTTCATACATATGTCATTTGATCTTCAAGTACACATATCGCAAGGTTGATGGAGTAAAACTTCATGCATATAATATCTCAATCGGCGATAACAATTCCAATATAATAATTAATTCTATGAATTATGGCATTCCATAGAAGGTTCGGCGACAATTTACTTTTTCCCTGACCAACTTTGAAATTCCCTGACTTTTCCCGGTTTTCCCTGACCGCGGTCACCATGCATGGTTCAGATAATTGAGGGTTCGAATAATCGATGTTCTACTGTAGTCTATATAGTTGCCTATCCGAGGCTTGATCACTGATCTGTGCCGTTTTCCATCTATGCCCGATTAGCTACCAAACATAACTCACCAGCGTGCCCATCGCGTTGACTGAAATACGCGGACAGTAATGGGAGCGTGCGGTGTCTTTGTATACTTAAATGTGAACCGTGCATTTCCCGGCGAAATTGTAATGTCTCAACGTTTCGTCGCCCACCACTGTTTCAATTGACCCTTAATCGCACAGTACGACTTGGATTCACCGTTTTATTAGCTTCCGATAAAGAAAACTAACCGATTTTAGAAACGTCATCGCTCAACGACATTGATGTGTGTTATGCCGGATACAAATAGAATTTTTTTATCGAAGATGACATTAACAGACAGTAATTGGGTCGCTGTCAATAATTTGGCCCTTCACCGTTACTGTAACTTCCATCGGAAGTTAATTTTCAAAATGACGATGATGAAAAATCGGACGATCATTCGAGCCTTTCATGTCCGAACTGTGTCACATTCGTCACGTCGATAATACAATTTCTTTAAAAAAAAAAAAAAAAAAAAAAAAAAAATCACCAGTCGCAATAAAAAGAATTCTTAAAAACTTCGCCGACCCACTGCATTCAATATAAAGTTATTCGTATAATTTAATTTCGATTAAATGATACGAATAACTTTATATATAGTTTTTCGAAACTATATATAATTTGATTTGCCTCTAAACCATAGAAATGTTTTCAAAACGTCTTGATGCCCAAAACGTCAATTGGTTGAGAGAAAAAAGCAAAAAACAAAAAAACAATATAAATACCCATTGAGCATGAAACGAGTCTTTGGACTCGGCATTAAGCTAGCACGATAAGACAGACCGCGGCCGCTCGACAATCCTTCGTCTCATTTACGACATAAAACTCCGTACTATCTTATTACCGGATTATACTTTTCGATCAATAAATCGTGGAAAGAAAGTCGTGCGTCAGCGCCGCGAAGATATTGGAGGCGAGACGTTGGCACTCAGTGGGGGATAAGCGAGACCCACGACGAGCGAGGCCGCGGGCACGATGGATGCATCCAGATCTTACGAGCTTTGCTCCCATCGTATTGCTTATAAATAGAGTACGGAACGAAAAAAGAATCTCCACGAGTGCTTGCACGAATTTCTTGTCGGGACAAACGCTTTCGTATACAATGCGGGCATAATCGGCAAGCGTACATTTAATGCGTACACACACACGCACGCACACACATACATACATACATTGACATATACGCGCACACTCACACACACACACACACACACATGCGCCGAAGCTTTCGTCGTAGCAAACGTTACGATAGAGTCGCGCCAGATTGAACCGAGTCGCCCAAAGTGTCACGTTTCGTCGTGGCATTCGTACAACGAAAGTTCCCACAGGCTGAGGGTTCCCCCCCCTAATATCACGTGTCGGCACGGTCAATCGATAGCTATAGTGGAATGCACTGGCAAGTGTACGGCAGCCTTGTGTACTCTCGTCGCCCCGCTGGAATTCGATTCATTGTCCTCGCGAGGAATAATTAACCCAAGCGGGACGGCCGAACGGCGCGAGATTTTTCTCGATATAGGCCACTGTGTCGGCGTACGTCATTCCTCGCGGAGCCTCGTCATACAAAAAAAAAAAAAAAAAAAAAAAAAAAAACCGATGAAAAAAAGGTTCCCAGAAAGATGCGGGTCGACGATTGTTTTATAACTCGTCGCGCCGTGTCGTTTCTCCCCTACGTGATAAGCATGGAAAGTCAGGTTTAATCGACTACGGAACGAACCGCGCCGATGATAATACCCGACTTTTAATAGTTGTGCCAAGTCGAGAGTGAATAATACTGGGTCACCCGGAGAAATTCAATTGAGCCGACGTGCATAAGGGCGAGCACGTGCACTGAAAAAAGAAAAGAAAAGAAAAATTATATCAATGATTTGCGTAAAATTTTCTGGCGAGCTGCAAAAGAAAGATAAATGTTGTTTCGATTCTACTTTCGATTCGTGCAATTCCATACTGGACTGAGACGATAACATGTCACGTTGACGGTCTTGCGATCGTTGTTTCAATGTCATATGGAATTGTAAGAATCGGAGGTGGAATTTGAACAAGCATTTCTTTCTTCGGCAGCCTGCGAGCGAGATTTTTTTTTTTTTCGGTGTATATTTCCATTATCATGTACACATTTTTTGTTGACCGAAAGTGGTCAATTTCAAAGCAGTATGGGGAGAGGTGAGTCGCGCATGAGTAGTTCGCGATTGCTTCACTTTCGTCCCTTGGGATTTAACTTTCGTCCCTGGGGAGAAAAAGTTATAGTCTCACTTTTCATTGTTCGTCCCGCAAAGCTACCTATTCGGGCACTCGTTGCAAAAAGTATGATGTGGAACGAGAACCGAATTGGCAATTGCGACTCGTGCGATTGTCGCCCTAGTGAAGCGAGGGAAAAACTTCACATTCATCGCAATCGCCAACTTTTGGCCCTTATTGCAAAATATACTATTTTTAAGGCATTTCACATCGTTGCCAAATTAAGAGTGAAACCCAAGTTTGTGTTACACAAACTAATTAACAAGTTTATTCAAAGAAACAGAATGAATATGTCTTTATCAAACACTTCTGATTGCAGTTGTTAATGTCTGATAATGAGCGTAACTCTGAGACCAACATCTCTGTTCTCTAGTCGAGTTCAGACTCTCAATTTCCCGATCGCGATCCGTGAACTGCAAATTAATGCGTCTGCAGTAACTTCGATGTATCGAATGTTGGCTTGTTCGACACTTAAGTTGATTCTTTTGTCTGCCTATGCGATGTTAACGAAGATAATTTTTAAAGTCGTTTATACAAACTTTTACACATCTATTGATTATAGTTAATCGTTGTTTGTTTTGCAGCGGATGGCCTAAACCTAGAAAAACATTGATCGCAATGGATTTGCAAAAATATTAACTGTTTCGTGCTGATTTCCGAAAAGGTAAATATTCCTTCAGTTTTTTTTTTTTTTTTTCAAAGAATAATCCGTAATTTTTACTAGATCTTGATGTAACGCGGCCAATTTTCATCCTTGGAAGATCCTCTACGAATTCACCGTTTAGATATTCCATAGTATGTTCCATTTAAAAATTACAGCCTTTTGTTTAACCATCTACGAAATTCCTTCATAAAGAAAAAGCTATAATTTTCAAACGGAGGATACTGTCGAATATCTGGCCAGCGAATTCGTACAGCATCTTTTTCCAGAAAGAGAATGACCAATGACACATCAAAACCGAGCAAAAATTTGGGATTATTCTTTGAAGAAACAATTTACGTGTGTCTAGGTTAATGATATCTGCTGTAATACAAAAAAAGTTTGTACAAACGACTACAAAAATGTAGCACTCATTTGACTAGGGTGAAGCTCTCCAGCCGCCTCAAGCATTGTATACATTTTTTTCAGTGCGTCAAATAAAGTTTGCAGATACGATTACAAGTGTCAAATTGGATTTCTAATACTTAGATTCGGAATAAATGAAATATGCATAGAAGTGTCCGCCGACTGGGCGACGTGCCCGAGCATTGGTACGATAAATAAAGATACGTGCTCGCCTTAAGGGCGAGCACGTATTTCCATTGCGAGTGTCTTATCGTCCTAGAAAGTGCCCGAAAACAAGCAGTACCGTCGAAATATCGAACGTAAGTTAGCTTCTTCGACACTTCGGTCGATTCTTTTGTCAAACGAGAAAGAAGCTTTGTAGACTCGTCGTAGCTAGACTAAAGCAACTGACTGTACTAGTAGTTGAGCGTACACCAAGGTAAGTTCCACCTACACGCAGCGAACATCCAACACGCCGATAATACCCGACTCTTAATAGTTGTGCCAACTCGAGTGGAAATTAATGGGTCAGCCGGATTCAATCGAGCCTTTCTGCACAAGGGCGAGCACGTACTTCCTTTACTAGTGTTTTATTGTCCTAGTAGAGCCTCGGGCTCGATAACAACGAAGTACCTTCGATACATCGAATGTAAGGTAGCTTCTTCGACACTTCAGTTGATTCTCTTTTGTCAAACGAGAGGTGGACTAGAGTGATTCCAAAATATTTCGTGACATGTGGATTCCGGTTGCAATTGTCGGTTGCTTTTAATTGTTTTCGTTTTGCTTCCACAGCAAGGGTACACTGTAAAAAAAAAAAATTTGTTTGAAAATTACTGAACAGTATTGGAAGCTTTTTTACATAAACTGGGCTCTCCCTTATCGATTTACGAAAGGGTTTCTAATTTTTTTGCCACCGTATAAGTGCATTATGCTTGCCATTAGAGATCGAAGGACTGGACGTTGAATCCACAACGCATTAAACTACGAGACCAGTAGATCAACGAAAATAAATTTTTAATACGTGTCCACTTGCTCGGCCGATAAACCAATAAATACTGCGCATACGAGTGACGTGCATTTGCCGTAGCTCATGTGTAAGTCGACGCGAGTCCGAGCGTTTTTTAATCAGCTTGTTGTTTGTAGCGCGCAACAACGTACTAGCGTGCAACAATGTAAGGATACGAGAATATTTGCGCAATAGTTCGGACAGTAGAAACTTTATCCGAACCAGCGGAGGGTTCGAATAATCGAGGTTCGAATAGTCGAGGTTCGAATAATCGAGGTTCGAATAATCGAGGTTCGAATAGTCGAGGTTCGAATAATCGAGGTTCGAATAGTCGAGGTTCGAATAATCGAGGTTCGAATAGTCAACGTTCGAATAGTCGAGGTTCGAATAGTCGAGATTCGAGTAGTCGAGGTTCGAATAGTCGAGGTTCGAATAGTCGAGGTTCCAATAGTCGAGGTTTCAATAGTCGAGATTCGAATAGTCAAGGTTCCAATAATCGAGGTTCCAATAATCGAGGTTCCAATAATCGAGGTTCCAATAGTCGAGGTTCCAATAGTTGAGGTTCCAATAATCGAGGTTCCAACAATCGAGGTTCCAACAATCGAGGTTCCAATAATCGAGGTTCTACTCTATTAACAGAAGTCGCCTGAGAACATAAGAGATTTTCAGAACAATCCTCGATACTTAGATTTCGAAAAATCTGAAACTTTCGCGAAAAGTGCGAAAACCGATAAATTCAGAGGACCTTCCACAGAAACTTCTAATAAATGTTTCGGTGTACTTCAAGATAAATTCGAACACACAATATTCGAACACACAAAGAAAAATATTTTCACCATTGTCCTAACCGTCGAATGCCTCTCACTATCCGTCTGCAGTATCGTCCAATCGGCGTCAACCCAATACTCACAGTTTCGTAAGGTTAAAGATGTACGGGTTGAGTGATGGCGAATCGAGTGTCCGTCGCACGGACGAAAAGCCGGCACCCCGACATACGAGCGCGCGGGCGTCCTCGGTAATATTGCACGAACTATCGGGAGCGCCGGCGAATGCTCTCGTTGGCTCGGCCGTCGCGTACTCGTTGCCCCCAGCGGCGATGCCGGCGCGGTCCCGCAGCGTTAAGATCCCAAAGAGTGTGACAACTGCCAGCAGCCGAAACGTCGTGCACATGCTTCCTCTTCTTTGACCTCGTCGCCTTCCACGATTAATCGCGTGCGACGCGCGTTTTCATACGATATCGACACTAAAAAAAAAAAATAAAAAAAAAACAAACAAACAAAAACCGTCTATCGCACTGGTCTTAAAAAAAAAAAGAAAAAAAAAAACTCCTCGGGCATTCACCGATCGAAGCACGAGTCGCGTATGTTTTCACCTTTCTTCATTCCCGTCCTCCTCGTCTTCCTCTTCTTCTTCTTCTTCTTCTTGTTTCTCCCCTTGTTGCCGTTCATAAAAGCGGATTCGAGTACGGCCCGACTTTAAACGACAAACAGTGGCGAGCATCACACAGTTCAGCGGCGGCCTAACGTGTTTCCGTTGTGAAACGCGCCTCCGCGATTCCCCGTCGTGTAACACGAGCAATCGACTCACATACAGCAAGGATCCGGCAGATTGCATCGTCTCGACGGCGACGCGTGAAATCCGTCGGGAGAGACAACATTCTTCTATCGTCGAGGTGCAACGATCGCCGGTTAATAATAGTACGGAACAGGATGCGACCGCTCGGCATCACCCTCTCGAAACGAGGCGGGAAGGGTGGGAGGGGGGCTGCCGAGGAGGAGAAAAAAAAAAAATCTCCGTTAAGCCCGTGCACGAAAGTTTCGTTGCGGCGATTTTTTTGTACGTCGCTCTCGATACGAGAGAGAGAGATTTTCAGTCTCTTGAGAAAGAATAATAGTTGTAGAGCAGCAGAGTGACTCTAGGATGAACGGAATAGCAGTGACGCATGCCAGCTAGAGTGCTCGCACTCACTGTGGCCGATATAGGATTAGCCGAGCGGGAGGGGGTGAAGGGGCGGAGGGGAGGGGGCGGGTGGGTGTGGTGGGGGAGAGAGAGGGGTGGCCAGTTGCGGCGGCGTCAACATCCAGAGTCCCGGGGAACAAACAGGACGTCGGACCTTTTATTATTATTCGCCGCCCCGAGAAAGCCCCTCTCCTGTAGCCAAAATAAACAAAAATCACTGACACGATCGTTCGTTTGTTTGTTTGTCTGTTTTTTTTTTTGTTTTTTTGATTTCTTCCTCTCCTTTCTTTTGTTTCTTTTAATTGTCTTTTGATTCTATTTGATACACTGTATTGAGGTTCGCCCGCCCGTCAAGAGGAGCGTCGTTCCGCGAGTGTTCATGCTCGACTCGGTATCGAACTTTCACGTATTCAACGACGGCGCATTACTCAATTGAGTTACGTGAGGTAGAAAACTGATTTGCTTTTTTTCTCTCCTTCTCCTTTAACGGAGAGCGCGCGCGCCCCGCTCTAACAGTCGATTGCTCTCGATTTTTTTATTTTTTATTTTTTATTTTTTTTAACCGCTTTCGTTCTCGCGCGTCCTACCACACATCTATCTGCCGGTTCGTTTATCCCGCTGGCGGTGTAGGCGATCGGTTGCTCCCTTCTCCGTGCGGCGACCGGCGCTGACGCACGTCCCAACTGCCCGTACGAGATCCTACGACGGCTCGGCTTTTCCTGCCTCCGATTACGCTGTCGGGCCCTCACCACCGCGATCGCCGAGGCTATCGCGTTCAATTTACGACCGTGCGGCCCTGCTCTCCTGTGCTCCGCGGCACAAACGTCGACCCACCACTGCTGCGGCCCGGCTCTCAGGCCGCGCGTATCCACCGTCGCTGACCAACTTGGATCTCCCCTCCGAGAGGCGAACGCTCCGAGAGCCTCGTATAACCTCATAACGCAGCGCGATGCCGCGCGCCGCCTCGTTGCGGGTGGCGCGCGCTCGCCTTTGTGCAACTCTCCTCGGCACTCTCCCAACGTCTCTCTTGCTCCGTATATGACGTCATTGATTTCCCTTTTTGGTTGAGCGTCGACACCCCTTCGGCGGAATAGCGACGATGCCTCCTCTGAACACTTATCAATAGCCTATGTCCACCGAATGCAAACAGATTTTTTTTTCGACATGTATATTTGTAATATATAATTTTACTTGTTTGTTTATTTATTTGTTTTCGATTGTAAATATTATTGATGAACGATAAATTCCGATTTTTTTTTTTTTGTTTCGTTCTTCTCGTTGCGGATGACCGATCGTCTTCGTGCAATTCTACTCGCGCTCTCCCCCCCCCCCTCCTCCGCTTTTGCTACGTATGACGTCATTGATTTCCCTTTTTCGCGGAGCGTCGACACCCCCCTCCGCGGAATCGCGACGATATCCTCTGTACGCTTATCAATAGCGGTCTACCGAATGCAAATATTTTTTCGACATATATGTAATACACATATAACTTTACTTATTTATTTATTTGTTTTCGATTATAGATATTATCGATAAATGATAAATTTCGATTTTTTGTTGTTGTTTTTCTCGTTGCGGGTGGCGGGTCGCCTTTGTGCAATTCTCCTCGCGCTCTCCACGGCTCTTTTGCTCCGTATATGACGTCATTGATTTCCCCTTTTCGCGGAGCGTCGACACCCCCTCGGCGGAATCGTGCCGATGCCTCTGCACACTTATCAATCGCTATCTACCAACTGGTAACATTTTATTCACATACACACATACAGACACACACACGCGCGCGCGCGCACACACACACACACACACGCGCGCGCGCGCAAATTTTTTTACAATTAAATGTCGTTTTTTCATTTAGATTTATTTATTTTTCTTCGATTATAAATATTATAGACAAACGATAAATCTCCGATATTTGTTTTCGCTTTTCGTTTATTCGTACATTGTTATACACAAGATTAATGGCACCGATGGAATCGATGGGGATAGCAGTCGTGGTTAACGAATTAGTGGACGAATAGAATTTTTTCAAAAAATATTCTAATCGTAATTGTGTTTAAACAAAGTACGCGTCCAACTGTGCCATCTTGTCTTTCGGAGGGCGTGGTTTGCCTCGCGTCCGAGCTTTCGCGTGGCCTCGACCTCGGCTCGTCACGGGTTTCGAGGCGACGGCCCGATGTTTCTCGACGAGTCGCACGAAAGCCGGGGTGCAGAAGACGCAGCCGGTCATGTCGGTTGCCTCGTCCGGAAGTTTGGTCTTGTCCTGTAAAAAAAAAAAAAATATATCATTCGAGCGGTTGAACATTTGTGCGCGTCGTCGGGTGCGATCGAGGCGTAGCCACTTCATGCCCGCTCAGCCCGCGCTCGGTCGGTAACGAAAAATGTAATAAACTTTATTCAATGATGCCGAAGACTTCCGGTCAGAAGATCTTAAATTCTTAGTTGCAACGGACATCAATGCACATTCATGTAGGAATTTTGCTTTTGAACGTTAACGGTCAGAGCATGATTGAGAAAAAAAAAAAGAATTACAGTTTTTATTACCGGCCGCGGTATCGCGCATCGGTATTAACGGACGGGCTAAAATAAACTTACCGGTTTGTACTCGACGGCGACGAGCTGGGCGCCGCAGTCGCAGATCTCCGTGTCGACGCTAACCTTGTGAGCGTTCTCGAACAAATTAATTATTACGTCGCACCGGTTACAACCCAGTTTCCACTTTGGCGCGACCGAGGGATCCAAAACTAATATTCCCGTCTCGCATTCCAAACAGCTGCACAATCCGTTGGAATTCAGTCCGTGAGCGCACGTCGGATGTGTGCACGAGTTGCAGCCGGTGTTTCCCTTTTTCATGTCTCTGAGGAAGATAGTCCATCGAGGTTTTAAAAAATTAATAAATATCGGAGAGACGTGTCGGAAGATAATGGCAAATGGCAATATATATACTAGCAGTTATGTTGGCTCGCGCGTTCGCGGTATCTCTGTAAGTAACTGTGAGTATATATGAGTATCCGTGTGTGTATGTGTGGGTTGTGAATATTCGTGTGAGCTTCTGTGAGAATTCGTGCGTACCTAAGAGTATCTCTGAGTTTCGCGTGAGTATTCGTGAGTATTTATGAGTATCCATGTAAGTATTGATGTAAGTATTGATGTGAGTATTGATGCGAGTATGGATGTGAGTATTGGTGTGAGCATTGGTGTAAGTACTGGTGTGAGTATGCGTATGGGTATCGGTGTGAGTGTCGAATCAACATGAATTTTATTATTATGTAGAAGATATATCGAGAAGATACCTGAACGGAGGATTGTTGAAGCAATATGGACAAAATATGTAACTTTTGCCACGACTTCCCGTCGACCACGACGACAATTCAAAATCGTCCAGGGGACACTTGAGCTCCTTGTAAATTCGAATATTTCCATTTTGGGGTAGATTGTACGTCTCGTTGCAGTGGGCGCAGTAAAGTCTCGACGGTTTCGGCTGTATGTACTTCATGTATCGTCGACACTTGCCACAGCTGCATAAAAAAATTATGAGAGCATTTTTACACCATCCGCAGTTTCGTTTAAACGCATGTGAAGCACTGCGGCCGGTAATGAAAACTGTAATCCACTTTTTTCACAGGCGGTGCCATGCGCGAACAAGTGGGAGGTCCTATAGAAAGCGGCTACAACACGTCAACTTGCGATGAGACTTTTCTATTGATCGTATACGTCAATACCCAGAAAAAAGTTCATTACAGCTTTCGATACCGACTGAGACTGTTTCACTTAATTTTAATATGAAATCAAACGATTGCGAGTGCCAGAGAGAAAGACAGAGAGAGAGCTGCAATTTTTCATTGAACTTCTTTCAATGGTGCTCATTTTTTTTTTTGGAAAAATGCAAATTTGCACTATATACGATTACAGTGCGCATCCGTCTCAAATTTACATTTTTCTCAGTAAAATTCACACCATTGAAGAAAAGTTCATTACAGTCTTCGACACCGACTGAGTCTGTTTCACTTCGTCCCAAGAGTCCGCCGAGAATCGAGTCATTACCGTGAGTGAGCTTTTCCCGATGCAGATAACGGCGAGAAGGAAACCTCGAAGAGCTGATCCATCGCATCGATGTTCTGAACGAAATAATGAAACTTTTGCTTGAATATCTCGATAGCGTGCTGAAGAACAGCATCGAAGTCCGCTCGGCCCTGAGCGATGAGATTCAGCTGCTCCTCCACGGCGGATCTCATGGTCGGCAGGACTAATTCAGAGTCTATCTGTGAACAATTGAGACGGGGATGCATTTTTTTTGTATCGGCCGCATTAACGAAGGTCGTTGTTCGACGAACGTCTGGTTACCTTCTGATATCCGTGGACGAGAACTATACCGAGCGAGGTGGGGACTAACTTTCTACCCGGCACGATTGTCACATAATTTCTCGTGCCTATGTTGTTAATGTGCACCGGTATGGAGGCGTCCGTCCCGATACCGTGTTTCTCCATCAGGGTTATCAATTCCGACTCCGTCAAATAATCGGGCGGTTGTGTGAAACACTCGAGCAATTTTGCCTGCGAGTTAAACATAAATTTTCCTTTTATAATTATTAAATATAAATATATTAAATATAAATTTTCCTAAGGTCTTCCTTTTATAATTAAGTCTATCTCTTATATTTATAGTCATATGTATCTGACGTTATTTTTTAACGAAGTATTACTCGGGATTGTGTAATCGCGAGTAATATTGTTACGTCGTATTGGTAAGTTATGTAGTATTGTGCATTCAAATTTTATATGCCTCGTGTTTTCGATTCACAACATGAGTTCTGTGTAAAGGAGTTACTCCGTCAATAAAAATATATAAGTAAAATAAAATAAAATAAAAATTAAGGAAACTTGAACGATCTGTTCGCTGCCCCACCGCCGCGACCGGTGATTGGTTGATTTGCTAAATTGTGCTCTTCTTGCTTTCGACATAGTCTGACGTTATTTGATTTTGTTATATTTTATGTCATTTTTGCCAGATTTTCTATATCTTTCTATACATTCTATACTTTTATTTGCATTTTGCTTACGGCTTATCCCGCAATGTTTGTTACCTTAAGGGGAAGTCAAAGAGCTGTGCGTGCGAGAGAGATAGTAGCAATTTTCAAATTAATTTCATTCAATGGTGCCAATATTTTGAGAGAAAAAATGAAGTCGAGTCGGATGCGAAATTACCGTGCGCACACAGCTCGAATTTGCTTTTTCCTCAAAAAAAATTAGCACCCTTAAGAAAAGTTCATTACAGTTTTCATTACCCACCGCGATATTTCAC
The DNA here is from genome assembly GCA_963922035.1 of Amblyjoppa proteus. Classification (NCBI taxonomy): domain Eukaryota; kingdom Metazoa; phylum Arthropoda; class Insecta; order Hymenoptera; family Ichneumonidae; genus Amblyjoppa; species Amblyjoppa proteus. Next base: position 7,159,792 of record OY998232.1, read on the forward strand.
TTCCCCTTAAGGGACTAAGGCCCCAAAACGCCTAATCAGCGGATCTGTCTATCTATCATGCAAGATTTAATGGGAGGTACCTCGTGTATCTTCACTACGTCGTTGACATTGAACTTCGGAAGGGAATCATTCGCCCCCATGGACTGCCAGGTCAATAGACTCGTGTATCCTGGATCTATGAGGTTGTTACCGGTGATCGTAAAAGTTTCGATTCCTATTTCAAATTTTACCGTCGTACTGAGGTACTTGCAGTCTCGTGCGACCTGCGAAGAATAATCAATAAAGTACAAGTACTATATTATACTGTTTGTGTCGCGAATTAAAGTGTGAGTTCTTTCGCTCCGTTGATTTTACCGTGGCGATGAAATGTCTGGTAATATAATCGTAGAGCCTCCACGCGTCGCTCTCCAATTCCTCTCTGGAGGCCGGTTTCATCGGTGTTATCGGCGGGTGATCTCCGGCGTCGTGACCGCCTCGCGGTCTGTTCATACCGCTCGCCAGGATCTCTCGAACTTCCTCGCCCCATTCCCGGCTATGCTGCTGCTGCCTCAACGTTGCTCTGTTCTCGAAGGGACGACACGTTAGTTAGTCTTTAAAAATTGCACATAGCGTTCTTTACGCGAAAGTTCGCTAATCGATTTTTGGCTTCCTCGTAAGAGGAAGCTATGCACAAAATTGTAATAAATGAGGTAGCTATGTGCAAATTTCTTTGAACCTTTTTTGCAGCGCTAAAAAATGTCTCCATTTCGTGAAGTTGAAACGGTCAAAAGTTACCGCAAAATTTATTGTAGATAATTGCTAATTGAAATTTGCGTAATTCGTTGTTTTGAGAGGCTATGTTAAACAATTTTTCACCGCTGATTAAAAATCTGTAAATCATTTTACTCTTAGCGTGACATTTGATTTAGAAATTCGTGTTAGACGTAAAAAAAAGGACACAAATTTTCCGAAAAAATCGACATTTCCAGATCTTGTAAAATTTAAACGTTTAGATCCATAATACAAATTTAGTACCAAACATTGTAATAGTGTTAGTCCATTCCCATACCAAATTTAGGCTCGATACCTTCATGTTTACTCGAATTGAATCGTTTTTAGTCATTTTTGAAAAAAAAAAAAGTCATTCCCATAAAATTGGACCGCTTGGATAAATTTCTACCAAACTCAATATCAAAGATCTTTCATTCAAATATTATATTTGCGTGCGGTTTTAGCCCAAAATTTACACAAATTAGAGCTACTACAGAGAATTTTCAAACAATTTAAAATCGCGAAAAATCTCCGTTTGGCCCTCAACTTTTCAAAAAAACTGCCCTGAACGAAGCAATTTAATCATTCTACTAGTGTATCAAATTTCAATTCGCCGTCTCAAACCGTTCCTGAGTTATAGCCGTTTTGAACGATGTAAATCGGTCTCGCACACACACACACACACATCCGGATGCCAGCTGAAAACCGCATTTCTCGACGTTTTAAACTATTTTAAGGTAGTACTTGCGGACAGTCCGACTTCACATGAGTTCAGAGAGAATTGCAAACACTTCTCGATGGAACAGAAATCTGAAAAAATAAAGCATACGGAAGGTGCTGAAAAGATTGATTTAGCATAATAATAATTCCAAAATGTTATTAACAAATTAACGAAACAAAAGTTTTTAACAAATCCACCGGCAACCTAACTTTTTGTTCACGTGACAATGATTTGTCAATCTTTTTCAATACGTATGAATTTTTTCAGCATTTTCAAAAATTACACAACATTCTGAACAAATTCATACGCATTTATAAAAATTAACAAATCGTTGTCATAAAAAAAGTTAGGTAACCGGGTGATTTGTCGAACAATTTTTTTTCATTAGTTCGTTATCAACATTTTGGTATTATTATTATCCAAAATCAAACTTTTCATCATCTTCCATATGTTTGATTTTATTCCGATTTTTATCCCATTGAGAAGTGCAATTCTCGCAATTCTCTCTCAATTCTCTTCGAACTCACATGAACTCGGACCGTACGCAAGTACTACCTTGAGTAATCTAACATCAAAATATCGAATATATTTTTTGACGACAACACAGCTTCGTCCATGAGGAAGCAAAAAACCCACCTCGCAGCAGTTCGTCGTAGAAGCAGTTTTTTCATTAGAAATCACGAAAGAAAAAAGACTTACTGTAAATCAAAATTAGGCGGATAAGATGTCGTCTCCGTCCGGGGATAACTTATGTAGCCCTGAATGTAGAGACGCTCGGCGATCTGCATCGCGTGGTGGGGCCCCATTCCGAGGCCCGAACTAGATATCCTCATTAATTCGATGGTATTTAGCGCGATCGGTCTGGGCTTCGTTTTTTCTGTACTCTTTACGCTCGATACCCTGCTCCGAGGAATTAACAATCTCTATCAGCCATTGCGACAATTAAAATTTATCGTGGACTCACCGCGCCTCCTCGTATTCCTTTACGTGACTCAAAAATACGTTCGCTATTTCCTTGTCGAACGACCGACTGCGGGACCAGCTTGTAACGAACTCTTGGCCTTCCAGAGTTTTCATGGTGACCTGAAGGACCCAGTAAGGCTCCGGTTTGAAAGTCTGTATCTCGTCGTGCCTCTGAACACAAAAGCCCAGAGTTGGCGTTTGGCAGGGACCGTACGATATCAGGGACGCATCCAGGTCGCCGTATTTTCCCTACGAACAAGGCGTCGATATATATATCACATCGCTTATGCGGTATACAGTACACGATCAAAAAGGTTTTTACTTTTAACAAACATTTCTTGTCCGAAACGGATCGTAAATTTTATTTTTGTTCTTCGTTTTATTTTTGTTTTATTATTATTTTCTCCTAGAGGAAACTTTGTTATGGTGAAAAAAAAATTCGAGATTTTAATTAAAACATGTTCGGAATGTTCTAGAACATCGAAAAATCACATTTAGAAACGCGAAAAATTCAAACCGATATAAGTTGAGAATGCCTCGACTGATCAAGCTGGAATTTCGCATACTGCATTTGTGGTGAATAGTCATTGTTTTTTCAAAATTTTATTGAAAAATTTTCAGTTGTTTGTACACCATTTTTTATTTCTTCGAAAAAGTCTGTGTGCAGTCTAGCTCTTACAATTTTTTTAGTTATCTGGCTAAAAACGCGTACACATATGGACTATGATCGCCCGATGATCCCATTTCGGTAGAGTCAATCGAACCGTTTAAATTTGTTGCCATTTTGAATTTGTTTAATTTCACGAAAAATAAGTAGTTTACTTTAGATGTAATTTTTCTCATTAAATATTCATTCATGAAGAAAATAACTAGTGGAAACAGTCTGGTAGAATTAAAATTCACTTATGGGATTGGCTGTTGACTAGAAAGTTTCGAATTAACTACAATTTTGCCACTAGCTCAGGCTCGTTTCAGTCAGTTCTCAGTCCCGGTGGAAAGTTTACTGTAAACTTTGGTGTCTCGATAAATGTTTGAACGGAAAATCCTTTTTTACCGTGCATAGTACAGAGGAGTATTGAAGGGCTTGTACTTGCTTGGAAGAATCTTGTTTGATATCGCGTGAAGGCGCAGCCTATTCGCAGATCGAGCTCTTGACGCGCGTCGACGCTGAGCGCCTCGTTTTCATTAGGTTTTCCAAGATTCGCGAGCGCAGCTTTTATGTCCTTTTCCGTGATGGCCGAGAATTTTGCTCTCCAAATGTCCTGAAAACACGCAAATAGCCTGACTAACGTTGGCTCTTCGACGTCGACCTGTACCAAATTCGCCGCTACGACGAGATACCTTCGGACTGAGTTTTCGGGTCATGCCTTGCTCAACCGCCCGGATAACTTCGAAGCAGATGTTCTCGCCTTCTTTGTCGCAATCCAGCCACAATACGAGGTAATTACAGTGAGCGCCTTCCTTACCCAGAAACGCCGGTATCCTGAGTTTGGGAGTAGCTTCCTTCTTCTCCGTCGGACAGGAGAAGAGTTCGGCCTGAGAATAAAAATAATATTTATTAATATAATTTACGGAGCACCTCACAACGGAAATACAGAAGGCAGTGTATAGGATAGATAATTTGGTATTAAATAGCGACTGTCTCGAAAACACTCTGTCGAAGCAATTAGCAAAGGAACTGCGACTGTGGCCGACTCGCAACGTTTCTTTACAACGTGCGCGAATGTGAAAACTCGCATTCGCGCACGTCGTAAAGAAACCACGGACAACCTGCGGCCGAAAGCTGGCAGTTTCTTTGAGCTCCAATGTTAACGTGGACAGCGTGGCACCACTTACAACAGCGTACTCTAGTGCAAGGGTGGTGAGGCCTCAGATTGACACACTGGGACCCAGGAGTTTAAACCCTTGACAATATCAATGGATTTTTCTATGCGCTTTCCTGTGACCCTCAGGTGGTTCTGATTCCGCATTTAAAAATCCTCCTTCCAATGCCAACTATGACGCTCGGACGTTTTGCCAATTAAATTCGTTTGATCATTAACATTTAAAATGTTTTTCCAAAATGAAAAAAAAAAACTGCCACTTAATAGCAACAAAATGTAAGCAGACAATATGAGGAAAGTCGAAATATACACTGTATGTGAACATAAAAAGTATAAACTGTATATGAAGGAAATTAACAGTATATACTGTATATGAAGAAGATGAACAGTGTACACTGTATATGTAGAAGATGAACAGTATATATTGTATATGAAAAAGATGGACGGTACACTGTACGCGAAGAAGATGAACAGTATACACTGTATATGAAGATGAACACTATACCCTAGCAAGCTACCGATCTAAGAAAATGTTTACACTCAGCAGGAATAAAACTCTAGACTCCCAGTCACTGGCAATACTGGACCAATATGCCAGCCACTCGACCAACGAAAGAACGACTGAGAATATGTACATTGTCTCAGATATGTTCAATATTTAATTGAATAAAACTTGAGATTCATTATCCCCGTAGCCACCTGATGAAAAGTTGAGAAAATGCGTCAGCGGCTATCCAATTTTCAAAATATGTAACCAAAAGAATCATGAAAATATCCGTAAGTGTAAGAGGCAATGGTAGAGAGTTTTTAAATGCCTTGTGTAAAAGGAAAAAGAAAAAAAAATAAAAACTTGCTCTCCGCTACTTACGGGATCGACCTTACCCCAGTTGTTGTATTTTCCTATAAAGTCCAAGCTCATAACGTGTCCGCATACGGAGGTCATCTTGAAACTGACCATTTCGGACATGAACGGACCGACCCATTCGTGAACCAAGCAGGAACCGTTCGAGCCTGAAATGTTTAATCGGGTTATTCGATTGCGAACGAGAGATTCACGAGCGATCGTTGTACTCGCGTCAGTGCCGACCGGCGTCTGTCGATTAACCTACCTTTCCTCGTCGTGCACTGTCCGTTACTCAGTATGTTCGCGAGCGAACCGGCCAGAGATGGCTTCTCAGCCACCATGAGAGCCGTTTTCATCCTTCGCGTCTGTTTCTCTTTCTTTCCTCTTATATGTACAATTAAAAAGCAGAAAAACTTATATCCTCGATACTTCGAGGGGGCGCGAATGACAAATTATTATATTCGCGGCGGCCATTTTTCTTTTTACTTTGCGTTGCGCGACGCGCATGCGCAGTCGCTGTTCCGCGCGCCGCACACCTTGTGTGTTTGGCAACCCTCTTTTCTCCACAATCTCAATTCTCCACATCAGTTTCATCAGTCTCTGACACGCACGATCTTACACACTCCCTTCACTACACGCAGTGGTTCTCCACTTTGACTTCGCTGCACGACCGGACAGTGTGCAAAAAGGAGTGCAGAGAATCACTGCGTGAAGTAGTGTGTAGAATCGCGCGAGTACAGAGACTTGATGTGTAGAATTGACATTATGGAGAACAGAGTTGCGCAGAAAAGAGGGCTTGCCGTGCCGTTTCGATATTATCCGCAACGGCCGCAAGTCGTCGGTAGCTCTGAAGCTACAGTAGTTCTCCATTCACGACACTCTGTCGGTGACGAAGATCGGCCGCGGAGGGGGGCGCTACGCGCGGCTCAGAGGGGTCCATTTAGTTTCGCATCGCGTTTCGCGAGTTGCAAGCACACGCGCACATCTGTCGTGTGTGCGCCCTCACGTACACACCATCGGTCGACTGACAAATTAATTCGTCTACTCTCGTGCCGATTTCAGTCTCGAACGAAACGTCGTCGAGCGCACGGGAGGAGCGTCACAGAGGAGCGAGGTCACGCGTTTCGACGGCGCGCCACCGCTGTCACAGTGTCAAATGAGTTCCAGCGATAAAGCCCCGTCGAATTATCAGCGCTTCGACGATGAAGTTAATCCGAATTACAGGGCGGACAGTTCTTACGGTACCAGTCCAAGTGAGTTGCAATACCGACGATGAGAGCGCGCGCGCGCGCGCACGCCGTTACACGTCCCAGCGTTACTCTTTTAACGTGCAATAAAAAAAAAATAATAATAAAAAAAAAATTACCGACAGTACCGCGGTCGTGAAAAATTTAAGCAACGAGAAATAGAGAGACAAAAGAGCGTTTCGCAACGACGTAATTTTTGCCGAACACCGACGATCGCCGAGTGCACTGACCGAGGTCCTTAACACAAAAACCATCTATCTCGCTCCTACAATATCTTCCTGCGATGTTATCTTGTTTATTTTTTTATCAATCAAAAACTCTTGCAATGACGCACGAACCGCTGGTAATACCTGCATCCGATGTACCCAGAGGCCGCGTATCCTTTCGCGTATCTGCCGACCTCGCGCTCATCGCGCGAGTCTAATTTGACGATGATTTCTTGATAATTAACGATCGTCCCCCCCCTCCTCGCCCCGCTCTCTCTGTCTCTCTCTCGTGAGTATAGTGCTGCGAGCGATTGTTTTACGTGCACGATTTATTCGTGTGCAAGCTAATTATTATTAACACTGGCTTGACGAAGCCTCGTGTAGTTTGCACTCGACATGACAACTTATATTTTTTCGTTATTTATCTATATTATGCGCTTTACTTATACTCTGTTCATAATTACTTGGAATTATTGTTGCGTATAATTAATGCAAGTTCGCTTGTGATACTTTTTTTTTCTTTGCAGTAGCAAACAATACTTTTTTATATTCGCGTCTTTTTTTTTTTCAGTAATTAAATTTTATTATGTAGGCGTAAATTTTAAGCGTAATACTAAACACTGCCGCAACAGACGAATTTGCTTAAGAATCTCGATAGTTTGAGCAACGGAGCATATTTGCTTCTGTCGACAGGTCTTTGCATAATCTTGGAAGATGTATCATAATTTATTGTAAGGGATTTTTGCCGGAGAATTTAAAGAATTTTGCGCGGCAATATTGTTTTATTTATTTTTTGACTAGTATGAGATTTATATTTATGTTACTCGGTGGATAAAAGGCGATTTCATGCTCGCTTTGCTTCTATAAAAACTTCATTTTCACATCTTGTTAAATAAAATTTTGTACGATACTCGTGCGAAAAAATGATTTCTTCACTTGTGCGATTGCGAGTCTTGCCTTCGGCTCGTGCCATAAACTCTCACTCGGCAGAAAAAGTTCTTTCATACTAATATCGTAATGTACTATTGTGTTACCCTATCCGATTATGATTACAATTATTCGTGCTCGAGCCGACTATTATTACGAATGTCTTAACGAAGGTTCACGTACTTTGCACTTTGAAATCCTATTTTTGTTTTTGTTATATATATAATGCGCTTTACTTATATTCCATTGATAGCGCAGTGCGAATAATTAATTCAACGGCACGAGCCTCGACTGGAAGTGTTTCGTTCGCTTGTGACTTTTTTTTCCTTCGTCGCAGTAGCAGACAAAAAGTTTTTATGTTTGTGTAATTTTTTTTTCTTTTTTTCTTGCTGATAATTATTATTATTTTTTTTATGTATGACTGAATTTTAATCATATTATCAAAAACAGCCAAAGCGAAGATACAAAATGTGCTTCAGAATCTTAAAAACTGGCGCGACGTAGCATATTTGCTTCTCTCGCCAGGCCTTTGCCATAATCTGATAAGATGTATCATAATTTTTGTAAGACGGCTCAGGGTTTTTTACCGAAGAATTTTTGGAATTTCATGCAGAAATGTTATTTCATTTATTTGCGCTATCATATGAAATTTATGTATACGCAATAAAATGAATATGAATACCGGATCATACCTGTACCGGCTATCACCTATTTATTTATTTAGGTGACGAACCCTTTTATATTTGCAGTTTTTACAGTTCAGATAAAATTTCATAGACCATAGCTTGTAGCATGTTTAACGGTATATAATATAAAAAAAAATTGTTCTTATTATTCATGATTTTTACATTATTTCTCTTTTTCGTAAACTTTTTTCGAGATTGCACTATGACTCGAAAATTATAATTGTAAAAAAAATGTTTTTTTTTTTGTCAATAAACAAATTAATAAATTATCTGCTGTGTATATGTCTCGCACGATTCGCATATCGGTGCGATACCTTGATATTAAACAATTCATATTTTTAAAAATAATTATGCAGCGCACGTTAGGCTACTTTTTTTTTTTTTGTTCCCCGTCCATTCCGATTAACACGGATCCAGGAGGTGGTTGGCTACGCTGTCTCGCACGCTTCTCTATACCCTTCGCATGCTTTCAATTTTTTTCTAGAATATGGATCTATGTTGTCTTGCGCTTCCTCAGACAGCCATGTGAGAATGTCGCCGAGGGAGGATGCGACTCCGAATGAGCTGAGCCACAGAACTGGCATGCGAGGAGCCGAGGGAGAGGTCATCTCTGAGACGGCAGCCTTCGCCAGGCAATCATCGATGCTGGACGCCGACATGCACTGGGAGATGAATTATCACGAGGCGGCAATTTTTCTGGAGGTAGAGATACGCTCCGTTGTAATTTTGTGGTCTGTGGAAAAATGTTGCTGGCGGATCATTCGAATAAAGAGTCTTATTCGAATAATCCGTGCAACGAGACATTGAAAACATATTTTCAAAAAATATATAAAATATAAAATATAAAATATAATATATATACAATTTATTTTCAACGAATACTAAATTTCACAACATTCTTACCACAGTAAAAACTTTGTGAAATTTAGTTTTTTTTTTCTTTTTCGTAATAAAGCGATATGCTGGATATTTTTTTTTTTTCATAAAAAATATGAATAATTAACATTAAAAATACATTAAAAACGATGCGATCGTTTGTAAATTTTTTGTTTTGTTATAAAGCGATATTTAGGTTTTTTTTTTTTTGCCACGAGACGGTGGTACATTTTTTTCATTTGAAATATTAATAATTAACGGGGTAACCCGTATTTTTTTTTACGTCTTATCGGTGGGCGTCGCAATTTTCATGCGAACTGGAAAAACCAAATGTGGATTCTCTTCAGTAGGGTACAATTTCTCAGTCGTCATAGGAATTTTTTGAAATTCGAAGAAATTAATTTTTTCTAACACATTGCGATTCAGCTCATTTCTTCAGTGATTTTTATTTCACTAAAAAAATCGTCTGAGCATAAAAAAAGTTGCTGATTAAAGAACACTATGACGGCTAGATGGATAATCAAGCCGTGCGTATGTCGTAAAAATTTGAAAATTCATCGGAATAGCCGATAAATCGACTTATCGATTTATCGATAAAAAAAAAAAAAAAGAATTCTCGGCGGGGTTGATTCTTTTTTTAAGTTTTAGGTCGAGGTAACGTGTAGCTAAAGCAAAGTGCTAATCCCCGTGTACTCAATTAATTGGATATTTAAATATCATTAAAGTAGGCTGTCGCCGCAAGTCGGCGAACGACTTTTCGTAGAGTACAATATTTCGCGTAGTCGTTTCGCGTCGTTTATAAAAAATTCGCCTACAAAAAATTGGGACGTTATCTTTCAGGAAGGCAGAAACAACGAGAAGTTTGACTCTCATCCCCGACATCCGGACGATCTGCCCGCTTATCTTCTGGTGCACAACAGCTGGTACTACGGACTCGATCTCTTCACATCCTTGCTACTGCTGGCCTTGGCTTTCGTCGAGGAGCCGGCAGTGCCGCTTTTCCAAGTAATTCGTAAAAATAAAAATGTATTTTCATTATTGGATTTCAATTGTTTTATCGATGAAACCGCAATCGATTATTCTAAAAGGCATACGATAAATTATGAAATTATGAGTTGGGGAATATTTTTAAATACGATTATTAAATTACAGGTACCAGTCTGGGCGCATGGATCCATCGAGCTTCTGGCCTTAATAACCATCGGCATCGAGCTGGCGCTCAAGTTACGGTGGATCGGTTGGGGAACGATTCTTAAGCACAAGCGTACGATGCTCAAGGTGCGACATATTTTTCCATTCCTATTCGACTGTTTGTTCGGTCGCCAAAGCACTAACTAATGCATTTAAATCCATGTGCAAAATATCGCTGATCCACGAAGCGACACAGTTACGACAGACAATAATGCCGGGTTCGCGCCGATACCGGCCGCGCCCGGAGCGGACCAGATATAACTGGATGCGCTTAGAGCCATCGAGCCCCATTTGAGCCGATGTTAAGCGTTCGCGACACAGATTCACTCCGCAAACATCATGGAAACAGTAAATTGTCGCCGAACCTTCTATAATAAGTAAATAAAAATGACATAAAAGGAAGTGTTGAAAAAAAAAATGAAAACATTTTGGGGGAAACAAAAAATTGGACATTAGTACAATAATTAGGCATTTTCATTCGCATCATTAATTTTTTTTAATAGAAGTCGTTAGAAGTTTGGTCTGGGATATTTATTTTCGGGGGAAAACGGTCATCGTGAATGAGCATCTTCTCGAAGATGGGGGATCGAGAATAAAATTTAATATTATTATAATTATAAAAATATAATAATTTGTTGCAGTGTATAACACTGGCGATTATGTTCGTGGAAGCTACGACGGTGCTCGTACGTCAGTCGTCCCACGTCAGAGTCACCAGGGCGCTGAGACCGATATTTTTGGTAGACACGAAATACTGCGGTGGGGTCAGAAGATTTATAAGGCAAATACTGCAGACCCTGCCGCCGATCTTGGACATGCTCGGGCTCCTTCTGTTTTTCATAACTACGTACATGGTACTCGGTTTCTACATGTTCGCCGAGACGAACAGAAATTTTAAAACGCTGCAGGACAGCTTCGTCAGCCTTTTCGTTCTTCTCACCACGGCCAAGTAAATAATTCGATTGTATTACACACATAGCACGGAAATATTTTTGAAAGGTTTCAATAATGTTTCTCTGCAATATTGAAAATATTTTATGAATATTAAAAAAAATATTTGTGAAATGTTTTTAAAACATTTTGAATTTTTTTTTTCTTCCGTCATAATTCTTACATTGCAAGTTTCATAAATGTTTCGTTGAAATGTTTAAAAAACAATATCAGCGAAGTGTGATTTCAGCGCCAATCCAAACTGCATACAGAGATCCGCATAAACACGGAACATTCGTATAAATATTTCGGTGAATCATTGAAATAAAAAATATTTCAAAGTATTTCTTCTCTACGTTTCAAAAACACTTCACATGTGTCGACCGATTAAGTATGCTTCTGAAATATTTAAGAAACATTTCCTTGGAATATTTTGATAGAACATTTCAAAATATTGTTTTCATATATATCAGATACATATATATTATCATAACAGACTATATAACTTTAAAACTTCCTTTCTGTAAATATTATTAATAATAATAATAATAATAATAATAGTAATAATAATATTAATACTAATATATTTTAGAACTATTCCGTAAGATTTGAAAGATTGAAAATATTTTTAAAGTGATTTAAAAATTTTTCGTGCTATATGAGTATTTTAAATGTATTTATTTGTATTATCTAACGAACGTGTATTCATGATATTGGACGTTTTTTTTCAGTTTTCCGGACGTTATGATGCCGTCGTTCTCGAGAAGCAAATGGTACGCCATATACTTCGTATCTTACCTGTGCATGATGCTGTACGTGATGATGAATCTCATGCTGGCCGTGGTCAACGAGACCTTCACATCGGCCGAACGTGATAAATTCAAAAAGCTTTATCTTCACAAGAGGCGAGCCTGCCAGCACGCCTTCAAGCTTTTGGTTTCCAAACAGAATCCTGACAAAATGCGCTTTCGCCAGTTCGAGGGGTTGATGCGTTATTACGCTCCGCAGAAAGGTACGCCGTACGAAAGGCTCTTGCGTTACTTTGCATTACTTTGCATTACCAGGCTGCAGTTGCCAAAGTACAGTGGACAACCGGATAAGTTAATGTTTCGGGAGACGGCACGACTAGAAACGTTATTTTCCTCACTAGCTGCTCAAATACCTGGCTTTTTCGCCCTTCAGTGCAAAAATGTACTCCTCCAGACGGCGTTGCGCGTCATGCAGGCATATTCACAGCTCCAAAAATGGGGAGAGTCTCGCGGTTCCTGTCTAACAGCAAGTTTACCGCCGCATCACGGCTCTGGCATTTTTATTGAGCCGGTAACTCTGACCGCGTGTAGAAAAGCAGAAGGTGATTCCATCTCCCTATCTGGAAGAGGTGGTAAGAAAGGGCCTGTCTTATCTGTTCGGATTTCATCACTTAACTGGTCGATTTTATTGAGTTATCTGGTCGTATTTTATTGACTTATCTGATTATTTTTGATCAACTGATTTGGCCATATTTTATTAACTTAACGCGTCGTATTTTGTTAACTTGTCTGGTCGATTTCATTGTCTTATCCGGTCGTCTTTTATTACATCACCTGGTCGTGTTAACGGAATCGATTACCCACTATGCTGATAATGAAACGAGCTATAAATCGACGAGCTATAAACGAGCTAGATATAAACGAGCTATAAACGAGCTATAAATATAAAAATTCCTTTATCAGGAAATCAATTATACATCGTGTTCTTAAAGCGAATAATTACAATCGGTTCGTTTTCCGTGCAGTCAAAGAAACTTTGCAGATAAGATTTTTTTCAGAATTATTTTACCACTTTCTTTGGATAGTAGGATCGAACAAATAAGCGGGATAATCTTCGGAGTTTTTATTATAGATCATGAACATATCGACTCGGTGAATTTTTTTAAAAAATATTCCATCGCTGGATCCCTGAACGCGCTACCGTAAAATCCTGAAGTTCATTCGCTCGAATATTTCCTGCAATCGGTGACAATGTTTGTACAAACGTTAATTTTTTGTTTCAAGATTGTTCGTTACGTTTGTCGCAGAAACACTGGACATTGTGCTGATGTTTCGTCACATGAACGCATCCGGTACGGGAGCGCTGAGCTGTGACGAATTTCTCAGCGTCTACGACGTGACGACGCTGCAGTGGGAGCCTCAATACTCCAGCATACCGTGGTATCACACGGCATGGAAACCCTTGCAAATGCTGTGCAACGGAGCCAACGTCGCTATAATGTCACCGTACTTCGAGCCAATAGTTTGTAAGTATTCGCGGACGATCGAAGACGGACGGAAATCTTAACTTCGGCTTCACAGACTCAACGATAATCGGCAACGGATTCGCGATGCTGGACAGACTCATGCAGCCAGCCGCCACCCTTCAAGAATCGGCGCACGCCTTTGCCACCCGTTGGGATACTTTGTTTTTCGGAGGACGTAAGTTCATTAACTTCTCTCTGAAACGAAACGAAAGCCCATTCTATCCGCTCGATCCGGGCTCGGTCGATATAAAAAACTGCCATGTTTTTGCTTCCTCGGAGAAGAAGCTTGGTTTTGATGGAAAACAAATGTTCAAGATTTTTATGAAAACGTGTTCAGAATGTTTAAAAACATCGAAAAATCACATTTAGAGTAAATAGCTCTATGTGTGTGTGTATGTGTGAAAAACTCTAACCGATGTAAGTTGAGAACGTCTCGAGCGAACAAGCTTAAATTTCACACGCTGTATGTGTGGTTAATAGTCAATGTTTTTCTTAATTATTTTTAATCTCATTTATTTAAAAAAATTTGTTTGTAATTTCGTCCAAAATATTTGTTCGCGCTCTAGCGTTTATAAATGTTTAGTTATCTGACCAAAAACGTGTACATAAACGGAATATGATCATCAGATGATCTTTATTCAATTTGGGAAGATTCAATCGACCCATTTAAATTTTATGTTGTTTTCAATTTTTTTTTTATCGCATCAAAACTTAGTACTGTATTTTAGACGCAATTTTTCGTATCAAATATTCATCTATCAAATGGTATATTAGTGATGAGCGTGGAAAAATCCATTAAATATTGTCTCGTTGCAGCCACTAGCGAAAAAAAGTTTATCGGGCATTTTTACAGCCAATATATATATATATTTTTTTTTTCATTGTTTTTCAACTGCATTCCAACAAAAAATTCGTTTCGGATGCGTATGACGATTTTGCATATTGGACAAATTTGCGATTTTGCCTTGAATGAAAAATTTATTAAAGTTTTTAATACCGACCGCGGTGTTTAACGTTGCCTCAACTATCGAACAATCAATCGGTTAACGGTTCGGAAATTTGTTGAAACCCGATTATCCATTTGCAGTATTCGTGACGGAAGCTCTTATCAAAGTCCTCGGTCTGGGAATGAGGCGTTATCTGAGTTCAGGCTGGAACCTCTTCGACTTGGGGGCGTCGATAATGTCGCTCGTCGGAGCGTGCGGTCTGATGCTCTTTCCGAGCGCGACTTTCCTCGTCGTCTTCAGACCCCTCAGGCTGCTGAGACTGTTCAAAGTGAAGAAACGTTATCGCGACGTATTCGGAACGCTCGTGATATTGTCGCCCCTCATGTGCTCCACCGCCATTGTGATGCTCATTTTGTACTATTTCTTCGCGATTATCGGGATGGAAATGTTCGCCGGATACGAAATGAGAAACTGTTGCCAGTACGTAATAATTAAACCCACCGTCGATCGAGAAATGTTTTAACGCCTGTGATTGATGTTCTATAATAATGTTTTATTTTATTTTTTTCAGAAACACGACGGTCGAAGAATTTTACAAGTACTCCGCCAACAGAAGTACGACCCTGGGATATTATTATCTCAATACTTTTGACAATCTCATGGCCAGCTGTATGACACTGTTCGAACTGACGGTCGTCAACAACTGGTTCATACTCATGAACGCTTACGCATTCACCGCCGGTCTTTACAGTCGCGTATTCTTCATGACGTTCTATCTCGTGACTATGATCGTCCTGACGATCGTCGTGTCGAGTTTCCTCGAAGCTTTCAGGTTCAGGATACAATACAAACGCTCGACATCGAAACGGGACGGTATGTAACGAACCTGTATTTTTTGTTCTCTTTTTTTCGCACGCACGTCCCTCTTTCGCGTCGTCTCGATTATCAAGTTTTTCGTTTTATTCTCAGAGGAGAAAATGTTGCACGAAGAAGTTGAATTGAGATGGGACGAATTGCAGACTATAGTGCAGGACTTTCAACTCTTGGAGCACCTGCGATCTACGCTGGTAATCGGAGTAAGTATCCAGATGGGTTGCTATTCATTATCCTTCGTTCGATCATCGATCTCGTGATGATGATATCTTTTTTTGATCTTGCTCCCTCAAAGAGAAAGCTTCGTTTTCGGTAAAAATAAAAAAAAAATCGAGATTTTAGTATCTAGAATTGTCTATGTTCAAAAATTGACAATTCTTAGGATAGGAAACCCTATGTTAAATTTAAAAAAAACGGCTCTTTTTTGTAAAAAAACATAAATTTGAGATGTCGAATTAAAACTCCCCTCATTGTTTTTAAGTGGCATATTTCCAAATGGATTTCATTTATGGAAGAATTCTAAAAAGTGTGTACATTTACTTTAAAAATATCTCAATCGTGGCCTCGAAACGACGAATTACGAAAATTTCACCAAGTGATTCTAAACGATACACATTTTTCGACAAGTTTTGACGTTGAAATTGTATATTACATTTACAATAATAGACATGATATGCTTACATAATAATTTATATTACATATCTATATTACAAAAAAAAATTTTTCCTTGTACTCATAGCTTTCTATGTAAGGAAGGCTAAATCGGTCGATAAACTTTTCCTCAGTGCTATGCGCGAAACGATAGCAAAAAACCATGTGTAATCAACGTGCAAATGATTTTTTTTTTTGCTTTTAGGGTACCGCATCCTACATAGGATCGCGACCTCGGACGAGAGAGGTTCTTCAGAGAAGAATGTACACCAACGAGATATCCGAATGGGTGGCGGAGGTCAAGGTGGAGGAGATGCAGGGTGTTTCGGGGTCCGTGAGTAGTTTCGATGAGATCGGCATCGACGACGGTGACTTGGATCCCGAGCAGATAATTTTACGAAGAGACAGCACGGTGCACCATCGAAACGGTGTAACCACTAGCCCCATGTAACAATTTTTATTCCATTTAGACACTACTCGCGTCGAATCAACGGGATCTATAAAACTTCGTCGTACGACCCTGTCGAGCAATTTAACTCCCACGTCCCCACTTTTTTTTATTTATACAAGCCGACATTGCGTCACGATTTCCCACCGATATTAACTCTGGATTCGTCAAAATCGACGCGATCGATTCCGTTTGTAATTCGACTCTCGCCTCGCAACGGCATAGAGCCGTTAAATATATTTTATACGAGCGATTTTAATACACCCGGTGTATACGTAGGTAGAAAGCTAATTATTTATTTACCGTAAGACGGAGCCGCGTCTCCGACATTGTCTCGTGTCGTTTGATCGTTTAATTCTCATTGACATTCGCACTTGACAGCACGATGCACACTTTCATTTTTATTTTCATTTTTTTTTTTTTTTTTTGCTTCGGCTATGTTTTATCTGTTACGAGCTAAACCGAACGCGCTCCGTTGCGTGCATCGTTGCTTAAATTCCAAATGTTTTACGCTTAAAAATATTACTTAGCACATTTAAAATTCATTTGTGTACATAATCATTGTTAACGCCAATTTTCATGTTCGTTATTGTTAATTTATATATATATACGTATATATTTATATATATATATTGTTTTTTCTTGTTTTGTTTCGTTTTGTAAATAATAATCTGTGTTGGCAGTATTTATAGTAGGCGAATATTCTACACTAAAAAAAAAAAACCGTGTCCGTAAATAAGAATTTGTGGAGAAAAATTATGACAACGCTTCTCGCGATCGATTGTCGACGGTAGAAACGAAGATTAGCTACTATTTAGCAACGAGAAAGAAAAAGTGATATATCGCGATACAGTGGACACTTCGATCGAAGGAAAAAAAATGTAATTTTCCTTGCTTCGACTGAAAATGTTAACCGTCATCGTATTCTGTACTGTTGTAGGCCAATCGAACAAAAATGAAAAATGAGATTATAAAATTCCGATGTAACTGAAATCCACTCGTATGTAGAGAAAAAAAAATCAACAAAATATAAAGAACAATACACTATATCGTTGTTGATAACAATGTTTCACATGCCATAAGTGTTGGACGTAAAAAAAAATCGATCTAAGATAATAAGCTCACTTGACGCGTGAAGCAGCCTGAAATTAATATACGGCGCTGGCTGATTAATATAATGCGCGGTTGGTGAACGGCTCTGGCGGTCTTCAAAATCGAGCAGTACCGCTCGCGGTCCGTTCATCGAAGCGTGGAGCGGGAGGCAATTTTCTCACAGTTTGAGATTGTCTACAGGGCAATCTCAATCTGTAGGAACATAAATCTTTGGGAAAAGAGCCGTCAGTGTATGGCAAGGTTTTCCGCAGTTTCTCTGTGCTCTTGTGCGAATGCGACACAGCAAGGGGCTAAGTCAGCTGCGGCGGCAATTCGGCGGTGAGGGGGAGGTGCAGTGTGTAAAAGGGGAAGGACCACGTAAAGATGAAGCACATATAAAAATATAACTGATATAATCTGGACAGTGATAACAATAATAGTAATATACAACTTAGAAAATTCGAAAAATATGCCCTCGGTTTCCTTAATAAAACTTTCTTAGTACAACTGGAATGTTAACTAGCGAAAATTCACGGTTCGCGGATTTTTTTTTTTTTATAAATTCGTGAGAACTTTCGGTTTTTAAAATTTCCGACTGCCCGGGAATTAATACGGGTAAGACGGGAGTTATGCGTTTCATTGCTTCGTTGTTTTCAGTATTTGTTGAAACGGCACAATGTCTCTTAACAGAATTTGGCGCACGAGTTCTGTGAATTTGGGAGTGTGTTTGTAGCGATAGTTTAGGAAAATAAATGTGAAGTAGAAGAGGTAACTTTGAAAGAAAAAAAATGGGCCAAGAGCCTATTCAGATATATCGAAGGGCGGTCGTCATTATCTACTATTGTTTTTACGATTATTTGTCGTCTGCTATAAAAACAAAAATGCTGTCGTCTGTGTGCTTTGCTACAGTGCGTTGAACTCGCTCAAAGTGTAGTACAACGCCAAACAATTCCACAGTTTTATAGTTCTAATTTGATCGCTGTAGTGTAACCTCATAATCATAAAGTGATATTTCTCAGTGATATAATTTTCTAATGTTATGTTTCTCCGACGAGACTTCCTACGAATCGTTGCTCATCGATAAAACTTTTTTTTTTTATGTATCTCCAATACAATTTTCTATGTATTATCGCTCTCCGACGAAACCTTCTAAATGTTGTGTCTCTTAAATGCCAAGAAATTAAACTATACGGTAGACATCTAAAAGCATAAAATCAAAACAATAACATTTTTTATAAAACTCTAGACTGTCAAAGAGACGATCTAATTAAAAAGTTCATAAAACAAATGACTCCTTATTGAAAAAATATTTATAAAAAATACCGACGATAAACGATGAAACGATTAGAAAACGTAAAGTAGTAACTTCAAAATGGATGAAATCATTAATAATATAACAATAATGAATTTTGTTTAAAAAAAATTAATTGCATTAATTTCTTGATTTTTTTCGCTACAGTCCGGAGACGTCCGAATCTCTCCGGTCATGACCGGATGGATTCCGGATGGATCTTCTCTGCCATCCGATAGAGAAGACGATTCATAAATCGATATAATTGATTGTAAAGAGTAATATTAATTATTGTTATAAAATTAATTATTTCATCCTTTTCGAAGTTTCTTTACATTATCAATCGGCTTATCGTTAATTGTCGATATTATTTACAAATATTTTTTTACCAAGGATTCATTTGTTTCAAGAACTTTTCAATCATAGTAACTTCTTTTTTTGCAGTCAGAAGTTAACAAAAAAAAAAAGTAATAATTTCGTCGAGTTTCGTTGGCTTCGCGATTAACCGACCGTTACCTATTACGCGTGTGGTGATATTTCGTGTATCGTTACGCCGGCCCCGCCCAGATTTGTGAGGGTAACGAGATACCCGTTGGCAATGAGTTTCTTCGTTATGCTGGTGATGGTCTCGTTCGGTGTGTCGGGTAGCAAAAGAATGTAAGCGTATCCACCGCCACCGGCTCCGGTGAGCTTTGCCGCCAGACCGTAATTTTTCGCCTCCGCGCAAATTCTGTCCAGAGACGGATGAGATACTTGGCAGGTCGCTAACAAGCCTTGATTCACTTCCATTAGTACCTGTGCGAAAATATCGATCGGGGCAATACAGTAGTGTACATTTAAGCGATGTTTCCACTTTGTTGGGCCAACAAAATGCGTTCGACTGTTCGGGAATTTTTTTTAGAGAAAAAGAAATTACATATGAAACGCTGAAATTTAGGATGCCGAATGAGCGGTCTTCATTATGTACACATTTTTTTTTTTTTTTTGTAAAAACAAAATAAGAACGGAGTAGTTGCATCGACGATGATAGTTTTCGCTTGCGGAAGTCCCGGATCCTCGACGAGTAATATGAATTTTTTTCAATCGAACAAATTTTGACTTCATACGATACTGCGCGTAAAGTGGTCTAGAAACCTGAAGAAAAATCGATTTAAAAAAATAGCGAGCCAACGAAATTAGTTTCCTTCCTTACCAAAAAAAATGTTTGCATTTTTTCATTTATAAAACAAATCAAACTTAATATATATATTTTTTTTTTTTCACAATTCTAGGTCAACTGATGAAATCGCGTGTCGTACAGGGGTCTAGAATATTTCATGACAATTGCTCATCTAGCGGGAGTTGGAGCACTTCCGGAAACTTAGAAAACGCGTTTAAAGTTTAATCGAAGTGCATGAGCGTCAAAAAATGAACTTTTCATACCTGTATACCTAATCTTCTATGCTAGGACTCCCTTCTTAAAAAAAAAAAAAAAAAAACCGATGTAAAAACGTTTTTTTGTTTATATGCCCAACAAAGTAGAAACGTCCCTTGATTATAATAAATGTATATATACCAGCGGCTAAGTTAGCTCGCGCGCTCACAATATCTGTTTGTGTGTCTGTGAGTACTGTGTGAGTGCCAATGAGGTTCCGTGAGTATCTGTGAGTATCCGTGTGAGTACTGTGCATACTGTAAGTATCCGTGTGATTAGCCCGAATGGCATTCTGTTAAATGCTATATGAGCGAAAGGGGTTGAAAAAGTCGTCTTTGCATGTGAACTCTGGTCCATGAGTGGAAGCCTGAAGATAAGTCAAGAATGGAAAAAAAAACTTGGCTCCAGCGAGTTAATGTGGAATGTCTGTGATGTCTAGGAGCGGATAGGCGTCTCCCACAGTTTTTTTTATTTAAAGCTCGATAGTCAATAACCATTCGCCACCTTTGATTACCCAGCGAATCGGCTTTCTTTTGGGCACGATCCGAAAGGGTACATTATAAGGTGACTCTGAGGGTTGAACAATTCCTTTTACCAACAAGTCGTCCACTTGGCGATGGATTTTTTCTCTTTGAAACGGCGGGTATCGTTATGTTTGGTATTTATTGGGTGTTTGTCCGTGATCACTATTTTGTGTTCTAAGACCTTTGTGGCCCCCAATGGGTTTGTCCGGCAAATGAAATTGAGGTGAATGTTCTTTTAAAATGGGACGAATAATTTCCTTTGAGCATCGGTAAGTATCTGTGTCAGTACTGTGCGAATCTGTGAGTATACGTGAGTATCTGTGTATTTACGATTATTCGTGTGAATATCTGTGAGCATCAGTTTGAGTACTGAGTGTCTGTAAATATCTGTGAGTACTGTATTATTAGCTGTGATTATCCGTGTGAGTATCGATCGAAGTGAACCGTATTGTCATGTGGATATATATATAATAGACACGATATATATTACATATATTGTCCACATGTTCTTACCATCAACTCCTGATAAGCGGAGTACAACTGCTCGTCCGATCGATCGGGAATCTCCCTTATTCTCTTTATCACCAAGAGAGCCTCTTTGGAAACGTTGTCGATCGACTCGATGACCGGTACGATCACAGTCGGATATTTCCGTCTGAGTTCGCCGAGTTTTTCCACGAGGGCCTTCGTGCTCCTCTGAACTCTCGTGTCGACGAGCAAGACTCGCATGCTCTTGACACCGAGGATCGGCTCTGGACGCTCGCCCTTTCTGAACTCAATTATGGAACCGAAGGTGCACACGGAATTATCGACGCCCGACGGCGTTCCGTGCATTATTCTCTCGCAATCGAACGCGTACTTCGATATCGCTTCGAGCTGATCGCCGACCATTATCGTCCTTTCGTTTCTCTGAACGTGCGACCAATGAACGAAGACCGTTGCGAGACCGACGGAGAACGAGGCCGAACTCCCGAGACCCGAGCTTATCGACAGCGCCGTCTCGACGATGATCTGAAACGCTCTCAGTTCCAAATTCTCCGTCTGCGATATCGTAACGAGCAAGTAAAAAAGCGCCTCCAGTCCGAGTTTCTGTTGAAGATTAGCGTAGCCGATTTTATCGACGAACCTCTGCACGTGAGCGTGAAACGCTTCGTGACCGTCGGATTGCTTCGGGCACCTGCCGGTGCAAAAGTGTTCCCTGATCTGCTCGATCGAGATGTTTGCCAGCAAACGGATCTTCGGCATCGACACGACCATGCACTCCTGCTCCGTTAACTCCTTGAAGTCCAACGTCGTTCGCAGATCCAAACTTGCAGCCACCGCCGTTTTGCCGTACACCACCGCATGCTCGCCGTACAGAATCAATTTTCCCGGTGCTGACACTCTGAACTCTGTCATCTTAATATTTTTTTTTTGTTTTCTTTTTTTATACGGTAAAACTATCGTGAAAATTATTGCGGATTTTTAATGAAATGAACAAAAATAAAATAAAAAATTAATCTTACGAAGAAAGAGTTCAAGACACTTCTGCGTCGATGGACTTTCTATATCATGTTTTTATGTTTTCACTGTGAAAAAGTATTTCAGACGGACAATTCTACTTTTTCATGTCTCGTGGTTGGTGATACAAAAAAAAAAAAAAAAGAAAAAAAGAAACGAACAAAATTAGGTCTGCTGGTTCTTCCACTGTTCGGGCGTTAGCGTCTTCTGCGAGAACGCATGAATCTTCTTCAATTCCTCCTCCAGAACCGCATTAACGAGCCTGCAAAATAATTTTTTTCACCGGTCAGTTAGCAGTTTGACATTGACAAAGTTTTTCGCGAGTTTTTTTTTACGTTTTTTTTTTGTCTAACGGAATCGGTTGAAAATATGTTTTATGAGTGCAATGATATTTTTCGCGAATTTTGATTTTTTTTTAATACTTTTTTAATGTCAAGTCGAATCGATTGGAGATATTTTATAATTTAGTTTGTTTTTATTTATTTATCTATTCATTTATTAACGAATTTCTCCTTGACCATAATTCAATAAAGATTGTGTCTTGTAACTACTTAGATCTATTAGTTCCAACAGAACTACAGTACAAAAGTAAAATAACAAATATTAAACCATCTCAATTCAATAACATGTAAAATTTCATTAAGTCAAACTCTGTTTCATTTTATACTCAATTCTTTAGATTATTTGAACATTTAGTTCTTTTATTTCTTTATTTATCTATTTATTCTCTTTTTTTTAATTTACCAAATTATTTTACTCTAAACCTATTTAAACTTATCTCAACTTCTATAATGAGTTCAATGGAACCTTTGTCTCTTACCTGTGACGTTGCAGCAAGGGTTTGCCCTCGAACTTTTCCGAAACTATCAGTACGGAAAACTTGGCGCCGCAGCCGTCGGACTGGTCTTCAACCTCCTGCAACACACGTAGGGGGGCGTTTGGAGGAGCGTTTTCACTTGAAAAATGCGGTCGAGTCGTTGACGCGCAAGTCCGACCGTTCGACACGAGTTCTCTCTCGGCTTCGATGGACTGGCGAAGCCGCGACTGCGCGACGCTAAATCTAAATATGCCTAGCGGCATAAAACCGAACAAGGAAGAAGAAGAAGAAGAAGAAGAAGAAGAAGAAGAAGAAGAAGAGAAGAAGAAATCTAAATATAATAACACTTTAGGGCGATAGGGTTGCGAATTCCTTTACTTGTAAACACGAACAGTTTATTCAGTAGAGTAAAAAAGAATAATGCGACACAGCGCGATTCACAGTGGAGATTTACAAAAGAATCGCAACGAGCAGTTGCGCCCACCGATAACGCGACATGACTAGACCTTCCCTCACTCGGAAATTTAAACTAGACTATCGTATTTCCATAATAGAGATTGTAATCAGTGGCGAATGACGTTTCTCGACGTTGCTATTGGCTTCGTTACAAATACAACTGCTCGTGACGTACACGAAAGGCTAAACAATCTTCGTGACCTTTCGACTCTCGAATATTGGTTTAACAAATTGCTTTCTTTTTTTTTTTTTTAAAGAATAATTCTTACGACTACGCACTGACCATCTCTGATATCTGCTTAGAGTTAAGTGTTGTTTTTTTTTTCATATTCTTTTTTTTTTTACGTCTTTCTACCTACGACGCAAGCTAAACACAGCCGAACGATCGGACGCAGACTTTGTACATAGGCCGTTTGAACTTTTCACAAGAGGTCTCAACTCGCGACGCGCAAGACTCGCGGCATGCGACTTTTTTTTTCTAATTGTTTTTTTTTTCTTAATAACAAATTGTGCTCGAAGAATTGTAAATACATTTTTGGAGTGACGATCGTGTGTAAGTTTCTTTTCAATGGCACCCAAAAGAAGAAACCTTCGCGCGGACCTTGCATCGTTGCGAATACGATGGACAATCATCTAACTTATCCGATAGACAAGCACCGTTGGAAGGACAGCCGACAGACATCCGAATGAACAAGATTGATTTAAGTACCAACTGACTGAAAATAAAATAAAATTTGCACACATTAGAATAAAACCCATTGCGAATCGTATGCAAAATGATTAAATACCAATCGTATTCTGGAGAGAAATTATAAGAACCTAATGCATTTGAGAGTTAGTACTCGGAAGTAAAAAATATTTTTTACCGGAAACATTTTTTTTTTCTTTATTATAATATCTGATAGACAAGCGACACCAAAAGGAGCAGTTGACGCAATTATTATTGGGATAATATCAACTCACTGGGATAATATCAACTCACTTATCAATGATTCCTAGCATACAACAACAATTATATCTTTGATACCCGCGCTCATCAGGGTTTCAAGCCAAATCCGATTTCAAGCAAAGATAACTACATTGCAAAATGGCATTGCAAAATGGCAGCTGTTTCACCATTTTGCAAGGTAGTCTTTAATTGAAATCGGATTTGGCTTGAAACACTAGTGAACGCGGATATCAAAGGTAGAATTATCGTTGTACGCTAGGGATCGCTGCTAAGTAAGTTGATATTATTATAGTAAAGAAAAAAAAATGCTTCCGACAAAGAATATTGGCGTCTTCGGAGTGCTAACTGTTAAATGCATAAGGTTCTTATAATTTCACTCCAGAATATGATTGGGATTTAATCATTTTTCGTACGATTCGCAATGGATTTTACTCTAATGTGTGCACAATCTCTTTTTCTATTTAGTCAGTTGGTACTGAAATCATCTTGTTCATTCGGATGCCTGTCGGCTATCCTCGCGGAAAGTAGCAATATGACGCAATATTTGCGAAATGTACGAAATGTACGAAATGTACGAAATGTACGAAATGTACGAAATGTACGAAATGTACGAAATGTACGAAATGTACGAAATGTACGAAATGTACGAAATGTACGAAATGTACGAAATGTACGAAATGCACGAAATGTACGAAATGTACGAAATGCACACGTCGCAATTGTTGCGCCAAGGGCTACTTTTCGTGGCGGTTGTCTATCAGGATACTCCTCCCTCCCTCCCGCCCCCTCGGTTTTAATAAGGTTTGGCTTTCGTTGAATGTAAGACGTAGATCTGTTTGTAATTGAAGTAGACGAAAAAGGCGCAGAAGTGCAGGCACGAGTAAACCGAGACGAGGAGCGGGAAAAGATCGGGATACCTGTCGGGCGGTCTGACGACGACACTGGCGACGGAAAGGGATATGGCGCCCGCAACGGATGCACGGAAAGTCCACAGCTTAACGCGCAACCAGAACGGCACGGTTCCCGTGGCGGTGAATTCCTTTCCCAGTGAACTCTTGAATTTCGCGTAAGCCCGTTCGAGAGTTCCCCTCGAATCTGACGAACGCGATTTGCCGGTTTGTTTGCCTCCGGATTTTCTCTGTCCGGCGAAAGATTCTTTGCGCGCACGATTCTTGCTTCTGCCCGACGACTCTCTTGACTTGGGAGTGGCGAACTCTTGTGGCCACATTAGGTGGACGGAAAGTCCGTAGAAGACACTGAGCGCTGCGTACGCGAGCAGCAGACGGTCTTTGGCGAACAACGGTAGCATGCTGAAGTTTGAAATGACGAGAAACCAGAAGCACGGCAACGGATCTTTGTGAAAGTACATAACGACCGGAACGGCGACTAGCAGGATGGATTTCTCGTGAACTTGGTAGGAGAAGAGGTAAAACCCGAGGGCCGAGTTAACGAGGGAAACGACGAATTTTTCTTTGATTGGTCGCGCATAGAGATCCAAGCAGCTCGGCAGAACGGCGACGCTCGTAGCCGCGAGGCAGATCCGCGCCAGTTGCCAGTTCTCGAAGCTTCCGCGGAGCTTGAAGATAACGTTAATCGCGCACCAGAGATTGGCGACTTTGTCCTCGAACAAACCGCGCGCGAACGGAAAGAGTCTCGTCGCCGCGTCGAGGAACAAACTCCATTTCTGGAGAAACGGCGCCCAGATAACGATGAATGTTATAATTACCGTCAGCGAGACGCAAATCAGGGCCCTCATGCACGAGAGCAGCGATTTTCTCTTGCCGGGCGTATTGTTGCCGAGTATGTAGAAGAAGAATGGCAGAGCGTGGTAGAGCTCCATCTGCTTGTAATTCAGTGCCAGGGAGAAGAGTAGAGAGGCGGCTATCGTCGAATTTCGCAATATCGCAGTCACCGCAGCAGCGAACAGTCCGAGTGACACGCAATTGTATTGGAAGTGTCCGTGATCAACGAGCACGATTCCCGGATAGAGCAGAGCCGTCGCGAGGATCAAATCTCGCCTCCCAAGACCGAAGATGTTACCGCGACCGGCCTGACCATCTGCCGTCTCGGGAACGCTCACTCTCCGTACGAAGCACAACATTGCCGGAATGTAGATCAATAGATCGGCGACGAGCACGGAGAGTCTCATGAAGTACTTGTGCTCGGGCGATTGGTGACCGCACGAACGATGCAACTCCACGTAACACGGATCCAACCATCCGGCAACGACGCCGAGGAGGAGGCTGTGATAGGCGGTCAGCGGAGGGTAATCTAAGCCCCAGTACTGCAGGTCGTTATCCGTGCCGTTCGTGTACCAACTTTCGACCGGTAGATTCAGCGTTATCTCTTGCCAGTGACGCTGGGCCTCGTAGTCGCCGTACATGGGCGGATCGTCCTGACCGCTGTACGGATGATACGAAACGCACCATCTCAAGATCACAGCCGCACCGACGACTAAAACGATTCGCAAACTCTCGCCCATTGTGATCGGTTTTTTTTTTCTCTCTCTCTCTCTTGCGCTTCTCTTTCGGTAATCCTCGATCCTCGATTATTCCCGACGGAATTGCGCGATATCGCTCGGGGATATGCGGACGAGAGCGTCAAGACGCTGGAAACACGTGCGGTTATTTTAGACAGGGGAAACAAGGCGACAAGTTCGAGTTTTTTAGCGACAGATAAATTTTTGAGCCTGCAACTCATGGCTTAGTTTTTTTTGGGCAGCCGTCGGGCAACCGAATGAACAAGATGATTTCAGTACCGACTGACTTAAAATCCCAACTGATACGACTGATTAAATCCCAATCGTATTGTGGATAGAAATCATAAGAACCAAATGCATTTAACATTTGGCATTCCGAAGACAACAATATTTTTTATCGGAAACAATTTTTTTTTCTTTACTATAATAATATCAAGTTACTTGCAAACGATCCCTAGCGTACAGCAACAGTTCTACGTTTAATATACCGCAGTCACTGGCGTTTCAATCCAAATCCAATTTTAAGTAAAGATATCTACCTTGAAAAATGATGGAACAGCTGCCGTTTTTCAAGGTAGTCGTCTTTGCTTGAAATCGGATTTGTCTTGAAACGCTAGCGAGCGCAGGTATCAAAGGTGGAATTGTTGTTGTACGCCAGTGGCCGCCGGTAAATTTATATTATTATAAAGAAAAAAAAAATGTCCCCGATAAAAAAATATTTCTGTCTTCCGACTACAAGCTCTTAAATGCATTTGGTTCTTGTAATTTCTATCCGGAATATGATAGGGTTTCAATCATTTTGCCTATGATTCTCAATGGGTTTTATAATATCTCTATTTATCTTGATTTGTTGTTTATTATTCTGATGCGTGCACAGTTTTTTTTAATTTCAGTCAGTCGGCACTTTATATCGTCTTGTTCATTCGGATGCCTGTCGGCTTTCCAATTTTTTTTACCTTCAAACGCATGACCGGCTCCGAACGCACCCCACGTTTTTCTCGATCGTAAAAGAGGTATACTGTGCTGATAAACGGACTTTCTCATAAATGGTTCCTTCTTATCTTCGTGAGAGAATGGCGTTACGAGACATCTGATTTTATTTGCATTTGGTTAATGAAAAAAAAAAAAACCCATTGAAAAACTGGAAAGCGGTGAAAATCAGCAAAAAGCTAGTTTTTTTTTTCGTATTCTCGTGGGATGCGTTCGGAACCCAGTGATGAGTTGCAGGGTTAATAACGCTATCGACGAAGCGGCGATGTGCTTGGTCAATACTCACAACGTGCGAGGCCTCCAACTGTTGGAGCAACTTTTTCTTTATGTAATCTTCGGTGTATGTCATGTTCGACCAGAGATATTATCTTTCTGCGGGAATATCTCTTCACTCACACCTTTTCAGTGATCGTAAACTCGGTTCGTTTTACGTGCAACGACATCGAGGTTACGGCGGCTTTTTGCGCCACGCAATAGTGTTACGGCCCGGCTCGGGCCGACTCGTGCGACGCGGACGTTCGAAGTGGCGGGCGACTCGACTACTTCGTGCAACTTCGAGTCGCTGTGCGTGCCGACGTGTGGCAAAGCCGCTGTCGCCGTTTCCGGCGCGAGCCGCAGACGATTCTGCCGCTGCCGCCACCTCGCGCCGTCGCCGAACAACGATGCAAGCTCGGCTGATACGAAAGTCAAAGGAAGCTGACATATTTTTTGTTTTTTTTTTCTAAGGGCATGTGACACATACGCAACGATGCACCGATGGTAACAAATCGCTTTTCCTATTTTCTCGGTGATGGTTGATGCTTCGACCAAAATCGAATTAGGTTTTTGTCTGTCGATTGATATAAGTATGAAAACCTAATTTGCTTTTGCTAGTGGTATCAATCGTTTTGGAGAAAATAGGGAAGGCGATTTGTTACCGACTGAGTCTGCGCCGCATGCCCTTAAGGACATGTGAGACGACTCAGTCGGTAACCACAAACTGTAATGAATGCCATTCAGACAAACAATAAAATACTCATTGTCCATTCACTTCGGATAAGAAAACTTTTGCTGCTTTCAAATCTTGCTGGAAATGAGAAGAACCCAAATGACAAGCGATAGTGCAGCGTTAGGGTTCTATGGATAATATGCGCGCAAGGTCCGAGGGTTCGAGGCGAACTTTAGGTCGTTAGGTTGTCTCTTTCTCCGAAATGCCTAATATAGTATCCGAATGTATCCTAAATTGATATTAAGTTGCGCAACATAGTATCTGAATATATCCTAAATTCATATTAATTCATTATGATAATTCAAGCCAATTTTTTTGTCCCAATTTTTCATAGGTCACTGTGCTTTATCAAAAAGTTATCTTTTGATTAACCATTCACTTCTTTAAACTCTACGACGATTTCGAGACATTGCGAATGATGTCTTATTAGGTCTGCCTATCATACAGCATAAAGTTGTCATTTCGGCGATTGTTTTCAGTTGACAATATACATATATGGCAATATTTTGCTAACAGTTATTCGATATCCAAAAGTTACAATTCCGGCAGCGCAAATGTTGACTTTCGGACGGTATACTATGGTACACTTATTTGTATCACAAAAGGATACCTTTTTTTCCACCAGAAAAAAGTTGTCCGTAACTTTCGTGTGACATCGTGTTTCGATGACTTTAGGATAACTTAATGTTACCTTGGATTAATTGTTCCGTCGATGCGGCAACGATTTCGTTGTTTACATTTCAATGTTACGGACACCAAAACCCTCGAGGCAACTCTTCGTTTCGGGGTGTACGTTAATTCGAGGGACGAAAAAAAAAAAACAAAAAAAAACAAAAAAAAAAATTCAATTACGTGTGTGTTTCTTTGTTTTCAAGGGCCGCGAGGTCCGAGAGGGGCGATTCCAGGGGAGGGAAGACCCACAATTTCCGATGAGCTTACCTCCGGGAAACCCTCCAAACGCCAAACGTCGATACGCCCGCCACCGGCAAGCAGCGTCGGCGGCCATCTTGGGGGGTTGTATATTCGCTATCGTCGAACCAACGACGAAACCGATGTTTTAACGCAATTCCACGACCGATTCGTTGGGTGGCGCGATAATTTGCCTAATTACAATGACAATTCGTCATAAGATTTCGCACGAGTTCGAGAAAAATGAGATATAAAATTGCAAATACTTGTTGATTATATAAAAAGCTGAAAAAAAAAATGCATGCACACTTTAGATACTGAAAGAATTAATTTTCCATAATAATAATTACAAAATGTCATTGACAAATTGATGAAAAAAAAAAAAAACAAAAAAGTTGATCAACAAAATTTGCCGGAAATCCAACTTTTTGTGAATGATTAGTTCATTTTTCCGAATGCGTATGAATTTTTTGCGGATTTTTTCATTTAATTTGAATTTATTTTTATTTCTATTTTATATTGGGGGGGAGGGGGGGGGGGGGGCGGGCGGGGAATTGTGGAAAACACACAAAATTCAAAGCAAATTTTGTAAATCTGAATAAATTAATTTTTATCAAGAAAATAAACGAATCATTTTCGTAATAAAAAAACAAAAAAAAAAAACAAAATTGCATTGCCGAGTAATTTTGTTAAAACAATTAATTTTTTGGTTTAATTCGTTAATAAAATTTTGAAGTTATTATCGTGTAAAATCAATATTTTCGATACCTTTGATAAGCATGCGTTTCCCCAGTTTGTTATACACAATCGAGAATTATTTGTGATTTTATCGAATTTTTCTCGAACTCATGCGAAATTAACGCCAACACGCGAAAGAACTACCTTAAAAGGGCGTGAGTAATTTGTTTATCAGCGAATGCCACGACTTGCACTTCGGTCGGCTCGGAAGACCATTTATTTCGCGCGGTGCGCAAAGTGCGCTTTGAACGCACGCTTCGCCCGCCCAAAAAATACCCTTTCGCGCCTCGTGAAATAAAAAATCTCGTACGATACTCGTGCGTAAAATGTTCTCCTAACTCGCGTCATCGCAACACTCGCCCTCGGCTTCGCGCCTCGTTAAATAAAAAATCTCGTACGATACTCGTGCGTAAAATGTTCTCTTAACTCGCGTCATCGCAACACTCGCCCTCGGCTTCGCGCCTCGTTAAATAAAAAATCTCGTACGATACTCGTGCGTAAAATGTTCTCTTAACTCGCGTCATTGCAACACTCGCCCTCGGCTTCGCGTCTCGTGAAATAAAAAATCTCGTACGATACTCGTGCGTAAAATGTTCTCTTAACTCGCGTCATTGCAACACTCGCCCTCGGCTTCGCGCCTCGTGAAATAAAAAATCTCGTACGATACTCGTGCGTAAAATGTTCTCTAAACTCGAGTCATTGCAACACTCGCCCTCGGCTTCGCGCCTCGTTAAATAAAAAATCTCGTACGATACTCGTGCGTAAAATGTTCTCTTAACTCGCGTCATTGCAACACTCGACCTCGGCTTCGCGCCTCGTCAAATAAAAAATCTCGTACGATACTCGTGCGTAAAATGTTCTCTTAACTCGCGTCATTGCAACACTCGACCTCGGCTTCGCGCCTCGTCAAATAAAAAATCTCGTACGATACTCGTGCGTAAAATGTTCTCTTAACTCGCGTCATTGCAACACTCGCCCTCGGCTTCGCGCCTCGTGAAATAAAAAATCTCGTACGATACTCGTGCGTAAAATGTTCTCTAAACTCGAGTCATTGCAACACTCGCCCTCGGCTTCGCGCCTCGTTAAATAAAAAATCTCGTACGATACTCGTGCGTAAAATGTTCTCTTAACTCGCGTCATTGCAACACTCGACCTCGGCTTCGCGCCTCGTCAAATAAAAAATCTCGTACGATACTCGTGCGTAAAATGTTCTCTTAACTCGCGTCATTGCAACACTCGACCTCGGCTTCGCGCCTCGTCAAATAAAAAATCTCGTACGATACTCGTGCGTAAAATGTTCTCTTAACTCGAGTGATTGCAACACTCGCCCTCGGCTTCGCGCCTCGTGAAATAAAAAATCTCGTACGATACTCGTGCGTAAAATGTTCTCTTAACTCGTGTGATTGCAACACTCGCCCTCGGCTTCGCGCCTCGTGAAATATAAAATCTCGTACGATACTCGTGCGTAAAATGTTCTCTTAACTCGCGTCATTGCAACACTCGCCCTCGGCTTCGCGTCTCGTGAAATATAAAATCTCGTACGATACTCGTGCGTAAAATGTTCTCTTAACTCGCATCATTGCAACACTCGCCCTCGGCTCGTGCTGCAAACTCACACTCGTCGGGAAAAAAAATTTTTTCGCACTAGTATCGTAATGTACTATTTCTAGACCGGAGCTCACTAGTTTCGGCAGTTTCAGTACAGTGCGTTTTCAATCTAAACCACACTATTCAATCACATGAGACTTGTGTCACTCTTGTGTCACAATCTTCGGTAAAAATCACTTTTTCATGCGAAGAAAAAATGAAATCTTAGTTTTCATCGGTTGTTTCGTTGAATTCGCGTGGTCAATAAATCCTTCGCACAATTAAGTCAACGCCGCGATTTCCGACCCTCGATTCTTCTACACATCCAATGAAATTACAATAACTTCGAGTCAATCAAATCCTTTTCGTTGTTTGTACCTTAAAATTGCTATCAACATTAGACAAGATACGGAATTACATCAGTTTCCATTGACATTGCGAAGTTTCAGAAACTGTGTAAGAGTAAATGCTTCGCGAGTGTCAGAAATCGGATACAAGCGACGGTCACAGACTGAAACATTTAATGGCTACAGAGTCTCAGAAACAAGCATCGTTAAATCAATAAACAGCGGACAAGCGTTTATTAATAGTTCATTGCGACAGTGGGTGCGATAAAACGTTTTTTTTTTTTTTTTTTTTTCAGAAAATCGTTTATCGCACGAGTAACGTACGAAATTTTACATCGCGACGTGTGAAAAATGGGAATTTCCGCACGCCAACCGTGCGCAAAACCACATTTTACACACGGAGTGATATAAATCAATGTTATTATACAAATTCTCGATTATTTGACTTTTACAATAGGTGAATTTCATTCGGAAGGGTTTTAATGCACACGTTGAGACAATTCATATTCAGTCTGACAATGTTAGGCGTTCGTAATTCATTGAAAAACCACATTGCTGCTCTAAAAGTGTCACAAACTGGGCCGTTTACCTTACGTAGGTATTCTTACAAAAAAAAAAAAAAAAAAAAAAAAAAACATCGGTAACCAAAGTTGCTCGAGACTTCACGGCTACCCACGGTGGAGTTTCTCGAAATAAACAAAGTTCGAAACTCGAGATTCAAAATTAAGGATATCGACTGAGACGGCTGTGCGCGTCACGTATCGCGTTTCGTATTATTCGAAGGGGTTGAAACAGAGAAGTCTTGGCGAGTTCGCTGCCGTTCGCATCTGCGGATGGCCAGCTAAGTAAATAAGACGAAGATTACGAAGATGAGGCTGCGGCGCTGCCGGTTAATCGGCGACGGTCTGTTAACTGTTTTTTTTCGAGGATTACGCGAGGCCTCGACGGACGTCGGCTGCATCCCGGACGCGGGGTCTTCTGTCGAAATAGCCGATTGAATTACAAGCGGCGCGTGCCGCACGCGTCCCAACGACGATAGGGAGAGCGACGGCACCGTTCGCCGATCTTTCCCGACGCAAAAGTGTACCCAATAAGCCGCGGTACGATTAAGATCTGTGCGAGGTGCCGGAATAATCACGAGATAAAGGGAGATTAAAACGAAGAGGCGGCGTCGCGGCGATCTTCCCATTACATAGTTTAATATACTTTGCGAATACAGAAGCGTGTATGTGTACGATCTTCCGATGCGATCGATCAAACGCTGATTTTTTTTTTTTTTCCCCTCATTTATTGCAATTCTTAGCATAGCCTCCTCAAGGAGGGAGCTTTGCTGAAAATTTTACAAGTACTTTGGTCTTAGTACTCAGTAATAGTACTTAAAGTACCGAAAAGTACTTTGATACTTAGAGTACCGAAAAGTACTTTGATACTTAGAGTACCGAAAAGTACTTTGATGCTTAGAGTGCCGAAAAGTACTTTGATGCTTAAAGTACCGAAAAGTACTTTGATACTTAAAGTACCGAAAAGTACTTTGATACTTAGAGTACCGAAAAGTACGTTGATGCTTAAAGTACCGAAAAGTACTTTGATGTTTAAAGTACCGAAAAGTACTTTGATGCTTAGAGTGCCGAAAAGTACTTTGATGCTTAAAGTACCGAAAAGTACTTTGATGCTTAGAGTAACAAAAAGTACTTTGACGCTTAGAGTACCGAAAAGTACTTTGATACTTAAAGTACCGAAAAGTACTTTGATACTTAGAGTACATACATTAAGTACCAAATAAGTACTCATGCACTTTAAGTACTACCCAGCTCCGGAATGATCTTATTTAAATTTTTTTTTCTTTTTAAATACTGATTTAACGGAATTGATGTAAATTTTGAAGTTTCACTTCGCCGAAGATCGATTGATATTTATCTCGTTCGTGTCTTCGTTCGTGCTCGCCTCATCTACCGCCGATCTCTTTGAGGTTGGAAACCGCCGCGCGGCCGCGTATGTAGCGAAGTCGCGTTGTCAGTATGGGGTTCCCCGGACTTAATTACATTCGGGGATGGATCCTCGTGGTTGTCCATCGAAAGCGGTAGACAAAGCGAGACGGAACTTGGTGAATCCGCCGCGACAATTCAACTCGTCGACGAACGCTCGTCGGAGCTTATCACAAGCTAGTTCATGGAGCTAATCCGTCCGAGCAATCACTTAACCGGATAACGATCTTAAGCGCGCACAATACCGCCACTGTCATGTCCTCGCGCTGGTCAATCACTCAAATTGATAGTGCGAGATGGGCTTTTAATAGATCGGCTAGCTAGTTTATTTTTCATTGTTCATTAGATTAATAAAATTAAAAAAAAAACCCCGATTGTTTCACCTTGTATCAAAAATTCGTTATTGTACATAAAATTAAAGCATTCGACAAACGGCAAAAGGCGCACTTTACTTAGAGGGTTTCGCAAATACACGTGAGGTTCGAGTGAAATTGAAACACTTTATACGATGGACCACCACCACCCCCCCCCCCCCCATGTTCTTTGATCGCATGTTCTCGTATTGTGCGAAATTAAATTGGCGAATAGAAATTACGCGGTGAATAATCGAAGTGGGGTTCGTTCTGATCTCGGTCTCTTTTGATTTTCAGGTGTGAGCAAACACAGGTGTCTGCCGGTGTACAGCTACCGATTGGGGTGTACTGCGGCTCGCCGTCTGCCTATCTCGCAACGAGAATCTTCAATAACCGCGGACGAGGGGGCGATGATCGCTGTACAAAACGGTGATCGTTGCGACGGAGATTTATCGTGCTCGCAACAAACGTACTTGCGGTCGATCGCTCTCGATAATACCCTCGCCTAACCGGATTTCAATCTAACGATATTGTGTGTTTGTATTATATGCAATTTCGGTATTGTCGAAAAAAAAAAAAAAAAAAAAAAACAAAGAAACGACCAAAATACACTGTCACATAATCAAGAGGACCAACAAGATCATAGATGCTATATTATGTAAATAAAAAAAATATATATATATTGTTTGATAACTAAAAAAATATAACTTCGTACGACTGCCGAAGTAGATGTCATCTGTTGAAACGATTGGGTTGCTTCATCGCCATTCGAATGTGGCGACGATCGTCATGACACTCGATGCTTGTCAAAAATTTTATTTTATTAATAAACAGTACGGTCAATCGGTCTACTGCCGCCTTATTATATTAATAAATGTTTGTCGTATCGGATAAACGAATTTTTATTTCTTCATCTAGTCGAGAGGTATAAACATATTTCATAAATGTGCGCTCCGAACCCGTTTTACTGCTATGGTAAAATTGCAAACTTTTACAGGTCCACGTCGCAAAAATCAAACGTTGAAAGGATTTTAAACTTTGCAAATACGCTCTACGCATCTTATCCTTTAATTTGCTATTATATTTGCTCGCCTATCTGGATTTTATCACAATATAAGAACTACCGTCGCGGACCATCCAACCGTAAATAATTATTGGAATTTGGACGATTTTTCTATAACCAACCACCAAACCAACCGTCGATTTGTGCGCCAAACCATTATTCCAACCGCCCGAAGGTTGATTTTTCGTTGGTTTTTGGAAACCAACAATTTTCCGACAGCGTAAATCGTTGGTTCATGGTTGGTTATTATAAAACGACCCTCATTCCGACTTTCAGGTGACTACAGTGTGACGGTCGATATGTGGTTGGTTTCTTCGAAACCAACCATAAACCAACTATTTCGGGCAACGACCTAGCCAGCGGTTGGTTTACGGTTGGTTTTGAAGAATCAACCATAAGTCAACCACTACTATTCTCGGCTTGAAGTCGATAATAGAGTTGGTTTATAATAGCCAACCGTGAATCAACCTTTACTCTGTCGAAAGAATAGAGTTGGCTGATGGTCGGATTTGACGAACCAACCCAAAATCAACCCTCGGGAGGTTGGAATAATTGGTTTGGTTTGGCGCACCAATCGACGGTTGATTTTTGGGTTGGTTTTTGATTGGGCGGAATGCGAGGGTACCTCAACGGCATCGCTCAGAATTCAACCTCAGCGCTTGCAATCAATATCTACTTGTCTACAAAATTTTTGAAGCCGCTACATTAAAAATTACGACCAGCAGCGCGTCAACAAGATACGACATAAAAATCATTTTGTCTCGACCTTTTACACTGATTCAAGCACTCCGAGATACAATCCTCGAGATCTCGAAATCTCGCTGCGAAAGCAACACGTAAAAACTATTGTCAAGAGATGTTTTTTTTTGTCGATTCGGAGATCACCGACTCGAAGAAAACACGCACGGTCACGTGATCACCGTTGAAACCCATAACTCCCGTCTTATTGCCCAAGCGGGCATCAGCGAGAATTAAAAATTAGAAGCAACCGAATAACAATCCATTAGCAACAAAAGAAAGGTGTTGCTTTTCAGATACATCAATAAGCAAACGCCAATTGCAACCGAAATCCTTGATTTCCAACCGAAATGTAACTTTGGTACGAAAAGCAACTGCACAACGCAGCCGAAGAAGCCTTCTAGTTGCCCGGTTCCGCTGTCGATAAACCGGAAGTGAAATCATTCGATCGACGTTGTTTTGAGAAAAGAGATTCTCGGTTACGCCGTTCTCGTCAAAATTCGACGGGAAGCCTAGCGTCACTCGATTAATTCCTTCGACTCGGCTCACGTCCGGTTCACGATCCCGAGCTTTACACAAGGTTCATATCGCGATATATTTCGTGGGCGACGTACGCCGGAGATTGAGTATCCTCGTTACAGTTCCAGGGAGAAGCGGCTACAGTCCCGTCCGGCGACGCGAGGCCCTCAACGCAAATACCGTGAGGCTAATCGGCTGGAAGTGTGTAAGACAATACCACGGCCCTCCGTCGTTATAGTTAGGCCCGGAATTCTGGCCGGCATGTCGCACCAGCGACGTCAGTATGTCAGTTGCTTTTTTTTCTGTTTTTGTTTTTGTTTTTGCCGTTTCTCGTTCGTTCATCGTTTTCGGGTTCGTGCGAATGACTCCGCAGGACACAAATTTCTCTTCGGGCGTTGATACGACGCTCTAACGAGTGATACACCAACATGCACGACGAACACCCGATCCGCGTCTTCCCCACTCTCGCTGCCACCGGCTGTTCGCGACGTCAAATGTGCCTCGCCTGCCCGGCTCCGGGACGGGAGGCGGTAGGTGTGTGTGTATATATATATATATATATATATATATATATACACGTGTGGTCGACTTCCTCTTCCTGCGCTCACGTCGGAACTACGGGCAGTCAGGTGTCGAGCTCGCTGACCCGATCGGGGAAACTAATCCTCTACGAAATTCGATATTCGATGAAGCGGACTCTTCCTCGATACAACCTCGCTCGTTCGCTCACTAACGTCCCACCGTCGAGGCAGATATCACCGATAACCCGCCCGTCCGCCACGCGGTGAACATCGAAGATCTTCTCGAGCGCCATTTGCAATCCAATCGTACCACTCGCAATTGCACGAGAGCGGCACAAAAGCGACTAGATCTTTCGCCAACTTGAGAATTATATGAGGTTGAGTATATGAGGTGCACACAGAAAAAGTTTACACGAAGGACAACTGGACGGAAATACTGTAAACCATGGATGTCGACACGCGAACGTATGACCACGTATAGACTGTACACCATGTGAAATCTACACCGAGACAGTGGACACATAACCAACTGAACATCCCAAAAACTGAGCGCACGTGAAGTTCAACACAAGCGCAGAGTACTTCAGATAACTGAGTCAAATGCCCATTCCTTCTTTGCGACAATATAATTGCGGCATTAGTTCGCAACGCAGTGGCACGTAGTACATTTTAATGAATGTTCCATAGCAGGTGTCTTCTTACTAGTCACGTGACATGGAAAGATTTTTGAAAGGTTTCAAAAATATTTTGTTGAAGTATTGAAAATATTTTTACAAAATTTTATATTGAAACATATTGTTGAATTTTTTCAGAATAGTTTTAGAGAATATTTCAACGAAAAGGGAAGGGTTGCATTGCCAGTCCAACTTTCATGTATACACACCCGCATAAACACCGAAACATCTCTATGTGAGGTCCGGAATATCTTGTATCGGCACAAAATAGATGCTGTTGAAATTCTGAGTGGCTATATTGTGACGTTTTTGCAACGTGAACTTTTGATATGACGTTGAATAGACGGCGAGACAAAATCAAATGAAAATCTCTTCACTGATCCCAGAACCTTATGTGCTTGGTTCACAACTATATCAATGTGTGGAGCAAAGGACAATTTCGCGACAAAAGTGTTAACGTTTTTTTTGTTTTTTAAATCATGCTATTTAATTTAATTGTGTATACATACTCGTAATTAATTATCCCTTTAATGCCCAGTCCAGCATATTTGACACGTTGGTGAAAGCGAAATTAATTTTAGATAAACACCTTCAATTTTAATCTGAACATTATAAAAAAAAACAAAAAATGTACATAACATTCTTCCAACGGAATAGAGTCTTGAAACTTAAGGTAAAGGGACCAGTTTAAGACACTTATACGCAGCTCTCTCTCTCACTTATACCGATAACAATTCGATGAGAATTCGAGAAAGCTTTCTATAAGAATTATCATATGCACTCAATTGAAACTGAACATGTCAGCATTTTTCTTATCTCGCGTTATCCAATTCGGATTGACCGTGGCTTCGCTCGTCCGGCGGTACTGCGATTCCGAGCGACCCCGGTTAATCGGGGCTTTCACTGTATATGTCGGGGGATCAGGAGAGAGGGCGAAATCTCAAAGTCCGACGTGGTATGTCGGGTTATAAGGCGCTGGATCGACAAGCGTCGAGAAGGCTCGGGCACGACGCCCGGGCGAGATGTGGTGCACACCGGGCTCGCAGTTGGCTTGGCGCGAAACTATCGTCGCGAAAGGGGAAGGCATTACGAGCCAGTGATCGCGAGGGGTATCGCGCGCGGGTTTGCCGTCGGGCTCGAACCCGTGACGCGCGAGAGGCAGGACCACCGAGTAGGACGGTTCGCTCTCCGTTCTCCCGTCCTGTAATGTTATCTCGTGGAAAATATAATATATAATATAATACAATATCGTGAACGGCTGGATCGTTCTTGGTCGGTCGGTCGGGGGGGGGGGGGGGGGGAGAGGGACTTGGCTGCGATCGGCGATCGTTGAATGAACGATTAGTATCCCGTGTCCTCGGGCAGGACTTCGAGTGACGAGCGTACCGGTGACCGGCCGATGCGATCCTCTTTCACTTCTTTGACGTACGCACCAGCCGGCGCATCGCTAGCCGTACGCATCCGTTCACCAACCGATGTTTCGATATCCAAATTTTTTTTTTTTTTCTTACTTCATTACTCGACTTTGTAATTTAAACCTTTCGTTGCTTTCTTTTTGTTTTTTTTTTTTTAGACAAAAAAATAAAAGATCCGAAGAGAAGTTCGAAATTGACAGAATTGATAACAAAAAAAAAATTACTCGTCACACATGTATGGACGGACGTAAAAGTCGATACTCATCGATCCCAATAGATGAGTAAAAAAAAAAAAAAAAAAAAAAAAAAAAAAAAAAAAAAAAAAAAAAAAAAAACAGAAGCGAAGTCCATCATGAAACAAAAAGATGTAATTAGACCACGTCTAGTTTGCTCGCTCAAATCATGGAAAAACCAAAGGTTGGATGTGAAAATGGAGATAAAATTTTTGGCAAATGCCGAAAATCCCGTGATTGGAGTTTTTTTTTTTTATCTATTTATTTTCGAAATTACTGCGGCATCGATTTGTCACTTGGGAGATCGATGATTGTCGATTCTGAAAAATTATTCGAACTGTTGAGAACTATAGTTGGCCAATTACGAGATTGTCGTGGTTATAATTTAGAGGACGATCTTGTAATCGGCACTGGGCGTCG
Organism: Amblyjoppa proteus; assembly: GCA_963922035.1. Classification (NCBI taxonomy): domain Eukaryota; kingdom Metazoa; phylum Arthropoda; class Insecta; order Hymenoptera; family Ichneumonidae; genus Amblyjoppa; species Amblyjoppa proteus. Next base: position 7,200,152 of record OY998232.1, read on the forward strand.
TGCCCGACGTTATTTGTATCGTTGTATTGCCGAGTCGTTTGTTCATTCGTGTAATTTATTATTTTGTAAAATTATGCGATGTATAATTTCCTTAATTTTCTTGGTAAATGATTTTTCGTAAATTGACCTGTATCAGGTCGATTCTTGAACGAATGTTGTGTATTAGCACATTACGATACTAGTGCGAAAAAACGTTCTTCTGACGAGTGCGAGTTTGCAGCCGCGCCGAAGGCGAGCGTGCCCAATCGCACGAGTTCAGAAAAAGTTTCTCGCACGAGTATCAAACAAAATTTTATGTCACCGAGGTGTTGAAATTGTGCACGTTTTTGCGGACGCCTCGCGTTCGCAAAAACGCCCATTTTCCCACCTAGTTACATAAAAAATATTATATTACTATACTTCATTTGCTTAGCAACTACGTCGAGTACCACTTTGACCATTTTTTTTTTTTTTTTGTAGATTTTTCATACATTCCCGAATACCCTGATAAATTGTCAGCGAAATCGAAGGTGTCGCATTGCACGGAAAAATCTAATTTTCATTGCTCCCTGCTAAAAGCAGCCTCTTGCGATATGAACAAAAATATAACAGACGTTGCAATAAAATGCACAATGACTAAAGAGAACTTTTTCGTCGTTAGACTCTTCATGCCCGACTTATCCCTTGCAAGATATATGAATTTGAATTTAAAAAAAAAATGTTTAAAAAACGCATCACCCTAAATGGATGGATTAAAAAATCTGAAAAAAAAAAATGCACAAAGGCTACTTTCAAGTGACACTAAAATATGCCCAATTATGGAACAGATCCGAGGGTCGAAAAAAAAAAAAAAAAAAAAAAAAACAGAGTCGCCCAGTCGACAGACAATGTCCCTATGCTTCGACGTAGTAATTGTTTCGCTGGTTTTGCCAAAAGTTTTGGGAACGACGCTGGCGAGTCGAACGTTCGGTCCTCCGTCGGTTTCCACAGGCGAAAAAGGCCCGATCCAAAGACGTGCACGGTCCGTTTTATCGTTCTTGCGGTCCATTTCCTTCACCCATCGGACGTGTCCGTTTTTCGGTCCGTTTTTTTTTTTTTTTTTTTTTTTTTTTTTTTTTTCAAGTTGTTTTTTTCTTCAAAAGCAGCCGTCCGTCGACTTGCTCTGGGGATGGACAAAGGAGGGCACGTCGAACGGGCGCGATGAGCCGCGATGCGACACGCTCGGGACACGGAGAGCAACGACGACGAGGGGGGGGGGGGGGGAGTGGGACCGGGCGGGCAACCGTTCTTGCAGCGTATAACCGGGCCGGGGCGGCGGCGGCGGCGGCGACGACGACGGTGGTGGTGGTGGTAGAAGGCGACTCGAAAGTCTCCCTGCCCGATCTCTCGGCCGGCGGCACCGGAGGGCTAGTTAGTTAGTCAAGGGGATGAAAGCGTGGGTGACGGTTCGAGAGATGGACAAATTCACCGGTTTAGCTGTCGGAGACGCGCGTCCACTCGTCACGCGGCGCGGCTAAGACTGAGGTGCCCCCTAGTGGCGAGAGCCTGTCAGGTTTGCCTCCGATCGCAAACCCATCGAAGTGCCACCGCGTTCAGCGCGACATCTGTAACAAGTGCGGTGACTTATTCGTTGTTTCGCTCTCAATCGTCGGTTCGCTCGGTGATTAGCGAATGAGAAACTGAGATATAAAATTCTCGATGCGGGTCGAGTGAGAAAAGATCATCGACGAAACGAGCGACGAGGCGTAGAGGAGGAATTGGCCGAATGGAAGGAAATACAGCGAGCAAAAGGTGGACCGATCAGTGAGAGTGTCGATGAGGTTTTTTTTTTTTTTTTTTTTCATTAATCTCCGCAGTCGTGGAACCGAGCACGGTCGCATGAGGCGAGTTTCGAGAAGTTGGACCTATGATTTTTGTGCTCGCTCGACAATTACCGAATGTTTGGTAGCGACCCGGTCGATCGGACCGTCAGAGGAATCGACCAGTCGGCTCGAAGGAGGGGGGTGGGTGGGGGGGGGGGACCGAAGGAGCGATTAATGCACTCGAGATGACGCGGCGTCGACTCGGCTGCTCGGCCCGGTCCGAGACTGTTTGAATCGGCAATCGTCTCGATATTTCTTTTTTTTTTTTTTTTTGTTTCCATTCTGAAAAACTATTGATTGATCATTAAAAAAAAAATTAAAATAAAAAAGAAACCTCGCAAAGTTCTTCGTTGCACAATTATGACATCGAGGACTTTCAAAGTGAGACTGAAAGTGCACGATCGAGAATTTATCTCGCGACACGAGTGGTAAAGTCCGTCAGTGGTCAGACGCCGAGGTAGTTTCCGCCGGTGGGATTGTGAAGAGCAGTGAGAAAAAATAACTAAAATAAAAATAAAATAAATTATAAAATAAAAATTATGAATCGCTAACGATATTCCGGCGGTGAGTTCGCGCTAGGTGTTTTGTAAGAATTTAGGGGGCCGGCGGAGGGGGGGGGGGTGGAGGGAGGGGGGTCAGGATGCGTGAAGAATTTTTAAGATACTCTCGTCCGATCGTGATTTATGGATAAAGAGCGCGACGGCGCGTTGATAGGCGCGCATGGTTTCGGATACTATGAATGAAAATATCTCGCCAGGTTTCGTGCGGAAGCCCTTAGAGATCGGCAGGTCTCTCAAGCCATAAAGGTACTTTCTCACTACACTCTCTACGTCCCGCGGCTTTTTATCCCACGTGCACTCAACTACCACATTCTGATCGTTCATAAAATTTCGTGTACACACACACACACACACGTAAGTGTGAGTACGTATAACACATTCACGTATATAGTACAATATAATATTCATATCAATGATATATTATATGTTATTTTTATTGTTATATGTATACATGTTGTGTATATGTATGCACACACATTATATATATATATATATATATATATATATATATAGTGTGTGTGTGTGTGTGTGTGTGTGTGTGTGTGTGTGTGTGTGTGTGTGTGTGTGTGTGTGTGTAAAATGAATTTAAAAAATCTGATGTGGTCACCGCGAACATTAAATGTTATGTTTTCCAAAACATGTTAAACCATAAATCGTATCATATTCTGATGACTGGAAGATCTTCCATAATCTAATCCAAGTCTGGGGCAGAAAATCTCGATTCTTGTACGCGATACATTTTTTATTTTTTTTTTTATTTTATAGAGAAGTATTTGTGATTTATTGTAGTAGTATCGAGTTTTGGAATCGGGATTGGTAATTCGCGAGTGGATAATTTAGTCGGACCGTCGACCGGAACTTCGAGTTAAACCGAGTCAATCCTCGACGTTTGCTCTTCAAATTCTCGACTCCTCCGGTGCGATCCGATTCCAATTCCCCCCACTCGGTAGTGGCGATGTTACTATTTTCTCATTATGTACATTTGTTTTGCTTCCTCGCAGAGGAAGCTTCGTTTTTTTGAAAAAATAATAATAATAATAATAATAATAATAATTTCGAGATTTTAATAAAAGCGTGTTTTTGTTTCCGCGCTTGCGATCGTGTTTGAATCGATATAAGGTAATCGCGAACAAAGTTCTTTAGCCTTTTTTTTCCTATTCATTTTTCACATGTCCCGTATCGTAATTTTCATGAGCGAGAAAACGTTTCAACACCGCGACACGCCAATTCAACAAATCAGTTGATCGTTGCTCGAGCCAATTAACGTAGCTATGTCGGTACGTCGGATTCAAAGACATCGGCGTCAATGCGACAAAGAAAAATTGAATAATATGCGCTACTTTGTCTGCGTCAGTAATATTGCAAAAAAAAAAATAATAGAGTGTCTTGAAAAATTTTTGCAATTAGGCTGAATCGATTGTTTGTAAGCAGTTTATTGGTTTAGTGTGGATTTTACTTAATCTTTACGACAATTGGTTTGGGTAATGTCATTTGACCCGAAACCGTGCACTCTCGTCGCAGTTCTATTGAACATTGGTCCGGTGACTACACACATTTTTTTTTTTTTTTTTTTTTTTTTTTTTTTTTTTTTATGCGCATAAATTCCTAATTAATTCGTCAGTGCGCAGAACTTTATATATATATATATATATATATATATATATATATATATATATATATATATATATATATATATATATATATTTTTGCTCTATCTTTGATCCAAGTGTGTCAATTCTCGTTTTGACGATCAATTTCGCGAGCTCTCGTGTAAGCGACCTCGTAGAAAGACCGATTTTCAAGATCTAATTGCTCATTGAAATTATCGGTAAAGAGCCTCGGAGATTTTTAACAAGTAACATTTGAATAGTTAATGTACACATGGTCAAAAAGTTTTATTCACATGACTTTGTATTGCCTTCGCGACATAACTACCCTCAAATACGAAGTGCGATTTGACGATCGTTATGAATGATATTGAACTATTGCACTGCTCCATTGAGCGTCAATCAGACGACAGATCGATCGCGTAAAATTGTAATTCTAAAAAAAAAAAAAAAAAAAAAAAAGAAAAAAAAACGTCATTCGTCATATGCAAACACTTGTCCCGACGATTGCTTGGTCTTTGACAATTTTGGCTTTGCCTCCTCGCAGAGTAAGCTGTTTTTTATTGTCAAATTATAAACCGAAATTTTAGTAAATTTTGGCGTTGATTATAAACCGAAATTTTAGCGTGGCCTACAATGTTGACGGATTCTCCGAGCAAAATAAGCGTACACTCAGAATAGCACATTACGCCACAAGGGAGGAAAGTGCGTTTTCTCACCGATGGTGAAGTTTCATGCCCGAGCGAAGCGGGGCCGGAAATTCACACGAGGTGAAAAAAACGCACTTTCCTCCCGAGTGGCATACGCTATTTTTTGTCCGGCTATGCTAAAAAATTGCCACATTTCTATGCCTGCAATGGGGATGGAAAGTTACCCGCTTCGGTACTTTTCGGCCCGCGGGCGGAAAAGTCGCTACTTTTCCGCCCGCTGCGTTACTTTTCGGCACGCTGCGTTACTTTTCGGCCCGCTGCGTTACTTTTCCGCCCGCTGCGTTACTTTTCGACACGCTGCGTTACTTTTCGGCCCGCTGCGTTACTTTTCCGCCCGCTGCGTTACTTTTCGGCCCGCTGCGATACTTTTCGGCCTGCTGCGTTACTTTTCGGCCCGCTGCGTTACTTTTCCGTCCGCTGCGTTACTTTTCGGCACGCTGCGTTACTTTTCGGCACGCTGCGTTACTTTTCGGCACGCTGCGATACTTTTCGGCCCGCTGCGTTACTTTTCCGTCCGCTGCGTTACTTTTCGGCACGCTGCGTTACTTTTCCGCCCGCTGCGTTACTTTTCCGCCCGCTGCGTTACTTTTCGGCCCGCTGCGTTACTTTTCGGCCCGCTGCGTTACTTTTCGGCACGCTGCGATACTTTTCGGCCCGCTGCGTTACTTTTCCGTCCGCTGCGTTACTTTTCGGCACGCTGCGTTACTTTTCCGCCCGCTGCGTTACTTTTCCGCCCGCTGCGTTACTTTTCCGCCCGCTGCGTTACTTTTCGGCCCGCTGCGTTACTTTTCGGCCCGCTGCGTTACTTTTCCGTCCGCTGCGTTACTTTTCGGCACGCTGCGTTACTTTTCCGCCCGCTGCGTTACTTTTCCGCCCGCTGCGTTACTTTTCGGCCCACTGCGTTACTTTTCCGCCCGCTGCGTTACTTTTCCGCCCGCTGCGTTACTTTTCCGCCCGCTGCGTTACTTTTCGGCACGCTGCGTTACTTTTCGGCCCGCTGCGTTACTTTTCGGCCCGCTGCGATACTTTTTGGCGCGCTCGTCAAGAATCAACAACTTTCCACCTCCGTTGCAGGCATGGAATGTGGACTTTTTAGCGTAGTCGGACAAAAAAAAAAATTTATTTGACGGCCACCGTTTATTAAGATCGTGTGAAATAGTCATTTGACTCAATTAAATATTTATTTCATTCGAGTAACTATTTTCTTAATTTAAATGGATATTCATTTAAATCAGACAAATATTTTGCTTCGTCTTAATAAACGGTGGCCGTCGAATAAATTATTTTTCTGGATGTATAAAATAGGCCTCAGAACACGAAATAAACGAATCTATCTATCTGTCTATCTATAAAAAAATACGCCTTTCTGGTTCCGGTCACGCGATATTTTCATTATTAGGTGGACGATACGTGTAAGCGGTAAAATAAGTTTCCCGCTTGTATACGATATCACTTATATAAACAATAAAATTAAAATATTAAAGTGTTAACGTAATGAGTAAAAAAAAAAAAAAAAAAAAAAAAAAAAAAAAAAAAAAAAAACAGTGAATATTTAGTATCACGGTAGACAAAAATGAAGTGTCATTATTTCGGGATAGATTTATTGTTTGTTAACCAAGAGCCTTTTACATGTATGATTTTTAAAATGAAATCGTTATGTATGTTATTTTTTTTTAATTTTTTTTTTTTTTCAATCCGAAATTAACTTTAAAAAGCGAGTTTCGACTAAAATCGAGTTTCGACGTTTAAATATTTAATTAACCTTGGTACTGATTCGGCGCGATGAAATTTAAAAAAATTGCCACTATAAACGTCTCGTCGATGGCCGAAGTTTTTGATCGAATCGCTAGCGAGCAAAACCAAAAAAATAATCTCAATTTTATATCGACAAATATATACAACAGATATTCGATTCACTCACATCGCTTCGAATGTTCCATTTCTTCATTAAATAACTTCCGAATTAATTTCGGTTAATTTCAACGTAAAGAAGAAGCTCAAGTCGTCGTGAATTCCCTTCGTGTCGTCACCTTACGCCCCGCACTCTGCGCCGATTTTTTTTTTTTATTCGTTTATTCGTTTATTCGTTTATTCGTTTATTCGTTTATTCGTTTACTCGTTTACTCGTTTACTCGTTTACTCGTTAATTCGTTTACTCGTTAATTCGTTTATTCGTTAATTCGTTTGCTCGTTAATTCGTTTGCTCGTTAATTCGTTTGCTCGTTAATTCGTTTGCTCGTTAATTCGTTTACTCGTTTACTCGTTAATTCGTTTACTCGTTTACTCGTTTATATGTTTACTCGTTTACTCGTTTATATGTTTACTCGTTTACTCGTTTACTCGTTTATATGTTAACTCGTTTACTCGTTTGTATGTTTACTCGTTTACTCGTTAATTCGTTTACTCGTTTACTCGTTTACTCGTTTACTCGTTTACTCGTTTACTCGTTTACTCGTTTACTCGTTTACTCGTTTACTCGTTTACTCGTTTATATGTTTACTCTTTTACTCTTTTACTCGTTTACTCGTTTACTCGTTTACTCGTTTACTCGTTTACTCGTTTACTCGTTTACTCGTTTACTCGTTTACTCGTTTACTCGTTTACTCGTTTACTCGTTTACTCGTTTACTCGTTTACTCGTTTACTCGTTTACTCGTTTACTCGTTTACTCGTTTACTCGTTTACTCGTTTACTCGTTTACTCGTTTACTCGTTTACTCGTTTACTCGTTTACTCGTTTACTCGTTTACTCGTTTACTCGTTTACTCGTTTACTCGTTTACTCGTTTACTCGTTTACTCGTTTACTCGTTTACTCGTTTACTCGTTTACTCGTTTACTCGTTTACTCGTTTACTCGTTTACTCGTTTACTCGTTTACTCGTTTACTCGTTTACTCGTTTACTCGTTTACTCGTTTACTCGTTTACTCGTTTACTCGTTTACTCGTTTACTCGTTTACTCGTTTACTCGTTTACTCGTTTACTCGTTTACTCGTTTACTCGTTTACTCGTTTACTCGTTTACTCGTTTACTCGTTTACTCGTCTACTCGTTTACTCGTCTACTCGTCTACTCGTTTACTCGTTAATTCGTTTGCTCGTTAATTCGTTAATTCGTTAATTCGTTAATTCGTTAATTCGTTTACTCGTTAATTCGTTTACTCGTTAATTCGTTTACTCGTTAATTCGTTTACTCGTTTACTCGTTTACTCGTTTACTCGTTTACTCGTTTATCCAGGATAACTACTTAAAAGAAGCATCTGATCCATATCCCCGACTTCCGGTTACGGCTTCCCCGTTTTTTTTTTTTTTTTTTATTATTTCATTTGCCGACTCTGCGACGTAAACGTCGCGCAAATAAAGTGATTTCCATCCACCGATGTCTGTCGGTTCATCCCGAATCTTTGGACGCAAGTCCATTTAAGTTCCGACACAATTCCCATCTCCGCTCTTTCGCTCGCTTTCAATTCGCGCGATTCCCCCTTCGCAGCGATATTTTTCAGATAAAAATTTCACGTTACAGTGGGGATTCGTAGCGCAATGTTCGGTTGCCAGGACGACCAAAGGGGCTGGACCAGCGGCACCGGCAGCGCGTCTCCCTAACCGAGAGGCCGACAGAGAGACCACGGAGAGAAGGGAGGCCAACGCAGGTTCCCCGGTCCACGAGGAAAACGGTTGCGAGGGGGTGTTACCGAGGGAAGCTGCGACGAGATATTTTCAAGAGATGGAGTTTCTGCAGAACCACCATCCGGCGAACAGCTCGGAGTCGCCGTACACCCTTGGCACAGGTGAGTCATCGAAACTCAAGTGTTTCATTATAGCGTCATGCTTAGACATTCTTTGGTGTGTTTTTTTTTTTTTTTTTTCTCCTAACTACTAAACCTTAAAGTAAAATCGCTCGGGGCAGTGAGAAAAAAAAAAAAAAAAAAAAAAACACTAAAAAATAAAGTGAAAAGAATAAAATAAATGGAGCAAAGCTGTTCGAGGGGTAAAAAAAAAGTAGAGAAGGTCGTCGTGCGGTCGGACGGAAGGGTCGCGCTACGACGAAGGAGGCTTCGTTCGGTTAATTAATTGTGGATTTTTTTTTTTGTTTTTTTTTTGTTTGTTTTTTGTTCGGTGGACGGTCAGGATCGGTGGGCAGCATCGAGGCGAGCATTCCCGTGTCGGGTCTGTGCTCCGGTTCGCTGGGCGTACTGTCGGCCGATGACACTTTGGCGGACAATCACAATGAGGAGGCCCTAGGCGCTCTGCAGGGCAGCCTCCGTCTCCAGGATCTTCAGAACTCGAGCGAGGACATTAACGCCGATCAGGGACAGCAGATACAGAATTCCGGCCAGGTCGTCAGCGAGTTCGGGGCGAGTTTCTGGGTCGACGACATGGCCGGATTTCCACTTCCGCCGCTCGATCTGGACCCACTCACGCCCGGACTCTTCAGCCCTTGTTCCGGTACCTACAAGTGAGTAACTGTCGTGTCGCAATGCGTACAGACACCACCAAAGTTTCTCCTCGGTGCATCGATAACAGCGCGAGGATAACTTCCAATTGTTATTATGTATGTTATATATAGCTTCCGGATATTATTATTATTATTATTATTATTATTATTATTATTATTATTATTACCATTATTATTATTGTTAATTTATTAATTTATTTACGGGACGAGCCCTTATGCATAAAATAATTCAGAAAATATAATAATATTATGAGATCAAATTAACTTCGTTATTGTTTTTTTTGTTTTTTTTTTTTGTTTTGCACAGTTTTTAAATATCAGTATTTCAATGTATTTTTTAATTTTTAATTTTTGATATTTTTTCGATTTTCCACCGTATATACACCGTCGGGTTTTTACAGAATCCCAGCCCGATTCCTCCCCCCCCCCCCCCCCTATCACTCCCTACCCGCACTCAACTAAGCCACCCAACTTTCGGATGAGCCTTAAATCGTACACCGTTAAACTTTACACTTGTTCGTTCTCACGGAAATACCGTGTACACCGCACAAAATGTTACACAATTTCACAAATTCGTTAAAATTTACACCACACATATACCTTACACTTGCCCAATCCTCGGTTCACAAAACTGTACACCGCCATTTCTTTGCATCACAAAAAAGTGTAGGTATTCAATATGTTACACACCAGTGAGCTTACACCATTTCATTCTTACACTTGCCAAACCTTACAGCCATCAAAACTTTATATATTCAATATACTTGACATGCGCAAACTTACACCCCTCCGCCCCAACGCCCCTCTCGAAGGCCGTCCTTCCCCGCCGTCGTTGTAAGCTTGCACGCGTCCAACCCTTGGCACATCATATTTTTATTTGATACCTCACGATAATACGGGTTGGCCCAAAAAAAAAAAAAAAAAAAAATTTGAAAAATTATCAACTTAAGAACCATCCTACCCTGCGGTCTTAGTCGCGCGATATACTATATCAGATCAGATAATAATAATTAAGAAATCCATCGAGAAATATTTTACTCGCTTGAATTAAAATTGCATAATCTTGACATACTTTGGCCAGCTCTGATTTTCACGTTTCACGCAATTGAAAGTACTCGAAATAATGAAAAGGAACTTTAGGCGCAGTATACATCAAGTACTTCCTGTACTTTAAGTACACTATTTAAAGTACATATGTACTTTAAGTACCTTAAAAAATGGCGGTACTCTTAAAGTACACCTGTACTTAATGTATCGGAATTAAAGTACCAAACAAGTACAATGTACCTTAAGTACCGCCCAGCTATGTCATATAGCCTACAGTAGTACGACACCAGCCTCCCACTTATGGTAGAAATTGTGAGATATCCAATAATTTTTATCATAATATCTAAGAAAAATTCTTATAAATCCCCTGCTATCATATCATAGTTCGCGCACCCTCAATGCTCTACTACGATGCGCTATGGTGATTGTTCTTATGTGATTGATGATTTTTACTGTATCATCATTCTCCTCGGTGTTTCTCGATAATTGATGTACGTGTAACTCACAAATTTGCGATTGTGTCATGAGCGTGCGTTCTGTCCGGCCGCAGTTGGGGTTGCACGAGAGGAGAATGTGTACCGAGATCGGGAAATCCGAACGGCGAAGGGGTCGCGGACGTTCTTCTTTCACTGAAACACGCGGTCGTACATCCCGGAAGTCCAACTGGCGGATACTATTCGACCGGAGGATCAGGTCATCACTACTCACAGGACTATGGGCAGAATCTCGGGCCACCAATGGCCCCCACTCACTACGCCCCCGGGCCAGCGATGTCCGTCAATGTGTCGATGAACATGACGATGAACATGAACATGCATCCTGGGTGAGTTATGTTTTACTTCCTCGGTGAGGAAATTTTTAGACCTTGCAATTTCGTTCGCAACTTATCGGGGGGGGGATTTAAGGAGCGTTTTTTTTAGGAGTTTCAGTTTCGATACTAAAGCAATATGTAGAAAAACAGAAAGTAATTTTTCTGTGGGTCGTTTCTGGATGAGATTGAAATAAGGCCGATGTCAGTATTTATTACCGATCTATACCGAACTAATATCTTTGATAAACAGAAACTTATTTTTTGTGGATCGTTTTCGGACAAGAATGCAATAAAACCGCAGTCAGTATTTACTTTCGGTCGATACCGAACGAATATTTTGATAAAGAGAAACAAATTTTTTGTGGGTAATTTTCGGATAAGTATGCAATAAAGCCGCAGTCAGTATTCATTTGCGGTCGATAACCGAAGTAATAGTTTGATAAAGAGAAACAAACTTTTTGTGGGTCGTTTCCGGATAAGAGTGTTATCTTATGCGGAGCAGGCAGTATTAACTTCCGGTCGATACCGAACTAATATTTTGATAAACAGAAACTAATTTTTTTTTTGTGGGTCATTCCCAGATAAGAATCTAATAAGGCCGCAGTCAGTATTTATTTCCGGTCGATACCGAACTAATATATTTTGTTAAACAGAGACTAATTTTTGGTGGGTCGTTTTTGGACAAGAATGCAATAAGGCTGCAGTCAGTATTTATTTCCGGTCGATACCGAACTAATATTATTGATAAGCAGAAACTTATTTTTTGTGAGTCGTTTTCGGACAAGAATGCAATAAGGCCGCAGTCAGTATTTATTTCCGGTCGATACCGAACTAATATATTTTGTTAAACAGAGACTAATTTTTTGTGGGTCGTTTTTGGACAAGAATGCAATAAGGCTGCAGTCAGTATTTATTTCCGGTCGATACCGAACTAATATTATTGATAAGCAGAAACTTATTTTTTGTGAGTCGTTTTCGGACAAGAATGCAATAAGGCCGCAGTCAGTATTTATTTCCGGTCGATACCGAACTAATATATTTTGTTAAACAGAGACTAATTTTTTGTGGGTCGTTTTTGGACAAGAATGCAATAAGGCTGCAGTCAGTATTTATTTCCGGTCGATACCGAACTAATATTATTGATAAGCAGAAACTTATTTTTTGTGAGTCGTTTTCGGACAAGAATGCAATAAGGCCGCAGTCAGTATTTATTTCCGGTCGATACCGAACTAATATATTTTGTTAAACAGAGACTAATTTTTTGTGGGTCGTTTTTGGACAAGAATGCAATAAGGCTGCAGTCAGTATTTATTTCCGGTCGATACCGAACTAATATTATTGATAAGCAGAAACTTATTTTTTGTGAGTCGTTTTCGGACAAGAATGCAATAAGGCCGCAGTCAGTATTTATTTCCGGTCGATACCGAACTAATATATTTTGTTAAACAGAGACTAATTTTTTGTGGGTCGTTTTTGGACAAGAATGCAATAAGGCTGCAGTCAGTATTTATTTCCGGTCGATACCGAACTAATATTATTGATAAGCAGAAACTTATTTTTTGTGAGTCGTTTTCGGACAAGAATGCAATAAGGCCGCAGTCAGTATTTATTTCCGGTCGATACCGAACTAATATATTTTGTTAAACAGAGACTAATTTTTTGTGGGTCGTTTTTGGACAAGAATGCAATAAGGCCGCAGTCAGTATTTATTTCCGGTCGATACCGAACTAATATTATTGATAAGCAGAAACTTATTTTTTGTGAGTCGTTTTCGGACAAGAATGCAATAAGGCCGCAGTCAGTATTTATTTCCGGTCGATACCGAACTAATATATTTTGTTAAACAGAGACTAATTTTTTGTGGGTCGTTTTTGGACAAGAATGCAATAAGGCCGCAGTCAGTATTTATTTCCGGTCGATACCGAACTAATATTATTGATAAGCAGAAACTTATTTTTTGTGAGTCGTTTTCGGACAAGAATGCAATAAGGCCGCAGTCAGTATTTATTTCCGGTCGATACCGAACTAATATATTTTGTTAAACAGAGACTAATTTTTTGTGGGTCGTTTTTGGACAAGAATGCAATAAGGCCGCAGTCAGTATTTATTTCCGGTCGATACCGAACTAATATTATTGATAAACATGAAACTTATTTTTTGTGGGTCGTTTTCGGACAAGAATGCAATAAAACCGCAGTCGGTATTTATTTTCGATCGATACAAAAAATACGCCAGTCGCACGCTTGTCGGGTGCAATTATTTTTTCGTCTCTCCTCCATCGTCACCAGCCGGTTGTTTATATCACCACGATTCTGACTTCCGGTATCGGTGTTTCGTTCGCCACCGATGTATCACTAATTCGTACTTTTTTTCCCCGAGCGCTCTTTCACCACAATGTAAATCCACGTTACCGAAAGGTACAGCAACAGCCGACGATAATTATTGCCAAGTTTAAAAACCATAATGATTTTACTGATAAATTAAACGTCTTCTCCGAGAACAATCCGCGCAGCGAATGTGAAAGTTACTCGTTTGTATCGAAACACTTTCTGGTCGAAATATACGAAAGTATGTCGAAAAAAAAAAAAATCATACTCCTTTTTTTTCCTCTCTCGGTGCAAACGCACAAATTTAGTGGACGTGTAATTGTTTATTCGTCGATAATTTCATTAAAAAATAGCTTCTCCCGTATTAGAACTCAGAGCTGGGCAAAATACTCGAAAGTACTTAAAATACAAAATACAAAATACTATATGCATTTAAAATATAAAATACTTTTTGTATCGAAAGACTTTCTGATCGAAATATACGAAAGTATGTCGAAAAAAGAAAAAAAAATCTTACTCCTTTTTTTTCCTCTCTCGGTGCAAACCCACAATTTTAGTGGACGTGTAATTGTTTATTCGTCGATAATTTCATTAAAAAATAGCTTCTCCCGTATTAGAACTCAGAGCTGGGCAAAACACTCGAAAGTACTTAAAATACAAAATACAAAATACTATATGCATTTAAAATACAAAATACTATATGCATTTAAAATATAAAATACTTTTGGTATTTTAAATACTTATTTATAAGTACTTTTTTAAACACCTGTTTTAAAATCAATACGGGATGCCTGCACAGGGTGGAACAGGGTTGATTTTGGACGGCTAAGCCAACTTGCTCACGCTCGTCCGTCCATCCATCCCGACCGTCCATCGATCCATCGATCCATCCGTCCCGTCCGGCCTAGCTGTACACCCAAGAAAACCAAAAGTATTTTGTATTATTAAAAGTACTTAAATTACCAAAAAGTATTTGAGTACATAAAATATGTATTTAAAGTACTGAACAGTACATCAAGTATTTAAGATACTGACCAGCTCTGATTAGAAAAACGAAAACCTCGGGGTCGCACAAATGTCGCCCATGTTGTTCCCGACGTGTGTAATTCGAGTTGGTGGGGGGGGGGTTTAAACGAGGGTGTTGGGTTTCGCAGGTACGATCAGAACTATGCATCGGCGTGGGGCGTGGAACCCCTGCTGAGTCCCGCCCCTCAGTACAACCCCGTCGAGGCCCAGACGAGGGTTAATCAACCCCCGTCCAATAGCCTCATCGCTCCACACCCTCATTCGCATCCCCATTCTCGTCTGCAGTCGGGCGAGCACGCGCTCTGCATCGGCGGCGCTGCCGCGAACGTCACCCAGGACGACAATGGCAGACCGAACCTCTGCAGAATATGCGGAAAAACTTACGCACGACCGAGCACACTGAAGACTCATCTCAGGACTCACTCGGGTGAAAAACCTTTTAGGTAAAATGCAATTTTATTTAATTGTTTTCATAATTACTGGGACAGCCACATTGTAGGGAAATATTTTTTTAAAGGTTTTCATAATATTTTTTTGAGATATTGAAAATATTCTAGCGATATTGAAAAAAAAAAAAAAAAATATTTGTGAAATGTTTTAAAGACATTTTGGAAATTCTCTTTTTTTCGTTCATAAATCTTACATTGAAATGTTTCCGAAATATTGAAGATTGCATCACCAGGCCAATTTTCACGTACTACCCACATAGTAGGGAAATATTTTTGAAAGATTTCCATAATATCTTTTTCAGATATTGAAAATACAGTCATAGGCAATTTAAGTGGAACACGATTTTTTTCGCCTCTTTTGACAAAAGTTTCACCCTTTCACGCAAACTGTCGACAAAATAAACTTGTTCCACTTCAATTGCCTATTACTGTATTCTACCAACATTTCACAAATATTTTTTCAGCCATTTTCGACATTTTTTTTTTCAGTTCATACATCTTACATTGAAATGTTCCTGAAATGTCAAAGATTGCATCACCATGCCAATTTGCACATATTACCCACATAGTCGGGAAATATTTTTGAAAGGTTTCCATAATATTTTTTTGAGATATTGAAAATATTCTATTGATATTAAAAAATATTTGTGAAATGTTTTAAAGACATTTTGGAAATTCTTTTCTTCTGTTCATAAATCTTACATTGAAATGTTTCTGAAATGTCAAAGATTGCATCACCATGCCAATTTGCACATATTACCCACATAGTCGGGAAATATTTTTGAAAGGTTTCCATAATATTTTTTTGAGATATTGAAAATATTCTATTGATATTAAAAAATATTTGTGAAATGTTTTAAAGACATTTTGGAAATTCTTTTCTTCTGTTCATAAATCTTACATTAAAATGTTTCTGAAATATCAAAGATTGCATCACCAGGCCAATTTGCACATACTACCCACATAGTAGGGAAATATTTTTGAAAGGTTTCCATAATATTATTTTGAGATATTGAAAATATTCTACCGATATTAAAGAATATCTGTGAAATTTTTTAAACATTTTGAAAAAAAAAAAAAAAAAAATGTTCATCTCATAAATCTTATATTGAAATGTTTTGGAAATGTTTTAAAACAATTCAGCGAAATGTCAGAAATTGAATCGTCAGGCCAATTTGCACATGCCATCCGCATAAACACGGAGAGGATCGTAGAAATATTTCGTTGAAACTTGAAATCAAATATATATCAAAATTTTTATCACTGTGTTTCAGAAAAATTTCAGATGTCCTAAAAAGATTAAGAGCCTTTGTAGAATATTTAAAAATGTTATTTTCATATATTTCAGAAATATTTCGTAAGATGTGAAAGTTTAAAAATATATCTAAGATAATTTCAAAATATTGCGTTCTATATGGATGAACAAGCAAATGCTCCGACGTTTAAGCGCCAGATTCCAGCGGTTGCTAATTGTCCCCGGATTCCAGCGGTTGCTAATTGGCTAATAACAAATGTTTTCTGAAAATAAATGAAACCAAATGTCAAGCTAACAGTTTCTAATTTTCAAAGCGCATCGATTAATTACAAAAAAGATAAATATTTCTTTAATTGCGGAAGAAAATAAACAAGAGAGTCCAAATGTACGGGTCTATGGGCACGCTTTATCGGCACGTCCCTATGTTCGGACACTGCATGGCCCGGTGTTTGGGAATAACACTTTGGAATTATGATTATTATGCAGAATCAATATTTTCTGCACCGTCCATATCGTTGATTTTTCTTAAGATTTTTATCCCATCGACAAGTGTTACCAATTCCTCTCTCGATACTCTCCGAAATCTGAAATTAATTAATTGCGAAGATTGTCAAAATAAAGCGTCTAGAACGATAAAAACTGTCACGGTTCATCGACCGTAAATTAGTTCCCCGCATTGCCGCAAGGCGTGCGCGCGAATACTTACCGATGACCGATACGAGCTAATCGAGAGTTGTCCTCCGTTTGCTTCCGAGCAGTCGGTAACTGTCGAGAAACTAAAGGCGTATCGCTCCTCGGGAGCACGTTCTTATATACAGGTCTGGAAACGACGGCCGTTTTCCATGGGCGAAAGTGGGCCGCTTGGTGTCCAAACTTTTTTTTTTCTTTTTCCTAATCGCTACCACCTTGCGTCGCTGTGGTCGGTGGATGTTGGCCGGACTAACCTAAAACAGTTCTTTTTTTCGCGTTTCGTGTAAAATCTTGCGTGTAAAAAAATTGAAAAACAATTCCCATTGACAAATTGATCGTACGAAAATGACGAAATCCTGTGTGGTAACTCACTGCAAAACAGGCTACAAATCAAATAAAATGCTCTGCGAGCAATGCAGAGACACATGGCTGACTCTTTGGCACTCGACATTGCCTTTCCGATGCGCACCGTGCGGCCGAAAATCGAAGCTGCGCAAAACTGGACGCTAAGCGAACCCTCACCCGCCACCGTCGTTTCCACACCTGGTATGCGAGACCGCGCTCGGGAGGTTATGTAGATCTGACTTTTCTTTTGGCGGTGATGCGAGGACACGTCTGACCATAGCACGACTCGTTCCACTCAGGTGTCACGCGTGTTCCAAGGCCTTCAGTCAAGCGGCCAATTTAACGGCTCACGCGAGGACCCACTCCGGCGAGAAACCCTTCCGATGTCCCGTTTGCGACCGGAGATTCTCGCAGAGCAGCTCGGTGACGACACACATGAGAACCCACTCGGGAGAACGACCTTACAGGTGAGTCTCACGTTCCGTCCTTTGGAGACCTACTTGTCGTCGCGATGCCGCGAGAATGCAACGATCCTGCCGCCTAACGTTATTCATGCAAAGTTTCGCTTTCAATGACTATACATTTTATCTTTGTACACTCAGGATTCAAATAATTTTCAAATCATTGAAATAAAATTTTAAAACCTGTCGCACGAAAGCTTTTTTTTTTTTTTTTAACGAAAAAAGTGCTGATATCATGAAACACAGTATTTAACTTCGCGAGGCTAGTGTTACGGAGATTTTAACTTGGCACTTTGACGAGATCTGTCAGTTCGATATATCGAACGATATTCAAGTTGGATTTAAATTGACCTCTTCACGAGGAGGCACGAATAGCCACGCATTTGATGTTTATACTCGCAAGGTTTAAATAATTATCGAAATCATTGGAAAAACAATTATGTAAAGTTTGTTCACTCACAAGTGGTTACAATTTAAACATTTTTTTTTTTTTTTTTTTTTTTTAATCCGATTAGCTTGATACATTCAAGCAAAGTTGGCTTTAAATTTACCGCCTTTCGAGGAGGCGCTAATAGGCTAACGTGCAGTGCCCGAATGCGCAAGATGTTTACAGTACCATCTGACGAACAAAAAAACGAAACGTAACGCGGACGATAGGTGAAACATTATGCGCGACTTATGGTGAAGTGAAACCTTCCCGACGGTAAAACAGGTAGGAATTTTTCAGGTTGAAATCGTAGCATACGATTTACCATTTGGCTCGAAAGTGCATTGGTAAAATGCAATGTAACTTTCAGAATGGGAGTAGAATGCTTTCGTTCTCGATTTATTTATTTTTTTTTTTTTTGCAGCATTGATTCAACGCAAACAACACGCAAAATAATAAGACTTTTTTTCGAAAATTATTATTATTATTTTTTTTTCTTTCCTTTCAGAAATTCGACTATGCTGATTTGCGGATTGTCGATTATTTCATACACCGATTTTATAACACTGACAAACGCGTGTCTTAATATTTGTATTTTTTTTTTTTTTTTTTTTTTTTTTATCAAACCTGATTTTATACATTCTCTCCACGAGGCCACGGGTAAGTTAACCGACCAATGAGGACTCGTCATTTTCAACCAGCGACATCCCATTCGTTGATTTACTTATGGGAGAGCGGGGCAAATTGGCACAGCGGGGCAAAACGGAGCAGCGAGGGCAAAACTCAATCTTACAATAACTTTTGCATGCCCGATTTTGTTCAAACGGTGCGTTCGGATTTTCTTTTTGTTGTCTCATTATCGCGTTTTGCCCCGCTGTGCCAATTTGCCCCGCACTCACCTACGCGTGGCTTCGTAGAAAGTATAAAATCAGGGTTTGAGGAAAATAATTTTTCGCTCAAATTATAAACAAGTAAACAAGTAAACATAAAAAAATTATTTCCATGTTGTTTAGTGTCGAATCAATGATTGCTTCCGATCTTTCGCGGTGAGAATGCGAATTGTATTGTATCGTTTCGCCTGTTAAATCGCATAATGCTTTTACCCGCACCCAGAAATATAATTTATTTGACGGCCACCGTTTATTAAGATTAAGCAAAATATTTATTTGATTCAAATAAATATTTATTTGATTTCAATAAATATCTATTTGATTTAAATAAATATTTATTCGATTTAAATAAATATTTATATGATTTAAATAAATATCTATATGATTTAAATAAATATCTATTTAAATTAAGTAAGTGATTACTTAAATGAAACAAATATTTATTTGAGTCAAATAAATATTTTACTCGATCTTACTAAACGGTGGCCGTCAAATAAATTATTTTTCTGAGTGCGTTGTCCGTCTTACATTACGTTTTTAGTCAGATGTTGGCGTGAACATCGCGTGCATTCGGGCACCTGTATATCACCCACGAGGACCTATAAATTTTATATGTACAGCCAGCACGATTTAAATAATCAGCGAGATCGTTGCAAAAAAAAAAAAAAAAAAAATGAAAAATAATCTCGTGATAGGTTTCTTTTTTTCAAATGAAAAGTGCATACACTGAGAAAAAAAAAAGTGGCTAGATTAAACAAAACGCGCGTTAACATACGTTCAAAGCTCTCATTTGTTTGGTACAAACAAAGCATTGTTTTGTTAAAAGATTATTTGCTTCAATTTATTCAAAATTTGTCGATTCAAACAAACATTTTTTTTTCTTGTACAACAAAAATACGCCTTCGAACGTAACTCACCGCGAATTTGCTTAATCGATTAATATCTTTTTCTCAGTGTATACGACACAGTATTATAATTCCTCGAGGCTGGTGCACGAAGATCTCAGCTTCATATTTTTCCGAGATATTTGTTCGATGTATCGACGTGAATGTTAATTTTTGAAAATACTTTTTTTTTTTTTTTTAATAAAAATATTTAATTAAAAAAAAATCTCAAACTATACGGTAATTCGAACGTTCCGATTTTCTTTCAGATGTAGATTCTGCAAGAAGGCTTTCTCCGACAGTTCGACCCTCACCAAACACCTGAGGATTCATTCCGGGGAAAAGCCGTACCAGTGCAAGCTGTGCTTGCTCAGGTTCAGCCAGAGCGGCAACCTCAACAGGCATATGAGAGTGCACGGCGGATCTCTGACGTGACACACCACGCTATTCCCGATTATCGACGGAACATTCCCGCAGTGCTGTCGGATACCCGTTATCCGGCTCGGAACGAGCTCACAACGAAATCAGTAGATTAAATTGCAGTCATCAACGACTAACTTATGGCCCGCAAACGGGCGGTGTTCCTCCCTCCTGAATCGCGAGACGTTGTCCTCGCAATCGACAACGACGCGAGTATCGAGAGGCTGACGCTTGTCGACGTGTGATCTACGTTTAAATTTTGTTGTAATGAAAAAAAAAAGAAAACATTAATTAGTAAAATATTGTAACTCGAGAAACGAAGAATCACAAAATTTTGCCGTACATATAGTTCATAGTCGGAATAACATTAGAAAGAAAGAAAAAAAAAAAAAAAAGAACGGGTCTGATCAGGGAATTGGGGCGAGGGGGGCGAGAACGATGTATCGGATTCAGAGGCCTGCAGCATTCACCACAGCACCGTTGATTATTGTACAAATATTGTATTTATTATAATTATTATTATTAATTATAATTAATATTAATGTTGCGGTTTTCACCACGTTCACTTCTCATCTCGTGGTTTTTTTCTTTCTTCGTCAGTTTACTTCCTTCTTTTTTGTTTGTTTTTTTTTTCTTTTTTCTTTAATTATTATATATATATATTTTTTTTTTTCGTTTGTAATTGTAAAATGAGGGGTGTTTCGACGCCACTTATCGTCGGACAGAAAAGAGAAGAAAAAAAAAAAGACATGAATGCGTTATACATGTATATAAGCATGTGGACGCATGAACATAAGTATATACACGTATATAGGATTCCGATATTAATACAAAGAGACAGAAAAAAAAAAAGAAACACAATCGATAAAGAAAAAAACGGATCAATTACTATGGGAGTTGCTGGTTTTTTTTTTTCTTTTTCTCTTATAATCCCACACGCCTCAGGACTGACGCTATATATCCCTCGCGGGAGGAGGGGGGAAGGAGGCCTCGTGTGATCGGCTGGATGTACGCTGAGTGGGTGGACCAGGTGTTCGCATACTTCGATTTCATCGCCACATTAACTTGCCTCTCTTTTTCACAAAATGTTTTTTTTTCTTCTTTAAACTATATAAGAACAACTTCATTTTCTCCATAGCGCAGCGTTTTTTTCTTTTTTTCTTTTTTTTTTGTTCGTTTTTTTTTCTTTTTTCATCCGTCAAAAATTTCTCTTTCGCTCTCTTTCACGCTTTTTGTCACTCTTGCGCGCGCGCACTTTCTCTCTCTCTCTCTCTCTCTCTCTCTCTCTCTCTCTCTCGCTCGCTCACTCTCACTCTTATCTCTCTTTCTCTCTTTATATATATAATGATGTATTCATAAGTAATAATATTCTTGAAAAAAAAGTATGTATAATGTTTTTTGTTTTTTTTTTTAGTTTTTTTGTTTTTTTAGGTTTTTTTTTTTGTTCTACGTTATGTACTCGTACGGGCGTGCAGAGACGAGTCGGCCCTGTTGTCTAAGGAGTTTATCTAAATAAGCATACGGCTCTCCGAACCATCTTGTAGCGCAGCACAGCCGTACCCTCTCGTGTATTCGTCTCTTCTTTCTTACTTCTTTTCTTTTTCTCTCGTTTTATGTACGTAGCGTATTCTATATAGAAATGTTTCATGTCGCCTCTGTCACGCTGTATGTGTGGTCCTCTCTGTATGTGTCTCTGTATGTGTAAAAGTTTCTGTGCGAGTGTGTGATGCATCGTGTTCATTCTTCTTCTCGATCAAATGTGCCTCTCTCGCTCTTCTGATTAAGATGTATCTCGGTTGGAATGATTTCTATTTTTTTTTTTTTTTTTTTCCTCTTTTACTCGCCACTCCCTCCACCCGGCAGCCAAGAGTCCCGTGTGTCGTCGCAGATGTATCGCACACCGAGGCATCGACGGAATTCGAAGCGATTCAATCGATATTTAAGAATAGTATTTCAATACCGAAGAAAAATTCATACCCATACGGACCATTCGTCGATCGAAAACAACATAGTTAAACTTAGAAACTAGAACTTCGCATACCGCGCCCTTCATGCTTTGGCCGTTCGATTGATTTTGTTTTTTTTTTTATTTTATTTTATTTTATTTTTCCTTTTATTTAAACGAATTTTTTTTTTATCCACTCATGTCCCGATCGGTGGCCAATTTTTGTCTTTATCTTCGATCGATCGATGCAGCCGGGCAATTCAACGGCAACAGCCGCGGATTCATAATTGACGCCAAAAACGTAAGTCGACATTTGGAAATGATAAACCGAATAGATATGTGTGTCTTCAAAATATATGCGTTTCGTAAATCTTTTTTTTTTTTTTTGTTCACTATCTGTTTCGTTTTGTTCTTTTTTTCAGCTTTTTTTTTATTCAATATTACCATCGCATTCCATCGTTTTTCCTCAAAAAATTGTCCATCATTAATTGTTCTCTTCAATGATCCACCTCTCGATAATATATCCAAGTGTTTCGTAACATCGCATTACTTTACTTAATATAATAATTACTCATATTATAATTATCAATTAATAAAACTTGTTTCTTTTTTTTCTGCTCGTTCTCGCTTTAAACTCTCGCTCTCTCTCTCTCTTGCACTCTCACGTTCTCACTCGCAGTCTCGCTCGCTCAAAGAGTGTGTGGTTTTTTTTTAAATCGATAAGTTTGTGTGTTCACTGAAAAATGTGAAGAAAAACCCAAGTTGCTTCTGTTTTGTTTGTTTGCTTGTTTGTTTTTGTTAGTTCCGTCTTGTCAGAAAGAAAAAAACAAGAATACTCGAAACTCGGGGAGACATTCGCAGAGATTTGAAAGATGCTGCGTCGCGTAAATGTGTTTTTTTTTTTTTTTTCTTGTCATTTTTTTTATTCTCTCCTCTTTCTCTCTCAATCTCGCTCGCTCTCTTTGCACACGGAATATCGAGGGCCTCGGAAATACAAAATCACTAAAGAAAACACAGTGGATCGACGAAGATACATATAAAAAAAAAAAAAAAGAAACACGAACTTTCATGCGTTACACGGTTGTCTCTGGCCAATGGTTTTACGACCGCAAATGTTGCAACTACAAATACCTTAAAGAATTTCAACTGTACATTGTAAAGCGTAAAGAAATTACAAACTCCACCGTTGCCACATTTGCGGACATCTAACGAGGGTGTCGATGAATGCTGAGTACCCGATATAAAAAAAAATAAACGAAATACGCAAAAGAGAAAGAAAAGAAAAAGGAAAAGTTTCCGCAAACACGGAGAAGAAGTACGTGCGATCGCGCGCCCGTATTTCTTCCTCGGTGGTCGGACAGTGCAATGAAATTTGTTCGTTAAATCCGTGATGTTCCGGGTTCCCCCCCCTGCGCGCCAATTGTCAAATATATATATATATAATTTTTTATTTACTTTTACTTTACTCGTCGTTTCATATATCGATACTCGGCGCGGCAACGAAAATTTACTGCGTCAACCGGCGAACGTCGAAGGTATTTTACAGATGAAACGCGCAGAACTGAGGGCGACGAATAATCGAGATGAGAGATTAATTTTTATGGAAACGAGAAAGAAAGCACACAAAATTTTCGTCGCCAATGTGAAGTGTTGGCAAAGATTTTTTATTTCACGCGTGATGAAAAATTTCGTAACGAAACAGCCGACCGACGTCCGTTTCCGTCCCAGCCACGCACAGCTCGGAGCCCGTTTCTCTCGATGACTAGCCAATGAAGTGTCGTCCTCGCTGCGTGTTTTGTTTTTTTTGTTCTTTTCGTTTTTTTTTTTTTTTAAGGAAGCACGTTGTCGCGGAAAAAACGAGAGAATCCTCTGGCGGCAGCGACGAGCATCGATGTTCGCGAGACCGCGAGCGGTGCGACGAGACAATTGCGAATTGGTCTCCGCGACGAACCTCGACAGCGAGCGTGCCGCGACGCGGAGGATCGTCCTTTCGAGACGAAACAGAACGAGTAACAATCGGGAGAGGCTTTTCACGCCCGTACGAGACTCGCCGCAACGAGGCTCTTCTCTCCGATCCCAACGCGCGAGATAACGATTCATCGATAAAAGCTGTCTATGCGATAACGAAACGCCTCGAAAAGTTTGTTGTTTCTCACCCCCTGCCCCCCCCCCTCGCCACCTAATATATATCGATCAAAACGGCGAAACGATTAATTCCTCGTCTCGATGTAATTTATCCCTTTCGGCTCTTTCGCTCGTTACACTTTCGGTCTCTCACGCCCAACGAACGCGCTGTGCTCTCTCGATCGCAAACTTTCATTTATCTCTCTTTCGCTCTCCCTCTCACTCTCTCGCGGTTTCTCAGAAGCCTCGGACAGATTTCTTCTCTCGGAGCACGCCCGTGCACAACAACACGTCAGTTCAAAAATCGGCCGGTCGTCATAGTCTGAGGTTGTTGTTGTTTCTGTTTTCGTGTATGTGTGTCCTGTGTTCGTGTCTAGCTTCGCGTGTGTCTCTCTAAGTGTGCCGTTACGTGTCTCTCTCGTCGCTGTCCTCTCGTGTGTGCCTCGCGTCGCGCGCGTGGATCGTGTCCGTTGTGTTTCTTGTTTATGCTTTTTGTTTTTTTTTTCTCTTATTATATTTTTCTTGTTTTTGTTTTTGTTGTTGTTGTTTTTTTTAATGTTTTTGTTTTTTATTCCGAGTGTCCATGCTTGTCAATGGCTAGGGGAGGAGATTAGGTCGAAGGGTGGTGCTGGAGTGGATGTCGGGGGTTCAAGGTCAACGGGGACTCGGAGCGGGTGGGCTCGGCCGGGGGTCGGGCTCGCTCACTATGCTGTGTGGGAGACCCGGCAGTCCACCGGTTGGGGGGACCGAGGCGGGGCCCCCAGCCCCGCCGCCTCCTACCGTCGGACCCGCCGGTCCGGTCGGGCCGCCGGCACCGCCGCCGCCCGCCGACGAATTTGGACCGCCGCCGCCGCCGCCGCCACCGCCGCCGCCGACGACCGAGTGACCACCAGGGGGCGGGGGCGCAGAGTCGTGAGGAGTCGTCGAATGCGCCTGCTGAATCGGCAACGCTCCCGCGTAGTATCCACCGTTGATCGCCTCGGGGTAACTGCTGGAGAAAGCGAAAAGAGATATTGGCCACTCCGGATTTTTACATGCCCCCTCTTTAACAAAGCGCCCCGAATCCAATGTCTGAGGATATCCGAAGGCTTTTTGCTCCAGAAAGGCAATCTGTTTTGGTTTTTTTTTTTGCTCTCTTTCTTTCTTTTCTTTAGACTCTGAATTGCTCGGTCACTTTCGTTTCTTTCTTTTCTCTCTCGGTGTATTAAGCGCGCGTTAACATCTGCTTGAAAATCTGTTTCTGCAAAAAGTTTACGACATCGTTTTTTTTTTTTTTTCCCGTGCGAGATTTAAAAAGAAAAGACGAGAGATACTTCGTTTTGTTTGTTGTTGTGATTTTTCTTTTTGGCAAATTATTTATGTGATGTTAATTTCATCTCTTCGGTCTAGTTAAGTTTTTGTATCTCGTATGGTGACTCGATCGGATTAGTTGGTTTGCGGCAAAAAAGTGTGTTTTTCTTTTTTTTTTCTTTCTTCCTCTTACCCGGTGGATGAGTGGAAATATTCCTTGTTGACGCAGTTTCTCAAGCAATCGGGTATGCGACCGACGATCGCTCGTCGTATCTCACTCGCCGCCATTTCACGGAGTTCCGAGCAGCTTGCGTCGCTGTAGAATGCTGCGTGCGGTGTGCACAGGAGATTTGGCGCGTCCTTTAAGGGACCTTTGGACATTTTCGAAGAGATCGATCAGTTCGATTATGCGTTTTGTGTTAACGGACAATGTTTAGTTAATTCAGCCTCGCGCATTACGGCTGTTAATTTAAAAAAAAAACTCTCGGCGTGGAGACACGATTTTGGGAGGGGAGCTCGAGGGTGCGATAACGGCAGTTTTACGCACGCTGCGCATGCGTAAAACCTCCATTTTCAAATGCCGGGAAACAAAATTTGACACGATACGCGTGCAAAAAAAACTTTTTCGTACAACTCGTGTGATTGCAACACTCGTCAGCAAAAATCTTATCGGACTAGTATCGAAAATTACTATCTTGAGGACCGGATAAAAGCCGACTATTGGATAATTCGGCCCCGCGCATTTCGGCAGTTAATAAAAACAAAAAAAGAACTCTTGGCGTGGGGCTCGAGGATAAATTGTAAGGGCAAAGCTGTGAAGGTGGGATTCTCGTAATGTTTTTACTTCACTCGGTCGAAAAATTGCAGTTTTGCGCCTTGTTAAGTATCTTGTGTATGTGCGTTGCATACGCTTGTGTATGGGTTCTATTGCCTCTTTATCTGCATCGTTTGTATCTTGTGTTGGCACTCAAGGGACGATGTTCTACAACTTTACCGTCAATAAATAATAATAATAATAAAATTTGACACGACACTCGTATGAAAAACTTTCCCTTAACTAGTGTGATTGCGATGCTCGCCTTCGGCTCGTGCTGCAAGCTCACACTCGTCAGAAAAAATCTTATCGGACTAGTATCGATAATTACTATTTTGAGGACCGGATAAAAGCCGACCATAGGATAATTCGGGCCCAGGCCGAATTATCCTATGGTTATGGCGGTTAATAAACAAAAAAACTCTTTGCGTGGAGATACCAAGTCGTGAAAAGAGCTCGTAAGGGTAAATCGTGAGAGCAAAGCTTTGAACGTGGAAATTCTAGTGAGGTTTTTCTGAGGAACGGATACAAGCCGATCGTGTCGTGAGATTACTGAGAGAAAAAAAACGCGAGTCTCGCAACAAGTTAAATGGGAAGAATTTTGTTAGGTGGGATAAAACTCACATTGCGCGGACTGACCCTGAAAGACATTGTATGGTTCGTTCTCGTGGACGTCGAGAGCTGCCGCACGAATTCTGCCTTGTTTGAGCGCGGCGGCTAGTGCGTCGTCGTCCACCAGGCCACCCCGCGCTGTGTTTACTAAAAATGCTCCTGGTCTCATCTACGAAAAATTAAAGAAATTTTTTTATTTTACTCTCGCAAACAATCGACGAACGACAATCGTCCTCGTCGGAACAAACATTTTTATTTTTTTTTTCGGACGGCCAGTGTGTCTTTACCTGTTTGATGGTGAATTCGTTAATGAGATGATGATTGTGTTCGTTCAGGGTACAGTGTAGTGACACACAATCCGATTGATACAGCAAGTCCTGCGAAGTATAAATAAAGTTATGAAATAATTGTGTGATCAATGTTTAAATGAAATAACGAAATAACGAAATATATATTGACTATTTTTATATTAAGATGCGAACTGGTGATATTATTCTCATTGTAGAGATAATTTAATAAATTATTGATTATTGATGTCTTTATATTTATATTGTCCGTAAAAGCGCTCATCCCGTAAACGAATGAATAAATAAATAAATGAATAAATAATCGAATAATTGAATAATTAAATAATAATTACAAACGCGTTAAACCACGACAGCGGCTCAACGAAATTGTCGAGAATTACGAACCTGTAGTGTATAGACCCTGGTGAGACCGAGAGATTTTTCGATTCCGTCGGGTAGGTAAGGGTCGTAGAACATGACAATAAAACCGAAGGCTTTGGCGCGAAGAGCTACCGCCGAACCAATCCTGCCTAGACCTACAATACCCAAGGTGTCTCCTCGTATCCTGGCGCAGCCTTGCGCCGCCTCTCTGACCTGCGGATGAGACAACAATTTAGTCGCCGTTCACATCGACATTGCTTTCGTATCGGCGAGAGAAAACAGTTAAAAAATTAGGCTTCACCTGCTCTGGGCCCGTAAATTTCTTTCCTTCGCGAACCATATTCGCCAACCAGTATGTACGCCGGTAAAGATTCAGAATGAGGCATAGAGTGGTGTCGGCCACTTCCTCGACGCCGTATCCAGGTACATTGCACACGGCGATGCCCAGCTCACCGGCCGCTTTCACGTCTATGTTGTCCACCCCGGAACCGATTCTCACGATGATTCTCAGTGTTTTGAACTTTTCGAGGTCCTCCTTCGTCAGAATTATAGTGTGCCACATCAACGCTCCAACGGCTTCGTTTAGTACCTGAGGAAAAATCGAGACGTTTAAGGCGCACATTGCATTTTCCACCCAACTTTCACGAATACCCAGTAGATATAGAGTAGAACCTCAACAATCCGGGCTGGGCGGGATCGGAGTGTACACGGATAATTGAAATACACGGATAATTGAAATATACGGATAATCCGCATTCGTCATAAAGCGTTTTTATTTTGTACGGTGTTGTGAAAACGTAGTCATACGAGATCTTGCATTTACGGTTAATAATACTTTGGTATGTGGTTGTTGTTATTGCGCTCTTTTTTGTCTCGTCTTTGAAAAAATGGTGTCACTTTCGTTTGCTTTTCATTTTAATGTAGACGAACAATGTGTGCAAACAAAACTAGTGTAGTCCGCCCAGGAATAGGCATAGGATAAGACTATTACAAACTTAATAACTAATTTATAAAAGTATATTAAGAATAAAAAAGTTTATTGAAGAATGAAAATAAAAAAACCTTGGCACAGTTAAACCGCCACCCAATTGATCAAGGTTCTACTGTATTTTTTGCAATTTTTTTTTTTTTAGCAATACTTTTTACTGCTCCGCGGAATTACTGCAAATTGACGATCATCACATGAAGTAAAAAATAAATTCAATTG
This sequence comes from Amblyjoppa proteus, assembly GCA_963922035.1. NCBI lineage: Eukaryota > Metazoa > Arthropoda > Insecta > Hymenoptera > Ichneumonidae > Amblyjoppa > Amblyjoppa proteus. The sequence goes on from OY998232.1 coordinate 7,229,012, forward strand.
AATAAACTAACCAAAACGAACTCTTTTATTTTAACTATCTAATCTTTATTCGGTCATGTTAATTCATCTGCTCTATTCATGACGTTACATTGCACCACGGTAATCGTTTTGATAAACCGTTCCTTGCCAAAATAATATAATTCTAAAAATAAAACCATAAACATAATTTGCAATTTTCTTTTACCTATTTTGTTCAAATCTGTCATCAGTTTGCTGTGTATAAAAAATTATAAAAAGTAATCCCGAAGATTTATTTTGGATAATATTGTAATAATAATTATTATTAGTAAATAAATTATTGGTTAATAATAATAATAATAAAGATTGATCGATTTAAAAAAAAAAGAGACGACATTCCACCAAATAATATATCCCAAAAATAAAACCACTAACAAAATGTGCAATTTTCTTTTATCTATCTTCGGTTCGCTATGTATAAATATTGTAAAAAAAAAAACTTTGTAACATTTATTTCCCATAATACAATAATACCAGTTATTATCAACAAATTAATCATCGAAGGAATAAAGATTTATCAGAATAACAAAATTACTTTAATTCCCTGTCATGTTCTCGCAACAATAATTCGATGATAAGGAACTTTTTTTTAAAACATATTAGGCTGTTATTAAGTGTACACATGCAATATTTTCGTTCATATTTATATTGTTATCGGAGCCATAAAAATTGTGAAAGTAAAAGGGCTCGACCCGTAAATAAAAAAAATAATTTATGTATTTCTATTGATTTATTTCCCTATTATTTTCTATTTTTTATGTACGTGAAAGTGTTAATTTTATATGAAGATTCTATATTTGAAATGTTAATAATGTATAAATGTTCCTACTATCATTGAAATACTACTTAAAAATATGTAAAAGGGCAGGTCCCGTAAGTAAGTAAATAAAATAAATAAATAAGCGAATTAATAAAAAACCAAAAAAAAAACGAAAAGAGAGAAAAGACATTTCACCTTCTCGTGTATCTCGGAGGTGGACTGAGCGTCGCAGAAAGCAACGGTCGCAACATCCTTGAGTATGGGCATTTCGATAGAGCAATCTCGTCCGTCAAGGAGGGCGACGAGAGGTCGGGCCTGTATCGGCCCATTGGCGATCGGGCCCCTCATGGCATCCATTCGAGGGCGTTTGGTCAGCATCTTCCGTTTGTCCATCGGTCAGATGGCCCCCCCTATTTTTAGTGTCTCTCTCTTGCAATATCTCGCACTTGCGCTCTCTCGCGTCGCCGCGACGTTTGAGTCTCTACCGAGGGGAGAAAAAAAAAAAAAAAAAACTTTTTTTTGTCACCTCCTACGTATTAGACGAGTCTCCGCGGTTCTCCGCGGATTTGCCCCGGTTTGTCGCGTTAGCGCGCTCCGAGCGTGCCGTTAAAAAATACTCTCGCTCTCTTTTTTTTTTTAATGTTTAGTTCGTCGCCTTTTGTCGTGTTCGTCCGTCGCGCGAATACGCTTCGTCACACGGTTTGTCTCTGCGACTCTGACTTCTCGTATGTTTTTGAACAGGAATCGTCGAATCTCCAACGCATCACGACAAGCTTGATTGCCGACACCTGAAACAATCACAAAAAAAACAAAAATAAATTAATCGATTAATGAATCTTTGAAAAAAATAATTATCATTACTTCCTCGATCGGAATTTTCGCTGGAAACACGAAGGTGGAGGTAAATTTTTTTTTTTTTTTTCTTTTCGTTTTCGTTCGTTCCTTCCGTCCGCGGGAGACGCGCTTTTCATGAGGCGGAGATAGGTCAGTGTGGTGATAAAAAAAAAAAAGAGCCCCCGGCGAAGATCGCGTCCAGGTGCGAACGGCGATAGACCGTCGGGTGAGGAACCAGTGCCGCGGTTAAGAAACGTGTCCGATTACGCGGGTGAAAGTGCGAACTTATCGCGTTTTTCACTGATCCGTGGGGGGCACGGTAAGCTTTATAGGTTACCTTCGAGCGCGCCGGCTTCCCACGCACCGAATACACCCTTCCCGTTGTTTCCTGACGATGGACGATATGCCGGGAGTGCGATGCGACACCGTTATTCACTCGTGCGGCTCACAGGATTGTCGGAAAATTCTTTAAAACGTGACCAAACACCGGGATAAATGTCTCGCGATTAGACTCCGTACCCGGAGGCACTGGCTGGGGCTAATGTTTTCGGGATCGTCGGTACGCCGAGAGAGCCTGGCGTTGGTCAGCCGGGCGAACGTTTTCAGGCGGCGGTTCGAACCGTTTTTATTACAAACTACTCGTCGTGTCCTCTTCTACCGATGCGTGCCGTTCGACGAGGCGCGGACACCGATGGACCATGTTTAAATATCTTTTTTTCTTCCTGAAAAATTTTCCATCCGTCCTATCTCTCGATAGGCTCGTGAAACGATTGAGAGAGAAAAAAAAAAAAAAAAACTATTCCCTCTCGTCAAACGGCTCGGGATGCCGCGTCTCGGGCTTCGATGCACCCTCGCGCTTTTATATGGCTGTGCAGAAAAATGCCGACTGCGTGACACGTGGCGCCCTCCCGTGCGTTAAGCGTACCCAATATATATATACAGATATACATATATATATATATATGCGCTCGTGTGTGTAACGGAGCGTATAGGGACACGCATACGGAACGATTAACCACGAGCAACCACTATTCGAGTGGTTGTGTCGTCTCCGCCATGGGCGAGGAGGAGAACGGATAACGAATTTCGGCCGGTTACATGTCCGACCGCATATATGCGCAATCGCGCGGAGGTCATACCGCGCCAATGCACATCGAACCGAGAAACTCGTTCGTCCTCCTTTGTCCCCTCTTGCCCCCCCCCCCCCCCCCACGCACCTCCCTAAAGCTGCTCCCACGAAAATTCGTCACACTGCAAATGTAACGTCACGCTTGCCGAAAAACCTCGATCTTTACCGATTGCTCGATAACACTTGCTAATGCTCGTTATTTAATTTACTGTTTTGTTTTGCTTGGCTTTTTTTTTTCTTTTCATTTCTTTTTCTTTTGCGTGTTAACGTTTCGCGATGTTTTCCGGAGAGGCCGGATAACCACTCATCGGGTCCGAAGCAATTATTATACAACCTCTCACGCGACTCTAGCGAAACGGCAGCGAGTGGACTCGTTCGTAATGTCTCTTTACACATGTAACCCGCGGGAATATAGCTTACCGAGGCTATAAAATGTGATCGGTGCTGACATCAGCGAAAGCGAGGATCCGATACTAAACCGTGGCAGGAGAGAGAGAGTGCAAACCCAAGCACTTTGACTCGCAGCGGCACATGTTGTGCCAACTCAGGGAAAAGCTAGCGAGTTTCTCGGTATCATGCGGAAAGGAAGAAGAGGCGGGCCGGCGGAGGAAGGGCGGCGGGGGGGGGGGGGAGTATTAAGCCCCTTGTTCTACACGACCACTGACGACAGTAGTTTTCTGCATTCGCTGTGGCGAAGAAAAATCTCAACCGTGAAAGAGAATGAATGCTAGTGGTATATTTTCGTTTGTTCCTTCCGGAACTTTTCTCTTTTGAACGTCGTTCTTTCGACAACCGGTTTAACTTTAACGTACGGATTTTCAATAAAATGTTATGTGATCATTTGTATTATGTATTATTCGTAAAATAAATTGAATTAAATAATAATTTTTTTGGTAATTAAGGCGAACATGTCTTTGTGATATCTTCGTATTTTCTTCTAGAGAATTAATCCACATAGCTCGGAAATATTTTTGAAAGGTTTCAATAATGTTTTTTTTTTTTTTTTTTTCTTAATATTGGAAGTATTTTAACAATATTGAAAAATATTTGTGAAAGATTTCTAAAATATTTTGAACGTATTTTTTCGTCCGCTCGTGAATCTGACATTGAAGTTTCGCTGCAATGTTCATTTATATAAGTTTCAGCGAAATGTGAATTATTGCATCACCAATCAAAATTGCTCATACACACATAAACGCGGAAACATTCGTAGAAATATTTCAGATGTATCAAAAGTTTAAGATTTTACTGAAACACATTCAAGAAAAAGTTTTCGTCAAAATATTCTATCAGAATTTTCATGTATTTTATGAATGTTCATATATTTAAGAAATGTTTCATAAGATTTTAAAGTTTGAAGATATTTCTGAAATTATTTGAAAATTTTTTCGTGCTATATTGTGACTCGTCCCTACGCGTCATTTAACGTCGCACGAGGGCAAAGTCGACGGAGTCGTCGCGATAACAATGTTTTCACGAAGACGACCAAAATAATTAGAGCAAAAAAAAATATTTAATACAAAAATATTACGAAGAAACGGCGTCTAATTATTAACGTATCGTTGGATGCAAAGCAGCCAAGACTCGGCGATAGCGCACCATAGTGTGAATACCCTCTCTGTGTTATCTTACATAGAAAAAAAATGTCTCTCCTGTCCACGCCGGCCGGGATGACAAAATAAATAAATATATAATAATATTTATTAATATTTATCAATAATTAATCAATACATTTTCATTCTGTTTAATAATAACAATAAATACTATTCTTGTATTCTCTGTCAGAATACAAGGCTAGACGGTAGCTTTGTATTCTGGTACAGTTTTTATTTCAAGTCCGGTAGAGTATTATTTTCATTCCGGTAGTTTTTGTTGTTTTTTTTTTATATAGATTTTCTTGGGCGCCAATATTCTGGTGGAGTTGTTACACAGAGTCGCTGGCGACTGTTTCGCACTGGTAGATTTTTTTTTTTTTCATACAGTGCTAGAGATTTTGGTAGAGTTCTAATACGGTAGAGTTGCAATATGGCAATGTTTTTTTTTTTTTGGAACATTTGTCATGCGATAGAGTAGTGAGTGGTAGAGATGTAAACGTGCTCTAAGGCACACATTTTAAAAACATCCCGAAAATATTTTTTCTCCCCTCATGAATCTAACACAAAGGATTAAAAATAACGAAAATTCCAACTAAAAAAAAAAGATCAATTTTTCGTGGCTCTCCAGGACAGAGAACAGCGTGGTGCTTATCGACCTTACAAATAAAACATTTCAACGGAGGATCATCGACGGACTTTACCGAATGCGTGATAAATAACACATCTCGGTTGTCTGAGACCCTAATCTCGGACTCTCGCTGACGATCGCTGGCGCTCCGTGCCCTCGAGTGGAAAACATTCTGACAAGGTCGTCGGAGTCGCGGCGGTCCGAGGGGCCGAGTGCGCGCGGACAAACATCGCCTCCGACTTTTTAAAAGCAAACGTTCGGGCGTCGCGGTTTGATACAATCCTGAAAGTTAATTCCGGCGCGCAGCATAGTTTATCCGGAGTTTTGTGTGTAGAGATGAGCTGTTTCGCAAGGGCACAAGTGAGAAAGCGTTAGTGGTAACACAGAGGGGAAACAGGGGGGGGGGGGGGCGGAGAGGTAGAATTCGCAAAGCTCCCGAAGAGTGGGAGACAACGAAGAGGGGAGAGGCAGCACAAGAGGTTGGGAGAGGGGAAGGGGGGATTTACCCCGCTACGGCGAAGTTATCCAATTATTGTCTAACCTGGGAGAGGAAGTTTACTCGCTTGGCGCGGGGTAGGGGGGGGGGGGTGGAGGTGAGTTCTCACCGAAGAGAGGGTACACGAAGACTTTCAGCCTCACGAAGCTACCGCGGCAGATCCCCGTGAGCAGAGTGTACCCCTGGGGCAAAATGGACTCGTTATTAATAATAATAATAATATTAATATTTATTGGATGCATAGATGCAGGGAAGTGCATAAACATGGTACATATTTTACAAGTGAAAATAATTAATTTTTAATGGCTAGCACCAATCTCAGGAGTCCACAGTTCTTGCTTCTCTATACAATATATATTTTTCCCTCCGGCACCTTGTGCGGGTCTCACAAGCCCTGTCGATAGGCTTGTTCGCGATCACGATCCCCATACACTATTCCTATAATCAACCTATCCTGAAAAATATAGATAAAATTTAACAAAAGTAATATCATTGAAGATCTCGGCAGTTTAATTATGTGTTCAGTCCCACAAAAAAAAAAAAAAAAAAAAAAAAAAAAAAAAAAAAAAAAAAAAAAAAAAAAAAAAAAAAAACGTACCGCCTTCGTAAGGTAAGCGGCCCAGTTATCGCCATTAATCGCAATTTATACTAACAACAAATACAGTATACATTAAATACAAACGAAATTGACGGCATGTTGAAAAGCGGTCTATTCTTTATTAATGCCGCGATACGTATATTTTTTTTTTATAAAATATTCCCTTTAAGAATTGACGATGGGGGAAAACTGGGCCGCTTGCCTTACTAGTGTATCTAAGATAATACACTAGTTGCCCTCGAGAAAATATTTGGTAACTTCTTTCATAAAATCTTTTTGCTCCCATCACCGACGGATTATCGCCGGGAGCGAGTATGTTATCGAAAACATATGTTTTTTTTTTTTAAATTTTTTCTCGATCGAGACCTCATTCTCCCCATAATAGCGTCAATCAAACGGCCCATTTTACGCCATATATCATTGTTTTCATATTTTTATAAGAAAACAATTGTAACGCAATATGCAAGTCGTGTTTTTGGCTCATTTCTTTCATACTTCGCCCAGATTCACCGAACGTGTATAGCAGATTCAGTTTGTCTCTCAAAAAGAAGTTAAGATATATCGTGCAAATCGATGAAACTTCGTTATTCGCTTAGGTGGTCCACTTTGCCTTACACCCCCCCCCCCCCCCCCGCCACCGTACAGTACGTTGTTTCCCACTCCCGACCTATCCTCGACAGTGGAGGGAGAGTCAATGGGTGCGAGAAGGGAAAGGGGGGGGGGGCGACAAAGTTGAGTTTGTTTAAAAACTTCGGGAGCGGGGGGGGGGGGGGGGGGCGTAAGGCGACTCGATTTTTATTAGCGACACGTGAATTCCGAACGAGCCTCTTTTGGCTCGTGTGCGAGAACTCTCTCGGCCAGCTACTTCGTTCGAGCACTCGACGAGCGAAGGGAGAAGAGAGAGAGAGAGAAAAAAAAAACCGACACCCTCCCGCCCCTCCGTCGATAAGTGAGAGAGGAAGAGACACGGAGGGTGAGAACATCGTTCGCGGGGGATGAAACAGAGAGACATATATAGTCTCGCGTTTCCAGGGTCGCGACGCAGGGTCGCCCTTTGCAAAATCGATCAGGCGACTGCCATGACGAAGTAGCCACCTCGTTCCTCACCCTCGACAACCGTCCAATCTATCTCTCCGCCCCCCCCCCCCTCCCCCCAGCCAACCATCTCTGCCCCACCTCATGACACCGATCGTCCCTCGATTCCTGTATCGGTTAAGGTGGTAGCTTACTCGTGAATCAATTCAACACAAAAGAGTGCTCTCTTCTCTACTCTTCGGATCAACGTGGTTCATTTTATATGAAATCTGGCGATGAGGGAGACCCCATTTTTTTTTTTTTTTTTTTTTTTTTTTTTTTTTTTTTTTTTTTTTTTTGTTACGTTTGGTAAGTTACTCTCCGCATCGTCTGGGGATTCGAGCCAAGCGTGGTGAGAGCGCGGTCCGCAGGATCTTCGGTCGACCCTTCGATAGTATAGTAGTAAATGTACTTGTCGACAATTTCCGTCGCATCATGTTTAACGGTGGAATTTTTGAGTACCACGTATGGTTCATATGTCGTAGGGCATTTAAGGATTGTATCATACCCAACATTTAAGGATTGTATCATACCCAACCCATCGACTGCGGTCGTCTAGATCGAGGTGTTCTTTGGTGTGCAATACCTTTTGCAGTTTTTGTGCATCTGTTTTAAGGGGTTTTTGATTTTTTTGCATTTCGGTAGTGTGTGTGTGTGTGTGTGCAGGTGTTTTGATCGTCACTCTTTAAGGTAGTCCTTGCGAATAGTGTTAACTTCGCATAAGTTTCAGAGAAATAAGAGCAAATTGCAAACACTTCTGGATGATATAAAAATCTGAAAAAAAAAAATCAAGCATATTAAAGGTGCTGAAAAGATTAATTTTGCATAATAATAATTGCAAAATGTTATTGACAAATTGATGAAAAATAAAATTGTTCACCAAATATCTCGGAGACCTAACTTGTTTTTTTTAATGAAAATTGTTTGTTCATTTTTTTGAATACGTATGAATTTTTTCAGATTTTTAAATTCACTTTGATTTTTTTTTTTTTTTAATGGGAAAAACGTGCAGAAAAACAGAAAATTCAAGGTGAATTTAAAGATCTGAAAAAATTCATACGGATTCGGAAATATGAACGAACAATTTTCATTAAAAAAAAAAAAAGTTAGGTTTCCGGGATATTTGTTGAACAATTTTATTTTTCATCAATTTGTTAATAACACTTTAGAATTATTATTATGCAAAATTAATCCTTTCGGCATCTTTAATACACTTGATTTTTTTCAGAATTTTATACGATCGAGAAGTGTCTGCAATTCCCTCTCATTTCTCTGAAACTCAAGTGAAGTGAACACTATTCGCCAAGGACTACCTTAACACATGCAACGAGTGACATACAGTGCCAAAAGTCAATCGACCGAGGTCCTTTCAGATCGTGGTACTCTCTGGTATTTCCTTTTGCATTTATTGTGCATCTCTCTTGAAGGATTTTGATATTTGCATTTCGACAGTGTGTGCAGGTGTTTTGATCGTCACTATTAACCACATATAACGAGTGTTGAGCATTCTATTTAGGGTTTAGTAAATAGCGCGCGCAGGAAATGATATGCCTTGGTGTGTGTGTGTGTGTAAATATGTTCTTTGCGGTTATTGAGAATTGTTTGATTAGCTGCTGCGATCAACTTGTGATAGGAACAATGAAGGTTTTATTTTTCGTGAAGAGAAACCTGCCGAACCGTTAATTTTCGTCGACTTTCAATCGATTTTCACGTAACGTTAAAAAAATCCGCGTCGCAAAGCAGTTTATTCTCGACGAAGTGCGCGTTTGTTTGGAAGTTGCGGAGCGACGAACATCGGCGCTCGGACCGACCATGAGCGACGGCCCGAGCCACTGAAGATAATTGTGACGACCTGGGGTAACGATTAAAAATAAATATACAAGAATTTCCCCGAGCGCGAGGGCTGTTGAATGCACGAAAGATCGTACCATGAAGCACAGTGTCGTTATCGCGCGAAGCAACTACAGTAGAACGCCGATTAAACGGGGTCGGATTAACCGGGAAGCGGATTAATCGTGCCTCTTCCGAGGTTTATTTTCTTTTGTCTTCTTTTTTAATTCTCGAAGCAACCGAAAGTCACTGAGTAGTTAAAAAAAAAAAGCCTAGCTTGGGGACTATCAATGAAATAAAAAATCCAAAGCTTTACATTTCAGTTCGCACTATTTAACAATCAAGTGGAAGTTGTAACAAGCGTAACTAGCAAAACAGTTTTATTTGATATTACTTCATTTTACTAGTTGCAACTAGTAAAACAGTTGCAGATACAACTTTATTTTACTATTCATAACTAGTAAAACAAAAGTTGTATTATTAGCCATTATTGACTTATATTACTTTCGCTCTCTGCTTCGGACAAACCGGGATTTCGAATATCCGGTCACACTTCGGTCCCGAGCGTCCCGGTCGATTAATCGGGGTTCTACTATGCTCGCGAATAAGCGTCACGGTATAATCTCTCTCCCATTGACTGCGAGGGCCTCGAGTGAAGAGCATTGAACGTCGGTGGTTGGCGTTAAAAGATAAATAAGAATGAAAAACACGAGAGAAAAAAAAAAAAAAAAAAAAAACACGAGTCTCTGCGTCAGCAATAGGTAAGACCGGCTCGGGTCGCTCAATCGCTCGTCGATGTCGCATGGGGGAGCGCCTGTGCCATGGCCGTCGAGAGGCATCGACGCTGTTGTAACGTCGACCGACAGAACGCTCGGGTCGCGTTTCGCCTTCCGCTATGTTACACACCGATGTACAACTTCGTGCGCCCGATCTGGACTGCTGGACTTGGCCGAGAAACAAGTCCATATCAAGTTTATTATCCTTGGCGAGTTTCCTCTACGGCTGTCCGTGTATCGAAGCCCCCATCTCCCCCCTCCTCCTCACCGCTCGTCTCGCGGTGTAGTGTGCACGAGTTGGTTGCCCGCTTCCCGAATTCCCCCTTCACACGGACACACAAACACATGCGCGCGCACGCCCGCACTCCGCGATGCGCCGACCCGCGGCCCGAGAGTCTGCGTACACTATATCGAGCTCTAGCTTCGGTTATGAAAGAAGAGGAACACATGTTTCGCTCGAACTTTCTTCCCCCCGTGCATACATTACGTACGAGGTGTTTTTTTTTTGTTCAGACGCGCAAAGAGCACACACAACTGCAGACTCTTTCCGAACCCTCAACGGACGGCGAACTTTTCGCTCGGAATGCGTGGCGTTTTCTACTTTTGTTTATAGAACGGCCCGGTAAGGTCAAGTGCTGTTGCAAAAGCGGACGGGACTTTTTTTTAATTCTAAGCTCGGCTAAATTTGCGAACTCTGTTAAGCGCTATTCTTAGAATTTCGTTGAGGGTATTAGACGAGGATCGAAGTACACAGATTAAGTATCGTAGTCAACGGTGTCTTGTGATTCACGATTAAGAGCATGTGAAACACTGTGGAGTGCGAGAGAGATAGCATCAGTGGCGCTCGCAGCGGAGCGAGAGAGACACACCGAGAACGTGTTTCACATGCTCTTAACGGGCATGAGAAAGAAGACTCCATTATGTCCGCGCGTCGACCGGAGATAAATAAACTCGGCGTACTGTTGCGAGTTCATTTGCTCCGACGGTTTAATGGACGTCGGTGTTTGAGTCATTGTTGGCCATCGATTTTCGACGGAGAAACCGGAGGGAGAGCGGAGACTCTTCAAACGAAGACGAGTGAGCTCTAGAGGCTTCGCGATCGTTCTCCCTCAAGTTTACAGAGGCGCGACGCTCTCTGCCGAACGGACCGCTAGGGGACAAGAGAGGTACACAAGTGGCTTTCTTACTCTTGGAACGAGTACGCGGAGTCAGGGGAGAAAACGTAAATAAGAGACGCTACTGTCAGCTGGGAGAACGTAAACTGGAAGCCACCGAAGAACCAACGGAGAGCCGCCTCTTGCCTCGGTGTTTTGGCTCAGTTTAGCTTTATGCTGTGGCATTTAAGTTACCTCGTTGCAACGTTGCGACGATGACAACATTGACGGCTGTCATTTGTCGCAAACATTTGCTTTCATAGCAACAATATAACATAAGGTAGTGCAATATAATATAATACTATGATGCCTATTGTCTTGCAATTATAATGTGCGCGTGCCGACGGTAACATGATTTGACTCTTTGATAATGTCTGCTGAGCGTGGGCTTGAATACAATATTTCCCAGGCTCAGAGATGACGTCGGAGGTTTGTTTTTCCTACGGAAATAAATATATTATGGTATAATATAACTTAATTTCGATAGTCGCAGTCCGTATGCCTTCAGTCCATCGATATTATATATTCCATTATTATTGTTAATACCAGATCTGAGGAAATAGGGCGGAAATTATACTGTTATGCGGGATGCGTGTACTTTAACTCGCTACCGGCGAAAATCCTCCGGAAACGGCAAGCAAAAAGATTTGATTTTTAAAAAATACCAAATTTTTTTTTGTAGATCTAAACTAGTATTTTACTTTTGTTTTCGCGTACGAAGGCGGTACCTTTTCGTCAAAGATTACATAATTACATTGCCGAGATCTTTGATAATATTACGTTTTATTGTTATTTATATTATTTAAGATAGGTATGCAACCCACAGAAGATGCTCGAAAGCAAAGAGATACTGTTATTAGCGAAACAAGAAATCTGAACTCTGACATTGGCGCTAGCCAGTCAAACACTAATTGTTTCATATGTTAATTTGTACCCTGTTTTTTTTTTTTTTGCTGTATTTTCCTGCATCTACCCATCCGATAAATATCATGTTATTGCTATTTCATGTGTATATATATTTTTTTAAAAAATCGTTTCTCAACGAATGCAACAAAGTGTGCGTAAAATTGCATTTGCCAATGATTTTAGTTCGGTCGACGTTGCCGACTTCCGTGAAATTTTTCCACTCAAGTCTATCGGTCCCGACTGTCGGCGAATAACGCGAGAGAGAGAGAGAGAGTCCTCTCTCCGCAAATTGTACTCGCTCGGCTGTTGGTACACTTCCATCGGTGAGCAGCGGAGCAGTCGACGTTCCCGTCGCAGCAACGGAGGTAAGGACAACGGGGCCTATCCGAGTAAAGATGAGGGACTGCGGGCAATGGCGTCGGACGCCTTTACCTCACGGATGGCCGGGACGCCATGCGGGAGCAATGAAACAGTGGAGAGAGCGAGCAGCGGCAGCAGTGGCGCGACTACTTAAAGTTTGCCGAAAGTTTTGTTCGGTAGCAAAGTTAACTCAGTTAAGTTCTCCACTCCCGAAGCAAAACTTTGCATCACCACCACCCTCCCCCCTCGCCCCCCTCCCCTCCCAACCGCTCCGCTCGTCCTTCCACTAGTCTCGCGCGTCTCCACGTTCGCTTCTTAGTTCCTCGGTCGCGCGCGCCCCGCGCGCCTCCTGCTCTACCCGTCCGGAAACTTCGCTCGGCTCCCTCCCGCGCGCCTCCCGGACCGAACGTCGTCGGCTCGCGCGCGTTTCGCGTCGGTTCGCGTCACGACGGCACCCCGCAAACGTTCCCGGATGAACAGTGTGTTTTGGGATTGCCCGCAATTCGAGAGCGGCGGCTTCGCCGCTTGTTCTCTCAAATTCCCGCGCTCTGACCGACGAGGGACGCGACACAACGCGAGTGTCCGCACGCTCGAGATAGTAGAGCGGGGCAATGAAGCGGAGGGGAGGACGACTTTAATGGACGAGATGAAGGAAGCCCCGGAAAGAAACCGGTTGAGTAATTGGCGAGGACCGAGAGACGCGGCGCTCGCCGGGGGGGGGGGATTTAAGAGCGCGCTCTGTTTTACCGACTCGAGAGTCGCAGCGCCTCGCTCATCGTCGCCTGCGAATCCTCGGTACTGCCGGATCGAAGGCGTCCAACGGAAACAAAGATATCGCGCGCGCCGGCACAATTGAAAATCTCTCCCGCTCGAAGCTCGTCACCTGGCCGAGATTCGACGGGGATTTCGTTTCGAGTGAAATGTCCGTGGGCCTCGCAAATTGTGTCGAAGCGCCACGCGAGGCCACGGGCTTTTATCCAACGACTCGCGAATCTCTTATTACTCGAACGATAACGAGCTCAACGAAATCGATCAATTCTCGATTAGTCATTTATTTTGTTGGGAAACTATTTGTAAGAAAAAAAAAAATAAAGCGTCGCTCATCGGCAAAAGGCGCGAGAGGCTTTCGGCGTTGCCTCGAGAAGAATGCCGATCCTCGGAATCGCTCGTTCGACCGCAGTCGCGAACGCCGGACGGTACGAGCGATGGCCCCGTAGGGCTTCTCTGCCCGCTCTGACGGACCGTAGGAGCGAAAGTGTGCGCGCGCGCGCGCATGCGTGCGCGAGTGTGCGCACGCGCGTTTACCGTCAGCGGAGAGGTTCGCTTTGAAATTTCAAGCGGGGGAGAGGGGGGGGAGGCTCGGAAAGACGTTGAGCGCGGAGTCGCGCGGGTTTAGTCGGTAGAAAAAAAAAAAAAAAAAGCGCCGGTGCGCGCAGAGCAATAAACAAGCAAAAGGAAAGCAACGTAGGAGGCACGCAGGGGCGAGCGGGACGGAGGGGAGAGACGGAGGACACTTTGGATTCCAGGATGCAGAAACGCAGCCTCCGACAAAGCCGTCTTGATTTCGCCGGTGCCTCTCTCTCTCTCTCTCGAGAGAGAGAGGGACTCTCCGCGGATGCGGCGAGCAGATGGGCGACCTTGAATTCCCTACGCGCGCATCAGCCAACAGAGCTCCCTCTGACCACTCTCGTACGCGCGCGAATCGCCGCGGAGATCCACGGCACCGCCGCCGAGGCATCTCCGCTCCTCGAGCGCCTCACGCACGAGCTAAGGTTATTGACCATTTATTAACTCGTAACTATCGGTACGGGACAAGCAACGTCGAATTTTCTGCAAGCTTCGGAAGATTACAGGACGTCTTCATTTTTGTCGAAAATAGCAATAGCGTTTTTTTTTTTTTTTTTTCGGCGTTACGACTTCAAAGTACTCGCCGAGTAATCCAATTATTTGTTTCTATCAACTCGCTCTCTCAAATTTGCAGCCGTCAAGTTTCTACTGAAAACAATACGAACTGGCAACAAAATTACTTGATAACTTTTCGGAATGAAAAGTAAGAATTGTTTTTTCAACGAGCAGTACAAAATTGTTTTTTAATCTTTTTTTTTTAATCTGACGATTTCAAATTACTCGTCGATTTAATCCAATTATTAGTTTTTGGCAAGTCGCTCTCTTCAATTTGCGGCTGAAAAGTTTCTACTTAAAACAATACAAACTGACAAACCAATTGCTTGATAGATTTTCGGAATGTAAAATGAGAATTTTTTTTTAACAAGCAGTACAAATTTATTAGTTTTTTTTTAAATTAATTTTTGTTTTTCAGTAATGTTTGTCCGAAATAATAGTATTCTCATGCGTAAAATGAAGAGAGAAAAAAAAAAAAAAAAAAAACTATTCTCGTCTGCGAAAACTTGCGCGAAACGGTTTTACAGTGTCGTTTGACGAGTCGATGACTGTAACGTTTGCGATGTGCAAAATCGGCGAATATTTTTCCGAGAAACATAAATAACCGAGACATTCACCTTACGAGCGCTCAGCCGGAGGATGAAGTGAGTGAGTGGAAGGGGGACGAGAAAAAAGTCTCGCGCGATCTCGTGGTCGATCCGGTATTTCGCGAGGAATTCTTTAGCGCGGATAGACCGCAGCATCGTACACACTAACTTCTCTCCTCCTCCTCCTCCACGAACAATAATATCCATTCCATACCGTGGTTTCTCGATCGTTTTTCAGACCGCAACAGTCTTCTTGAAATGTGATTATTCATCGTGTAACAGTCGATCAATCGAGACAATTTGTGCACCGTACATACACACATGCATATTCACATACATGCATACGCATAAATGTATACATATGTGTAGTAGAACACCGATCAACCGAGAACACCGATTAATCGGAACCAAAGAGTCCCCGGATAATCGAAATCCCGGTTAATACGAACTATACAGCGAAACTATATGTCAATCATGGCTAAATATACAACTTTATATTGACTAGTTACAATGCCATTTGCTGTCAACTTGCACTCAATTGTTGAATAGCGTGAACTAGAATGTAAAGCTTTGGATATTTATTTTCATTAACAGCACCTAAGTTAGTCTTTTTTTTTGGAAGTACTCAGTGACTTTGGTTTGCTCCGCGCATTAAAAAAAACCTGGGAAGACGCGCTGTTAATCCGCTTCTCGGTTACTCGGGGTTATACTGTATGCACATACATATGCATGACATATATTGACATTTGCAATATCCAAACACACACACACACACACACACACACACACACACACACACACACACACACACACACACACACACACACACACTATGCATATGCATGCCATTAAAACCGTTAAAAATAATTGAAGTAAATTTTTGTTCGCGATTCGGAAGTACCGTAATTATTATCATTGTTTACGTGCAACGACGATGATATAGTGCCGGGATGGTGGCCACCGGTACGGTTTTACCTCCCATTCCGCAAATTTAATTAAAAACTCATGATTAATACGAAATCCAATAATGGTCGTACTATGTAGTATCCCGGCACAGTTTGGAAACAGCGTCAAATAGGAAATCTCGGGCGTCTGTCCGTCCTCCTTCTCGGGACGCATCCCCACCAGTCCTTCCCCTCCCCACCGCCACCGAACGCTCTCACGTTCGTTATCCGGCGTTGTAGCGCTCGGCGTCACTTCTCTCAATCCCCCGGAGTCACCCAAACTCCGTAGCCATCCTAACTCCGTAACGCGCGTGTACACGCTGAAGATGAAGAGGCCGACGGGGGGTTGGGCTTCGTTCGAAGTAGACTGTGTATACATGCGCACAAACTTTGCCAGCTGTACGCCCGCGTAGGGTCTCCGCGTACCACCGAGCGAGAGAGAGAGAGAGAGAGAGAGAGAGAGAGCGCACGCCATTCGCCGCGTCCCCGCACAGGCTTTGCGAGCAGAGCATTATCCCGTGTGTTTATACGTTACACATTGCCCGTGTGCATACCCGTCGCTAGAGAGACAACGGTGTTCCCGAGTGCGCCCGCGCACAAGCTCCGGGACAAGTGCGTGTATCGGGGTTGGGCGAGTTTTCATGGAGTTTGGTTCCTCGCGCGTAGTGGGATGGCATCTTGACTCCTAGCTGCGGAGTGTGGCAAGCAATGGCCGGCCCGATCGATGTCTCGGCAACTTCCCACCCTCAACCGAGAACTACCGAGCCAACGTTCTCTCCTCTCGCTTTCTCGCTCGGCGCGTTTCTCTCCCCCCCCCCCCGCCGCTGCCTGCGCCTCTTCGCCACCTTCGTCCTTCCCATCGTCCGCTTTCGTCGCTCTCCGTGACTCTCGACACTTCGCTTATCCGTCTCCCTCTCCGATAGCCTCGTTCCCCCTCCGCTATACCATTGCCCCGCTTCGTCTCGCTGCCATCTTCTTCCCTTCTCTGGATCCAATTTTTATTTATTTATTTTTTTTTTTATGTACAACTACCATCGCGCTGCGCCGTTACTTCTGTTTTTTTTCTTTCTTTTTCTTTCTTTGCTTCACTACTGTGTAGGTACGGCGTAAAACTCGCCGAAGTAAATCCCCGGAGCTGTCATTGGCCATTGCTTACCGCTCGACTCTGTTTACAATGGCGATGGGCTACCCTCATTATCTTAGGCTTCCTACTTAACCTCCTCGCGGCGGTGGAGGGACACGGGCTCTCGCGTCTGTACGACGAGTCGACGCCACTCGTTCCTCCATTCAGCGTACCGGACCGATAAGTTCGAGGCTTCAGAGGGACGAGCTCTCGTCGTCAATAAATAAACAAATACTTGTAACAAGTAACAAGTAACAAGTAACAAGTAACAAGTAACAAGTAACAAGTAACAAGTACTTTATATGAATTTATAAGAAAAAAGAAAATGTATTTCAGTTAAGGTTGAAGTGAAAGTCACGTGACGGAGCCAGGAGTGGAAGAGGGATAGCGGCATTGGTCCTACGGTAGAGCGAGAGAGAGAGAGAGAGAGAGAGAGAGAGAGAGAGAGAGAGAGAGAGCGACAGAGAATGTGTTTCACGTCACGTTAACGAGATGCAGATTTTATAAGTGTTTCTTTCTATAAAGTTTAATAATAATAATAAATGAATCACTAAATGTAAATGTTCTCTATGTATGCCCTCATGGATCAATGACTACATGTGATGATCATTCGTTATGCTATACATTTTCTTTGTCATCTTTATTAAAGCTTTCTAAGGAAAATGAGCGCGATACCAAAATGCCGTGGCAGGGTCGCTCGATAGTTTCGTCGCACTTTTATCCATTGTCCGCTCCCGTTGTTTTCCTGAAAGTCTCCTATTCACTCGAGACTCTCGCAATCTTGGAAGTTACGCTGTGACGCGATTGTTGTACTTACCACGACCTCTTAAACCCCAATTGGCGATCGATTGTATAACGGTTCATGAATATTCAATGTCGTTCCCCTCCCCCGTCTCTCGTGTGAACTCGCGGGATCGATTTGAATGCCTAATCTAGACATGTCTGAGTATGTAGACGACCCCGACGAATTGTGTCGAGTGAAATACTAGATAATTAATTATCATCCGCCGCAGTCTGTCCGTTAAATTTTTTTTCCACACCTGCATAAAGAATTGTACTAAAATACGTATTAGCCCACCATTTATCTACTACTACTACTACTACTATTATTATTATTATTATTATTATTATTATTATTAACAGAAAATAAGTTTTCACTTTTTACATCTGCTTCCATATCTTGCCCTTCACGTGAGAATATATAAATCAATTCTATTACTCCCGACTGCCCGCTAGGGCAAAAAGATGCCAGTTATGGCTTTCACTGCGATCCGCCGGCTCGGCGACTTTTCGCAAACGCCGATAAACGTTGGAACGGCAAAAAATGACTTAACAGATTTCGGTATACTAAAACTTTACAGCCTTATCTATGTTTGTGACAATACATTTGTGAGCGGGAGTATGAACTCCCGGTAATAAACCATAATAGGAGAAATCCGGTTAAAAGTTCGCGATGACATATCGAAAAATCACGTCAGGGATCCTCACCCCTACGTACACATTCACAAGTGATGCCGCGTACGTCACACTGCTGCCGAGATCGTCAGTTCTCAATGCCCAATGAGAAACTCGAAACTGTTATTTATTTATAATTGTAGCGTTTTTTTACGAGGTTTTTTTTTTTGTTTTACATATTCACGAGAGGGGACGGCGTGATTATTTTCCGAACGACAGTGTCGCACAAATATTGCCGGGAACTCTATCGCGCGAATAATCAGACATGAATTTCCATCATTGAATTTTACGGATTCAATCTTTGGAGGCCTCTAAAAGGACGGCCAACTCTACAGTACTGAATTACGAGTAGATCAGGACAGGAAACGTGAAAGAGAAGCGAAGTGAACTCTAGTCTAGTTACAATAAATACATTGCTTAATATATGTCAGATTAGTATGTGAGTTTAGAATATATTATTGTTATGTAATTTTGTATTCAGAGCTCTGTATTGGATTAAATTAATTGAATGTAAATCGGTGAAAGAAGGAGAATTCCGTGAAGTAAAATAAATTGAAAAATCAAAAAAAACTATTCGTTGACTCTGCTTCGATTGCATCTGCCGATGGAGTGTTTCACGCGTCCATTACCCTATTGCAAAACGTGCGCAGTAATAGTGATTATGATTATTGCTCCGAACTTTTGCTCTTTGTACTTTTTACTTTTTACTTTTTACTTTTTACTTTTTACTTTTTACTTTTTACTTTTTACTTTTTACTTTTTACTTTTTACTTTTTACTTTACGATTCGTTTGCTGCAGGGTGAATGACCTCTCAATTTCTATTGTCCTACACTATTCCGACTTATTTCCGATATCCTACAATTTCCAAAATTTTGTTCGCCCGTTATCTGCGCCAGTCTGATCGGTTCGATCCCCGTGATTGCTATTGTCCTACGTCGAGACACGCTTCAAAAACGAGGAGAAAAGTCGAAGATCGTGCGAACTGCGACAAAGTAAATAATCACGATTTTAATCTTTAACGAGGCCGCGGCCGGTAGCTCGTACCGTCACTTAAGGGACACGCCGGAACAAGACGAATCGAAGAGAGATAGCTCGGCAAAGTGTACGATCAAGAATTCCAAAGTTTCCTTCGTGGTGCCCCCTAAGTCTTTTCTCACCCCCTTTCACCTTTCCTCGCCCTCTTCGCCCTGACCGAACTCGGGAACTTTCCCGAAAGGTGCCGCGCCGCCGCTCGGTCGAAAAGTTGGCCGACGAGTTTTGGCGAAACGGGAGTGTCGCGGGAGTGGAAGAACGGGCGGACATCGCAGTGCGGAAAAGGAACGAAAGAGAAGCGAAAAAAGGAAGACAAGAAACAGTGGAATCTTTAGCCGGGTGGAGCTCTCGAAATGACTCAAAAGTTGCGCCACAGTGGATACTCAGTAGCGAGTACAACGCAGTTGTACAACTGCGGGCACCAAATATTGTAGTGAAGTGTCTCACAGACTGAGACAATCGTTGAGTCAGGTCAGTCGAGAGCTCACGGATTGGAGAGCTTGGAAGTCAGTGGCGAAAAGAGAAGCGCGGTGGAGTTGATGTCGTTTTTATCGTACGCTGTATATCCTATATCGTATATTGTACTTCCGGCATGTATGAGTGATAAATGCCACTTGCCAACGTCCCTTTAAAAGAATCGTTATTCTAAATACTTGGCGTCGTGACGCTACCACCTATTTTTATATATCGTATATCCTGTATATTGCATATCTCACTTCCGGTATATTCGAGTAAATACACTTAGTAACGTCCTTTTAAAGGAGTCATTATTTTAAGAAGATTGCGCCGAGACGCTACGGCATCTATTTGTATCGTATATTGTATATCGCATATCTTACTTCCGGCATATTGCAGGAAATGATACTTGAAAACGTGCCTTTAAAAAAAAAATCGTTACTCTAAATACTTGGCGTCGTGACGCTACCACCTATTTTTGTATATCGTATATCCTGTATATTGCATATCTCACTTCCGGTATATTCGAGTAAATACACTTAGTAACGTCCTTTTAAAGGAGTCATTATTTTAAGAAGATTGCGCCGAGACACTACGTCGTCTATTTGTGTCGTATATTGTATATCGCATATCTTACTTCCGGCATATTGCAGGAAATGATATTTGAAAACGTGCCTTTAAAAAAAAAATCCTTATTCTAAATACTTGGCGTCGTGACGCTACCACCTATTTTTATATATCGTATATCCTGTATATTGCATATCTCACTTCCGGTATATTCGAGTAAATACACTTAGTAACGTCCTTTTAAAGGAGTCATTATTTTAAGAAGATTGCGCCGAGACGCTACGGCGTCTATTTGTGTCGTATATTGTATATCGCATATCTTACTTCCGGCATATTGCAGGAAATGATACTTGGAAACGTGCCTTTAAAAAAAAAAAAATCGTTACTCTAAATACTTGGCGTCGTGACGCTACCACCTATTTTTGTATATCGTATATCCTGTATATTGCATATCTCACTTCCGGTATATTGGAGTAAATGATAGTTGGAAACGTCCCTTTAAGAGGATCGTTATTTTAAGTACTTGGCATCGCGACGCTAGCACGTCTCTTTATATTTTATATCTTATACCTTATATCGTACTTCCGGTATATTCGAGTAAATACACTTAGTAACGTCTTTTCAAAAGAATCATTATTTTAAGAAGATTGCGCCGAGACGCTACGGCGTCTATTTGTATCGTATATTGTATATCGCATATCTTACTTCCGGCATATTGCAGAAAATGATACTTGAAAACGTGCCTTAAAAAAAAAAATCGTTATTTGGTGTCGTGACGCTACCACGTCTCTTTATATTTTATATCATATATCGTATATCGTATATCTTACTTCCGGCACATCGGAGTAAATGATACTCGACGACACCCCTTTAAAAAAAAATCGTAACTTTAAGAACTTAGCGTCCAGACGTTAGCGCGTCTCTTTATATATCGTAAGGTAAACGGCCCAGTGTGTGTCCCAGTTTTTGACAGAGATACCTCTAGCACAGTCGCCCCCCCCCCCCCCCACCATTTCATATGCAGCTAATGGGTAGCGGGTATTCGGGGTTTCACAAACTGCGACACTTGGCCCTCCTTCTTTATCCCTATGATTTTACACGCTCAAAGTTACACCGAAAAAAAGCTTTGGCAATATCAAACAACGCTGCGGTTGCGGGTAGCGAAGGATACATTTGGTCGATTAAAAGAAATATTTAGTTTATTGAACGAGTATTTAGTAGTCTGACCTAATGATTAGTTGCTTCGACGAATAGTTACTTGAATTGAACAAATATTTTGTTCGATCGACCAAACTTTTCCTTCGCCATCCGCAATCGTCAGTTGACATTGCCAAACTTTTTTTTCGTTGCATAGAGCTGCGCACAAGTGTCATAAACCGGGCCGTTTATCTTACATCGGCAACCATATATCGAAAAGGGTCTATTAAAAAACTATGTTTACCCACCGTCAATCCGACCATTTCACTTTGGCCATTTCGACGTGCAAATAAACGAAAATAAAGTTTTCCGCTCTGAACTCAGCTCAACACGATATACGAGGAAACAAAAGTGCTTCGACTCTCTGTGAAACAGTAGAGTTTGCTCAGTTCGCTGGTTGGTACTCCTAGTGGAAGGAGAATCGGAGATGACGACAAGAGCCGTTGCAAAGATCTCGCGAATAGTGGAAGAAGAGAAGGAGGAGGGGCGAGGAGGGAAGGGGGGGGGGGGGAGGGGGGGAGCAAAAAGCCATAACCCGCTAGAGAGTTTTCGTCGTCTTCGCGAAGCGGTGGAGGAGGGGGGAAGGGGCACCTGTTACAACTTCCAAGTCCGCAAGTCGAGTGCCGGGAAACCGAGCCACACTCACTGTCTCTCGCACTCACTCTCTCACTCTCACTCTCTCTCTCTCTCTCTCTCGATCAGCGCGCTCCCCTTCGCCGTGAGCTTACGTAGAAGCGCGCCTCTCTACACTGACACCGGCGTCTTCGTGCATGCCGTTGTTACGATGAAATTTATACAGGCCGAGGATCGGCGCCGGGGCAACCGGTTCGCTTCACGCCGCATATAACTTCTCCAATCAATAAACGCTTTGGTTATCCACACACCGGAAGATTCGTCTTGTACAACGAACCAACGACAAGGATCCGGCAACGACGAGGGCTCCCCTTCCACCCGGCTGCTATCCCGCCGTTTCGCCCCCCTCCACGATTTTACAGGCACGACAGATGCTGGCGTGTTATTATCCTTTAATATCCACGATTATAGGGTGTTTATAAGTATCGTAGGAATATATCAATTTGACCCGCGTGCACGACGAGTATTTAACTTGAAAAAAAAAATATATATATATATATATATAAAACAAAAAAAAAACAAAACAAAACAAAACAAAAATCACTATACTTCATTTTATCTCTGGCATCCGTGACGATGATAATAATAATGAGACGGACGGGAGAGATTCTATTGGGGGTAAGTGTCGAGAGTGGGAAAATATACGGGTCAACGTCAACACAGCTGAGTAAGCGGTATAACCCGTGCTCCATATTATATATATGTATATGTATATGTATATATGTATATATGTATAAGGGGCGTTCCACGTCAAATCAGCAGCCTATGGTCCCTCACCCCGGTCAATCTGAGGAGCGGGTTTCATTTTTTACTGTGATGTTGAACCAGATAAACCGCTAAGGATCTCGGGATTTTTTTTTTTACAGATTTTTTTACAGCACGAAGGAAATATATTAATCGTCGAAAAGCCAATTGCGAAAACGCCGTTTTAAACAATCTGAAAAAAATTCACAGTGATTCTATGATTCAAAGGATTTCTGTGATTTAAAGATAATGGAATATCAATATTTAGTATTTTGTTTTTATAATTTCGTAACGATATCAATTGTATTTTGTCGTTATCGTCATCGTGCGACCCTTGAAAATCATATTTTAAATCAGTGTTGGGCAAAATAGTCGAAAAATACTCGAAATACAAAATACCACATGTATTTAAAATACAAAATACTTCTTGTACTTAAAATACACTTACGAATACTTCGTTTAAGTATTTCTTATAATACTTCGTCAAAATCAATATGGACGGGATGGGATGGATGTATGGATCCATCCCGTCCATTCATCCATCCGGCCTAACCGTACAGCCCTAGCATGGAGAATCCGTTTTTATGTCTTCTCCATATTATGGCTGTACGGTTAGGGCCTGTGGGGTGTAGGCTATTTTGTACTATGTACTTAAAGGGCCCGAAATGTGCTTAGAATACCAGAAGACTTTCCTCGTACTTAAAATATCTAAAATACCTCAGATAAGTTTTAAATCATAGTATCAGAGATTAAAAAAAAAAAAGCATTTTCGAAATTGGTTTTTCGAGTCTTTAAAAATTTCCCTGGTGGTAAAAAAAAAAAAAAAATCCAAGGAATATTCCGAGACCCTTGCGGGTCGGTAACAATATAATTAAAAAAAAAAAATTGAACAAAATCGACGCGCGTGGAGGAAAATGGACTGCTGATTCGACGTGGAATGCCCCATATATATATATATATATATATATATATATATATATATATATATATATATGCATACTCTCTGTTCGTACGCGTGTGTGCATATGACGGCGTAGTATTTCGCAGCGTGTACAGAGAGGGCCAGCGACGCGTTCGCGTTCAACGAGAATTACATAAGGCCATAAGGAACGAGAGCTCGTTTAAATACTGTGACTAGAGTTTCGCTAGACTGGCATGGGTCGCTCGTTCACTGCAGCTCTCGCCCAGGCTATATCGTGGATATACTTCGGCCACAGTATGCGCCGAGCTAAACACATTTCCGGGTTTTCTTCGTTCCACAGACTAGACGCGTACGGAGATGAGGACGGAAGGAGCTGGTCGCGAGCGAAGGGACGAGCGAGAGCGGGGAGGGGGGAGGATGGTCGCCAGTGGATCGGCGAGCGGTTCGGCGAAAATCCGAATCTTCGCGAAGCAAGTGAGAGGTTACGAGCCGGGTGAAACGAGATATAAACACACAGAGAGTGCCCTCGAATGAAAACAACGGGCGCT
This sequence comes from Amblyjoppa proteus, assembly GCA_963922035.1. NCBI lineage: Eukaryota > Metazoa > Arthropoda > Insecta > Hymenoptera > Ichneumonidae > Amblyjoppa > Amblyjoppa proteus. The sequence goes on from OY998232.1 coordinate 7,253,281, forward strand.
TCCGCGAAACCCCCCACCTTGAGCCCGATCCTTCCGTCTTCTCGCGCGTCTCGAATCACCGACATATTTGCGTTTAAATTTTGCGAAAGTTGTACGAATGGCGAACTCTCGTGCGGACACTTGAGAGCCGGTGAGTGCGCCGAGAGTGCTCGGTCACTACGGAGATCAGAAGTACGCACTGCATACACGTGCATATAGGTATAGAGTAGAACCTCTGTTATACGAAAGTCGATTGTACGAAATACGATCATAGAAAGCTCGATCATTCGAAGCTCGACAATTCAAAGCTCGATCATTCGAAGCTCGATCATTCGAAGCTCGACAATTCGAAGCTCGATCATTCGAAGCTCGATCTTTCGAAGCTCGATCATAGAAAGCTCAATCATACGAACGCTTACTCTGGTTATCCGAACGCTTGGTTATCCGAACATTACCGCGAAATATTATATATTGTTACACGCCGCGGCGGGACCGGTGCCTGTGTTGAAACGCGGTTATCCTTTTCAGCGTCAATCCGTTTACACTCTCGGCTTTGCCGAGCAGTTTCACACCCAAGTCAGCACAGTCGGACGGCGCGCATCAGTGCTTAGTTTTAATACCAAATCGCTTGAGTCGCCTTGCATACTTAGAGAAAAAGTACATAAAAGGTAGCCTTGAAAAAGAAAAAAAAAAAAAACCGGAATATTTTGATAACAGAAAACAGAATTAATACAATAGTTACGGATTTTCATTTGTATGATTAATTTGTTTTAATAAACGGTAGAAGTTTGGCCAGGGAAAATTTTTAACTGCTCAGTGAAAAACTAGGGAATATTTTATTCGGGGGATTTTTTTTTCCATATAGGTACTTGAGCGATGTCAAGAAAATGTTCAGACTCGTTCCCGTCAGAAAAATTAATAAATTCTTCACAACAACTTAGGTTAATATAATAACTAATTTTTTTCATATTTTTTTTTTTAGGCAGTCCTTGCAATGCATGCCAGTCAACTGACGGACTATCTCGAAAACTTCGTAAATCGTCAATTTAAAAAAAATTTCATATTCGATACAACACAGTGCAAGTAAAAAAGCATTCGTTGATATTTAGTAATACAAAACAAAATCAATTATATTGGAGATAGCAAATTGCAAAAGGTTGATTTAACTCGGATCTAACGAGTAACGACACTGTCATGGGAACAATTACTCCACTTAACTTGCAATTACCCTCGAAATATTCGGTGATGGTCTCTTTTTAAATTCAACATTGAACTCTGAATTTATAATAAATCCATAGTACCTTTCACGTTGCGCAAAAATTCAGTGTATACACTGAAAATTTTTATTCCAAAGTGTTAGTTTCGTTAGGTCTTCATAAGAACCCATGCATAAAATCTTTCTTTCGTATTAATTTGTTCGACATGTTATTCGGCAACAAATCCCGAAACTTCGTAATCACATTGTAAAGGACTTTTAACTACAATGTTAAGAAGATTGCACCCCCAAAGTTGCCAAAGGTAGATTCGAAGGGACTGCCTTAAAATAAAATATAAGAATTCACATTGAAGCGTCTATTTGGCAGAATAAGATTGTCCGTCGGGTCGACGCGTTACTGCCGACAAATTGATCGATCATCCGAGAGTTACGATACACCGACCGGTGAAAGTAGTACGATGAGCAATCTTTGGTTTTTTTTTTCACCTTTTACGAGCACGATAAAGCTCCCGTCCGTCGTCGCGTTTACGTTTGAAATTTGCGAAAAGTTAGGGGAAACTGTGGGAGGCTGTGTGTGACCGTCCGCTGTCGAGCGGTGCTTCTGGGTCGAGAGCTATCTCGCCCGGTGGACGGGCCAAGCGGCCCAACCGGCGGAGAGAGCCCCTCGTGGGTCATAGTCGCCCGTGTCCTTTGTGAGGCCACGGTTACAGGAACGGGCCTGCACAGAGAGCGCGCACGCGCGCAAACACACACACACACACACACACACACTCACACTCACACACTGGCACACACACACGCAGTCAACTTCAGCGCGCCGGCGGAGCATTCAGTACAAAGTTTATACGCTCCGACACGATTCACTGGAGTTTCGCTGTTGTTTCCACTGTACACGCTACGTTCCGAAACTCGGGGGATTATCATTCCGGTGTTTCTATTGTCTCAATTTTACTAAATATTTCGTTGTAAAAATTTCGTCTCAACGTGAATGGTGTATCAAGTTTTCTTGCTCTCTTTTTTTTTGCATCGTTAATTCAATGATTCCGTAAGGGGGGGGGGGGGGGGGGGGCGACCAAACGAAAGGTCGGTGTTATTAATGTTATGGGATCTACTTGTTCGTTAACGACCCGATCGGTCGTAACTGCACGGCGAAGGGAAATTCCTCGGTAACCGGGTCGAAACGCAACTACGCAATGACGCACTTCCAGCATGACATTTCCGGTCGGAAAATTAGATTTTCAAACGGGAAAGTGACGTAACTTCCGGTCGAAAAATGACACTTCCAAATTGGAAGTAACGTATTTCCGGCGTGACGTAACTTCCGGTCGAAAACTGAGATTCTCAAACTAGAAGTGACGGCACTTCCGGTCGGACTGTGCAGGCTATTTTTCGCGTATTATCATCACGCCTTTTGCATTGCCTCGATTTTATCAACCATTTTCTAATAATTCTTGGATCCAACGTGAATGTTGCATCAAGTTTTTTTTTTTTTGTTACATCATTAAAGAAAATTCGATAATTCGATAATGGGGAATACAAACGAAAGGACGATGTTATTAATGATATTATGCTATTTACTTGTACACGTTAACGACCCGTCGCAACGGTACGACAAAGGGAAATGCCTCGGTAACTGGGTCGGGAAAGTGGACCCGAATGCAGTTACCGAAGCAGAATTAGCGACGGGAGTCGAGTAAACGATAAACGTTTCACGTTGTGCACATAGTGGCAGCGTGAAGTGGCGCACGAACCGCGAGACTGGCGACAAGTAAATCGTTCGTTGGGCGTAACGCCGAACGGAACGAGACGAAGCATACGGGGCTGCGGTCACGGAGATCCCGAGGGCCTCGGTACGGGTGGCTAACTCTCGACCGTCGAGTATCTCCCGCTCGGTTCTTCTCTCCTCGTTCGCAGAGTATTTCCGTCTACGGACAACAAAAGGAGGGTCCCGGCCTCCGTTTGTGCTCTCGCGCGGCATCGTAGTCACACACTTGTGTGTACACGCACACTGTCGTCATCCAACGCACACGGGATGAAGTGGCTGTAGCGATCAGCGATGCGAGTCGGTAAATAACCGGTAATAACAGCACGGTGAATAACTGGTCAATTAACCGCGCTTACGAACGATCATTTATTATATTAGTTTGATATAGTAATATAATATTATATTGTGATATTATTTTTTAAGTCAAAATTTAATACCGGTAACAATAGCACGGTAAATAACTGGTCAATTAACCGCGCTTACGAACGATCATTTATTACATTAGTTTGATATAGTAATATAATGTTATATTGTGATATTATTGTTTTTTTTTAAATTCAAAATGTAATGCTTTTTGAAAAATGTATACGAAACACAACGATTCTTCTGATAGATTGATAATCTTCGAGCCACCGCACAGGGGATGAAGTGGCCCTCGCGATTGTCGATGCAAGACGGTAAATAACCGATTAAATAGAACGCTAAATAACTGGTGAGTTAACCGCTGTTACGAACGGCAATTTACCGGCGGTAATTTATCCATGAAATAAGTAATAGACAATCAACACATAATATTGTATAATAATATTATAATTAATTTAATACAATAATATAATATCGTATTATTGTATTATTCTTTGATATTAAAATGCGATACTTTTTGGAAAAATACAAACGAAACACAACGATATTTCGGATAAATATTGTTAATCTCGGTGACTGACAGTGTGCGATGTGTTCAGAGTGATCGGTTTTTTCTTCCTCTCAATTTAGCAGCATCCACAAAGAAGGGAACACTGCCTGGTCACGAGGAGAAACCCGCGGCAGCCAATACGAAACGGCGCGAGTTGAGGGGGCCACATAAACGACGGGAAAAATCATGCGACCAGTAAACGGAAGACATATTAGCCTCTCTCGAGAGCGCCTCGCTCTCCTGCTGCCCTATCGACCTCTGACCTTTGCACTATGATTCCCCCCCCCCCCCCGCCCTCTTCGACGAGCCACGAGTAGTCCTCGCGTGATCGTCGTTACATCCGAATGCATAGCCTCTGTAAATCATTATATACACACAAACGGTAAACTCACCGGCGTCTCGATTGTGCGCACGCCTGTACTACTTTTCGCATCCAGGGGAAAACTCGTTAGTACGATTTATCAACGGTGTTTAAAGTTTATATCGATCGCTCGCAGCGGCAAGGGCACATCGGCCGTGTTTACCGACCCTAGGTCGTCAAACCTATTTTTAGCCGCCCGGGGTCGTCGCACATGTTCCGTCGGACGCCGATTTTCGCCGCTCTGCGACTCTCCGTGCAGATGCATATTCTCGTTCGATCTATGTGAAATCGTCCAATGCCAAAAATTATCACATTTACGAAACAAAGAAGTATACATCTCGAAAAGCCGAGAAAAATACTTGAAATCGAACCATTGCTTGAAACCGCGCACATATCTTTTCAGAGATAATAATGTGTAAGATGTATACGTTACGTTATTTTTTGTATTTTTTATACGTTATTATTATTTTTATTGTTTTTTTTTTTTTTTTAGAAGATTTATAAATTTGTCTTAATTTGTTTTATTAAACTTGATTTCAATAAAATTAAGTTTTTGAAGAAAGGAGGTCAAGAACCCTTAATATGGATCAATTCCGGCTTGGAAAAATCAATACGAGCTTTCAAAGGTAAAACAATAATCACAATGAACAAAATAATTAATAATAATAATAATGATAATACCGACAATAATAATAATAATAATAACAACAACACCGATAACTTAATGCCATAACGTCATACAGTCCGTGCTTGAGTATATCGCACACTCATGCTTTTTCTCGCTTTGGACGATCGACATGTAACAAATTATAATATATTATTGAAATGAAGTTATTGAACAGAGGTCAAGAAGCTTCACTATGGGCTCGGTTCGGGCTTTTAAAAATCAAAGCGAACTATTCAAAGGACGAACAATAACCATAATTAACTAAAAACAATTATTATCAATAACAATAATAATATCGATGTTTTGCTGCCATAACGTAACAAAAGACGTGCTCAAGTATAGCATATATTTGTGTATTTCTCGCATTGTACCGTCGACACGTGACACACAACAATAATAACAACAATGATTACAGATGATACAATTATAAGAGCGGTCTCCGTTGTAAAGTCCTTTTGGCAAGAGACTGACCGAGCCGGAATCGACGGCGTGCGAGAGCCAGAGTCGCGAACGCACGTAATTGGGTTAAAGTGACCGCAAGGCAACCGAGACGAGCTTACTGACGGAGACCACTGGAGCTCTCTCAGTGAGTGGAGTGTTTGAACCTGCTCTTTATCTATCACCGTCTCGTTGGCAGAGCGGTGCTGCTGTGCGTACTCCTGATAATCGAAGCCGTGCCGCACCGACGGAACGTCTCGAATTATGTCCTCTGTATGCTCTAACGATTCACTGTGCGCGGTTCGGCGACGACAGCGACACCGAGGTGTTCCGAACGCTCTCTCTCTCTCTCTCTCTCTCTCTCTCTCTCTCTCTCTCTCTCTCTCTCTCTCTCTCTCTCTCTCTCTCTCTCTCTCTCTCTCTCTCTCGAGCCAGCGCGTGTAGGAGTTTTCGGTGTACCGCATGAATTATTCAGACGCTATCCGTCGAGATTCCCTCGCATACCGAGACGACGATCTATCGCGTGTGTATTCTCGAGCGAAGTGGATACACAGAGGCCTGTTTATATGCCCGAGCTTGAGAGCGTTATTATGCCCAGCTCGAGCTGGACAACTGTGCAAAAACTGAATACCGCGTCGAGGCGATTTACGCCGCGGTGCCCGGTAGCTTTCTTACCGACCGAGTTACGACAATAGTCGAGAGGTCAGCGCGATTCGCGCATGGTGTTTTACGATCGGGATACTGAGCTGTGTGACGATTCGCAGTCGTGCCGTTCGTTGCTCTTTTATGCGTCTGACAAGCTTGTGCAGAAAATGGCAAAAGGATCATTTTAACCGACGAATGTTTGAACACGAAAAACAAAAAACGAGGTGACTAAATCGCGTCGGGAAACAGGTGTTTCGAACGGGGTCAATGAAGACTTGCCGGAGTCGAGTACAGTGAATGCAGATTTTAACGAAGATAGCTGTGCCTACGCGCGCATATTATCGCGAAATTCTATCACTTTGTTTATTACATATATATGCAATACATCTTATATATCTCGGAAGATTTTCGGTTTGTTTTTATGTTTGTTTGTCCCAACCGACCACCCTGTCCTGTCGAAGCCCCCTCATGGTTGCCGCGGTCAGGGAAAACTGGGAAAAGTCAGGGAATTTCAAAATTGGTCAGGGAAAAAGTAAATTGTCGCCGAATCTTCCATAAATAAATAAGGTATACATAAAAGGGAACCTTAAAAAAAAATTGAGAACATTTAGAAAAAAAAAAACAAATAATCGAATTAAACACTAATACAATAAGTACGCATTTTCATTTGTATTATTAATTTTTTTTTGTACTAGTCGTTAGAAATTTGGTCAGGGAAAATTTTTAATTGGTCAGTGAAAAGTCAGGGAATTTTTTGCCGGTGGAAAAACGGCCGCCATGCCCCTTCGTAGGTTAGGTTAAAGGTAGATTAGGTCTAAGTTGGATCGGATCTAATTTTGATCGAGATTAAATTAGGTCAGCTCTAGGTTTCCTCGGGATTAAATTAGGTCGGCTCTAAGTTAGGTCGGATCTAAGTTAGATAGCGTCTAAGTTAGATCGGGTATAAGTTATGTTAGGTCTAAGTCAGGTCGGATCTGGGTTAGATCGCGTCCAAGTTAGGTAGAGTCTAAATCAGGTCCGTTCTACGTCATCGCGGTACGACTAGATTGCAATCTATGACCCGTGATGACTCAATTACTGAAGTTTCCTCGTTCCTTTCTGCTCATTCGTAACAGTTTCATTAAAAGTGATAAAAAATAAAAATAAATTAATCTTTATTGTACCTCAAGTACTTTATATGCTTGTGCAGAGAAAATACGTTGTTCCGATTTTAGTAATGCGATACATGTGTGTACCGAAAATCACAGCGAGGAAAAAAAAAAAATTTAGTTTCTACCCGCCAACTAAGAATCTACCGTGGCAGCAAATTCTTTTGCTGCCGCAGCAAAGATCTTTGTCGAAGCAGCAAAAAAAAACAAAAAAAAAAAAATGATAGATATATACGAGATAAAATTCACAACCGTTATTTACGCCGGATCTAAAAATATGGCTATCGATCTTCGATTCGTCGCGACGCGAAATTGTGGATGATTGTTGTGCAAGAGGAGCGATGGTGGGTCGAGAGCGGAGAATCGAAGATTCCCGTTGTTTCCGAGAAGCGACGGAACAAAAGCGCTTGGGTGAGCAAGAGAGCGACGTCTAGTTGCTTAAACTCCCTCCGCGCTGTTATTTTAAGTTCTCACTTTTAAGTGGAATTTATTATTCCGTGATACACTCTCTCGGCGATAAATCCGTCCTCTATTGATTATGCTCGAATTCGCACTATCGTATGAACCCTTCGACAAATGTATTTTGTCCGTACATTTAAATCGTACTGCAAATGGGCAAAAACCCGTTGCAATAAAATAATAGTATACAGTTAAAAAAAAAAAAAAAAGAAAAAAAAAGAAATGTGTACTTTTTTACAACTTATTGTCCCCAAACGTCCGAAACATTTTATTTGTTAATTTTCCGATTCCACCATCCGCTTTCTAAGTCTCCAACAACAACAAAAAGTACAAACTAAAGTTGTTAATGCCACGGGAAACAAGAGGACAGATTTTTATATTAAAACCTTAAAAAAAAAAAAAAACGCTTTTGTCACTTGTTCAACAAAATTATTTTTACGAAACTTCGTATTGCCATTTTAGGAAATTACTTTTTTACTCTGTAGTAATTGACCCCAATAATTTAAGCTGCACGATATTCATTATTTACAGCAAAGATGGCGACGCGCGGAGAGAGTCCCGCGCTTAACCCGATAACTTAAAATACTTGCGACCGAGCGAAGTTGGGGAGCGAGATTGGTGACCTCTTAAACGACCCACGTATTAAGAAATCGCCGACTCTTAAGTTATATTATACTCCCGCGAAGAATGTGTCGCATGCGACAGTTGTACGACCAGAGTTTGTACAATAGCGCGTGTACGTGTGTTTGTGTGGACGCCCGTGAAAGGGAAACGGCACAGGCGGCTCGTTCAGCGCGCTGCCGCTACGGCTCTTATCCAACGAACTTCAAGTGAGAGAGACAGAGAAAGAGAGAGAGAGAGAGAGAGAGAGCGGGAACGAGAAAGAAAAAGAGGGACTCGGCAGACTCGGAGAGGCTTCGACGCCGAGTCAGTGAAGAGACGGGCAGAGAGAGAGAGAGTTGACAAGGGTGCGGAGGGGAGGGGATGAACGGGATAGATGCAGAGGAGAAAGGGAGAGCCACGGTCACAAATGAATGGTATTCTAGAAGCGTTCGTTACAAATGGCGGGCGTTCGCACGACGTGTACGCATACTATTGGTGTTATGAGCGATTAACCCTGCGGACGGTCACACCTTATTTTTCCATTACGCTACGCGTCTGGTGAGACCCCGCAGTCATCTCCGAGTTTGCTCTTCTATGTTTTGTCAAGTGAATGATTTTTCTTTCTTTCTTTCTATAGCTCGGAACGGTCTCGCTATGTTTCCGTCGGTGTCTCGGGGAAGTTTAGAGAAGTCCAAAACTTCCGAACGATTCTACTTGTGCATATATATATACACACCAAGATAAGAATTTCTTTTCTCCGTTGTCCCAGCTCTTCCGGAATTGTTCTAGTGGGTCTCGCAAACTTTAGTCCTAATTTCTTAATTCCATGTAAGTCGACTCTGAGTAAACAAAAAAAAATGTTTCAAATGCGAATATTTTTTGTTATTTCGGTACGTTAAATGGTTTTATCGCCGTCCGACCTTTCAGGGTTAATAAACTCGCGGTGAGAAGCGCGTAATTCATCTTTCGACGAGACTGGACGCAGGTGCGTCCGCTTGTAAATATTCCTCCGAGAACAATGAAAGCGAAGCTCGGAATAGAAAGCATACATGATTCATTGCGCGTGGGGTGGGGATGGATGGGCGAGAGGGGGGGGGGGGGGACAAGGGAGATAATTCGCAGTTGTACTAATCTTACTCGCGTTACGAGTCTTCGACGGTTACGGCTTATCGCTCGGTTTATCGCTTTTGCGTACTCCCGTGATGTCGGGTTGGAAAAATGTTGCGACCGAAACGGGCACGAAACCGCTATACACACGCCGTTCTCTTTTCTCGCAATTTCCCGACGCAATTAGCGCGACGTCGGAGACGAGAGAGTCTCTGTCACCCGGGCAACTCGTTGCCCGTTCCACTCTCCCTACCTCATCCCCCCCCGAGTACATATCGCGAAACTACTTGAGCCCGATGTGCTGCCATCTGACGCGATGAACTTGTTAACAATCGCGGTCTCGTGTTTCACGATGCGCTTGACACGGTCAACCAACGACGATCGGTGTTATTAGAAACAGTAGTAAAAATAATAATAAATACAAATAAATGGGGATTAATATATATATATATATATATATATATATATATATATATATATATATATATATATATATATATATATATATATATCGCAAGCCTCGAAAATAACCCCCATACTTCTCGGCGATTGAAAATCTCACCGCAATCTCGTAAACTCCCAGTCGCTTTGCTATCTGCGCGACGAGAAAAAAAAAAAGATCCGCACGGTGTGCACCGGAAGTGTTATCGAAGGTCAGCGATTCGACGCACACGGCGGCGCTCGGACGCGACTTCGATAGTCGCGAAATTCTTCGAAGATCAATTTATCTCGGATAATGCGCGCAAAGCCCGATTCCCCTCCGAGGCTTTTTTCGCGGTGTCGAAACAGCGCCCTGCGAGAGTACGACAATGCGAAATACAAAAGAAAGAATGAGAGAGAACTGCCGTTTTCCTGGACGCTCCTCTATATGCCTCCACGTCTCCCGCCATATCGCACGATTTGTTCCTTTCCCCGCACACCCACACACTCTCGTCTCACGTCTCTCACACGGAGCCGCGTGCTTCCCTACACACGTGTCCGTTAAGCGTACGGACGCACGCACGCACGCCGCGGAACGCGGAGAGGACGCGCGGAATTTTCTTCGAAAACGCGCGCGCCTTGTGTGAGTGTGTGAGCGCGCGCGCGCGCGCGTGTGTGTGTGTGTGTGTGTGCGCGTATTCGCACGAGCGTGTACGCATGCACTGCGATACACACCGGGTGCCGATGTGCCGCGCTGTGCCGACTCGCACGCTTCATCGCTGCCTCTCGCACCGGGCTTCTTAATTTCTCTCGGTTTGCCCCTGCACGCGCGCTCCATCGGGCCTAACGTTATACACACACAAAACTATCTCACTGACCTGTCGGTGACGATTTTTTTTCTTTCTTTTTTGTTTGTTTTTTGTTTTGTTTTGTTTTTTTTTTTCTTTTGTCGTTCCTTCCTCTTCCTTTATTCCTCGTACGTTGGTCGCGCGTAATATTTATTTCACCCGGCGACACACTGCAATTCACAATCTCACTCTCACACGTAGCTTTCCCCCCCGGTGTGTCTCTATCTCGCCGCTGGGGTACAGCCGCGCTGTACTCTCGCTCGGGGATATAAACCGAGGCTGAAACGTCAAGTACGACTCGATATTCGGGCCTCCGGCGGCTCCTCGTACGATGAGATGTGGGCCCTGGGGTCCCGCGCGCCCGCCCGACGCCCCACGCACGAGAAAATCCCTCGATCCAAGAAAAAAACGCGCTCGACAATCGCAAGGACTACGCTCGCGACACTCGACCCTCACTGGAGGAAAATGGCGGCCCCCGGCCAGCCGAGCGACTCGCGCGCGCCCCCCGATCTTTTCCGTCGTGGACCGATCGTCGACGAAGTTTTACGAACGCTCACGATACCGCAGACCCGAAGAGGCTTCAATCGCTCTCAACGGTCCTGCATTTTTCTTTGATATTTAATTTGTTGCGCCATCGCTACTCACTCTCGATTCACCGAAAGGCGATTTTTTTTTTGTTCTTTTTTTTTTCACGCTGCCGACTCGACGGTGCGATTATGCAAAGTGCGGTATGCGAACTGGAGGGACAATTTCGCTCGACAATTGCGCTGGCCGTAAAGAAGCACCGTTCGATATTTCGATGCTCCGATTGGCTGTCTCGGATTTTGCGGAAATCTTGATTTACATGTTTCTTTTTTAATCTTTTTTTTTTACTTTAATTTTTATTGTCCAATAGGAGAACAAGATATTTTTACTCATGTCGCGCGTCCGTGGGCAACGTTTTTTTTTTTTCTTTTTTTTTTATCCCGACGGACCGACGAGTGTCGCACGTAATTATCTGATTTTTCATTTCAACTTTTCGTCGTCACTGATTTGTCGAGGCTGTCGATTGGTCGATCTGCCGAAAGCGCGGGTCGTTTCGAACTGCTTTACGCTGACCCGAGGCTGTCCCGTTCGGGTGCGGACTTTAATGTTGAAAATTGTGGATTCATGGATTTACGAAATGACACAAATTCTTTCGTAGACCCGACGAACATTCGCTTATGCATGCGCTCGAAGTAAGCAATTTTTGTTGTTTCTCAATGTGGGCACGTTTCGCATCGATAGCGCTTCCTATCACAATTCTCCCGTACTAAAAATCTTCTCGTCTAGGCCGTGCAACAGCGCACGGTTGTGTTTCGCTTCCGCTCTCTCTGTTGTGTCCGGGCTTAGAATTTAAAGGTCCGTGTCAGAACTGCGTGCGGTTGGCCAGCGAGCTGCCAGTCGATTGCAGCACGTACTAGCCTGTTTACGACAGAGAACGACCATCAGCTTTCGAGAAATGGGCAAGAGTGTCGTTCGGGAGTGTCACGGGCAACGTATATAATTCACCATTATTTCGCACTTGACCCGAGCCTTCTTCGATACGAACTTATCATCCCATCGACGAAACATCGAAAATGTCGGACGTCAAGAGTTTGGAGCATCCAACGTTGAAGGTGAATATAAAAAATAAAAAATTAAAAAAAAAGTGTCTTATAATGCGCACACGACCGAACGTCGCAGTAGCTTCGTTACCGAAATTAAACGGAATTCGTTCACAAACGAGCCCAATTTTCTGAAGACATTCCATTCCGTTTGAACGCTAACTTTCATTTTTTTAATCGTGCTTATCTCGCATCCGCGATTTTCCGTCGTGTATATTTCATCCGAGCTGGTTCATTTTTTTTTTTTTTTTATAAGACTTTCTTAGGAGACAGCCATTACATGATTTAACATGTCTTCAATTTCTTCCGCAACATTTCCAAGATTTCATCCGTGTTTGGCGGAGACACAGTGCCGTATGCAGTTATGCTAGCGATTAATGGAATATCGACTATCGATGTATTAAAAAAAAAAAAAACAAAAAGAAAGAATAAAAAATAAACAAATAAAATAATAATAAAATAAACAATGAATGTCTCACCGGTTGAACTAAGTGGGAGGGGAATGCCTTTGTTCACTCTGCTGCACGTATTTTTTTTTTTTTCAGCAGTTTTCCTGTCCACTATGTTTTAGATTAACCTTTAAACTTTTCCTGAAAAACAATCGACTGCTCTGCACAGAAAAGTTATACATATATATATTTTTTTACTTCGAATTTGTTTTTTACATTAGTGTCCTAATACGATATTGCGGACAAACATTGATTGTCCTCGCAATGAATATATCTTATTTTATTACTTTAGAGCTAATGGCAATAAAAAAAATATCCAGGTTAGAGAGTCAACTTCCCATGCCAGATTGGGTCCCTACTAAAAAAAAAACTTTATTTTTTTTTCCCCCAATAAACATTGCCTGACTTGCAATTTTTTTTTTTTGCGTGTATAACTTAAGCTTTCTATACTTTGTTAAAAATTATTCCTTATATTTTACATGTACACGGCTGGAAGTTGATTTACCAAATTTCTTCAATTTGCACTTGCTGTTTTACTTCAATGCAGAGCGGATTATACTCAACGTACTGATTTTTTTTCTGCGTGCTCTATTGCCAATTTTAATATTCAATTGTTTCTGCTTGGCTATTAAAGAATGAATTAATAAAAATGTAAGTTATTTAATTATTTTTTAAAAATATATTATATTTCGTAGCTATGCTGATTTAGCATTAATTGACTTGAAGTTCCGATGAGTATTGAAAACAAAATATATATATATATATATATATTTTTCCAGGTTCCGTACGAGCTGCTCAACAAGAAGTTCAGATCCGCTCAGAAAGCCCTGGACAGAGAAGTCTCCCACGTTCAGGCGGCGGCCAACGAGCTCGAGAAGGGACTGAAAACTAATGGCAACAGCGTAGCGACAGGCGAGATAACGCGCCTTTTGGGCGGTGTGGTAGCAAGACTTCAGGTTCTGAAGCGCAAGGCCGAAGAGTCCATTGCCGAGGAGCTCCAGGCTGGAATGGTCTGCAAGAGACGCCTGGATCATCTCAAAGAACATGCAAACACAGCTCCGAGCGCTGTGAATCAGTGGCGAAGGCAGAGACTGGACAGGATGCTGGTGGAGTATTTTCTGCGTAAAGGGTACTACAAGACAGCCACCAAACTGGCGGACAGTGCGGAGCTTCGAGACTTGACCAATATTGGTATGGTTTCTGAAAATTATTTATTCATTTATTCATTTATTTAAGCAAAAATGGGCTGAGCCCAATTACAAGTTGGTAGGAAACACCATCAAGCGATTTGAAACAGTGAAAATGACCAGACGCCGAATAATACAAGGCGAAAAAAAATACATAAAATAATTAGCGATTCACAGAGAAAGCATAAAAGATAAATGCTAAAAAATCATCCAGAGACTCATAGTCATAGTACATGTACAAATCACAGCGGTGGTGCACATTTACCGATAGTTCAACACGCTTTGGTTTGTTATCTATTCGAATTTCCCTAGAGAACCTCCCTTATAGTAAAATTTTTGAGCGTCTATGTGTATTTTTTTTATCTGTAAGCTAACGATTTCTATTGACTGTTTCAGACGTCTTCATGGTGTCGCGGGAAGTCGAAAAGTCCCTCGCGAATCATGAGACGGCGCGATGCCTCGGCTGGTGTCACGACAATCGATCGAAGCTCCGAAAATTGGGCAGCACGATGGAATTCAATTTGCGGGTTCAGGAATTTATCGAACTCGTGAGATCCGATCGTCGGCTCGATGCGGTCAAACACGCCCGCAAATGCTTCGCGAATTACGACGATTATCAACTTCACGAGATCCAGAGCTGCATGGGCCAACTCGCGTTTCCGGCGAATACCTATCTCAGCCCTTACAAAGATCTGCTCGATGAGAAGAGGTAATCCATGAGTTCGAAACGCTTTTCTTTTTAAATAGAAAGCCGGTCGATTAAACTTGCGTTTTCTCTTACTTTTTTTTTCTTCGCGAGGGAGGTGTTTATTTTATTCTGTAAATTTTATCCTTTCGCTATAATTCAAAGTAACTTTTCGAAATGTCAGTGAATAATATTATTTCCGAGCAATCGATGAAAATCGCCAACAAATCGTATGAGTTTTTGAGCCCACGGTTACTTGTAAATTTTTCAAATTGGACACGAACGTGTCCATTAACCCGTATTTCGTTTTTCTGAATGTGATTGATAACTGAGCTTTTTCTGCGAGGAAGTATTCTAATGTTTGTTGATATACATTTGTTGTTGTTTGCAACAGCTGTCGGCTGACAAATTAAATTACAAAGTAAATTACTTAACATTTATTATTATATAAATTTATAAATTATTATTTATATTTATAAATTTTTCACATTTACGAATAAATTGACCAGTTGCATTTATGTTTGTGACTTTAGGTGGGACAGGCTGATAGAACAGTTTCGTCACGAAAACTACCGACTTTTTCAACTAGCCAGCCAGAGCGTTTTTACAGTGGCTCTTCAGGCGGGTCTCTCCGCTCTGAAGACTCCGCAGTGCTACAGCGTCAGTAAGGAGGGTAAAAATCCCAGCTGCCCCGTGTGCAATGAGGCGCTGAACGAATTGGCCTCCTCACTGCCGTTCGCTCATTGCTCGCAATCCCGACTGGTCTGCAGCATCAGTGGCAAGCCGCTGAACGAGTACAATCAGCCTATGATGATGCCGAACGGATACGTCTACGGTGAACAGGTACGAATTTTTCGAATACATTTTTAAAAAATCAATTCATTCAGCATCTGAAATAAAATGTTTTCAATTGCAATTTTTTTTTTTTTTACCAGGCCCTGGAGAAAATGGCTCTCGAGTACAACGGCGCCGTAATCTGCCCGAAGACCAAAGAAGCATTCCCTTTCAGGAAGATCGAGAAAGTCTATGTTATGTAAGATATCTGTTTCGTGATTAAAGAAAAAAGAAAATAAAAAGAAATTATGTAGCGATTTACTATTAAGATCATATAATCTCTTCGCGGCTAATTACAATTTGGCAGATACGTCACTAACACGTGTAAATCTCTATTATAAAAATAAAATATATTTTCCGGAATTAAAAGGTAAAGGTTATCTTACCCGTTGATCTGGTTATGGATCAGACGACTCAGTGAAACGCTGGTTTTTATCGGTGGGTTCATTAATGATTTATTCAACATTCTATCATCATAGCATTGGAATAAGACTATAATACCTAGTATCTAAAATGTGTCTTCAACCCCGTACTTATGAAGTATCTTACAATTTATTCTTCTTTTTTTTAATTTTTTCATCACATACGAAGCATGTACGGAGCGAAAGTATCGATTATTTTTCGAAATATGTAAACATTCGATTACTATGGCGTATCAATTGAGCAACATTAACAAAAAAATTGTATCAAGTGAAATCGCGCAGAGTTCGTCAATCGTTGCTCCGTTGACACGCCAGAGTGGATATCATCGAAAATGTTACCTTCTTTTTCCATTTCCGAGTCATCGATTGAATGGAGGACACTTAATTACATCATCAGCGTTCACAATATGCATCAAACAATCGTCAACCGAACACGTTCACGTCTGAATCGTTTATTACAAAAATATTCCTTCTATGCTATACAGTTCCGCTTTCAACGACTTAATCTCATTTTTTTTGTCATTTTTTAAATTATTTGTTTCAATTACTGGATCGATTGCATTTCCTTTACGATTATTGTCGGTATTGCTTGATACGAGGATTGTCCATTATTTCAATTGTGACTCAGTTTTCAAACAATAGTCTAAAAACAAATTACGCGACTCGCAACACGCGGCAACTACGGTGAACGACCGTTTAAGTTAATGCCTCTGAAATCGGAGCGACTAGTCAAGTTAGTTCCCTCGCTACTCGCCAAAGACTTTAAATATCTGGTCGTATTTAACTCATTCGGTCGTCCGTCGTAGTAAGTTTCTCTCTTTTTTTCATTATTTTTCTCAATGATTTTTCGACGGCAGACTGCAGTCAGATGGCGAAGAACTATATAATAAACAACGAAGTACAAGTGTGAGATTGTTCAGAAATAGAAATCGAAGAGATTCATTCATCTTCATTCTACAATACATAGAGTCGAGCAGAGTAAGTATAGTTATGAATAAATAAATGTTGTCTAAAAAAAAAAAAAAAAAATTGTACAATTTTTATGAGAGTTTTTTGTTCGTAGAGTGAAATTGCATTTTCACGTTGATTCTCGATAGGCAAAATTATCTAGAGGATTATCAATTTCGTAATTGCGAAAACTTGCGTAAGATAGTCAATATATATATATGTGTATATATATATAAAATTACAAAAGTAAAATCCTCAGCTGCGCATCTCGAGCAAGACGATCGCAGCTCGTGTCCATTGTAATGTAAAAAGTCGTGTTGAATGTAAAAATAAAACGGATACATAGAGGATGGTGTCACCGAAGTTAAAAATAAAAATGGGCTAGAGGCAGCTTACGCGTAAGTATAGTGAAATTGTTAACTTGCCGCGACTATGCTTGGAATTAAAATCTTGACGAATGGACGTTGGCGCGCTGGATGAAAGAGCCGAGATCGACGCGTCCCGTTAATCTTACAATCGCGTGAATGTCGCTTTCTTTTTGATTATAAAGTATTCGTTACACCTTTACTCGTTTTTCTTTTTCAATTTGTAAAAAAACCGATGCGCGCGCACGTGTTTATCCGGGATAATCAAAACAACTGGGTACCGCTCCGATAAAAAGAAAAGTACAAAGATAAAAATTCACGGTATAAAAATTGTACAACCTTGTAAACCTTGTTGTTACGTGTAACACTAACAAAATGCCCTGTAATCCACCGACGCTCAACATTTTTTCCTTTCTTTTTTTTACCGGCTACGTCAGCGGATTAATCGCACAACTCCTATACTTTGAACTCGGACTAAATAGGTAACGCTTAATCGCTAGGTATATATTGTTTCATTAGTCATGTGCTTAACAAAGCGGCTCCGCGATCTACCTCACGCGAGTGAGTCAATCGATACACATTGTTCAATTTCAACGTTAAGGCGGTTTGGTCCGATCTCATCTGCTGCTTTTTTTTTTTAACAACAGCAATCCCATGAAAAAACCGGCTACACTTACGGAAAATACAAATAATATTAAACGTATATATATATATATATGATATATGATATATATAATAGTTTTCAAGAATAATTTAATATTCCAAATAACTCGATTTTCCGTAAGTTTGAAGCTACTGCCGCTCGTTTCCCATAGAACGCACGGTATTGGAAGGCAATTCCACGATTCGCCCAACGCTTACCATTTCTTAGATTTCTCCAATATAACAACTACGGAATCATTCGGTGGGCTTTAAAAACGATTTACATAGATTTTTTAAAAATCGATCGCCGAGAAATATCCCTCAGCGCTTATTCCGCTCGTCGATTAAAATGAGGTCGACTTTGCGGAGCGTTTACCGCTTCGACAAAGGTAAAAGTTAAAAGTCTTCGCTCTGCGATCGTCACGGCTAGCGGGATTCCCGTGAAGATTTATCCGCTCGATTTCCCAAGCTATTATGTTTTTATGCAAGTGAATATTAAATTGATTACCGTGCTTTTCTTGCGTGGCAAAGACGTCATTAATAATTCAACGTTAATGTAACGATTTTTTTTTTGCTTTTCGCTGCCACGTATCTTCGCTGCGCCTCATATTACAGATTTTGCGGACGGCGATTCCCGCTCAATGATTTTTTTTTCGTATCGCCGTCCGTATCAACCGAAGCTAACGGCAGTCACGACAACCGGCATTACCCTCGCGAACATCAGCCCGGCGAATATACCCGAGAGCAGGAACGCCGCTCCGAACATCCCCGCCGTCGATGCGTAACGCGGCTCGACCATTCTGGAATAAAATTTTAATTATTCGTCGGTCACCCACGCGGCAATTGCGAGCTCATGAAAAATGCAAATCTCGTTGGATCGTGCATCTGGCGCGACTTACGTGGGGCAATACATCATTGCCAGGGATGAAAAGTAACCGCTGGTCAATCCCATCGTCACGGCGATAACCAGATATATCCAATCGTTTTGTATGTAAACCGGCAGAATTCTCGTAGCAGGCAGATAGTTGCACAATAAAAACAGCGGCATGTAAAGTACTCTCAGAACGATCGGTATAACGATGTACTGCTTGCTGGGCTAAAGATAGAAAGCAAAATCAACGGTGTCAGTGCATGTAATTTCTCACCGAAAAATATGTGACTGAAACGCATTTAAAACAAAGCTGTAGCATACACGGACGCCCAAATATTAAATGGATATATTTTTATTGCGCACTGTAATTTAATGAATTGCGTAAATTATGTACGAAGACCGATTGGAAATGACTGGGAAGTATTTAAGGTAGTCCTTGCGAATAGTGTTCAATTTCTCTACGAATTTTCACGAATTTTTTCAAATTTTTTTATTCACTTCGTTACATTTTTTTTTTATATGGGAAAAATGTGTAGAAAGTCACAAAATTCAAAGTGAATTGAAAAATCTGAAAAAATTCGTACATATTCAGAAAAATGAACGAATCATTTTCATTAAAAAAAAAAATGTAGGTTTCCGGGAGATTTATTGAACAATTTCATTTTTCATCAATTTTGTTAATAACATTTTGGAATTATTATTATGCAGAATTAATCTTTTTAACACCTTTACTGTGCGTGATTTTTTAAAGATTTCTATACTGCCGATAAGTGTTTGTAATTCCCTTTCATTTATCTGAAACTTTTCGCAAGGACTACCTTAATAGATATGTACGGTGTAAAGTCAGTCGCGCATTATCGAGATTGTGTACATAATCATATGGACGATACAGATCGTTGTAACGTTGGATCAGCAATATTGTACCGTGTATCAAACGAACTTTACCGGCGTTACGTTTGTGAAATTTGAAGAAAAATTAATTAATGTTTATTAGAATAAAAATAATGAGTGTTTAAACAACTATATAACTTACCCACTGGCCGCACGAAGCCAGCATACTGCCGAGCATAGCGGTAATGTTGAACGACAGGAAACACATTACATCGGCATAATATTTAGCCGGCACAACGAAGTTCGGATCGGAAATTTCAATTCCGGCTTGCACCCCTGGAAATACTGCCAGGGTGACAAAAAATATGAAAAACACGTTGAAGCACTGCGGTGAGCATTGTTTTAAGATCGTCCAGTAAGGAGGTCTCTCATTGGCGCCTCGAAAATTGTTCTCCAGCTGCCTCTTGCCCTTCTCCTTCTCGTAGAGAAGCTCGTGGTATCGGTAGAATCTCTGGGGAAGAATTCGAACTTACATTAATATACTCGCGGTACCGAAAATTTTTTATTTGTAACAAAACTGAAAAAAAAAAAAACTTTAAACGCCGAAGGTCAACTTACATTTATCGGGAGCGCGAAGTACGTATCGAAGCATGCCAATAGTACGAACAGTGCGGTGATAAAGTAATAAATCGCAGCAGTCCGAGCGTTCGGAGACATGATTTTCGCCATGAAGCTTATCACGGCTGTAAACGTCCCGCTGACATTCTGGAATGAATGCACAACGTAAAGAATTGTATTTGGAAATGGTATTTCGAAAATAAAATTCTCAAGCGATGAATAAGATGCGCCTGTGTTAACGGCGACTTACCGAGCCCAAGATAATCGCGCCTGTGTATTTCCCCGGCAATTTCGCTGCCATGCCGAATACTGAGTTCTGATAAATACCATTAGCAGCTGAAAGGTACAAACGAACGCTTCAGTAACGGTGAATCATAGCCGCTTTTAGCTTGTACACTCGTCGTTCGACGTGTCACGCTTACTATTCAATATAACTATGGAGACCATGGTGGACCAGTAAAATATATCGGGCCAACCGGAACTGTCGGACATTGCCAGAACGACGGTAAAAACGATGATGACGCCTTGCACGAAGAGCCCCCATACTATTCGGGTCGTCAAGTTACCACTGCAATGTTAAATTGTATCATTTTGTTCGCCCATCGAAAATATGTTTTTTTTTTGTTCCTCTAGAAAACGGCCAACTTACCCAAACTGAACGAACACGTTGACCCAATTGAAAAACAGATTCGGTATTTGGGAAGCGAATCCGATGTCCGAGAGAAAATTCGTCGTGTCGATATCGACACCCGTGTACTCCTTCGATAACTTGAATTTCGTGAAGTACTGCGAACAATGAATTTTCAAAAATTACTCAACAACTCGTTCGATTGTTTATCTCATCGGAGATCTCGAAGGAAAAAAATCATTTCACGTGCCATAGTCATTAACGTCTGACCTCGCTTTTCAGTGTTGATGATTGAATTTTATTGGGACCGCGAGACGGATAGACATAGGCGGTTTAAAAATTACGGGATGAGTCACTTACTTCGTTGGCCGTAATGAATACGTTCCATGGCATCAAAGCGCCGATTCCGTGAAGAAGCATGATGAAGAAAACGACGTTCAATCTGTGGGAATAGTTTTTTCCAATTGATATTGAAATCGATATTTTTATCAATAACTTATTAACGATTATTTCTTTTACAATATTATCAAAAATAGAACATTTCAATAACAATACGATCTAGTGATCACATGTGTTCTCTTCTGGCTTCGGAGCAAACACAAAATTAAATTCGTTTTTTTATTATCTACGAATACGGCACGTGACGAAACACTTTTGTCGAGAGAAAAAAAAAATCTCTCCCAACAAAGATTTCGAACGACTGCAAAGTTTCGGCGATTTGATCGGTGATTCGAAGAATTTTTATTACTTTGTGCAAAGCCGAACCTGTCCTTTGGAGGATTCAGTTCCAAGTCTGCCTGGTCCATCGTTACGCCTTTGAAGTTCAACTCGTCCTCCGGCCTTCCAGTACCTTCCCAACCAGGTGATAACCGAACGGGTTCCGTACCTGGTAATTAGAAAAAGTTTAAAGCGTGTTAGTAAATGCACGAATTAATCGTGGACCGATGATTAATAGTGTGCCAATTTTTTTTGTTATCCCGCAAGAATTTCTATGGACGATTGACATAAGATTTTTATCCAAGATTATTAATTTCTTTATAAATTCTGTAATTACTGTAACAGTGAAAAAGTGTTTTATAATAAATAAATAAATAAATAAATAAATAAATAAATAATCTATTATTTTTACACATTGCCTAATGATTTTTTGATGCCCAAGAGCTCAGAATAAAAATCTCTACTTTGTAAGAACGCTAAAGTGCAGTCTGGTGGAAATTAAAAGTTCAGCTGTATTTGAGCACGCGTAACGTAATACCACATAAAACATGCTTTGCGAGACATTCTTCGTCAGCTCTCCGGCATCCAGGGATCAAACGTTCGTGACAAAAGTTAATCTAACATATAATGTGTTCGCATGCATGAAATGTTTTAGACCGTACGACAGTGATTCGATCATTGAAACAGACGAATCAATGCTAAGAGACGAGCCCCATCAACGGCAATTTAGTTATTCAACGTACAAATTAATATCTCTGTGAGAACCAATCAAATTCGTGGCAACAAGTTCCCCACGGTCCCTTGACCAATTTCGACAATGCAATTCAAATGTTGTTAACGGCGTTTTTCAAGCAAATCACCCTATCGTACCCATAAATAAAAAATTCAATTACCGGACGGAGCCTGCGACCTAAAAGTGCTATAGTCTTTAATAGCACCCTCGCTAGATCCTGAAACATCGGTATCCGTACAGATTTTTTAGTACCGCCTCTTGCTAATGTTATTCGACATATTCGTTTTTTTGAGCGAATTGCACAGACGAGTAAGATTTTTACGAAATTTCTTCCATCCATTGCCCGGTGGATCCGCCGGAGCATCTGCGACCAAATAGTGCGTTCTTCCATCGATAGCGAGAGAAGAAGCTCCAAGATTATCGTACGAGCCGCTAATCCATCGAAGCTCGCTGCAAGCGGCTTTTATCTTGAGCTGCTTTTAACTTCATGGAGTGTCCGAGTGTATCGTCTTGCATGTCCCGGCTTTGTAATTTGATACTCACAACAAATCGCGAGGGCAATGGGCTAGCTATCGAAGGATTCAGTTAACGTGTACACGGGTACAGTGTACACGGGTACGGCTCGTACTCGTACGTACGATAAATAAATTGGGGGGGGGGGGGGGCAAGAGGGATGCGGAAAGTGGAATCCTCTTTGAAAACAACCGAACGATAGGACAGTCTGCGAGCGGAGTCGGTAAATACTCAAACAAAACAGAGATAATGCATCGGAAAAATACAAGTCTGGATGATAGTACACGTTGCTCCGGATAAGAGGAAATTGTGTTCTCTTCGCTGATGGACGAAATTGGCGATCGAAGGGGAGGGAGGCGGGGGGAAGAACGGGCAGTCCATTTTTGGAGGTATGGTGTTCCGACTGTGCCTCATGGCTTCCGCCATGAGGGCTCGGACTATTTATACACAAAATCGTCGACGGGAAACAGTAGAGTTTGGACTCCCCGAGCAGCGAGTTCGATAAAAGATTAACGCGAAAGATTAGATAACAAACGAGGGGTGGACGACTTACCGAAGTACGATATTTAATTTGAGACTCGGACGATATTCGGATGGGTGGCGTTTGAGATATTTGGCACTCGTTCAGATGATGAGAAAGGGAGTAAAAAAAAAAAAAAATTGTAGGACCGTCAGGAGGGAGGGGGTTGAACTCGAGGGAAACGGGAGAGATCGCGCCGATATTACGTATAGTTTGGACCAGTCTCCAGCCGGCGAGTCCCGGCGAGCCACGAGGTTTGGCGAGTGGCGAATTTTATTCTTCCTTTTCTTTTTGGGAACAAATAACAGTACAAAAAATTCATCCTCACCCTTCGCGACGATTCGTGCAGTTCCATTTGAATCCTTGAGAAGGTTCTGCTCCTCGGGACCAGCGCCGAATTCCTTCTTCGTGTAGCTGCCCGCCATATCGTCAATCAACTCTCGATCGAACCAACTTTTGTAACGTGTAACCAGAATTTTTCTCGATCTCTATCACACTGTTGTGCACATGCTTTATTTCTTTTTTTTTTTTGTTATTCAATCGACGATCTAGGGTGTGCGAAAATAAAATGTACTCGTCAGTTTCGCGCGCAATGCGGTGCAGAGTGTATCGCGCTGTGGGCGGACTGGTTGTCGAGATTCTCTTGTTGCGTTAACGTTAAAATATTTGACGCGTTTTTTTTGTTCTTTTTTTTTTACATTAAAGAATTTAATTGTTCAAAGCCGAGACGAGGAGTTTGGCGAGATGTGTGAAATAAAAAAAGAAAAAAAAACTATCCGTTCATCGCCAGCCCGCGCGTTTACTTCAACCGACGAGATAAGACTCGAGAGGGGTGAAAAGATACAAACGCTTCTGCTAGAGCGAGGCGGACCATCTTCCCCACCAGTTACTTTTTTTTCTAGGTTACCGGAGGTTAAAGGTTGTCCGCGCTGAGACCTAGGCTCGAGCCATGCCCCGTACTACGAGGAACGAAACTACTCCTCCTCCCACATGGCCGCTGCGGCGAGGTGGGAGCAGCGGCGCGGGAAAACTCGAAAACTCTCGCTCTCGAGACATTCGATTATCGAACTTTGGCCGTCGATATGCTCCGCCGTCTACGTTTGAACACCCCACGAAATAAAAAAAGGAAATGCTTTCACGTTTCTGTAACAATGAGCTTCTACGCCGTATCTATGGATTGTTCTGTCCCGATTAGCGTGTGATGTTTCCATATAACACGAATTATTTTTACATATTTTCAATCTTTCAGATCTTATGAAATATTTACAAAATATATTAAAATAATAAAAAATTCAAATATTCTATCAAATATTCAATCAAATATTCTATCAAATATTCTATCAAATATTCTATCAAATATTCTATCAAATATTCTATCAAATATTCTATCAAATATTCAATCAAATATTCTATCAAATATTCTATCAAATATTCAATCAAATATTCTATCAAATATTCTATCAAATATTCTATCAAATATTCTATCAAATATTCTATCAAATATTCTATCAAATATTCTATCAAATATTCTATCAAATATTCTATCAAATATTTGAGAGATTATGAAATATAATTTCTCAAATATTCTATCGAAATATTCTAACGAAGAGTTTCTTAAATATTTCAGAAACATAATTAATCCTGCAACGGTACACATTCCGGGCGTTTCCCTTAACGGTACACTGGCGGAACTCATTACCCCCAAAACTCTCTTAGTATTCCATTTTATTTCTAATCACTCGAGAAACCTCGAATGCGAACCGATCTTTTTTTTTTTTTAGAAAATAAGGAAGAGATTCGCGTAAATTTTTTTTCTATACGCGTAATTTGAATTTTTGAAACGTACATTTTAAGCCGTAAGAAGTACTGACAAGTGTAAAAAAAAATGTAGATTTTCATTAAAAATCCGCACGTACTGTCACGCCAAAAATAACCACCTTGTAAAATGGTGAAACCGATGCCATTTTCCAAGGTTATCTTTGCTTGAAATCGGATTTGGCTTGAAACACTGGCGACCGTGGGACACAATGGTACAATGTTGTACGCTGTATGCTCGAGCTACGATAACGTTAATCCTATGTCAGAAAATACATTTTGCGCGCTTGCACTTCTCAAGCGCCTCCGAAATGTATTCTCTTTAGTCCGTCAATGACATCGGAATGACCTTCGCGTTGGCGTAAGGTTACAGCTGGATTAACGTTGTCCGTAGCGTGAGCGTACTATTAGGCCTAAGATGTGACGAGGCTTCTACCCCTGAGCATATAATAGTTCAGTAAACATCTGCTAATATTCGCTTTCAAAGTATTCACCGTTTCAGAAATATTTCAGATGTAAGAAAGATTAAGAATATTTGTGAAATATTTTTGTAATGTTTCCTTGGAATATTTTGATAGAATACTTAATAAATATGATTTTCATATCTTTCAGAAATATTCTGTAAGATTTGTTATGTTGAATATATTTCGTGCTATATGGATGAGGTAACGGGTTACCCCAGTCTACCGCTCCAGGCTTAAACATGCTTCGAAAACCTCGTGCACGTTTGGAGCGTGCTCAGTTGGAATCTTTAGAGCTCTGATATTGTTGTTTGTACCCCCCCTCCTATAATCCCGCGAATTCGCCCTACCTCGAGTGACCAGCGACTCTGGGAGATACGAGAAGACACTGGATCGCATTCATGGTATAAAAAAATGCCGACAAACAATAGCCACCTACTACTGGAAACGCTAAAGCTCACCGAGCGATCGGCCGTCCCTCAGATTCGTGGTCCTTGTTAATAAGTGGTAGTTTGTCAACATCAAACGACCTTAATCATTTGTTATTAACAAGTAAATGAAAGAATTTTTTTACTACAGACACCCCGGTCCGTCAGATTTTTATCTGGGTGTGTTTGTCGTAGTAGGGTTAAAGTGACAGATTGTATTTTCATCTGTCTCGATCTTACGAGGATACAAATATTTGGAAGTAGATCGCGTACGCACGATGAAAGTTCGAGAACCTCCCTTTTTTTTCGACTACGCGTGATGGTAAACAACTACGATCCAGCCTGACCTTGGCTCTCTGCCGAAAAATACGTTTTCGAAGCAAATCGAAGTTTCAAGAACATTCTCGAAGCGCTCATTCGCACTCGGCTATTCCCGGCCGGCCTGGATCGTTCTCTGGTTGGCCGGTTTCATATAAATACGAGTCGCTCCGCCGAGAGCGTCAGTATTCAAACTGCAATCGAACGAGTGAGCTAAGCTTAGGAGACATTAAAGCAAACGTAAAAGTTTGTATTAAAAAAACAACAAAACATCGTAATCACAACGAAGGAATATTAAGTGAATATTTCAAGCGTATAAAAGTAAAAAGTGAGTTTATCATCGAATCATCAAAATGCCTGCTATTGGAATCGATTTGGGAACGACCTACTCGTGCGTTGGAGTGTGGCAACATGGAAAGGTTGAAATAATCGCGAACGATCAAGGAAACAGAACGACTCCGAGTTACGTGGCTTTCACGGACACCGAGCGTCTCATCGGTGATCCAGCTAAGAATCAAGTGGCATTGAATCCAACCAACACAGTTTTCGACGCTAAACGTTTGATCGGCCGTCGTTTCGACGACGAGAAGATCCAGGCCGACATCAAGCATTGGCCGTTCCGTGTGGTGAACGACAATGGAAAACCAAAGATACAAGTCGAATTTCGCGGTGAACAGAAGACCTTCAATCCCGAGGAGATAAGTTCGATGGTCCTCACGAAAATGCGTGAGGTCGCCGAAGCGTTTCTGGGCGAAAAAGTCAAAGACGCCGTGATAACCGTTCCAGCTTATTTCAACGATTCTCAGCGTCAGGCGACGAAGGATGCCGGCGCTATAGCCGGTCTCAACGTTCTGAGGATCATCAACGAACCGACCGCAGCTGCACTGGCTTACGGTCTCGACAAAAATCTCAAGGGCGAGAAAAACATCTTGATATTCGATCTCGGAGGTGGAACCTTCGACGTGTCGATTCTATCGATCGACGAGGGTTCGTTGTTCGAGGTCAAAGCAACAGCCGGCGACACGCATCTCGGCGGTGAAGATTTCGATTCCCGTCTCGTTCGCCACTTTGCCCAGGAGTTCGAGCGCAAGTTCAAAAAAGATTTGCGCAACAATCCTCGAGCGATTCGTCGTCTGAGAACTGCGGCTGAACGCGCGAAGCGCACACTGTCGTCCAGCACAGAGGCAACACTGGAGATCGACGCGCTCTACGATGGTCTCGATTTTTACACGAGAATATCGCGCGCTCGTTTCGAGGAACTCTGCGCTGATCTGTTCAGAGCTACTCTGGAGCCTGTCGAGAAGGCGTTGAAAGACGCAAAGATGGACAAGAAATCTATCAACGACGTCGTCCTGGTCGGAGGATCCACGAGAATTCCCAAGGTCCAGTCTCTGCTGCAGAACTTCTTCTGTGGCAAACAGCTCAATCTCTCGATCAATCCAGACGAAGCCGTGGCTTATGGTGCAGCGGTCCAAGCGGCGATCCTCACCGGCCAGGGAGACAAGAATTCGGCGCTACAGGATGTTCTACTCGTCGATGTGGCTCCACTCTCTCTCGGTATCGAAACTGCCGGCGGAGTGATGACCAATATCATCGAACGCAATGCAAGAATTCCTTGCAAACAGTCTCAAACATTCACGACGTACGCCGATAATCAGCCGGCTGTGACCATCCAAGTTTTCGAGGGTGAACGTGCCATGACGAAGGACAACAATTTACTGGGAACCTTCGAACTCACCGGTATCGCCCCGGCGCCACGAGGGATTCCAAAAATCGATGTAACCTTCGATCTCGATGCCAACGGAATTCTTCACGTCACTGCCAAGGACACAGCCAGTGGACACACGCGTGACGTTACCATCAGGAACGACAAGGGTCGGCTTAGTCGAGCGGAAATCGATAAAATGCTCTCGGATGCTGAGCGTTACAGGGATGACGACAAGAAGCAGATGGAGAAAGTGGCAGCCAGAAATCAATTGGAATCCTACGTCTTCTCCGTTAAGCAAGCTGCCCAGGAATCCGGTGACAAATTGTCGCAGGAAGACAAGAACAAAGTAACGAATCTGTGCGAGGAAACTATTCGGTGGCTGGACAGCAATACCCTTGCTGACAAAGAGGAATATCAACACAAGCTTCAGACCATCCAGTCTGAGTGTTCGTCGCTTATGGCTAAGATACATCAGGGTCCCGGTGGAGCCCCAAACGGACATCAGGGAGGTGCTCCAAATTTCGGCGGCAATCAAAATTCCGGACCGACGATTGAAGAAATGGATTAAGCTAACGTTCTAGCCCAAAGTGACTCATTTCATTCGCAAAAACGCTAGATTTGTATTGTACTGTATAAAACAAAACAATGTTAAAACTTCTATTATTTTAGTTGATTTGTCTTATCATTACTCTTGCATTGTATGATACTGTTATTAAAAGACTGAGTTTGAATGGCTGTTGTTAGTTTTCCTTGTACCATATGACCGATGTATATAAAACCTATAATTTATAACTTATGTACCTATAACTATGTAAACCTATAACTTATGTATATTTAAAAAAAAAAACAAAGTTTGTACAAATATACTAATATAAGTCGAGAGACTTTGAAAAATATAAATCGTTGTTGATTATTTATTTATTTATTTATTTTACAGGAATAATCCTTTATTAAACATATATTTTTTAAATCGATCTCCTAATACAGAGCTGGGCAAAGTATCAAAAAGTGCCTTTCTCCGAAGTACAAAGTATCACAAGAACTTGAAGTACATCTCAAGTACTCATTCCAAATACTTTTCGCAGTCAACTTCAAAACGTTAACCGTTATTGAGGCGAAAAAAAAACAATTCTGAAATCACGATCAGTGAAAACGATTTGGTAGAGTTCTACGGTCTAATACGGTAGAGTTGTAATATAGTAGAGATGTTTTCTAATTGAGTTACTATACGAAACTTTCGGAATAGGAGTGGAATGCACAAACGTAGTCTTACGTTCTCGATTTTTTTTTATCCAAAGAAAAAATTACAGTGTGATCACCACGGCAAATCTGTAATTAGCAAAATTGTGCTATATTCTCTTAACTGTACCAGTGATCGAAATAACGAGAACAGAAAATTCGGCGATTGGAAAATACACGATTTGGTATGGGCGAGATCAAATTTCGCTTTAAGAATAATGTAAAAAGTGGAAAATGTGATCGCGACGATAATTACCGATAAATAAATACATTTTGTACGCAAAATGGCAGAACCAAATTTGCTTACAAAGATGGTAATTCCACTACAATTTTTTCTTTCGATTTCAGGAAAACCCGCGAGAACGAAAGACTGCGTTTGTACATTCTAAGTCTATTCTGAAAGTTTCATTACATTTTATCAACGCATTTTCGAGAAAAGTGATAAACCGTATGTGACGATTTCAACTAGAAAATTCCTAACTGTTTTACCTTTGGGGAGGTTTCACTTCACCCTAAAGACCTTGAAGGATGAACTCCATAAAATTCGATTAGTGATATATTTCATCATGTCATATTTGTTATACTTTTACCTGCTGTGACATTTGTATGCCACATAAATTTTTTTTTCCAAACATGGACGAGTCGAAAAAAAACTTTGTCACTCATCTCAAAGCATTTAAGAGAGCCGGCTTTTTCCCGCCATAGAGAACTGTGTACAAGTTTTCTATTCGTACCTTCCGAGATCTGTAAAATGAGGAAAAAGAATATAAAAATAAGCATTCTTAGTTACTTAGCTATAACTAAGGCAAGTTCCAGGATTTACTTTACTCCCTTCAATCCTTTAAAGTATTATAGAGATTTTGATTGAATTGTTAAATACTTTGGCATACTTTAATTATCAAGAGTACAGTAGTGCTTTGACCATCCACCTTGCTCTGTGGCAAGTTATATGTTTCAACAATTCCGTTGTAGCTTCCATTCTTGAAGTGTCCCATCTAGATAGATTTCACAGCAACTGGGTCAAACAAAAGTGCCTCAATTGATAAATAAATAAATAGAAAAGAATCGAGTGAAATAAACAAAATCTTTAATTCAAGACTAATGAGTTTGATTGTTTATCAGTTGCCAAGGGTGACAATTGCTAAGCAATTTTTCATACGTATTATTATTATTATTTGTTATTGAACTACAGGACGAAGCATAGTTTTCTTCAATCGTTGTGAAAAAAAAACCGGGGACAATGTAGGCCTACTGTTAGTCGAGCTGGAGTGACGTGGTAGGGTTCGTGAAATGTGAAAATACGCGTTGCTTGAAGGTTAAGGTGATAGATTGTATTTCCGTCTATCTCTATCTTGAGAGAAAACAAAAATTCGAAACTAGACCACGTATTATGAAAGTTCGTTTTTTGGTTTTTTCCCGAATTTACCTGGCCCGGTGGTAAACAACAATCTGGACAAATCTAGAGTGTTGCCTGTCGAATGTTCGCGAAGCTACTGGAACGGACTGGAAGAGACTTGGTGTTTCAAGAATTTTCCCGAAGCAGTCGGTCGTTCTCGGCTATTCTCGGCCAGCCGCGAGCGCTCTCTGGTTGGCCGGTTTCATATAAATACGAGCCGCTTCGCCAAGAGCGTCAGTATTCAAACTGCAATCAAACAGTGAACTAGCTTAAAAGAGCTACAAGCAAACACAAAAGTTTGTGTTCAAAGAAACGAAACATCATAACGTATAAAACGAAGAATATTACGTTAATATTAAAAACTTATAAAAGTGAAAAGTGAGCTTATCAACGAATCATCAAGATGCCTGCTATTGGAATCGATTTGGGAACGACCTACTCGTGCGTTGGAGTGTGGCAACATGGAAAGGTTGAAATAATAGCGAACGATCAAGGAAACAGAACGACTCCGAGTTACGTGGCTTTCACGGACACCGAGCGTCTCATCGGTGATCCAGCTAAGAATCAAGTGGCATTGAATCCAACCAACACGGTCTTTGACGCTAAACGTTTAATCGGCCGTCGTTTTGACGACGAGAAGATCCAGGCCGACATCAAGCAGTGGCCGTTCCGTGTGGTGAACGACAATGGAAAACCGAAGATTCAAGTCGAATTTCGTGGTGAACAGAAGACCTTCAATCCCGAGGAGATAAGTTCGATGGTTCTCACGAAAATGCGTGAGGTCGCCGAAGCGTTTTTGGGCGAAAAAGTCAGAGACGCCGTCATCACCGTTCCAGCTTATTTCAACGATTCTCAGCGTCAGGCGACGAAGGATGCCGGCGCTATAGCCGGTCTCAACGTTCTGAGGATCATCAACGAACCGACCGCAGCTGCACTGGCTTACGGTCTCGACAAAAATCTCAAGGGCGAGAAAAACATCTTGATATTCGATCTCGGAGGTGGAACCTTCGACGTGTCGATTCTATCGATCGACGAGGGTTCGTTGTTCGAGGTCAAAGCAACAGCCGGCGACACGCATCTCGGCGGTGAAGATTTCGATTCCCGTCTCGTTCGCCACTTTGCCCAGGAGTTCGAGCGCAAGTTCAAAAAAGATTTGCGCAACAATCCTCGAGCGATTCGTCGTCTGAGAACTGCGGCTGAACGCGCGAAGCGCACACTGTCGTCCAGCACAGAGGCAACACTGGAGATCGACGCGCTCTACGATGGTCTCGATTTTTACACGAGAATATCGCGCGCTCGTTTCGAGGAACTCTGCGCTGATCTGTTCAGGGCTACTCTCGAGCCCGTGGAGAAGGCGTTGAAAGACGCGAAGATGGACAAGAAATCTATCAACGATATCGTCCTTGTCGGTGGATCCACGAGAATTCCCAAGGTCCAGTCGCTCCTGCAGAACTTCTTCTGTGGTAAACAGCTCAATCTCTCGATCAATCCAGACGAAGCCGTGGCTTATGGCGCTGCGGTCCAAGCGGCGATCCTCACCGGCCAGGGAGACAAGAATTCGGCGCTTCAGGATGTTCTACTCGTCGATGTGGCTCCACTTTCCCTCGGTATCGAAACTGCCGGCGGAGTGATGACCAACATCATCGAACGCAATGCGAGAATTCCCTGCAAACAGTCACAAACGTTCACGACATACGCCGATAATCAACCAGCGGTGACCATCCAAGTTTTCGAGGGTGAACGGGCCATGACTAAGGACAACAATCTACTGGGAAACTTTGAACTCACCGGTATCGCCCCGGCACCACGAGGAGTTCCAAAAATCGAAGTGACGTTCGATCTCGATGCCAATGGTATTCTTCACGTCACCGCCAAGGACACAGCCAGCGGACGCACACGCGACGTTACCATCAGGAACGACAAGGGTCGGCTCAGTCGAGAGGAAATCGACAAAATGCTCTCCGACGCCGAGCGTTATCGGGACGACGACAAGAAGCAGATGGAGAGAGTCGCGGCGAGGAATCAATTGGAATCCTACGTCTTCTCGGTTAAGCAAGCCGCCCAGGAGTCCGGTGACAAATTGTCGCAGGAAGACAAGAACAAAGTAACGAACTTGTGCGAGGAAACTATTCGTTGGCTGGACAGCAACACTCTCGCCGACAAAGAGGAATATCAGCACAAGCTTCAGACCGTTCAGTCTCAGTGCTCGCCACTTATGGCTAAGATACATCAGGGTGGAGCTCCGAACGGACATCAGGGAAGTGCTCCAAATTTCGGTGGTGCACCTAATTTCGGCGGCCAGAACTTCGGCGGCAATCAAAATTCCGGACCGACGATTGAAGAAATGGATTAATCTAACGTCCATCGCAACGTTCCTCATTTTATGTTACTCACGAGAGCGGCAGTCGTGCATTGTACATAAAACGAAACATTGTTAAAACTTTCATTACAGTTCATCAGTATTATTATTATTGTATTATTTAATACTACTATTACAAGACTGAGTTCCAATGACTGTTATTTTTTATTGTGTCATATGACCGATGTATTTGGAAGCTACAACTTATGTATATTAAAAAAAAGTATGAAATAAATTAATATAAGTCTCTCGACTTTGAAAAATATTAATTTTTGTTGATTATTTTGTTATTTATTTTACAGAATTAACCCTTTTATATACACATTTTTGTTTAAATCACTCTCCTAATATAATTTTAACACGTTGAGCGTCACGTCGCCCATATTTGGGTGACGGCTATGTTTTCGCGGGGCCCCGTATTCACAGTGGGCGTTGAACAACGTGTTAAAAGGCAAAGTGACAATATGATCCTCCAATGTATATACTCTAAATGAAATTCAATCTACTTAAGGATGCATCACACATACATTTCCAACGAAAAGTTTAAGTCGATAAAGATTACAGAACTTCGCGTCTTGATCGGTGTTCAGGATCCATTTCATTAATATGTTCGCAGTCCCTGAGAAATTTAAATTTGTCGAACCTTGGACCGAGCTTGCAGGATCTGCGTAAGAGTTTTCGAGAGTTCGGTTGTTTGGAACAATCCGCCCATCATGTATGTATGACAAAGTCCGTCAGTACTCTCGATGCGCGTATCACGGGGTTGTCGGAATCCTCGTATTTCAGTTTCCAGTTTAAAACTTTGTTCACGTACGGATTGTTGTCCTGAAACAATGCATTATTAGCAAATCGTCGAATGCAACTGCGGATCTTGATTGTACAAATTTTTGGTACAAACTTTGAAATTCTGCCACGACTGATAAAATTTTGCGTCCTTATGCAACTCGATGCCCATTGCTACCACGTTCGGCTCGTATTCCTTATCCTCCGCGAAGTACAGAGTTCCCTTTCTCTTCCGAAGCTTTTTCAGAGGAACGTAGACGCTGCTCTGTATACCATGCTGGTCAAATTCCTGATGAACAGCTTCGGGCGTCTGCGATATCGTTTGAAAAGCACTGGTCTTTCCGAGCGCCTGACTCTTTTCCGAAATCGTGTCAGCCGCTCCTTTTGCCGATTTCGATATCTCCTCGCCCAGCTGACCCGTCTTCTTCCCCAATTCCGTTTTGCTCGCTTCATCCAGAACTTCTTGTACCTTCAATCCACGTAAATAGAAACAATCATCATTTTAAGTAATTGGCGTACCTTTTTACTTTTTCTTTTTAAGTAATTGACGTACCTTTTTACAAAAAAGTATTTTTTGGTTTAAAGATGATACAGGGCTGCAATTTACCAGCTAATGAGAATACAGCAGCAGTTAATTTCTGACTTTCGCCATACCATTTGTCAGTCAGAATGCTCACATCTAAATTTATGAAACGAGTGTTGGTCTCTTTGGCTTTTGCTTTGGCAATTATAGTTTTACCACAGCCAGGTGGTCCATGCAGCAGTACACCCTGCAAAAAAAGAAAAACAATATTTAACATTCTTCTATGCGCATCAATAGAATAGACACATGACAGATATAACAAACCTTTGGCGCCTGGGTTAACTGAGAGTCTTCGAACAGATCTTTTCTCTGAATATTTCCTCTGAGTCCTCGACGGTCTCCTCCTCGTCAAAATCGTTCTCGACAGTCTTCTCCTCGTCAAAACTCGACGGTCTCCTCCTCGTCGAAATCCTTCTCGATGGTCGCCTCCTCGTCGAAATCCTTCTCGATGGTCGCCTCCTCGTCGAAGTCGTCCTCGACAGTCTCCTCCTGTGGACGTATTCCTGAAAACAGAAAATGAACAAAAAATAAATATATAACAACCTATGTGAGTATTTTAGGTTGAGATACCCATTGATTCTACTTATTAGATACAGATCATCTTTTGAGATTAGGGCAAAAAAAAAGATATTAATAACAAAAAATTTTAGAATGTACAATTACATCACGAATATTGGAATTGGAAATCACACAATTTCAGTTTTATTCCTAATATATTTACCTGAAAGATATTGTGATGTCTGTGTGGGCCATACATTTTTTTTGAACATGGAAATATAACTGTAATCTCTCTCAAAACGTTCATAAGAACAGGCTTCTTGCCGCTTTAGAGAACTGTATATAAGTGTTCTATTTGCTCATTCTCAAATCTACAAAATGAAGAAAACAAATATAAAAATAAGCATCACGCATAACTAAGACAAAATCCAGTATTTACTTTACTCACTTCAGTTCTTACAAGTACCACTTCATATTTTTATCTTTGATTCGATTGCTCATGCTTCCAGGTGTACTTCAATTATCAAGAGTGCGACAGCGCATCGTCGAACCACCTCGCTGTACGGCACATTATATTTTTCAACAATTGTGTTGAATCTTCCATCCTTGTTCCTTCTAGATGGATTTCACAGCAACTGGGTCAAACAAGTGAAATAAAAAAAAATTAACTATAATCTTCGTGTGATTCATTGTGTGACTTAAACTTCATAATGATGTGATATTATATCTGTACCGTGCAGTGGATGGACGATACCAAAAATTTTTATATAATGTTCATATAATTTATGTATTATACTCTTTAAACCAAACGAGCTATATTTTATCTTTTATCAAGGGATTTGTCCCGTTGTTAAATAAATAAATAAATAATTCAACACAACTGTTTGATTGTTTATCAGATGTCAAAGGTGACAATAGCTATGCAATTTTTCATGCGGTATTATTATTTGACGTTGAACTACAGGACGAAGCACTATTTTTTCAGATTCTTGAATCGTTGTAATGTTTGTAAGGGAACGGGTCATGAAAAACCAGTGACAATGTCGGCCTACCGTTAGTAAGTCAAACTGGAGTGACGTGCTAGGGTTAATGATATGCAACAATATGTGTTGCTTTAAGGCTAAGGGAATGTATTGTATTTCCGTCCATCTCTATCTCGTAGGAAAATCAAAATTCTTAACAAGATCACGCACGCGTGATGAAAGTTCGCGAACCTTCTTCTTCTCGAAATTTTCTGAACGTTTGATAAACACCGATCTAGATTAACCTGGACTGATCTCTCGAATTTTCGCGAAGCTTCTTTTTCTTCTGCTAGGGGGGGGGACATCAGCTAGCGCAAGCGCTTTTCCCTATTTGGCCATCACCAAAATGTTCGCGAAGCGACTGGAAGCAATTTATCGTTCCAAGAATATTCCCGAACCGGTCGGTTATTCTCGGCTATTCTCGGCCAGCCGCGAGCGCTCTCTGGTTGGCCGGTTTCATATAAATACGAGCCGCTTCGCCGAGAGCGTCAGTATTCAAACTGCAATCGAACAGTGAACTAAGCTTAAAAAAGCTACAAGCAAACGCTAAAGTTTGTGTTTTAAAACAACGAAACGTATAAAACGAAGAATATTACGTAAATATTTAAAACGTATAAAAGTTAAAAGTGAGCTTATCAACGAATCATCAAGATGCCTGCTATTGGAATCGATTTGGGAACGACCTACTCGTGCGTTGGAGTGTGGCAACACGGGAAAGTTGAAATAATAGCGAACGATCAAGGAAACAGAACGACTCCGAGTTATGTGGCTTTCACGGACACCGAGCGCCTCATAGGCGATCCAGCTAAGAACCAAGTAGCATTGAATCCAACCAACACGGTCTTCGACGCTAAACGTTTGATCGGCCGTCGTTTCGACGACGAGAAGATCCAGGCCGACATCAAGCAGTGGCCGTTCCGTGTGGTGAACGACAATGGAAAACCGAAGATTCAAGTCGAATTTCGCGGTGAACAGAAGACCTTCAATCCCGAGGAGATAAGTTCGATGGTCCTCACGAAAATGCGTGAGGTCGCCGAAGCGTTTCTGGGCGAAAAAGTCAGAGACGCCGTGATCACCGTTCCAGCTTATTTCAACGATTCTCAGCGTCAGGCGACGAAGGATGCCGGCGCTATAGCCGGTCTCAACGTTCTGAGGATCATCAACGAACCGACCGCAGCTGCACTGGCTTACGGTCTCGACAAAAATCTCAAGGGCGAGAAAAACATCTTGATATTCGATCTCGGAGGTGGAACCTTCGACGTGTCGATTCTATCGATCGACGAGGGTTCGTTGTTCGAGGTCAAAGCAACAGCCGGCGACACGCATCTCGGCGGTGAAGATTTCGATTCCCGTCTCGTTCGCCACTTTGCCCAGGAGTTCGAGCGCAAGTTCAAAAAAGATTTGCGCAACAATCCTCGAGCGATTCGTCGTCTGAGAACTGCGGCTGAACGCGCAAAGCGCACACTGTCGTCCAGCACAGAGGCAACACTGGAGATCGACGCGCTCTACGACGGTCTCGATTTTTACACGAGAATATCGCGCGCTCGTTTCGAGGAACTCTGCGCTGATCTGTTCAGGGCTACTCTCGAGCCCGTGGAAAAGGCGTTGAAAGACGCGAAGATGGACAAGAAATCTATCAACGATATCGTCCTTGTCGGTGGATCCACGAGAATTCCCAAGGTCCAGTCGCTCCTGCAGAACTTCTTCTGTGGTAAACAGCTCAATCTCTCGATCAATCCGGACGAAGCCGTGGCTTATGGTGCTGCGGTCCAAGCGGCGATCCTCACCGGCCAGGGAGACAAGAATTCGGCACTTCAGGATGTTCTACTCGTCGATGTGGCTCCACTCTCCCTCGGTATCGAAACTGCCGGCGGAGTGATGACCAATATCATTGAGCGCAATGCGAGAATTCCCTGCAAACAGTCACAAACGTTCACGACATACGCCGATAATCAACCAGCTGTGACCATCCAAGTTTTCGAGGGTGAACGGGCCATGACGAAGGACAACAATCTGCTGGGAACCTTCGAACTCACCGGCATCGCCCCGGCGCCACGAGGAATTCCAAAAATCGACGTGACCTTCGATCTCGATGCCAACGGTATTCTTCACGTCACCGCCAAGGACACAGCCAGCGGTCGTACACGCGACGTTACCATCAGGAACGACAAGGGTCGGCTCAGTCGAGAGGAAATCGACAGAATGCTCTCCGACGCCGAGCGTTATCGGGACGACGACAAGAAGCAGATGGAGAGAATCGCGGCGAGGAATCAATTGGAATCGTACGTCTTCTCGGTTAAGCAAGCCGCCCAGGAGTCAGGTGACAAATTGTCGCAGGAAGACAAGAACAAAGTAACGAACTTGTGCGAGGAAACTGTTCGTTGGCTGGACAGCAACACTCTCGCTGACAAAGAGGAATATCAGCACAGGCTTCAGACTGTTCAGTCTCAGTGCTCGCCCCTTATGGCTAAGATACATCAGGGTGGAGCTCCGAACGGACATCAGGGAGGCGTTCCAAATTTCGGCGGTAATCAAAATTCTGGACCGACGATCGACGAAATGGACTAAACTAATGTTTCAGCACAAAGTACCTGATCTCATGTTATTCGCGAGAACGTTAGTCCATGCATTGTAGATAAAATGAAACATTATTTAATACCATTATAACTCATTAGTCTTATTGATTACCACTGTATTTATTACTTATGTATTATAGCACCGTATGATACTATTATTACAAGACTGAGTTTTAATGACTGTTGTTATTTTTTTACTGTACTATAGAACCGATGTACAAAGAAAAGTTTCAAATAAAATAATATAAGTCGAGAGACTT
This sequence comes from Amblyjoppa proteus, assembly GCA_963922035.1. Classification (NCBI taxonomy): domain Eukaryota; kingdom Metazoa; phylum Arthropoda; class Insecta; order Hymenoptera; family Ichneumonidae; genus Amblyjoppa; species Amblyjoppa proteus. Next base: position 7,291,884 of record OY998232.1, read on the forward strand.
TCAAAAATATAAATCATTGTTGATTATTTATTTACTCATTCATTTTACAGGTGTAAAACCCTTGCGTAGATAAGCCTTTTACAGGCATATTTTTGTTTAAATCAATCTCCTACTATAATTTTAAAAGGCAAAGTGTAAATATAATTCTCCAAACTACACACTCAAAATTAAATAGCATTCCATATGTAACACACAATGGTAATAAAATACGAAAATATAGAGAAAAAAATCACAGCTGCTGTCGAGACAAATTTACTAATTAGGAACCTATGATTTAGAAGAGGCGCCTTTAAATGTACGAAGTAGTTCAATCGCACACGAGCACGCTAGAATATACACAAACGTTGCCCTACAGTTCACATCTGTGAGCGTTACTGTTCGATTCTTCACAGTTACAATCATATGGTAGCGTTTCCAACATACTTTTATTTAAACGTCAATTTCCTACACTGCATTCCCGCAGAGTGCTCATATTTTCAAGTGTACACGAAAATTGTGTCTGCCTGGCCAAAATTACACCGACGCTTATTGCTCTATGCTAACTCTGACGCACGTTCAATCTTTGACGCGACTTCCATGACATTTTTTGGATGTCGATGTAACATAGGTTCGGACGACCTCCTAGCGACGAGAACCAGGGCGAGTTCATCGGTAAAGCTGGTCCCAAGATTTCAACATCTTATGCGTTTCACCGAGCTAGCCGCGGCTCTCAGTACTACAGTATATGTTTCGAACTCATATTGCCTCACTGCGTGGCCGCAAAAATAGCGAGAAATAATAAGCAATGGCGTACGTTTTGTCCAGCGAGGCACAATTTTTGTGCAAGTTTGAAAATATGAATGCTTTGCTCGTGTAACCGAACGGCTGTGTAGGGAAATGACGACGTGCATAGTTAATCATGTTGGAAATGCTATTGTACATTTTTAACTGTATAGAATCAGTGATGCGTACAGATGGAATTGCTGTAACTTTTGTAAATGTGTTTTTGTTGAAACGAAATTGCAAACGTTTTATATCTTTTTGCGGTGTAGATTGGAACGAAGTTGCGAAAGTTTGTTACTTTTTCACGGTGTACCATTAATTTTGGTTATGACGTACAAGTGTACGATTAAAGGCGCCTTTCGCTCGGGTACGATTGCACGTACACTTCAAGGTGCCTCACCTAATTCACAGGTTCCTGATTAGAAAAATACTTTGCAATAATGATACATTTTTTTAAACATGTTAACTGACTTGGTTTTTTTCAACGTGTGAGTGTGCTCTACCATTTGGATCTTCAGTAACAAGTTTGTCGATGTGCTTGTGCATCCTATTAGGTAGAATTTGGAAAGGCTTAATATCTGTTGTTCTTTGGTACTCAGGATCTACTTCATTAGTATGAAGACTTTGAAGATGCACAATAGGACCTGAAAGTGTTTAGATGAATAACTATATTATGAAAATTGTGATTGGAAATCAGAGTTTCAGTTTTATACTTTATATATTTACCTGCAAGAGATTTTAATGTCAACACGCTAGATACATCTTTTTAAACATGAAAAGAACTTTGTCCTTTCTCCCCAAGCATTGAAGAGAGTGGGCCTCTTGCGACCATAGAGTCTTCTATGTACTTAATTTCATATCTGCAAAATGAGGAAAATTAAAAAAAGGACTGAAGTAAGTTTCCTATATGTTTTACTTACTTTGTTTCTTGTAATCATTGCTTCAAATTTTGATTTCTAGTAAAATTGCAAGATGCTTGCAGGTGTACTTTAACTATCAAGAGTATGGCAGACCATGACCCATTCTCCTGGCACTACGGCGCATTACATTTTGCAACGACTCAATCCAGCACTCCATTCTCTATGTGTTCCCTTTCGATGGATTTCACTGCAACTGCGTCAAACACAAAGGCCTCAATTGGTAGATAAATAAATAGAATAACCATAAAAATGAAATGAAAATGAAAACGAAAACAAAATGAAAATGAAAGAAAATTAAATGAAAATTAAATGAAAATTAAATGAAAATTAAATGAAAATTAAATGAAAATTAAATGAAAATTAAATGAAAATTAAATGAAAATTAAATGAAAATTAAATGAAAATTAAACGAAAAATAAAAATAAATCACGATTGGTGTCAGCAGATTTTGATTGTTTTATCAATTGTCAAGAATGACAATTACTCGGCAATTCGTATGACTTCCAACTGAACTACAGGACGACGCAGACTTTTCTTTAGTTTCCTTCGATCATTTCAACGTTTGTAAAGAAACGTAATAAAAAAAACCGGTGAAAGTGAAAGTTTACTGTCAGCCCACCGAGCGTTATGTGCTGGAGTTAATGAAATGCAAAAATGTTTTGTTTTAAGGTTAATGGGACAGATTGTTTTTCCGTCTATCTCTATCTCGTGAGAAAAGAAAAATTCAGAACTAATAGCTCGTACACGCATGATGATAGTTCACGAACCTTCTTCTTCTCGAATTTACCAGGGCCGATGATAAGCTAGTATGTAAACAATGTATATCTACTCTAGACAGGACGGACAGGACCCTGTCGAAATTTCGCGAAGTAACTTCTCGATTCAACAACAGTCCCGAAGGGCTCGGTCGTTCTCGGCTATTCTCGGTCAGCCGAGAGCGCTCCCTGGTTGGCCGGTTTCATATAAATACGAGCGGTTCCGCCGAGAGCGTCAGTATTCAAACTGCAATCGAACAGTGAACTAAGCTTAAACGAGCTACAAGCAAACGCAAAAGTTTGTGTTCAAAACAACGAAACGTATAAAACGAAGAATATCACGTGAATATTTAAAACGTATAAAAGTGAAAAGTGAGCTTATCAACGAATCATCAATATGCCTGCAATTGGAATCGATTTGGGAACGACCTACTCGTGCGTTGGAGTGTGGCAACACGGAAAGGTTGAAATAATAGCGAACGATCAAGGAAACAGAACGACTCCGAGTTACGTGGCTTTCACGGACACCGAGCGTCTCATCGGTGATCCAGCTAAGAATCAAGTGGCATTGAATCCAACCAACACGGTTTTCGACGCTAAACGTTTGATCGGCCGTCGTTTCGACGACGAGAAGATCCAGGCCGACATCAAGCATTGGCCGTTCCGTGTGGTGAACGACAATGGAAAACCAAAGATACAAGTTGAATTTCGCGGTGAACAGAAGACCTTCAATCCCGAGGAGATAAGTTCGATGGTCCTCACGAAAATGCGTGAGGTCGCCGAAGCGTTTCTGGGCGAAAAAGTCAAAGACGCCGTGATCACCGTTCCAGCTTATTTCAACGATTCTCAGCGTCAGGCGACGAAGGATGCCGGCGCTATAGCCGGTCTCAACGTTCTGAGGATCATCAACGAACCAACCGCAGCCGCACTGGCTTACGGTCTCGACAAAAATCTCAAGGGCGAGAAAAACATCTTGATATTCGATCTCGGAGGTGGAACCTTCGACGTGTCGATTCTATCGATCGACGAGGGTTCGTTGTTCGAGGTCAAAGCAACAGCCGGCGACACGCATCTCGGCGGTGAAGATTTCGATTCCCGTCTCGTTCGCCACTTTGCCCAGGAGTTCGAGCGCAAGTTCAAAAAAGATTTGCGCAACAATCCACGAGCGATTCGTCGTCTGAGAACTGCGGCTGAACGCGCGAAGCGCACACTGTCGTCCAGCACAGAGGCAACACTGGAGATCGACGCGCTCTACGACGGTCTCGATTTTTACACGAGAATATCGCGCGCTCGTTTCGAGGAACTCTGCGCCGATCTGTTCAGGGCTACTCTGGAGCCCGTGGAGAAGGCGTTGAAAGACGCGAAGATGGACAAGAAATCTATCAACGATATCGTCCTTGTCGGTGGATCCACGAGAATTCCCAAGGTCCAGTCGCTCCTGCAGAACTTCTTCTGTGGCAAACAGCTCAATCTCTCGATCAATCCGGACGAAGCCGTGGCTTATGGTGCTGCGGTCCAAGCGGCGATCCTCACGGGCCAGGGAGACAAGAATTCGGCACTTCAGGATGTTCTACTCGTCGATGTGGCTCCACTCTCCCTCGGTATCGAAACTGCCGGCGGAGTGATGACCAATATCATCGAGCGCAATGCGAGAATTCCCTGCAAACAGTCACAAACATTTACGACATACGCCGATAATCAACCGGCCGTGACCGTGCAAGTCTTCGAGGGTGAACGCGCCATGACGAAGGACAACAATCTACTGGGAACCTTCGAACTCACCGGCATCGCCCCGGCGCCACGAGGAATTCCGAAAATCGACGTGACCTTCGATCTCGATGCCAACGGTATTCTTCATGTCACCGCCAAGGACACAGCCAGCGGTCGCACACGTGACGTTACCATCAGGAACGATAAGGGTCGGCTCAGTCGAGAGGAAATCGACAAAATGCTCTCCGACGCCGAGCGTTATCGGGACGACGACAAAAAGCAGATGGAGAGAGTCGCGGCGAGAAATCAACTGGAATCCTACGTCTTCTCGGTTAAGCAAGCCGCCCAGGAGTCCGGTGACAAATTGTCGCAGGAGGACAAGAACAAAGTGACGAATTTGTGCGAGGAAACTATTCGCTGGCTGGACAGCAACACTCTCGCCGACAAAGAGGAATATCAGCACAAGCTTCAGACCGTTCAGTCTGAGTGCTCACCGCTTATGGCCAAGATACATCAAGGTTCCGGTGGAGCTCCGAACGGACAGCAGGGAGGTGCTCCGAATTTTGGAGGCATGCCCAATAACGGCGGACATACGTTTGGCGGTGCACCGAATTTCGGTGGACAGAGCTTTGGCGGCGCTCCGAACTTCGGCGGGCAGAACTTCGGTGGTAATCAAAACTCCGGACCAACGATCGAGGAGATGGATTAAACCAACGTTCAAGCACAAAGTTCCTAATTTCATGTCATTGACAAGAACGTTATTCGCGTGTTGTAGAAAAAACTAAACATTGTTGAAAGTTTTTATATCTTTCACTAATCTTATTACTAGTACTACTGTATTTGTCAGGTATTGACATTTCACACCACTGCCATTGTTCTTCCATATATTAACTGTGAATGTAAAAAAAAACCAAAGTTTGAAATAAACCAACAAGTCGAGAGACTTTGAAAAATATAAATCGTTGTTGATTATTTATTGCAGATGTAATTTATAAGACTGACGAATTGTAAACAAAATTTTCTTTAATAACCGATCAGATGCGCATCTGGATATACAAGCCAGCCTTCTACTTTTTACAATTCTCCAATGAAAAAACGAATTCAGTTTAATTCAGTTAATTACTCGATCTTGCTCGATACTCATAAAAATTTCGTGGTATCGTATCGTGCAGGATCCAGAGTACAGGAAAATTGTAATTCCAATAACTCCAATAATAAAAAAAACTATGTATATAATGTAACGAATATAGAGATGAGGATTTATTCCTCCAGAATGTAACAATACATTAACTGAGTTGGATGTTCTTCAGCGCGCTAGTGTTCTCTATCTCCTGGACCTTCAGCAACAAGCTCGCCAACGTGTGCCTTATCAGATGGAACTTGGGAAGACTCAATTCAAATATTTGTCGTTCGCCGGTGCTCAGGACCCATTCCATCAGTATAACAGGTTTCAGGACACGCGAAAGGGAACTGCAAATTTTTTTGATTCCAGATCAAATCGTGAATTCTCGCGCGTCGGAGATCCCATAATTTAAGGGGAAGTGAAAGAGCTGTGCGTGCGAGAGTGATAGTTGCAATTTTCGAATCAATGGTGGTAATTTTTTTGAGAGAAAAATGAATTCGGACCGTATGCGAAATTACGGTGCGCATCAAGCTCGAATTTTCTTCTAAAAAATATTACCATCTTTAAGAAAAGTTCATTACAGTTTTCGTTACCGACCGCGATATTTCACTTCACCTTAAGAAGGGTTGGAGCCCTTCCCACTAGACAAATGGGTGCTACATTTCTTAAATCGTTTATGCAAACTTTTACGCATCTATTGACTATGGATGGTTATTTGTATTACTGCAGGTGTTCTTAACGTAGAAGAACATTGATTATAATGGATTTACAAAAATATTAACTGGTTCGTATTGATTTTCGAAAAGGTACACATTTGTTCAGCTTTTTCAAAGAACAATTCGTAATTTTCGCTAGATTTTAATATATGGCTCATTCTCTTCCTTGAAAGATGCTCTACGAATTGATCACGTAGATATTCAATAGTATTTTCCATTTACAAATAACAGCCTTTTGTTTATCCATCATCGAAATGACTTCATAAACAAACGTCTGTAATTTTTTAAAATTCTATTGAATATCCAGATGGTGGAAAAGAACTGTGGAAAAAACTGATCGCGTATTTATCTTTTTGAAAATTATCGGAAACCAGTTAATATTCTTGCAAATCCGTTGCAATTAATATTCTTCTATATTAAGGACATCTGCTGCAATACAAATAACCATCTACTATAATAAACACATGGAAAAGTCTGTTTAAACGTAGGGCCTTCATTAATTAATGGCTATTCTTATTGTCCTTCTCTTATATTTTTGTTACTTCAGTTTAATTTTTTGTTGTAATATAGTTTAATCGTAAGTTTATGACTTGTTATTTTCACCATTCAATTTTCCATTGCGACATTTTGTTCTCAGTTGTTGCTGTGTGTTTTGGTTACTCTATCCTTAAAAGGCTTGCCCGAAGGTCCGAATAAAATATCACATTTTCAAACTTAGCGCAAACTAGTTAATATTTTTGCAAATCCATTGCAATTAATATTTTTCTCGGTTAAGCCGTAATGCAAATGTTGTAAACATTTTGTAATGAAAATAACATCTATAATCAATAAACAGGTAAAAGTTTGTATAAACAACATTAAAATTGTGACACGCATTTGGCTAGTGTGAAGCGCTGCAATTTCCTTAAGTTTCATGCCCTACGTGTCTACCTGGAAGAAATTGTGATGTCTATGCGCCAGACGCATTTCTTTAGACGAGGAAAGAACCTGGTAGTTTCTCCCAGAGCGTTTAAGAGAGCAGGCCTCCTGTGGCCATACAGAACTGCGCACAAGTCCTCTATGCACTCATTCTCGAATCTGCAAAACGAAAAAAAAAAAAAAACTCATAAAAATATACATCGTTGACTTGGCGCTGATCGGACCGAGATTTCCGACGTTGATTCGCTCACTTTAACTCTTGCAAACACTGCTTGAAGTCCTGATTTTTAATAGAATTGCCTGGCGCTCTCAGGTGTACTTTTATTATCAAGAGTATGGCGGCGTACCACTCGTCCACCTTGTTAGGAGGCAGATTATATTTTTCGGCGATTCTGTCGAGGACTCCATCCTCGATGTGTTCCCGCTCGATGGACTTCACTGCAACTGCACCAGACACAGTGGCGCGATTTTGTGTGTAAATAACAAATGAATTTTCATGTCAAAGATTTCGAATTAGTGGGCTATTTAAATTTGCTCTGTTATCCTCACGCTGAACCAGAGGTCGAAGCAGAGTTTTCTTCAGCTCCGACAAAACCTTCCCCTTGTTGCTTAGATTAGACGACAGTTGCATCAAAGCGGTGGCTGACATGTTTTTTTTTTTTCGACGAAAACAACACACACCGCCTGCATTGCGCAGCAATTTCGTGCGGATTACCGGCCGGATTGGCGCAGATTCCCACAGCCGTACTATTTCCCGTTCTCGGCGACGAGGTCACGCGATCCGCAATGCCGCATTTTCATTAATGTTTTTATTTTTTATTTTTAACTGATAGAGTACGCCAATTTAATCATCTATCAAGCCATTTAAGGCCATACGAAAGATGTATCAGGTGACATGTGAGTGCGAGACAGAATATAGATGCGTCTTTCAAATCAATGCCATTTAAAAACGGTTGACTTTTCGGATAAAGCGGAAGCATCATCGGAAGCGGTGTTAAATTGTAAATCCGCTAATGCTTTACTTTTTCCCGAAAAGTCTCCGGTCGCTGAATCGCATTAATTACAGATTGCGGTTACCGACTGAGTCGTTTCACATGTCCTTAAGGCCATGTGAAAGATGCACCACGTGACACATGAGTGCGAGAGAGAGAGATGCATTTTTCGAATCAATGCCATTTAAAATCGGCTGACGTTGCGAATAAAACGAAAGCATCACCGGACAGGGTATTAAATTGTGCATCCGCTAATACTTTGTTCTTTCCCGAAAAGTCTGCGGTCTCTGAATCGCATTCATTACAGATTTTGGTTACCGACTGAGTCGTTTCACATGTCCTTAAGAGGATGTGACACACACGTAACGATTCTCCGATGGTAAAAAGTCGCTTTCCCTATTTTCTACGTGATGGGCTGATGCTTCGACCAAAATAAAATTATGTTTTTGTAGTCAATAGATATAAGCATGAAAGCCTAATTTGCTTTTGCTCGTCGCATCAATCGTTTTGGAGAAAACAGGGAAGGCGATTTGTTACCGATTGAGTCTGTGTCACATGCCCTTGAGAACATGTGCAATCCGAAATGCCGATGCGAAGCCGAATACGACGGTCGATACTCAGAGCTGTAATCAATTTTTCTCGCCGATTCTGGGAAGTACGGTCAAAAGAAAAGTCTCATCGGAAGCCGAGACGACATCCGTTTCCGATGAGACTTTACTCTTCAGCCTACATACGAGGACCTGTGAGAAAAGTTGAATACAGTTTTTCATACCGACTGAGCACGGAATGGACGGGGAGCGAGGTGTTTCATATGGCGTTAAAAAATAAACGGAGTGTATTTCCTCCTCTATCGCGCCCCTCCTTTTTTCCTGCTTTACGCGAGCCGCCACTTCTAGTCGTTTGTCGGTCGTCCGCTGACAAGTTCTCCGGCTACCTCCGTGGCTGCTTCGCGATCTGTTTTACCGACAGAATCGCGTTGGTTTGCAATACCGGCGACGAGAGTCTCGCCGCGCGGTGTTTCCTCTCCTCTCGGCCGCTCTCTCCTCTTTCCGCGCTTTTGACAGTTACAAGCCGAACGCGAGAGAGAGACGATTTGAAAATTCCGAGGTGGCGAATCTTAATGGCCGCCAAAAAGTCGTTATCGAAGTTTCAACAGTCGTGTTATATTATTTTCGCGAGTAAAATTCCTTCGCGATAGAGTCGGGCGAGTGAACGGCCTCATCTCGTTCGACGAGGTCGGGGAAGACGAGAGGACCGAGCCACGGGCTTTGCCTCAACGCTCATCCGCCAAGGCAAGTGCGTTTGATCGTCAAGATATCGGAATTGACGGCCTTAATGCCGCTTCGAGCTCTCGGTCGAGTGTTCTTTTTTTTTTTTTTTTTTTTTCACTTTTGCTCGACGATTCCTCGAGAAGCTCAATTTTTTGCAAAGCCGTGCATCGCCACCGAGCAATTCTGTACTCGGGCGAGAAAAAAAAAAAAAAAATAAAGATTTACCCACACGCATGCTTGTCACTCAATTGATGTTGCGCCGCTAAGACACTGTGCTTGGGTTATGGATCGTCTCTCACGAATTGGCACGCACAAGACTCGTCCATTTTACGAAATTCCACCCACGTCGAACCGAGCGACGAACAATTTTACTGACAAATCAATCGCCGGAGACTCGTACGTTGCGCCGCATGTACACTCGTGCCGATTATGAGTCACGGCCGATACTCGATATAACATCATTGCACCACGAACTATGACAGTCCCCCCTCCCGGCGATTTTTTAATCGCACTGACGAATAAATTGGTATTTGCTTCGCTCGGTGCGAAAGTGGTAGTTTTACGCACGCGCGACGTGCGTAAAAATCAGTTTTTCACACCGTGCGAAGTAAAATGTACGACACTCGTGGGTAAAACTTTTTCTTAACTCGCGCGATTGCAGTAATCGCCTTCCGCTCGTGTCGCAAACTCACACTCGTCGGAAAGAGTTTTATTGCACTGGTATCGTAAATTATCATTGTAGGGCGACAGAGAAAGGGAGTTCTTGACGAGTGTGAAAATACTGCATTAATCGGAGGCGAGCGAGAACATTCACGCGAGGACTCTCCTTTCTAGACCTCTGTCAATCGCATTGTTTTTTTTTTTTTAATCGAGCAGAGACGAGCAGAGAGCGAATCGATTTGAAAACAAAATTGACACATTTTTTCACGCTATATTATATTATATTGTATTTTAGAAGCAGATCGATAAGTGAAAACTTAAATTCTGTAAATAATAATAATAATAATAAATTCACAGAAATCAGACTTTTCATTTTTGGGAAATGAGCGTAGAAATGCACTTTTTGGCACTAGTAAAAGAAAAAATATATTTCAATATCAAATATCAAAAATATCAAAAATAAAAAGCTCCTCTACGAATGATGTACGAGCAAAGACTATTTTTGAATATGCTATACAAAACCCATAAAATTAGTTAATATCAACTTAATTTCATGTACTTACTATGTTATCGGGATTTCTTATGTAATTTCTTATGTAAAAGGACTTGACCCGCAAACAAATAAATCAATAAAATAAATATTGCATTTGTACGCATGCACAGTTTTTTTTTCTTGTATGCTAAGCAAAAAAGTGCTTTTCTAGGTCCACGTCATTCACATAATTTTTCCAAAGACATTCACGAAAATCATGTCATTTGTTTTTGGAAAGTATGCGCAGAAAGCACTTTTCATTTTCTTGCGAAAGTAGGATTTTACGTGTACGCGTTATGAAAATAATATTTTTTTACTGATTTTTATGTATTCTCTGCAGGCCATAAATCATGGAGGAAGAAACAGAATACACCAAATTACCCCTAGAGGACCGCTGTGTCCACAAGGTAGAGTTGATTGCTGAATGGCCAGCGGTACAGATTCTTTGGAAGTTTTAGATTTCCTAACTTTACATCGGGTCACGTTGTCTTTTCCAGTCCTGGAAGGCGAGACTCCACGGATACGAGGAGTGCGCCAAGAAGTTTCAATGCATCGACGATGAAAAGTCTCCAGAATGGAACAAGTATCTCGGCCTGATGAAAAAATTTGTGATAGACAGCAACGCAGCTGCCCAGGAGAAGGGCCTCGAGGCTGCACTGGCTTTCGTGGAAAATGCAGCCTGCGCCGGAAAGTATGTTTCCTTGTAATGATGATCAATCAAGGGGCTTTACCAATATTTTTAATTAACTTATTTATTAACTTGTTTATTTATTTATTTATTTATTCACAGGACAAGCCCTTTTAAAAAGTAAATACAGATAAGAATATATGGGCTTCTTGGAATATTTTGAAATTTTTTGGAGAAAATATTTTTAAAAAATGAATAACTGTTCATAAAGTAATACATGGTGTGGACCAAAATTGGCCTGCCGAACATGCATTTGTTTGTTCATAACGACCAGCCCCCTTTACATGGTTAATACACGTTTGCATGTAACAGTGAAAATAACAATAACAGTTGACAAAAGATCAGATTTTACAATACATAACAGCGTTTTTATAATAGCAACCTAAATTTACTTTCTGTAAATAATGTTAATAATAATAATAGTAAATGATTATCTTCCCATTGCAGAACCGTGGGGGAGGTCATGAGCGGAATAGTAAACAAGTGCATAGCGGCTCCAAAAATCAAAACGAAGGACTTAGCGGTACAGTTAACCCTGATGTTCATAGAGATCGAGAAGCAAGAGGCTGTTCAGGAGGAACTTACCAAGGGAACTGAAGCCAAGAATCCAAAGATCGTATCCGCGTGTATTGGAGCTCTGACTCTCGGCCTCAAGGAATTCGGACCCAAGGTGATCAGCGTTAAACCTTTGATGAAGAAGATACCGGGATTTTTGGAGGATCGCGACAAAACCGTTAGAGACGAGGGAAAAGCTATGGTCGTGGAGATTTACAGGTGAATCGATTGAATTGACTATTTTCTATGGCAAATAGTCTTGAGCGGGGCTTGTACGTGAAAAGAGTTTCCAAAATTCTCCGAAACCCCCTCCTCCCCGCCCCAAACAACTGCCACAGTCTCCGTTTATTTCGAGTCCCCCCGCGCGGTAAAAATCGTTTCTAAACGTGTAAAAAGATATTTTCGTATTTGTTTATCTATTACTCTTACCACGCAATAAGTAAATAAAATTAATGAGGAAAAAAATTGTGAACCTTCGCGGCCAGGAAATGTTTGTTTAATGAAACGATACCGAAAAAAGGGAAACAAATACGAAAGTACCTTTTTACGGAAATACTACAATTACATATTTTGTATAGTAGTATTGCGTATTTATTAGTAACATGTTAGATTGGTTATCGATCTTTGAAGTATGTAACAAAAGTCTTGGTGATTACACGAATGTATGTTAACAATATCTGCTAACGCACCATCGACCTTGGTCCTTCAGCTCAATTCTCTATATTTATTATTATATACATAATAATATAGTATGTAAACAATATAAGATCATTTACATTCTCTCATTATTTACATATTTATACATTTTTTTTTGTCACTTTTCTTTTTTACTGAAAAATGTTACGAATGACCAAGAAAACGATTGTCGTTCGTGAACAAGGAACGTTTCTCAAGCTATGTTTTTAATCGTCTAAGTCCAAGCGATGCTGCTGAGCCTCTGACTCGGGTCAGTCGCCGCTTAGGACGTGGACGGACTACCTTCGATGAATTTACACGCAGCGCACAATTGTTTGTTTGAACGTTTGTCGTTTTCACTGTGATCGCAGGTGGATTGGTGCGCCCCTCAAGCAGCAGCTGAACAGCCTGAAACCCGTGACGATTGCGGAGCTCGAGGTGGAATTCGCAAAGTTGTCGGACGCGAAGGCCTTCCCGACTCGTTACCTGAGGTCCCAAAAGCCGAAGGCGATGTGCGTCGCGGAGTCGACGGCAGGCGGCGGCGACGGGGACGGGATCGACAATGACGACGACGACGAGGAGGCTGCCTCGGTGGACATCGATCCCTACGAGCTCATCGATCCGGTCGACATACTCGCAAAGCTCCCCAAGGACTTCTTCGAGAAGGTCGAGGCGAAGAAGTGGCAGGAGCGGAAGGAGGCGCTCGAGGCGCTCGAGACGCTGACGAAGAATCCGAAGTTGGAGAGCGGCGAGTACGGTGACGTCGTGCGAGCGCTGAAGAAGATAATAAGCAAGGACTCGAACGTCGTGGTCGTCGTTCTGGCGGGAAAATGTCTCACCGGCCTGGCGGGCGGTTTGAAGAAGCGCTTTCAGCCTTACGCGGGCGCGTGTCTGCCGGCGATACTCGAGAAGTTCCGTGAGAAAAAGCCGAACGTCGTGCACACTCTCCGCGAGGCCGCCGACGCGATGTTCCCGAGCATTAGCATCGAAGTCATAGTCGAGGACACGATCGCGGCGCTGGACAACAAGAATCCCTCGGTGAAGGCGGAGACCGCCGCGTTCCTGGCTCGGTGCTTCGCGAAGACTCCCCCGCCGAGTCTCACGAAGAAGCTGCTGAAGACCTACATCGGAGCGCTCTTGAAGACGCTGAACGAGCCGGATCCGACGGTGAGGGACAACTCGGCGGAGGCTCTCGGAACGGCGATGAAGCTCGTCGGCGAGAAGGCCATGCTTCCGTTCCTCACCGACCTCGACGCTCTGAAGATGTCGAAGATCAAGGAGTGCTCCGAGAAGGCGGTCATCCACGTTAAGCTGACGACCTCGCGAAAGGCCGAGCGTCCGAGCACGGCGCCGGCGAAGATGCCGAGCGAGGCGAAGTCCGCCGAGCCGTCGGCCCCGAAGGCGGCCAAAAGGCCCAACACCACGTCGACGAAGAAAGCGCCGACGAAGAAGTCGTCGACCTCCGCTTCGTCGAGCAACCTCGCCGGTTCGAAGAAATCCGCTGCACCGAAGCCGCAGATAGAGAGAAATCTGAGCAGCGAGGAGGTCGACGAGCTCGCGACGCAGATTCTGCCCGGAGAAATCGTCTCCGGTCTCACCGACGGAATCTGGAAGACTCGTCTCGCGGCGGTCGAGCAACTCTCCGACCTTATAAGACAAATGGAAGTCGCCGACGTGAACACCCAAGTGATCGTTCGAACTCTCGGCAAGAAGCCCGGCTTCAAGGACACGAATTTTCAGGTCGCAAAGCTGCGTCTCGAGATCGTGAAGATGATGGCAGAAAACTATCCGTTCTCGTCGACGACCTCCGAGTACTGCATAATGGACATAACGGAGAAACTCGGCGACGCGAAGAACAGCAACGTCGCAGCGGAGACGCTGACAGCGATAGCCGAGGCGACAAGCTTCGAACTCGTTGCTAACGAGGTGACGGCCTTCGCTTTCAATCAGAAGAATCCGAAGGTCCAGCAGGAGACCCTTCGCTGGGTGGCGAACGCCCTTCTCGAGTTCGGTTGCACTCTGAACGTGAAGTCTCTGATCGACAGCGTGAAGAAGGCGATCGCGGCGACGAATCCCTCGGTTCGAACGCAGGCGATATCGCTGCTTGGAACCCTCTACATATTCATGGGAAGGTCCGTCCTAATGTTCTTCGAGAACGAGAAGCCGGCTCTGAGACAGCAGATCGAGCAGGAGTGCGAGAAGCACAGCGGCGAGACGCCGCCGTGCGCGACTCGCGGTCCAAGAGTCAAAGCCGGTGGGAAAGCGAAGCTCGACGACGCCGAGGACGAGAGAGCCGAGAACGACGAGCAGATGTGCGACAGCCAGCCGGACATCAACGATCTTCTGCCGAGGGTCGACATAAGCCCTCAGATAACCGAGAGCCTGCTCGCCGAGCTCGGCGACAAGAACTGGAAGGTCCGCAACGAGGGCCTCCAGAAGATAAGCGTGATAATCAGCGAGGCGAGGTTGATAAAAGGATCGCTCGGCGAGCTGCCGAGGGGCCTGGTCGCTCGTCTCGTCGACCGCAACACGAGGATAGCACAGACGGCCCTCGGAATCTGCGAGAGTCTCGCGACGGCGATGGGCCCGCCGGCGAAGCAGCACGTTCGCACGCTCTTCCCGGGCTTCGTCCAGTGCCTCGGCGACTCCAAGAGCTGGATAAGGTCGGCCGCGGTCTCGTGCATAAACACCTGGGGCGACCAGTGCGGCTACAAGGAGTTCTTCGAGGCGGAGATGGTAAGCGACGCTCTGAAGGCCGGCTCGCCGATCCTCCGCGTCGAGCTCTGGAACTGGCTCTCGCAGAAGCTCCCCGACGTCGCGCCGAGGCAGGTCTCCAAGGAGGAGCTCATGGCCTGCCTGCCGCATCTGTACAGCAACCTCGAGGACCGAAACTCCGACGTTCGCAAGAACGCCCAGGAGGCCGTTCTCGGATTCATGATCCACCTGTCCTACGAGGGAATGGCGAGACAGACCGAGAAGCTCAAGCCGGGCTCGAAGAGCGTCGTCCTAGCGGCCCTCGACGCCTCCCGGCCGAATCTCCCGATGAAGCCCCTGCCGACGAAGAAGCAGTCCCTTGAGGAGCCCGCGCAGAAGAGCGTGAAGAGCGGAGGCGCGATCAAGGCCGCGAAGAGCGCGGTGAAGACGAAGGGTGGCTCCGCCGCCTCGGCGCCCGGCGCCGGACACGCGCAGACCAAGGGCGGTGCGGCCTCGAAGCCGGGCAGCGCACGCAAGAAGGACGACGACGCCGACACTAGCCCCCTGCTTCTCATCAACAATCTCAAGCATCAGAGGCTCATCGACGAGCAGAAGCTCAAGATCATCAAATGGAACTTCACCACACCGAGGGAGGAGTTCGTCGAACTTCTCAAGGAACTCATGACATCGGCTGGTGTTAACAAAACACTGATCGCCAACATGTTTCACGCGGATTTTCGATATCATCTGAAGGCTATCGAGGCACTCACCGAGGATCTTCAGGACAACCTCAAGGCCCTCGTTTCGAACTTGGATCTCATTCTCAAGTGGCTCACGCTGCGTTTCTTCGACACGAATCCCTCGGTTATACTCAAGGGCCTCGAGTACCTTCAGACCGTTTTCAATCGGCTCATCGAGGACGAGTATCACATGCTGGAGAACGAAGCGGCCTCGTTCATTCCTTATCTCATTACCAAGGTTGGCGATCCCAAGGACACCGTTCGCATGGGAGTCAGAGCGCTCTTCAAACAGATCGCTCTCGTCTATCCCGTCAGCAAACTCTTCTCGTACGTCATGGAGGGCCTTAAGTCGAAGAACGCCCGACAGAGAACCGAGTGCCTCGATCAACTCGGCTCTCTCATCGAGAACTACGGAATTTCGGTCTGTCAGCCGACGCCGTCAGCGGCTCTTAGGGAAGTCGCTAAGCAAATCGCCGATCGCGACAACTCGGTGCGAAACGCCGCTCTCAACTGCATCGTGCAGGCCTACTTCCTCGAGGGCGAACGCATTATAAAATTGGTCGGACAGGTACGGTGTTCTTGACGGACTGTTTTCTTGGCTGATCGAAGCTTTATTTTTTGCAGACTGCACTAAAATAACCGCATTCCTGACCGATGATCATTAATAATATGTGCCCATGCGCAGTAAAATTCCATTACGCCCTAGGGAGTAATAGGCCTCATTACTCCCTCTGGAAGCTCTATTTCTCCTGGGGAAGTAATGGTCATTGGCGAATATGACGATTTTGAGACGCGAGAAAAGTGGTTATTTTAATAAAGTCGGAAAAAAGTGTCGTTAATATTTTCTTGCGATACCGTTTCGATAAAAAAAAATTATTTATTTTCTTTTCTCCAAACAGATATCCGAAAAGGACCTCTCGCTTCTGGAAGAGCGTATCAAGAGGGCGGCGAAGAATCGTCCGGTTAAATCGGCCTCGTCGACGAGAATCTCGGCACCCACCGTCCCCCTTCCCGTCGCTCCGACGCAAGACACCGACGGCGATTACGACGAGGACAACGACGAGGAGGACCAGGACGAGCCCGAGGAAGTCCAGGAGGAACGGTAATTGCACGAGTCCATTGAGATCGTTAATTAATTGCAGAACGCTAATACCATCAACCAAACTAACCGAACAAGCCATGAGTTTGTTACGAGTTTTAGGTTTTGTTATTTTTTTTTTTCGTCCGTTTCTCATTAATATTCTATTCTTTTCGCCTGTCGCGCGACGAAACACCGTATGCGATATGTCACATCGTATAGGAGCGATAAGCTCGTGAAATCCCCTGCGGGAGTGGACGATAAAAGGGTCGAGGAACAGCCGGGAATGACCGAGGTGGTCGCGCCAAGGTCGGTCACGTGCCAGGTCACAGCCAATAAAGAAGATAAACCATTTGCGATCGACGATAACGCTAATCACGATAATACGAAAACGTTTGTGTTCCTAAATAATGTTTTTTTTTGTTTTATTTTGTTTCGTCGTACGGTAGCGTGGTGTTGGAAAATGGGATAGTTTTACTGTTTGTACTCGATGACGGGATTGCGCATGAAGGGTTGCAGTGTAGGATCGCGATGATGCGTTGAATTGTCCCTTATGCCGGATGTGAATTGGGTATATTAACGCGTGTATATGTATTTCTATTGACCATCGCAAACCGATTTTGTATTGTGACGTCGAAACAAACTTTTTAGGCACGCTTCACCCATCACAGAGGCCAAGAGTTCGGGACCTTTTGGTTTGGACATGGACTTCCTTAAGAGGATCGAGGAGAGCGCCCCAGTCCGGTGGAAAATTCCCGACCTCGTCGAGCCGAGCTGGGATCCGAACGAGAGTGTCAACACGCTGAAACTACCGCCGTCTACTACGTTAGTAGCTAAAAAAAAAAGAAAATCTGTGCCGCCGTAATAGTCGCAGGCTTATTATTATTATTTTTTTCATATATTTTATTTATTTATTTTATTGACGGAGTAACTCATTTGTCCAGAACTCAAAGTTGCGAAAACACGAGGCACATAAAATCTGACCACACTGCATAATACACAATACCGAATAACATTTTTTTCGTTAAAAACAATGATGATTTCTGTTTTTTTTTCATTAACGAAAATACAGGCGAATCTGGCCATGAGGCAATTTTCTTAGATTACATTTAAGTTGTATTATTATTTGTAAATTTCGAAGCGACACCTAAAAACCGCCATTATGAGAATACTTATTATGTTTTCCTTCACAGTGTCATATCGCTGACTCCACCTAAACTGACCGTGTCGAGAACCGGATTGTTATCGCCGGTAACGATAACCCCTACAAAGGACGATTGGCTGGAACGAACGATCCTTTCCATAGCCAGCCTCGATCTTCCGACCGCCATTCAGTCGATGAATGCGGTTGAAAACGTAAGGTTTCTCGTAACGCCTCCTCTCACGCCATTGTAATACGATCTTTTTTTTTCAGCTATTGCAAACGCACCAAGTATCGATGATCCAAATGAAGGAGGAAAAATTCATAAGTTCGGTGAGCATGCAGCTGAAACTTTTGCAGACCTATCCGTTGACCCCGGAGAGTAGCGAAGTGGCGAAGGGTTTCCGAACGGCGTTCATGATGACGCTTTCGGTGCGTGAGTGGAGAGTGGTTAATACTCTGTAAGCATTCGGTTTAATTGGCGAGTGATTTGCAAATCGCTTCTTCATTCAGTTCTATGGTTCGGGAGTTCTCGGGAAGAACGTACCTCCGATGCAGCTTCAGGAGCTCGTTCATCAGATGATAACTCTCCTCGCCGAGAATAAGCTGGAACGCTTGGATCAGTCGGAAGCGTACACGAGAGTTATAAATAATATAGTCGTTAAAATAATCGATCATTCTAACCACACAACGATCATATGGTGAGTGCATGGTTTCTTTTTAAATAGCTGAACAATATTGTTAAGGGGAAGCGAAATATCGCGGTCGGTAATGAAAACTGTAATGAACTTTTCTCAAGGGTGCTAATTTTTTTTTTTTTTTTAGGAAAAAGCAAATTCGAGCTGGATGCACACGGTAATTTCGCATCCGGCCCGAATTCCTTTTCTTTTCTCAACAAAATTAGCACGATTGAATAAAGCTAATTTGAAAATTGTAACTATCTCTCTCACAATCGTGGCGCCGTCAGGTGACTTTCACTTCCCCTTAAATAGCGCTAATTAACATTAGTCGTTAATGAAATTAATTAATTTCAGCGTGCTGATAAGACTATTGCACGGATGCGCCGAGTCCAACGGACCGCCGAAATACGAGGAACTGGTGATGAAATGCTTGTGGAAGATCGTCAAGACGATTTCAAATTGGGCCGGCGACCTGGATTACGACACCATTCTCCTCGAAGTCCATCACTTCTTCAAGGTGCGATAGATCGAGCGGACGACGACTCTTGAGAATGGTCGTATAAATGCGTTTCTTTCCGCAGGATTATCCCTCTGCTTGGTGGAAGAAACGA
Organism: Amblyjoppa proteus; assembly: GCA_963922035.1. Lineage (NCBI taxonomy): Eukaryota > Metazoa > Arthropoda > Insecta > Hymenoptera > Ichneumonidae > Amblyjoppa > Amblyjoppa proteus. The sequence goes on from OY998232.1 coordinate 7,311,105, forward strand.
CACTCGGATATGCCGCTGCGTACGATAAAAACGGTGCTTCACAGTATGACCAAGGTAAAGGGCAGCACGATTCTCAGTCACATGACGAAGATGAATAATACTCAAGAATCGGAGTTGCACTCTTACTTGGATCGCTTAATCGCGGTGAGTTAATGCGTTTGCACGACGATAATCGTTATCGGAAGAATTAATAGTAATTAATAGAACAAATCTGTGCAGACATTCAAACCGGACGACATCAGCTCGGGAACGAGAACGATAACGAGATCCTCCGGTCAGGGAAGGCCACCGAAACGGCTGTCCAAGTTTACCCACGAACAACTTTCCGAGATATTCAAGAAGATTGGCTCCAAGCATCAAGTTCAAGAGGTCGGCCGCCGTAGCGAGTCCAATTCGCACGCGATATTTAATAACATTAACGAAAAATCTGTTGTTTTTTTTTCTAAATTTTTTAAACAACGCCTTAAAATCTTCCACAGGGATTGACACAGTTGTACGACTTCAAACTTCAATATCCCGAAGCAGACGTTCAGCCCTTCTTGGTGAAGTCGCATCAGTTCTTCCAAGATTTTATAGAACGAGGACTCAAGGACATCGACCAAGCGCGAAAGAGTCAGAATATTAACACTCAGTGTAATAATCAATATACAACAGGTGAAAAAATTACAACAGCAACTGCTCAGCTAGTTTATAAACAACAACAAAAATAACTACAATGCATCGTCTGCCACAGAATCTCCCTTGGAACCCACAAGTATTAACGCCGACAACAAAGTCGTAATGGATCCCATTCAGCGGCTAGAGAAACTGAGAGCTCTGGAAGCACAATATCGGGCGAGCGTATCGTCTCAATCGAATCATACATGAGAAGGAGGATCTGCAAAGTTATTATGTTGCCCTGGGTAAGAGTTCATCAATTTATCTCTGAATTCACGATTCCCGGTAGGTTTTAATCTTTGTCATGAGGTATATTATTATTATTATTATTATTATTATTATTATTATTGTTATTATTCCAGAACTGGAGAAATAACGAAAAATCATGACAGCAATCGGCCCGAACTATGTACCTAATAATTGTTCCCATGAATGTCCAATAAGAGATTGTCTGTACGAGTTATGAACTATTTCGTCATCAAGTAGTTGTGTATAGTCAACACTTATTAATTATATATTAATGTGTTATATTAATCGTATTTATGACTATTCGTAGGGAGGAACGCATGTAAACGCCGTAGAGCAGAGATTACGCGTCCAAGTTAGTTTTAAATTCGTTTTTTTTTAGTTTTGTTTATAATTGCCTTATTTTTTTAAAAAACTAAAAACAATTAGCTGTAACACAAAACTCTTTGCTCGAAACGATTAGCGACGACATACAGCGTGGTGTAATATCCCCTTACCGAGCTCCATACACACACTGCAGTCGACTTGTAATAAAAGTGTTCGCATTATCGAAAGATTTTTCAATGTTTATCATTCGTCTTAATAGCATGTGAAACACCTTTCCGAGTGTGTCTCGCTCCGCCGTTAGCGCCACTAATGCTATCTCTCTCGTACTCCATAGTGTTTCACATGCATAAGGTGATGTGCGACACCCTCCTGCCCACCTACCTGTACCCAGTTGGTAACAAAAACTGTGCTGCCGTTTTGAGGCCGCAGATCGCCGAGGAGAAAGAAAATTGTCTTTCCCTGCGTCTGCCGATTCTCTAGGGAAAGACAATTCTCTTTTTCCTCGGCGGTCTGCGGCCTCAAAACGGCATGCAGTGCAGTTTTTGTTACCGACAGCGGTATTTCACATCACCTTGAGGTGAAGTGAAACATGTACCACATGACATATGAGTGCAAGAAAGATAGTTGCATTTTTCGAATCAATGCCATGTAAAAATAGTTATTTGGGGTAAAAGCGAAGTATCGTCGGGCGCGGCATTGAATTCTACATCCGCCAATACTTTGGTTTTTCGCTTACCTTACTTTAAAGGATGCCGGTAACATACACTATTGTCAACGTGAAGTGTAATACCGCGCATACAAACTGTATACGTGTGTAAATCCGTAATATCGTCTTCGAGGGTGCTAAAATTTAGCGACCTTATAGAAAACAGGATTTTAAGGTAAAGCTGTGATAGATGCAGTGGAAACCTACTTTCGTCTGATGTCAGGTGTTCGGGACCATCGAAAAATAGGAGGCGCCTTCAATTCGTACACCGTTCAACTTTACACTTGTTCATTCTTACGGAAATAAAGCGTACACCGCACAAAATGTTACACAAGTTCACAACTTCGTTCAAATTTACACCACAAATATCTTACACTTGCCTAATCCTTGGATCAAGAACTGTACATTGAAATTTCTTTACACCACAAAAAGTGTACGTATTCAATATGTTACACATTAGTAAGCTTACACCATTTCATTCTTACACTTGCCAAACCTTACAAGTTTAAAACTTTACACATTCAATATACTTCACATGCGCAAACTTACACACGTGCAACCTTACCTTCATCTTACCTGCATAATAACAACGTCGCTCAACCAACGCTCCTCACGAAGGCCGTCCTTCGTCTCCGTCGGTGTAAGGTTGCACGCATGTAAGTTTGCGCGCATGTAAGGTATTTGTGGTGTAAATTTGAACGAAGTTGTGAACTTATGTAACATTTTGTGCGGTGTACGCTTTATTTCCGTAAGAATGAACAAGTGTAAAGTTGAACGGTGCACGAGGAAGGCGCTAGAGATGTGACACTTCACCTCAACGAGAAATGAAACAGATTCAGTCGGTATCGAAAACTGTATGAACTTTTCTTTTTTGTATGGTGAGAAGCGTTCCGAGAAAACGACATGTACGACCTGGGGTCAGCGCTAGTAGAGCTAATTAACATTTTTTGCAAGATATTAACACCGTTGAAAAGAGTTTGCACTCTTGCACTCGTAACCATTTCATTTCGACTTAAAGAAATGTACCCAATGAACAACCATTTGCGCATGCGCTTCATAAAGTTAAAAAAAAAGAAACTAAAAATTTCCAATATTTTTCTTTTTTTTGTTACTATAAACCTAAATACGGCTCGATTTACATGATTGCAATTGTTTTCTATGGATATTTTTATACGAAAATTTAGAGTTTTTAACTCAGGTTATTGATTCTTAAAAAAAAAATTTACAAAGTATTACCGATTCTATTATGACGTTGCAAAAGGGTTTTTTCCCCTGTAAATCTACGAATCCATAAATAAATAAATAAACAATCGAATGGGATACTTTTCCGGCACACAATTACCAGATTCGCAATGAAAACTTAATTTATTATTTCTCACGATCTCCTCGTTCTCCTCCGGACAATGAGATATCGCATACAAACATTAAACCTCAGCACTCTGACTCGTTCGGAAAGGAAGGAAAGATCGCTGGACCGAACAGGCCTTAACTCCTGAAAGGGAAAAAAAATGAAATAAATGTTATAAGAACTGCGCGACGGACATTTCAGGTAGTTCTGTCGCTTGGTATTCATTTCGAATAAGTTCGAGAAAAGTGAGATAAAATAGCAAATACTTCTCAGTATAAAATACTTTTTCAGTATAAAAATCTGAAAAAATTCATGCATATTAAAGGTACTGAAAAGATTGATTTTGCATAATAATAAGTCCAAAATGTTATTATCAAATTAAACAAAAAATTAATTGTTTAACAAAAATTTTCTTTGAATGTTGTTTCTTTTCCATATAAAAAAAAAAAAAAATTCAAAGCAAATTTAAAAATCTGAAAAAATGCGTACGCACTTAGAAAAACGAACGAATCATTTACACAAAAAAAAATAATAATGAATGTCCAGGACATTTGTTAACCAATTTTTTTTTTCTTCAATTTCTTAATAACATTTTAGAATTATTATTATGCAAAATTGTTCTTTTCAGTACCTTTCCGATGCATGCATTTTTTCAGTTGTTTATACCATCCAGAGGTATTAGCAATTTTATTTAATTTTTCTCGAACTTATGCGAAATGAATACCGAGCGACGGAACTACCTTAAGAGAATACAACAGATCGTTAGAGGAGATTTCACCTCTCTTCGGGAGCTTTTTTCTTGGGCAGCATGCCATCCAATTCTCCGTCCTCGCTCATCTGCCTGACGATGTCGAGACCGCCGATGAGTATTCCCATGACGTAGAGTTGAGGATACGTTGGCCAGTTGCTGAATTTTTTGAGGCCTTCCCTGACCACGTTGTCTTGGAGAATGTCGAAGGTCTGATAATCGGCTTTGTAACTGTCCAGAATAGAGACTATAGTGCGAGAGAAGCCGCACCGAGGATTCGCCGGATCTCCCTTCATGAATAGCATGCACGGGGCTTTGTTCACGAGATTCTTGAGTCGTTCCTCGAGACTCGTTTCGGTCGTTTCGGGCTTGCGAAATTCGTCTTTTACAGGATTATCCAAGACGAGATATTCCTTGACCTTTTCGGTAAGCGCGGCGGGATTCGCGCCCTCGACTATGTCGTAAAAGGAGCCGTTTTTGACCAGGATAACGGTCGGCACGGCGGTGACTCCGTATGTCAGCGAAATCTCCGGCACATCCTCGGCGGCGATCTTGGCAAATTTCGCACCTTTGTAATCGCTCGATCGCGTCATTTCGGCGAGAACTTCGTTGATCTGGGCGCACTGTGCGGCCCATTCCGCGCAGAAATGAACCACGGCCAGTTCATTTGACCTGGGAGAGCAAAAAAAAAAAGAAAATGACAATTTTTATGCATCGATTGATAGAGCGATGTTTCGAGACGGGTTATCTGTGCGCGAAGAGTGCTCCGGAGCAGAGGTGAGGTTAAGGGTGAGACGAGACCTATTCGATAATTTCCCGAGCGGGATTAACTCACTTGACGTATTCTTCGAATTCCGTGGCACTCGTCAAATTGGTTAGCGCCATCGTGTTAACCTATTCTACGTTTTTATTCTACACGGAATCGCGAAACTTTGGACGACAACGAAGTCGAGGGATCCGTTTCTGCGGGTAGAGGTGCGCGAATGCCTGCGCGTGCCTGCGCGAGCTCGATCACTGCGACCGAGCGGAAACAGGGCTGTCGGTATGTACGGAAAGACGTGACCACGGTCTTACATACAGAGGTCCTTTCGATTTGCCGTTATAATGATGATGCGCATGCGCATGGTCGTTTTCTGGTACAAATTCTCACTAAATAACGACCGTGCGCATGTGCACTTTTTTTTTGTTAGAATTCGTACGAGAAAACGACTGTGCGCATGCGCACCATCATTATAATGGCAAATCGAAAGAACCTCTGTACTCGGCTAAAATTTCACTCGTTCCGATCGATGAATGTCACTTCAAAGTGGAAGTGACCTCATGCTGGAAGTACGCACGTCACTTTCGGTTTGAAAGTCTTATCTTGCGAACGGTAGTAACATCCACGGTTTTATAGACGTAACGTCACACCGGAATTACGTTACTACCAGTTAACATTAAGTTTCATATACATGGTGCTTCTCTGACCTAGTTGCTTCCTGGCGGCAGTGAGTTTTGCCTGAAATAAGTTTGGCGTAAATGATAATAATCGAGACGCTATAGCGCGTCTCCTAATCCTACGACCATGCCTAAGACGATGCCATATCCACCATACCTACGACGCAATACGCGCCCAGTAAGGGTATAATCGGTGCGCATGCGCGTGCCGATAGAATGACTTTGAGTAGACAGTTGTAAGTTTTCAAAAGTCGTATAATCTATCATAATACGTAACATAATATAATTGTATAATTTAAAAACGTCTATATGTAGTTTTCAAAACTGGTTCATTTATATTACATAATATAATTCAATAATTTCAAAAGTTCTATAATTTAGCAGAGGCTCATAAGTCATAAGTAAGGTAGCATAAAATAGCGGAGGTTTCACTGTAAGTTCGATGACCGATCGATGACTTTGAATAATTACAAATAATCGGTCACTTTTGCACGCGTCATTTAACGGTGTTGTGACGGTCAGAAGGTAAATCACTAGGTACAGTTGAGGGGCTATCAGAAGCGAAAAGTGGGAGTTACGCTCTACGGGAATGTAACCAATAGCCGTGAGAAACCACTTGGTGCCATCGTGAACGTGACACGCCGCGCAACGCCGCCGCGCACGCTCCTGCAACATACTGCTGACCCGGCTGTGAGTCAAGTGGAAACAAAAAGAGAGAATGAAAAAAAAAAAAAAGCGCACATACACACGAAACTGTCACACACGCACCTCGCCCACAAAAAAGTCGCACAGATGCGCGGACGCGCCGTCACGTGCGACACTTTTTCTACGTGCCGCGGGTACACGGAGAATGTCCAAATCGTTATCGCGCATCACGGCCCTCGAAGAAATCTCGAACTGGAGCACCAACGACGTTCTGTCAATTTTGCGAAAGGTAAGCTCGGTGGCGAGCGTCGTGACGCCTTTTTTTTATTTGTATAAATACTTCGCCGCGACGAATTATTTCTCATTCTATTATTTCCTCCGCTCGATTCGTCCGGCACCGCCTTCCCAGTTCTCGTGTATCTCGAGATACTGTTGTGTACGCTGCACCTGTCGTGTATCGTGGCGCGTCAAACGATTCATTCGTTGTGCGGCAGAATAGCTGTTTTCTTTTTCATTACTATTTATCTGTCGAATGAATGAAAGAAATCAGTATCGTTCGAGGATAAAATATTACGTGTGTGCGAGACCTGTAATGATAGTTCATTGAACTTTCGAATGTTAGGAAACTAAATTGAATGGACTTCGTTGATAGGCAGGTCAACGATCGAAGCGACTTCGCAACGTACGCGTTCCAACTGCGAGACTTTGACATTTGTCGAACCTTTTGGTGTTTTTTTTTTTCTTTTTTTCCCCTTCAGGTTTCCGCCCTACCAGGCACTTTATGCGGTGTTCCGCGCATACGATATTTCTGTACTCAGCTGCGCGCCTCTTTGTCGCTGTCTGTTTATGGAAAATACGTGTGCGATTTCTGTGAACGTGAAAAATTGCGTGACGTTCTACGCTCGCCGTGCGTCGAAATATTTCGCTTACCAAGAAAATTAGTTATAAAACAAAAGAAAATCTCGATCGTTTGTTACAGAATGGTTTGGAGGATTGCTGCAAGGCCGTGCAGAAGCGGCAAGTCGACGGTGACGAGTTCTTGGTGAGTTGGATCTGTACTCGTGTCGTCTAGTTTTTTTATTTATTTTTTTTTTATCCAACGATAGAGACTAATATTTGCGTTTCGCATCGCCTCTACTGTTGACGAAGAGAGTGGCACAGGTCTCCGCCAGGGGACGAGCCAACACTGGGCTTAAAAAAAAAAAATCGCCTCTACTGTTGTCGTTGGGACAAAGAATAACCTTAGCGTTATCGGTCTAATGACTCGCGATCGAGATATATAACCCGTGCCCGATCGTACCAGTCGAGATCGCAGGAGCGCATTCGTTCGAGGGCGAATCACGGTAACGCGACGCGCATAAAAAATTCGTCAAGCGTGCACGCAGACTCGACAAATCCGGAGCCGGTAGAATCGTGAATTCTTCGAGGGGGATATACGATCGCGGCCGTGGAATATTTTCGCTCGGACCGGACGACTGTCGAGTGCCGCCGACTGTTGTTTGTTTTGTTTTGTTTTGTTTTGTTTTTTTTTTTTTTTTTCGGCTTTGATACGGCCGCCTTTAATGGATGCTAATTTCTTGTAATTACTGATGTCATCCTTCCAGCACTTGACCGAGGGGAAACTGGCGCTCTGGAAGAGCGATCTAACACGGCCGTTAACATGGTACGCTCCCTTGTACTTTCTTTTCTTTTCTCATTCAGCTTCAATAAATCATTTTAGTAATTCAATGATTGAAATTATTAAAATTATTAAAATTATTAAAATTATTAAAATTATTAAAATTATTAAAATTATTAAAATTATTAAAATTATTAAAATTATTAAAATTATTAAAATTATTAAAATTATTAAAATTATTAAAATTATTAAAATTATTAAAATTATTAAAATTATTAAAATTATTAAAATTATTAAAATTATTAAAATTATTAAAATTATTAAAATTATTAAAATTATTAAAATTATTAAAATTATTAAAATTAGGAATTTGTGGAGATTCGTGGAGGAGCTGAAAAAATCCCCGGAGCAGTATGTCGCGGAGAAGAGCGCGCCGGAGCCGGGAGGCGAGGAGGCGATGAGCGACTCGGGTTCCTGGGGAACGGATTTCGAGGACGACGTCGACGAGGAGGACGGGCAGCCGGACGTTCAGCGAGTCGGTGCGAGCGTCGACGACAACGGATTGACCGTCGGCGCGATCGAGGTTTCGTCGCGCAACAGAGAATTTCGTAACAGTCTGATGTTGTTTCGCGAGAATGAAAAAACATCGCGGGAACACGGTAATTCAATCGTGACCGAGAAGCGATCGCGCGCGTCGAGAAACGAGGCGACGGAGAGTACTTACACTAACTGCGAGACCGACGTTGATTCGCCGGAAGACGAGAGCACCTACGCTAATTGCGCCAAAGCTGAGACGCGCGTCGCGGCGCCGAAAAAGGTCTCGAATCTGCATGCAAAATTCGAGAAGAGTCTGGCCGAGCAGTTGAAGGAGCAGCTGAGACTGAGAAACGCCCGGAAACCGTCGATCGGTCCAAAACCGGAAGTCCCGAGAGCTGAAATATTTCCGCGGACGCAGCCGCAAAAATCGTTTCTCCACGATGTCGTGCCGGCTCTGCAGCAGCAGCAAGTTGTCGCGGAAAAGTCGATATCTTCGATCCCGGCACCGGAAGCGGAGAGGGGGAAGTCGATCGAGAGACCGGAAAACGATCTGCCGCGACCGCCGGTCATGCTGAGAAACTTCGATCTCGTCGCCAATCTGCCGATGCGAACGGAGGAGAGCGAGGACGAGTACGAGACCTTCGACGAGCAGATAATCGAGCAGAATCAGAGGCTCTCAATCGCCCGGGTGGACAGCAAGCAGAGCCTCAACAGCGCTCGGCAAAGCTCGACCGAGAGCATCTACAAGACTCCGAGTACAACCAGTCAGGACAAGCAGGAAGAGGATTACGAGATTTATGAGTCGATAACGGAAACAGTGAGTTCAGATTTTTTTTTGGGTATTTTTTCATTCAGGGATTTTCTTTTCGACAGTTTAACATCATCTTAGAATGTATGCTGGGGTGGTCTTTAAATTGAACATTTTTGAATTTTCTCGGTGCCATCCTGTATTATCGTGAAGTATAAAATAGAAATGCGATGTGCGAAGAGTCGCCGAAATGAATGCATTTTTAGAGGCTACCGACGATTCAAATTAAAAACTTCGAAAGATTAAAAAAAATATTAAAGACTTCAGAGAATCTAAATTTAAAGTCAAAATGAAAATCTCGAGATTTCCTTGAAGCCACCCCGTACTTCCGAAGTATGACGAATAAGAAAAAACTCTGCGAAATCCCTATGAAATCCAAACTCTTTTAGAGTTCACTACCGGCGGTTAAAAAAACAAAGTTTTCGACAATTATTGCTAATAGTTACAAAATATTGTAGATAGTGAAAATCCAACGCTGAAAAATAACCCAATATTTTATTTGAAAATATATGTTTGTTATAACAAAAGTTAAATAAAAAAGTCAACCATTTGTCGTTTCTGGTAAAGGGAGTCTCCAAATTTCTGAAATCGTCAAAAAGTATCAAATATCTAATCGAATTTAATTTCTTTTAATAAATAAAAAAATTAAAAATTAAAGATAAAAAATTATTCATTGAAAATAAATAACTATGTGAATTAAACAAATATTTATTCGCGGTTCACTCGTCGATTAATAGAATTTCCCATATGAAATGAAAAGTACCCCATGTGAGGCTTTCTTCAACTTTAAATCTACCGTTACCGAGCTCGTACGGAATTTAACACGCATTTGTCAATTTCAGCCGGAGGACAATGGCTATTACCCGCCGTCGATCGACCGAGAAAAGCCAATGGAGCAAGCACCGCCGCCCTTGCCAGCAAAACCCACCAGCTCTCCAATATCACCGTCGCCGACGCCGACACGTTCCCTACCGGAGAAGAATAATGGTAGGTAATCGGTCGTGACCCGGCAGTCTCGGAAACCGCACAGCTCATAATAATTTCGCGTCAGCGGCGAGAGAGCATCGGCCCGAGGGTTGCCGCTAAGAAGAAAAATTTCCGAATAACAAAAAACAGCGGGCCTCGCGGATGCTGGCGATGCACAAGCGATTGTGCGCGACGGCAACACATGGACCGCAACTGGTGGTTCGCGGGTCACTTCGCATTTTAATTCTCACGAAACGGGCTTCAACGACGATTCCGGCCAACCTCATTCTCTCGCTGTCTGGCGAAAGACGAGCATCCGCGTTCACTCGGCGGTTTCATAGCGATAATTACTTAATTAGCAATCGTGAAAGATTACGCGCCTCGGTGTCGTTGCATCGGGTCGGCGAACTTTCGCCGGCGACTGCGATTACGGGAACGCCACAGCGAGGATGCCGTTTCGCCTCCGCGGAAACGGCGCTTAGCTCTCGGCGTGCACTCTCGCAAGGGATAATTCAATTCACGTGTCGCGGAGGATGTCGAGATTGCGGTAGGAATCGTTAGCGTTCGTCTCTCGAAAGTGGATCACACGACACAGTGATGGTATGTGCTCCTGCTTCTATCTGAGACTCTGCGGGCAACTTTTGGGGGGTCTCGGGGCTCGTCTCGCCGACGAAGTTTCCGATATGATCGTCAAGATCAAGAGAGGATTGTCCAGGTGTTGTTACACTCGACCTCCTGAACCACCAGGTATTAAATCATTTTAGCTTATTCGCCCGGTTCGATCAATCGCTTTCCTCGCATACTCCATGAGGATTCGATCGGAAATTTTTTTCTTGGACGCAAATACCGATGCTTGTTGTTCTTCTTTTTTTTTTCGCAGGCACCAGTGCGATGGAAGTTTAAATGCCGAGTCTTCGAGTCAAAGACGTATTTTTAAACTACTCGAGAGAGATTTATATTTCACCCCATGCCAAGAGGGACCAACGCGTCGCTCCGATGCGCTCGACCTTCCTCGCACGAAGATCCCAACTTTCCCATCAGTTTTGTTTCTCCATTCGGCCGGATAGGACACTCACTAGCAGTGATTTTTTTATTTTCATTTTGTTCCGTCGCGCAACGAATTATTTTCTCGGTCACAGAAAAAAAAAATATATATATATATATATATTTGAGGAATTCAGCTCCGGTGATATATTCGTGAAAATTGAATTATTTTTTTTTCTCACAATGACGACTTTGGTCGGCAATTCGAAGAGATTGGTGTCCATGAATACGGCGAATCGTCGTCAAGCGAGCCTGTCCGAGTGTCTGACCCAGGCGACTTTGACCCAGGCGCGACTGAATCTAGCGAGTTAGCATCGTCAATTTATTTTGTTTATTTTATTCGGGGATCCTATTTGACAAATTTTAAAACACGAAAAATGCTGTCAGAATTTTTGAACTACTTTTTTAAACTACTGTACACTTACGTAGTAGTGACAAAGTAAAAGCCACGCGATTTATATTCAACACTTCTTCGTGTTCTCCGATCACTTGGATTGAAACATCGATTATCGAAATAGTTGTGCGCCGACTCGGTAGAGATAACCCGCTGACGCCGAATTTAATTTATTTTTTCAGAGCGATCGCCGGATAAGAAATCGGCCACGTTGCCGCACTCGGGAAGCGGCGCATCTCTGTCGGCCGAATCAAGAGCCACAAGACCGCTCCCACCGCCGCCCGACAAACAGTCTTACATGGATTCATCGTGGTTTCACAATGTCACGAGAGAGCAGGCCACAGCGTTGATAAAAGATCGTAAGCACGGTACACAATCGAGCGTCGTACTTTTGATAAAAAAAAACAAAAAAAAAAAATTATTCATAGTTAATTTTTTTTTAATGTAAAAAAGGTGCGTACGGCAGCGGACAGAACGGATATTTCCTGCTGAGGCCATCGACTTCGCACCCCAACAATCCGCTGGCTCTCGTGCTCTGGTTCAAGGACAGAGTTTACAATGTTCCCGTACGCAAGAGGCCCGACAACAGGTAAATTATTTTTGCTTTTTTTTTTCTTCAATACATTAATCCTATCGTACACGGGACGAATTCGAAGAGTATCGAGCAGATCGTACAGTCAACCCGAGTACGCTAGCCCGATACTCTGGAATGCAGAGCTTTTTTTTTGCAATTAACGTTTTCATTCATTTGCTTATACGTTTATTTATTTTATGTGAACAAGCATTTTGTGTACGTTTTTTTGTTTAAATCAGTCACCCAATGGAATTTTAACAGGCAAAGAAAAAATATAATCGGCCAGTCTATATACTCGAAATTAAGTAGAAGCACTCGGAGGGATACTCACAGATACTAACGTATACTCACAAATAGTCATACACAGTTAAAAATAATTTCGTAATATCAGAATGCGAAAGTTCGTAACAATAATTCTGTTAAATAATAATTTTGTTAAAAATAGTTCGTGGACAATAAGTTGTATAAAGTACAAACTTTTTTTACTCATAGATACTCATAGAGATACTCCCACAAATACTCATAGATACTCATAAAGATAGTCACGGGGATACTCACAGATGCGCATAGAGATACTCATAGATACTCCTAGGGCGTCGCAGCACTTTTTAGTGATGCGTAATTTTTAGTGAACGTCTGTGAAGATATTATGTAAATGGCAGAAACATGGGCAGGTTACTTAACGAAACCAATGTGAGCCTGCGACACCGGCAAGCCACCAGAACTCGCTAGTCTTCTCACTACCCAAGGTCTTTATTATAAAAACATAAATCTATGCTCGCAGATACGCACTGGGTTCGGCTAAAGTGAACGAGCAATCGTTCGCCAGCGTCGATGAAATCGTGAAGTTCTACTCGAGGGAGGAGCTGGTATTGCACACCGGTGGAGTACAAACTGGTAGTACCAAATTGACGGATACGCCACCAAAGTAAAGTTTACAAAGTCACTCGTAAGTCGGCACAATAATTTATACCGCGAGACGCGGAGAACGCCCGCCCAAGCCATGTTTCTCCGATCGAGTGACGCAACTCTCTATACAATATCGGCGGTGATCTCTTCGTGCAGTTCTATCCGCGACACAGAGGGACACCTCGATTTAGCGGCGATAGTCGAAGTCACGATTATCGCGCTTTAGTTAAAACTCCGTTGGCGATAAACTGCATCGAGTATATTTTCAAAGTGTTTACGGATAAGAGCTTTTCACCGCAAACGGCTGACGCATATATCGTGCACGTTATTTTTTTAACCAGCCACCGCCTTCGACATATCGTTGTTTGTAAACTGCACCGTAAAGGATCGAAAGACGTGTCAAAGATCGATCATGTTATTCGAGTCACCGAAAAAATACGATATTTACTCAAGAAAACGTATATCTACAGGGGCGCACAGTAATATGTAAATTGTTCATCAAAGACTCATCTGATCTGTAATTGTAATAAAAATCTAGGATGCGCCTTTCGTTAAGCTTCGCGCAAGCGCGCGTAGGGTCAAGATCATGGAAAGTGCAATTATTTAACGAAAAATGAAATATCGAATATACGAGTATACTATATATACATATATTTCTATACAATGCATTTACGACATCGCAAGCGAGTGAAGGGGGAAAAAGTCACCCGAAATTGTGAGTCTTATTTTTTGAATTATGTAAACTTTGTAATAATTTGAGAAAAAAAACAAGATTGTGATTTTTTGTACGAAGATAGATGTTAGGTTTTAAAGGGTGGGCTTTAGCGAATCACCAGAGTCACTGTGTGATCGGGGTCAGTACGACTGTTATTGTGTAAGAAATAAAAAATATGTTTTTTTAAAATTCATACTGCGTTATCAATCCTCACAGCGGCTAGTGAAATTCGATCCGAAAAAAAAGAAAAAACTACCGAATGGTACTGACTTCGTGACAAATATCGTTTGTCACGTGCCCGCCAAAAGATTGCCCGCCGGATCGCCGAGAGATAGGGCGATGAATGGTCGCCTTCGGTCGTCCGCGCCTACACGGAACAACCGCGGAGTCGATGTAGATTTCGCTCTTATCGCCCGAACGAATGACGATAGTTGTAGTTGAACAACCCAATTATCGCGGAATTCTAACCGCCGGCTTCGTTAAATTTTATACGCGCAATTATGACGGAAACGAAACAACGAAAAACTATGCAGCTTCAACAATATATTACATCTTTCTACAACAAAGTATCCAAGATCTACAACTCGCTCAATTTGTAAAATATTGTACTTTGGCGTAAAATATACATACGAACTCTTACAGTGAGCCACAACAATTTACAACACCAAAGAGTTAGTTGTAATTTTGACATAAAAATTTTAAGTATGTATGACAAATTGCTACTTTCAACGGCACGAATGGAAGACGAAAACGTGATGGCTTATTTTTTTGTAACGTTTCATAGAAATCACAACTTTGTACAACAAAAATATGACTCTTCATCGTTATAGACTTGGATCAAAAATGGAAACAAGTAAAGCATGATTACTTGTATTTTTTACTAGAAACTACAACCTTTTACGAATCACAACGATATTTTACTGCTTCGGTGAACTGTCTGAGGAAGTAGAAATGTAGTAGGGCATCGTTTTTCGTGTCTCCCCGCAGAGAGGGGTTTCTACGTGAAATTACGATTTTCTGCAACTACATAGTTAAAAGTACAACTTTTAACTATAAACTTTCGAGAACTGCTTCAGACATCTTGCCAATCCCGGTAGCTGTAGTTTTTTGTAGACAGTTGTAGTTTTGCTGCAAAAAAAAAAAAAAATACAATTGATTACAGAAATCTACTGCATGCCCAGAACCATAAAATGCTGACGGTCTACAACTATCTACAAAGAAATGCGAGATTTTAAACATGTTTGGTAGTTGTTAATTTTCGTAAAAAAATTGTTGTTTTTCCTCATTCTTTCATCCCATTAAGGAATACTTTTCCGTAGAAAATTGTGGTTGTCACTACAAGTAAATAATAAAAAAAAAAAAACTATAATTGAGTAAAAAAATCTACGAGTTGATGCGATCAGCATCTTTCCGTGAATTTACAACTTATTACTATACTGTACAACTTTGGCGTAATATTTTCGACAATTTCGACGTCCAAAGTTGTAGTTAAAGCATAGTTTTGCCGTAGTAAGTTATATAAAAATTTTCGCCAGAGAAGAGGGAGAGAGAGAGAGAGAGAGAGAAAGACCCCGATGAATCATTTCAACCATTCTGTGGTAGGAATTTCCGTAAAAATCGATATCTCAGCGTGTGACGCGGAATTATTTATATCCGCGTTAGTTCGCGTCTAAAAGATTCAATACGCGAACGAGTATTGTCGATGAGCAAGTCTCAGCAAAGATTTATCCGTGCAATCGGTTAAATTCTATAGAACGCGAACGACACACGATCGATCGAAAGATATTGCGTGTTAGGTTATCACAGTCGGGAATGTTCGTGCGTTAAACCGAATGACGCGATTGTCGAGGCGGCATATATACCGTGACCGATGGCTATCTGTCGAACCGACTGATTGCAAGCGATAAACCGATAAGCGACCGAAAATACGCAGAATACCCCTCCAGCGTAACAATTAAATTATTCGTTGTTCCGTTAAAAAAGTATTTCATTCAGGTCTTCGGACTTGCGTAACGAGTTTAACCCGATCGTAACCAAAGTTTCTAGTTAGTTAGCAGCGACGGAGACCGAGCGAATGCGGCACGGCGGACCGAGAGGCGGGAGAGGGAGTGCGAGAGGAGAGAGACGTACGGGATCGCAGTGCGAAGCGCACCGTCCCAAAGCAAAACAGTGACCGAGGATCGTGCGTGAGACATAACCGAGCTTGCCGTGCGCCGTGGCTCTTCGTTAAGTGTTGATAAGTGAGCGCCAATTGAAGGCATTATTCGTAGTTTCACTTTGAGCCTTTCATGAGTGCAATGGGCGAGGAGCTCGGTGCGTTGTTGATCGGGCAATAATCGCGGCCTCGGTAACCGCGAAAATTTCTTCCATCGACGTTCTTTTTCTGTTCGCACCGTCGCCAAATGTCTCGCGATGGGAATGTCGCTTGTGACATGACTCACTGAGCGGACTACACGAGAGAGGCAGAGCGGATTCCGCGAGGTGGACACGACCATGTCCCGTTGACACCGCGCAAACGGTGGGACACAGATGAGAAACCCGTCGTCGAGACATGGACGATGAACAACAGACGACCAGAGAAGCGAACAAGATTTGCGGTGTGTGCGGCGATCGGGCACTCGGTTACAACTTCAACGCGGTGTCCTGCGAAAGCTGCAAAGCCTTTTTTCGAAGAAACGCGCTGAAAAACAAGGTAACGACAACAGACAACGACGAACCCCCGGCACGTCAAAAGTTTTCGATCGCAGTCTCGATTTATAATAATATCATTGCAATAATATTTATTGGATGCGTAGATGCAAGAAAGTACGTAAACATGGGACTCAATTTACAACCGACGATAAGTAATTTTGATCGGCCAGCACAAATCTCAGAGTCCAGACTTCTTGGTTCTCTGTGCAATATATATTTTCATTCCTTGTGCAGATCGCATAAGTCATATCATAGGCTTGTTCGCAATCACGATTCTTATACTAATCCCATAATCTCGACCTGTTCCAAAAAATACAGATAAAAATAAAAAATAAAAAAAGTAATATAATGAAGAACTCGGATATTGCCTCTTGGATTTGGACAGGACATAGACGAACCCCGGCACGTCCAAAGTTTAACCATATAATTATAATAATATTTATTGGATGCGTAGATGCAGGAAAGTACGTAAACATGGGATAAAATTTACAATTGAAGATAGTTATTTTAATGATAATTGTTTCTTTTTTTTTTTTCGCTTATACTTGAAACTACGACACGATGACATTTCTGGTAAATGAGCAAATTGTAAGCTTCAATTAATGATTATACACTGAGAAAAAGGATACTAATTTTGCCTATAACGAATAATTCCCAGAGAGAACGTCTATACATATAGTTTTTGACACTACATATTCAATTGGTTAAACTACAATTATGCTTGCATCCACGATTTTTTTGGTATTCTCATAACTGTAAAATGCAGATGTTCCGCTTGCGAACTATTTTTTCTTAATGGTAAAAAGTCAGTATTGCTGCTTTTACTATTTAATTGTTTCTCAGTGTAACGTATTTGTTGCCTATGAGGAGTAATCTGTATAACAAATTACAGAAAAAAAAAAAACAAACAAAAAACACGGAACAACCAACTATATTATGTAAACGTCTGATTGCAGGATTTTCGATGTCCCTTCACGGAGAATTGCAACGTAACGCCTGTTACGCGGCGTTTCTGTCAGAAATGCCGTTTGGACAAGTGTTTCGCGATCGGCATGAGAAAGGAGTACATAATGACCGAGGAGGACAAAGTGCTGAAGCGTCACAAGATAGAGCAGAATCGTGCGAAGAAGAGGCCGCAGTCGGGCGAGCCGAGGGTCTCGAAGATGAAGCGGGAGATCGTGGAGGACTGCAGCTTCGACAATGACACGTCGGTGTCGGTGGCTTCGGTGAGATCGGCGACGTCGACGGTGTCCTCGGACGGATACTTCTGGGAGTCGGAGAAGAAGTACGCTGATCTGAACGGGAGCGGACAGTCGGCGGCGGAGAGTCTGAGTCCGGCGACGGCGGCGAGCGTGCCGAGTCCGTCGAGTCCGCCGGAGAACCGCGACATTGTCGGCTCGAAGACCCTCGAGATGCTGAAGGACTCCGGGCCGAACGAGGCCCCGGGCCTCGAGCGAAGGGTCAAGAAATCGGTGCAGGCCACCGATTCGCCCGGAGCCAAGCGGAGATACGTCCGGAGCTCGAGGGATTTAAATTTCGATGTTGAGAAAAAATGCGTCGTCGGTGCCGAGTGCGATTCGGCTGCTGTGGTCGAGACGTCCGCGCCCTCGACGTCGAGGCCCGACTCGGAGCCGAGCGATTCGTCGATGTACGCCGAGAGCGTGGCCGAGAGACCGGCAGAACCGTCGATCGGTCTGTCGAGCCGCGCAGACCACCAGAGACTCGCCGACACGACGATATGCGAAAAACCCAAAGAGACCTGCAGCAAGGGCTTGGAACTGATCGAAAAATTGATTCAAGATCCCAGACTAGTGATAAAGTTTCTCAGCAATCCGAGCTTGGTGGCGAAGATATTTCAGGACAAGAGCCTCATTATGAAGATAATGACCGATCCGAGCACGGTAACGAGACTGGCCTCGGACCCGCAGGTCACCGAGTTCCTCGAGGAGAACGGAGCGCTCGACGGTCCATCCGACTCGTCGGCCTACCGCTCCGAGGCCAGAAACACCGACGAACTGAGCAACAACGGTATCTCCGACAACATGATCAGGCACATGCTCGAGGTCGAGCACAGCAACGTCGAGAATCCCATACTGACGAATCTGATAACGACGAGAAAGACCGAGTCCTACGAGGACAAGATCGAAGACTCGAGCCACGGCGGCGATTGGGACGGGCTCAACGTCGACGACGTCACCCGCGACGTTCTCCAGGACGTTGAGAGAATTCCGATTGCCGCCAATTCCATTGAGTCGATACTGTGCGAGGCTATAAAGCTGGAGTTTTCCGCTTACTCGTCGCTCGGCGGCAATCCGAACAGTCGAGAGTTGAACGACGCCGAGAGAGCGAAGCTCAACGAGCTCATCGTCGCGAACAAGGCTCTGCTCGCGCCGCTCGACGACGATATCACGAATTTGGTCGGCGAGGAGTGCAGGTTCAAGGTGAGCGCTCGATTAAACGCTTTTGACTTCGTGAAAAAAATCATATTAACAAATAAAAAATTAAATACCGTTCGTAAGAAATCAATTAATTTTTGCAGGGTAACGCCGGTTACTCCGATCCGATGTTGCTCGACGTGATAAACCTGACGGCGATTGCGATCAGACGGCTGATAAAGATGTCGAAGAAGATAAACGCCTTCAAGAACATGTGCCAGGAGGATCAACTGGCGCTGCTGAAGGGCGGCTGCACGGAAATGTTGATTCTTCGCTCGGCGCTCAATTACGATCCCGACCGGGACATGTGGAAGATACCGCACAGCCAGGAGAGAATGTCGAAGATAAAGGTCGACGTGCTGAAGGAGGCGAAGGGAAATCTCTACGCCGAGCACTCGAGATTCGTCAGGACGTTCGATCCCCGATGGCGGGACGAGAACATAATTCTCATACTGAGCGCCATTGCCTTGTTCAGCCCCGACAGGCCCCGGGTCGTTCACAGTGACGTTATAAAACTGGAACAGGTCAGGATTATACTGCATCTATTTGAACACGAAATACTTCACTCGGTGCGAAAACGGCAGTTTTGCGCATGCTTCGCATGCGAAAACCCCCATTTTCACACATTGTGAAGTGAAATTTTATTTAATACTAGTGCGAAAAATGTTTTCTGAACTCCTGTGATTGCAACATTCATCAGAAAACATTTTTTTCGCACTCGTATCGAAATATACTAATTTCTGTACGAATGCAATGCAAAATCCAAGTTGTGCACCATTCACAGGCATGCCCAATGGCGTTAGCCTCCGTGTTACCATAGAACCGCTTGCTAACATAGTAACCGTTTGCGACGCCAGATAGCACTAGTAGTAAAACCAGTATGCAAAGTGCTTCACCAGTGCGCAAAATATTTTGCGCACCAGTGAAGGCATTTTGCGCACCGGTGAAAGTATTTTGCGCATCGCTTTCGCCCATCGTGCGGGAATCAGTCATTTTGCATCCCTGTGAATGGTGTGCAAACGAGGATTTTGCATGCATGAGTAAAGAAAAAAGTAATACCGGCCGACGATTGTTTTCAACGTTTCTCTTGACTCTCCTCGTTCGTTTCAGAATTCGTATTACTATTTGCTCAGAAGATACCTGGAGAGCGTTTATCCGGGTTGCGAGGCCAAGTCGACGTTTCTGAAGCTGATACAGAAGATCTCCGAGCTCCACAGGCTGAACGACGAGGTCGTCGGGGTTTATTTGAACGTCAACCCTTCTAGCGTCGAACCGCTACTCATAGAGATATTCGACTTGAAGCACTAACCGACTTCATTTCGCGATAAACTATTTTTTTTTCTGGAGGTGTGCATCGTGGGGTGTGCTCTTGAATGACGTTCTGCTCTGTTCGGCCAAATCTGTAAATATTTGAGATGTTTCCAAATGGTTATGCACAGCTGAAATGGGCGTTCTTATATACCGGTCTACTCTCAGTTTCGGGTTTAATTATGACACAAATCTGCTCCGATAAGCGTTCTTTTTTTTATCAAAACGCAACTCAATGCACACGGAAAAAATAGGATGTGCCGTTGGTAATTTTTTAAAAAACTACACTGGCAGGGCCACGTTCAGAAATCATGCCCACGGCACTCGTTCTCATTCTACGTTATCCAAAGCAAATTTATATCGCTCGGGGGGAAAATGCGTAAAAACCCAATTTTTCACACCTTGTGAAATAAAATTTCATACCATACTCTTGCGAAATAACGTTCTCTTAACTCGTGTGATTGCAACTCACGCTCGTCAGAAAAAGTTTTACGTACTAGTATCATAATGTTCTATTCTGAACGGTCCCTGTGGACAGTCGCGAGTAGAGGAAGACATGGCTGAATGGATCTGCATTAAAGAACGCACCCGCATCGAGAAGCCTCCGAGTGTCAAAGATTTTTGGGGGCGTGTGTAAAATAGAAATTCGTCGTTCGGACGTTTCGTATCTGCGATGTCGCAGAATAAACAAACAAACAAAAAAGACAAACTGAGATTCATAGAGCATTTCACAGAGAAATGTTATATATATATCGTCGCGGGCGAACGTCGAGCCAGTTGTTAGTATCACGAAAAACAAATCGAAGATGATATTTCGTCGGGTCTACAAATAAGAGTTTATGAGATTTGATCGAGAAAAGGCTATTTTCGAGCTAAGTATTAGATATCGTTCGCTTCGTCGTTCATTATCGCCTTCGATCGTAATACATTATTATCGAAATATACATTATTTTTTACGCTGCGCGTAGGACGGAGACGCTCGAGGCGGACCGCGCCTGGAGCCTTCGAAAGAGACGTTAAAGATTGCCATAGGATGGCTTACGATTATTGTGTAGAGTGATAAATGTTAAATATCGATGTTAACAGAAAGTTTGTATAGCAAATGTCCGTTGTACCGATTAATCGGTACGTCACCGAACGCCCCGAGTGTTTCGTGAATCGCGCCCATGCGCGCCGAGTCAAAGAGCGTGTGACGAGTGCAATGTTGTATGCGAATGACACGAAGAATGAGCGAATGGAGCGACAGCGTGGATCTATCGGTTCGATCAATGACCGAAGCGTGAAACACTGTAAACAAAAAAAAAGAAACAATGTGATACGGTGATGGAAATATATTTTTTCAATGAAATGTTCGACGAAATGTTACCTAGGCCGTTTCCGTCTCTTCGTCGCCGTCGTCGTCGTCTCGAACGTATCTGTAAGCCATCGCTATCATCATCGCGATCGTCGTCACGCTGGCGATCGTGAGAACTGTCGAGAGACAAAACGCAACGAAGTACACGACTAATTTTACGGCCGTCTTGCATCCACGAAGAATCCAATCGAATGTCGATTTAAAAAAACCAATTACTCCCATGTCGTTGTCGCGACTAAAAGAAAGAGGGATCAGTGGGCGGTAATTTTTTATCTTGACGTTTCGCACAATAGCCCTTTCGGGACCGAGACTACTGCGATGACGCTACGTTCGATTTTTGATAAACTGTTGTACCGCAAATCTCACTGAGTCTCGACGTGATTCGTTTGTTACTCTGAAGTGGGTTACCGTTTTCTTTTACTATTGTTTACGCGAATGTGGGCGTACATTTTTTTTTTTTGCATACAAATTTTCGACATTTTTTTCTTTTTCTTCAAAAAGTTGCAAGAAAGACGAAAGAAGAAATCTGATGGCGATAACGAGTAGCTTGCCTCACCTTATACCTCACATAGTACCTTACATATATACAATTTTTCTTCTTTAAAACAATTTAATCATATTAAATCTGAATTACAATTTTGGATAAGATTTTAAATTACATGGAACAGAAAATTCGAGTGGAAAACATTTTTTTTCGTCCATTCGAGTCTCGAGCAAAATTATCTTTTGCTGCATCTTCCAATTTCCCGGGCCAAGGCACTTTTATTTGTCCTGAACTGTTTGTGGCTCTAAACGGCATTCTTTACAGATTGCAGGACATACGGCTTGGCCGGCAGTCTGACGAGATTTCCAATTATCAGTTCTACCGAGTTAACGCGTTTAAATCAGTTAAGTCGCTAAGTCGCGTAACTCAGTGAATCCAGTTAACTCAGTTGACTCAGTTAACTCTGCCAAATCAGCAACTAAGTTAAGAAAAATAATCCATCTGGTCAATGATCCTGCGAATCGTTTGGTCGGTACTCAATTTTCGCCCGGTTTGCGTCACTTGGCAATTTCCATTGTACTTCATTGTTCGATGAATTAATGTCGTTAGCTTCGATGTTCGAGCGACGAATCAAATTTACGTGCATGCTGCACCGCGTTCCTCGCGTTTAGCGATGTTTGCCGATCCTCGCGTAACTCCTTCTAACAGAGTATCGCCCCGTCGGTAATGATAAAATGCTTCCGTGTTCTCGTCGTAAGTCTTCTTCAAACTATCGCACTTGAGATGTTCGCCGGCCCGATAGCATGCCCCCACTGCCGACGGGACGGTCAACTTGGTCAATGTGAACTCGTCTATCGCGTGGCCCTCTTCGATCTCTTGCAGAAAGCCTTTCTTCATGAATTCCCAAGATTTCCACACCGAGCCGATGCAGATGACTTTCAGACCGCCGGGGCATAACTTTGCCTCCTAGACATACAAATGATACAAAATAGTACCGAAGTATCGCCGCGACTTAAGGTGATGTGATATAACATTCCCGTCCACCTGCCTCGCCTCGCGGACGAACCAACCGTGAAACATTGGATTGTTTTCTGACAAACTACTGCAACTCAACCAACCGATTGGGGCGCCAAACCGACTCTGATTCCAACTTTTGGGAGGTAGCTTTTTGGTTGATACCACAAAACCAACCATTGTGTGTCCGATTGAAAGTTGGTTTACAGTTGGACCTTCTCAAAACAACCGAATTTCCAACTTTATGTCGAGAGCACCGATAGCTCTTGCCTCAGGGTTGGAAATCAGGTTGTTTTAGGAAAAGTCAACCATAAACCAACTTCGCATCCAACACATATAACGGTCGGTATTACGGTTGGTTTTTTAATATCGCTGAAAAATCAACGTTCTGAAGGTTGGAATGAGAGTTGGTTTGGTGCACCAATCGACCGGTTGGTCTTCAGGTTGTTTTCAGGTTGGTCGGAACGCGAAGGCCGCGCCCGGTTGGTAACAAAAACTGTACTTCAAAGCCGTTTTGGTACCGCACAGCGCCGAGGAACGCTACGGCAACGCGAATGTGAATTCGATGTGAGTGACAGATAAAAAAAAAATACATTTCGCTTGCTTGGACTTCTCAAGCAACAGGCACAGCGGGGCAAAACGGGACTCAATCTTACAATCATTTTTGGATACCCCATTTTGTCCCAACGATACATCCGTCTTTTCAAAACCCGCTTTGCCCCATTTACCACCATCGGCATCATCAAAAAGTTATTGAAACACTGCGTTTTGTCTCATTATCCCGTTTTGCCCCGCTCTCCCCTATCTCACACCACCATAAAGTGAAGTGCAACTCCTCGGTCGATAACAAAAACTGCGATCCAAAATTCTCCAAGCCGATTAATTTTTTGGGAAAAAATACGAGAACTGCAAACTATGCGCAGTAAATTCTGCGGTTCACTGTTCTCATAATTTTCCCCAAGAAATAAACGGCTTTGGAGATTTTTGGGTTGCGAAATTGCGGCAATCTCTCGCACTCATTGCGGTTACACTTCATCTTTAAAAAAAAAAAAAAAATTAAAAAAAAAAATTAAAAATGCACAATTTACTCACATTATCGGCTTTCCTCGCCAGGGCATTTATGTACTGCGCGAGATACCTGCCGTTATTCTCGAAGAGTAATTCGCACAACGGGTCGCCCTTTTCGCAACCGGCGGCCAATTCTTTGGTGAACAGAGCTATCTTGCTCTTGTCGAAATTGGCGTAGAAGTGAGGCAGCATGCCGTTCCTGTCGGTGACTTTGAAGTAACTCCGCATGGCGGGCCAAACGTAGCTCGTGGGATGCGGGGCTCGAATCCGACCGTCGATATCGTCGAAAACGTATTTGCAAGCGTGGTACGCTATCGAGTATGCTGAAATCATTCAAACTGATTCTTTTCTTCTGTTTTTTTTTGATTACGCTTTTCGAATGACGACTCTATATCTCACCGCTGCCTTCGTCGCCAATAACGTGACCCCAGCCACCGCAGCCGACGGTTGTTCCATCGGGATTGACGAGAAATGAGTTGCTGCCAGTGCCGGCGATCGAAACTACACCGCAGCTAGCAGTTCCGGTAGTCAGGCTGCCGATCGTGTCCGAACCAATCACGTACTCTCTGCTGGCTGCGGGAAATTCCTGGAGCAATGTTTCCACCAGCTGGGCGTTCGTTTTT
This sequence comes from Amblyjoppa proteus, assembly GCA_963922035.1. Taxonomy (NCBI): domain Eukaryota; kingdom Metazoa; phylum Arthropoda; class Insecta; order Hymenoptera; family Ichneumonidae; genus Amblyjoppa; species Amblyjoppa proteus. Next base: position 7,335,761 of record OY998232.1, read on the forward strand.
TCCTCCTCGCATCCACTGAGATACAGGCCCTGAGGACAGTTGACGTTATGTGAAATACGGTCGGTATCAGAAACTGTAGACAAGTTTTTTCACGGGTCCCGACAGTGACGATCAAAAGAAAAGTGTCATCGAAAGCGGATATCACGCCCGCCTCCGGTGACACTTATCTTTTGACTATAAACACCCGTCCGGTTTAGAAAAGTTGATTGCAGTTTCTATTACCGACCGCGATATCCCACATGCTCTTAAGGACATGTGATACAACTCAGTCGGTAACCAAAATCTGTAATGAATGCGATTCAGAGACCGTAGACTTTTCGGGAAAAACCAAAGCATTAGCGAATGTACAATTTAATCAACTGATTTTAAAGTCAACTGATTTTAAAGTCAACTGATTTTAAATGGCATTGACGTCATCGTTTGTCAGTAAAAACAACGGTTGCAGAGAATTTCGGATTACAGTTTCCGTTACCGACCGAGTAGCATCGTTCGGTAACAAGAACTCATCTTACAGTACAATTCGAACGTACATTTTTGCTTCCTCATAGAGAAAGCTTTTTTGGTTAGGCATAATGAAAGTTTCGTATTTGGTATTAAAAAAAAAATAATAATAATTTACCACACAATCCAGAGGATGATTTTCGGGCATCCCGCAGTCTTTTTTCCCTCGAGTTATCATCTCGTTTATGCGGGTCGCCGTTTCCTTCATGCCTAGGGCCTGAAAACGATAAGATAGTGCGTTAATTCTTGTTACTTTTCGTTCAAACGATTCTTCGGCTGGGAACATGTTCGAGAGAGTGAACAGTCGATCTCTTTACCCAGTGATTCGTGCTGGGGCCCTCGACCCGCGCGAGTTGTTTGCCTCTTCCATCCATGACAATGAGCGTCGAGCGCGTTCCGCCGCTGCAAACATAATTTGATAATTTCATCATTTATTACTTCTATGGATTTCTCCTTCGCGATCAGTATATAGTAAATCATTAATATTAGACCTCCCGAATAACGAATTATAAAAATTAAAAACACCTAAACTTAGAACGCTTGAATTGATTTAAGCACCAGTGTTAAAGTTGCGTGGCCTAAATCCCCATCACATATTTGGCCAATGATTCGCCCACGTTACGATAACATTACACTGACGATGACGCTACCGGCAACGCGAATGTGAATTCGATGTGAGTGACAGATTAAAAAAAAATACATTTCGCTTGCTTTGGACTTCGCAAGCAAACTCCGATATGTATTATCTTCTTTTTTTTTACCGAAGAAAATACATTTCGGAGTTGCTTGCGAAGCACAACCAAGCGAAATGTATTTTTTTTTTTTAATATGTCACTGAGATCGAATTCACATTCACGTCGCCGTAGCGTTACCTTTGGCGTAACGTTATAGTAACGTGAGCGTATCATTAGCCAAATATGTGATTGGGATTTGGGCCCATGTTAGTAGATGCTTCTCTCTTTGTAATATATATTTTACTTTAAAACCCCTCGCCTACTGATATCTTAGTACAGCTATGTTTGCCATTTGTTTAGAGGCTTCAAAATAAAATGTAGAATAGAACAGTGTTTTTTTAATCGTGTCCTGAGGCAAGCCCCCTAAAGACATCGTGCTCAAAAAATAGAACTCACTCTAAAAACAACTCACAACTAAAAAAACGTAGTGCCAGAAAAAAATCGACGACACAGAAAATAACAAAAGTTAAACTTAAAGAAACTAAATCATAAAAATTAAAACTACTTAACTAACTACTAACCTACCGAAGATAACTAAATAAAATATATAAAGGTCTTTTAAAGGCTTCGTCATATAGAATATTTAAGCATAAAAAAATCAAAAAAAATCTCAGCTCGCTGTCGACGTCTCGCGAGCTTTGTTCGGAGAGCTTAATCCCATACACATATAATCGATTGTACAACTGCATCGGGCATTGGGCAACTAATTTCTGCGATATTTCATGATCCCTTCGATAACTCCCGTTGAAAATGTCCGAAGGAATTCAATAAAGAGGATGTGGAAATACCGTTTCGTCGACTGATCGAGAGAAGCAGATAACAATTTTGCCTGCTAAATAACAATTTGAAAAAAAAAACGTAATACCTATTGTTTATTATATGCTTTGTTGAACAGTGTTATGCACGGAAGTTGTCGGGAATCTTCGAGACCGCAGTCACCTGATAAGGTGATGCGACAACGTCGACAGTCTGGCCGATGTTATCGATATCGGCGATTAAAAGTCAAGTTCGACCCGATAAGAAATCGGATAATTGTCAAAAATAAATGATGCAAGCCGGAAATTGAATGACTCAAAATAAATGAGCTTTTTAATTTTTTTTTTAAGTTCACCCTTAAAATCATACGATTATCATATGATTATGCAAAAATTCTTACAAGTATAATATTTGCAACTTACGACAAAAAAGTTCAAAGTAATTTGCACATGAATTTTTTATTTACTACATTTTTGCGCACACCCACCTCTGTGATAAAGTTCGTTGATCGACATTGGCTTTATCATAGAGGAAGCTGTGCGCAAAATCGTCACAAATGAGAAGAAGCCGTCTGCAAATTACTTTGCACCTTTCTTTGTGACATAAACAAAACAAATCTGCATCTCATGCATTTTAAACGGTTCAAATTTTTTGCAAAATTTATTGCAGAAAATGGCTAACTGAAATTTGCGTAATTCGTCGTTTTGCAGATGTCCAATGTATTCAAAAATCAAAAAATTTCAAAATCGCATCAAACCTCAAACCGGGTCTCAAACCTCATGAAAAACTCACTGAACGAAGAAAACGTAACTACTCTCCTGGTGTACAAAATTTAAGCCCACTATCTCAAAACGTTTCCGAACTATAGCCGTTTTAACGATGAAAGTCTTTCGCACACATGCACGCATGCATCGTTATAAATCGCTTTTCTCGACGTATTAGACGGGCTTAAGTACTCTGACATTAAAATCCCAAATTTCGTTTTTTTTTTTTTTTTTTTTTTTTACGAAAACACAGCTTCCTCTATGACGAAGAAACAAAAACATCAAAAATTAAACGACGATATGAAGTTGATTAAACTCTTGAATATAAACGCGCAATTAAATTCTAAAAACCATCCATCCATTGTACAATGCGATATTCAAGCCACAATATAACCGACGAAGAAGTGAGTTTTCGTCTCACCCCTCGACACCGCCGATTCTGAAGTCTTCGGCGCGACTCGGTCTGGTTTCGCTCGACATCGCTTCAGTCGCTTTAAGCTTCTCGGTTTCCTTCGATTTTATCGTATCGCGCAGATCTCTTCGTAATTGATCTTCATCGACGGGCGCCTTTTTGGACTCGGTTCTCGTTGATTTTTTTCCCTTATCGCCTCTCGACTTCGGCATGAGACCTCTCCGCTGCGAAACCTGTAAACATTACACGCACGATCAATTTCACTCGATGATGGACGAGTATTTGAAGTTTCTTTAATCGCATGGGCGAAAAGTCACGCTTCTCGTGTCTGTAAAGTATGGCGAAAAGTAGCGCTTGGTTTAGTGAGGCGTGCGCGTAAAAAACCGCGCATGCGCACAAGCGCACTGCGTCATTCCGCGCACACTTTACTTCCCACTAATGTCGAAATAGTACATTACGATGCTAGAACGAATAAACTTTTTCTGACGCTCGTGCGCTTGCGGCACGAGCCGAAGGCGAGTGTTGCAATCACACGAGTTCAGAAAGTTTTTCGCACGAGTGTCGTACAAAATTTTATTTCACACGGTGCGTAAAGTGCAGTTTTACGCACGCTTCGCGCGCGCAAAACTCCCCTTTAGCACCTCGCGAAATAAAATTTCGTACGATACTCGTGCGAAAAACGTTTTCTTGACTCGCGTGATTGCAACACTCGCCTTCGGCTCGCGCTGCAAACTCGCACTCGTCTGAAAATGTTTTTTTTTTTTTCGCACTAGTATCGTAATGTACTATTATTTCACCCGGTGCAAAAATGAAAGTTTTACGCGCGCCTCGCGTGCACAAAAAGTCCATTTTCAAGCCTTTCGTGAAATAAAATGTTGTACCTCTTGCTGCAAACTCACAGTTGTCAGAAAAAATTTTATCGCACTAGTGTCTTAATGATAATTATTTGCACACTTGCGCAATCGCGACAGGCAAGAGAACCGTGAGTTTTCGTGAATTATTGAAAAAAAAAAAAACAGTACTTAGGGGAAAAAAAAAATTAAATTTTTTCGCAGTTTGTTCCACTGACTAACGAGCTAGAGCGTGCAGGCTGACAGATTCTTCGTCTCGTGGCACGTGACCGGTGACGTTTCGTCTAAAAAAAAAAAAAAAAAAAAAAAAAATGAAAGTTAGAGGAATAGAGGTCGATTGCGAAGGTTTATCACGAAATTTCCCGAGCGTCGTTTGTCCTATCGATCGTGCGAATGAACAAGTATCAAAGTACCAAAATCGTCGATCAAGACGATCGGATGGAGGTGGGTTGCGAGGGCACTTTCGAAGTATGTCTCCGAAGGATCCGAAGAACGTCCTTAACGGACGGAACGTTTTCTGGACACTGCCAGCTCGCCGCTCGGTCGTCCACGGCAGTCCGAATTTCCAGCTGTGTCTGACAACGTCACGTGACCTTTCACTACTCTGCTTCGTATGCACGCAATGACGCGTCCCAAGAGTGCGGTGAGCGTATATACTCGTCGCCACGCTGGTGAGTTTACACGATCATGTGGCGGCAAAGGTTGGGGGGGGGGGAGAGGGGAAAGCGTAGTACGCTACGACGGCGCCACGCACTCGTAGAGACCTGTAGTGGGGCGTCGATTGTCAACGACAGGTTGACCAGAGTAAAGGAGTGGACGACGGTCTTACACACAGGTCTGGAAAGGACGGGCATATTTTCATAGGCGAAAGTGGGCCGCTTAGTGTCCACACTTGTTTTTCTCACCGCTACCACCTTGCGGCGCTGTGGTCGGAGGAACGTTGCGAGGCTATCCCAAAACCGTACAGTTCTGTCTTCGCGTTTCGTGTAAAATCGTTCGTGGAACTTAATTCAATGATCGACGAACAATAGATTGAAACGAGCTTCAAGCTTTTTTCCTAGCAGGAATATTGCTGTTTAAAACGATTCAGTGGTGCGCGGTCGTGTTTGCAGGTTATAACAACGTGCGAGAAACTAGTTCAGGAATGGGTCGACTGGCGGAGGTACGTTTTGTTTTGTCTCGAGGCTTTAAAAGCTGTGAAAATGTACTGTGGCTTCTTTGCACAGTAGCGGAATGTCCAGTTTCAATGTTCGACCAATAACCGATCGATTACCACGGCCGGTAATGCAGTTTTGTTTTCGCAGCTCGCCGGGGACGAAGCGTCGGGAGAAAAGTCGCGGACTTTTGTTTTTCAGGACGAAGGTCACACGTTGGGAAACGTGCTACGTTCAATAATCGCACAATAGTGAGTACTTTGATGGCGCGATGTAGGCGCATTCGTTAAGTTAAGTCGCATTCGCTTAACGACAACGAAACGATTGAATACGCAGTCCCGACGTCCAGTTCTGCGGCTACACCGTGCCACATCCGGCGGAAGCGAAGATGCACTTCAGAATTCAAGCCAAGCACGGCCGAGCCGCGGACGTACTGAGGAGAGGATTGGAGGATCTCGAGAGAGTTTGCGACTATACGGGTGAAACTTTCACCACCGCCTGGGAAAAGTTTAAAAAGTCTCAAGACTCTATGGAGACCTCTTAGTCTGCAGTGCGATAATGCGCACTATGTTGTTTTTATATCTATAAATATAAAAGTGAATAAAAAAAATTAATTGTTACAAACTACAATCGGAACTAATACCGTGTTTCAGTTTCCATGGAGAGGAGTTTCATTAATTGTGTAGTTTATTCATTTCTTAGTTACTGCTTCACCTAACGAAACTGAGATGACCGCCGGCAGACTTCGAGAGACTAATGCACAATGTGCAACATTTTTACTTGCTCTAGACTCGCGTATAACCGTTATATTTTAACGTCGTTTTTCCCGTAACTCTTGCAACCATCGTTGTATGGTTTTATTTATTTCATTTTATTTACGGTCTTATTTATTTCATTTGTAGTTGCATGGGGATCGAGTCTATCAAAACAGGGTTGCACAAGGGTTAGAAGTTCGTACAAAGCGATCGGTCTCATTTCAGTATAGCCGGAGTCTCGTTACAGTCATTGAAACTCGCAGATGCCCGCCTAGTGAAACCTACTGCGACCAGAGCTAGGCAGTATTTTAAATACTTGATTTATTTTCAGTATTTTAAATACTCAAATACTTTTTGGTATTTTAAGTACTTTTTAAAATGCAAAATACCTTTGGTTTTCTTGGGTGTACGGTTAGGCCGGACGGGATGGATGGATTGATGGATCGATGGACGGTCAGGATGGATGGACGGGCGAGCGTGACCAAGCTGGCTCAGCCGTCCAAAAACCACCCTGTCCTACCCTATCCAGGCATCCCGTATTGATTTTAAAAAAGTATTTTAAAAAGTACTCATAAATGTATTTAAAATACAAAAAGTATTTTATATTTTAAATACATGTAGTATTTTGTATTTGAAGTACTTTCGAGTATTTTGCCCAGCTCTGACTGCGACTATGATGCAACTCCAAATCCGCGATTGCAACAGTTCCACGAGGATCAGCAGATCGCTGTCTGGCGACCGGCCGGTGATTCATTGAAAGTCGGGGGTGTTCCTGGCAAGAAATCGACAACAGGGGCTGGTCCGTCCACGGATTGGGGGTCAGCTACACGAAATTCTTGGTGCTCGTGGCATTGGCGAAGTTATCGAAAGTGCACGGTGCCACATCCGACGGAGGCGAAGATGCACTTCAGAATTCAAACCAATCACGACCGAGCCGCCAACATATCGAGGAGAGAATTGGAGGATCTCGAGAAAGTTTGCGACTATTGGGTCTTTCTATCCAGCGTTCAAATGATTAAGTATAGTGACGGATTCCTTCGATTGTACCTGACAGAATGGACAAATCCAATCAATCCGTCATTTTAACGTAATCATTTTCATGGCTCGATAGAAAGGACCGGAAACCCGAGAAACTTTCGCAACGGCGTGGCGATAAGTTCAAAAACTGTCAAGACCCTATACGAAGACCTCTTAGACCGTCGTATGACTATCGAACTATTTTGTTCTATATTTAAATATAAGCGTGAATAAAAAAAAATAATAATTATTGTAAGCTATAATCGGAATTTCGGAACAGGCATAGAGAGTAAGACCTTGTTTGAATTTCCATGGAGAGGAGGTTTATTCATTGCTTAGTTAACTTCAGCAGGTCGCTGCCCGGCGACCGGACGGTGGTTCTTTGAGAGCCAGTCGGCGTGTTCCTGGTAAGGAGCCGACGAGAGTGGCTGGTCCTTCCACAGATCGGGAGTCAGGTACGCGTAGGTCTTGGCGATCGCAGCGTACGTGGCCTTGGCGAAGTTACCGAGGGTGCAGGTCGATCCGCGAGCGGACGTGTAACAGTCCTCGATACCGGCCATGTGCAGAAGCTTCTTGGGAACCGGGGCAGACACGATTCCGGTACCTCTCGGCGCTGGTATAAGACGCACCTGGACGGAACCGCACTTGCCGGTCACCTTGCACGGCACGGTGTGGGGCTTTCCGATCTTGTTGCCCCAGTATCCACGACGCACCGGCACGACGGAGAGCTTAGCGAGAATTATAGCACCGCGGATGGCGGTCGCCACCTCCTTGGAGCACTTGACTCCGAGACCGATGTGACCGTTAGCGTCTCCGATCGCGACGAATGCCTGCGGAAATTTTAAAGGATCGTTAAAAGGATTCTCGGGCCTTGCGAATAATACGGACGATAATCTTGCATGGTGCAGACGATTTGTTTATGTCTGTTGTTATGTCTGATTTGATTTGCCTATGAAAATTAATACATCAAATTTTGTAAGTTTTCACACGGTAAAACAGTTTTGTACATTCAACGTCGCTAATCCACGAATGTCTACAATGTTTTGTTTTTTTTCGTGTTCATTTAACTATTTCGAACAGTTAAAAATTTTGTTCGTCGCAAAATAAGTAAATAATTGTAATAATTGTAATAAGTAAGTAATTTGTTGTAAAATTAATGGAAAAAGCAATCATGGACATTGGTGAACGAGAAGCATTTGTTGAATGTGCAAAAGACTTTTACAATGTGTGCGACTATTCCTGAGTATCAAACGTAATGTACAAAAACACGAGGCAAAATTAAACGATCCATACATTGTGGACGTGTAAAAATAAATGCATGAAATATAAAATATGAGTTTATGTGCAAAAATTTCTTGTGAATTATGTAATTTTTCATGATATATTTTTCTCCGTATATTTTTATTTGTTCGAAGCTAGATTTCAAAGTACAATCCGTGTGTTCAATGTTACCAGTTACAAGGATTCAAGACAGCTTTAAAAAAGTTGCAAAGTGCGTGCCATCTTAAACACTACAATTTAACAATCAACAATGCAAATCTACGCATGAAACGTAAATATCAGTTTATGTACAAACATTTTACGCTTCTTGTGCAACCAACAGAAAGGTTATTGCCTTGATACTTTTATATGTCTCGTGTTTTCGATTCAGAATGTGAGTTTTTTTGTAAAGGAGTTGCGCCTTCAATAAATAAAAAAAATAATAATAATAATAAAAATATATATATATATTTCTCCGTATAAGATATAATTATTTGCACGGCATGAATTCCAGGTGCGATCCATCCGTGCGTTCGGTCCTACTCTTCGATGTTACCGATCGCAAGGATGTAAGTACACAGTATTCAGGGTGTCTTTTAGAAAAAAAAAAAAAAAAATTGTAAAAATTACCTTGAAACGAGTACGCTGTCCAGCGCGAGTCTGCTTCTGGACGGGCATGATTTTTAGGACCTCGTCCTTTAGGGACATTCCGATGAACTGATCGATGATCTCGTACTCTTTGATGGGAAGGGAGAACAGGTAGATGTCCTCCAGCGAACGGATCTTTCCGTCCCTGACGAGACGTCCCAGTTTGGTTACGGGAATCCATTCCTTCTGGTCTTCCTTGCCGCGACCGCGACCGCGTCCGCGGCCTCTTCCTCTGCCGCCTCGTCCGCGGGGACCTCCGCGATCACCGCCACCTCCGCGCGACCCAAAACCTCCACGGAAACCTCCACGAGCGGCTGGAGCAGCGTCCGCCATTCTGTTTTAGCGTGAAAAATAAAAAGGAACTAAATGATTTGGGATGCCGTTCGCGCAAGGCGGTCGAACGTCGTCGTTAACCAAAGAGTGATCACACAGCACGTGGCGTCGCACAAATCGCACAATTGGCAATTCATTGGAAAAAAAAAAAATGTATCCCTCATTGTCGACGTTGTGTCCGTGAAAGACGAGCGTTGATCGAGAATTTTTTTTTGGTCGTTACATTGTTGTTAATCAATTGATTTTTGGAAAAAACTGAGGAGCGTACTTACGTTACTTCTTTCCGGTGAATATGGTCGAGAAAGAAAGAGCAATGGCGTCATCCGCTTCCGACGTATCGAAAAACTTTCGATATATCTCGAGAGCTGGAGAGCGAGAGACACTGTAGACATGCAAAATAACCGTCATTTTAGCTATTCGTCAAATGACCAAAAAAAAAAAAGACCGTTGTTCGACGATATTTTATTTATTTAGTTTTTCATTCGATTACGGTATGAACCCTTTTACATGCAATATAAATATAAAGACAATCAATAATCAGTAGTTCATTAAATTATCTCTACAATTAGAATAATACAACCAGTTCGCATCTTAATATTAAAAAATCGACAATATATATTTCATTATTTCGTTATTTCACTTTAACATTGATCACAGTGATATCGATTATTCACACATCAATTATTAGGCTTTTGTTGCCCGATTACCTAAGGATGACGGTCATTAGAAGACAAGAACTCGTCGCCCAAAAACTGCTTTGAACTTGTTGACCGACGTTGGGTCGCCCCAAGGGTATTGGCAATGTTCATAACCGTGTAACATCTTGCACCGAAGGCACTTCTAGTCCTGGCGCCCACGTACCTTCTGTATGCAATGAAAGGTCCATGGGAAAACCTGAGTGGGTCCTTTTGATCTCCAGAATCCAAAAATCTTGGTTAATATTCGATAAAAGTGGTAGAGGACATTGTTATTAACAATTTAATTGTTTAAATCGAGATATCTCGAAAACTACTGAACGGATCGGAAAATTTTCAAATAATAAACAGGTCCTCTATTAAAGACGAACAAAAGTTGTTGGAAGCATTTTTGTCGTATCTGCCAATCTTGGCGACTCATCGATGGGTAAACAATTTCATAGACGGTCGATGCAGTTACCGCGCCGAGAATCTCGCGTGCTTGGGCCTCAGGTGTCGTAACTGTCGGTGTATTGAACGAAGCAACATTTGATGGCAGTGTTTTAGAAACTAGAAAATATAAGCTGTACGATGATCAAAGAAATAGAATGAAATATCAGAAAATTACAAAAAAGCTGCGGGTTCAACGTTGAAAATGATGTAAAAACTTGATAAAATGTTTTTTTAACATATCTCAAACTAGAATTATCCGTTCGAGATCTCCCAAATTCCAATTTAAAGCGTTTTCCTAAACGAATCGAATGGGGTGTCTGCTCATTTGCGGGTTCGATTCCCGCCTCAGCCTCTGAGTGTTTTCTCCGTCCCGTCCCGTCCTGTATCTGTCCTGTCCCGTTCCTATACTGTCTAAAAGTCGGATTTTAATTAATCATAATTAATTCCGCAATAATTGCAAGCCACATTTAATTTAATTAAATGTGCAAGTGCGGCTGTACGATCGGCCAAAACGTATCTCAGCGAAATCTATACAGAAATATAAAAACACTATAAACGTTGGCCGATATGGTTTATTCCCGGTGGCCAGACTCTGTTTCCTACGTCTCTGTGGGTTCAATCAAATTAAGAAGATGATGCAGAATATATGGCACTATTGTAGCGTCTAAGAGTGTGAATAGAGCTGTAATTTATAAAACACTAAATTTCACGGTTCCAAAATGCAAATAACCTTCGTAGACCAGTCTATTCTCTTTATTTCATCAATATTTCTCGACAATTCTATTCGGCACGACATTCCCTATGCATCCACTTCTTGTTCGTCGCGTAAATCATCGCTACCCTCCTACGTACATAATATTCAGTTTATCGTTGCTCGGACTGTCTTGCGATTCGCAGTGGTACAGTTATTACAAATAAAAAGTTTGAGAATCGTTAAACAACTAACTCAATTCCCTGAATGAGATATACATATTTAGTTTTTTTTTCTTTCATTCATTTTCTTTCTTTTTTTACAAATTAATATTTTGCCACTTTTGACAATGAATATGAATCGAAATAACTTAACAGCGTCGTTGCTTTGTATACTTCGTCCGATTCATTAAAATTGCTATGGGACACGTGTCCTTGTCGAGGTAATGATAAAATGACATTTTCACAGGTGTAAAGTTACCTTCGTTTGGATCGCTTTTAATCGATCGCCAAACGGTTTCATTTTTTCTTTTTTACCAAATTGCGATTAGACGCTTTAGTGTAAATCGTGAAAAAAATCTACGATATCAATTATCCCTGCTTCGGCAAGACTCGAAGATTTCTCGTTAAATTTTATATCGGTCTCGGCGATTCGTTCTTGACGTTGACGTAGCGTCCGAGAATCTCCTCTATCGACCACCATTTGTACGGCGCCGGCGAGCATCCGTTGACCGTCGATACAACGTGTTTCATGTAGAAACCGAGAACGAACGATATTACAATGCACCAGAACATTAATCTCCATGGTACGTAGTTGTTGCTCGTCGACCAGTTGGGCAGCGGTGTTCTTCGCCTAAAACAGTGAGGAAAACACAGTTAAGGATATTTGGGCCTGAATCGTGGGAGGCGAACGGAAGAGAGACTTCGGTGACCCCGATAGTATTCCGTTTATTGAATTTATCTCAGAACCAAAATCGCGAATATTCTCGAAATTTTGACGTTTCCTTATTCTCATGGTATTGCTTTTCGCTGTGGTAGGTTTTTAATTATATCTAACAGAAAACCGTGGGAAAAATCGCTAAGTTCGGTCATTACTGACCGATTTCCAAAACATTTGCACGTTACCTTATGTAGCTTTGCACGCGAATTACTAAAAAAAAAACTGCATGGTCAAAAAATCTGAACAAAAATTGCGGACGATTCAGTGCGTATTTGCCTGCAAAGTAGGGACGTTTTGCAGCGCTCGAACAACCGTATCATACGTTAACTATCATACGTATCATACGTAACTATTGATGATGTCTTTAACAAATTTGCGGTAAGCTTCAAATTTTAAACTACAGTCATATTCATAAAATTTTGACGAACACAAAGTATGTTTTTTATGATTATATATTGGATCTAACATACGCAAAAAACCTAAATAGTAAAACATCGTGTTTAGTTTGTTATTTTTAGGCGTAAAATGTCACAACTTTGTAATTTCATATCTCCGAAACTACGCGGTGAATCCCTTGGAAATTTCCCGGACATATTCATCAACGTTACAGCTACGATACAAAAAAAAAATTCAGATCTTTATCTTGGATTCGCTTTCCTTACCGAACGTCCTTAACACGTTGAACGCCCAGTGTCAATACAGGTTCCTCACGGAACCTTAGCCATCACCCAGACATGGGTGACGTGGCGTTCAACATGTTAATCCATCCCGCACGACCTTCGCGGCTCGCAAAGCTGCAAATCACAGCGTGATTCCCGGCATCGGAAACGGTCGATTGCCGGCGACAAATTACGTATCTTACCCGAGTATCGTCTCTCGACATCCGTCCACGATAGCCGGTAATTCAGCAACGGACTCCTCCCTCGGATTCGTCGGAACGTCTCCGTCACCGTTCTCGCAGTCTCGAACATTAAAATTGCTAGAATGCAGTCGCAGAGCGTTGTTATTTTCCTCCCGCGATCCTCGTCGGGACTCCGCTTGTTCGAATATCTCACGCAATTCGCCAATGCTGCTCGAACTGCTGCTGAAGAAAAGAGCAATATTTAATAGCATCGCATAAATTTTTTTTTTGTTTCATGCAAGCTCCAAGCTCGAATACTCGAGCGAGATTCATACTTACTCGGTTCGATCCAACTTGTCGGCCTCCCACTTTTGCGATTCGGCGCTCAACGAAGGCCTCCTGAGCGTCACTCTTCCAGACACGGAATTCCGTTGTCTTACGCCGTCCTGCGTTACAGAAGAAAACAAAGATTATACAAACGAAGTGTACGATCGACAAGTCACCCTCGAGCGATTTAATGCTCGGTAAAGCTTCTCTATAATCTGTACTGTTATGACGTTGACGAAGCCACGATCGTGCGGGTTAAACGGCTCCTGACGCCGTTGTTACTTAAATGATTAAAAAAAAACCCAACGAACGAAAAACACATGCGAACGGTAAAGGCATACAGTGCAAGTAGAATTAACGCTGCAGACGAAAAGTACAAAAGGTACATAAGATATAGGCCTGGTTTTAGTAAAACCATTTCGTTATGCATTTAAAAAATAAGTACAGTTTTTTAAAGTCTAGTTAGTAGAAGCGAATCTACGAGGAAAAAAAAATGATTGTACGATTAGCCAACGACAACGAGCTCAGAGAGTGCAAAACAATGAATCTTCTTCGTTGCCTTTGCGATATCTTGAAAGTTGCCCAGCGGTCGGAATATCGTCGCTATGCTAGCTCTTCTCCTAGCCATCTAGAAAAAAATCAAACGATAGTTTTCATTAGCCGAACGGGCGTTCGGTCGATCGAGGCTGTGAAAAAAAAGTAACTCATACGAGGTGCCAATACATAGCGTGTGCGAGGCCGGTGCAATGCGATTTTTTTCGGGAATTTGATAACTGCGAAGAATGAAACTTGAGGAAACAAAGTGATGATTCGAGAGAATGTGTTTGAAAGCGTGATTCACCCATGACGAAAGGAAAACCACATGTATGAAAAAAATCACTGCGATGCGAAAAAGAGACGTGAGAAAAAACGAGGGGAACGATGGAGCGAAGCGGCTTAAGCGGCGGACGAATTTTCTTTGTATTTTCGAACCATCGTACGATTATTGGTCGGCATTCCCCGATATCGAATTCTCGGCATGTCTTCCCCGAGTTCCCCGTTGCTCTCCTCGATGACGATATTGTTTTCCGTCAGGATACGCCTGTAAATTTCATTGCGTGACGCTTTAGAGATATCTCGCCGGGAGTCGACGCTGGTGGATTCTGCCTCGTGCAAAAATTTGTTGTCCATGGTGGCCGCGGTCAAGGAAAACCGGGAAAAGTCCGGGAAAAAAAGCTCGGTCAGGGAATCAAGGCATTTTTTAACTGGTCAGGGAAAAAGTAAATTGTCGTCGAACGTTCTATAAATCAATGAAAAGTACATAAAAGGAAGCCAAAAAAAAATGAGAACATTTTGGAAAAAAAAAGAAATATTAATCCTGCAACTCATGACTTAATTTTTTTACCCTCAAACAGATGACTGGGGTCCGAACACACCCCACGCTTTTCTCGATCATAAAACCGGTCCTATGCTGATGAACGGACTTTCTCATACATAGTTTTCTTCGTTTCTTCACAAGGAAGAGAATGGTGTACGAGAAATCTGATTTTACATTCAGTTAATGAAAAAACCCATTGGAAAACTGAAAATCGGACAAAATCCGCGAAAAGCTGGTTTTTCCGCGTTCGCGTGGTGTGCGTTCGGACCCCAGTCATGAGTTTTACAATAATTAGTCAATACGATAATTAGGCATTGTCATTTTTAAAAAATAGAAGTTAGAAGTTTGGTCTGGGAATTTGTTAATTGGTCAGGCAAAAGTCAGGGAATTTTTTCCAGAGACAAAACGGCCACCACGTTGAAGTGACTGTGCGGGTGCGGGTTGCGGTCGGAAGTCGGAGGGCGACTGAAGAGGATGTAACAAATTGCACGCGAGGCACGATGCTAGGGGAAATTCTCGAGGCTCACTTGGTCTCAGCGAGATCGGACGTCAGCTTGTCGCATCTGGAGCGCAAAACCAGGAGGTACCTGTCGGCGAGAAGAACCGCCCTGGAAACTCTGTGCTCCTGGTGAACCGCACCGAGAGTCTCGGCGGTGCAGGAAACTCTGTGGGCGCACTGATTTATCATCTCGAGCTGATGCCTGACCCGCTCGACTCTCTCGAGCGACTCCCTGTCGATGCACAGCGGCGCTAGATCCTGAACGAGTCAGTTAACTTCGTGAACTTTCGTCGGTCACAAGCCGCGTCGCCGATAAAATCGATATTTTCTCTCTACCTCGACGACGTGAGATCCCTTTTATTATCTAAGTAGCGAATTTTTTTTTTGCTTTTCACGCTTGCCTGGATATCCTGCTGCATCTTTTGCACTTCGGAGGCGAGGTTTATCTCCGACTGATCGCGCTGACGTATGGAGAGGGCCACTCGGCGGGGCAGAGTCAGCCTGTCCGTTACGAGGCCGATCGAAACAGCGGTGTATTTCGTCTGTAAAAATAAGCATTAATTTTGAAAAATTAATGATATCATTCCATGAAAATAACGAAGAGCTTCGATCAAGGAAATAGAGAAATACTTAAAATACAGTTGTACGTATGTAAATGTAAACTCCATGTAAAACTTCTTGTTATTACCTCCAGTTCAGCTTCTGTGAGATTTCCTCTGAAACATAAAAAGACAGACAAAGATCAGATATTGTATTCGTCTCGCGGTTTCGGTTATGGATAATTTCATAACTATGTCCGCAGCCAGTTGCAGATTCGACGAATTATTTTATCAAGCAGCTGAGTTTATTGTTTCTGAAGTACGGGCTGCGCGAGAATCGCGCGTACTCTGTAAAATTCATCGCCTTCCACGAAGAAAAAATATTCTCGGTTCAAACGGCTCGGCAGTTAATACCCAACGTTTGTGTCCTATAGGCTTACGCGTCCGCTCACGCCGATGCTGATGGAATCACGGAAAAGCATAGTGAAGTTTGTGGAAACGAGGAAATAATCGAAAAATGTTGATACGATGAAGGACGACGTTAATGATGCCTCGCACGTACATTCCCAGCTAGAAGTGAGATGTAGTGAGAATTTTAACATTTCCTAATGGTATATAAAAATCTGAAAAAAAATCAACTGTATTGAAGGTCCCAAGAACATTAATTATAAATATTACTCATGTAACAAGTTATTAATAAATTGCTAAAAAATCGTCCAACAAACAATCAGTGAACCTTTTTTTATCTCTTCAAAGTAATTCGTTGATTTTCTAGAAGACACATATATTTTTTCAGAATTTCGTATGTACTGTGGAATCGTGATACAGAAACATATCTGAAATTTGTGCCCTCGCGTAGATGTTTTAAATTTTCGAAAATAGACATTTTGAAATATAAAAAAATTCTGAAAAAAATGAAGGAATTTATTTAAAATGAGAAAATAAAAGGTTTTCTGATTTTGTACTGAACGCCGTTTTGAGGCCGCAGTTCGTCAAGGGAAAAAAAATGTCTTTCCCTGCGTGTGCCGATTCTCCAGAGAAAGACAATTTTCTTTTTCCTCGACGGTCTCAAACTCAAACGGCATACAGTACAGTTTTTGTTGCCGACGGCCGTATTCCAAATCACCTTAATCTGATGTGAAACTCCTTCCATCTCGCCCATTTTAACTAGTTTTATTTGATATTATTTCATTTTATTTTGTTATGAGTTTGTTACGGGTTTTTTTTTAGTTAATGGGTATGCACTTTACTTTTTGTTGTTTTTGAGGTATGCTTAATTACGCTGTATACGTGCCTAGAGGACTTCTGGTCTTGCTGTACAATAAATATCTTCATTCATTCGTACGTCCCGCACCCAGCTGGTTCTAAAGGTGTTTTTTTTAAACGTATTCTTTTCTATGGTCTTTGGCGTTGAATCGCACAGAGTGTCGACTCTTTTTTCCCCTGTAGTTTAATCAGATTGCATCATCCGGTTTAAAACCGGATAATGCAAAACTGAATGATGCAAAACTCCGGTGTAAAAACTGACTGATCGCGTGTCAAAAGAACAACTGTTCGCGTTACTCATCGGGCCAATAAAAACAATTTGTAGTACACGATCGGAGGAGACGAGTTCTAAAGATAGCTTTACAAGAGCCATTAAAAAAAAAAAAACAGCCCGGAAATCTAGCAGGCTCCCCTATCCGAAATAACGTAAAGGCTGAGCGACGCCGTAGCGTAGATTCGCTAAGTGCCTCGTAACTCACGCGGGTCTAGCCCATCTGCTCTGACAATCCCGATGCATCACGCTCGGTCGGCAGTTTCGGAGCCTCGCTCCGATCCTTTTCGTCGTTGAGCTTAGGAACGAAAAAAAAAAATAACAAAAAATAAAAATAAAAAGGCTCCCTTACTCGAGTTCGTCGGTGCTCGAGAGATTAGCGATTCCGGACTCTTGAAGCCTCGCATCGGTGAGACTCGGAAAAGCGTTAGGCCGCGTTTCCCCTCTATTGGCTTCAGCTGTTGCGGAACTGGCGGTGTTGCAACAGCGACAAGAGCACTCGGACCTACCGCATCCGCTTTCCGACAGGGATCTTCGAATGGCGTGCGGTCGCTGAAAGAAAAAGAATAAAATTAATATAGAACGAACGAAAAAAAAAAAAATTGCGACTCTCGACGCATTTAAAAGGTAGTACTTTTCGGTGACAAATGCATGAAAGCTGCCAGGTTATTCTGCTGGTCAAACGCGGTAATAAAGGAAAAACAGACGGATGTGCGCATGCGCACAGTATTTACAATACAGTTTCGAGTATTTACGATGCGGTTTTGGGTACTTATGCAATGCTTCGAGTATTAATGCAACGTTTTCTCGAAAAGTGCCACTTTATGTCGCGGCGAGACCGTACGTAAACCAGCACCTTTCATGCATTAGTTACAAAATATAAATTGACGATATTGCGTTGAATATTCAATCGTTACGAGGACTGATAACCCATCGAGATAACGCACAGTCGAGTGTTGGAACGCGACGTTCTTAATTGATTGTTGCATCACTACGGAATAAACTCGGTGTGCTCAGGATTCATTTGCAATCGCGTGTACGAATGAATAATTGTTTAAATTATATATTTAATGCGCATTCTCCGAGTGACTCCGAGATCTCGTATCGCGAGTTCCCAGCGATTCATTTATTAGCGGGGTCAAGTGGACAAAACCGTCCGGCACTCGAGCCACGCGTATAAGCGAGCCTCGGCGACAATTGTTTTGTGTTTACGCTCCGAACACGCGGAGTTCTCTAACGAATCAAGCTATTGATTATCCGATCCGTCTGGAGGTCTCCATTTTTCGCTGCGGTGCGGCTGCAGCGATCAATGATCTTCGGGATCTAAAAATAAAATTGAAGATTAAAAATAAAAACCCTCTGCATTATCTACGGGGCAAAAAGAGCCAGAAACGATAAATAGTTGCAAAGCATGTTTGCGAGCCGTGAGCCGATGCCGATTACGTTTTCCAATGTTCCGACAACGACGGAGACGACCTTCGGTCTTCCGATAGTGGAAGCGCGTTACAAACGGTCGTACGCGATTTTAACGCTCATTGCCGAGTCTCGATCACAATTACAGTTTTATCGTAATTCACCGATCGCTCTCACGCTCAAGGATATCTACGCACCGACGACACCTTCGCCTTCGCACTGGCTTTCGGAGAAAATATTATTTCTCATGTATAAAAATACACACACACACACATACGAGGCTAGATCCGCGTTCGATACAGGACGCTTCGAGAATCGGGCGGAAATTTTCCCGTTTGAGCTAGCCGCATTAATCCAATATTTACTCGACGAAAGACCCGCAAGGTCTCCGAGTTTACGTTACACATAGGACGCTTCACCCGTCGGAAGAGTGTTTTGCTTATTCACTGGCTATATACTAATATTCCAGTGAGAGGAAACGATTTTGTTCCGAATATCGGAAATCTTTGGTGCGGCGCTTTCGCACATCCGGGACCCCGGATTTACCTCGACGCAGCGCGAGGCTCCGTTCGGCGAGAGCTCCTATACACACATTCAACAAAATTCGAAGGTCTCTCAAAGAGATCAGAGCTGTATCTAATGCAGTCTCGCGGCTGCGACTGCTCTCCGTAAGGCCACGAGACGGCTATCGCGACCTTGCCCCGGAGCTACACGCTTCAGAGCAATTAGCAGTTTATTAACACACTCACGATACCGGTCGCAAATTATTTTATTCACGAGGGATAATACTCCAGCTCGATGAAATTCTCTCGGCGACGAGATGTCGGGAGTTTAATTTAATCCTCCATTAGGTAAGTTGCCAGCTTTTCGATTACTTTACTTGGAAAATATACGTCGATCGTTTCTCGTAGTTTTCCATAGCTATATTGGTTTGGATTCAACTCCGAATGCATTTAAGATTTATACATTGTTTTCATTTCTTATTTTTTTTTTGTATTTTTTTTTTTTTTTTATTCGCGAGGGATAATTCTCCTGCTCGATGAAATGCTCCCTGCAACGAGACGACGAGGGTTTAATTTAATCGTCTGTTAGGTAAGTTTCCAAGTTCTCGCCGACTGCACTGGAATCATATAAGTTATCGTTTCTCGTAGTTTCCCATAGGGATCTTGTTTTTTTCTCATTCAACTCCAAACGCGTTTAAGATTTATACGCGGTTTTCATTAGTTTTTTTTTTTTTTTTTTTTTTTTTTTACGGATGTTGTGCTTATCGCGAAGGTTCAACGGAATTGTGGTTTTCGTGGCGAGACAATTCCTTTGCTCGCACACTGTTCAACCCTTTCACTCTTACACCGGTGAAACTTTACACACACTCAGCTCGGTCAGCCGCGATAGAACGACGCGAGCGCGTTCGTTTTTCTTAATTTACTCCGAAATACATGTAAGCGTTATCGCTCGCCGTTCGAGACTGCCTCAAAGCTTGCGAAGTCAGTTATTAATCTGCGGGCCGTTGGATTCGCGCGCAATATAACTCGTATATTCTTGACCGTGGCGATATCTACTTCTCCTAAAAAAATGGCCTCTGCATAGTTGACAACAAATTTTTTAAATACTTTAGTGAAAAACAGCGGCACGATTGGATTGATAACGCCGAACCAATTTGACAACATTTTCAGCAATAGGTCTAACAGCTTGAATTTCCGAAACCGCCCTTTTGTATCGAATGTGTTTTTTTTTTCTAATTAAAAAAATAATCTATGTTTTCAGTTGGATACTAAAAAACCGATAATAAACCGTCTCCCAGAAAAATGTACTGTGCAAACGAGGATATTGTATGTATATATCTTTTTCTCGGCATCCTGATTTTCAACTCGAGAGGTGACCGAAACTGGAAGTTTCGTGAGTCTTGCGGCATCGAAATGTGGGGAGGGTGGCTCTATATGGACCGAAATTCCGACCTCACCTCGGGGCTCCTTTAAGAGTCGATCGGCTCTGCGGGTTTCGAAGTCAAAGGAGTTCCGATCGTTGTAGCGATTTTTTTCTCCGACCAACGGCAGCTAATAACCGATAACTGCGGCAAAACTCGACCGAGAATCCGTGATAAGGGGCCCCTTGGCTGCCCCGGCGATCTTGCTCTTAATAACGAACGAAGGACGGAAGTCGAACAGCTGCGAGGCATTCTTCCCGTTCTTCGTGCCCTCCGTCTATTTATTTCCCGCTCCATCCCCGCATTCCTTGATTCTTCGTCTCGCAAGCGCCTCCGCTCGGCGCTTTCTCGCGAAGAATCCTGAGCAATCGCGAAGCCGTCCTGTTTTGTCATAGAAACGGGTCGCGAAGAACCCGATCTACCAGGCAATTCGTCGGCGTTCCCGCACTTCAAAACCCGACGAGCAGCTTCCATCGGTGCGATTATTTTACAACGATAATAGCTCAATCCACGCCACGCTTCAATCTCAACCATCCAATTAATTGGCACCCTTCTCGAAATAAAAAAAAAAAAAAAATCATTTCTTTATCGCCAATTGTCGACAGAGACGATACATTGTAACGAAAACATTTTTGTAAAATTGTCTCTCGCCTATCACCTTTCGCGCTGAGGGGCATTGATAATGAACCTTATCCGGAGTACACTCGATCGTGTTCGGACGAGAGTTCGAGGCCTCGGAGGTCAAGGTGAGACGCCAACGACGACCCTAGAGCACTTTTTTTCAACGCGTTTGAAAGATTAGTTCGAATTAAATGGAGCGTCGCGCATGTGCGTTGAAATTCTTAAGGGGACAATATGAGGGACACACGTTGCCGAGTGCAAAGGCTTACCTCTCTCTTGTCCCGTTTCTGGGCCATCGTGTTCCTCGGGCCGAAATCGCCTCTAGGGTTGGCGAATTCGCTCTTCGCCGTCGGCATCGCAGCCGGTGTCGAGGAACCGAGCACAGCGCCGTCCGCGAACGGCAGAACTGTCGGCGACACCGAGCGCGTCTCGTCTGCGACGTTTCGATGTTCCTGGTCGGCGCGTATCCCCATCGGACCGCACTCACTGTCCGAGGTGTCCTCGCCGCTAGACATCGCGAGCGCTACTGCCGGCACAACGCTCGCTTTTTCCACTGACGAGCGAACGCCGCCACTAACGCCTCCGCTGTCGTAACTTCCAACGCCGCTCGTGACGATGCTGTCGTTTCTCGTCTGGTAGCCGACCGCCTCGAGCATGTCGACGCCCCACGGACCTCGGGACCTCGAAGGATCTGCAGTGGAAACAAGTCAGTCGATTATCGGTGATTCGACTTCCGTGTTCGAGATCGACTGGGATAAAAAGAATTTTAAATTGGGGGAGAAAGGTAGATCGGAAGTTCGATCGGCGGTGGTCCTTCGAGAAATCCCGATCGTTTTTCAGACGATCGACGAATCAAGTATCAAGGATGACCGAAAATACTGCTCAGCAGCATTTGCAAAACTAGCAGGAGCTATTGGAGCGTCGAATGATTTTGCTGTTTCTGGTAAAGGGAGGAAATTTGTCATTTCTGGTAAAGGGAGTCGACAAATTCCTCCAACGGTCAAAAAGTATATAATATCTCTATAGACGAACGAAGGAGATATTTTATTTACCTAATTCTCTTCAACAGCGGAAACGTGAGTACTCTTTTTTCAGCTGTTGAAGAGAATGAGGTAAATAAAATGTTCCCTTCGTTCGTCGATAGAGATATTATATGATTTTTGACCATTGGAGGAATTTGTCGACCTTTACCAGAAATGACAAATTTTCGTTTTTTAATGTAACTTTTGTTACAACAAACATACATTTTGAAATGAAATATTGGGTTATTTTTCAGCAGTGGATTTTCACCATCTACAACATTTTCTAACTATTTGCTATATTTGTCGAAAACTTAATTTTTTTAACCCTCGGTAGCGACCTCTAAAAGTGCTTCGATTCTATAAGGATTTTGCAGTTTTTTTTTCTTATTCGCCATACTTTGTAAGTACGGGATGACACCAAGGAAATCTCGAGTTTTTCATTTTGACTTTAAATTTAGATGCTCCGAAATTGCAATCAATTTCGGCGACCCTTCGCACATCGCATTTTTACTTTATCTCTTACGATAGTACGAGCTGGCTCCCAGAAAATTAAAAAAATGTTCACTTTAAGGACCACCCTACGCGTTACGTCGACACTCACCATGCCGCGCGTAGGCCCGATCCGCAGGCTTCTCGTAAGTCGAAACGAGGGGAAGTTTCGCCGTGGATTGAACGACCGGGGCTTCCCGCCTCGGCGAGGAGTCGCAAGACGTCGATTCTCCGTCGGACACGACGACCGTCGAGGCACTCTCGACCTTCGACTCGTCCCTCTTTCCGTGCGCGCCGCTTTCCTCCGCGGGCGACAGAAGCGAGTACGCCGAGAAGTCCGACTCCCTTGAGAAAGACGTTCTGCGGTACGTGATTCCTCGCTCGATCTCGTCGCCCGGACGAATCAGCTCGCCCGTCGAGCAGGTTTCCCGCGACTGCGAATCCCTCTCCGACTCTTCGGCGTTCGATGAATCGTACGTTCTTTGAGTATCATCAACGGTCACGTCCGTATCGAATTTAACGTCCTCCGTCGCATCGACATTTTTGATTATTTCCTCGTTTCCATAAACTTTGCTATTTTTATCGGTGACTCGATCGGCGTCCGCGTAAGCGGGTATTTCCTTGAGTAAGGGGAGCTTGAGCTTCGTAGGAGCGAGGATTATCGGCTTCGCGCGCGATCCACCGGGAACTTCGCCCTGGGACGTATTGTTCGCCGTGGGGCTGTCCTCGTAAATCCCCAGAGACTTCATCGGCGACAAACTCGACGAGGAATCGCTGTCACCGTCGTTCGTGCGATAAGTGTCGAGCATTAAATTTCTCGTGTCCGGCCTCTTCATCATACATTCCAGATCCAATTCCATACTCTCGTCGACGCGTTTTTCCCGCACGGAGTTAGTCGGCGTGCTCATCGAGCGTTCCGTCAGTCTGTACGTGTCCGGACCTCCGCCGGCGTCGCCGCAGTGCAGAGTGTCGACGTCGAACGAACGGTGAAAAACCGATATCTTGCGTTTCGATAAATTGCGAAAACTTTTGTTGGGCGTCGAGCGATGCGGGGCGCTGCCTCGCGGCTCGTCTCTGCCGATTACGAAGAGACTCTCGACCGGCGTCGGGGGCTCCGCGAGGGTCGACGAGTCCGACAACTGGCTCGGATTCGAACAACCAAAATTCGTATCTTCGAGCTTAGAGTCGATCAGTTCTTCGGCCTGTGTCCCGTTCTCCGAGGCCTTGGTGCACTCCGGATTGTCGGAGTCGAGCGTCGACTCCGAAACGGAATTTCCGTCGAAGGTACTCGTCTCGTCGTAGGAAATAATCTTTTCCATCAAATCGCTCCGATCTCGCGTATCGTCTCCGCTCACGCTCGAGTGATCGATCATTCCCGGGGGCGGCGCGTCTCCTCCCGACGAAATTACGAACGTAGCGGCCAATTCCCGCTCCACTCGCTCGGGCAAGTTCGGTGCTGAGGCCGGCGACGATTTGTCAAGCGAGTGCAGATCCGTGGACGGTTTCGCGCAAGTGTAAATGCACTTGTATCTGGAATAAATTTTTTTTAAGTATACTTATAGTGAACTTTTTTTATAATATATATGTTTTGCTTCCTCGTAGAAGCTTCGTCGCGTGAAAAAGAATTCGAGATTTGAATGAAAACGTGCTCAGAATGTTCTAAAACTTCGAAAATTATATTTAGAAAAAATGCTCGGATATGTGTGGGTGTGTGCGTGTGAATCAGTAGCGAAAAATTCAATCTTCTATAACTCGAGAATGCCTCGACCGATCAACCTGAAATTTCACGCAGAGCATAGGTGAAAAACAAAAAAAATGTTCACTTTTTTTCTGTACGCGATTATTAATTTAATTAAAAATGTCTGTGCGCACTGTGGGTCTTACAATTCATTAGCTATCGTGGAAAGAAGTTGCACAGAGATGAAGTATGATCGCCCGATGATTCATCGTCAATTTGGGAAGAATCGATAGAACCGTTTATATTTTATGTAATTTTGAATTTTTAGAATTTTATGAAGCATCAGCCCGTAAATATAGACGCAATGCCGCGTATTAAACATTCATCTATGAATAAAACGAGTGGTAGATTTGTGATCAGCGTGAAAAAATACATTAAATATAGTCCCCGACCGACGACAAACGAAAAACCTTCATCGGGAATTTTTATAGCCAATGTTTTTTTTTTATAAATTAATTAATATTTAAAAATGTAGACAATCGCATCCGACTCACCTGGGATTCTTCGACGGGGATTCCTCGTAGATATTGGCGCACTGAAGTATTCTGTCAAGTTCCTCGACAATTGGATCAATGATCGTGCGCTCTTGAACTCCGAACGGTGCCGACATCGATCCCTTGCCGGTAGGTGAGAAAACCTCGGTCTCCCGATAATTATCGGTCTCCGCCGCCACTTCCGCCTCTTCAACGTACTCGCCGAGCAAGCGTGAATTCGTCGCAAACGCCTCCACGAAAACGTCGCTCTTCTTTCCCACCTCGTTGGCGGACGCGCTTCCTTCCGCCGTTTCACTCACGGGATTTTCCGTTCTGCGAAAAAAAAAGAATTAAATAAAGCAATGTTGAGAATTCTCGGCGTAGGAATTAACGAGATTTCCGCCGGAATGATATAAATACACCAGGGTACACCGCAGAGGCTCCGGATCCGCGAATTCGCGGTGCACTCGGACAGAGCCGCGGTTTGTTTTAATTCGCAGAATTTTTTTCACATATGTACAACCAATAAAAAAAAATGTAACAAATTTGGTTAGTGAAGAGGTACATTACTTAAAAATTCTAAATTTAATGCAACGGAATGACAATTTTTATGTAAAAACTGATACGTCAAATTTAGTGTACAATTGTGATGAAAAATTAATGGACTTTTGCAGAAAAATTAAAGTATATTGTTGAATTTAAAGTACTTTTATGGTAAAATTAAAGTAAACAATTAAAAGTAAAGTAGTTCTAATGTTTGTAATATACTGTACGTTATTTTTTTATCACAATTGTACATCGAATTTAATATACCAGCTTATGCATAAAAACTTCCAGTACCAGTACATTAAATTTTGTACGAATTTTTTTTTACAGTGTATTTACGTTTCTCGTTGCGAAATCATAACGGTGTCCGGTGGAGCTCGAGGGTGAAAAGCGAGAAACTTCCACTGGGTAGGTGGAACTCTTACAACAACGCGCTCAACTGCACTAATCAGATTGTTGCGCAACGAGACACGGAGATACAGAGAGCCTGTTAACATTTAATAACCCTGGATTCGTGTCCGTCGACGAAGCGAGGGGAGGGGCCAAGAAAATTAACGGTGCGCGTCCTATACAAGCGGTAGGGGACGAGCGGGGCAAAACGGACCACCCAGGCGATTGAGGGATTGTCATCGATTCACACAACCCATTTAAACTTCTTTTTGAAACACGAATTCTTCCACGGATTTGGGGCCATTGGACAAAGTAAAAATAAAAATAAATGGAGCAAGATGAACTTTCCTCTAAATTTTAGAAAAAAAAAAGAATAAACTTGTATTCGGAAAAATTAGCGAGTTATAGGCAGTATTTTAATTAATTATACGATATAGTATGAAAATGTCCTGCAATTATGGGGAAAATGTATAAATCTCTATTGCGAAAATTTCACGCCTTGCGGACTGAATCTTAATGGTCTTTTTCTCGATAAAATATGAAAGATGACATGGGGCAAAGTGGATCGTTTTAGCCAAGCAGTATTCAAAGAGTAGAGCGTCACACTGGAGGCTCAAAATATACGTTTTCGTTTTCACTTTGCTCCGCTCTCCCCTATATTATTAATCTAATAATAATTAATGTCATATAAATAAAAATCAGTATTCATTAAATAAATAACAGAATAAGCGATACGATGACGAATTGAAAATTGCAGCTAAACTCCGATAGATAAACTCTCAGATATTCCACGCTACATACGTCTGAGACCTTCGCAATTTAATTGCGTAAACAATCGAATCGGTGCAGATGCATACGCGCCTCGACTAATTAGAATAACTGAACCGTCGACGCTCCCGGCCGGCTATGTTTATGCGGCGATGAACGATTTTCAACGGGGCTATCAAGCTATCAAGAGGAGCAATGAAACCGGCCTTGTCGCGCGAATCAAAGCGTCACCGCGTAAGTCCATTACATCCCACCTGATGCACGCTCCGCTCAGTGAAATCCACCGTGTTTAATTCTAAATCTAAACTAAAATCCTGCGAAAAATTATTCGTGTTAAAATTAATGGATCAAGAAAAAAAAAAAAAAATGGGAAAATATCTTTGAGAAACTTCTTTTTGAGAAAAGAAACAGGGGTACAATTTTCGAAGCGACGGAAGAGAGTCACGTTCGATTTCACAAACGGGTCGGGTTGGTTGTCCGCGAAAACTTTTGCTCGCACAAGTCAACACAGTTACAATGTTTCCCGAGCAAAATTCTGCGACAAATTATTGGAAGAGATTTTTAGAGAATTTTCTTTTCAGAAAAATAAAAATAGGCGCATAATTTTCAAAGCGATCGAGGAGAGTCGCAGCCGATTCCACAAACAGTCGGGTTTGTTGACTGCGAAAAGGTTTGTTGACTCAGGCGAGCACCGAGACAGAGGAAGAGTGCGATATCTCGCACGTTGCATGTCGCTCGGCGTTTCTGGTTTTTCGCAGAGTTCACACGTCGAGGAAAAGTGCTCTCTGGAATGCATTCGTTTGAGTACTGCAACAAACTCGGAACGAGTGGTCGAAGGACACATCGCAGCTGCGTATTGTATTATTCGTTGGAACAGTAATAACTCATTCACTGAAAAAAAAAAAACGAAAAAAAATTATAAAACGTGTGAATTAATAATTTGATGGGTAAAGAATTTTCTGAAAAAAAAAGAAAATAAATTAAATGCTACTTCGAACAAGTCATAATGTTTCGCGCGAGTGGGCATTTGCCGTGCGATAAGTGGAAACCGATCTTCGTGGCAAAGCCGAAACTTTTGCTTGTACACGATCTAAAGCGAATATCGCTGCCCGACGTCTATACGGAAAATATTATATATGCGTTGAAGTTGGCTTCGCGGAGATACGCGCGGAAATAGTGTAAACGATTTCTTCCTGTGATAAGGAGAGTTGGGCCTCATGAACGTGGTATCGGAGACACGGCGCCGATTGCCATGCATTCGAGCTGTGAATTGAAGACACATGACTCGCAGAACTGAGAGGCAACAGAGAAGGTATTGTATTCGAACAGCGCACTACAATAATGTTTTTAACCGGACAGGAATAAGCTTGAAATGTATTTCGAACCCATAAAAATTGAAAAATTGAATGGTTCGAAGTAGATTTTAAACGGGTGAAAATTGAAAAAGTGAATGATTTAAATCGTACTTCAAACTGGTGAAAATTTAAAAATTGCATGGTTTGAATTGTACCTATTTCAATCCGGTGATATTGAAAAATTGAATGGTTTGAAATATATTTCAAACTAGTGAACATTGAAAATATGAACGGTTTGAAACGTATTTCACGCTGCTAAAAATGTCTGAAACCTTGTACGGTTACACAAATTTGTACCATTTTTTCGGGCATTTTTGGCATAGTTGCGTTACATATTCGCGGTAAAAAAAAAACATTGACGAAGTTAAACATATTTTTTCGTCTATGTTAAGGCCGCACCGAAGAGCGGCAAAAAAATCCTTAGCTTTGCTCGGAGTCAGCTCAAAATATACCGCAAAAATTACTTATATCAACGAATTAATTTTTCCGATAATCGTCCTAACGTATTTCTTCGGTGTCGAGATACTATTCAGCGAAATCGAAATAAACTTATAGTCTAGAGCAAATTGTCCTTGATACAAAAACATCAAATTTGTTTCACTATACGTATATTATATATCCTCGTGCCAAAGAAATATTTTATGGCGATTATTTTTTTATTTTATTTTTTTTTTTGTGCAGAGTTTCACGAGTTCGTACCAATTCAGTCAGTTCCACGATCTCGCGAGTTTTGCAGCATTTTGGGGGCCTCGTATCCACAAGGTGAAAGATTACTTTCCCACTAATTAAGATATTCGAGTCTATACGAGCAAAATTATATATTTTTTCTTAAATAATCCCCCAGATTTATTCGTCACATATATATCTCGAAGTGTATGAATTATATACTCTTTTTCGTGAAACTTATATTTGGTCTATCAAAAAATATATTTCCGCATATATATTTTTCCGTGGGAATATTTACTTCGCACAATGAAAAAAAAAAAAAAAAAAAAAGTTACGCGTAACGTTCGAGATCCGCGAGCGTACTGAACTGTCCGGGAACTGTCGCAGTCGAGCGAGAAACCGCGCGCGCGTTGGTCCAGCGGTGCGCGCGTTCGTACGACAATCGAGTGTTTCCACCGATATGAAGAGAGCAAAACGGGTGCGACTGTGGTGGGCGGTGGTGAGTGTTCGGAGCAGAGAACGAGGGGAATTATTCTGGGGGCGTTTGTGTACGTTCTTATAACGGGGTTGCTCCAAATACAGAAATGACCGAGTGAAGTTAAGTAGAATTTCTCATCACTTCCGGCTCGAAGACGTAATCGGAAATCACGCACAGGAATTCTTCGAACAACCGATCACTCCCCAAACTTACTTTACACCATACATTTTTTCGCAACGAAAAGTTAGCGCCATCTGCTTCGTTTTTCGTTTTTTTTTTTACTTTTTGATTTTTACTATATAATCGTATTGTATAATTTACTATATAATTATGTAATAAAAAATTATTATTTACTATTTACTGTAAAAAAAAAAAAAAAAAAAAAAAAATGAAACCCGTTCTTTCAGGACAAGTATGCGATTCGGGCGAGAAGATCGCGTCCGAGGGACTTTGAGCTGCGATGTTCGGACTTTCCACTGTGGACTAACCGACCGCGTCGCATCGAGACGATTCCGATTGAAAAATCACACACAGGAATTCTTCGAACAACGAATCACCCTCCGAACGAAAAGCAGCCGCTGTTTCGTTTTTCGTTTTGTTTAAATTTACTGTAAAAAAACAAAACTCTCTCTTGGAGGAAGAATACGCGATTCCGGCCAGAACATCGCGTCCGAAGGACTTTCGGCCGCAACTTTCGGACTTTCCGCGCCGGCCTGTGGAGTGACCGGTCGTGTCTCGTCGAGACGCTTCCGAGACTCGGTGAGAATCGAAACGCCGGCGGCGAAGTAGGAAAAGGGACCGCCGAAGTGGGAGTATCCGGCGAGGACGAATCGAGTCTGCAAAAGAAGAAAAAAAAATAAAAATAAATTTATCGATAGTCGGATGCGAGAGATAAACGGCAACGAAATGCAAGCTACGGCGACGTATAAATGGAGCAAGGTCTCCGAAGCCAGTGGCGCGAGTGATATACGGAGACCGGGTGCGAAACAACGGGTGTGTGACTAACGGTGCAACCTCGACTTGGACTGCACGCGGAAAAAATAAATAATAGTAAAAAAAAAAAATGTGGATTTTCCGATGGAAATACTCGGAGTGCCAAGAAGAGTTCGACGACCATTCGAGGGAGTTCTCGAAATATAAAGGATAAGATAAAAATAGTGGAGATAGAAAAGAGAAAAAAAAACAACGGCAATGAAGGGTTCGAGTGGGGAAACTCCGTCTTTGAATGTGGTTTGCATTGAGCTCGAATTAACCCGCCTGTGAGGCACGACGGCAATTTCGATCGAGATCACACGCGGGTCGCGCAGCCTCCGGCAAGGTTGCCACGAGATCTTTGGTGGAGCTCGGTAAGAAAAAAAAGACCGATCGATCAAAGCCCTCTGTTATTATTTCAACCGGTGGAGCAAACTTTTCTTCCCGGTAACGAAGCGCACCGCGGTAATTCGAATTATTATTGTTGTTCTTTTTTTTCACACGAAGGCCATCCACGAAATATAATATGCGCTCTATCGAACGCGTTCCACCGTTCTCTTCCAGTATACGCATTGGCGAGTATGGTAATGAAGACTCGCATCTTCGAGCGCGAGTTGAATACGAAATTATGATTCATCGTTGCTGATTTACCGGAGATGAGAAAAAAATACACACGGAAGACAAGTGTGTGGTAACTGGAATGTTAAAAATTGTCACGTAATCTCGTTCCGACGACGCGATTGTCGGGAGACCGAAGTTTCGCAGCTGTCCTAAGGATCAAAACACTCGTCGGTAGTGCGTAGCGATGTTTCACTGGGCGTGCACACAATGCAGCCCAGGAGGACGAACCGAAAAAAAAGTCAAAGAAATTGGAATTAATGTCAGGTTTCTTCATCAAATTTTCGACAGAATCGCCGGGGCACAAAATCGCATGAAAAGTTTTGAAAACAACGATTAGTCGGACGTTAGGCAACTATTCAAGGTTTCTTAAAAATTGATCCTGAAGTTTAAGGACGATTGTCGCACGGTCTCGAGATTTTCGAAAATACATTGCAATACATTTCTGTCGAAACTGCTCGGAGGCAGAAAGACCCCGGTTATTGTAACTGAGTCGGCGTGAGTTTGACGCGTATCGAACAGTGTTATTGTGTTCGGAAACCTTTCGTCAAATTCGTACAACCTGGCCCGAAGCCGCGGTTGACGTCTCACCGTCGCGAGATTGACCTGTACAACGTCCCGAGATTCGTGAGGTCGACGGTTATTTCGGCGTTTCGGGCTCGCGAAGGCTGCGAGGTTAAACGCGAGCGCAACGACTAAACTTCTATTTTTACAACGAGTCCCTGAAAAACCGTGAAAGATACATCCCTTGACTGGCTATTAACACCGATTCGAAATAATCCGGTATTATATAGCGTGCAGCGCGCGATCGTGGCGGTTCACGAACGCGAGACGACACCCACGTTGCGCCCTGGCGGGTTTCACAATTTTACGAATCACTCACACAAAACGTAGACCATCCTCGAAGCTCGGAATTCCATACCGACTGTAAATACGTTTATCGGTCTGCGCTGAGAACGCGCATACCTGGAAACTCGCGTCCTTCACCTTGGGCTTCCAGATGATCTCGTTCACCTGAAATAAGTCGGGTATCATTGGTCGACGGCGACGATGCGTAGTGACGATAAAAATCAGCGGAGGAAGGCCAAACGACTCAAAAGAATAAGCTGCGCGAAGAGCCAGATGTAGCTTTTGTTGTGAGAATTGGAGAAACGCGTATCACCAACGGGGATCTTGGGTTTAGAACGTCTTTTTTTCTGCTTTTTTTTTTTTTTCTTTCTTTCGTTCGTTTACAACTCACCGTATTCGAGAGCTGAGACAGCTTCTGCAAGAGCGAGTAGATGTCGGCGGTCTTTACGTCGGTGGATTCGTCCAGGCTCAAATCCGGCACATGAGGGGTTCGTCGCTGCCGATCGACCCGGTCGAGGATACTTGAAAAATAAAAGAAAGACTTGAAAATAAAAATTTTCATAACGCTCCCTCATAGAAGTTGAAAATTGGAATTTTCATATCGCTTACTCGTAAAAGTTGAAAGTTGCATTTTTTATAACACTTTCTCATAATGTCACTATTTATTCGCAAAACTTCTTCTATGAGAAGGCATTCACTATATTATTAGCTTCCTCGTAGAGGAAGCTTTGTGGATAAAGGGACATTATGAGAAAATGTTATCAAAATTTCAATTTTACACTTTCAACTATCAACTTTCAACTTTTTTGCGGAAGAGTTATGAAAATGTCAATTTTCAACATCAACGTCGTATTTAACCTGTAGGCAAAACTGCTGGCCTACTCAGGTTTAGCGCAAAAAAATACACCAACCTTGCACTTTGGGTCAAAACGGATGTCGAATCTGTGCTCGGCGCGAAAAAATACACAGAGCTCCAAATTTTCTTTTTTTAATCTTTCACTTTTTACTTGAAAAGTCCAAATGACACCGCTTTATCTAATTATTTTAACTCCGTCATATTCATCATCTTGTGTATTTCTTGCTGTAAACAATGACAGTCACCTAGGTTTTTTGGCGATGTCATTAGGAAGCAAAGAAATGGCTGTTTGAAAATACGCAAAATCACCCACTTTTTCAATTTTGGCTATATAAATACCCGATAATCTTTTTCATTAGCCGTCACTCCGGGATTGTCCATGTATTTTTTCACGTTGATCACGAATATGACACTTATTTTATTCAAAAATAAATATTTAATGAGGAAAATTGACTCTAAAGTAACGTTCTAATTTTTCCTAAAATTCAAAAAATTCACAATGATATAAAATTTAAACAGTTGATCGGTTCTCTTGGAATTTTAAGGGGATCATCGGCTGATCATATTCCGTCCGTACGCGTTTTTACATTACATTATTTCTAAATGTGATTTTTCAACGCTTTGGAACATTCTGAACATGTTTTCATTCAAAACTCGGATTTTTTTTTGTTCTAGCAAAACGAAGCTTCCTCTGTGAGGTAGGAAAATAAGGAAAATAAAGGAAAATTTGTTCGATTTGATGGAAAGAAAATATTCTGTGCGGATACTCACTTGTCAATCTGTTTTACCGCGTCGTGTATCTCCTCGTTGTACCAAGTCAATTCGTCCTCGAGATCGCGAAGCCTTGTCTCGTTCGCCGCATCCTGGACCGAAAATCCCTGCAGCACGATCGATCCAACCAGGTGATATTGTTATGCTACTCGTTAGTGGTAATTTTATGTTACTAATAAACTACTCACGGAAGCTTTCAATTCCGTGTACAGAGAATCTTGCAATTTAAGGTCTTTGCGATTGCTAAAGGGTGTACTCTGCATGTACGAGTGCAAATAGCTCGTCGGTGGTGTCGAGCAAACCTGCCAATGAATTTTTCAAGCTGATGAGCAATTTATCGAACTATCGAAGAAGGATCGAAAGATAATAATTAATAATAATAATAATAAACGAATGGAAAATTGTGCAAAAGTTAATAATGAAAAAAAAAAAAAAAATGATGAATGAGTAAAATTGTAAATGAAAAATAAAAGACCAATAAAAGACTCACTACATCGGACGGACTTTCGACGCCGTGTTGTATTTGAAGATCGAAGATTTGACTTTTCAGTTCGTCATTTTTTTCACGGAGATGCTGCAACAAAAAAATGTTTCTTTTTTTTTAGAAATTCTAGTAAAAAATACATGTATCTTGCTATATGAATTTGACAAGTTATCAGCGCCGTTACACGAATAGTCTTTTCGTAAGATTTGCTCAGAGTATCGTTGGCTTCCTCTATCTGTGCGAGCTTCTCTCTAAGCATCTCACACTCTGTCTGCTTCGATTCCAAGGCTTGATGGCACGCTGTTGCATCCCTTATGTGCTCGAGCTTCTCCTTTTTTAATTTTTCCAACTTTGAAGTCAAGCCGATTATCTGATGTGTCTGAATAAAAACCTCCTATTGTTAAACTCACTCGTAGCACAGATCGAATCATGGAGCGAGACAATTATTTTGTGTTTTTACCTCGGCATCGGCACCCTCGAGTTTCCTCGCGAGTAAGCCTCGTTCTTTCTCGACTTTCTGCAACGCCCATCGGCATTCCCTTTCCCTCTCCTCGGCGTCGGCCAGAATTTCTTTGAGCTCGTCATTCTCTCGTTCCAATTGTCGACATTTTTCGTTCGTCTGGTCACTGCCCGAACAAATATTCGCTATTGAAGTTACCCCTAAATTTCGCAAATAAGAACCGACAGCATCGACATGCCTCACAGGCTCGGCAATTATCATAATCCGAAGTAGTTGGTATTATTATTGGTCGGTGAAAGTGAAACAACAAATGCGAAAAACTCTCGTATTATTATTTGTATTATTATTTTTAAACAACGATATTTCCGGTTCTCGATAGAATTACGGAAAAGTGTTTGTGTTCAACGGGAAAACAAATACGCAAATTAGAGTACTGAGTTGGATGACAAAATAATTTTCGTGCCGTTACGGGGCGACGAAAAACAGAAAGAAGCACGACAAAGGGGTTTGCAATTTTGCAATTTTTTTTTTTGTTTGCGTCAAATCTAAACATCCCGAAAAATATTTCGTGCCGCATCGGTCGATATATTTTTGTTTGTGCTGAGCACGAAACCGATATCACTTCGGGCCTTGAAAGTGGAGCCCGGAATTATCCGCAATTGCCCGCAATTACATTGGCAATTGGGGACATTTATTTTTCTCATTTACACCGGCGTCTAAAGTTCGCGATGAATAACGTGCACCTTCAGTCACGTACTAGCCAATCAAGGGACGAATTAACTGACGACAAAATACCCTTCGGTACGTTCATTATTTTTTTTTTTGTTTCTTTTTTCTATTATTCCTATTATTTTATTTTATTTTCCCATTATTATTCCTATTATTTTTGATTTCCTAAGGCCATAAGGTTCGCAAGAAATCGTACTCACAACTTGCGCCGAAGATTTTCGCACTGCCGCTGCAATGCGGTCGCGAACTCTTCAGCCCTCACGAGCTCCTCGCGAAGCGACGCGTTCTCCTCGTCGAATCGGCGGACCCGCAGCCGTAGATCGACTTTCGCCACGTCGCCGCATCCAGCGCCGAGATCCATCTCGTCGGCGGACTCGGGTGTAGTGTCGGACATGGGGCATCTACCGATTAGAGAACTGATCAACAATTACATCTCAGGTGACTCACGGAAATGGAAAAAAAACATTGTCTGTTCTTACGTTTGCGTCGTATCGCTGCTCGGACTGTAACTCGATACGTTTGAGAGATTGACGAAATCTGCAACAGGTTTTACATTCATCAGGGTCGATCTCGCGAGCTACAAAAAATGAATCGGTCTTCTACAACTGAAAAAAAAAAAAAAAAATTCTTTCCATTTGGCGGATAAAATTTTTATTATTATTACGACTTAATACACAACCAGGCCGTTTGTTTTCGGAATTGTGGTAAAAATTTGCGAAATTATATATCTTTAAAGAAATTTATTATCAATATTTTTTCAAAAACAAAAAAAAATATATCAAATTAGCGAATTTTACAAAATTTTCAAATTTGCAAATTTACAAATTTACAAATTTACAAATTTACAAATTTACAAATTTACAAATTTACAAATTTACAAATTTACAAATTTACAAATTTACAAATTTACAAATTTACAAATTTACAAATTTACAAATTTACAAATTTACAAATTTACAAATTTACAAATTTACAAATTTACAAATTTACAAATTTACAAATTTACAAATTTACAAATTTACAAATTTACAAATTTACAAATTTACAAATTTACAAATTTACAAATTTACAAATTTACAAATTTACAAATTTACAAATTTACAAATTTACAAATTTACAAATTTACAAATTTACAAATTTACAAATTTACAAATTTACAAATTTACAAATTTACAAATTTACAAATTTACAAATTTACAAATTTACAAATTTACAAATTTACAAATTTACAAATTTACAAATTTACAAATTTACAAATTTACAAATTTACAAATTTACAAATTTACAAATTTACAAATTTACAAATTTGCAAATTGGCAAATTTTTAAATATCAAATTAAAAAAACAAACATAAAGATCGTCCGCTCTTTCGCTTATTATCGAGTAGACAAAAGAAAAAGGACATTCTGCTACTATAAATTCAACCTTGATTAACAGTGTCTCTCGAATAGACAGCAAACATCTTTTCACATCTTTGTTCATGAAAATACTTTCATGAAAAAGGAAGAGAATAAAAATCCGTAGGACTGAGACGAATCTGCCTTGCCTTCCGATTGCACAGTTAAAAAAAAAAAAAAAAAAAAAAAGAAAAAAAAGTTGATACGCGTTATAATACTGACCGGCCGTGAGGAATCGACGAGGGGTCTTGGGTTTCTTCCGGCATCGATTTCCAAGGTCACCGGTACCCCGAACGTTGTCGCCGTCGTCGCCTGAGACGGGCTTCTCGTCGTCGGACCTTCCGACCGAACCGTCGCTGCACCAAACGGACGTGTAACGATACATAACAACGCTGCCGACAACTGTGCAATCCTCAAATCGCAATGTACACTTGTCAATCGGGCACGCCCAATCGGACGTGAAGAAATAGTGACACGCGGTATCCCGATAGCTCACCCCGGCGAAATAATGTAATGCCGTGCGCCGAACAACAACATAACGCGGCACGGAGAGACGCGCCTGCCGATGCAGGTGGATGGTGATATAGCCGGGTCTCGTAATATCGGGCGCTCGCCTCGCACGGAATAATTAGTTCGCGATAACAAGGCGGTGCCGTTAGTACGCCGATAGGGAATACATAACTTTTATGTAATAAACATTCACTTCGCTATGTGTTGTTGTTGTATTTTTTTTTTAATATATATATATATATATATATATATATAGTAATATTATCGAAATAATGATAATAACAAGAAAATCGTAAGTCCGTCTTGCGGCGTACGCGAGCCGCGTCTCTCGGCTTCGGCACGGACTTATCGTTCGGCACAAGCGCGACAGGACAATAACACCGGCAACAATATTGTACATGGACACAAGCGACTGGCGACGATACACTCTCGCCTTTGTGCGCGCGCGTGTCACAATTTGCCGAGACGGATGTAGCGTGCATGTGCACGATGGGATAAGCAGAGGTGGACATAAAAAAACGCGGTGGATAAGTAACACAACAGGCAGCAAGCGCCGCAGAGCCGCGACACGATTATTTCAATTGTAACTGCCGGCTGCGCAACACTAACGAGACACGGGCTTCCCGAATTTCATCGGACCTTTACGACGCTACGGTTCGAGAATAAAACATGGATCGCGAAAACAGCTTCACAAATATATATATATATATATATATATATATATATATATATATATATAGCGATTATGTTGGCTCGCATGGATTTCGTAATAGTACATTTCGATACGAGTGTTGCAATCACACGAGTTCAGAAGACGTTTTTCGCACGAGTATCGAACAAAATTTTATGTCACGGGGTGTGAAAATTGCGGTTTTCGCACGCTAAGCGTGCGCAAAAGCCGCCATTTTCCCCACCCAGTGACGTAAATTAACTTTGCTTTTATCTCCGCTACAATAAGAACTCAGCGGTCGGCTGAACGTCGACTGCGAAACAAACATCCAAATCACCAAAACGTTTCCGAAATCCATATAAAATATATACGCATCGACATAGATGTACTATATATACATGTGCATATATATTGACATGGATGTTGTGTCGTTAGATTAATTGTCATTTCGACTTACTGCGAGTCCTCTTTGGGTACGTTGTTGTTGCTGTCCTCCTGTCGATGGCGTAGAACTTTGGCGATCCACTGACGCGACGCTTTTTTGAACAGCGTCCAGTTAACCTGCCCGTTCGACGAAACTTCCTCGATCGATTTTTGCAACTCGTCGAGGAGAGCCTTATTTCTGTGGGACAATCGGCCCACGTATGTTTCATTCCTTTCGGATAATTACTCTCGGACGCGCGACGAAGTTGCGGGAAAACATCGACGACACCGGAGATTCGATGAATTTCATTAGATCGTGGAGACAATCAACGAAAGATTATTTATTTATTTTTTTTACCTGTAATTGCCCGACGCATTGTCGCGGATGTAATTGATGAGTGTGTCGACGGATACAGCGCTTGAGGTCGACGGGAGCGACGAGAAAGACGAGAAAGACGAGATCGACGCCGAAGTCGTTGACGACTCGAGGCACTCGAGAAATATTCTACGTAACGCAACTGCGAGAAATCTTTCGTCAATCGTCGAAGCCCGGATGGTCGTGCTTTTAATGGAGGGGGGGGATAAAGAAAAAAAATCTACCGACGGGAACTCGATCGCTTACCGTCTTCCCAAGCGACGTCTTCGAACTCCGTGGAAACTTCGCTCATTGTGTTTTCTTCATTAGCACGTGTCGCGAAGAATCTCAAAACACCGACCGGCACTCACCGAGCCTCGAGCGTTACGATTGTGTCGATGACACTGTCGATCGAAACTTGATCAACATGCCTCGTACGCTCGTTACGGTACCGCGAATTATGCACTACTGTTGGGCCTCGCGAAAATCATCGGAAAGACGATTCGGTATTTTTTTTTATTTTTTTATTTTTCACTCCGGACGTCGAACGGTGTCGAGCTCGTGGACTGATTTGGCGAATTCTCTCCTCGCGCGTGAAGTGTAAACAAATAGCGCGACGGTGTTTATGTTTCAAAGGTCGTTGACGCACTGAAGTTTGTGTTATGTACGAAACGGCCATTTCGAATTTAATCGAAATCGTAAAACCCGCACGCTACTTCACGATCATGAACGCCTTTCAAACGTTTGTTTTATTTAGTTTTCATTTTTCTTTTTTTTTTTACCGTCTATGAGTTACAGCTTTGTACCTACTCTTGGACGATAGCAACTCTCATCGTCCCCACCACACGCGAGTTAAACGCGTTACGGGAGTTGCGAAATACGAAGGGTTAACGAGTTTCGAAGGGTTAACGAGTTGCGGAGGGTTAACGACTTACGGAAGGTTAACGAGTTACGAAGGCTTAACGGGTCACGAAGGGTTAACGAGCTATAAAGGATTAACGAGTTATAAAGGGTTAACGAGTTACGAAGGGTTGACGAATTACAAAGGGTTAACGAGTTACGAAGGCTTAACGGGTTACGAAGGGTAACGAATTACAAAGAGTTAACGAGTTGCAAAGTATTAACGGGTCACGAATGGTTAACGAGCTATAAAGGATTAACGAGCTATAAAGGATAAACGAGTTATAAAAGGGTTGACGAGTTACGAAGGGTTAACGAGCTTTAAAGGCTTAACGATTTACGAAAGGTTAACAACTTACGAAGGGTTAATGCATAAGCTCAAACATAATGCAATTTCGTTTTGCCGTCGTTAACAAAATTTCCCGTTGACCACCCTTTACCAGTGCGATAATCAATGAATGCCTATGGAGGAGTCGGATCAACCGGAAGTGCTCAATTCCACTTTCATTTTTACACCGCAATTCGTAATAAAAATATAAAAACTCCATGAAGGTTAAAGATTATTCAATTTCGTAATTAATCGTTTATTTCGGTAACAATATGGCCCATTATATTCAAAAGATGTATTAAAGTATTAAATATAGAAAGCAATGATCTGAGATTCTTCGATGCTCGTACAAAACGGACGGAGCACATTGCGCCAACACTTTGTATATATATATATATATATATATATATATAGCCTTGTGGTTTTGCGGAAAACGCCAAGAATCGTGTGTACCAGCGTCTTGATTCCTAGCTTTGGTGTGATGCGTAACCAGCGCCTTTCCGGAAACTTCGATGACGAAATGAGAGTTTTCCATGCCGTTGATGAAAAACCAATCGAGTTACAAGATCCTTTGGAGTATCTCGCTCGCGACGTTCATCGTCTGGTCGTCGACCAATACGATGTCGAAATGCTCCATATAAGACGGCAAACTCTCCTCCACCTGCGACACAAAAAAATTAAATATCACACTTGTATGCACTCTGTAAAGGGTAACGTGTGGGCCGACACCAATGCTCTTACGTGTTCGTACAGGAACCCTATCTTTAGAATAGCCTCGACGTCCTTGATGCCGTCGGCCATGCTCGCGTCGCCCGTCATGTCGCCCATGAGAATAACGTTGTTTCTTCCGTCCAGCACGTTGAAGTACTCGTGATCGATAGCGTGCTCGTTCTTGTTGAAGACGTGGATCAATCGCGGGCCTTTGAGGCCCGCCAATTTGTTTCCATCGTATTTCAAAAAGTTCGATATAATCTTAACGTTGTCGAGGAGGACGTCGTGGATATTCAAAACGGCTCGTACCATGTCGCCGAGCCCGGCACTGAACACCAACACCGGCACTTCGGCCGCGTTCAGTCTCTCGACGAGCTCTTTGCATCCGTCCCTCAGAGTCGCCCCGTGAGTCTTTGCCACAACTTCGAGCTCCACCGGATCGAATTCGAAGCCTTTCAGTATGTCGCACGCAGCGGCCATCCACTCCTCCATCGCCGTTATTTTTTTCTCTATGGAGATCTTCGGATCCTTCTCGATCGGCCGATACTTCGCGTACAATTTAACCGATGATTCCTTGTACGACTTCGGTACTTGCTGGCATTTTCCGAATAATCCTGTAAACGAAAAAAAAAAGAAAAAATATGAGAAAGTTCCTTGATCGATTTTGGCTTTCTCGCGGAGGAAGCTGTGAGCAAAATTGTAATAAATGGCAAAATCATGTGCAAATTACTTTGCATCTTTTCTTCGTGACATAAAAAATTTGAACATCTAATAAAATTGAAACGCTCAAAATTCACTGTAAAATGTTATCGTAGAAAATGGTCAACTGAAATTTGCTTAATTAGTCATTTTGAGGCTTTCTATTTTTTTTGTAATGTATTTTTGTCCTCCACTGATGACGAATCTTCAAATTATGTTACTCCTAGAGCGGCACTTGATGCACAAACTCGTGTAGTACGAAAATAAAAATTATCCGAAAAATCAGATATTTCAAAAGTTGAAAATTTTGAACGATTAAATAAATTTTCGTCGAATGTAAAATTGACTATCCGTTGCGGACAATCGCGTGTTCGATTATACGATCCCAAGTACTCTGTGAATAATTCGTGATCCGTCGTTGATAGACATCTAACGATACATTTTTTTAAACTCGCGATAATTTCGCGGGAAAATTATTCGATTGTA
The DNA here is from genome assembly GCA_963922035.1 of Amblyjoppa proteus. Taxonomy (NCBI): domain Eukaryota; kingdom Metazoa; phylum Arthropoda; class Insecta; order Hymenoptera; family Ichneumonidae; genus Amblyjoppa; species Amblyjoppa proteus. The sequence goes on from OY998232.1 coordinate 7,376,904, forward strand.
AGGGGGGGGGGAGGATTGGTATGCGTGCGAAAGTTCGTGCATCCATTCACGTCGAATCGCCCGCGGCCAATATCAATATGGACGATTTGTGACGGCTCAACTCGGCCAAGATGAACACTCACCGAAGCTCGAAAGAACGTTCTTTCCATCGACATGCTGCTTGGTCATCGTTAAATCGAAGTCCGTCACGATCTGCGAGCACAATGAATCATCGATTATGGTATCGTCGAGCGAAGTATTTTTTTTTTTTTGCGTGCAACAATTTTTGTATTTATTTTTTTTCTGAGCAAGAACGTTATACCTGCAATCGCTTCGCGCCTCCCTCGCGAATTTTGTCAATCGTACGTACGACCGCCTCTCGATCCCGCATGTACACGTGCTCCGCCTTCAACGAGGGAATCTGAAATAGAAGAAAAAAAAAAAAACATTGAGCTCGCGATAGCGAGAGTTCGTGCGCGGTTAGTCGTATACTCACGTCATCGATCGTTAGTTGGGACGGCATCGTCGACGGTGTTTACACTCAGTTACGGGGTCGTCGGTTAGATTTATGTATTTATCGAAACGCCCTGGCCGACCCCCTCAGTTTCTCGTTTTCCGGCAAGGAAGATCTGTAAAAGCTGGCAATGTCTCGTTATCGCAGATGCTCGCTATTTTTCCGTTGCATGGAAACAAGAGAAGGTTGTGTTACAGCCGCCTACTCTCTGCGCGCTCGACTATCTCGAGACTATTGCCTAGCTGCGACCGCTGCGAGTTTCATTTGTTCGCCCGCGCGACACCCGTACGATTCCAATGTCAGCGAGTGCGTGAAATTATTTTTCACGGACACAGCCGGCGGGCCAAACGGTTGACCAAACAAAAATAACCGCACGCGCATATACACCTGGCGACCGTGGGTATCGCCTATGGCCCCTGTGTCGATCGATTGGGAGACACGGCTGCCAACTTCGTTCGCCGATATCGCGATCAACGAAAAAACGACAAAATTTTAAGGTTTTTCTTTCACGAAACGTATTGTCGTTGGACGATCCTGCATCACTGCACGATTAATCGACACGTAACGTACTGCATTAGGGAGATCTTTTTTTTTTTTATACTTTGGTAAATCCTCGATGCAGTTGGCATTTAATTACGTAATTACATACAAGGGGAAGTCCCCGGTCGTCTCGATTACTTAGTCATTTTTTGCTTTCGCCGCTAATTTTTCTCTAGTTATGTCTAAAACATGTTTTAGTTTATTTTTATTTTATTTTTTTTTTTTACGAAAGATGCCACTATTAGTTGGAAATTTGAATATTCAACTTTATGTTTAGGTTGGTACACAGGTTCGTCCATATATATATATATATACACACATATAACATAAGGTATTCCAGTTCGGATGACTATACCTAGCCGAACTAAAATTGCCTTCGCTGCTTTTTGCAGTTCAATTGGTAGCCTGCGATTATAATAGGAACAATGCATATAACTGGCAAAAAAAAATGAACAATTGAAAGCTTCGTCCGAAAGACACGGAGAGGAATGCACACAGCGGCGAAAGAAAAGTTACACAGCGGCGAAAGAAAAAGCACGGCTTACGAGCCGTGCTAAGCAATCGAAAAATTGTAAGAACGTTACAATTCGTAAATATACGGAAGCGGCTGCTTCAAGTATTCTTTCGTCGTCGCATGCAATCCTCCTTATGTCTTTCGTAAGAAGCTTTTATTAGTTAATTAATGTCTGTACTATATATGTATCAAATTTGAGTCCCATCCGATTTTCACTCGCGCAGGTCAACCTTCCATTCGTACCCAGATAGCCTAAAAAAATTACTTATCAAAAAGTAATCTGAATGAGATTTGTATGTCCGTCTAGACGGTATCTGAACGTTACCACCCATATAGCACGAAATATTTAAAAATAATTTTGGAAATATTTTCAATGTCAATCTTACGAAATATTTCTAAAATATTTCGAAATATTTCTAAAATATTTCGAAATATTCTATAAAAATATTTCAACGTAACGTTTCTCGAATGTTTCAGAAACATACTTAATCCTTCAACACATCTCAAATATTTCTAAAACATAGTGATAAAATATCTCGGAATATTTTTTATTTCGTGTTTCACCGAAATATTTCTACTAATGTTCCGTGTTTGAATGCGGATTTGTACATGCAATTTTGATTGGTCATGCAATCTTTCACATTTCGCCGAAATTTTCAAGAAAACATTTCTGAAACATTTCAATGTACGATACATGAACTGACAACAAAATATTCTCAATATTTCAAAAAAATATTATTCAAAACCTTTAAAAACTTTCAAAACCTTTCAAAACATTTCAAAAAGCCGGCGCCCATCCAAAAAGTTAACTATTGCGCGTAGGCTAGTTTACAGTTACTATGTTAACGGACATACGTAACCCATTTAGATCACTTTTTTTCATAACAGATGTCTTTTGCTACCTGAGCAGCCGAAGCGGGTTTTCTGTCCGACGGCAATTTCGAATGCCCGGTCGATATGATAGATCGATCTAATCTAACTTCCAGAATTTACAAGAGATTCTACGCGTAGGAGCTTGTCAATTGCGTCTCGAGATTCTTTCGAATATTCCGTCGTCACTTGCACAAGGCATCGTTTCACGTTATTCTCGCACATCAGGATGACTTCGAGGAGCTCGGGCTCGCTGTACGCGTCGAGAGTCTCGAGCCAATATCTTTCCAAGTGTTTTCGGAGTTCCGCAATCGTCCCGTCCGGATCCGTTCCTCGATCTATCCCGCTCTCCTCTTCGATCGCTGCGGGCAAAAAAAGTTTTGGCCGTTTCATTCGAATTCTCGCGTATCGCCGAGTACAATGCAAAACGATTGACAATTCGTGTACCGAGACGAAGTCCGTGCATGATCGTGATGACCGATCGGACGATCCGTGAATCGGGATGAAATTTGTTGCGTTGAAACCAAAATACAGTCTCGACGCACTCGTGAATGCAGAGCGCCACTCGCGCGTCCAGCGGCGTCAAGTTTCCACGATCCTCGTATGGTTGGAGAATTCGCGAAATAACATCAACGATTCTCTTTGAGTATTCGTCATTCGTGTCGTTTAAAACGAATATTCGAAACTCTGACTGCAACACGCTGGAAATAATCGTCAGCCAATTCTCTATGACCTTGAGAACCGCGCGGGAATGACCTTCGTCCCGCTTCGGCACAAGTTGCGCGAACGACTCGAAGAGAGCCGGAACCAACCGGTCGACTTTGAACAGATCGGTGAGCAAACAATTGTCGCCGGGTGTCCGAACGACGGAAATCGATTGCACCAGATCCACAGTCGCGACCAGCAAATCGTCTGGTGAGAATGCGAAATGAAAATTTTACCGATGTTGCTTGCCGTTGTCGCGCACGCGCGAAAGTACATCAAAATTCTACGACGCATCCAGATTTTTACCGTTCGTCGAACTCTGCAGAATAAAAGATATCGCGTCGCCGAGATACTCGCAGTCTCTCAAATGCTGTAGCCACTTCGTGTCGGCGTTTCTTTCCACGTCCCACACGGCCGCTTGGAGCAACCTAACGATCTGGACCAACGTCTCCGGGTCGTCCGTCGACAGTTTCCCGAGTATCGAGGACAACAGTTTGTTGGCCTCCGAAACGGCTCTGAGAACCGCTGGCTGGCAGCACATGTTTCCAATTATCCCCAGAATTATTTCCTGCAACGAAACGAAAAAGGTTATTTGCACATTTTGTAACAATCAATTTTTGTTAATTTTACAATAAAAAAAAAACCCCCAACGAGCCAAAAAATAAGATTATTTCACTTGGTGCGAAAATACGATAGAAGCTCGATTTAGACAACTTGTGAAATAACAGTATTTTACGACACTAGCGCGATAAATCTTTTTCTGATGAATGTGACTGGCCTTTGGCTCGTGTTGCAATCACACGATTTAAGAAAAAGTTTTTCGTATGAGTATTATACAATATTTCATTTCGTAAGGTGTGAAAATGGGTATTTTACACACGTGAAGCATTCACAAAACCACAACTTTCCCACCAAGTGAAATAAAGTACTGTTTGCACATGCCGATTGACTTTCTTCCAGCACAGTAGTTCTGCGGAAAAAATTTTTTCCTGCATACACAGAAGAGTGTACAATGGCTGTAGGAGACAAATAAATTCATCCATAGTTTTGAAAAACTAAGGCATTCAAAAAAATCTTCCCCATCGAGGAACGTCTATCGCACCGTCAGTCTGGGCTCCATGGACGCGTCCAGCGTGAACTCCGCGATGCTGAGAAAGTCGTTGTCCATTAGAAAATCCACAACGTCTTTCTCCGCGGTCATGTCCCAGAGCATGCAGAGGCTGCTCTCCAGTGTTTCCGTCCATGGATTATCGTAAATCTGCGAAAGGAAAAAAAATTAATTCGTGTTCGGTCCATTTTGCGGCGGAGTAAAAATGACCCTGTGACCAGAGCGATTCTTTGATCCGCAACGAAAAACCTTGGACAACGACATGAGTGTCTCGATGATCCATTTGGCACTGTAAACTGTATCGCCGACCGTGTCCCCCTTCATCGACTCGAGATCCGTCTCGTCGAGGTCTTGCAGATTCAACAGGGCCATTTCGTTTCGCGCAACATTGTGCGCGTCCTCGCTTCCCGTTTCCACGCTCATTTCCATCGCCACCGGGAAGGAGAGAGAACTATTTACATCGCTGATCGAATCTGCGAACGAAAGAATCGTCGACCTCCATAACTAGGTTAGAGCTATTTTTCCAATTTTTTCCGAACAGCGTAAAAAAAAATCGAAATTTTTTCTTTTGCCTTTTGTTTCCTCGTAGAGAAAGCTGGGTGGAAATTGTCGTTTCCTCGACAAAATGCATACCATTCAAAAAAAAAGTTCACTACAGTGTTTTTTGGGTCGACATCGACTCGACGTTTGTACTTATTTGTGTTCATTGGTGTAGCGCGCTACAGTTTTTTTTTGTTGTGTCGAGTGTTCTTGATTCCTAGAGCCGGGCTTGATATAGTGCCGGTAACATACATAATTGTTCGCGGTCGGTAATCAAACTATCGAACTGTAATATCTTTTTCGAGGGTACTGCAATTCGGCGATATAAAATAAATAGGATATCACTGCGGGGCAGTGACAGATGACGCGGAAACCTGTTTCCGTCTGAAATGAGGTTTTATAAAACAGGTACAGGTTTTATAATACTATTTTACGATACTAGTTCAGAAAATGTTTTTCGCACGAGTTTCGTACAAAGTTTTATTTCACAAGGTGTAAAATCTATAATGGTATTTTCGTTTTGTTTTTCAGACATATTATCAGTGAAATATTTTCACCAGGATGACATGCAACTCGTTTTTTTGCACTTTTTGCACTTTACCTCTCACAATGATTGAGATATTGGGATAAAAAAGTTGTACACAGATGGACAATTATCGATCGACGGCGATGCCTATTAAATTCGGCAATAAACGATCCAACTGTTTAAACTTTATGAAATCTTCATTTTTTTTTTTATGAAAAGTGAGTTCTTTACTGTAGTTGCATGTTTTAGCGGGAAAAAATACGCAAGATATAGTCCCGAAGCGACTAACGAAACAATTTGATAAGGAATTTTTATATCTAATGTTGCGAAGATTATCGATCTTCGGTATTTAAAAACAAATTTAATCGACTAAACGCTGGTTCGATGGGATGGTTGAAAATTGGCAAATCTAAACGCGATTATTATTTTTTTTAAACCGATGAAGTAAGTTTTTTACTCCATGGAGGCCAAACGATCACGAAAAATGCCCTTTCGTACTTTCGCTTTCCTGAGGTGTTTTCCTGAGGTGTTATAACGTGACTGCGCATGCGCCTGGCCGTTTTTTGGTGGAAATTCGTACCAGAAAACGATTGTGCGCATGCGCACCATCATTATAGCGGCAAATTGAAAACACCTCTGCACCAAAAGTACGTTACAGGACGAAGCCATGTTATAATCTCGATTTTTACGCTTTTTTTTTTTAGAGATACTCGCATCCGTTAAATCTGAAGCAACTTAATTTTACGTTTAAATAAATATGTTTATTTTTCGTTTATATGAATAAGTCGTAACGTAACGATAATGATACAATGCTCTGTTAATACTGTCCTTAATATAGTTTCCATGTTTAAGTCACGTCTCAACACGGATCACAACAGCCGACGTTTTGAACTTGAAACAAGTTCGTTCCGATGAAGCTTGTCAAGTTGTAAAAATATAAATAAGAGGCACCGCGGTTGTACGTTCAGGAGAGCGAAGATAAGCAGATTAAACATTGTACATTATCACAGGCCTGATTACCGAAAGTTTGTGCGTAAAATTTTTCTTTTTCCTTCCTTTCCTTCTTCCAATAAGTTTCGACTATACGACTAAAATGTTTCTCTTGGAGCAAACAAAAAAAAAAGAATAACTCGCGGACGCAGCGACTTTCCTGAGCAGCCGAGTCCGTCGTCAAACGTGTTTCTTTCAATTAATTCTACTGGTAACATAATTATCATTAACCGAAGATCGAGCGCGTTACATCATCGACGATTTTTGCTCTCGTCTAGATTTTGGGAACGAGCCCGATCGACACAGTCGTATTTTGGTAATGGGCTCAAAAGGTGAGCCGGAAAACGTTTGAGCTACCTCCCCCCCGTCCTTCCCCCATCGATAGAAAAAAACAACAAATTCATAAAATATACTAAAATCATGAGAGACTCGGTGAATTTTTAACAGTTAACGTTTTAAAAAAAGCGCACTGTTATCAGCAGTCTGCTTCCGCGTTATCAATGTTGAGCTTATTCATCAATCCGTTGATCGGGGACACTAAAGTTTTGTCGGCGGTGTCCTCGTTTGAGTCGGGAGACTCGTCGGATTGATCGGTGCTTGCAGCGGACCTGGCGGTTCTCCAAGAGTTTTCAGCAAGTTTCGGTTTTTCGCTGGAGCCGGCAGCTGAGCTTGACGTGGCTTCGGAACCGTCGGAAAAATCGTCGTTCACGTCGTATTCGTCATCCTCGTCGTCGTACTGGGGATCGTCGTAGTCGCTGTTCGCGTACTTGCACGGATCAAAGGTATCTTCGAAGGACCCTTCTGTAAATTAAATATTAATTATAATTTCTTTTTTAATCCAAGTTTTTCGTGTTCGTATCTCACGACAGTAATTCGCAGTTCTTTTTTCGCGTCAACTGACCGTCCCCGGGGTAATCGGACTCGTAGAGAAATTCCTCGCTGCCAAACGCCGCGCTGCCCGATGGGCTTCGAGGCAGTCGCCGTCTCCTCGCAGCATTTTTCTCAGGAACTCTGACGGTCCTTTTGAGGCTTGGTTCTTCCTCGACGACTTGGAACGGCAAGTTCGGATCCCAGGACGCCACCGGCACGTGTCTCTGCGCCATGAGTTCGCGCATCTTATTGCGGCTCATATGCTGGTCGATCAAAACTTTCGAGCCGACACAAGAGCCGTTATCGAAGCAGTAGCGAATGAACGAGCACCAATATTGGTCCACTTGGAGAACGATCGGATTACCGACGACGATCAGCAGCGCCTTTGCTCTCGTTAGCGCGACGTTGAATCTCTGCGAAGATTGTAAGAAGCAATGAATTTTGTTTTTCTCATCGAGCCTTACGCTCGTTGTCTTTACAGTAGAACCCCGTGTATCCGAGGTGATGTGGGGAGAGCGAACGCTGGATAAGTGAAATCTCGGATAATACGGATAACATACATACTCCGTGACATGGTGGCCGGTTTTCCCTCGGAAAAAAAATCGCTGACTTTTCACTGAACAATAAAAAATTTTCCCTGACCAAACTTCTAACGGTTTGTATTTAAAAAAAAATAATGATGAAAATGGAAATGCCTAATTATTGTAGTAATGTTTAATTCTTTTTTTTCAAAAGGGTTCCAATTTTTTTTGAGGCCTCTTTTTATCCATTTCTTATGTTTTCATAGAAGGATCGACAATTTACTTTTTCCCTGATCAATTTTGAATCAGGAATCAGTGAAAAATCCCTGACTTTTCCCGGTTTTCCCCGACCGCGGTCACCATGCGCGAGCGGGCATTGCTGTTTCATCCGTTTTATCCAAATGTTCCGTATTATCCGAGCATATGCATCGGTTAAGGATATCCTTACCAGAAACGCGAAGGGGGCACAGGAGAGGGGCTCTCCTGAACGCGGTAGTAGAAAGGTGATGCAAAGCCAGTGTGCTAGAAAGAGATCACTTCGGTTTTTTAACGGTAGTTGAGAACAAGACCGTAAATCTTTTTCAAATTTGGAATCTGTCTGTAGTAAAGTATGGTCTTCAGTCGGTTAGTTTTTAAATTTTAATTGAACAGATTCTTCCCATGTTAAAATACGTAACTTTGAAATCACTCTGCAAAAAGAACTGGACCGTAAAAAATGTTTAAAAATGCCAACAAATACAGCATTTTTTTTTTTTTGTGGACCACATAAGTTTAATCAAGATCGAACAGAAATGACTCTTGGTAAGGATATCCTTAACGCGGAGGCCTCCGATGAGTTCGGTGCCTCGGATGATGCGAAGGCTCGCTGATCGAAGGTCGAATAAGCGAGGTTCTACTCTATACAGCTGTTCTCAATCGGTCGACCGATTTACCTTGGGATTCGAGAGAAACCCAATGTGGTATCGTCCGTTGTGCTGATACAGAACTGATCGAACTGTCGACACTATTATGACGTCCCTCTCCTGACCCTGAAACGTTTCTACTGTTCCCACGGACACCTCGGTCCAGCCGTTGTTTTGCAGTTCCTCGTGGATCTTCTGCCTCTGCAGCCTGTAAGGTGTCACGATGCCGATCTCGTCCTGGCGAACGACTCGGCCGCCCAAATTCGAGCGGAGCAAGTCTCTCACGTACGATGTCACGACCAAAACTTCCTCAGAATTGAAGACACTGTCGTGGAACGGTATTCACATTAAAAATACGTAAACTAATTTTTCATCGTGCAGATAATTGATCGTTCGAGGTTTGTTTTTTTTTCCGGCGATTGCGAAATTCGCTCGATATTAAAAAAAAAATTATGTAAACTAATTTTTCATCGTGCAGACAATTGATAGTTCGAGGTTTGTTTTTACCTCGGTGACTGCGAAATTCGCTCCTCTTTTCCCTCGATAGCGTGAAAGATAACGGGAAAATTTGGCTTAGGCAGTCGTCTCCAGGAGCTCGCTCTCTCAATGTGCGATCCACCGCGAACTTCCAGTTCACCCTCGTAGAACAATACGTTCGGAACGTGGAGAATCGCCCCATGGCAACGATAATTCTGTACGAGTTTCGTTACGTACGAGGGATTGAACCTGTTGTTCTCGTTCTTCCGATAGAGCTCCCACTCCATCAGTCTTTCCAGCATCGAGCGACCTGCGTAATTTCGACGATTATCACCACTCAACGATTCCTCCTACATTGTGCGATGACGTTATTTTTTTATCGTATGACTTACCGAGCAGAGGCTCAGCGATTCTCGACTGCACGCTCGGCCCGAGCTGCTTGGGATCGCCGGCGATTACGAGCTGGCCATGAAGGCGTCCCTTGTGACTCTCGTCTTTACTGCTCATTAGAGTCATTGGTATGAGAGTCTCGGGCTCGGTAGCCTGTCCCGCCTCGTCGATGAACACGTACGAGAAATGATTCTCGCGGAGGTTGTAACTTATCAAGCTGGGTTGATTGAAAAAAAAAATGTGATTATTGCGTAAAACCTATGGATTAATAAGTTATTATTATATAAAATGTACAGGTAAATTAGGTCCTCACCGGTGACACGTTATCAACGTAACGATTACGACTTTCTTCGTTATCAAAACTTCCTTCGATATGTAGAGAGCGGTGTCGTCAGCGAAATTCGAAGAGGCCTTTAGAATGTGGCTCACGTCGTTGCTGAGCAATAACGGAAGAGAAATAGCGTCATCAATAAAATCTACCGAGACAAAAATTCTAAGATCCGGAAGAAAAAAAAAAACCAAAAACGTTAGTTCGTCTGTTTTTACCAGTCTCTCGATACACTGTACATTCGATGCATGTATTGACCGTCTACAGCGTTTCTCAATAATCTTAGAGAAATTTCGTCCGCCGCTGCGTTCGAGGGCGTACAAACTAAAATGCGATTTGAGTGATTCTTCTTAAGGATCTGGGTGCAAAAAAAAAGAAAAGAAGAAATTATAACGATGTAAGGCACATGTTTGCGAGAACGAAATTTTTTTTTTTTTTTAATTCCCCGAAACGAAGTTGGGACACAACGAATAGACGAGAGTGAATCCAACGAGGACGAATTTTGTTCGGCTAGTCCGCCAGATTTACCTGACCGATCGCTTCGACGAGCGTCGACGTTTTCCCCGTACCGGGAGGTCCGAACAGGATGTACGGCGCGGGAAACGCCGTTCTCGCCAGTATATGAACGACGGCCTGTTGCTGTTCCGGATTTGTTTTTATGTTCTGATTAATCCACTGCAGATTCCTGGGGCTGCAGCGATAACAATAATTGCATCATTATTAATTACCATACCATAAATAAACAAATAATTAAACAAATAAACATGGTGCCCAGCGAAAGTTTCTAAAAAATTTCCATGATTTTTTCATGACAACTACAAATCATTCAAGGATGCGTATAAGAGACAAAATTAGTCGAAAATTGGCATGCAATAAAACGTATTTATTATCTATCTTTTATCTAGACTGGACAAAAGGTTTCTCGAAAGCAAACATTGTAAAAATTTCCCTGATGGACCAAAAAATTCCATGATATTTCCATGATTTTTCCGGAATCGTAAAGTTTTATGATATTTCCCTGACGTCCTTGATTTCCATGTTTGCTGGACACCATGATAAATGAACAAATAAATAAACAAATAAATAACCAAATAAACAAACAAATAAATACTCGTTGTGTTGATAATGAGTTATGGAACTTACTGCTGAACTTTGTCGCTGGTCCTACCAGTAGGAAACAGCACAGGCATCAGATTGAACTTCCTGGCTCTGTCCACAGCGAAGTGCATGCAATTCAGGCAATAATCGGGAAACAGGAAGTGAATGTTGTACTTTTGATTTACATCAAACTTGTTGAGAAACCTAGGAAAAAAAAAAAAAAAAAAAAAAAAATTATATCGACCGACAGTAAAGTTATGAAAAAAAAAAAAAAAAACCAGACTTACGAAGCTTCGACTTTGGTTGAAATATATTTGTCTCCGACTGTGGAAACGACGCTGACCGTGTGATTGGCGCCTCCAACCTGATTGATTATCACCAAGTCGCGCTGTCTCACCGAAGGTCTCTCCTCCGCGAGTCCGGGAACGTAGACCACCAAATTGTATTTGTTGTACTTGGATCTGTTTATCCTCTGATTGTACAGGCTGTACTGCGTCATGTCTATAATGGACTGATAGTTCTCCAGATAAACGAGCAGTTTCATGAGGAACCAGTAATGATTGGCTCTGACGTCCCTGAATTCTCTGAGGCATGGAATAATCTTTGAGTACTGTCTGGCTGCTTCGGTGAGCTTGAGATCGCCCTCGTCGAGTTCCAGTGCCATTTTGAGATCGTCGGGAATCGGATAGGAGACCGTTATATTGTGCGGTCCGAGTGGAACCCTGTTCGGCGACGAAACATAAAAAACAACAAAAAATTTAAAAAAAAAAACGAATTCGATAAATTTCGACGTAAGGTCTTCGCGTGCGCCGTCGGCAGCGCGAAGTGTAAACACGGCAAGGTCAAACACGAGTGAACATTGTACTGACACATTGACGGAGCTCTTCCAGGCGATGTTTTCCGCCGCTAGTTCCTCGTCCGTTTTCGTCCCGTCGTCCATGATCGTCGACAAGACCATAACTGGACTGAGCTGGGCGACGCGGTATCTCGTCGTCGCCGTTCCAACGTCGCTGATCGACTCAACGTTGCATTGCCGTTCGAACTGGTGTAAATTTTTGCGTTTTTTTGTTTTTTTTTTTTGCGACTTATTCTATCCAACGATGATTATTCGGACGCGTATCTGCGACAGCGGAATCGGTAACTATGTACGATTAACAAATTATCGAAGCACATTTGAATAACAAAAGAATTCACGAAAGTTTTGTCTCGGAAACACACGACGCGCCCGCGCGCTCCGGCTCGTGTACCAGTTTTAAGTCGGTGAATTGAAGTCCTCGCTCGGTCGACGGTCTGTTAACGTTACGAATGAGAAAAACGTGCGCAAGAAACATTCGACAGGGTTATATTACCGTTGCGAGTGAGTTTAAAATAAGAGGAAAAGAAATTCTCTTAACGATGAGTATTCGGAGAGTTCGGACAAGTCGTCGGCGATAAGCGACTCCGCAAGTGTGTGTACAAAAACAAAGGATTATCGAAGCACGTTTCTCTCTCTCTCGAGAGAGTTTTGACTGGAGACGCACGCGCCCTGCGCGGCTCAAGTCGATGAATTGATCTCAATGCTCCGCAGATTCATTCCGCCAGTCTCGATTCTAACTCGCTTCGGCGTAATTACATATACGATACTTATCGGTTGGTGATTCGCGATATATTCTACGTGGATTCCCCGAACTATAGAGGAGAAGCGTGGGGTTTTATCTTGGACTGCGGAAGGTCAGGCCACGCGAACCGAACGAGCTCTACTACTCTAATGCTGACACCGGTCAGCCGTTGATATTACTTCGATAAGCGCCGCTTAATATACTGAACCTTGTGGACTGGCGATTGGTTCGTTTTGAAGTTCCAGGACTCAAGGTCACACGACAATGGGATCGTAAAGGATGGCGAAACTGACACTGTATAGTGGCGCGTTAATATTAGCTTAAAGTTTCCAACAGGTTGGAGGATAAAAATCTTTCGGTTTTAATATTTAGCCGAAAGCATGTGCTGCTAAAACGAAGATTTAATTGGTTGACTGGCGTTTGTTCGTTATATCGCATTGAATTTAAGCCTTATCCTCATCGTAGGCTGCAAATCTCACTGAAGGCAATTTTCATTCGGCCCAGTTCAAGTAGCAATTTTTCAGATATGTTATGAAAAAGTTGTCCTTAGGTTGACTTATGATCCTACGATAAGCTGTCTCATGTTCCAGTGTCAACGACCGGACGTGGACACTTTACGGATAACATCATTGTGACGGACACAGAAAAATTTTTCGTAACACCTAAAAAAAATGGTTTCTCTTGGCAGGTGATACTGCCAAGTCGGATGACTGATAATCGGCTTATCGGGTAACTGATAAGTCACCCGATGACGGTGGGGGCGCCACGTGCTCGCCGTCAAGGCGTGTGACGTCATCGCGACTCGTCCGGCTGACCGTCGCCATCTTTAATCACTCGACGCTGCTCTGTGGCAGCAACTGGACCGGTGGTGTTAATCGCGTCACTCTGATCGTATTTTTAATCGCGTCACAGGCACGTGCTTCTCGACAAATCGTTCCTGCCTGTATCCAATGCAGTGTTGGACAACGTTACGATAACAAACCCTGGATAAATGGAAAAAAAGTGATGACAATAGTTCATTATAGTGAGCGAGGAATGCGCAAAAATTTCGCTCGACGACGAAGACAGTCGACGGACTAATAACTACACCCGACATGTGGAAATGAGCATGATTGTTAAAAATCAAAGTAATTAATTCTCGTTAATGTTATATTTATTCCGCCCTCGATTATGTTTGACGATAAATACAGAGACATTTTTTTTTTTTCGATGCAGCCAATGACAAGAGACGCGATAGCGTCGCCGGTTACTTGAAAAAAATTGGTACATTACGATACTAGTGCGATAAAATGTTTTTTTTGAAAAGTGTTGCAACAAACACGCGTTAAGAAAATGTCTTTCGCACAAATATTGTATAACCAATAAATGTAGTAATAAAGAATATCGTATATATTTATTTTTAAGCTCGATGTTTACAGTACTTTAAGAACCATTAATCCTGTAGATAGAGCGTGTCAAAGTAACGAAGAATAGACGACGAATAAAGTTCATTGCTCAAGGTCATATGAAACACCTCGCTCCCCGTTCGTCCCGGGCTCGATCGGTTTAAAAAACTAATAAACTGTTTCTCACGGCTTCGCGCATTTACGGCCAATGGAAAAGTATCGTCGGACGCAGTTGTCATTTTGGCTTTCGATGAGACGTTCCTCCCGAGCGTATATATGCATGAATCCGTGAGAACAGTTGACTTAAGTTTTTATTACCGACCGCGATATTGCACGTGCTCTTAATAGGCGCAATTAACGTGACAGTTTCTCCAATTCATCATGTCAACAAAGACCATTTATCTAAACAGGACTGTCAATGAAATCGGTAACTTTACCGGCAAACAGTGACGTCCGGCAAAGTTAACCGACAAAAAAATCCAAACGCTTTTCACGACCTTCGAGCCTGCGCAACTGACAATCGAAGCTCATCGATATGCCGCCTAAAAATCAACGGGAGCTCACGTGACCGATCGTACGAGATGCGCGAAAAGTAACGATAATTCACGTCAGAAACTGTGGTCACGCGGTCGCGCCTCTCTCCGGCGCATGCGCAACACACGCACGACGTATTCCGACGGTGTATAAATACATTTTGTCAATAAAAAAAAACATTTCGTAACGCCACTTGTTTTCATTATGGAAAAAAGCATGGAACACAGACACACACACACCGTTACGATCGTCAATGTCAATAGACGGTAGATTAAAAAAAACACGTTTGGCCGTTGCGGCAATCGGGGAGTCGAGAGGTATTAAACATTGAGCGTTGCCACATCGTCCAATGTCCATTGGGAAGCGCAACGAGCCGACCACGCGCCGTGCTAGAGTAAAATACTCAAAGGCGATTCTCGACCGAGACGTTCTCCTGTTCCTCGTGGCTTTGGGCTTACGCCGAGTGCCATCGCCCGACCCGTTACTTAACTTCTCTGAACGACTGACACGTCGGCGGGGAGAAAACACGACGTCATCGGACACGAGCGCATCGCATTCGAAAGGGTCAGCGCTGTGAGACGGAAAGAACGAGTTCACCTCCCTCCCTCCCGCCCGCCCCTCCCCCCCTCCCGTTGCCCGACCGCGCGTCGGCGGGGCGCCGCGCGTGGCCACGGCGACTGGACTGGTGCGTCAGCGTGAACAGTATCGTACGAGGCACGTCGACGAATAGAGGCGCGCACCGATCGAACCTGTGACGATAAATCGGGAATATATTTATTTATATATAAAAAAAAAAAAAAAAACTCGCCGGCAAGGCACACTCGTGAGCCAGCGTCGATGTCAGGACGACAGAGATGATTCGTAGATGAGACGATTCGCGCATCCCCCCCCCTCCCTCCCCTTATCGTCCAGTCGGCCGAGTCTAAAGGGCCCGAAGCGGAGGACGGGGATACGACGATAGTGTCGATATCGCACCGGGCACCGTCGACAGTGTCACGTTGATGTCCGGAGAATCGCTTCGCAGTCGTCCGATTGAGTTCGCAACGATGCTTGCAGGTAAGAAACATCGCTTCGAGGACAAATCATTTGTTCGAATGTTTGCTTAAAACGTTCATTCGCGATTGAAATCTCGCTTCGCGGAGGCTACGATAAATTATCGCTGGGATCGGCTAATCCGATCATCCGCGAATGTCATAACGTCGGTTCAATCGCCAGTCGCGCTTGCAAGTAAAACCGCGACGAGACTTCGTGGCTTACAGTTTATAATTCTTCTTTTTTTTTTTTTTTTTTTTTTAATTCTAGAAAATTCTCTTTGCCCGTCACGTTAAGTTACTCTGGAATTGTACTATTTTCTGGAGTGTGTTTCAGGTAACTGGAGAACATTGGAATGCGTCGCATGAGCTGCGTCGCAGATCTCGACAGTCCTTTAACTATCCGGAAGAGCTCGGATTTCAGATTTACCGCATGAAAATTATAGTAGAGCGTACGTCAATGCGGCGGTTTATGTCGGGCTCTCGGCGAGTCCGCGGTCATCGAAGCTAGTGCTTCATTAACATTTCCTACGGACACCTGACCCCAGGCATATATTTAATATATTTAATTATATATAATAACAACGGAGATGCAATGAAAAAATATGCAAATGGGGAAAAAAATTAATAGATATATAGATATATAATGGCAAATCATTTTCGGCAGTGGTAGTTTCGACTCGTGGCACGGCTCTTGCAACGTTGCACGAAAAGCGCAAGCTTTTGTGTTATTTGTTCGGTGGTCCTCTTCGCACGTACGGTCGGATCTGTCCATGTCACTCTTTTGTATTAAAAAGAGCACGCATATTTTGTGAGTTTTTTTTTTCTCCGTAAAGATACGTGCTTTAACGATTTGATTTTTTTTTTGGTGTTGAAGAAGGATGTATCAAAGAATGTTTAGGAATTTTTTCGGTTCTAATACCCCGAGAGCTTAAAAATTATCGGGTATTTCCCGATTGTTTCGTTGCGTAGCAACGAGCGAGATAAGTTTTGCTTAAAAAAATCCCGAGCGCGCAGCGCGAGGGATTTTTGAGCAAAACTTATCTCGATCGATGCTACGCAGGGAAACAAGAGGGAAATACCCGATTAATTTTTAAGCTTGAGGGGTATTCGGCTGATTATTTTTTCAACCTCAATTTCGACCAATGAGATTGTGGTATTTAACATTTTCCTGACAAGGTTTGACTTCTTGCTCTTCTCTGTATTAGCCGGGACATTCTGTTTGATTTTTTTAGAGATGCTCTCTAGAGATTCATCACCAAATCGCTTTCTTCGCTCACTCATGTCCATGCTCGTGAATAGCAATTTGACGTTTAATCATTCGCATAGGTTACAAGTGACAGAAAAATTAATGTTTATCGCCTAGCAACCTAGCCGGAAAATTTTCGAAAAATTATCGATATAATTTAGACCTAGTTGTACCACGTGATGTCAAATACCGCGCTCTCATTGGTCGAAATTGGGGTTGAAAAAATAATCGTTCAAATTTATTGTTACAAACAATTTTTTTTTTATTTTCGAAATTTCATTCACGAGTCCTGGATCTTGACTTGTCATTTTATCTAAAACAATATTTTTTAATTGTTTCTTAACAAATATATATGTAAAGCGGTCCTTGACGAAGGGGGAAAAAAATTGGCAAAGTGGTATCAATTTGAAAAAAAAAAAAATACTCATTTTTTTACACTTTGAATCATTTAAAAGAATTATTGTTTATTATTTTTTTTTTTTAATACGAAAACATCAAGGAATACAGAATCTGTTTGAAGTACTTTCGTAAAAATTTTCGTAAGAATCCATCGAGCCGTTTTTGGGATACCAGGGACACCGGATTTTGAATATCACGTTTCGAGCAAAGCGTGTTCAAAATTCGCCCGCATCGCTTCCAAATAACAGTCTCTAACTTTGGCAGTTTGTTGAATTTCTACATAAAAATTTAACAGAATAATCTTGATAACGCAAACAGATGGAAAAAAAAAAAATCAAAAGTTTACTGTGGCACAAGCCTTTAAGTTATTAATGCAGTCGAGTCCTATGGTTTTATCGCCCATGTGATATTAAGCGATCTTCGCCTGTTACTATGCATCGTTGCCACCGAGACTACACCTGTATGTTCGATGTAATAGAGATTCGCGATCGGAAGACAGTATTTTAATGGAATTAACGAAAAATGGACTCACATTTAGATTGAGATTTTTTATATGAAATTATAATGGCCTGTAATTTCACCGTGTTGGTTTCAATAAGGCTCATGGTGAGTGCGTGGGTTTATTTAGCGGGAGAATATTTAGCCGCAATTTATTTCCTCGATAGTCGTGGCACGTGCAATAATTCCTTACTTGTTCAGTAACATAAATTTGTATGAAATTACGTGTATGAATCGTGAATTCGTATAAATGTACCGAAACGGCAGTTTTTATGCAACTCGTACATTAAATTTCATATACAATTGTGATGAAAAATTAATGTTCAGTATATTAAAAACATTGGGAATGTATTTTTAATAATGTACTTTAATTTCACTATAAAACGACTTTAATTTTAATAATATACTTTAATATCAATGAAAAAGTATATTAATTTTTCATCACAATTGTACATTAAATTTAATGTACCAGTTTTTGCATAACAATTTCCTGTCCGGTATACATTGAATTTACAATTCTTTTTTTTTTTACAGTGTGACCAATGTTCGATTATTCTATTGCACGGAATACTCCTTGCGCGCGGACTGTACAAACTTCCGCGAGACTCTTCCTCATTTGATTCTCTAAATACTCAGAATGTCAAGAAAGTAATTTGATTTTCTGATGTGCGCCCGTAGTGTCCCAGGTGAAGGATTGACGCCGCCATCGACTTCGATAATCGGTCTTGGGTTTGACGTTCGTGGCATGAATTATTAAAGAGTAACCTTTGACACCTTTTTTCTAAAGATAAACCGGCGCGCGCGCTTCGAACCGTGCCGTTCTGATGTGTCTCTCCCGTCGAATCTTCCGACCTTCGATCGTGTTAAATCACTGGCGTATTTCGTGGCTCGACGAAAATTTTCCGTCTCCGACCAGCGACCACGCTCGGCGCATCTATTCTTAACTCTATTCTCGTCAGGCAATGCAAATATTTTGTCTAAAAATTTACGACGTTTGTTTTTGTCTTTTAATTATTATAATCTTCGTAATCTGTTGTTTTCTTTTTCAGAGAAGAGGTGTACGCTCGGTTCCCGGAAGCAGGGAGAAAATAACTCGAGGCTGGATCATGAGACCGCGAGCTTTTAAGAATCGTCAAAGAGCACGAGTCATGGCCTCGAATGGCTATTCGAGCACGGCTCCGGCGAAACAACAGCAAAAGAAACACTCACCACCCTGTGAGTCCCCGAATTGTATGTGTGCATAGATTAGCCATTATTCTTATTTTTCTTTAAACTTCACAAATCCCCCCCCCCCTGCCCACAACTTGTGGATTATTTTTTATTCATTTTTCTGGCGGTTTAACTGCTTTAAAGAGAACTCAAAGTTGTAAAATAAAAACACGAGGCATATAAAATTTGAATATACTGCATAATGTATGATACCGACTAACAGTTTTCGTTAAAAATGACAGTATATACGAATATACGAGAAAGACTCAATTACAACAGAAAGACCTTAGGAAAGCCTAACTAAAACTTAAGGTAGTATAAATAAAACGTAAGGTACTAAAAACTTAAGGTAGTACTTGGGGACAGCCTGAGCCCACGTGAGTTCGGAGAGGATTGAGAGAGGAATTGCGAACACTTCTCAATGAGATAAAAATATGAAAAAATCGACCATATGGAAGGTACTGAAAAGATTGATTTTGTATAATAATAATTCCAAAATATTATTGACAAGTTAACGAAAAGAAATTTCCCAACGAATCACCCGGCATCTTAACTTTTTAAAAAATGAAAACCATTTGTTAATTTTTTTCAATACGTATGAATTTTTTCAGAATTTCGTGTAATTTTTTAAAATTCCGTTTTTAGTTAATAAAAAAACGTAATTTTCAAAAATTACACAAAATATTGAAAAAATTCATACGCATTCAAAAAGATTAACAAATTGTTTTTATATGAACAAAAAGTAAAGTTGCCGGGGCATTTGTTGAACAATCTTTTTTCATTAATTTGTTAATAACATTTTGGAATTATTATTATCCAAAATCAATCTTTCCAGCACCTTCCATATGCTTGATTTTTTTTCAGATTTCTATCCCATCGAGAGGTGATCGCAATTCTCTCTCAATTCTCCACGAACTCACGTGCGCTCAGGCTAACCGCTAGTACTAGCTTAATGAAACACCTCATTATATTGCCGAGGCTACTCTTCCTTATTTCCACTCATATCTTAGGATCAATCTCTTCGCCTACGTCTTAAAGGCTTCGAATATCTCAGTAAAATTTGGCTTATACTGATTTCCGAGCTTAGCGATTGGTGAGATCGTTGAGTTGTTCGCTGAGTTCGTTTTATTCCGAGTTTCGCAAAAAAAAGCCGAAATGTAGTGGAATGTACTAAATTATGAATCTCCGCTCGAAATATTGCTGCGTTACATAGCTACATGGTGATTCAGTTCCGTTCGGTTTGCCCGATCACCCTGCTTGACTCGTATCTACATATCGATTAAAGGCTCGATGACTTACACGATATTCACCGTCACCCTGAACTCATCGTCGATCAACACGATTATTACTCATTAAGTATGCATCGCGTACACGTCACAAAACGTAGCAATGTATAATTGTTGTTTTTTCTCGAAAAAAAAGTCGTCTGACGCTAACGAGTTCGTAGCGTTCACCCAGTGGGAAAAAAAATCTATTGTCAGTCTGCCTTTTATTCCGCGCTAACGGTTTGCCGAACAGTGAGTAAATGGAGAACGATCGTTTCTCTTCTTGCGTATTCACAGCGATGCCATGGTTCGGTATGGACATCGGTGGTACACTCTCGAAATTGGTGTACTTCGAGCCGAAGGACATAACGAGAATCGAAGCCGACGCCGAGGTCGAGATCCTGAAGAACATTCGACGATATCTGACGAAGAACTCCGCTTACGGCAAGACCGGCCACCGGGACACGCACTTGCAGGTAATTTATTTATTTAATTGTTTAAAACAAAAAACAATTTTTTATTTTTATTAACGTTTTTGCACCCTTACTTCGTTGCAGATGGACAATGTTTCGATTCGAGGTAGAAGAGGAACTCTGCACTTCATAAGATTTCCCACTTGCGAAATGGGCAATTTTTTGGCCCTCGCGAAATCCAAAGGTATGGCCAATTTGGTAACGACCGTTTGCGCGACTGGAGGTGGGGCCTACAAGTTCGAGGAAAATTTCAAAAAGGTACGGAAGTACGAGCCGCGATTTACGTAGGCTAACAGAGATGAAAGACTTCGTTCCGTGCTGGCCGCGCTCATGGGAAATCTTGAGAACCGGGAAATGTCAGGGAAATAAAAACTTAATCAGGGAATCGGGAAAATTTCATTGAATCTCGAAATTGTTCAGAAAATGTACGAACTGAAACGTGTACGAACTTTACAAAATAATCTTCTCGCCCAAAAAACTAATTATCCGATTCGAGTGTAGTGGGAATATTTTACGTTTACTAATTTTTCGGTATTATTATTATGGAAAATCAAAGGTCTTGACATGATTAATTTGGTCGAGAATGTATGTATGAAGCGTCCTTAATTGTGCTGTTTGGGTGTCGGTATCAATCGGTCTATTAGATTTACTGTACGGCGCCGGAGCTACGTCACGTCGATTGCTGTCTGGTAAGCATTGTTGACTGCCGACATGTATCTATTATCGGACGAAAAAGGCCAGGAGCTTCGTCGCGTCACAATGTTTTTCCACCAGTAAAGCTACGTCACCGGGATTCGAACCCGAGACCTCCCGATACTTTGTTTTCGAAGCTAGTACGCCAGACACGAATTATGTCTGACGCATCTGTGAAACTGTTTTCAGGAAGTAAACATGAGCCTCGCCAAATTCGATGAATTGGACAGCCTGATACGCGGTATGCTGTATATAGAAACGAAGAATCCGCACGAGTGCTATTACTGGTCGCATCCAACAGAGGAAAGTCAATGTCGCCAGCAGCCGTACGATTTTTCGGAACCTTATCCGTTTCTGGTGAGATTGCGTTGTCCTACGCGGTCGTTGCGCAGATAGCTCTTTGCGAAAGTGCAAATTCACAGTGATCTCGTTCCCACAGCTCGTCAATATCGGCTCCGGGGTGAGCATACTCGCGGTCTACGGGCCTGACAATTACAAGAGGATATCCGGCACGAGGTGCGTAATCGCTCGACGATTATTCCGACGAAGTGCTTTTAATAACACGGGGTCAATGCTAAATCGACTGTTGCAGTCTCGGCGGTGGAACCTTCCTTGGACTTTGCTGCTTGCTCACGGGTTGCAACAGCTTCGAAGAGGCCATCGAACTGGCGACGAGCGGCGACAACACGAGGGTTGACAAGCTCGTCAAAGATATTTACGGTGGGGACTACGGACGTTTCGGGCTTCCCGGAGATCTCGTTGCGAGCAGGTAATTTGCCGTTGCGACTATGCACTAGACTAGGTGCGATCTTGGCTTCCGCTTTTTTTTTTTTTTTTTTACTGTTTCACTTGGTTTTTTGCTTGAATAGCTACACGCTTGTGCTTGTCCTGTATAGCTTTCTCAAACATCAACTGCAATTCTGTCGCACGTATTATTTTGCTCCGCCCACCTTACATTAATTTTCTTAATCAGTTCTTGTAGATGGTCGCTGTAATCTTTCGCTTGTCTAATGGTCGCCTGTATGTTAAGTTTTCTCAATGTATACAGCTTCGGTCAGATGAACTCGAAAAATCGTCGAAACGCGGTGAGCAAAGAGGATCTCGCCCGAGCCACCCTCGTTACGATCACCAATAACATTGGCTCTATCGCCCGTATGTGCGCGGTCAACGAGAACATCGAGAGGGTGAGACAATGATTTTACGATTGGAGTGCTCTTTCAATTAGCGTTATCATAATTATTCTTGCGACGACGAAACAGGTAGTGTTCGTCGGTAATTTCCTGAGGGTCAATCAGATATCGATGAAGCTGCTCGCTTACGCTATGGATTACTGGTCCAAGGGAACAATGAAAGCCCTCTTTCTCGAACACGAGGTACGAAATTCTACGATCGAGACTTTATTTTATTCTTCACTACCCACATAAATATCTTTTTCAAAAATATTTGTGAAATGTTTGAAAAAGAGCGTGAATATTTTGTTTTGTCCGTTCGTAAAGCTTACATTGAAATGTTTTAGAAATGTGAAAGCTCGCATGGCCCGTCCAATTTGCAAAAACACGGAGAGCCTCGTAGAAACATTTCGGTGAAAAGTGAAATTTAAAATATTTCAACATATTTTATCGCTATGTTTCAAAAATATTTCAGATATATTGATAGATTAAGGGTCATTTCAAAATATTTATGAGACGTTTCGTTGGAATATTTCGACGGAATATTTAAAAATATAATTTTTGTATATTTCATAAATATTGAAAATATTTCTAAAATGATTTCAAAATATTTAGTGCTATAAGGGTATTATAATAAGAGCATGTGAAATGCGACGGTCGGCAATAAAACTTTAATAAACTTTTTTTTTTTTATCAAAGCTGAAAATTTACGATCCAAAACGAATTCTTGCATGAATCTGAATGATATCGTGTAAGAATTTGATTTTAATCGGAATTTTAATGCTTTGCACCCGTGAAAGATGTATTAAAGTTTTTGTTACCGACTGGGTCAGGATCGAGCCGCGATAAAGGGTTGTTTCATCGATCGCATCTATCTATTTTCAGGGTTACTTCGGAGCTGTGGGATGCCTGCTGCAATACAACGGTGACGCCAGCTAAAAAGGTGTCTAGACAATTACCTCTAGCATTCCATTCGACTTATCGTATACATAACAAAAAGAAGTTATGTACAAGTCCAAAGTACTCGCGGCTCGCGAGTGGTGCGACGTTTAAAATTATTTATTCTCGTTATAGGTTCATTAATTTTTACGAGGGGTCGTGTGTCAAACGCGTCAACTAATTATTTTGTTTTTTTTTTTTTATTCTATACATCGCCGCTGTACTAACGACTGAGGGGAAAAAAAAACATAGAAGTTACGATAGTCTCGAGGACAAGGTGAGGAGAACGAGTAGTTGGTAGAAAAATTGTTGGATCGAGGAATTGATCGGGTACCGATGGCGTTCTTCATAATTGCGCGATCGTCGCACGCACTTGTTGGAGAGGGCACAAAGCTTGTAAAGAGATCACACAAAGAAAAAAAAAAAAAAATAAGAAAGAAGAAAAAAAAATCACGGTGGACCAAAACTCAAACGCATATTTACGACTCGCCCGAATATTATTTATATTATACACTAAAGAAAACACACATACACGCGTACCTATACGAAATGACATGTTCTCCCGACGTACTCGACTCGGTTCGTTTTGCGAGCGTTTTGTTCGACGGTATAACGGGCAAAACCGCTGTACCGCCTCCTAAGCGCTATCATTGTAACTGCTATTGTTATTATTACGAGCACTTGGGGTATTGGAATTACATTTTTTTTTCTTTTTAATAATACTTTTTGTATCGATCGTGACGAATCTATTTTGAAATAGCGATGAAGCACACGGTTTGTAATATATCTCCCGGGTCATGTACTATTATATATATTTAACGTTGTTGATCGCTATCGTCATACATGGTAAACGGTAACGGATGTATACTAAAGGTTTATAAAAAAAAAAAGGAGAAAAAAGAAATAAACGATATTCGTTTGCGCATTCGTTTCATAACTCGGGGAGGTTCAGAAAAATTGCGGCAGCTCCGTCCACGCGTCAAGTGGAACATTCTTCGGGCAATGTCTGCGAGATGACGCCGAGCTTTCGTCCACTCGACTCCCGGACGAAGCAAATTGGGCCAGTTATCGGAACACTGCACAGTGGCGAGAGATCATCGAAACGGCACACATATATTTATCAATTTTTGCACGAACAGTGATTGAAAGTACGAACGTGAAATGACGGTTTTTTTTTTTGTCAAAAAAAACCTAATAGGAACTAATCGTAATAGAAATAAATATTACCAAAAAAAAAAACGCAATATGTACTTTTGTATGTTGCACAGACGAGTAGAAAATTATTGGGGGATTAAACGATTGGTACGACGCTCATACGTAATGTTTCATTTATACGAAATGTGTATGTTCCCGAGTTATTCGCCGTTGCCTGGCAACGCAAAACACCTCGGAGTGATGTAGAACGGGCAGTGTCGCGTGTAAGACAGTCCTTTATGTTCCTCGTCCAGTCTGTCCTAGTTTTTTTTTAATTCTCTGGAACGAAGAACTTCCGTCGATCCTCGTGTTAGTCGACAGAACACTTCTGCTCGAATAAGATACAAGAAAACTTGAATCATGGTAAGATTATGTAAACTACTCCGATTGAATCGCTTGACGGATATAACGCGAGGCTTGACGAAACATGGGAGAGTGAGGCAAAGTGAACACATGGGACAAAATGGACGCGTTTCTAAATAAAATAAAATAGTGAAGATTGTTAATTGTCACTATTCACTATATATATATATATATATATATAATCACACTAAGAAAATAATTAAGTCACAGCCTGTGGATCGTTAATTTTTTGGAATACAAATTTAGTCATTTTTACTACGCTTGCAGGAAAGCCTCTTTTTTGCACACGTTTTTTTTTTTTTTTTAATTTTGTCCAACCCGCTGAATGCGTGTAGCCGATTCGTTTTGGGCCATAAAATAGTACGAAAAATGTTTTCTGACCAGTGTGAGTTTACAGCACGAGTCGAACGCGAGTGTTGCAATCACACGACTTAAGATAACGTTTTTCGCAAGAGTGTCGTATAAAATTTTATTTCACAAGTTGTGAAAATATAAATATGTTGTGCTAATCGATGGAATTCTCTCATTAGCCTGGTTCGCTCCGCTCTCCTCTGTACTGTACAAATAGTCATTGTAAAATGGCTTTTCTTTTACCTCCAAATCGGCTATTTTTATTATTTTCGTTACTATTTATGATTCCATTTTTCCCTATAGTAGAAATTGAAAATATTGCCAATATTTCACCCCCCCCCCCCCCCCCCCTCAAGGGTGTTAATGTTCCCTGTCTCGTCCGTGATATTGCGCTCCTCTGGCCCTATTATTATCGAAATCATACGATAATACATATAGATGTGCTAGCAAGTGTTGTGGTTCAGATACTTCACGCCTTCGCTGTGGATCATGGAATTTAGTAACTGTAAATTTAGATTTCCGGAAATCCCATTTTTCGACCGGAAGTGATGTTATTCCGGTGACTAGTCACTGCGGAACCGGTTAGAAAAATTGGGTTTCCGATACAACGGGACTTCCGGTCGAAAAATAAGATCACAAAACCGCAATTGATGTATTTTTGCGGTAAATGAATTTGCTGCATTGTGCGCAACTCACCGATGCCCACAGAATAGTACCGGAATAGTGTAGGTAATAGGAGAATAGTTATCAGGGTCTTCGGAGAGGAGCACTCAGGGGGTTTTAGAACAATCATAACCTGGGAAGCTTCTAGAGGAAATATCTTGATTCTTCACGAGTGAGACAAACAACTTGCCGAAATATACATAAGATATATATATATATATATATATATATATATATATATATATGACGGTGTTCGATTCAGGGACCAAAGAAAGCAAAGGGTAAAACGATGGACTCGGTCGACGGGGTCGACACAGCGAAGATGAGCAGGGAACAGCTCGAGCTCTACTCGCACAAGATTCTCGAGGAGATGGAACGCGAGAGGGAGGAGAGAAATTTCTTTCAGCTCGAGAGAGACAAGCTTCGTACTTTCTGGGAGATAACGAGGAATCAGCTGGACGAAGCTCGCGCCGCAGTGAGGTATTGCCGAACTAATAAATCCGTAGTGTTTTCGATATTCGACAAATCAATCTGATGAGATTGACAAATTAATGTTTTTTCTAATTCCCCCCAGAAACAAGGAACGCGAGAAGGAAGAGTTATCGGAGAATCACGAAGCGGAATTGAAGCTCTACAAGCAAAAAGTCAAGCATCTCATGTATGAGCATCAGACGAATCTGTCGGAGGCCAAAGCCGAACACATGGTGGCGCTGAAGATCGCCCAGGACGATCACGTCTCTCAGGAGAACGAGCTGATAAAGGACAAGAAGGAATTGCGAAAAATCGAGAAGGAGAAAGAACTTGCGCACATGAACGAGATTCGTGAGCTCAAATTAGTTAGTCTCGAATGCGTTTCGCTAGTAGGCGTAGTGCTGGGCATAACGGACCATAGTTAATAATTCTTTGGGGGGAAATTTGAAACAAAAAAAATGCTTGTCCCAAATAGAATACTATGTTTTGCTCCGCCCTCTACTGGAGAGTAAGTTTCGGATCCGTTGTATTGCATCGACCTGATTGGCGTCTTCTGCTTATAGAAACACGCGGGGGAAATGAGCGATCTGATAAAAAAATTGGAATCGGAGGCAATGGAATTGGAAAAAAAGTACGAGGAAAAACTCTCCGTTCAGTACGAATCCCTGTTGCTGAAGCATCGAATGGAAATAACGGAGGTCGAGGAGCGCAAGAACATGCAGATTGCGAGCCTGATAAAGAATCACGAAAAATCGTTCGCCGATATGAAGAATTATTACAACGACATAACGCTCAACAATTTGTCTCTCATCAAGAGTTTGAAGGTCCGAGACGTATCTAATTTCCATTCAGCGAAAGCCTCTTCGAAATTAACATACAATTTATACACGATTATGTGTAATTTATATTTAAAGTCACATATAATTGTACATGCTGTTTTGCCAGATGTGCCCATGGACAAAATTTATATATATTTTCTACATGATTACATATGTATGATTCACATGTAATAATCATTTATAATAGTAATAATAATCATTTTTTATTCTACAATAATTTATTTTTTTTTAATAATTTTTACCCTTTGAACTGTGCAATTATTGGTCTAT
This sequence comes from Amblyjoppa proteus, assembly GCA_963922035.1. Classification (NCBI taxonomy): domain Eukaryota; kingdom Metazoa; phylum Arthropoda; class Insecta; order Hymenoptera; family Ichneumonidae; genus Amblyjoppa; species Amblyjoppa proteus. The sequence continues at coordinate 7,404,369 of OY998232.1, forward strand.
GTATATTCTTTTTTCTATAGGAAGAAATGGAAGTGATGAAGAATCACGAGGAAAGAATGAAGAAGCAGGTTCGCGAATCGACAGCTGAAAATAAAAAATTGTCTGCCAATCTCCAAACCGCCGAGGAACAGGTCGCAGATTATTCTCGTCAACTGGCGAATTACGAGAAAGACAAACAATGCTTAGCCGTGAGTGTACACTGCGCAGACGCGTGTTCGAACGGTGAAAAAGATGTTTTACTGATTCTTTGATTTTACAGAATACCAAGAAGAGACTAACCGTGATCTCGAAAGATCTGGAGAATCTTAAGTGGGAGAACGAGGTTCTCGAGCTGCGATTCCATAAAGTGAGCTATAACGGCCCAGGAAAAAATTATCTAATTTTACTTACGGATAATCCATATAGAGTCACACATATGTCAATTATATATGAATTTTAGCCACATATGTCAACGGGTGAAATTCATATATATTTCATAGATGTTTATCATTCATGTGTAATAATCATCTATAAAAATAATAATAATCTCGTTTTAATAATTTGTTGAACATTGTGATTCCGGCCGAAATTAATATATAATTGATACAGTCACACATGATTGTATATGAATTTTTGCAAGGTATGTCCATGGACACAATTCATATTATTTTCCACATGGTAACGTACGTATGATTCATATGTAATAATCATCTATAACAGTAATAATAACTTTTTATTTTATGATAATTTATTTTTTATAATTTTATTTGGATATAGTGATATCTGCTGAAATTAGTGTCCAATTCATGCATGATCGTGTATGATCATATAAGACCATATATGGATTAGTATACAGTAGATATGAATCATACATGATCATTTTTGCCTGGGGAACGAAATTTGATGCATTGTTGGAGAGGGTTTTAAAGCGACGTGTCCCTTTTATTTTACACAGTGCCGAGCTGAACGGGACGAGCTCCATTCGAGATTCGTTTCTTCGATTCTCGAACTACAGCAGAAGACCGGCTTGAAAAATGTACTTTTAGAGAAGAAACTGGAGAAGCTTTCGGATCTGTTGGAGCAGAGGGAGGCTCAGATCGGGGAAGTTTTAGCCGCCGCTCAATTGGATCCGATGGCAATAGTCAACGTCAATGAGAAGCTCGAGGTCTGTCTCCCATTTCGTTATCCGACGAGAGGCATATCCGTATTCTGCTTAAAAAAACCCAATCAGAAACGATGCAAAAGAAAGGATTTTGAAAGTACAGACACGATGGCTATCGTGTTTTTAGTTTTGAAATAGTTTTGGTGCATTACCGGTTAGTAAATATATGGAGGCAAATTCTTGCATGAAGAAAGTATTAATTCAAGCTCATGCAAGAATTTCCTTAAAGCGTGAATGGTCATGGTCGAAAAAAATAATTAATAAACCGCAACATTTTTTCACCAAAATAAATCTTAAAAATAAAAAAAAATAAAAGTAAACATTTTAGCAACATTTTTTCACCAAAACAAAACTTCCTCTATGAGGGAGCAACAGTATCTCTCTTGCATTCATACTCCACGTAGTACGTGTTTCAACTCACCTTCTCACAATCTCGATAGCAAACCCAGCGAATAATTAGTTCTTCGCGCTTCCAGGAAATGTTAAATCGTAAAAACACCGCCATACAAGATCTTCAGTACGACTTGGCAAAGGTCTGCAAAGCTCACGACGATTTGTTGGCGACCTACGAGGGCAAGCTGCAAGAGTACGGCATTCCGGAATCTGAACTGGGCTTTCAACCGTTGAGGGCGAAGATGATCGGCACGAAAATCGGCCGTGGACCAGCTGGGCTCGTTACCGCGAATCGATAAGGCTTTATCGATCTTCTTCCTCTTCGTGTGCACTGTCGATATCGCCAGTATTTTTAAGTTTACACTGTGGGACGGCTTGACTACATTAAATAACGGATTCACATATAATACGTTTATTTTGTACGACAAATAAGTCTCAGAAACAGACAGAGATGTTTCCTAAAAATTAGACAAATTTATCACAGAGGATGTACACAATAGATTATATTGGTACCTGAAAGTTGTATAGTCTTAGTCTGTTTTGTTTTCGTTTCCATTGTTTTATTTTGTTTTACCTCACACGACTGACGATATACGAAAATGAATATCAGTAGCTTCTTGATTTATCATAAATATTCTCTTTTTTTTCTCTTTCTTTTTGTCATTACGTTGAATCACATACGTTTGATTATTTGCCAATAACACGATAAAAAATGGGCTCAGGCGTCAATCGAATTTTACACGTCACTCTTTGCGAACGCTGTGCGAATACTGGTCTCAATAAACTATTTTTTATTTATTTTTTTCAATCTCTTTACCAAAGACTCAACGACGAACAGGCACGAATACGTTAAATTCATTATATATATGTATATAATATGTAGAATTATTTAATATATATATATAACGAATATATATATATATATATATATATATATATATATATATATATCGAAGTATCAGTACATATACAAATATTGAGATACAACGAACATTCATCTAAGCTACACATTACCGGCGTAAGTCGAGTATGTCAGGTCACAAGGTTATTAAATTTAAAACACCTATTAAATCTCTGAAACAGTATAAAATAATTTTTCTTTATACCCTCGTCTCTCAGCCTGTCCCATTTAATCGAGAATTTTCATCTCGATCTTCGCCTCTTCAGATCGCCAGCACCAACCGGCTCAAGCTCAATTCTTTTCTCGCGTGGCAAAAGAAAACAAAAAAAAAAAAAAAATTTGTTTTTATAGCCTTTTGTTTTTCTATACTTTGTAAATATTATACAACAACGTGTATATTTATATATCAGGAATTTTGGCACGATAAGAAAGAGAATCACAGATGAAAACATTGTACATTGTGAGAATTTGTGAAATAGGACAGAGAATCGGTATTTCGTTATCTATTGGAATGAGATCGTGAAGGGGGGGGGGGGGCACAATTATTATCTTTGTCAACAATTATGAGTGTCAGATGTGCGAAATTCCTATCTACCACGATCGAGAGACAATATACATACTTTCCTCGCTAGCTCTAGTGGCTTTCTTTCGATCTAAAGCTATTCCTTTGTTTTTTTTTCGCTATAAGTGGGATTTGATCTATCGTCTCAACGCGCAATCTCAAAACAGACAACCCGAATGTTCTCGACAGAATCATAGCGGGGACCCTGGTACATCAGTTAATGCGATCGAGATTATCATTGGCAGATTCCACGAATCCTCTATGCTTTCCCACATTTTTTTTTTTTTTTTCAGAGGCAACAGCCAGACTATAACGCTCCATCATTCAACTTTCACAGTCACGGCAACGCCAATCACAGTTGTAGAAAAAATAAGTATCTGTTATTTTTTTTGTTTTGTTTTTTTTTTTTGTTTGTTTTTTTTTCGTAGAGAAATATGGTCCATCGTTCAGTTGTAAACTTGTTTGTTGCGCTGCTCTCTCTCTCTCTCTCTCTCTCTCCGTCTCTTTCTCTCTACTTTCTTCCACCAGTTTGTATCGCTAGCGATTTCTAAGATTCCGTCGATCGACTCGACTGCTACTATTACAATGGTTTAAACCACACCTCGAGATATAAGATATTTTTTTTTTGTAAAAAAAAAAAAAACAAAAAAATTATCCAGCAACAGTGGCGAACTTCCGAGAGTCAAAGAGAAAGTCGGTAATGCAGATTGCACTTGTTCCGTACTCGAAGGTACTAATACTTGATTATATATCGCGCTATTTAATCTTGTTTTTTTTTTGTTTTTCTTTTGTTTTGGTTTAAATCGTATATATATATAATTCCTTAAGTGGTCGACGACATAAATACTCTTTGGGCTATCTTTGACACAACGTCTCATTTAGAAAAATCTATAATTTTTAATACGCAGATCGAATATATAGAACTCGTCGAGAGAGCTTCGTATATCGCTAGGGCTTCTATCCTTTTCAGCTAATGTCTCTTACGTTTTTTTTTTTTTGTTCATTTACTTTTGATTATACTTCAACTCATTATCCTCCAGTTGGGCAGTACCTCGGCTATGAGAGTTGAGAAGTACGCGGTGACATTGTAAACGACGGTCTCGCCGGAGGCCAGAATGGCCGCGAAAGAGCCGTACGTGCCGTAATCGATTATACTGTGATTGCACGCTGAGAGAACGGCGAGATCTTTGCCGGGACCGCGTCCATCCATGTCCGAGATAAAGCTCACTTTGTGCTGTCGCGTGCGCAAATTGAACTTGCACCAGCCGATACTGTCGCTGGCCACGACGAAAACGACGTTTTTGTACTTGCCCTGAAAGTAATCCATTGCTGCCAGATAGTAGCGCACCGGTGCGGGCCGAACTTTCAATTTTTGCCAGAGATAATCGACGTAGTCGGTTCGCCGTACGTGGATTCCAACGTAGACGGGCTCGCTGAGATTGAAACGTCGGGCGATTCCTCGCAGCATCATTTCGGCGTACAAGCGTAGACTCGGTTTGAAGGTGAATTCTCGTCGTACGTCGTCGAGCCAAACGAGAATGAGGGACCAGTAAGCTGCGTGACTGAAATTAAATTCATTTTCGTTAAATCGAAGTCTGGAGGTTTTGAGGCCTGCTCGCGGGGAGGCTTTCGCCGAGCCGTTGCTCAGTCGGTAACGAAAACTGTATCCCATTTTTTTTTAAAGGTCGCTGAGGTTTGCGTCCAAAGGGAAATTATTAGGGTTTGCCCGACTGATAGACGAAGACTCATGTGATTTCCGTTCAGCGAAAAGTATCGAATAACTCCGGAATAACTGGATTAGAGTTTTTGTTACCGACCGAGTCTGCCTACATGGACATCAGCGATTGTACAAACTTGAGGTCTAGACGTACCGTAGGATTTACAATGTTTCTCTCGGTCGGTAATTAAAACTGGAAAAAATATGCCCGCTAAACTTCCTAGGTGAAACTAAATTATCATTGTCATTGAAGAACTCGAAATCAATGAATGTTACAGTTTTCGTTACCGACCGAGCCTGTTTCACATCGGCCCAAGCAATTGTACAAACTTATCGTGTACATGTACCGTGGTGTTATTATGTTTTGCTCAGTCGGTAATAAAAACTGCAATTAAAAAAATCTAATTATCAGCGTCCGCTCGACTGTTGAACGAAGGCGCATACGATGTCCGTTTAGCCCAAAATATGGAAGAACCTTGAAACAAAACCCATATAGCATGAAATATTTTGAAGACATTTCGGAAATATTTTTAATCTTTCAAATATTCCGAAATATTCCTAAAATATATATGGAAATAATATTTTGAAATATTCCTGCCGATTATCGCAATGAATAATTTCAGAGATATTTTCAATATTTCAAATCTTACAAAATATTTCCGACATATATGGAAATCATATTTCAAAGTGTTCTATCAAAATATTTCATGGTAATGTTTCTAAAATATTTCAGAAATATGCTTAATCTTTCATAGATCAGATATATTTCTGAAACGGTGAAAAAATATTTTGGAAGCGAATATTAGCTATGTGTACTGAACGATGTTCGGAAGGAACGAAAAAAAAAAATGCCATGAATAGAATATTTTCATTATTTCAAAAAAATATTTTCAATATTTCAAAAAAATATTTTCAATATTTCAAAAAAATATTTTCGATGATTCAAAAAAATATTTTCAATATATCAAAAAAATATTTTCAAAATATTTTCGTGCTATGTGGGATGGATCACTGTTTCGATCACCGACCGAGTCGGTTTCTCACACGGCATAGCCAATCGATGCGGACTCGAGGCCTGAACCTACCGTGGAATTATGATGTTCTGATCGGTGCTGTTCCACAGTCCAAGCGAGTTTACGACTTGGCCAACGTCCAGTGTACATCTGCCGATGTAACTCAGCGGAGGAATGCTCAAGTTCTCGAAGTGTTCCTCCAGCGTCTTCAGTATGCATCTCGGCATGAACGGTTCGAGTCCTGTTCTTCTAGCGGTCGCCCAGACAGACGCGTATTCCCATATCTGATTGCCCAATCTTCCGCCCTGGACCGCCGAGACAATTCCATACTTCGGACAGGGATTTCTCCATTCGGCCGGAACCCTTACGCTCTTCAGATTCGTTCTACACAGAGCCTGCTCGTAGACAGAGATCTTGGTGCGTCTCGCCGGTGGACTGGACGTGTACATGGGAAAGAGGAAGACGTGGATGCCGAAGACCACGATCAATGCGAGGGCTATCGCGCTCGCGAGCACATGCTGCTGAGCGTGACTCATATTACCTCTCTTTTGTTTGTTTGTTTATCTAGCTCTTTTTCCAGTCTCGGTTTCCGTTCTCTAGCTCTTTTCGGCTCTACGACTTTATGGTTTTGCTTCTTTTTTTTTTTTGTTTAGTTTTTTCTTTTTTTTTTTTTCTACCACTCTCGACTACTGCTCTCTACCCAGCTATTGCTCTCCCCGGTTTGCCCAGCCCGCGACTAGTCCGGCATTTCGGATCTACAGGCGTGCCGTGTCCTTTGCTTTCCGACGCACATCTTTGCAATGACGATCACGAACCATTGAAATTAAACACAACTCTCCGTTAGAAGTTTCAATTTATGTGGGATGACTTTTTGATTTGATAAAAGAAAACAATGAGTACTCTGACGATAGCGTTGTGTATCATAGTTCTCTAGCAAGTTGACGGACCCCGCGCACGGACCGAAAAGCGGACACGTCCGTTGGGGAATTGAACGGACCGTAAAGAACGACAAAACGGACGGTATATTTTTTGTTGGCATTTGGTGTTCTTTTCGGTTGCGGAAACCGAAAGCGAACCGAACATTTTTTTTGTCGAAAAATTTTCCATGGCCCCTTATCGGTTCCCGCAACCGAAAAACGATCAGGATCCTATTTCTGTTCTGTACTTTCATTAAAAACAGAATTAAACGCGAAACAAACAAAAATTCAAAAACTTAATCAAACATTTTCATAAAAAAAATACGTACGGTCCGCTTTAAAATAATTAGCACCCTTGAGAAAAGTTCATTACAGTTTTTATTACCGACCGCGATATTTCACTTGTCCTTAAGTGAAAGTGAAATATCGCGATCGGCAATGAAAATCCTGAGTAATTTTGATTCTCCTGACCGTGTGTGCTTTCAGCCGGAAGTTGTTGGTAGCAGTGAAATAAAAAAAAAAATAAAATAAAAACAATCGACCAAAGATTTATGTATCGACCGAGTATGGTGTTGGGTGGGGAGGAACGGGTTTCACGTCGTCTTAAAAATTGCAATCTTTTCCAATAGCCAACGAGACCATCGTCGTATAAAGAGCAAAGGAGGCAGTCGGCAAAAAAGCATTCGCCGGTGCTTCTAGCGTGTACTTACTAGTCGAGTAAGAAAAGAATACAATGTTTAATGTACAATATCGTTGTCAAAATACAACAATATAATATGATGCGTGTTTACATCGTACGCGGATATATGTATGCAGTGTATATAGCTAAATATATCGAGTGCGTGTGTCAGTGGAATACAATGCTCACCTCGCACGCTGAAAACTTCATACTCGTTCCTGGCGAGTAACTTATGTGTCTCCAGCATTCGGGTATGCCCGAAAAATTGATTCCCCGCATGTGGCAGGCATTTTTTTTTTTTGGTCGCTCGATTCGACTGGGACACCGGTGCGGCGATTTTTATTCTAATGCCGAATGGTAGAAACTTGTAAATCGATTAAAACAAGACTATCTTGACGTTCCATTATTAAAGCTTCATCGCCGGAGAGACTTACTCTCATTCGTCGTTGTCCTGCTCTCTTGTATCGCTCTCGGTCAACGACGCGTCCACAGCTCGATCGCTCGGATACATTTTGTTTTCCATATATATATATATATATATTTATTTTTTTTCAAAACTTTTTGATTGTTTAATCGCTGTTAACTTTACGCGTATCCCTCCTAACAAACTACTACTGCCTACGACACTTTCCCCGAGAAAAACTAAAGCATCACTGGGTTGCTTCTTGGGGCTCAGCTTCCGCGCACAGTCGACAAAGTGTCTAACGTGCGCGCCAGTGATTCGCCGGTTGTGCGCCTGGACACAGCGTGGCTCGAGGAATGTCGTGCGTTCACGTCGGTAAGAGAGGATTGTACGTACGTGTATCGTAGGGTGCTCGATCGGAGCATGTGAAACACCTCTTCTGAGGATGCGCCCTCCGCTATTGGATAACCAGACTCGATGACACGACAGCGCATGCACAAATGTAGAGAGAAAAAACTATATGAAAAGGAGACGGAATCAGAAACACCGCGATTTAAGTTGATCGGTCGATAGCCAATTGCCCTCCCTATCATCGACGCGTCTATCGATATTTTGAAATAAAGTAAACAAGGTTTTTGCAAGCGACATGATGGCCACATAAAAAAAAAAATAACTAATTTTCGACGGGCATATTTCACAGGCGAAAGTGGGCCGCTCAGTGTCCACACTTGTTTTTCTCACCGCTATCACCTTGCGGCGCTGTGGTCGGAGAAACGTTGCGAGGCTATCCCAAAACCGTACAGTTCTGCATTCGCGTTTCGTGTAAAATCGTTCGTGTAAAAATTTTCAAAGATTCTCATTGACAAATTGATCGTATGAAAATAACGAAAGCCTGTGTGGTAGCTCACTGCAAAACGATGCAAATCAAATAAAATGCCCTGCGAGCAAGACAGAGACATACGGCTGTCTCTTTGTCACGACTCGACAACACCTTTCCGGGGCGAGCAGTGGCCGAGTGGATTGGATCTCGGACTCACACGCAGTGGGCTCGGGTTCGATTCCCGGTCTGGCCACGAATGGATTTTTCTATGCGCTTTATCTGTGATCCCCAGTGGTTCGGATTCCACTTTAATTTGTAGGTCCCTCATCTCTCAATAAGTGACACTAACCAAGTCACACACAACCCACATAATTAATAAAAACATTGAAACGTTGGCCAATATGGTATATACCCGGTGGCCAGGTTAGCGCCCTCCAGTGGTTCTAGAGGGTATAACCAAATTAAGTGGAAGAAGAAGAAGAAGAAGAAGAAGAAGACAACACCTTTCCGATGCGCACCGTGCGGCCGAAAATCGAAGCTGCGCAAAAGTGGACGATAAGCGACCCTTCCCCCCACCACCGTCGTTTCCACAGTATGTAAGACCGTGATCACAATCAACAGTCGATTCATCTTAACCTGCAGAATAACAGCGGCGCGCTCGTCCAACGCCCGTCTCGAAGGCCCTCGTAAACAGACGTGTTTGTCACTTATTTAAAAAAAAAAAAAAAAAACAATTATTTCTACGAAACTTCGTATTCGGATTTCGCGAAGTTATTTTTTTTTTTTATCGTGTATTTAAGATTTTTCTTTGTGCTGCGGAATTTTTCCGGAAAAACGATAAATTCGACCTGGCTGCGTACGTTAAATTTGCATCCAAAGCGAATTCACGTTTTTCCACAAGAAAATATAGCACCGTCGAAAAAAAACAAAAAAAAAAAACGTTAAAGTCCAATTGGACTACAGACACCTCCTTTACCGATGCTTCGGAGTATTGTCGATTGGCAACGGCACTTTTCGACGTCGGATGGCGTGCCGATTGTCTTTCAGTGCTTCCGATACGTTCTACATCTGCGGGGGGGGGGGGGGGGGAGTGGAAAAGAAAAAAAAAAAAAAAGTTTTGTCGGTACTTCGATCGACGGCCTCGTCAAATCTCTCGAGTTTCGTTAGAGCCTTTGCTTTTTCTCACGTTCCGTCGAGCGTCTATTTCTCTTTGCTTCATACGATTAGCCCGCTCGGTCAACTCGGGCTTGAAACCCGAGGGGGAAAAAAAAAAAAAAAAAAAAAAAAAAATTAAAGAAAAACTCATTTGTCCGAGAATCCACGACGTTGCCAGGTAGACCGCACCGAGCGACGATATATTATACATAGTTACAGCGATAAGTATTAAAAAAAAAAAAAAAACTATGCTCAGTCTGCTGCACGCAGTAGATACACGGCCGTAAGTTGAGATGAACAAAAAAAAAAAAAAAGTTCCCACTTTTTTTCTAGAGACCGGCGACCCCAGCAAAAAAATTACATCCCTCACACATTGACAAACGCGTTGCCTTGAGCAGTTAAACACGCTCGGATATAATAATAGTAGCAGTGGCAGTGTTTTATTTCCATGCATACCCTGACGGATTTCTACATACCCCCCCCCCTAGCAGATCCGACCACCGACCGAATCACCTTCGAAATTACCATGGTGGTTTTGTGCAAAAAGTTTACCAACTATTTTGTCGAAACCACTACGCAAACCACTGCTCCATAATACGCGTATTAAAATGTAGCTTCGACGGTGGAAACGACGGATACATCACCGTCGTACAATTTTTTTTAAGGTGCTTAGCGCGTACCGAAAAAAGGTTTGGTAATATTGGGAAAAAAAAATGACTTGAATTATAATCACGAATTAATATTAATTTAGGTTAAATTTTCATACTATTTTGCGCATTTCGGAGAAAGAAACACCTAACGACCTAAAGCTGGGCTCGAACCCTGGACATTACGCATACTAGCCTATAATCCTAACGCTGCGCTATCGCTTATGATTTGTATTTTTCTCATTCCTAACAAGATTTAAACACAGCAAAAGTTTTCTTATCTGAAGTGAATGGACGACGAATATTTTATATATTTATTTATGTACTGAAGGTATTGTTGAAAAGAAAAGGTACTATATATGAGTCCTGTGTAAAGTTTTTTTTATTAGCATTTATTTATGTAAATTATATGTACAAGTAGATGATAATAAAAAAAAAAAAAAAACTTTGCATAGGACTCGCATAGTACATTTTCTTTGAGGTATCATCAGTACTTCAGTAATTATATAAGGTACTTCAGTGATTATTTCAGTAAATAAATAAATAAAATATTCATTGTCCATTCGCTTCAGATAATAAAACTGTTGCTGCATTTAAATCTTGTTAGAGATGAGAGAAACTCAAATGATAAGCGGTGGGACAGTAGGGTTCTAGGTTAATATTCGTGATGTCCCGGGTTCGAGCCCAACTTTAGGTCGTTAGGTTTTTCTTTCTCCGAAATGCGTTATATAGCATCCGAATGTATTCTAAATTGATATAATTCATGACGATAATTCAAGAAGATTTTTTTCCAATATTACCAGACATTTTTTTTTTTTCGTACATACTAACCACCGTAAAAAGAAATTTGAGTGACTGGTGGGTTATTCCGTCGTCCACCACCGTCGAAACCACCATTAAGAAACGAATATCGTGAAACGATGGTTTGTGCAGTGGTTCCGACAAAATAATTAGTAAACTTTTTGCACAAAACCACTGTGGTGGAAACCACCGTGAAAACATGGTGACTTTCGCAGTGGTCGGATTTGCTAGGGCCGGCCCTTATACTAATTAAACCATTCCAAAAACCGCAGAAAATAATATACATGTAAACATGCATATAATCATTTTCAAGTATTTCAAACACAATTTTCCATCACATTCTGACCTATATAATCCATATAAATAATCGTCTATGCCATCACTTTCTCCGCCCAAAACACCGCTCGTTGTCATTGCCGCACTCGTCCATCGGCTTGACAAAATGGTATATCCAAATCGCGGAGTTTTCGGCATGCATAAACCAACTTATGAAATATAATCGACGAAATTAAGGTCAAATATATTACTTATTCGGTACATTATGCATGTTTAAAAAGCTCGATTTAATATACCGAGAGTTCGTATTAATTGACACTTGAATATTCAATGTAATCTATCGGTTTATGTATAAAAGTCTCGCATATACATCGAAAAAAGTTTTGGTAATGTCAATCCGAGAACTGCGGTCACGGAAATAGATTTTTGTTAATAGATTTTTGTAAAGAGATTTTTTTTTTTGTCAGTTGCAACCAGACTACTAATTGTCCTTAATTCGCGTGTCTCTGTCACTGACTGCATTCGGAATACATTCAAAGGGGAACTTAAAAAATATTCTCTCGAAGAGGCGCCTTCAAACTCACACCCTTTCAACTTTACACTTGTTCGTTCTTACGGAAATAAAGCGTACACCGCACAAAATGTCACATAAGTTCACAGCTTCGTTGAAATTTACACCACAAATACCTTACACTTGCCCAATCCTCGGATCACAAAACTGTACACCGCCATTTCTTTGCACCACAAAAAGTTTACGTATTCAATATGTTACACATCAGTGAGCTTACAACGTTTCATTCTTACACTTGCCGAAACTTACAACTTTAAAACTTTACACATTCGATATACTTCACATGCGCAAACTTAAACGCGTGCAACCTTACACCGACGGCGAGGAAAGACGGCCTTCGAGAGGGGCGTTGGATGAGCGCCGCTGTTATTCTGCAGGTAAGATGAAGCACATGGCGGGCTACTATGTGATCAAAACCAACAGTCGGTTCATCTTACCTGCAGAACAACAAGCGGCGCTCATCCAACGCCCCTCTCGAAGGCCGTCCTTCCTCCCCGTCGCTGTAAGGTTGCACGCGTGTAAGCTTGCGCATGTGAAGTATATCGAATGTGTACAGTTTTAAAGTTGTAAGTTTTGGCGAGTGTAAGAATGAAATGGTGTAAGCTTACTAATGTGTAACATATTGAATACGTACACTTTTTGTGGTGTAAAGAAATTTCAATGTACAGTTCTTGATCCAAGGATTAGGCAAGTGTAAGATATTTGTGGTGTAAATTTGAACGAAGTTGTGAACTTGTGTAACATTTTGTGCGGTGTACGCTTTATTTCCGTGAGAATGAACAAGTGCAAAGTTTAACGGCGCACGATTGAAAGCGCCTCCTCTCGAACATCGCTTTCGGTATGAGAATCTCACTTTTAAAGCGAAAATGATGTCGTACGAGAAACCGTCATATCCGGTTTAAAAAAATCTCACTTTCCGACCGGAAGTGACGTCATACCGGAAACAAGTCGCTTTAGGTTTGAGTCACATTTTTCTACCGGGCGTGAATTAGGGTCGATAAATGAGACTTTCAAATAAGAAGTGACCCAATTCCGGAAGTGACGCATTTCCGATATAATGTCACGTTTCCAGTGTAACGTCACTTCAATCGACGGTTGGAGCGCCCTTCGGTTAAATACATTAAAAATGTGCGAACACGACGCACAGCCGATCCTCGATTCAAAGGACGCAAAGGTTTGACGAAAAACGTTCCAGTCATTCACCGGTCGCGAGTCTAGTTAATCCGGTTTCTTTTTTTTTTTTTTTCGTTAAAATCCTCGCCCACGCTCCAAGCGACAAGCGCGTCATCCACTCTGGCGATCCATGAAAAATCTAGGGTGTTCACTATCGCGTGCTCCTCTACCTCTATTCGTCGTCGTAATTCGGAGTCGGCGGACAAAGATCAATGAAGTCTTTCGGGCAGTGGTCCGCGCAAAAGTCCGGATAACAATTGGGCTGTCAGCCGCATCCTTCGCGCTCGAATGGACTCGCTGTTATTCACATTCCCATGCCCCGTCGCCGGGAACGCCGGCAATGTTTTCTCAGGACCCTCGGAATCTTTTATCGATCGCTCTCCTTTATCGGCTAGCGGCATTCTCGATGTTCGTCCGACGTTCTTCCTCGGCGAGATTACGACGAGAGCCCTCCCGTATCACATACTATTAGGGCCCTCCACGATAGACGTCTATCGCAGAGCATTAGGAAATTTTCGCGAAGCTGACGGATTTTGTGAATTTGTGATCGGCAATTTGTCTCTTGCCGTATGACAGCAATGCGACAAGATCTCCGTTAAATCCGAAATCTTTCGCGCGCCCAACTACACAATTGACAAGGCATGGATCTGATCAACGAGAGAAAATGCAGATTTGACATGCAGATTTGACATGCAGATTTGACATGCAGATTTGACATGCAGATTTGACATGCAGATTTTTGACACTAATTCAATAATTCATTTATTATTTTGATTTTGGAGTTTGCCTAGAAGAAGCTAAGGAAACAATTGTTACGACATGTTACGATTTGTAACTGGGGGAGAAAAAAAAAAAATTAATGATTTGCAGCACATTAGGAAATTTTCGCGAAGCTGACGGATTTTGGGAGTTTGTAATCGGCAATTTGTCTCTTGTCGTATGACAGCAATGCGACAAGATCTCCGTTAAATCCGAAATCTTTCGCGCGCCCAACTACACAATTGACAAGGTATGGATCTGATCAACGAGAGAAAATGCAGATTTGACATACAGATTTTTGACCTTAATTCAATAATTCATTTATTATTTTGATTTTGGAGTTTGCCCAGAAGAAGTTAAGGAAACAATTGTTACGACATGTTACGATTTGTAACTGGGGGAGAAAAAAAAAAAAAATTAATGATTTGCAGCACATTAGGACATTTTCGCGAAGCTGACGGATTTTGGGAGTTTGTGATCGGCAATTTGTCTCTTGTCGTATGACAGCAATGCGACAAGATCTCCGTTAAATCCGAAATCTTTCGCGCGCCCAACTACACAATTGACAAGGTATGGATCTGATCAACGAGGGAAAATGCAGATTTGACATACAGATTTTTGACACTAATTCAATAATTCATTTATTATTTTGATTTTGGAGTTTGCCTAGAAGAAGTTAAGGAAACAATTGTTACGACATGTTATTTGTAACTGGGGGGGGGGGGGGGGGGAAATTAATAATTTGCAGCACATTAAGAAATTTTTGCGAAGCTGACGGATTTTGTGAATTTGTGATCGGCAATTTGTCTCTTGTCGCGTGACAGCAATGCGACAAGATCTCCGTTAAATCCGAAATCTTTCGCGCTCCCAACTGCACGATTAACAAGGTACGGTTCTAGTCAATGTGAGAAAACACAGATTTGCGACATTAATACATTAATTAATTTATTATTTTACTGATTAGTTTACCCGAAAGACGTTAAAGCAATAATTGTTACGATTTTTCACGATTTGCTGAGGGAATATAATTGTTACGACTCGTTACGATTTGTTGAGGGAATAATTTTTTAGGATTTAACTGGGGGCAAAAAAAAAAAAATGAATAATTTGCAGACAACTTAAGCGACAACTGAAATGACAAATTTCGTTGAAAAACAAAATTAGCGATCGATTTTGCGATCCTGAGGAAAAAAATTACAGTAGAGCCACGTCATTAAATTCGTTAAGACGAGATTGACGGTGAATTGACGATCATGAGAAATTACGGTTCTCGGCACATACCAGCAGTGCGCGAGGTCGGTGTGCGGTGAGCTCTCAGCAGCTACTGTACACGTGGCTCACTGGTATGACCAGAGAAACGAGGGACACACGTATACCGTATATAGGTATACATGAACTTTGACGGACCTTTAATCCCCGAGACCCTCTTGAGGCTTATCGTACGGCTACGTAAGACACTCCCAAAGACCACGGTCATAAATGAATGATTCGATCCCTGTGCATGCTCGTCTCTCTTTAGATCAATCATTCACGTATCATCAGAGAGACGAAAGAAAGAAAAGGAAAAAGAAAAACACTCGCGTTTTCATCTTTCGGCTGTCTATCCGATCTCCCCTGTTTCGATACGACGAACTTTCATCGAAGGAAGAAAAAGAAGTTCGACGGGGGAATTCGACTTCCTCCATGTGGCGTATGTTCACAATTGATGTTTCAGCAACTCAGGCACTCAGGGCTCTTATTAGAAGTTATGAATCGGCGATGATACGGTGATTATAAGTGATATAAGCGCCACGCCGATAGAGAAAAGTTCGTTTATAACAAAAAAAAAAAAAAAAAAAGGTGAAACGAGTCTTATATGATAAGCAGTGGAATTTGAGCAGGCAAGCAATAATTTTTTTTTTTTTTTTTGAGAACCTCCGATGCGAACTCTCAATCGTCAAACTGTTTCTCATAAATAAATACCGTATGAAAAATAAAAATTTCAGTGTAGCAATAATAAGTGTCCTGATAAAATAAATGTTCGTTTCGCTATATCAAAATATAAAACAAAACAGTTAATGTTACTCGCACGTATGCAATACTGCAGTGCCGATGTTAAAGTTTTTATGGGAATAATATTTTTCAAACGATTTCACGTTGTAACATCTTTGAACTCAAAATTAATTAAAAAAAAAAAAAAAGCAAACGGCACTTCGTTTTGTCGGACAGACGTAGTAGGGTTATAGTATACATTTTCCGTATAAATGTACTGCTACATTCCATTGACAATATGTGAGAAACACGTTTCATGCAAGTTGATTTAGAACACACGATTGCAATTTTTTTTTTTTTGTGTATGCATATAGATACTGCCTATTTGGCAATTGATTACGGTTCCGATTCCGGAAGTTTTTCGAATAATGTGCTCTAAATTAGGTTAAATACAACGGGTTTCTCACATATTGTTAATATATATTGTTTAAATTTACCTCTGACTTAGAACACACGATTGCAATATTTTTTTTTGTGTATGCATATAGATACTGCCTATTTGGCAATTGATTACGGTTGCGATTCCGGAAGTTTTTGGAATAATGTGCTCTAAATTAGGTTAAATACAACGGGTTTCTCACATATCGTTAATATATATTGTTTAAATTTACCTCTGACTTAGAACACACGATTGCAATATTTTTTTTGTGTATGCATATAGATACTGCCTATTTGGCAATTGATTGCGGTTACGATTCCGGAAGTTTTTCGAATAATGTGCTCTAAATTAGGTTAAATACAACGGGTTTCTCACATATTGTTGATATATATTGTTTAAATTTACCTCTGACTTAGAACACACGATTGCAATATTTTTTTTTGTGTATGCATATAGATACTGCCTATTTGGCAATTGATTACGGTTCCGATTCCGGAAGTTTTTCGAATAATGTGCTCTAAATTAGGTTAAATACAACGGGTTTCTCACATATTGTTAATATATATTGTTTAAATTTACCTCTGACTTAGAACACACGATTGCAATATTTTTTTTGTGTATGCATATAGATACTGCCTATTTGGCAATTGATTGCGGTTCCGATTCCGGAAGTTTTTCGAATAATGTGCTCTAAATTAGGTTAAATACAACGGGTTTCTCACATATTGTTGATATATATTGTTTAAATTTACCTCTGACTTAGAACACACGATTGCAATATTTTTTTTTGTGTATGCATATAGATACTGCCTATTTGGTAATTGATTACGTTTCCGATTCCGGAAGTTTTTCGAATAATGTGCTCTAAATTAGGTTAAATACAACGGGTTTCTCACATATTGTTGATATATATTGTTTAAATTTACCTCTGACTTAGAACACACGATTGCAATATTTTTTTTGTGTATGCATATAGATACTGCCTATTTGGCAATTGATTACGGTTCCGATTCCGGAAGTTTTTGGAATAATGTGCTCTAAATTAGGTTAAATACAACGGGTTTCTCACATATTGTTAATATATATTGTTTAAATTTACCTCTGACTTAGAACACACGATTGCAATATTTTTTTTTGTGTATGCATATAGATACTGCCTATTTGGCAATTGATTACGGTTCCGATTCCGGAAGTTTTTCGAATAATGTGCTCTAAATTAGGTTAAATACAACGGGTTTCTCACATATCGTTAATATATATTGTTTAAATTTACCTCTGACTTAGAACACACGATTGCAATATTTTTTTTTGTGTATGCATATAGATACTGCCTATTTGGTAATTGATTACGTTTCCGATTCCGGAAGTTTTTCGAATAATGTGCTCTAAATTAGGTTAAATACAACAGGTTTCTCACATATTGTTGATATATATTGTTTAAATTTACCTCTGACTTAGAACACACGATTGCAATATTTTTTTTTGTGTATGCATATAGATACTGCCTATTTGGCAATTGATTGCGGTTCCGATTCCGGAAGTTTTTGGAATAATGTGCTCTAAATTAGGTTAAATACAACGGGTTTTTCACGTACCGTTAATATATACTGTTTAAATTTACCTCTGGGTCACATTTACTCCTTCGTTTTATTATTAATTTCTTAATCTAACGAAACATACATTTATTTTTTCTGAAAACGTGTTATTGCTAAATTAAAATTTTTCATTTGCCATACCGTATTGCCATACCGTATTTATTTAAGTGATACACTTTGACCCTTAATCGTTCTCACCAGAGATTCTCAGCGAATGCTTCTGGCCCGCTCAAATTCTATCACTTATCATGTGAGATTCGTTTCACTTTTTTTTTTGTTTTTTTTGTCAACGAACCATTCACCATCGCCGTGGCGCTTATATCACTATATCACCGTATCGTCGCCGATTCATAACTTATAATAAGAGCCCAGGCTCATCTCGTGTCGGTTACACAGCTACGACGTGAACGAGGAAAATCGATACGATGGAGGATCCTCATAGCTGAAGGAAAGACAACTGTCATCGAGCGAATACTCGTTTGATAAGCTCATTCTTCCATCTCGCCGTCGTCCCGACTATGAATCCGTTCGAATGTACGATAAGTATAATGGACACGCAAAAGTGTTTTCTGCCGTCACTGCTGTCGTAGAGAAATTCCAAGAGTTCCGGAATCGCGCTTCACATCGTAAACGGCGCCGACTCCCTTCTATGCTTCTTAGGAACAGGACCATTTGCCTCCGACGTCGTTCCACACAGAAAAGAAGGTTTGGCAATATCAACTTAAGGCTAGTCCTTGCGAATGGCGTTCACTTCGCATAAGTTTCAGAGAAATGAGAGGAAATCGTACACTTCTCGATGGTACAAAAATATGAAAAAAAAAATTCAAGCCTACTGAACATACCTAATGGATTAATCTTGCATAACAATAATTCCAAAGTGTTATTAAAAAAAATTGATGAAAAATAACATTTGTTCGACAAATCTCCCGGAAACGTAACTTTTTTTTTTTTTAAAGAAAATTATTCGTTCATTTTTCTGAACGCGTATGAATTTTTTTCAGATTTCTAAATTCACTTTGAATTTTCGGACTTTCTACGCGTTTTTGCTACATAAAAAACAAACAAAAAATCAAAGTGAATTTAAAAATCTGAAAAAATTCGTACGTAATCAAAAAAAAAATGAACGAATAATTTTCATAAAAAAAAAAAGTTAGATTTCCGGGATATTTGTTGAAGAATTTGATTTTTCATCGATTTGTTAATAACATTTTTGGAATTATTATTATGCACAATTAATCTGTTCAGCAGCTTTAATATGCTTGATTTTTTTTTCTTCAGATTTTTATATCATCCAGAGGTGTTCGCAATTTGTTCTCATTTCTCTGAGACTTACGCGAAGTGAGTACAATTCCCAAGGACTACCTTAAGCTGCAAGTTGCGAGTGGCGAGGGAAATATTCGGTCGATTGAACGATATGTTTGCTAAATTCAAGTAACTATTCGTTGAGGCAACTAAATATCAGGTCGAACTACTGAATGTTCGTTCGATCAACAGAATATTTCTTTAAATCGACCAAATATTTCCTTCGCCACCAGCAACCGTAGCTCAGTTTGATATTGCCCAAACCTTTTTTTTTGTCCGGTGCACAGTAGTGTGTTAACTGTCGAGTTATCTTCCGGGCCATTCCCAGTTAGAGTTTTGCCAAAAAATCGCCAGCAAGGCAGCGTATGTCTGCACGGGCGGCAAAATGGCGGCATGTGCGTCCGCATATGTCTATGTTTTTGTCTGCATTCGATGCCAAAAGTTCTTGGGACAATATCCTCTTGCAAGTTGTCGGCAAGATGCTTTGCGTCGCACTTCGAAGTTTAATTTGCTCGAATGATGATTGTCACTTGTGACATTTTTCTTTAATTCGATTTCACATGAAATTCCAAGTGCCTCCGTCGGTTCTCACACAAAAATTCGATTCCAAGGATCGTTCGTGCCAGTCCACTTGCGTATAATATTTTCGAACAAATTTAAAAAATCAAAAAAAAAAAAACGCGCATTCTTCATTACGGTCACACAGAGAGGTTTCATTTCGGCGGATTGAGTCGCATTGCGTTAAAACAAACGTATATTTTCAAATGAAATATTCGGTTATTTTTCCGCGGCAAATTTTCGCCTTCTACGACATTTTCTAACTATTAACTGGACGGTTTTAACTGAAAACAAAAAAAATAAAATAAAATAAAATAAAATAAAATAAAATAAAATAAAATAAAATAAAATAAAATAAAATAAAATAAAATAAAATAAAATAAAATAAAATAAAATAAAATAAAATAAAATAAAATAAAATAAAATAAAATAAAATAAAATAAAATAAAATAAAATAAAATAAAATAAAATAAAATAAAATAATAGGTTAAGCGAATCCGTTTATGATAGTTGGAACGAAACCACCGGATGTCTTATACTGTTATCTCGGTTCATTTACGTTACGAATGGCGAAATATACAAAAAAAAAGAAAAAAAAAAGTAAAGCATCGGTGGAGACGGGCGGAATGCATCGTTGGCAGTTTCTCCTCGTTTGCTCTAGTTAGTTCTCGTTCCCCGTTGTATATTGCGCATAGAGGATAAGTGCAAGATATCTCGCGAACAAAAAACGCATACCGCCTCGTCTCGCTTCTCATCACCGTTGGCCACACCGGCTTGTGTTTAGAGCATTTGGAATGCTTGCGATGTAACGAGTCCAACGCATTCCGCCGTCTTATCTCGTTACAACAATTAACCGTGTTTTTTTTGTTTGTTTTTTTTTGCTCCTTCTCTTGTCTCTTCGGCATTGGCTCTCTGTCGCCCTTTGTGCGAGAACAAACGCTCCGATAACGCTTCTTTCTCCACGCTCTCGTTCGACCATTAAAAACACAATTTATTCAAACCAAATAAAATTTATTTAGAGCTAATAAAAGTGCTCACTTAAATATGGTCTTAATAGAGTTTCATTGAAATCTAATAAATGCTATTGGAATTAAATATCGCGTATGCTCGAATCAAGTAAAAATATCCTCGAGTCAAAGAAAAATTTAATTAATTCAACGAAAAATATTCTAATGTCCGATTTTATTGACGATCGATAAACTTTTTTTTTTTTTTTTTCTGGATGTCGTCGAACAAGGTTTACACTCGTAATTTTGCATAACATCGAAGATACTCGGTAGGACACGATTGCTTTTGCAACGTTGCAAAAAAAAAAAAAAAAAAAAAAAGAAGAAACGTAGCGCGCGTGTCACGACGACACGATGTGGGACGGAAGAAAATGAGAGTGAGCGGAAGGGGTGTTCGGAGGGACGGAGGCGAGAGAGGTTGGACAGTGCCGCGGGGCTTTCGGATCCCGAAAGGGAATGCACAAAAAACATGTGTGTTGGAAATTTGAATAAACAGTCGGGTACGTGCAATGCTTTAGAATGTCCTCATTTCGGGAAACGCAGTTTTAGCTCCAACGACCGACGCGCGATTCTCTCGCGTGCGACTACATTTGTATGTGTACTCCGAATAGCGAGAGTGAACGCTCGTTTCTCACGCGAATTAACAAAAAAACAAAAAAAAATACACGAGCACACTCGCGTTACTTTATCCCCTTGATTTCTACATCGATGGGCGGCGAGGGATTCTGCGTCGAAGTGCAAATACGGAAAGGACGAATGTTTGCATCGTGTCAATATAGGCGCGTAGATAGAAAATGCACGGTAAAACGGGAAAACTAAGAAATAATGGCGATTTGAATGACACCGGAGTTATAAATTGACTGTTTGCTACAATAAAAAAAGTGTGCGCGTAATCCTTCTTTTCTATCCACGTTTCTTTACTATCCATGTATCTGAAATTTCTTTACTATCTACGTTTCATTATTTTTTGTTCGTCGATATTTAATTTCTTTAGCCAATACGTTTTTCTTCCTCAATCTTTCGATTATTCAATCTTTCGATTGAAATAAATAAGTCCTCAGATAAACTCAGTGCCCTTGGCAAAGTTTTCCATTGGGCGTTTAATGGTAATGAATGGTATCCAGAGGTAATCAATGGGATCCTAATGGAAATACATTGGGAACATTGAAACGGTACTTTCTGCCATTCATTCTTAGTGTCACTCCACTGGCAAATCAGTGGGAAATTTTAAATGGTACGTTTTCCCATTCGTTATTCAATGGTAATTCGAAATTCAAGTGGTACTTTCTCCCGTTAGTTATCAGTGGGAGTTCACTGACAAGTCAATGGGACGTGACAAATGCTACTTTTTCCCGTCGTTATTAATGGTAGTCTATTGGAGCATAGCTGGAACAGCTGAAATGTTATATCTTACCATTGGGAACAAATGGAAACTGAATCGAACGGTAAAAAGCTAAAGAGTCTTTAATGGCACGTCTAACTATTTACAATTGACGAGGAATAAGAATCGAGTCGACAGACTCTAGGGAATCACGTGTATGAGTAGCAACTTTCATTTAAACGGTATAAGCGACAATGAAGTGCAGATTAATGAGTCCGCAATAGTAGCCGTGAACTTAAGGACTGAAATTAGTTATAAACGACAGGTGACATTTTTCGGGAGTATCGCAGCTTTTCAATTTGTCACATATTTAGCCACTGTAGAAAAGTGGACAATTATGTATAGCATATTTTTTCCGCGAATGGGAATGTTAGCGGGATAAAAATATCATACAACGAATGGGAAAGTGAATGGCATATTGAATGGTATAGTAAATGGTAGTACAAATGGGAATTATGCCATTGGCAAAAACCCCATTGAATTATCTTTGATGAGTAGTAAATGGTAACCAATGGGATGTTTTTTAATGGTAATTAATGGAAAATTTAGCAAAGGGCAAAGGGCGAAGGGCGAAGGGGTCTTTAGGAACTCACGAGCCCTATAAGAAATACATGGAAAAGTCTTGGTGAATTTCATTCTCTTGACTGTCGGACAATTGCTGGAACAGTTCGACGCTCCTCGCGGACACGACAGTGGCATCTTTGGCAAAACACTTTTACTTTGCGATCCCGTGCTCCCGAGCGGTAAGCACATCTGGAGCATTTTTTATAACGTCATGTGGTAATGGAACTGGTACTTCTTGTAGGCTCGTCGGAATGCACAAGCGCAGTTCACGACGGAGATTTCGCAATGAGCAATCGTTCTCGCATATGCGGTTCGAACAAAGAGCGTACGAGAGTTTTGTACGAGGGTTCTTCGATTAAGTGATCGAGAATATAAGATTTTTTTGTGTGTTTTATAATATGAAAAAAAAAATCACGTACTTTGTGCGTTCATGCTCGTCAAATTTTAACTCGTCAAACATAAAAAACAAAGCTTCCTCTATGAGAAGCAAAAGGAAAAAAAAACAAAATGGCGACTATGTACATCCAAATTATACAACAGTAGCTTATATTCGATAGTTCTAAGAAAAAAAAAATCACTTACTTACATATAACACTAACGTGGACTCACAACTGGGGTATTTTGGTACCCCAAGCGCCCTGCGTCGGCGTCCTGTGCGACAGCCAGCGAGCAATTGAGGCTACTATCGGCATCTGCAAATCGTCAGATCATGAAACTAAGTTATCGTGAAGGTTCCATGTCGATGATGTAAATTTCTACCGGAGGAGTGCAGTTTGAATATCGTCTGGGGTACTTTCGTACCCCATATGTGAGTTCTAGCGTTAAGTGGACGTACACCGCCATTTTACTTCCCAGTAGATACTCGTCGCTTGCTTGTCGTATCAAACGACTCTACATAAAAAATTACTGTCGAAGCCATTTTTCAACACTTTTTTTTAAATTAAATTACTCGTAAACGGTGAAGCAGACTGCAGTGGTCTTTTGCATGTATATTACTTATAGTATAGATTAGTTACATAATTTTTTTTTTTTTTACAATAAGCTGACACTATTTTTTGATAATCGTTAGATTGAAATAAACCGATTGCGCATGCGCGGCCATAAGATCGCGTGCTAAAATCGTCATTTTTTCGCGATTTTTTTTTTGTTTTTTTTTCTCGGCAACGATAAGGAGGACCTTCATCAAACTTTGCACAGAGTTCTCGAAAGTATTTAGGAACATACTATAAGAATTTCAAAGTCTCGTCACTATTTTGTTAGAACACAAGACCCACCTTAATATTCGATACAGCCGCGGGTCTGACGTGACGTCTCAATAAATCGTATCCCTATCGCATTACGACGGTGCACTCAGAGATTACCTAATGGCTGATCCGTATCGCGAACCGGTAGCTAGCGCAGACTCGAGCGTTGTCGTTATAGTCGTGCGAAAAGCCACGAACGAGAGCCACGGCCATTGTTCGTGACGGAAAATTATTCGCGGCGTAGCGGTCGTGTCCGATAATGTATACGCAGATAGCGAGAGGTGGATCGCCAGAGGAGCAGAGAGCCCGACCGACGGTGAATCGTGCTGCAGGATGTAAAACACTCGTAGCTTCACACTATCGCTCCGCGGTGGGCCGGACGGATTTGCGGGAGCGGAATCCTCGCGCAACGCCGACCGCCGCAGCGTTCCCGGTGATTTTCCACCTTCCTGGTGGATTAATCGTTAATCGTCGATCGTTAACGCCCCGGCCTCGGAAGCTAATTGACGAACGCGCGTTGTGTTCAGTAGCCGGTAACGATCAAACGCGTCCAAGTCGTTCAACTCGATCCTCGCACCATCCCACGGGCTAATACCGGTCGTGCACTTTGCGTGTGTGTAGTATGTACAAACATGGCCGCCGGTACATCGCGTAACTTCGTACTATATTTAATATGTGTACACCCAGAAAAGTATTTTATTTGACGGCCACGCTTTATTTAGATTAAGTAAAACATTTATTTGGTTTAAATAAATATTTATTTAAATCAAGTAAATATTTTACTTGAACAGTTGTACTTTACATGTACAACATGGCCGCCGGTACATCGCGTAACTTCATACTATATTTAATATGTGTACACCCAGAAAAGTATTTTATTTGACGGCCACCGTTTATTCAGATTAAGTAAAATATTTATTTGATTTAAATAAATATTTATTTAAATCAAGTAAATATTTTACTTGAACAGTTGTACTTTACATGTACAACATGGCCGCCGGTACATCGCGTAACTTCATACTATATTTAATATGTGTACACTCAGAAAAGTATTTTATTTGACGGCCACCGTTTATTCAGATTAAGTAAAATATTTATTTGATTTAAATAAATATTTATTTAAATCAAGTAAATATTTTACTTGAACAGTTGTACTTTACATGTATAACATGGCCGCCGGTACATCGCGTAACTTCATAATATATTTAATATCTATACGCCCAGAAAAGTATTTTATTTGACGGCCACCCTTTATTTAGATTAAGTAAAATATTTATTTGCCTTAAATAAATATTTATTTCATTTAAGTAACTATTTACATAATTTAAATAAATATTTATTTAAATCAAGTAAATATTTTACTTAAACAAACGATGACCGTCAAATAAATAATTTTTGTGCGTTTGTAGAACGAAAATCCGAAGGGAAGGTCCGGTGATTTTCCACCTTCCCGGTGGATTAATCGTTAATCGTCGATCGTTAAAGCCGTTGCCTCGGAAGCTAATTGACGAACGCGCGTTGTGTTCGGTAGCCGGTAACGATCAAACGCGTCCAAGTCGTTCAACTCGATCCTAGCACCATCCCATGGGTTAACACCGGTCGTGCACTTTGCGCGTGTGTGTGTGCGCGCGCGCGTGCGTGCGTGCGTGCGTGCGTGCGTGCATGCGTGCGTGCACACATGTGTAACATGACCGCCGGTGCATCGCGTAGTAACTACACACTATATTTAATATGTATAGAACGAAAACCCGAAGGGAAGGTGCGGTGTTGGGCGTACATCGAGTTCATTATTAAAGCCTCCGGTCCTCTCTCGTTCCTACATCATGCACAGCCGCCGCTCGCCACTGCGCGCCGCTCGCATCCCCGCATTCTCTCCCACCCTACCCTCGACGCAGCAACAAATTATAATTTTCCTCGCTCGCCGCTCGGCGGGGTCACCCGAACCGCGCGGGAGATTCAAATTAATTAATTAATAACTCCACGGGCGAAGGGCCGCAGAGACGGAGAGCTTCTGAACTGCGGCAACCCTCGTCGCTCTCGCGATTGCCTTCGCCTGTTTCCGCTTTCTTTGCCGAGCTCGAATCACGGAGAATCGGTTTATTTGTTTTTTTTTTTTTTTTTTCTTTTTCTCGTGTCGCTCTTGAGATTCCTCTCAAGGAGTCTGAAGGACCACACAGTATAAGAAAAAAAAAAAAAAAAAAAAATTGTACTTTTTACAACAATTTATTGTCCACATGCGTCCACAGTATGTTATTTGTTACTTTTCCGATCCCACCATCCAGTCTATAGTTTTACAAGAAAAAAAATAAAAAAAAAAGGTACAAACTAAATAATTGTCAATGCCACGAAAAAATGTAAGGACACACTTGGATATTCAAACGTCAACAGACGAGTTTGTCACTTGTTTAACAAAATTATTTGTACGAAACTTCGTACACCGATTTAACGAAATTATTTTTTACTGCCCACCCGATCGAGGCCAATGAGCGCATGAGCTCTTAAATTCGTGCGGTTCGTGGGATAGTCGGTCGCTGAAAAAGTGACGATATTACGCCCGATTGGTATCGTTTACCATAAGTAAACTTTGTTATTATGCAGATGTTCAGTATCTTTCCTGCCGCGCGATGGTATTAAATTATTAATAAGCGAAGTGTATATGTTTCGTTTTTTTTTTTTTTTTTTTTTTCGGAGCAGCGAAACCGGCAGTGAAGAAAAAACTCGATATGTACTGCAGTCCGTGCGAGATGGGGAGGAGCGAGCGGTTAAGGGAATTGGGAAAAGGGGGAGGGGGGGGGGTTGGGGCGGTCGGTCGTAGCGAGGGATGAAAAGCAGCGAAGAAAAAGCTGGATGAAAAGAACCGTTGAAATTCAATTTTCAATAAATTCGCCGAGTCCCGTTCTCGCGGAGAGTTAGCCGACGGCGCGATACACATTCTCTGACCCTGTGCACCGGCCCGATTACAAATGCAACGTCGGCGGAGGTGGGGATGGCCGTTCCTCCGCCCGAAACAAATGAAGTTCGATTTATGATTCAATTTTCGAGTGTTTCGAGTCTACCGACGCCAGGCGCGTCCCGCTCCTCCCGTCCCGCGGCTGGGTAAGCCGCCTCCACGTGCGGAGGCCTCCAGCCTCGGCACCGACCGATCGCAGCCTCCCCTCTCGCACCCCTTTCCACACACGGAAAAAACGAAATTAAGCCATTCGTCTCGCGTAAAACCTTCGAGCCGGCGAACGTAAGGTAGCGCGCAGCGAACTCGCCGAATCCCACGTCGAGCCGAAGGACGCGAAGGACGACCAAGCGTTTCGCTGCAAGCTCCGGATATCACCGAGTGAAGTTCGACATTGATGTCGGTCAGAGAAAGTTTACCGGTAGCGTTATCATTTTGCGTGTAACTTTTTTCTTTTTTTTTTGTTACCTGGACTACCTCGGGCTGTTCAGGCGGGCTTAGCCGGCCCTCTTGCTTGAGGGCAATGAGACGCGGCTTTGAGGGTCGACTTGCTCCGAAATTCTACGTCGGCATTTTGTGATATCTGGTATTTACTGTGTATCATATTCTCTGGTCCATCATACTTTTCAGTTCATCATATTCATTATACGTTTCTATGTTATTTCTCAGTTTTTATAATATTTTCTGTTATTATTATTATTTTTTTTTTGTAATTAGTTTATTGCCAGTTATTAATTTATTATTTTTATACTTATGCGATTCGTTGCCACATATGGCCTGAGCATCGGAGCACCAAGTAAACGAATCTGTCTATCTATAAATCGATCAATCAATCGATATTTATAGAATGCTTTATAGGTCCATCGAGCTGAGGATCGTCGGCTCTGTTCGGCATTAATTTTTTGCGTGAATCGTTCGAGCTGTTTAAATCTTAACGAAATTCATTAGTCTCTGAGATCAACTGAAGGAACTTGCACTTCAGCGAAGGTCCACCTACTATTTCAGTTAAGAACCTGATAAATCGGGCTGTGGACAAGCTAATCGATGATACTTTAAAAATTAAAGCGAAGGGAAAACGAACGCTTGGTATTTCATTCTTGACCTTTTCCAAATACTTGATTGGATCTGTTATAGTCGATTGGATTGACTGTCAAGCTATCGGAATGGACAGGATGTATTACGTTGACCTTTTAATGGAGTCCTTGTGAATAGCGTTCACTTCACATGAGTTTCAGGGAAATGAGAGGGAACTGTAGACACTTCACGATGGTATGAAAATCTGAAAAAAAAAACATCAAGTTTATTAAAGATGCCGAAAGGATTAATTTTGCATAATAATAATTCTAAAATGTTATTGACAAATTGATGAAATATAAAATTTTTCAACAAATATCTCGGAAACCTAATTTTTTTTTTTTTTTTAATGAAAATTGTTCGTTCATATTTCTGAATACGCATGAGTTGTTTCAGATTTTTAAATTCACCTTGAATTTTCTGTTTTTCTACACGTTTTTCCCATATATTAAAAAAAAAAAAATCAAAGTTAATTTAAAAATCTGAAAAAAAATCAAAGTTAATTTAAAATCCTGAATCTGAAAAAATTCATACGTATTCAAAAAAATGAACAAATAATTTTCATTCAAAAAAAAAAAAAAAGTTAGGTTTCCGAGATATTTGGTGAACAATTTTATTTTTCATCGATTTGTCAATAACATTTTGGAATTATTATTATGAAAGATTAATCTTTTCAGCATCTTTGATATGCTTGATTTTTTTTCTTCAGATTTTTATATCATCCAGAAGTGTTTGCAATTTGTTCACATTTCTCTGAAACTTACGCGAAGTGAACACTATTCGCAAGGACTACCTCAAGGTAGTCCTTGCGAATAGCGTTCACTTTACATGAGTTTCAGAGAAATGAGAGGGAATTGCAGACACTTCTCTATAGTATAAAAATCCGAAAAAAAACAAAATCAAGCGCATTAAAGATACCGAAAGGATTAATTTTGCATAACAACAATCTCAAAATGTTATTGACAAATTAAAATGAAAACTAAAATTTTTCAACAAATATCCCGGAAACCTGACGTTTTTTTTGTTTAATGAAAATTATTCGTTCATTTTTTTTTTTTTTTTTTGAATACGTATGAATTTTTTCAGATTTTTAAATTCACTATGAATCTTCGGAATTTCTTTTGACGTATGCGAGATTTAGAATTTTTGATATCCTACAGAAATGACGCTGCCGACATGTCAGCGGTCACGTTGGTTTTTGCGACAATCTTTAATAATCGATTTTCATTATTTTTCGAAAGATTTCGATCGTAATTCGAGTGCACGCCGAATGGGTTTATGTTATTAATGAAGTCATGTAAAATTTTAAGCGTACCCTTCGCACCGGTTACGACGATTAGTGAAAACTAAGAAATCACCTATTTCGCTCGGTAAAACACGAAGGTCCAGCATCCCATTGAGCGTCCCAGTGTACACTGAGAAGAAAAAAAACAAAAAAATGGCTGGATTAACCAAGGTGCGTTCCGCCACGTTCAGAAGCTTTGTTTAGTTGGTATAATAAAAAAAAACAATTGTTTGAATCAAAATATTTTGAATCGACTGAAGCGAATAATCGTTCAAAAAAAAAAAAAATAATAATCATTTAGTAGTACCAACCAAATAACAGCTTTGAACGTGCGTGACCGCGAATTCGGTTAATCCACCATTTTTTTTTTTTTCGTTTCCTCAGTGCGCAAACAAGTGGCATCGCACAAGAACCCTGCAAATACGATCGTCGAGAGGGCACAACGAAGCCGTCCACATACGAACCAATCAAAGCACGTGTGCAGTGCAATGAATGACAAAAAGTAGCGGTGGCTCTTCGTCTTTAATGAACCCCGCGTACGTGAGGCTGGCATGTGGCGAGGAAGTTAGATCGAAGATGAAGTGTGAAAAAAACGCCGACCAGCGGGGCAGCGTTTGTGGAACGATGGGAAGCGATGGGAGGGTTGCGGAGAATGGCAAAGGGAGTGGAAGAGAGGGGGGGGGGGGCGGGGGGGAGGGGACGTCGGTATCGCTGGTGCAATTAGTCGGGAACGAGGCCGCGACATTAATCCTCGTTACGCGTTCTGGCCTCCCGGTCTCACCGCGCTCTCACGCCAAAAGCCCAAGAATCGTGATCGAGCTGCCGTTCGTTGCTCGGCGCTAGCGGTATATTGCAACTAATAAGAAAGAATAAAGATCGTTCGGCGGTCTAGGTGAGTCAGCGGGCCGGTAGCGAGTGCGAGGCTGCGTGCGTTATTGCCGTTGGGTCTTTTCCTCCGACGTGTTCTCTCGCGGAAGCTCGCCGGCTCGGTACGTACGTGACCAGCGAGTGGACGCAACGGCTGCTCCGCCGATGGCCTGTTCCGGGGTCGGCCGAGAGCGCGAGAGAGAGTGTTCCCTCGTCCGATCTGATATACGGCGGAACTAAACGAGAAATAATTGCCGAGCAGGCTACTGATAGCCGTGCGATACTCGGGAGAATTGCAAAATCCTCACGGGCCGTTCGGTATGTGCGCCTTCGCTCTTTCGCCCTTGTTTCGCGGCCGCGGTTTCCGGTCCGCGGGCTCGAGCGGTCGGAGCACGGGCCGATACCGTCCATTCCGGATGCCCGGTGCGGCCTGACCGGAGGCTTTTGCGGCGACAGCCCGAACTGGCCCTTCGTTGTTTCGATCGTAAAAGCGCACGAGGACGGCTGCGTCGATTGGCCGTGAAACCTGCGTTGCGGTTGTTCCGCTCAATTCTACCCAGCCGACAACCGGTCGTCCGCCCTGTTCTCCACCTTGCACCGCTGTTTCCGGCAGAGTGGCGCAGAAACAACGCCACGGACGCGACGGCCGAGCTCTGCAGCAGGGAACACCACACCGGACATAGAATTCACCCCAGGCAACGAACGAGAGATCTCGTAACTGAATTATTCTCCTATAGCTGCGTTGCACTGTGTTTCGCACTTACTCTCCCGCCCGGTGGACTAACGGCAATCCGGACGTTTAAGAGGCGACTCCGGGGCTTTTGCTACCACGAGGCTCGGCTATGAATACGGCTTTTGGATTGAGACACAGTTCCATCCTCGCTCCGAGTCGCGCGTTCCTCCGCGCCGCGCCGCTGAGAGGACCTCGGCGAAGTAGTAAAGAGACGCGCATGGTCAGACCGTCGGACAGCTGCACAATAAATTTAGGGCGCGATGCATGTAATCGGGGTGGAAAAATTGGCGAGAAAAAGGGGGGAAATACCGCGGCGAAACACTCTCAGCACACGCAGCTGCGTTAATCATCGTGGCGCTTTATGACGGAACATTGTTCTTGTTCTTGGGTGACTATTATCGTGGGATTAGACGCGTCCAATGCCACTGACAATGATGCGTCGGGTGGGATTAGAGGGAGGCGCATCAACCTCAAGCGTTATTGGTATTTAGAGTGGGCGGTGTGCAAGTGGACTCTGTTTAATCCCACGGTCTTACATACAGGTCTTGAAACGACGGGCACATTTCATAGGCGAAAGTCCGCCGATTAGTGTCCACACATGTTTTTCTCACCGCTACCACAACGCGGCGCTGCGGTCGTGGAATTGTTGCGAGACCATCTTAAACTGTACAGCTCTCTCTTCGCTGTTTCGTGTAAAAACGTTGGTGTAAAAATTTCAAAAAAATTCTCATCGACAAATTCATCGTATGAAAATAACAAATTCCTGTCTGGTACACTGAGAAAAAAAAAAAAAACTTAGTTGGTTTAACCAAAAGTCGCGGTGACATACGTTCAAAGCTGTTGTTTCTTTGGTACAAACAAAGCATTGTCTAGTTAAACGATCGTTTGCTTCAATTCACTGAAAATTTGTCGATTGAAGGAGACACATTTTTTTTTTTTTTTTTTATCAACAAAATACACCTCCGAACACATGTCACCGCGCATTTGCTTTGTTCAACAATTTCTTTATCTCATTGTCACCTCACTGGAAAACCCGGGTACAAATCAAAGAAAATGCGCTGCGAGCAAGACAGAGACTGCCTCTTTCGCGACTCGACATCACCTTTCCGATGCGCATCGTCCGGCCGAAAATTGAAGCTGCCAAAATTGGACGCTAAGCGACACTTCCCCCCCCCCCCTCCCCCACCCCCACCACCGTCGTTTCCAGACCTGTATGCAAGATGCTAAGCGACACTTCCCCCCCCCCCCCCCCACCCCCACCACCGTCGTTTCCAGACCTGTATGCAAGACCGTGGTTCAATCGTATATAAATCGACCGTTCATGCCACTCCGCTGTAGGCGACGAGGTCGCGTGCGCGGGTGGCAGGCGGATTCGTAACAGTCGCCGACTTAAGTCCACCCACCTGCCGAACGTTTTTTTGTTGATGTAATTGATGACATTTCGGTCGCGCGCTGTGCCGCTCCCGTGACGCGAAAAGGTTTCTATATTCGATCGCCAATTTATGTCGATTGTCACGTCGTGAAGATCAACACCCACTCAATTGTATTAATTATTTGATTGCTCGATTTATTTCGGTATCTTTGTTTTTTTTCGATCGGAGCGAGATTTCGTGGTAAATGTCACGAACCAAGATGCAGTGGGGCGCAAATTTCGCTAATCCCGCCGCCATAATTCTCCTTAAAGTCTATTCAATATATATATTTTTTTTATATATTAAATATATTTTTAATGAATTTTTTTTTTTTTTTTGTATCATTCATATATTATAATAATTATCATATATATATATATATATATCTATAGGCATCGGAGTGTTTCACCACAAAGGACATTTTCGTTACTTGACGGCCACCGTTTATTTGGTTTAAGTAAAGTGTTTACTTGATTTCAACGAATATTCATTTACATCAAATACTTGTACGAGGTGGGAGATTGAATTTTTCGTTATTTTTTATACTGAACCCAAAATACATTTTTTTTTGTTTTTTTTAATAATTTTTACATAGGAAACTCTAAAAATGTCTAATAGTGTCGATACATTGAAAAAATTCTTTCCACCCTCCAAAATTATAAATTTCATATCTCCTATCGAACCTCGCGAAAGACGGTACCAAGCAAAAAATCCTAAGAGGTGTCGCATTCAACGTTTGTGTGGGAAAAAATTCAGCGACTCCTTACTTTTTCGGTATAAACGGCAAGTACTGCATCTTTTTTTATCGAAAATCGTTATTTAGACGAAACTCTGAGACGTTGTAGGCTGAAGCCGATCGCTGAGGTACGGAACTTCGAAATTCGTCGGTAATCAAAAAAAAAAAAAATTGTGTCACGAGAACACAGCGGAGAATGTTCGAAGTCCATCATAGATCCGAGTATAATAAACTCAGTGACACGACTATGAATCTTCGATGCTCCTGATCTTCGTCATTTACGAGAGGACACGAATTAATAGCGCTTATATATACAGTCATAGGCAATTTAAGTGGAATACGATTTTTTCGCCTCTTTTGACAAAAGTTACACCCTTTCACGTAAACTGTCGACAAAATAACCTTGTTCCACTTCAATTGTCTATTATTGTATATATATAGTGTATATATACTACACACACACACACACACACACACACACACACACACACACACACACACACACACACACACACACACACACACACACACACACACACACACACACACACACACACACACACACACACACACACACACACACACACACACACACACACACACACACACACACACACACACACACACACACACATATAGTGAGTCCGTCAAGCATAAATTTTTAAGAATTCTTGCATATAAGATGGGGATCCCGCTCGACTTTGATAATCATAACTATACGAAAGCCTCAAAAGCAGCGTCTGACATCCGTGAGATCCCTGAATGATGTATGCTTCCTTTACAAAATATTAAATGGTGCGGTCACGCCACCGGAGCTTCTGAGTTCAATCAGCTTAAGGGTTCCGCGTCATAATAATAGGGTGGGAACATCTCGGTTATTCTACGAGCAACAAGTATCGTACAAACACTGCAAAAAACTCGACGATCTCACGAATGGCCATTTTAGGGAATAAATTCTCAACACTGAATCTTACTGGATTATCATTTGAATGTTTCAAAAAGTCGGCAAACAAAATAGTCGTAAGTTATGAGTAGAGGAGAATAGAGGCATAATATAAGAAAAAAAAAGTTCATTTCAGTTTATGTTAAGTCAAGTGCGTTAGACTATTGTTAATAATCTTTGAACAAAGTGGATTTTTAAATGTTTTAAAACTTTTTTATCTGTTATCTGGAGCTCTTATATTTGAGATTTATTTATATACTGAATCTCGATTGTAAAAGCAGAAATCCGCCAAATAGATAAAATAAAAAAAAAAAAAATTTAATATACATATATATATATATATATATATATATATATATATATATATATATATATATATATATATATATGTGTGTATATAGAGGAATTGGATTGGCCATGCGGGTCACGAACAAGGAACACCCGAGTGCCGAGTACTCGTCAAATAAATCGATCGATGTGCCGCTGGTCCTCCCGTCTTTTGGCTCTTTCTCCTCGCTTCTGCTTGCTGCCCTCTCAGGACTCGCCTCTTCCGACCGCCGTAACGGTAAAAGTTTTTCCCCGGTCGTACCGGGAGTTAATTTTTAATCGGGAATCCATGTAGCGTAGCAACCATGCCATACATTGGTACAGTTAGTGTGTACAGTAGGGTGGCATAGTGATTCTTGCGGAGTACTGTGCGACGATTCCTGTACCGCAACTTTTCCGCGCTTTCACTCGATGTCCATCTATCGCTCACTCGTTCATGGCGACTCTTCGTTTTTTCTCTGGCGTCGCAGCTTAAGTTGTACATTGCCGAAATATTAATGAACGTGCAAAAAAAAAAATCGGGATAATAAAAAATTCAGAAGCAACAAAGAAGTTTTTATATATTGCTCAAAAAATGCAATAAAGAAAATCTAAAGAATTGCCGATGTGTCCTTGTCACTGTGGCGCAATGAACTCTACTCGTATTCCAAGGGTGCGACCGAGTTTTATTTTTTTTTTTGTTTATTTTCTTATTTTATTCTTCAATTATATGTAATAAAAACTTTTTCCTTTTCCTTTTTTTTCTCTGAATTTTTTTCATCACGATTTTCCGCATGATCTTCAGTCAATGATTACTGTACTACATACATGTGTTTGTATATGTCTGTATATCACTACTTGACTCATATGATATGATTTTCGTTGTTTTATTTTATTTTATTTTATGTTTTTTTTTTGTTTTTTTTTTAAGAGGAAACCAATCTTAAGTTCTTTAAAAATGTGCACTCTTTCGGGAATAAAAGTATGTTTTGCGATTTTACTTTTCAATCGGTTTGTCGGGCTTTCGGGTATTTATTCTTTCGTATTCTTTAATTCGGAAGACTGACTTTTCTGGCTTTAAAAGATCGTTAATCAGGTTTTCCGATTATTTCAAGTAGTGTAAAAAAAAAAAAAAAAAAAAAAAAAAAAATCGAGAATGAGACCTATCTGAATATTATGCATTCCGGAGTTCTATACCACCCCCCCCCCCCCCACGCAACGGGGTACAACTGATATGGGAAGTGGGATCGTCAGTTACTCCTTTCACTTTTTGACGAAAAAAAAAAAAAAAAAAATTCCTTTTTTTTTCAATCGATGCACCTCCTCACGATTTTTTTTTTCGGAAGAAAGGAAAAGCGAGTAGCGGCAGCGAAAGAGGCTGTCGGGGAAGGCCGGGCCGCAGTCTGATGACATTCTAAAATATGCAAGCTTCTCGCTCGAGCGGTTAGTTACTGGTTGCGGAGGCTCCGGTCCGGCTAGGGAAACCCCATCGATTTTCCAGCTGCCACGGTCCGGGAAAGCCGGAGAGTTCAAAAAAAAAAAAAAAAAAAAAAACTCACACACACACGAACGAGGGAAGCAGAAGCGAAGGAAGAGGAAAGCACAGTTCAAAGAATGGAAGTGCGCGAACGAGGAACGGTTTAACTCCACGTTTGATGAAGCCACGGCCTTGACCCTGCACCGCTCGACACTCTCATGTACACTGCTCACTCGTTTGGTGACGCAATTCGTACACAGTAAAAAATAATTTCATGGTCAAACAAATAATGATCCTCATCGCGAAGAACGTTCAATCGTCGTCTCTCCAACGAGAACAGCTATCGGTCTCGTTGTAGCCCGTCGTTTCGACGTCCGATCAAATAAACGAACAACGAACGTCAAAGTGCTCGTGCAACGATGCCGAAACGTAGAAATTGAAAGCTAATTTCACGAACAGGAAGTGGGAGAGAATGGGATAGTGAGAGAGGCCGTCTTAACCGCGAGGGACCCGGCGACGAGGGTCTCTTTAATCTTAGACGCGAAACAAAGTACCTTAAACAATGTTGAGTACCGGCGCGGCGGGGCTTCTCAATGAGTGGAAGATAAAGGATGGCCAATGTTGGAAAAAACACGAGAACGGCTAAAGTGCAAGAGAGAAAATCTGAGTCTCCAGTGGGGAGAACTAAAGAGCCATGGCGCAACAACGAGCGAGAACGACGAAGAGTCCGGAATGAGGAAAAGGGATTTTATGGATGGTACAGGCACTCACATGAGACGCGCGCTTGATGCGCTTTTCGTATCGGTGGCAACGGAAGAAAAGAGCTTGCGAGAAAACGGAGCCCAATCACGAATCCGCATCAAAACTTCCCTCCACTGGTCATCGTTATATTTTGACTTTCACGGTCGGAACGTCGCTACGATTATAATCCGTAGGAGCGAGTTTTCATTCGATCTCGATGATAGTCCTCTCATCTTGATTCCGCAAGCGCGGATCGATCGTCGGGCGAACGTCGACGAAGACGAAAACGAGTCTCCTTTACTTTATCGAGCGAACGGAATCGCTCGGGAATTATTTCATTATCCGGCTGTCGCGCCGATCTTGACTATCCCACCGTCGCTCGATGTTGCTCCACCACTTCCCCTTTCTCTTTCCTTTGGCTTTCTTTTTCGCTTCTTTTTTTTAATTTTTTTTTTTTTTTGCGTCTCCCTCCACGGTCCGAAGCTCATTCTCCACCACTCGCTAGAGGCCACCCGTCAGCATCATCCTTTGATACTCATCCTATAAAATCTCTGCCCGCCGGGTTTTCCACTCCGATCCGTGCTTTACTCTCGATCTCCCCTCTACTACGTTCTGTGGGGCCACGATATTCGTGAAATTAATTAATCTTCGAATGTTCGGAACGTTATTATCGGTTTAGCGGGACATCGGGCACGGAGATTGTGTTATACGCGAACAGTTATCTCACGTTGTGCTACGTCATTCGTTGATGTTTTGGAGAGATGCGTGGGGTAAAGCTAACAAAGGCACGGAAGTTAATGCATCGATGAAAAGTCGTTCACTGCATTAATGTCATGTAAATTTCATGACGGTGAACACTAAAACACTGTAATCCAGTAGCGATGTAACAGCAATGTAACTGAAAATAACAGGCAACATTAGGAGAATGTTACGTGCAAGTTGCCATTTTCAACTCAGCGATATAACACCGTTTGTTATTAACGTGTTATTTTGTTGTTATATAATAATGTAACATGCATTTTTTTTTTTTTTTTTTTCATTTGACAAACGTATTATGGCTGATTCAATCGTTGATTCGGCATCCCACTTTAGTGACAAACGAAATTACTCTATCGATAAGGAACGTCGAATACGTCTCGGAATAAAGGTTATTAATTTGTTGTGTACAATCGGCAGGATACGGACCTCTTTTTCTAGCTAAACATTAATTTTTAACACTAAATATTACAATGAGGAAGCCAGTAATTTGTTTGCCGGTCATAATATCGTTATGAGCATGTTATATGTACCCGTTACGAAGCCTGGCTTTGTAATCACAAGAGTAACACACTTTGTAACACTAACGTCGACTGCGGATTAGCAATGGTTACGAAAATTATCATAAACACGTTACACAAACATTATTGAGTCCCTTTACATTATTGTAATGTAATTACGTTATACGCCATTGACACTACCGTGATTATCACGAAAGTTACACTAAAATTGTTACATGTATGTTATCTAAAGGTTACACAATCTTTGTACACAACTATGACATTAGACCGATATGTGACAGTTACATTAATCGCATATGACAATTTAAACATTACATATTACCTTCATGCTATGTTGCCGTAATAAAACGTGTTCAATGGTTAAAATCATTTTTTTTTTTTTTTTTTTTTTTTCAAAAATAATAACGGCGATTAGTATGTTTACGTGACGAAATTCCGCGAAGAAAATTATTACGGTAAATTGCCAGATTTTTAATATAATGTTACAGGTGACGATGACACATATGATGAAACCTTGCAATTAGGTAGTCTCGTTGCCATTGCTACGATCCGAAAATTGTGTCCTGTTGCAACCGATAAGCTACTCTAATTAATAATGTTTGCAAATAAATTTGAATTAATTGATTCCGAATGTATTAAATTGTTGATCTAAATGAATTCAAATATAATTAACTCGAACGCGCCAGGTGTCTGCCATAGCCCAGGCCATTGGCTATGGCAGACCCGATCTCTCATGCCCCCGAACGCACAGCGATACATACATATAGGGTAACTTCAATTTATATATATATATATATATATATATATATATATATATATATATATATATATATATATAGGATATACGTACATATTGGGAAATACGTAGTGCTTTGAGGCACAGGTTTGATACCTCTTTCACAATCTGTCGGTTTCTCTTCCACCTCACTAACTATTATACCACGCTTTTGAGACGCCGCTGGTGGGTTTGCTCTCGGATGCGTGATCGCGATTCAATGAAGAAGATGATTCGGCTGGATTAAGGCGATCGAGATTCGATGCGCGGGTGGGACGAAACTGATGCCGACGTGGTCGGAGAAGCAGAGTTTTTCCGTCGAGGGGGTGAGTCAATTTTCGTTTTTTTTTTTTTTTTTTTTTTTTTTTTTTTTTTTTTATGAATTTTTCATTAAGCCAAATCCGCACAGCGCCCGATTCTCCCCAACGAACGAACGGTGAATGTCGGTCGCTCGCGGATTTTACAGCTACCTCTTTTCGTCTGCTCCTCCTCCCTCTTATCTCGCACGCTTGCCTCTTCCCGCTTTCTTTTGGGGGGTTGTCGTCGATAAACTCATCAATATCTCAAAAACTTTGAGTGGCTTATGGTGGGCAAACAACTTGTTATCCCGAGGTATTACGACCACGAGAAGGGGTGTCTGAAAGTCAATTTTTTTTATGGCTTCTCACACGAGCAACGTTTTCCATACGAGCATGAATTTTGCTGGTCGATAATACTGCAAGTGGGAGGTGACATTATTATTATTTATTTATTTTTTTTATCGAATATCTGGAAAGATAAAAAAAAAAAAAATGATTTTTCTTACGGCAACTTATTGTCGACGAACGCCGACAATATTTTATTTGGTAATTTTCTCTTGTTTTTTTAAATGGAAAAATGTGCAAAAATCAAAATAAAGATAAAAATCTGAAAAAATTCGTACGTATTCCGAAAAATTACCGAATCATTTTCATAAAAAAAAAAAAAAAAAAAAAAAAAACAGTTGAGTTACCGCATATTTCGACGAACAATTTTTTTTCTTTCAAGAATTTGTTAATGACATTTTGAAATTATTATTATGCTAAATTAGTCTTTTCGTTGCCCATAATGAGTACGAATTTTTTTTTTTCAGATTTTTAGAAAATCGCGAAGTGTTTGCAATTCTTGCAGAAATTTCTTGAATTGAGATGAAATGAACACCAGTCGCTGGAGCTATCCCAAAGAAAAATACTTGAAAGTTCGTTAAAATTGAAAATCGTGCCAATTGTTTAAATTTAACAGAGACCAGAGGGACGTGTGTAATCCCGACGAACGAACGAGAGAATAAGCTTGCCCGTATTTGTCGCAATTGTTTCGTTTTCGCGAGGTTCGGTGTAAAGCCCTGTGTTTTTTTTTTTTTTATTTCTCCCTCTTTATTTTAGCATGATTAAGGACGTCGACGCGAGTAACAGCGGACGACGAAGTAGCACGGGCAGCCCGAGAGGGAGTCAACGGGAAAGCCGCTTTAATATTTCAATGGGTCGAGCCCGGGTTCTCTCGGCACTCCTCCGGCTCTCGAGAGTCGACGCTCGTTCGCCCCGACTACGAGGCCTTTAGGGGGTGACTTTTTATGCGCAATAGTAGCGAAGGCGCACAACCTCGCAAACGCGTTTCTCGTCCAACCTTTGGTACTCCTCGCTCACTCCCTCTCGCCGGTTCCGGAGCTGCGCTCGGAGGCTGATGCCCTCGATTGGCATGGCTGCCAGACACTCCCATAAAACCTTTAAAAAAAAAAAAAAAAAAAAAAAAAAACGCCAACCCCTTGCGGGGTTTGTCCCGCGGAGTGAGTGTGGCGATCGCGAAAGGTCCGAGGTTCTTTCAAGCCGAAAATCCTCTCGCCTCACGGGCGGCTCGGCCGAGAACGGGGCCGACGAACCTGGCGAAGACAGGCCAGCGGATACTATCGATAACTCGGATGCTCGAATGGCAGACACTTTAGTTACGAATTCAAAGGGGAAAAACACCCCGAGCTGATCGGTGGCACGGCCGAATATCCTGCACCAGAATTTCCTCGAAAATCATTCCGATCAAACATATCCCGCGGAAAAAGCACGAATACATGTGCGCTATCGCGCATAACATGGAATTATGATCTGCAGCCCGTTGGCATTCGTCTATCTCAGAGCTGGGCTGTACTCGAAGTACATGACTACACCAAAGTACATTTTGGTGCTTCGAGTACTTTTATAAAACACTTTACTACACCGAGAGAAGGATCTAGTAAAAATTCAGCAAACTTCTAGGAAAAATTACCATAGCCCATTGTACTACGGCGCCAGTGCGCCAATCTATGGTAGAAAGTCTGAGATATCCATGAATTTTTACCATAGTATGGATATTATGATAAAAATTCTTGGATATTATTAATGTCTGAGATAAACTCTTATAAATTCGGTACTTTCCACCGTAAGTGGCGCCCCAACGCTCTGCCACTATGTGCTATGGTAATTTTTCTTGGATGATTGGTCATCTTTACTGAAATCCTTCTCTCAGTGTATTTTCTTGCCAACCACCATTGAATCAATCTTTCAATTTGGAACGTTAATGATAAGGTGCAAAGTACTTTGCACATGGCTTTCTCGTTTATTACCAATTTACGCGTAGCTCTATGAGAAAGTTCGTTGATCGATTTTGGCTTCCTCGAGGATGAAGCTATCCTCAAAATTACAATGTATGACGAAGCCATGCGCAAACTTGCACCTTCTTCTTTCAAAAAAAAAAAAAAAAAAAAAAGTCTATATCCCATAAAATTGAAACCCTCAAATTTGCCGCGAAATTTATCGTAGAAAGTGGCAAACTGAAATTTGCAGATTTCGTCGTCTCGAGGCAATTTTTTCATCTACTCTTCGACGCTGATTACAAAACTATAATTCATTGTACTCTTACACATACATCCGGGACGCAAGGTGAAAATGACATTTTTTCGACATTTCACACTATTTTAAGTACTCTGACAGTAAAATATTGATTTTTTTTTTTTTTTTTTTTTTTTGCGAAAACTGCTTGATCGTACACAGTAAACAAAATGTGCACTCTTTACAACAACTTATTGTCCACAAACGTCAACAATTCTTTGTTTTTTAATTTTCTAGTTTTACAAACAAAAGTACATAAAAAAATTGTTAATAGCACGTGAGATAATAGGACAGGTTTGTATATTCAAATAAATGACAAACTCCTTTGTCACTGATTTAACAAAATTATTTTATACGAAATGTCGCATGCCGATTTTACGAAATTATCTTTAACTGTGTACGCTCATAAATCTCATTTTTAGCCGCAACTCGCGCGCTAACTTTATAACTTGTGCGGTATTTATTTCTGTCTTGATTCTCTCACTCGAGACACATCCAAACGCGATTACGAAGAAAATCCCGATTGAGAAGGAAAAAAAGTACCTTGTTCATTACAAAAGTACTTTTAAGTAATAAAATTACTTTGTACTCAAAGTACTTGTGGTACTCAGTTACTCGGTAATTTTTGGCACTTTGCCCAGCTCTGATCTGTTCGTTGCTCGTACGATCCAAAGTTTGCTGAACGATACGGGAATCGAACAACACCGGATCGTTTGATATTTTGCATTATTTATTCAATTATATATAATTAACGATATTTTAGTATCAAAGTGGATATCACTTTGCGAATAATTCAACGATTCAAATCCTGCTCTGTCGTGAACATTTATTTTTCACGGGATATTTTCGTAATGATTATTCGTGAGGGTATGATGTTGCGTGCAGCCTCGGCTGGCGGCATTCAATTAATTTCGCACACCGGGCAAAATTAGCAGTCGAACGAACTAACAGTTAGTTGAGAGAACAAAAACGTGTCGTAACAGCCAAAGTTAACTGAATTAACTTTACATAGTAACAGTCGGCTTGGCCGAACGATTATTTTTCACGGTATATCCGGCCGCAGTTTATTAGTCTACCCGGCTCGAAGTTCTAGAGTGTCGCATCACATCCAGACAAGACACCACACTGAGAAAAAACTTATATGCCAGATAGCACCCCAGAGGGGACGACTATATTTTATAGTTACGACAATGACCAAAGATTATATTTCTAATTATAATTATAGTTTAATCAATTGAGTATATATATATATATATATATATATATATATATATATGATCACAAACTATCTATATAGTCGTCCCATCTGGGAACTTTTCGTTACAGTAGGAAATACCATACTTTTTTCTGGGTGCAGAGAGGCCCCGACATGACCCGCAAAGAGTCTGTTCGGGGTCCTAATAAATTGAAGTTCACGATGTTTTGAATAAATCACCGGTTGGAATGAGATACAAGGTTTTTCCTACGGCAACTCCTCGGCCCTTATTCTTTTCCGCGTGGTAAAAGATATTCCTCGAACTTGAGCATCTCGACGAGGCGTAGGTACTGAGGGAGAGAAGAAAAAAAAAAAAAAAAAAAAAAAAAGAAAGAAAAGAATGAGGAGCGAGATCGCGGCGGGAGTGAGAAATATTTTAAATATAAGTGAAAGAAACTCTGGCATACTTAAGACACTCTTGAAATGGGCGCAAGAGGAGGCGCAGGAGGAGGAGGAGGAGGCGGCTGGGGAAAAAGAGGAGTTGGAGAAGAAATAAAGAAACTAAAGAAAAGAGAGTGACGAAAGAGAAAGAAATAAATCTCCGACGAGCCCGTCCTCAGTGGGGGGTTATACGAAGGGCTCGGTCTATTCAGTGGACGAGGAAGTAAAATAAAAGAATCCAGAGAGAACGAAGAGATGACGCAATATAAAAATCGAATTGACGAGGGAGTGAGAGGGCCAGCGAGATATTGGCTGTCTGGCTCTCCTGTGGAGCACGTTCTTCCGTAAACCTTAGCAATAAAGGAAATTTTAATATCGAACGATTCGTAATGGCCAATTCGATGTTTTTAATATCGGGATGCTTGATTCATCTGGTGGCGGTGCCCCACAGTGGTTAGCCGATCTTCGGCTGAGGG
Organism: Amblyjoppa proteus; assembly: GCA_963922035.1. NCBI lineage: Eukaryota > Metazoa > Arthropoda > Insecta > Hymenoptera > Ichneumonidae > Amblyjoppa > Amblyjoppa proteus. The sequence goes on from OY998232.1 coordinate 7,447,916, forward strand.
ATGCACCGATGGAACGTGGCCTGCGGGATTCTGGATTGAAGGGAGACGGCCGTTCGAATGAGTTCGGAAATTCTTAATAATTATCACGCCGATCCGACAAAAAATTACAATTAAACATTCAATAGAGTATTGAAAGGTTCATTGATCGCTCTTGACTCACTCGTAGAGGAAGCTATGCGTAAAATTGTAATAACCGAGGAAGCCATGTGCAAATTACTTTGCTTAGGTTCATTTGTGAATTAACTTTTTCGCTTGGATTTGATACTTTGATACTCTCGACGCTTGGGTAGATCTTATTTTATAGTATATATTTGTGTGCAGTTTTAAGAGGATAGCTCAAAATCTACGGAAGTTTGAGATAGCAGATATTTTGGGAGCCTCTTTATCCAACACATCTCGATTCTCCACATCATCGATCCTCCATGTTCAGTTCTCCGCATACCCCAGTGTCCTTTGCACTCCTTTTCCCTTCGCATCTCGATTGCGCACACTCTCTTTTCGACACATTTTGATTCGACACATCATCGATCCTTCACGTTCAGTTCTCCAAGTTTCCGGTACTTTACACTCCTTATCTTCCACATATCGATTGTACACACTCTCTTCGCCACACATCCCCGATCCACCCCGTTCGGTTCACAACATTCGCAGTCCTCCATACTCGTTTTTCCTCCGTATCTCGATTCGGGAGTTATCTTACGAATCGATCGTCATTTGTTCTCATGTCAACATCACTTGAAATTACACCAATAAAAATCATTTATCTAACAAACACCCCGCAAATAAATATTTATGCCCTAAGGACTTCGGTCAATGACCTATGCGCTCACCCTACGGCATTGTAATGTGAAAAGAGTATGAAACAAAAAAAAAAAAAAAAACAAATTAGCTTTGTAGAGGAAGCTCAATGAACGTCTACGAAATATTTATTATATTTAAATAAACATTTCTTTCCGGATGCCCGTCAAATAAATAATTTTTCCTGGATGTAAGTCGATCATTAAGCCGAACATTAAATATAATTAGCTCGAACACTAATGAAAAATGATTAATTAAAGTTACATTCACCTTCACGAATTGGTCTCACTGACGTCCGTCGGAGATAAGAGTAATTTTACAGAACTGCTTGTTTTATAAATTTCACCCGAGACCTCATGACGATCTCCTCGTCACAAACTTATAATTGGTAACATTTCATAAATGCAGTTGCCGCATGTAATGTTCTCCCCGCACACATGCAACTGTCTTGTGTCTTATCTCGTCCCCGTGCGCGGGGGGGGGGGGGGGGTGGTAGGGGGAAGGTACGATAGAAACTCCAGCGAACTTGGTACGTAGGTTGGTTTCGGGGCCATTGAAATGACTCTCGGGTATAGGGAGGACAAATGGTAATAGGAGACGTCGGGAGAATCTCGCGATCGAGTGAGACGTACGGGAGGCGATCCGTGATGCCCCGTGGCTCTGGTTTGCCGGAGCCCGAGCCCCGGCGTGCGGCACCACGAATCGGGGAAGCTTTGTACCGGCAGGCACCAGGAACGCCACGGAGAGTTTATCATTGGAATTCAATCTTGGATCTCGGGAATGCAGAGGAGGTACGCGGGCAAGTTGCTCTCACCAGGATCCCGGTTGTAGTACGCGCGATTCCAAAGAGCTTCCACAGCCGGAAGGCGAAGCAAACGAATCGCATTGTACATTGCACTATACGCGGGGGGTGGGGGGGGGGGGGTGAGGGGAGGGGGTGTAACTGGCTTCGTCGTGAGAAATACCATTCGCTTCTTCGGTTTCGTATTTCTACTGGGTGTCTGGGAATCGAGAGTTCAACGTTGCACGTGAGAAAGCCGGGTGAGATTCCTTTATTTCACGGCGGAAAGTCGTTTATATTGCTGCAGGAAGCTGAGCCACAGTTCGCTGCAATTGACAGCGAAACCGGAGGATAAGTGAAAGAGCTTTCCGGACAATATAATGCACCAGTGGCTCATACAATCCTTCTATCAGGTATTTTTATTTTATCGACCTATGTGCACAATACGCCCCGATCTCAGCCATCGGCTATTGATATATGAATTCCGGTAGGCTCTGAGGGAATTCCGAAAGCGATGAGGGCGTTATATCTTCATCGGGGCCCTTTTCGTCGACACTCTCGCTCTAAAATCTTGTCGACGCTGCAAGTAGTCGTTGAGGTCGCAATAACATTATGGCCCTTTTTTCCCTGTAACAAAAATTCCCTGACTTTTCGTAACGTTTCCCCTGATCAAACTTCGAACCACTTCTATATAACAAAAAAAAATTATGACGCAAATGAAAATGCCCAATATTGTATTAATATTTAATTATATGTTTTTTTTTTTTGAAAATATTCCTAATTTTTTTTTTTTTTTTTTTTTTTTTTTTAAGATTCCCTTTCATGTACTTCTTATTTATGCCTAGAGAGTACGGAGACAATTGACTTTTTCCCTGACTTATTTTGAAATTCCCTGACTTTTCCCTGATTCCCCGACGAAGATTTTTTTTTTCCCTGACTTTTCACGGTTTTCCCTGACCGCGGCCACCATGAATATAAAACCGTGACACAAGTGAAAGAGCTTTCCGGACAATATAATGCACCAGTCGCTCATACAACTCTATACGGTATTTTTATTTTATCGACCTATGTGCACAATACGCCCCGATCTCAGCCATCGGCTATTGATATATGAATTTCGGTAGGCCCTGAGGGAATTCCGAAAGCGCTTAGAGCTTTATATCTGCATCGGGGACCTTTTCGTCGACACTCTCGCTCTAAAATCTTGTCGACGCTGCAAGTAGTCGTTGAGGTCGCAATAACATTATGGCCCTTTTTTCCCTGTAACAAAAATTCCCTGACTTTTCGCTAACGTTTTCACTGACCAATTAAAAATTTTCCCCTGATCAAACTTCTAACCACTTCTATATAACAAAAAAAATTATGACGCAAATGAAAATGCCCAATATTGTATTAATATTTAATTATATGTTTTTTTTTTTTAATATTCCTAATTTTTTTTTTTTTTTTTTTTTTTTTTTTTAAGATTCCCTTTCATGTACTTCTTATTTATGCCTAGAGAGTACGGAGACAATTGACTTTTTCCCTGATCTATTTTGAAATTCCCTGACTTTTCACGGTTTTCCCTGATCGCGGCCACCATGAATATAAAACCGTGACACAAGTGAAAGAGCTTTCCGGACAATATAATGCACCAGTCGCTCATACAACTCTATACGGTATTTTTATTTCATCGACCTATGTGCACAATACACCCCGATCTCAGCCATCGGCTATTGATATATGAATTTCGGTAGGCCCTGAGGGAATTCCGAAAGCGCTTAGAGCTTTATATCTGCATCGGGGACCTTTTCGTCGACACTCTCGCTCTCAAACCTTGTCGACGCTGCAAGTAGTCGTTGAGGTCGCAATAAAACCGCCGTTTGCCCCCTCCTCCCCCCCCCCCTTGCCCCCTTGCACCCCCTGCGGCACTGGGAATGAATGGGAACGTTTGAAAGACTGCGTGGAAGGTAAAAATTCCACTAAAAAGCTATATGGGCGGTAAGGAACGAAAGAAAGAATGAAAGGAGTGGGGCGTCGGTGGCGGCAGATAAGGGGGCTGTGGCAAGGGGTAAGGCGGAAGAGGAGAGAGCCAGTACGAAGAAGAGTGGTAGGCATCCATTGATGTTGACTCAGTGGGGACTGCTGGCACGAAAGAAAAAAAAAAAAAATAACAAAAAAATAAAAGAAAAAAAAAAAGATTACAAAAAAAAAAGGAAGTAAAAAGCTCCGCGAGACTGCCGAGAACCGACTATGCCAGAATAGAGACCCTAGAGACTACAGTATATACAGGTAGGGAACAGAGCAAAGACGAAGAGCGAAGGTAAAGAGGGATGAAGTGAAACTGGATAAAAACGGATGGAACGCGAGTTGGTGCGGCGGGGGGGGGGGGGGAGGGGGAGGGTCGGAAGAGATGGAGTTTTGTGCAAAGTCGGGGGATACAGTGGAAGAAGAAAGAGAAGTAGCAGCACAGTGGAGTAAAAAAAAAGGGGATTTTCACCCGCGTCCCGAGGCCTCGAGGGTTGCGGCCGACGGAGGTTGCGTCGCTGCGAAAGAGGGTAACCAATTGTTTATAAGAGGCTGGCGGGCCCTGCGGTCGTTGCGAATGCACTGTGCAAACGCCGATTGAAACTTTTCAAGGCTCTCTCGCTGCGATTTACTTGAAAATGAGAAAGGAAAATGCTAAGGAGGGCGGGAGGCTAAGATACGCGTATAATCGTTCGGTTTATCGTGGATCTTTGAGAGTTCGTTAAGAGGTTGCAGCACTTTGGAACTTTTTAAAAATCGAATTTTTGCGTGTTTTTTTTTTTTTTTTTTTCTTTCGGTAGGAACCTTTGAGAGCGTTTTAAGCGCAATTCGAGGTCTGTGCCTATAGAACAGTAACGATATCTTTTTCTGAGACGGTGTGGTGCAGCGCATTGCTGAATGGGTCATGCGAAAAGCTTTGGAAATCGATGTTTTTTTTTTTTGTTCCTCTTGTAATCCAAACCTTCGAAAAAGTTTTAACTGCAATCCGAAGTCTGTGTCTATAACGTCAACGAAAATGTGGATTCTTCTTTTTTATGAGGCGGCTCGCTCACCGTGCGCCGACGAAGATGATTTTTCCGAAATTGCGATCCAACGAAATTCATTCGGATTAAAAGAAAATCATTAATCGTTATTTTTTTTTTTTTGTTATAAATGTTCACGGACGACATTTTTGGTCCAGTGTGTCTGTGGAAATGAATACTTCGTATTTTTTTTTTTTTTTTAATTCTATGATATTCGATGCATTTTGACCTTACCGAATAAACCGACTTCCGGCGAATAGACTGAAAAATGGCGCGCGCGTAGACACTATTAATAATTCCTATTAAAAAAAAAAAAAAAAATTGCGAGTCCAAACGCATGCACCAATAGTTTATGAACCGTCAATAAAAAAAAAAATATATAATGCAGTTTAGCAGTACAGTAGAACATCGATTATCCAAACCCGTCGGGACCGTGCATAGTTCGGACAATCAAGATGCAGAATCCTCTCTACGGGTTCATAACACGTATATAAATAAAACATAGATAAATGAAATAACAGTACAGATGTATCAAATAATACTATTAATTTAATGTTTCTAACAACGAAGGCTTATTTCAACGATTTTTTTTTTGAAATAAAGTCTCTCATTATTAATTGCCGAACGCTAGCTACGCGCTTTTGAGCAAATCTTCAGATCACTTTTCTTCCTTTCACCGCATCATCAATATCCGTCACAGATGCAAAGGATTCACGACTCTTGATTCTTCTGTATTATCGGTGAACGTTGATTTTCCGACCTTCCAGAGGCGTGCTCCAAATGCGGTCGTTTCGCCCGTTGTTAAGCTTCGAAAGAATTTCGAGTATTTTTTTTGTTTCCAACATAAGAACATTACGCTTGCGCTCACATGTCGAAGAGCTCGGCGTTGAAGTCATGGCGCATGTGAATTGTACGTAAGGCGATTAAAACGATTCGGTCATAGAAACTAGTACTATCTGGATACGTGCTGTCCGACCCTGCTGCGACGTGTGTAATCGATCGGGCAAGCCACTGTGTGAGCGGATTATTGCTGAAAGACGAAGAACACCCTTCAGCACGCTTGAGCACGAGCCGCCTCGACCAGCAATGTACACTGTTTCGCTCTAACGTTGCGATATCACGGAGTCATGGTTCGGATAATCGACGTTTCTACTGTAAAGAAACAAAAAGTTCCGGAATAGCGACTTAAATGTTGGTCCTTTCAGTCGTGTAACCATAGATTTATACCTTGTACGAACGGATAGCAATATCATCGGGGTTTGTCTTGATACACGTAGCGAGGAGGGTAGCGGTGAGCATACACGTGCTGTCCCTCCTGTCTCTCTTTCTCGCCTTCTGGGTTCGTCTCTGACTCTTGCGCTCTTACCGCGGCACTCGACACACCGCTCGTAGAAGCAAAGTTCGCCGCTGCTTTCGTTCGTGCTACATTAGCAATGTCTGGCGAAGGGTATACGAGATCTCGCTTTTGCTCCTGCTTCGGCGGCAGCGACTAATTTGTCGTTGCCGCCTCGAAAGTGAATTAAGTGCGAGCACGCGCGTCTGCCGCCTGCCTCGAACCCGGTCTGGCCAATACGTGCCGTTACCACTGCCGCCCGGCTACGGCACTGCACGGTCTATGACTACTCGCTCTTCCGTTCTGACTTTTGCGGATAAGCTAAACTCCACGTATTCGACGCCTCTTTGCAAACGTATGCCCGAAGGTACAAGCTATCATAATATTTTGCGTCGACGATCCGAACTACCGGCTGATACGGCAAAGTTTGCTTTTTAACCGGAAACCAACCGCGAAAAGTATCCCAGCATAAAGAGCATAGAAATTACTATCGACAATTGTCAGCAATTACACACGCTGAAACGTTTTCGCATTGGGCTTCGAAAAATCTGTCAAACCGCACTATACTCAAATATCCGACGGTCGCAATAAAATTGAGAACTAATAATAATTAAAAACAAAAAAAAAACGCTTAAACAAATTTGACATACATATAAACAAATTAGCATAAACTCTTGTCAAGAGACATTCAGTGCGCAAAGTTCGTGCGCATAATTCTGTCAAGAGACATTCAGCCATTCAAACTCGGGGGGGGGGGCGGGGGAGGGGGCTGCAGTGAAACGCACAACTCCCGTCTTTTTGCCCCAGCGGGCAGTCGTGAATTACAAATAGATATACCGATTGGTCCTATCATGCAGAATCACCCTGTGCGCTGTTAAAAAAAAAAAAAAAAAATTGTAAATTGAATGCACCGGAGTGGAAGTTTTTGTGTGAACACTGTTACGATAAATTTAATGTACAATTGTGATGAGAAAAATCAATGAACTCTTACGGTAAACTTAAAGTAAATTGTTGAATTTAAACTACTACCATTTTGTGAATAAAAACTTCCAGTGCCGATACATTGAATTTTATAACATTTTTTTTTTTTTTTTTTTTTACAGTTACATTTTATAACATTTTTTTTTTGTTTTTTTATACAATTCCCATAGCCGACACTCTTGATAAAATGAATAGAACGATTGGCCCCGTCACTCGGATATGCCCTATCAAGCGCACGAGACTATTGTGTCGAGGCCTTAAACTTTAGATACTTTTAGATACAATCGTACAATTGCAGATTCACACAGTCCTCATGCATGTTGCTATCGAAACGAAGCGCGCGAGGAAAAAATTTGAATGGGGAATGAATCCGACGTTGGAACATCACCGCGAAAGAACGGAGCGGCGTTAGAAGGAACAAGACGATGGAACGGAACGGAAAGAACGGAGAACGAAATACGATGATTTGTTTTTCCGTGGCCTCTGCAGACGAGTGAGCATCCAGAATAATTCAATTACGGAGAGGACGCGCGTTCGAGCGTTCCGCCGTTTCGTACTCTCTCGCTTCTCTTATATGCACCTTCTTGCATGCCCCGCGTTCATCGTCCGACAGTATCCAGTGGGAAAAGAATACAATTTTTTTTTTTTTAATTTTTTGTTATTTTTTGTTTTAAGAAGATTTTAGAACACGAAACTCGCCGTGTGAGACGCTTCGTTTCAATGTTTTTCAGAGACGCGCATTGGATTCCTTTTTTAACATCATTTCTGCCCTCTCAACCCGGCTTTCACGGATATTACGAGATTCATTTTTGTTCCAGCAAAAAGAACATTGCGATGGAGCTAGGCGGCGTTGCACATAGTAAAAATATCATTTGAAGTATAACTAAAAAAAAATGTTGTCCAGAGATAATGACAAAAAAAAAATGTGAACTGATTGTAATAGGCGTACTTTTTTTTTTTTTGCTTGCAATCAAATATATACGGCTCAGTGATTTTACAGTGGTACTCTTGCGATACTCGTGCGTAAAAACGAACTCTCGGCGAAGAATGTGAAGTTGGTCGCACGAGCCGGAAGCGAGTACCGCACAGTGGCGCGAGCCAAAGGCGAGTGCTCTCCCGTGGTTCGAGCTAGAGGCGAGTGCTGCCTACTTCCTAACCGTCGTCGGGAGTTCCCTTCTTCGTGCAAGTATCGCCAACTACTTTTTTTTTTGTAACAAACGAACAAAGACTCCCCCTTTCTATGCCCGTAGCTTGGCGAAAAAGTAACTGGAGTGTTAAGAGAGCGTATGAAAAAAAAATAGCTGGAGTTAAAATATTGTGCGAAAATGTAGCTGGTGTGATTTGCACATGCGCACGATATGATTTTATCTCATTTTTAATTTAATTCATTTTCACGGATTGCTCCTCTTAGATAACACGTATCATTGTTACCATACCGACGACAGTGGCGAGCGAAGTCGTAGGCTCGCAAATGCGAGCTTCGTATTTGTTGTATAAACTAATTAATCGAGACTTAACGTAATCAAAATGAGAATACCATTTAACATTAACAGATTTTTAAATCTTATAAATAAAAAGAAATAGTTACAACACTGAAGCCAAGAAATTTGAACAATAAAGAATCGCCGCATTTGCCCGTTCTCTAAACACCTTAAACAACTTACTATACTAGAAATTGCCCAAGTATATTGTATCCATTGAAGCATTCTGGGCATCGTCTTTAACGCATTTTTTCTTCTCACTTAATAATAAAAAATGATTTCTAGAAAACAGTTCAAATGGCAATTTTTTGTGACAACGAAAAAAAAAAAAAAAATGTACACCTCAAAGGGGTAACAGCTCAGTTGGTTTGGGCAACCAGTCATTATTCGTCGTGCGGAGTAAAAAAAAAATGTACACCTCAAAGGGGTAACAGCTCAGTTGGTTTGGGCAACCAGTCATTATTCGTCGTGCGGAGTAAAAAAAAAATTATCGGTGCACTCATCTTTGAACAAGACCCGATTCTTCGATTTGAAAATTCCGTCGCCCGAATAGCGTTGTCGGTAATATGAATTCTGAAATTTGTCAATCGACTGAAATTTCACGGTCGATTAGTGTGGAAGATCAGATAGCAGGTGGATGAGGACGAGTCATTGGCCGCTTTGTGCGCCGTTTCGAACATGGTGTGCACAAGCTTGGATGCAATTTCCTTGATTTTCTTGAGCCCCCCCCCCGAGCAAGTTGCGTTGATCGTCGCTCTTTTGCCATTGGGCGGACACGGGTGACGGAGAAAGCTCGGAAACTCGGTAAAGCTCCGGAGAGATACGTGGTAGAGAACCGGATAGAAAATCGTTATTCCCCGTCCGGAATGGGGGCGCGGGAGTAACAACGGTAGCCAGGAGAGTGGTGTCTCGTTCGCGAACACAGCGATTCTTCCTTCCTGTCGGTTTGCCACGAGACTCGTTGGCCCTCCCTCTTTGCCACCCTCCCTTATTTCTTCGGCGTCTTCTTTCCCCCATAGCGCGCGTTCCTGGCTACACAGGCGCGGCACAGCTTTCTAAACAATTACCCGACTCGTCTGATGCGACATCGTCGAACTAGAAATGCTCCGGAGGGAGGGACGCACAGCTCATTCGGCTTCCACCGTTCTCTCCTTCTCTCTATCTCTCTCTCTCGAGAGAGAGAGCTGTCGAAGGCGAGAGCGTGAGCAGCTATGCAGAAGGTTCGGTAGAAAATGCGCGTAAAGTCCGACCGGGCGTAAAGGTGAGGGACAGCGGAAGAAGCAAAGCAGAAGTGAGCGAGCAACGGGGCAAAGTCGGGTCGTGTGGTCGTCGGGTCTCTACCTCGCTCCTGCGCCGAAACTGTTTTTCTCGCACCCCCCCCCCCCCTTCGCTTAAAGGCGGTAATGGAGAACGCTGGGAGCCTTCGAAGGACTTTCGAGGGGTGTCGGTTTGAGCCGCATTACACGGCTAGAGAGTTCGGTGCTCCCGACGCGAACGTCCGGGCTCTCGCGACCCCTCGTCACGACACTCCCGGCTATATACTTTCATCCTCTGTACCGGTAAGAACCGAGAGGCTCAAGTAAAGCAGATGGGGTGGTAACTACTATGCGATGCTGTTAGCGCTCGGAGTTCTCAGAGAGCTCGGCGGCGCAGCGTCTTCCAGGGTGAAGCACAGAAGAGAAGCGAGGGTGAAACGAGAATGAGCGGTGGCGGCCGAGTCAAACGGAAGGGGGGAAATCTTGTCGAGCGGTTTGTTAAGAGTCAAATCTTGGGACATCTTGAGCATCTCTTGCCTTGTCGACATCAGCTTTATTTTTCATCCCTTACTGGAAACTGATCCTTTCTTGCGCGAGGCAGAGTTCGAAGGTACTGGAGGACATCATTCGAGGAAGGAAGATTTTTTATGGATGCGTGATTATAGTTCGTGCAAACATTTTTTTTTTCCAGATCCGCTATTGATTCCTTTCGAACGATATAGAGTAGTTGATCGGAGATGGATGCAAAATGTAGGGATCCCGTGACCTCTGACCGTTTGAGCCCAAACAAGAATACCAAATAAGAACCGAAGCAGGGACACGCATTCCAATGAAGGCTGCATGAAGGATGTTCTTCACTGCCTTCTCTTTTTTTTTATGTAAAAACATCCTTAGAGGGACTTTCAAGTGAAAAGTGTACACCAAAAACGAAAAGCCTCATCGTTTCTCACAAAATTCAATACCAAGGATCCTTTAGTGCTAGTCCATTAGTGTATCATATCGTAGAAAGATATATCGACATTTGCACGAACCGGAGCGTTGACATAATTTTTTAATAAACTACATATGCAAAAACGCTCATTCATTTTATGGTTATAAACGTTTGATTTCGGTGAGACGAAATGGAGTCGCGTCATTGGATTACTCAAATCTACTGAGGCATATCGTTTGTGTATAAACGCAGCCAACACACCCTTCTTGTGTTTGACCCGCACACTGTTTTCTTGAATTAATCGACGCGCATGAGCGCTGTGCGCATTCCCGCCTTGTCAAAAAGTGCATCACATTTAAACTGCACTCGTTTGCCCATGGTACATTTGGCTATCTGGACGAGGACATGTAGAATGTCGTCTCGCGGGTAAATAGTACTCTCGTCCTTTGTCGCCGAACTACTTTCGCTTCTCGAGATCCCAATACCTCTTCAGCTTTCGATCTTCCTTTCCGGCCTCAGTAGCCTCATGAACAAGGTGCTTTCTCGTAGCCGCAGGGGGTTCTCTGCTCTCTTACTCTCTTTCATTCTTCCTTGCTGTCCGCGTACCGGAGTTTGCTGACACACCGTTCACTAGCTTTTTCCTCTCATTCGTCGACCAATGCGATTCACGAGGACTTAGGGGAGCCGGGGAAGCGAGAATAAGATAGACGGAGAGGGGGTGTCAGATCGTGCCAGGGTCGTAAAGAGAACGAGTGGGTAAGGGTGACTTCTTCTCTCGTGTCGCAGGAAAAAAAAAAAAAAAAAAAAGAAACGACTTGGGCAGCTTTACGACCGAGTCGGAGATCGGATAGTCTTTCAGGGGTAGGGTTCCAACGTCGAGCTAGAAAAGAAAGAAAAATAAATTTTAGACACAGGACCGATGTAGGCAAAATACGAAAGTAAGTTGCGGGGAGATGCGATGAGTGAGAGAATTCATACGGAACAATACAGCGAGTAGTACTAATATATTTTCATAATTCTGGCGCCTGAATCGCATGGAACCGGGTAAGATTAACGTTATCCAGGAAGAGCTAAGCAAAGCGCGAATGGTCAGTATTATCTTAGATGTGGATGTAGGAGGATTCGCGAGTTGAACGAACGAGGATTTGGGGGGGACAAGAAGCTCGAGGATTTCCCTGCACGGTAGTTTTACTGTCGTCTCGTAAAAGTCGAGTGCCGACGACAACGAGGATATAGTGTATGTGAATCGCCTGTCCCTCGGCTTTCGTCCAGCGAGACTAACACTGTAATCTAAATTTTCCTCTCGAAGATGCTCGACGACAATGCCAGAGGTATGCGAATAAAACGAAGAACCTCCCCGTCGGAGCTTCTCGTCAAAAGGCGACACCGAACGTCGGACAGCTTGAACATTGACGCTACACGCCAAATAGTTCCGTGAATTCAGCTCACTCACAACATTGCGTTGGCGATAATTAACAGTCAGTTTGTTCATTCGATCTTCAATCACGAAACACAATTTCACACTTATGTCCACTAATTTTTCACGAGGTAAATATACTTCCGAACACGTAACAAAAAAAAAAAGGTCGCAGTTCATAGATGAACGTTTCTCCGAATGAATATACTTATACCAGCCTATAAGCGAAATAGTGAACGGCTGCGAGTAGTCGATGAACGAACGCCCACGAGCCTAGGTCACGTGATCGAAACACCGGGGCGCCTGGTCAATCGACCGAAGTCTGAAGAGACGAGAGATTAATGAACAAAAACGTTAAAATATCGATGGTTTAAAATCATGAAAAATTATCTAAAAAAATATCGTATCGGTAATCCTTAAACTACACGGTCGGTCTCGCTAATCTGTTCAGCTATCCTTTTTTAACTTGCCGTCGAGACACCGCCGTGTCTCTTGATATTTATCATAATATTTATTATACAAAAATAATATTTTTTCGGCTTCGAATATTTTTTCGCTAATTAAACGTCGAACTGGTGATTTTTTTACTTACTTCTACATAGTGGATCTACATAGACTATGTCTATGTAGATGAATAACGTGCTGTCAGGATGAGCGCCAAACAATCGCCTGTCCCCCGCCTTTGGTCCTGCGAGACTCTCACATTGTAATCTAAATTTTCCTCTCAAAGATGCTCGGCCACAGTGTCAGAGAGAACGAGAGAGACGAATAAAACAAAGACACTCCCCGGCGAAGGTTCTCGACGAAATGAGACACCAAAGGTCGGACAACTTGAACACAGACGCTACTCGCCAAATAGCTTCGTGAATTCGGCTCACGCACAGCATTTCGTCGGACATAATTGACAATTAGTTCCTTCGACCTTGGATCTCCAAATGCGCCATCACATCTATGTGAAAAAAAAAACAAAACTAAAAGAAATGGACATAAGAAATAGCGCCAGTTAATTTTTTTGACTAGGTAAATATATTTACCAGCGTGTTAAGAAAAAGAAAAAGATCGTCATGTATTGAGATCATTTTTTTTTTGTCCAAATGAACATACTTACCAGCCTGTAACCGAAGGAGTGGACGATTGCGACTAGCCAACGAACGAACGCCCACCAAGGACAGGTCACGTGATCGAAACACCGTAGCGCCTGGTCAATCGATCGAAGGCTGAAGAGACGAGAGATTAATTAATGGAATTGCAAAAATACCGGTATTTTCAGTTGATGCAAAGTTACCGCATTTTTACGGTGACACTTGTATTTCTCATCGTTTTATTGCGCTAAGAGATCGGCGATGGATTTTTTTATTTTTGCTAATTCATCGTCGAACCGGAAATTATTCGTTTACGTTTATTCGCCCATATAGCACGAAATATTTTGAAATTGTTTTATAAATCATTTCGATCGTTCAAAAGTCACGAAATATTTCTGAAATATAGCGATAAGAAATTTGGAAATTTTTCTTTGTTTCATGTTTCACAGAAAAAAATGTCTATGAATGTTTTCGTGTTTATGCAAATTTGACTGGCGATGCAATCTATCCACATTTCGTTGAAACATTTCCAAAACTTTTCAATGTAAATTCATGAACGAACAAAGAAATATTTTCAATATGTCTTTGAAACATTTCACAAATATTTCACTGTTGTCGACGCAACGATGCGTAAGCATCGATACAAAACAATCGGTCGCCATCTTGCATGTTCGCGAATTTCAACATCGGAGTCAAATGAAATCCAATTATTGGAGGTTATTTTTGCCAATGTGGTAACTACTCAGGCCGCCATCGCTCACCGCGTTTTCCGCGTTGAAAACAGTTAAAATTACCGGTCAGGTTAACAGCTGATCTCTCCCGGCGAGCGAGTACCCTTCGGCCGAAGTCGCTCTACGACAGTAACGTAGCTGAAAGGTTTGTTTCTTTGTTTTTTTTTTTTGTCGTCACAACTGACTCGTCACAAGCGCGAGTGATTTCACTAGTGCAGCTGCCGTATTATTAGCCGATCACTGAGGAATAACTGTGCGGCATTGCCCACTCATTGAATCGAACGAGTGAAAAGAGACCGGATCAACTTCCCACGTCCCGACCGATGCAATCCATTGTTCCTACAGACACCCGCGAGTATCTAATTGGGAGTACTCTATATAACCTCTCAATTAAAGTTTCTATTCGCAGCTGCCCGTATTTCGACGATCGTGACGAAAAGACGAGTCCGATCGATGAATTCGCGACCGTTCTGCACGATATCAAACACATCCGTTCTTAGTCGAATTATTATTATCACAAACACCAGTTTGCCCAAGCCCGAGTGACGAGGCGGAAGTTATTGGACGAAAAATTTCGTCCGAAGGATACTTTGCTTCCTCTTCTTCTTTCACGCCCCCCCCCCCCTCCCCCCTGATTCGAATAACGATGTAATTAGCTTCGGTGCGAAAAGCTTCTGTGTCTGGCGGTGTCCTGGCCCCGACGTCCCGGCACAGCGTGGTGCAAAGACGATGCACGAGTCGACGAGCGCCGCCCGAGAGAGAACGGCGAGACGACGAAGAGCGGCGTCGCGGTAACGCGTTGACGCGCGCGCCCCCTGGCGCTAGGGAGAGCGAACCCCCCGGCGCAGCCGGCCCGACTTACGCGCTACTCCCGGCACAGCGAGGATCCGGCCGCAGTAGTACCGCGGCAGCCCTCGAGGGCTAAATACGTCGTCTCTAGTGCGCTCCCGTCTCGTCACCCGCTCCGCCGCTAAATTCGCTTTCCGCAGTCCCGCGAATGCTCGTGTCGCGCGAACGAATTCGGTCCCGGTGAAACGTGAGACGCTCTACACCTCCGCGCCTTTCGTCCCGTTCGCACCTACGCGATGTGTTACACGCTCTGATCGTACTCATAGTTGCAAAATAACAACAGAAAATCGTCGGACTACAATCGCCCCCGACGCCGAGAGATATTTCGGCGAGATAAACTCGTTACTGTGAGGTTTTCCTTTTGTTTTTTGTTTGTTTGTTTGTTTGTTTTTTTTTTTTTTTTCAAATTCTGTTTTAACAATACTCGTCGTACGAGAGGTTTATCGTGCGGTTGTGTGATGTGACGAACTCGTGCGGTCCCAGAGTTGCGTTTTTTTTTTTTTTTGTTTCTCTCGAGACTGAAACACTTGTTGTGTGCCCGGAGCTGCGAGGATATCCCGACAGGAAAGGTAGGAGTTATTGGTACATTGTTTTGTTTTTTTTTTATGTTAAGAATTGTGTTTTTTTTTCTTTCTAAAATTGTGGAAAATGTGATCGAATTATTTATCCGTCGCGCCGCTCGGCCGAGGTGTTTGCCTTGCGTCGTAAGTTCGCGACTCTTGAGTTTCGCGAGATATTTACATCGCGCCCAGTTCCGTGCTCGAAGTAAAACGAAAAAAAATAGTAAACGTTGGTGCAGCCGTGGAATATATCAATGACTTAACCGTTGCGCTAAGACACGTCCAACGTTGCTTCGAGACGGGACTCGGGACAACGTTGAGGAGAAACTCCGGCGTATACTGGTTTGCTCTGAGGCGCCCAATCGACGGGCATCGCGAGTACGTAAATTGATTAAGGTAGTCCTGTCGCGAAGGCAATCCAAAGTCATGTGCATACATTTTTGACATGTCGTCATTGAACTATGAAATTTTACTTGTTAAAAATCTCGAAAGGCCTTTGTCGATCATTTCGATGAATAATTAGATCTTGAAAAAACGGTCTTTTTACACGGCACTAACGGGAGAGCCGGTGAAATTGATCGTCAAATCGAGAATTAACATACTTAGATCAAAGATAGAGAAAAAATATATAAATTACTGCGGACTCGCGAAACAATCGGGAATTCATGCGTAACAAAAAAAAAAAAAAAAAGAAGTGAAGTCACCGGACTATAATGTTCAATAGAACTGCGATCAAAGTGCACGGTTTTTCGGAACAAATGACGTTTCCTAACCTAATCGTCGTGAAAATTAAGTCAAATCCGCACTAAACAAGACAATCCGCTTGCAAATAATCGGATCAATATAATTACGAAAATTTTCATAGACAACCTATTGTTGTTAATAATATTATCGATGCAGACAAAGTACCGCGTATCATTATTTTTTTTTTTTTTTTAATGACATATAGACGCTGATGTCTATGACTACGGCGTACCGACAGAGCTACCTTGAGAGGGGGGGGGGGGGGGTCGAACGAGAAAGAGCTAAAGCGCTGTGATAAAAACGGGTTAAAAGCAAAGGCAATCGACAAAGAGACTAGCAATGCTACGTAACTGTACGAATCCGCGCTAAGCCGTGTGAAAGGCTTTGATTCCTTGGTCGTCATCCGTTCCAACCGTTTCCGTTTAAGCCTCAACTGTGCTTGGGCCAAAAGGCGTTTTCATTCGATCGCCATAGAACTTCGCTACTTCGCAGGCAAATACGCATTGAATCGTTCGCAATTTTTTTTTTTTTTTTTTTTTTTTTTTTCTTCAGATTTTTAAACCATTTTCTTTTTTTTTTTTTTTTTTTTTTTTTAATAATGCGTCTAGAAAGCTACACAAAGTACCGTGTAAACGTTTCGAAAATCGGTCAGTAACGACAGAACGTAGCGATTTTCTCCGGCGATTTCTGTTAGACTCGAATAAAAAAAAAAAAAAAAAAAAAAAAAAAAAAAACCTACCATAGCGAAGGACGCAACTACAGATTTTGTTCAAATTTCGTGGATATTCACGGTTTCGTCTCTGAGATAAATTCAACGAACCCAAGACTCTATCCGCTGTCTACCCGCTTCCTTTGTCTGCCGTTCTCACTCAGTCACTGACTAACGCGCTCAGCGGAGTTCTCCGCTTCCCCGCACCGTTGCCCCAAACATCCTCAATCCTTAACCCTTGACACTTTGAAGCATACATTTTTCTTATATATACATATGTTTTTTTTTACAAGTATCATACATATTTTTTTTTTTACAAGTATCATAGTTTTTTACAAGTTTCATACATATGTTTGTTTTTTTTACAAGTATCAAGTTTTTAAGTACGATATTACGCTCCGTATATTCGCAACCTTGTTTCGTGACTCTGAACAAGAGCTACGGCACACGAGTTCTCGTGTATCTAGAACACCATTTTCGTCTCCCGTGAAGTTCGTGAGTTCGGAGACAAAACACAGCGGATTCGACAGTGTCGTATCGAGGGCGAGTTTTCACTGTCATTAACGTTATCGCATTTTACACAATGTTGTTTTTTTTTTTTTTTTGTTATTACGCTTCCGAATGCTCCTCGAACACAGCAGCAACGTACTTTTTATTCGCACATCAGCAGAACATTTTTATTTCTAGATTATGACCATTGTCGAAGCAAGTGGGACTCTAATGCACCGTGCTTAGAAAGGTCAAGAGCGAGCGCAGCCCGTGCGGGCTTTTCTATGGCTTTGTGTATCGTTCGTCGATCCACGCGCTTCGAAGCCACGTTATTTATTTATTTTTTTTTTTTTTCATCGCGGCGATTATCGCCTGCTGAAATCCGATCTCCTTACAACGCGCGCTGGAACCTTGGCAAATACGTTTCGAATGTCCTTAGGGAATAAAATTACTTGTGCCGAATAATATATATATATATATATATACGATGTGGCTATTCGCACCCTTTCGTGTGTCGTGTGTCGTGTGTCGTGTGTCGTGTGTCGTGTGTTGTGTTTCACCATTTATTAGTTACAATTAAGCATGATATTTTTCGTGTGTCGTGTGTCGTGTGTCGTGTGTCGTGTGTCGTGTGTCGTATATCGAGCGTGTTGTGTTTCACTATTGATTAGTTCCAATTAAGCATAACATTTTTCGTGTGTCGTGTGTCGTGTGTCGAGCATTTTGTGTCTCGCACCATTTATTAGTTCCAATGAAGCATAACATTTTTCGTGTATCGTGTGTCGTGTATTGAGCGTGTTGTGTTTCACCATTGATTAGTTCCAATGAAGGATAACATTTTTCGTGTGTTATGTGTCGTGTGTTGAGTGAGTTGCCTTTTCCCATTGATTAGTTTCAATTAAGCATAACGTTTTTCGTTTGTCGAGCGTGTTGTGTCTCACTATTGATTAGTTCCAATTAAGCATAACATTTTTCGTGTGTCGTGTGTCGTGCATGTTGTGTCTCGCCATTTTATATTCCTGTTGAACATACAATTTTTCGTGTATCGTGCTGTCGTGCGACGCATAACGATTTTCGTGTATCGTGTGCGTGCGTGCTTTTATCAGTTCGTATTAAGGCAGTGTGGAATTATTCCGTCGCTATCAAACACCTGAGTTTCGGCATTCTTGAACAAGTCCATTACAATACAGGTTTTGATACCGTCCGTGTAATTTCACATTGCCTTAATGTGAACTAATAAAAGGTGAGACACAACACGGACGCCGTACGACGTACGATACACGAAAAATTGTACGTTCAACAGGAATATAAAATGGTGAGACACAACACGCACGACACACGATACACGAAAAATCTTATGATTAATTGGAACTAATCAATAGTGAGACACAATACGCTCGACACACGTAAAACGTTATGCTTAATTGGAACTAATCAATGGTGAAACACAACACGCTCAATACACGACACACGACACACGAAAAATGTTATGCTTAATTGGAACTAATAAATGGTGCGAGACACAAGACGCTCGACGCTCGACGCTCGACACACGACACACGACACATGAAAAATGTTATGTTTAATTGGAACTAATCAATAGTGAAACACAACATGCTCGATATACGATATACGACACACGACAGACGAAAAATATCATGCTTAATTGCAAGTAATAAATAGTGAATCACAACTCACTCAACACACGACACACGACACACGAATAATGTCATGCTTAATCGAAACTAATAAATTGCGAAACACAACACGCTCAACACACGACACACGATAAACGACACACGACACACGACACACGACACACGAAAGGGTGCGAATAGCCACATCGATATATATATATATATATATATATATATATTTTTTTTTTTTCTTTAATCCCCTCGTCACGCTGACAAGGTGCACGGTGCGTCGTGCAATTTCAGCGGGCCGGACAGTCGGCTAATAATTCCGGAGATGAAAATTATTACTTTACTTTCCTACGTTTATTACTTTCTCCGGGAAGAGTACCGGGAAACTTCCACTTGATTTCTTCCCTGGTCGGTGAGACGGTGGAAGCTCTCGCCTCACCGTGAGATACGGGACAATTGGAGGGAAATACGTTTGAACATTTTATATTAGTGTCTGTAGCCGGGAACGAGTGAAATGTGACTCGCTTTTGTGAAATGTCATCCGTCTCCGCGCTACTTTTACTCCTCCGAGACTCTCGCAATTACGTTGCGTTTGCGATAATCGGCTCGTGCTTCTATTGCGTTCGACGACTAAAATTTTCAGTGACGCGTATATTTTACATTTAAAACTACACGCGTTACACTGTTAAAAGTGTTATGAAATTTACGACACATTTAAATATACAAAGTTATGGGAAATATGCAAAATCGATATATGAAATTTGAATTCATATGCACTGTATTTGAATTTCAATAATTTAATCTTAAATGCGATACGTGTATATTAAAATTACCGGTGATGGCATTGAAAATTAAGACATACGCATATGAAAATTATTGCATTGTTACAAATATTATATAAATAATATTGTTTCTAATATACCGGTAAAGCAATATTCTTTCATACGTGTCAATGAAATTTCATACACTGTATGTGCACAAAACTTCATATTCATTTTATGAATTTTCAAACAACAAATTTTAACATTCTACACACACACACACACACACACACACACACACACACACACACACATATATATATATATATGTTGATATTAATGTAAACATTTTTTGTTTATACTTTTTCAATTTCAATTTGTTACAAAAATATGTGCATTTTCTTTTGCCCTCCATTACGCTGCGTGTATAGCTTCAAAGATACTCGTCACCCGTACGAAAAGAGCAGAAACTAAAAGCGTATCGATATTTCGTGAATATATTGTATATTTACAATTGCATGCACATATACATTGATATAAAAGAAAATGTATCTTTAATTTTTTTAAAAAATGTTACATATCGTTACATTAACGTTGAATTAACGTTTTAAAAAATGTTACATATGTAAAAAATGTTACATATATCTTCTTCGATTCTCGTTTATGACATATACTTGCTCAATCGCGTAGATTCACAATTTATTTATCAAATCCCATGGCTTGTGTGACTCGCGATACGCGTAAAGCAACGTAGGATTTCTTTTTTTTTTTTTTCATTTCGTACGATATCGCAAAAGAATTTTAACGATTTGATAAAGTCTTCGTTGATTTTAGATGTAGCGGCAGAATCTTGCATCTGAAACGTTTTTTTTTTTTGTTTTTTTTTTTTCCATTTCACTCGGTCTCCTTTCTCCTGCCTCGATTTTCTTCAAAGTCTCGATGTTTAACGAGAGAAAAAGAAGACGGTAAGCGAGGCAGAATCAGCTTGAAAACTTTTGTGTAATCGTATTGCAAGACTGCATTGTTTTGCTCGACTGCTAACAGGGCGCCGGTGTGTTCACTCGTTGCAAAAAAAGAAAAGAGAAGAAAAAAAAAAAAGAAAAAAAAAACGGGAAAGGAAAGAAAACGAAATCCTTTCGGCTTCCTTTACTTTATTTTCAAGAGACTCGAAGCGAGAGAAAGATATATCGGAGAGGGAAAGGAGAGAAGTGCACTTGGCTAGCTTCTTCATCCTCGTAACTAACGAACTCTCCTTCTCGCTGGTGCTCTTTTAGCTCGCAGCTCCCCTGCGCATAGAGAGAGAGAGAGAGAGAGAGAGAGAGAGAGATCCCTTTCGAATATAGTACATCTAGTTACAGTAAATTTTCCTCCGCTCTATCGAAAGGATAAGCAAATATTTGCCTCGAATAAATTGTTCCGTAGCTTGTTATCAAATGGTCTGAAGAAAAAAAACAAAAAACAAAAAAAATTACATCTTGCGTAATGACCATCACCGAGTGAACGTAACGTAACGGTTACCGTTTTATTAAAGATCCCTGCTTGGCAATGCAGTCGTTACGCGACAGTGATCCGCTATGTGAGACTCACACCGATCAGCAGACTGAGTGACGGATCTATTAAAAACTGTCGATCATCCAAGAATCTAAAGAAAAATTACAGTACAGTTTTTGATCCGAGGATTGGGCATCACATGGTAGACCGCCATGTGCCACGTCTCACCTGCAGAATAACAGCGGCGCTCATCCAACGCCCGTCTCGAAGGCCGTCTTTCCTCCCCGTCGGTGTAAGGTTGCACGTGTGCAAGTTTGCGCATGTGAAGTATATCGAATGTGTAAAGTTTTGAAGTTGTAAAGTTTGGCGAGTGTAAGAATGAAATGGTGTAAGCTCACTAATGTGTAACATATTGAATACGTAAACTTTTTGTGGTGTAAAGAAATGGCGGTGTACAGTTTTGTGATCCGAGGATTGGGCATCGCATGGTAGACCGCCATGTGCTTCATCTTACCTGCAGAATAACAGCGGCGCTCATCCAACGCCCGTCTCGAAGGCCGTCTTTCCTCCCCGTCGGTGTAAGGTTGCACGTGTGCAAGTTTGCGCATGTGAAGTATATCGAATGTGTAAAGTTTTGAAGTTGTAAAGTTTGGCGAGTGTAAGAATGAAATGGTGTAAGCTCACTAATGTGTAACATATTGAATACGTAAACTTTTTGTGGTGTAAAGAAATGGCGGTGTACAGTTTTGTGATCCGAGGATTGGGCATCGCATGGTAGACCGCCATATGCTTCATCTTACCTGCAGAATAACAGCGGCGCTCGTCCAACGCCCGTCTCGAAGGCCGTCTTTCCTCCCCGTCGGTGTAAGGTTGCACGTGTGCAAGTTTGCGCATGTGAAGTATATCGAATGTGTAAAGTTTTGAAGTTGTAAAGTTTGGCGAGTGTAAGAATGAAATGGTGTAAGCTCACTAATGTGTAACATATTGAATACGTAAACTTTTTGTGGTGTAAAGAAATGGCGGTGTACAGTTTTGTGATCCGAGGATTGGGCAATTGTAAGGTATTTGTGGTGTAAATTTGAACGAAAAGTTGTGAACTTGTGTAACATTTTGTGCTTTGTACGCTTTATTTCCGTGTGAATGAACAAGTGCAAAGTTGAACGGTGTACGATTGAAGGCGACTCGTTGTTGCTAGTCTAAGAAAAATTACCATAGCGCACAGTAGTAGAGCACCAGGGCGCCATTTATGGCGGTAAGTCTCAGATTTCCCATGAATTTTTACCATAATATTTACGAAAAAAATTCTTATAAATCCGGTACTTCCTATCACAGGCGGCGCCCCAGTTGCCTACTACTATGTGCTGTATTTAATATTTCTCAAGCGACACAGTCACATTTACTAGATCCTTCTCTCAGTGCAGGAAACGGTAGAATTACAGCGATTTCGGTGTAACCCGTCAGCTTTGCGCATCGCCTGCGAATAGATATCTCTTTACAAGTACAGTACATCTCGTAATTGTAAGTGTTCCTCCGACCTGTCGGCACTGTGCCGAGAGGATAAGCAAATATTGCCCCCGAATAAATTGTTCCGTAGCCTGTTGCCAAATAGTGTGGAAACAAATTGCATCTTGCACAATAAACATTATCCAGTGAACTCGATGTAGCGGTTACCGTTTTATTAGTGCTCCCTACTCAGCAATGTAATTCTTACGTAACAACGGTCGCTATGCGAGAGTTACGTAGCTGAGGAGAAAGAAGTAAGGTCACAGTATTGTCTATGTAACTCGTCAGGGTTGTGGGTATGAGAAACAAGGAAAACCCGGAAAACTAAGGGAATCCCTTCCGACCTGGAATTATCAGGGAGCGGTCTGAAAATTTTTTTATTCGTTGGATTTTCGTTTTTTTTTTTTCCAGAATTTACTCGATTGTACTTTTACAAGAAATATTAATCGCTGAACATTTAGTCGTAGCGATAAAAGAAATTTTGTGTTCTCGTGTTCTTGAATTTTAATGATCTTAATTTCACCCTGTGAATTTATGTTCACTCACTGAGACTTAATTTTCGAGACTTTCGTCAATGAATAACAAATATTTGATGATATCAAATAAAAACTAATGTTTCATGTGTCACTGTTTTCTCGCCGGATTTGAAAATATATGAAATCTGCCTGGAAAACCCGAAGAAATTGGGGAATTTCGAAGTCATCAATGCACAATAGCCCGGTTTGTGTTCACTATTATTTGTGTTTATCATTAATTCTTTCGTCCCTCCTTCTTGATTCGTAGTAACTGGCAATACCAATTAATATGTTTATTTACGAACATGGACCGAAAGATAGAGCGCCGGTAATTAAAAAAAAAAAAAAAAACAACATATGTACGGGTTCCAGTATATCATAACAATATTGGATATACAACCGCAAACAAAAACATGGAAAATCAACAAACGTAAAGAATGAACTCGGCCGTACAGTGACCATATATTGACCATTCAGTGGCAGTAACGAAGCTACGAATAATCGAACAAAAAAAAATCACTGTACCGAGTGTCGGCGCCACGGTTGCCCGCATGCAAATAAAGTATATTGAAAAATATATTTTTTTTTATGTATTAAAAATATATTCAAACTATACACGACTTGTACGAGAAATATATAAAAAATGTATTCGCTATACGTACTTTTTCGGACAAAAATATATTCGTGAAATATATTCAATATCTAATTTAGATATATATATATATATATGTTGTATATTCCACGTGTATGTCAGGTGTAGTTCCGAATGTATTTGAGACGTAAGTTCGATGCGCCATATATCCTACGTATGCGCCATATATCCTACGTATGTCCTACGTATTGAGGCCCAGCTAAAAAAATTGAAAATTAAGTTGATGGTACCTTAAATGGTATTTTTCGGAGGTAATTTTCACGATTAATTGTATATATGAACTTACTGACTGGGACAAGAATATCCTGGAAGAAAAAGCTATTAATTTTATCACTCGCTTTTTCGAACAAAATATATTTTATATATTTTATATATTTTATATATTTTATATATTTTATATATTTTATATATTTTATATATTTTATATATTTTATATATTTTATATATTTTATATACATTTTTCAAAATATTCCAAATATACTTTATTTCCATGTGGGGTGTGCCCGGTTGAGGCGCTCCTTTGGGCAAATTCCCCAGAACGACTATGCACAGTAAAAAAAAATAATTTCGCAAAATAGGAATACGAAGACTCGTAAAAATAGTTTGGTTAGACATATGACAAATTCGTTTGTTAAAGCTTGAATACACAAACTTGGACTTTTATTTTTCCATGATAGTAAGAATTTTAGTTTGTACTTTGATTTGCAAAACGATCGGAAAATTAACAAACAAAGAATTGTGGATGTTTGCGGACAAAAAGTTGTCGTGAAGGGTGCAAGCTTTTTTTGTTTTGTTTTACTGTGTATATACTATTGAGACAATAAGAAGATTCGATCCCTCGTTTTCGAAAAATCATGACCGATGAAACGAAAATAAATGGAATATTAATGAAAATATCGTTTTGTACAATATTTTCATGACTCAGAAGTATATCAGCTTGTGCGGTGTGTTAGCCACGGGACGGTTTGCAAGTTCGCAGGTCCGCGAGGGAAAGTGATTTACCACCGGAGTACAGAGGGTTTTTTTTTGTTTTTTTTTTTCCCCCACTTCTCTGTATCCTCCCTTCGTACGCCTCTCACAGTACCGACCGTATCACGCCCCGTTCGCTGAGCCATAACTGAAAAAGTTTTTCACTTTTTTATTCAAACATTATTTAAAGCTCGGACTGCGCTCGCAGCGCTGTCGCTCTCCGGGCCCAAAGTATTATCGAGTTTTTATAACTTTCGGCCTCCCTTGCCATTCTCCGCCCCGTTGCAAAATGTTCGTTCTATCGAGCCTCCGCGCCTCGAATCTCCTCGAGATGAGCTCCACCACAGTGTTCCCAATATCGTTGTTTTATTCCTCTTTTCCTGGTAGTTTCGTCCCCTTTTGCTCCTCCAATATTCCATTCGGAATCGCCCGATACCAAAGCAATTGAATGACACGGCAAAAGCCTGGCTGGATTTGTAAGAAGTTGGGCAAAATTTTGCCGCTCCCTTTGACCCTCGCTAAGATCCTTTGAGCGGTCAGGTTGAAAACAAAAAATACGTTGGTCAGGGAAAAACGGCAAAAGTCAGGGAAAAAGAATCTTTGTCGGGGAATCAGGGAAAAGTCAGGGAGTTTCAAAATTTGTCAGGGAAAAGGTAAATTGTCGCCGAAATGTCTATGTATAATTAAGGCGTACATAAAAGGGAGTCTTAAAAAAAAATGAGAACATTTAGAAAAAAAAAAAAAAAAAACAAACAAATAATTGAATCAAACCTTAATACAGTGAGTAGGGATTTTCATTTGCATCATTCATTTTTTTTTTTTTTTTTTTTTTTTCGTATAAGTCGTTAGAAATTTGATCAGGGAACATTTTTAATTGGTCAGGGAAAAGTCAGGGAATTTTTTTCCGTGGTAAAAAAAACGGCCACCATTTCGGAGATAGCAGTGGATAATGCCGAACACCTTTGATGCGAAGGGTCTAAAGGAAACTTCGTTAAAAGGGGCGTTTCAACTCCACCGATTTAAGAATGAGTCGATTGAGCATTGTTTCATCATTGCGTCGGGCGCAAAAGATTGTTTTTAATGAACTATTCATTTCGGCTTTTTTTGCTTCTAAGAAACTGTAATATTTTATATGTATCGATAGGTCATTACGACTACCATTAACACTGTTATTTTAACATTAATATCATAAATATACTATTGTTATTGGCACGCGGACGATATTTTTTTTTTTTTTTTGAGTCACAACAGCAATAACAGCGGCGATAACAGCGAAACACCGCACCATCGCGGAGTGGACTTCGCGACTTGAAATAACGTCCAGACCCCCCCCCCCGTCGAGGGTGAAAAACATTGCGGAAACTTTTTCACAGACGGTTTTGCAGTAACTCGCGACTACCGCATACCGGAATCCGACCTGTGGTAAACCGAACCGGTGTCGTAAACATTGGAATTAACTCTAATTAAAATTTTTTTTTGCATACCCAGAGGGCGATACCGATGGCGGTGGATTGCAGAGACAAATCTGCGATTAGTTCGGTGCTCCAAGTTCTACGAAGTATTCATTATATTTAATGATAGTTCATTATATTTCATTATATTTCATTATATTTCATTAT
The DNA here is from genome assembly GCA_963922035.1 of Amblyjoppa proteus. Taxonomy (NCBI): domain Eukaryota; kingdom Metazoa; phylum Arthropoda; class Insecta; order Hymenoptera; family Ichneumonidae; genus Amblyjoppa; species Amblyjoppa proteus. Next base: position 7,474,243 of record OY998232.1, read on the forward strand.
ATTTCATTATATTTCATTATATTTCATTATATTTCATTATATTTCATTATATTTCATTATATTTCATTATATTTCATTATATTTCATTATATTTCATTATATTTCATTATATTTTATTATATTTCATTATATTTCATTATATTTCATTATATTTCATTATATTTCATTATATTTCATTATATTTCACTATATTTCATTATATTTCATTGTATTTCATTATATTTTATAGATACGCATGCTAAAATACGTTTTGGTTGGCTTGTGTGTCGAAACAACGCGCTTGCGCTGCATCTTTCCTGTATTGTCTGTACAATACACTTTTTAGTGTTCTGCTACAGAAAACCCTTATGGGAATGCACATCGTGTGTGTTGTTTTAGCGCATTTAAGGCCGAACAACTCACTTGGTACACAGGTACACGTCAGCTACACTGCACGCTCAACAAAAGAAAACACTAGGAAAAAAATACACTTGCGGATCCGTATGTCGTACGACACGATCGCATCTACCGAGATTCAAGTATGAAAAAACGAAAAAAGGATACAAAACAATAACGCAACGGTTGAACCTCATCCGTTTCCACTCAATCGAATCGCAGCATAACGGATAAACGATCCCGGTAACGTGCACTCCAGATTCTTTCATGTTACTTTCGTTCTCGTGGCTCTCTGCCAAATTGGCAATGGCACTTTCGACGGCACTGAGATAACGACGGTAATTAGAGTACCTACTTAAACGAGTCAGCAATACGAACGCAATATTTTTTATTAGAAAGGCTCAAATCGTAAATACACACACACACACACACACACACACACACACACACACACACACACACACACACACACACACACACACACACACACATATATATATATATAATAAAACAGTCTCGACGGCGTCGTTGTTCGCCGAACGGGAAGGGACGGAATAAAAAAGAAAGCAACAAAAAAAAAATAATAATAATAAAAACGAAGTGGGCGAAACGAACTAAACTGTAATGTTTTTGCCGTGATAGCGGCAACGGATGAAAGTGCGGCCGCAGCCTTCGATGGACAGTACGGCCACTCGGAGCTCAGCGCTCGCGAGAGTTTGCCGGACGGATCACTAACCGCGCTCGACCGTTTATATCCCGCTGTACATCTGGGGAAGGGGCGGCGGGGCGGCTCGCTCGCTTCCACCCTTCCGCTCCCGTTTCTATTCTCGTTTCCGCGAAAACACGATGCGTCAGTGCTTCGACTCGAAGAGCGAGAGAACTCGGGAGAGCGATATATAGAGAGGGAAAGGTTAAAAAAAAAAAAAAAAAAAAACGAAATAAAAAAGAGCGATAGTGCAAACGAAAGCTCTCGAGGACTCATTCGTACTCTGGGATTCCAATTGCCCGAACAGCTGTTCATTGCGCCAACCCTCGCATCATTCCACACAGTGGCATTGAAGTTAAAGCAAATGCACTGTGTACGTTACACACACACATGTATATGTATATGTATATGTATATATATATATATGCCGAAAGTATAATCTATTATTTGTCAGCCAACAATGATATTTTCATAGGTTTTATAACGCGTTCGAAAAAGAAAATTGTTTGGGGCGAGACGGGCTAGCCGTAAATTTTTCAATTTTTTTTTTTTTTTTTTTTTTTTTAACCCATTTTGTCCCGCTTGCCTATTTTGACGAATGCTCTGCTTCTGTCATTGTCCACGAAAGGTTTTTATTTTTTCCTTCCAATTTTTTATACGTTTTAAAATAATCTTAGGGTGGTCCATTACGCCCCGGGTCAGCCTGATTTTTCACTAGCCCATCTCGCCCCGGTTCCCCCTATGTATGTGCATATACATGTGTTACTGTTCACTCGCCGAAGGACAAGATTTCGCATGCGGCACGCCGTTATGCTCTTCCCATGTGGTGCAATGAACGAGTCGCGTCAACGTGTCGAGGGGGCGCATGCGCGAAAATTCGTTCGAATCCGGCAACTTGCGAATTGAATTAGAATTCAATCCTGGGAGAACGAAATTGGCTCTAATAGCATACAATTGAGTTCCGGGCGGAGTTTGTCCGCGGGACGTGTAATTCGATTCGTGACACCGGTTCGTTGGTGTGTGACGTGCAAACGTTACATCGGCGAGTGCAATGTAAATCCGGATAGTCGGACGATACCTGCTTTGCCGGACCGTATCGTGAGGGAAATCTCGAATCGGGGCTCTCCGCGGGATCTTCGCGTTTTCCGAGGCACCGGGTGGGGGAGTCCCCATCGCCGGAGGAGCGGGGAATCCCCGAGAATCCCCCCTCCTCATCGGGCGGCACTCATTCGAATACCATTTGAATTTTGATCACACAGCCGAGTCTCTAATTTACATATGTAAACACACCCGGCGCGATACACGCGATAGATGCATCAGCGCAGAGACACCGCTCGTAGCCGGCTAGCGGCGATGAAATCTGCAATGTGCAACGCAGCCTGAAAGAGTATGCGGAGCACCGGCCATAGTGCTGCAGTGCATGGCTGCAAGCAGTGGCTTTGCTATTCCGATGTTCTCTCGATGTCGCGATACCCGTACATAGGGGGAGACCGGGGCAAAATGGCACAGTGAGGGCCCAACTTAATCTTACAATAACTTCTGTATGCACCATTTTGTGTCCCCAATGGTACATCCGGATTTCCAAATCCGTTTTTGCCCCCACGTACCACCATCGCGCCACCATCCAAAAGTTATTGGAAAATTGCGTTTTTTTTCTCATTATTCCGTTTTGCCCCGCTGTGCCATTTTGCCCCGCTCTCCCCTAACGCTCGCCGCTACCGTACAGACGCTATCCTATCTCCACCTATTACACCTACTCCGACTGCAATGTCATTGCAGAATGCATCAGCTTTTGCAACCTCCACCTGCGTCGGCCCGGCGCGCCGCGCCCGATCGACCTGTCGATAAGATTGTTACCGATCGGCGGCGACGAATGCAAATGCGAGGCGCCAAACAATGAATGGGCTTGTGAGGAATCTTCTTCGTTTGGGTATTCTTCGTTTGTTCGAAGATTTTTTTTTACGATAACATATTCGAAACATTTTACGATAACATATTCGAAATATTTTACGATAACACATTCGAAACATTTTACGATAACACATTCGAAACATTTTACGATAACATATTCGAAACATTTTACGATAACATATTCGAAACATTTTACGATGACATATTCGAAACATTTTACGATGACATATTCGAAATATTTTACGATAACATATTCGAAACATTTTACGATAACATATTCGAAACATTTTACGATAACATATTCGAAACATTTTACGATAACATATTCGAAACATTTTACGATAACATATTCGAAACATTTTACGATGACATATTCGAAAAATTTTACGATAAATCGTGGGATAATCCATCAAATAGTAGATGCAATCTGGATCGATATTGTAGTGAAAGCTGCGTGAAAATTTTCCCGCGGGCGCGACGCGAGTGACGAGAGTCTCGGGTGCGCTGGCTAGTCAGGTAAACGCGACGACGAGTAGACGTCGACGGGCTTGTCGGGCGAAATCGTTTTCAACATCAGCCTCGAGGCTGAGTTTCCTCGCACGACGGGAGCGGCATGGCAACGGGTCCGGGAACCTGGAAAATTCGTTGATGCCCCGCGACTCGGCTCGCGGTGAATTTTGCCTACGAGGCCGCGGGCGGAAAGGCGCAGGGAGTAAGGCAAAAAATAAATTACGCCAAGAGAGTTCGGTGGCTCGAGCATTGGTTCCCGATCGAAGGTGAGCCGACGCGGGGGCGGCGTTAAAGGCGGCCAGGAAAATTGGCTTCACGCCAAGTGCCTGGCGGCTCGATGGATCGAATCGAAAAAACTAGACGTCAAGTATACAACTGGAGATCGAGGTGACTGTACCGTGACTCAATTTTTACAGGTCGATGCATTGATTGTCACTACTTTTTTCAGTGTTCAATACTTGTTGAATATTTTGAAATTTTTTTTTTTTAAATACACTTTAAAGATTTTCTTAATGTTCGTAATATTTTTCTAAAAATATTTCGAATATTTTATTTAATATCTTTAATATTAGTAGCACTGTAAATGCACTGTTAAAAATGTCTGTTGGAAAATTCATAGAATGTATATAAAGTTTTATGCATATATATAGTAGGTGAGAGCGGGGCAAAACGGGACAATGGGCCAAAATGTAATTGTCCAATAATTTTTTGGGCGCCCTATTTTGCCCCATCGATGCGTTTGGATTTTCCCCCCCATTTTTTCCCCATTGCACCATTAAAAAATTATTAGAAAATTGCGTTCTGTCCCACTGTACCGTTTTGCTCCGATGTCCCATTTTGACCTGCTCTACCCTATACGAAATTTCATTGACACCTATGTAAGAATATTGCGTTACCGATATATTAAAAACAATGTGATTCGTATATATTTGCAATAATAAAATAATCTTCAGTGTTCAATACTTGTTGAATATTTTGAAATTTTTTTAAATACACTTTAAAGATTTTCTTAATGTTCGTTATATTTTTTTTTTAATATTTCGAATATTTTATTTAATATCTTTAATATTAGTAGTAGTAAATGCACTGTTAAAAATGTCTGTTGGAAAATTCATAGGACGTATATAAAGTTTTATGCATATATATAGTAGGTGAGAGCGGGGCAAAACGGGACAATGGGCCAAAATGTAATTGTCCAATAATTTTTCGGGCGCCCTATTTTGCCCCATCGATGCGTTTGGATTTCCCCCCCCCCCCCATTTTTTCCCCATTGCACCATTAAAAAATTATTGGAAAATTGCGTTCTGTCCCACTGTACCGTTTTGCTCCGATGTCCCATTTTGACCCGCTCTACCCTATACGAAATTTCATTGACACCTATGTAAGAATATTGCGTTACCGATATATTAAAAACAATGTGATTCGTATATATTTGCAATAATAAAATAATCTTCAGTGTTCAATACTTGTTGAATATTTTGAAATTTTTTTAAATACACTTTAAAGATTTTCTTAATGTTCGTTATATTTTTTTTTTTAATATTTCGAATATTTTATTTAATATCTTTAATATTAGTAGCACTGTAAATGCACTGTTAAAAATGTCTGTTGGAAAATTCATAGAATGTATATAAAGTTTTATGCATATATATAGTAGGTGAGAGCGGGGCAAAACGGGACAATGGGCCAAAATGTAATTGTCCAATAATTTTTCGGGCGCCCTATTTTGCCCCATCGATGCGTTTGGATTTCCCCCCCCCCCCATTTTTTCTCCATTGCACCATTAAAAAATTATTGGAAAATTGCGTTCTGTCCCACTGTACCGTTTTGCTCCGATGTCCCATTTTGACCCGCTCTACCCTATACGAAATTTCATTGACACCTATGTAAGAATATTGCGTTACCGATATATTAAAATCAATGTGATTCGTATAAATTTGCAATAATAAAATAATTTTCACATACGTATGCCTTAATTTTCCATTCCATCACCGGTCAATTTTAATATACAGGTAATTGCATTTAAGATTAAATTATTAAAATTCAAACACAATGTATAGTATAGTGTTTATTTAGCCATTCTTGCCTTTTACGGCTTTAGAATAGATCATATGTTTTACATATACACTGTACACTTTGGTCTAGCCGAAGCTTACATTGTGACTTACTGTCTAGATTTTCATTCATCAAACACAATGTATGTGAATTCTAATTTCACCAGGTCGTATATTTCATATAATTTTGTGTATTAAATGTTCTTTAAATTTTACAACATTTTTAACATTATGCGCTTCATTGGCCTCAGCAATACATGATTTGGTGGTAATGCGTGTATACATGTGTGATTTGTATTTTAATTTTTTTACCCCCTCAGGCTGACGCGGCTACTGACCGAGGTCCTTCAGCCTGCACTTTCAATATCTAAGAAATACATTGAAAATTATAATTGAAAGTTATTTTTCCACGATAAATAGTCGGGCCTAAATCTTTGTAATTGTTATCTCGAGTACTCTGGCATTATCGATAACGATAACTTCATTTGTTACTTGTTATCGACGAGGCGTTAAAAGTTTTACATTAAAAAATGCGTTTACCGGCCCATCTTGGCCACAAGATCGAGTGAATTTCGTGTCTCCCGACTGCCCGGCAGCTCGTTAAAACGCGGTAACGGTCGTCCCAAAGCCACGCGACGTTTCATCTCTCGGTTAGTGAAACGGGAAGCGGGAAGCGCGACGGATGAGGTAACGCGCAGTGTCAAACGAATATACTCATCGCGCGACGACACTCTGGGGACACGCCGAGTCGGGGAGCTTCTGCTACTTCCGGTAACTGTTACAACTCGTCGATCCTCGAAAACGACACCGACGACGTTCCCTTGTACATCACCGACAGAAACCTCCAACCCCTACGAGCGTTCTTTGGTCTCCATATATTTGACGCTGGTTTCAACGATCATCCATCGAAATTACAGTCAACTACGCAAGAAATCGAGCGAATGACGAATAGTTCGTAACGAATCTTAATGTGCACGAGGGATTGAAGTAATCACTCGCGATTGTATGAAGTTTTTTTTTAGGAAAAAAAAAAAAACAATCTTAATGGGTTTTGTGTCACAATTATTCAACATGTATATACTTGTGTACTTATGTACTTACATTTATGTACTTATTCGCCTCGAGGGAGTACAAACTCCTTGACGCAGGGCGTGTTATTCACAGATTTGTTTTTTTTTTTTTTTTTTTGCGAATAAAGCGACATTATGAGAATGCGATGTGAAAATTTCAATTTTCAACTTTTGTGAGGAAGCCATATGAAAATTTCATTTTTCGACTTTGAAGAAACAATTATTTTGTTAAAAGAGGGTTGCGCTTCGCTCTGTCGAACCAATGTTCGGCGCGAAAAAATATATGGAATTATGCACTCCTGAATTTTTTTTTTTTTTTTTTTTTTTTTTTTTTTTTTGGCACTAGATTTTTACTCAAGACATCTAAATGATATTTCTTTATCTAGCTTTTTCAATCGCGTCATACACTTCAACTTGTGTATTTCTTGCCGTGGAACATGATAAGCACCTGAGTTTCCCGCGATTCAACGGGGAAGCAAAAAAATCATTTTTTCAAAATAATTTTTGCAATATTGGTTATAAACATTCCCGAAAAAGTATTTCTTTGGTCGTTGCTCGGAGATTATATTTAATCGTTTTGTCACACTGATCGTGATTCTACCAATTACTTAACTTCTTCCTCAATATTTTCAACGGAAACGGGCGTCTGTTGTGAGGTACGAATTTTTAGATTTTTTTTTTTCTCAATATTTTATCAAATTTAAGCGGTTGAATCGATTCATTCCAAATTTGGGGGGGGGGGGGGAAACATGGGATCCGCAATGACTTATTGATGTCGAATTTTTTGGGCAAATATCTAAAAAAAAAATTGTAAAAACTGGAGTGAAAATGATATTTTACGAAAAATTGAAAGTGTCTTTTCAAAAATTTCAAATTCCGATAAAGTTTAACAAACAGAGGCACCCAACTGTTCAACATGTCTGCCAAATCCCAACCCGATTGATAATAAATTTTTGTGAAAATTTGTGTTTTTTTTTTTTTTTTCACCAAAACAAAGCTTCCTCTACAAGGCACCAAAAACGGTATCGAACGACTAGACTCAAAGTCGAAGTTGCGCAACTCACTTAACAATTTCGTGGACAAAATGACTTCGCGTGCATTGGAAGGGTTAATGAAATCTTTCATGTTTTTGTTACAAAGCCTATTTTGGTACAAGCGAAGAAATCAACGCTATATATCGTACGAGTATCGCGTTGTCGTGCTGCACGCGTTCACCTAGTGAATCGCTTCTTTTTTTTTTTTTTTTTACCTCCACCATTATATATATATGTCGAGGAACACATGTCGTTTAGCACGTGGCGCAACGACGAAGGAAGTGCCGTTTTGGTAGCTGATATCCGTTCGCCACTCCGACACTTCGAAGTGTGTATCTAACAAGTAGTGTCACTGCTAATACCGCCACCGCTGGTGTACACTGGCGTCGAGTGTTCTGGCGGATAGTTAGAAAACGATAAAGTCACGTCTGCCGCGTTTTCTCCTTATCGTCACTCGAGCGGGATGAAAAAGAAAGAAACTTCTCTTCCTGTCTCCAGTTTCATCCTCCTCTTAAACACCCGAGATCTGAACAGAAATAGCCAATACGAATCTGGGACGATATAGTCTTTATAGTGTAGTCCGCTTCTATCACTCATCTGTATAGGTTTTATGTATATTTATTATATATAGCTTTTATGTATATTTTTAGCTTTTATGTATATTTACGCATAGCTTTTATGACTCGTCTGATTTAAGGTCGTTTAATTGGACTATTTCTATCGCGGATTCTGAATCGCCGATTGCTCGGTCGGTAATGTCTCGGTGGGTTTGATTATTTTCCCATTGACCATTCAATGGCCAATGCTATTTATCGCCCAATAATATACTTTGCATGGTGATAAAAAGCTCATTTCCTCTTTACATCTTCAATATTAGTCCGAAAATTCCGAAAGTAATTCGACTCATTGCATCCCGAAGAAATATTATCGAACATAAATACGTCATAACATATTTTTACATGATAACATATTAACATGTGGAAATTGATAAAAGTGATATTTCGTTAAAACATTTCAATTCAGAAAAGTGTCGATTGGTAGTAGGTTGAGAATAACGCACTGAATAGAGAAAAAAAAAAAGAAATAGCTTACCTGTTAAATGACACGTGGTTAATTTTATTATTATAATAAATAAATGACACAACACTATAATAAATAAAAAAAAAACCGCTACGGTTATGAAGGATAAATAACAATGTCGCGCTTCTGCCCATTAATGCCCAATGAGAACATTGGGCATTAACGCGAAGCATTGAGGAACTACTGATTAATGAACTTTCTTCAATTTATTACTATAATAAGTTGACAACGCTAAGAAAACACGAATAAAAAACGCTACGATTATAAAAAAAAAAAAAAAAAAAAAAGTAACAATGACGGGCTTCTCATTGGGCATTGGAAACTCGGGACTGTCTCGTTAGCAGCGTGTACCACGGCGGAATAATTTGCGATCATACATAGAATGGGGTTCGCGGACGTGATTTTCCAAAATGTCGCCGCGAACTTTCGACCAGATTTCTGAAATTGTGGTCAATGACCTTGCGTGCGTATCTCCACTCGCAAATATATCGTCACAAACATAGATCGGTCTACAAAATTTTAGTGTAGCAAAATTGTTCGAGTAATGATTTTGCCGTTCCATTTTACGAAAAGTCGCCGAGCCGTGCGAATCGCAGCGAAACCGCATGATCCAGTCTTTTTGCCCTAGCTGGCAGTCGGGAGTAAAAGTTGCAATTAGTCGGGTAGTTTTTTTTTTTTTTTTTTTATTGATCATCCGATTGACGATCGTTTAATTACTGACGGCAATGTGTCGTCGTCTGATTTTTATAATTATTATGTTTTCCACAGATGTCAGTCGTCGCGTTGTTGAGTCAGTCGGTCCGACTCTCGCTCTTGTTACTCGTCGTCGTTCAGCTGTGCACGCACCGGGTGGCCGGTCAGTGCGGTCCAGGGGCCCAGGATCGCCAGGACAAATTGGCTCTGTACAAAGTGATTCTGAGGACTTACTGGTCGAGAGCGAGATTTCCAAGGCACTATCCCGAGTGGAGACCACCGGCGCAGTTCGGCAAGCTCATCGGTGAGTTTCGATATTTACATACAATACGACTTTACGCGATTCACACGTATCGACCGTCGGCAAAAGAGAAAGGCGCCTTACAAACTATTTAGCACGTAAAATTATGTTAGCTACGCCCTTGTGTTTCTCAACGGCTGATATCATATTCCATGTTATATCTGAACTCGAAGCGTATGGTACGCTCTCCGTACTTTTACCATCCGATTCACCATCCGTCGAGGTATTCGCAGGTGTTGAACAAAAAAAAAAAAAACTTGAATAAACCATCGAACGGCCGGGAGATCGTTGAATATTAAACCGCACGCTCGGTGCCGACTAACGAGTTAAGCGACGAATGAATTCATAATTCGCCCGCTTATCAGGAAATATTAAACTGCGGCTGGTTAATCTGCGAAAAGGTTTACGCACTTTCCAATGGATCTGATAATATCAATGGCGAATGCATATGCGATGAATGGACACGGTCGTCATAAAACGATGAGCGCTATCGCTGAGGTGAGGTTTTTCATCGGGAGCAATTATATTGGAAAAACGATGTCTGCCGTACGCCGATGAGATGCAACACATATAAAAAAAAAAAATACTCTGCACTCTATGATATGCGTGGTATATGGTCCCGTACATTGCGACCGATAATAACGCCTTTATCCACCGATTATCTCTGTTATTCGGTATTACTTCGAGCAAATCTGCTACCGACATAAACTCCGATCACGAATTTTCATGTTTGCCTCGAATTTCCTCTCGTAGAGTATCTCGTTCACGCGTATAACTTTGTCAACAACCCATATAGATAGTTCGAAAAATATGCCGATTTTTCGCCATCAGTGAGGAGGATAGGATTGCAGCGGGTCAAAATGGAACGCCACGGGGGGGGGGGGGGGGAACGGACGATTTGCGCCCATTTTCGCATTGGGGATTGAAGGAATAACGGCTCTAATGGAGTTCACTGATCCATTTGACCCGCTTACTCTCTATGTACTCTCGAAAAATGTATATCCTTTATCAAACATGTTTACGCGCTTCTTCGTCGATTTTTTTTTTTTCATTTGCAATGATACACGACAAGCTTCCCGACGATTTAATAACGCTCGCGTGGAAGCGGAAAACTGCCGAGAGAGGTATTGGCATATCGCTCTGAGAGTTAAATTATTTCGAGATTCGTGATCAGCGAGAAAAGAAGCTTCCTCTATGAGTATGCCAATATCACAGAAAAATGCTTTCTCATATAAGACGGTCGCTAATAAGGGAACGTTATGAGAAAGTCATATGAAAATTTCGATTTGCAACTTTTACGAGAAGGTCATATGAAAATTTCAATTTGCAACATTTATGGGAAAGTCATATGAAAATTTCAATTTGCAAGTTTTTATGAGGAAGCCGTACGAAAATGTCAATTTTCAATTTTTATGACGAAGCGAATATGTTTCTTTCAGAAAGCTTTTTTTTTTTTTTTTTTTCATTAAATCTTTTTATTTCGAGATTTTCATGTAATATTAATACGTTCGGAATTTCAATAATTCATCGAATTCGCCATTAGAATTGCACTTCAGCTTTTGCAATTTATGAGATATCGGGACAGAAAGTTGTAAATTTATGGATCATTATCGATCGTTGACCTCTATTGGATTCAGCAATAATCGATCCAACAAATTAAATTTTATGAGATTTAAAATTTGGTTAATTTAATGGAAACTGACTGTCAAACTTCAGATCCGCATTTCAGCGTGAAACATTCAGCTGGGAGCATGCTCAAGAGGATTCAGCTACACTGAGAGAAGGATCTCGTAAAAATTACTATATCATTTGGGAGATATTACCATATCACATAGTAGTAGAGCGTTAGGGCGCCCACCTACGGTAGGAAGTACCGGATTTATAAGAATTTTTCTTGGATATTATGGTAAAAATTCCTGGATAATCGCACACTTTCTACCATAGGTGGCGCGCTGGCGCTTTACTACTATGCGCTATGATAATTTTTCTTAGATCATTGGTAATTTTTTACTAGATCATTCTCTCGGTGTAGACAAATGGTTGAAAATACTTTTGTCATTCTTAAAAAAAAAAAAAGAAAAAAAAAGAAAAATGTGGGTCGTAATAATTTAGTCCTTCTGCAGCAAAAAAATGCACTGTCACAGGAAAATTTATTATTTATTAAAACAATTTATTGCTACAGTGAAAAATTTGTTGCCCCAATAAAATAGGTCGTCGTCTCTGTATTAAGCGAATTAATTAGTTATGGAAACGAAGTTTTTACTGTTCCAACATTTTTTTTTCCCCGTGCCACGATAAAGCTATGCGAAAATCGTAGAAAAATGGTTTCGTTATTCTAACAAAATGTGTATCGTCAATAATTCATTATCGAGGAAGCAAATTTTTGTTTTTTTTTCTCCTGAAACAAGAAAATATAATAGTTCGTTGTCCCTGCATTAAGTACACAAATCAGTTACGATGAAATAGTTTCTGCTGTCCCAAAAAAAAAAAAAAAAAAAAAAAAAAAAAAAAAAAAAAAAAAAAAAAAAAAAAAAAAAAAAAAAAAAAAAAAAACTGGAAATCTCGGTTTTGACGTTATTTTCAACGCTCCTCCCGCGATACAGCAGAGAATGTGAGAGGTCGCGATCGCGAAGTTTATAGTCGTCGAATCGAGGGGGTGTCTGTGCCCTTGATTCGAGTGTAGCGAGTGAGGGTGGAGTCACTCGCAGGGGCAAGGAAACGAGCGCCGGAGGATTTCGTCGGGGGGGTAAGAGAGGGACGAGCTGATGGGAGAGAGTTTGCAGGCGTTCGGATAAATCGGAGATAAACTCGGTGGCGCGCGATATGCCTTCGCGCGTCCTCTTCCTCCCTCCCGAGTGTGAAAACCTCAAATTCGAATTAGAAGCTGCGGAAGAGGAACGAGTGGGAGTTAGCGAGACGGAGGGTAACGCGGAGGTTATTCGCTGCGGGAAATTCAATTTCGTTTTAAGGCCCAAACATGCCTCTTCCATCCGGTTGAGATGCCGCGAGCGAGCGGGCTGTACGGCGAAGCAGTTCGTGGACGAGGGATGCTGGTCTACCCTATCGGCGCCACTTTCGATTTGCGCGTTCCATCTTCGCCCGAAGCATCCCGGGGTCTCCTCCGCAACGAGTCTCTCGGTGGCTCTGCGGCAAATCGGAAGAACCGACGCAGAGACGGACTCGGCGAGTTTGCGTTTGACGCGATGGCGAAGCGAAGAGAAAGGAAAAGAAAGGGATTCAGGAATGGCCCGGAGGAGGGTGAAGGGTAGGTAAATGGATAGTGAAAACGAAAGGCGATCGAGAGAAGTCTGCGCGAGTTGGTACGCGCGTGGATGTACCAGTGGCTGACTGGAGAATCGTCACCGGTATAAAAGGCACGACGGATGGACGGAACGAGCCCGCACGGCTCGTTCGTGGCATCGAGTGGACTCCTCTTCTCCCGAGACTCAGAAAACTCGATGATACGGTGGAGCGTAGGTGTGTATGGATATAGGTTGGATCGATAGCGGACGTGGGGGGGGGGGGGGGATGCGAGTAGAGTGCGAGATAGAGGTGGGGAGCGAGTAGAGTGCGAGACGACAAAACCTAATGGAAAATCCTTTACTCCTGGCTTGATCTTCTCTCTCACAGGCGCATTTCGTGCGATTTCTTCCTCTGCCTGGTACTGGATTCTACTCGTTCTCCGGCATCCTATCCGTATGCCGTGTTATTTCTGTGCTCCAGTCTGGTCTCCTTTGTCGGGGTGTCTGGGTGTCTTTATGTATGTTTGTTCAGAAACCGAAAATGTAGATTTCCGGAGATTTACCGGAAATGCATATCTTCCGGTTTGAAACCTAATTTTTTTTTTTATCGAAAGTGATGTCATATCGAAAATGCGTCTCTCCTGGTCTGAGGATCTCAGTGGTCGACCGGAAGTGATGACATACCAGAAATACATCACTTCCGGTACGACGTCACTTCCGGTATGACGTCACTTCCGTTTGCTTGCAAAATTTAATCTAAGTAAACCGAAGTCTACTTAGCCCGTACGGTACGGTACGGTTTAGTAGCTCAACTTTTTAGTGGGTACTATCAACATCCACAGACTGATTGCTTCAGACTTAATAGACCGAAGTCTACTGAGACTGTAGACTTACCCACGGAGGTTTTGCCGATCGAACGAAAACGGCCGATCAGCAGGCCAGTATTGGCTTAACGATATTAATACCGATATCGGTTTGCCAATCACTGGTTCGTCGATTTGATGTCAATGTTTGGCCGAGAATGAATTTACCAACCATTGGTCTGCCGATATTAGGCAAATGTTCGATCGAATATCGTTTCGCCAACTGTTGGTCTGTTCATTTATAAACTCACGAACGATGGATCTGCTGATTTTCGGCCAATGTTCGACCAAGTATTGGCTCGCCATTTGTTGGTTGGACAATTTGCGGCCAATGTTTGATCGACTGTTGACTCGCCAATTGTCGGTTTGCCGACGTGACGACGTGAGCGCAAGCGAAACGACACGTTCCTTAATTCTGGCAAAAGATGCATATCATTTTTGGGTCGCGTACTCCATAATCGTTAAATGCTTAGGCAATACATTGACCGATTACGATTTCTTTTGAGAGTTCACGCAAGAAACAACACTGAGAAAAAAAAAAAAAAAATGGTGGATTAACCAAATTCGCGGTCACGCACGTTAAAAGCTGTTATGGTTATGGTTGGTACAACAAAATCATTCTTTTTTTTCGAACGATTATTCCCTTCAGTCGATTCAAAATATTTCGATTCAAACAAATTTTTGTTATAATACCAACTAAATAACGCTTTTTGACGTGGGTAAACGCACCTTGGTTAATTCAGCCATTTCTTTTTTTTCAGTGAATATATAAAACACAATCTCACACAGACATGTGAAGCATAAAAAAAGGGTATTGGGATATTTCAAAAGAAGTATACGATAAAACCATTCTCGCCCTATACAAGTAACCTATGGAGAGCCTACATTGTAAACCAATCATCGGCCGAGCATCATGAATGACGGGTTTATCATCCAAGGCTCGAGACGGATGATCGGGCCAAGCTTGCATGACAATCGTGATACCGTGGGTTTCGATGTTTGCCCGACCGTCAGCCTCATTCGTTCACCCTACATGGGTAAAGTGGAAAAAGTCACTAAGCATCGAACCGTTATTTTATCAAATCAATATCGAGTCTCCGCAGTCCTCCTGGCACATGAACTTTCGGCACATTTAGTTGTTTTAATCCGCCTCTCTTCGGGTGTACCCCTCTTAACTCCTCGTCAGATGCCCGTCTCTGATCTTCGGAGAATTTACTTCCGTCGATCCAGTGGCCGAGACGAGGTACGAAATCAGATGATCCGGAAGCCCAATGGTTATCGGAATTGTCACGCCACTTGGAGCCACTACAGTAGCTCGACGGCACGAGATACGAGAGCACGTCGATCGAGTCGATCCTCCGGGTGAAATGGTCCGCGAGATAAAGGATCAATAGAGTGCAGAAGCCCATACTCGGAGACCGCACACAGTGGAGGGGTCACGTTCTTTCTATCACCTCGCTTTTTCTCCTAGCGAATTCTTCTCACGACGCCGGTAGACTCCTCGCGTCGAGGATACGAAAGTGGAGCCCGAGTCACGCTGCAATGGGCACGTGTGTCGAACGTGTGACCGAGCTAGTCGCGCAAGAAAAAAAAAAAAAATAACAATAAAAAAATTAAAAAACTGTGGATCTTCGACTCAGGTTTTTCGAGCTTTCGCCGCGAGCAGAGAGTTTATTTCGCGTTTATATGTTGGGATAGTGGATGTTGCTGCGTCGGGGGGGGGGGGGGGGGGACGAGACGGAGCGGAACACCGGATCAAACCGGACCGGTGTTTCTCTGAGTTCTGGGCAATGAAACCTTAAGGTAGCTCTCTCGGTACGCCGGAATCATAGACATCAGCGTCTATATGTCATAAAAGAAAAATAATGATATGTGGTACTTTGTCTGCATCAATAATATTATTGACAATAATATAGTGTCTATGAAAATGTTCGTGATTGGATTGAAACGATTATTTGTAAGCGGATTATCTTGTTTAGTGTGGATCTGACTTCATTTTCACGACGATTAGATTAGGAAACGTCATTTGTTCCCAAAACCGTGCATTTTGATCGCAGTTCTATTGAACATTAGTCCGGTGACTTCATTTTTTTTGGTAACACACGAATTCCTGATTCACACGAATTCCTGCCCATATTTAAATAAGCAATTTTATTTGCTTCAAATAAATTTTATTTGGTTTGAATAATATATTTTTCTGCGTGCAAGCCCTGCATAATTTTTCTCTCAGTTCATCCACTCAGCCCTCCAGTGAAAAGTCTTTAGTTTCGAAGTGTGCTTCACTGGTCTTTTTCCAACATCGAATTAAAATTCGTACCTGAATAGTTTTCCATTCGAAAGAGTATTTAAATTATGTTTCTAAATATTTTTTCGAGTGTTTTACCATTCGAAAGTGTATTTTAATCGTGCTTTTAAATACTTCTTCGAGCGAAAAATAATTGAAATTTAAATTTTCATTCGATGGTGCTCACCCCTGTTTCGAACTATTCGAAACTCTCTGTGGCATTATTCTTTCGGCATTTCTCTATATTTTCATTTTCTCTTGTTTTATTCATCGTACACCATCAGCCCGGGCCTTGAAACATCATTGGAACAGTCTTTCACTGCCCCGTAACATTCGGCGCGGAACTTTTCGCTACTCCCTCGACTGTCCCGTATTCGTTGTATCCACAATGTCGCTTATGGAATGTGACTTCTCTCAATGGTCCAAAAAAAAAAAAAGAAGAAAAGAAGTTCGAAACCGATCGACTCCAAGCAAATGTTCGAACCTCGAGAACTATTCTAATCCCGAATCGGCTTTTGTGTTATTCGCAACGAGACGCAACAACGCAGCTAATTTATTTCCTTATTTCGCTCTCGGCACGTGACTCACGGCACGTGAAAGTCTGCGCAACGTTGAATTCGTGCCAAATCGTACGGCGGTCTCACCCTCTGTGCAGCGTATGAAGGCGGCATGCCGAGAGCCGCCCTTACTGTACTGCAGTCGGAATAATCAAGGGCGTAAATCTTTCGTTTCTCACGACACGGGCTCACTCTCTCCCCCGGGAGTTTTCATGTTACCGGTGGTGTGCGAGTCTCCCTTAGTCGTACGTGCGTTTGCGTTTAAGGAATTCGCTCCAACGCCTCCGTGATGTACGAGGTGGCCCCGGGCCGGGGAAAGCGGAACGAAGACGGCGCGTCGAGGCGAGAGGGCTGGTAACGATCAGCTGTGAACTTTCATTCGGACGGGGAAGCTCAGAAGAGAGAACCGGTGATGGCATCGGGAACGAGTCGACGGAACGGTGGTCTCCGACCTGTAACGAGAAAAAGAAAACCACAGCTGGGCGAGGAACAGTCGGCGATGGAAGGGCGCGATGGTTGGAGGCCAGCACGATTGGGCGATGGGGTGGATCGAAGGAGTCATCCGAAGGGACGCGAGAGGGAGGGACGGCGAACGGAAAATAGTGATGAGAGTTTGTAAATTACCGATTGAAGAGCAAGGCTTGAATAACTCCTTAATTAATGACAACTTAGAACGATAATTTACCGATGGCAATTTAGCTGTGAAACAAAGGATAAATCTGCAGGGATAAATCAATTGTTTTTTACCGATCTCATTGTGTACAAAAAAAAAATACCACGATTCGTTTTATCAATGAGAAGATACCAGGCATAGGATCGGAGCATCTCGCCGTAGTAGTCTCACTTCGCGCCGCAAACCCAATCTCAGACTCTCTCCGAGTGGAAGAACTTTACTTTAGCGAGACCACGATAGATCAGATCGACGGGGAAGTAAGGCCAGTCATGGAATCGTCAAGGTATCCTACTATGAACGGAGCGATCTTTCAATATCTTAACATTGATCAATTCAAACATTAACATTAATAACATAAATGAATACATTTATTTATTTATTTATTTTTATATTTTATTTGTACGAAATTGACATCGACAACGTCCCAATAGGAATTTTAAAATGATCAGAGAGTCCGCCACTTCATCGTCGAAATCTTCAATTTCTGCCTGAAACATTCCATCATTCCATCACGCCATAGTAATCTCACTTGGCGTCGCAAGCTCAATCTCAGACTCTCTCCCAGTGGAAAAACTTTACTTTAGCGAGACCACGATAGATCAGATCGACGGGGAATTAAGGCCAGTCATGGAATCGTCAAGGTATCCTACTATGAACGGAGCGATCTTTCAATATCTTAACATTGATCAATTAAAACATTAACATTAATAACATAAATAAATACATTTAAGTATTTATTTATTTTTATATTTTATTTGTACGAAATTGACATCGACAACGTCCCAATAGGAATTTTAAAATGATCAGAGAGTCCGCCACTTCATCGTCGAAATCTTCAATTTCTGCCTGAAACATTCCATCTTTCCTGCATCCAGAAACATAATTTATTTGACGGCCACCGTTTATTTACATTAAGTAAAATATTTATTTGATTCAAACAAATATCTATTTAAATTAAGTAAATAGTTACTTGAATGAAATAAATATCTATTTAAAACAAATAAATATTTTACTTAATCTAAATAAACCGTGGCCGTCAAGTAAATTCTTTTTTTTTTCTGGGTGTAGTGTCTTGAAGAGCGGAAAAAGAAAGGAGCGGTGATCAAAGTTTGTTTGGCTCGTGCATGGACTTACATGCAGTTTTAAATTAATCGTACAGTAAAACGGTCGCTCCGTAATTGTACGTAGTCTCCCGAACGCGGGAAAAACCATCGGTTCTAAAAAAATCTATGTCCACTGAAATCTTGGTTTCATGAAAAAAAATATCGCTAAGGTTTAATTGCACCCAACAATTCAAGATTATTTTTACTTAACTAGTCAGTATTTTTGCGAAATGTAAGCGTAACGCATCGGCCACAATAGAAGATCAACAATTTCATCGTTCCACCCAATTAACCGTTAAACTCACAATACCATCGAAAAATACACAAATCCTCAAAAGGGGTAACGCACCAAAGAAAAAAAAAAAAAAAAAAAAAAAAAAAGAAAAGAAAAAAAAAAGAGGGACGTCTCGTCGGCTCGAGCACGTTTTCTCTTCCGGCGAACGCCGAGCTGCCAGCCTGCCCGAGCGAGGGGGGACTCGAGGAGAGCTTGGGCTTTAATTATTCTTCGCTCGGAACTTTGCCGCGAGCGCACACACGGCAGGGCTGCTTTCGTTGTTTATCTCTTTTTCAAACTCGCCGGCGTATGCGACGCCGGCCTCGGTTATTCGAGTAGAGGAAAAAAAAAAAAAAAAAGAAAAAGAAGAAATAAGAAAAAGGCAAAACCCTCCCCCAGCCGGGACACTTCTTTTTTTTTTTTTTTTTTTTTTGTTTTAACAAGCCGAAGTATAATTTCCATCGACTTTTCAAAGTACTTATATTTTTATCGAAATTTGTGAGAGAAAAAATTGTCTAGGCGAGCGGACACCGCAAAGGGAGTCCCCCCCTTACGATACCGCGGGGGGGGGGGGCGACGAGGGTTGTCGAGAAAGAACGTTGGAAACCTAAGCGAGTGAATTATTTTTAGAGCTCTGTGACCGGCTCGAAGCTCGAAGCAGGCGATCTCTCTCCGTCCATTCGCTCTCATTCCTCTCTCGTTATATACAACACACACGACGAGGAGTGCCGCCAAGTGTGAACGGAATAGATATACGGCACGTTGCGGAGGAAAGAGAGAAGCGCGCGAGCGCGGCACGTAGTATCTCTCTCCCCAGCTTCGTGCATCCCAGGTTTCCTAACGAAACACACGAAGCAATTTATAGTTTGGCCCTCGCTTTTGAGTCGCGCGGGGTCGAGTGCTCCTCTCGCTCTCACTGACTCTCGACTTATTCTCTCCCCCCCCTCCCCTGCCCTCCGCTGGTTTTCTCTCTTCTCTTTACCCTTTAGCTTCTATTCCATCTCTGTACACTGTACGGTGGCTCTAGCGAGCAATGAGGGCGTGAGAGGCTCGTAGCGGAAGAGTACGACACCCTTTTCCCCACCGCCCCGCGTTCTCGGTAGGATGTGCACAGCTTCCGTCGTTTCCCTCGTCGCTCTGTGCGCCATCCTCGGTGTCGCCCACGCAAAGAGGCGCGAAAGGGGTCGACGGCGAGGCAAAGGAGAGGCCGGATTATTACGGGATCGGGTGAAAAGTGTCTTTTTCCCTGTAACGTAATTGAATATAATTTTTCCGGGCCGGCAATGCGAACGAAAATTGACTGTTTTCGTCAATCTTTTGCGAGATGAAACGAAAGGCTCGTTCTCAAATGAATGAGAGGTTTTTGAGTTTGCACCGCCTGTTCTCTGTGGATCGTCGACTGTTGTCGAATGACCTACTACACTTACGTCCCTAGCAAGTAAACCGAGCGTCTTTAACGACTATCAAAAGACCCAAAAAAAAAAAAACGACTGGTCGTTCTGTGACACATTTCGCCCGGAATAACGACCGAAAGAGAGACCCAATAGTTGGTTTGAGGATCGGTCGTTTCTCCATCAATGACCGCAAAAAGACCACAAAAACGATCGATTTGTGTATTACCGAAATGCTCTAGGCTGGGTCGTTTCATCGGCATTGATCAGTGAGTAAACCGGACAGACGACCATTTTTTGGGATATTCTTTTCGGTCGTTCTTCGGGTCTTTTATGAGAAACTACTACTCGCCAATCGACTATTGGGCAGAGAACTCAGATAAGTCGTTTTTCACAAAACACTCAAAGAAAGACCCAAAGAAAAACTTTCAACATGGTCGTCTTTCCGGTTACCTTCTGATCAACGCCGACGAAACGACCCAAACTAGAGCTTTTTTTTTTTTTATTAATTCACACATCGGTCGTTTTTGTGGTCATTTTGCAGTCATCGATGGAAAAACGGGACATCCTCAACCTGAAAATTGGTCTTTCCTTCAGTCGTTATTCCGGACGAAAAGTGTCACGAAACGATCAGTCGTTTTATGGATCCTTCGATAGTCGCTTGACCTGCTAGGGCTGATGGGTAAATGCGTAAAGCATCTCGTTTCTCCCTCGTCTCTGCTCTATCGCAATGTCGCCGAGGCAAAGAGAACCGAAAGGGGGGCGGAATTTAATACCCGAATGCTGAAAGTTCGAAGGTGCAAAAGCCCGAATCGAAATATCTCACTCGATACATTTTATGACATGCACATCGAACAATTCACCAATTGGCTATTCACCAATAAGCTTTCAGGCTGGTGCAACGTGTTTTGAGTTTTAAGCTTTCTGATCATTGAAATTCGATTTTTGTTACCGTAGTTATTACTTATCGTCGATTAACTTTTTCACCGGTTTGTTGGACTTTCTGTAATTTATTCTTTCATGTTTTATTTTTATTTTTTTTTTTTTTAATGCGTAACATTGACTTTTCTATTTTTGAAATATCGATAATCAGGATTTCCCGATTATTTCAAGTAGCGTAAAAAAAAATTGAGAATGAGACCCTTCTGAATATTCAGCATTCGGAAAAATCGATCTTAAACGGAGCACAGCTATCAACCGGACTTCTGGCCCATCCAGACAAAAATATAAGATCACTCTTCGTACATGAGAGTATATTCTGGAATTTTTTAACAAAAATCAAACGTGACGTATTGGCTGAAAAAAAAAAAAAATTTTACTCTATTTTTCATACAAATGGACGGTTTATTGCATTAAAAAAAATCTACAAAATTTTGTTTTCAAAGGTTCATTGAAAAACTGCAACTTTAATGTTTTAAACGTTTTTTTCAATGACTAATAGTTTTTAACATACAAAGAGTTTTTAAAAAAAGTTCAATTTTTCGATATCTCAAAAAAAAAAAAAAAAAAAAAAAAAAAATACGATCCAAAAATTCTGAAAAAAATAACCAAAACCCCTTGTCAATAATCATGAATTGTGGTGAAATTGCAACTTTTTTTTTTTTTTTTTTTTGAGAGGATCGGGTTTTTGACCGTTCGATTTCATATGGAATACCTCACATATGTCCCTTCATATAAACAGTGGCCCATTTCAGGTCAGCATCAAGGTCGTTTCCTGCCCGTGGTTTGATTATTCTAAGTCCCTATTTCAAGTCTCTGTTCCAAGTAAGTTCAGGAGACCCTCAACGGGTAGCGCCCAACCCAGAAGCCCTGGTGTATACATATATTTCTTACGATGTATGGATTATTTATGCCATATACGGCATACAGGTACCGTAAGCAAATTTTCATCCACGGTCCGTATACCATGCTTATACCACAGGTCGTAAGCAAACCTAGCGCTGAGTGTGCGTTTCGTAGTAGAACGTATGCTCCCGAGTTCTGTCTACCTCCCTTGCTTTCACTTTCTCGCTCGAGGGCTCACATGCTCTTGGACCCATGGAGGAAGCCTGACTGGCTACCCCCCTCCCCCCTCCCACCCCCCTGCCCACTCCCTCCAGGCTTTTGTTGATTTAATAAACGCAATCCTCATCCTCTACTTTCCGTGGCACCCTCTCTACAGCGTTTTCCCTTCACTCGCAGTGAACCGAATTGCCGTCATATATATATACGTACCTCGACGGTTTTCCTCTCGCTTCCGTTTCTCTTTATCTTGCCTCGCATACAGCTACAATTCTATCTTCGTTCGATTTTTCATTCTCCCCGCTATATTCTCCAATTCGCATCCCCCTCCTGCTCCTCCGACCGGTATGAAAATCCTTCGCGTTCATCCTCCTCTCTGTGCGGTTTCCACTCCCCCCTTTCTCTGTTATTGTGCTTCTCCACTCGTTCCCTCATATCGCTCTCGTTCATTCTAATCCTCGCGGCTATTCAGTACGCGAGGACTCGGCGTCGCAAACCTCCACTCTCTCACGATCGTTTTTGTTCCTGTTCCTCCAGCTCCGGTATTCTCTCTTTCGTACTCGACGACACGTCGATCGTGTCGTCTACACAGCCGGAATCGGCTGTGTACTGAGTTCACTCAGGCAAGCTTCCTCGTCGTAATACCTTCTCGCGGCACAGTCATAGAAAGCCGCATCGCGTCGGGTAATGCGCGTTACGTACTTCCCATGGGCGGCGTACAGCCCGCTGGTGTAGGAACTCGTTCGTGATACTCCCTCCACTTCGTTGCAGAAATGGGCTGGAGGGTGAAAACGCCTGAGTAATGCGATCACGAATTTAATGCGAATGGTTTGTTTCCCCTGACGAAGCGAACATTGCAAAACCAATGGAACCTCTGAATTCACAGAGATGCACCTGAAGAAAAATGGTTTAGAGATACAGGAGTGATTGGACGTTGATCTTTCACATGTGTTGTTGCGAAAGTGTGACGTTTTTTCGATTAATTGGGCACTTTTTCTCGATCGATTTTGAGGTATCGAGGAGTATTGCATAGCCTCTGTAAATAGTAATATTTTAGGGTGTTATCGCTATTAGAAAATTTAGAGAGTTACTTAGAGGACTGATAAGAACCTAACGAGGCCTCGTTGTTGTCTGATGTAAGGTTGCGAAGTCATCAAAAGCCGCGACCCACCGAGTTAACGTGTTATGTACTTCCTGGTTGAGGTATAAAGCCCGACGGTGTATGACGTCGTTCGCGATACCTTCGTTGCATAATGGAAGGGAGGTTGAAAACTCCCGAGCAATGCGATCACGAATCCAATGCAAACGGTTTGGTTCCCCTAACGAAGCGAAGATTTCAAAATCAATGGGAGCTTTGAACTCACAGAGATGCTCCTGAGTAAAATTAGACACAGGAGGGATTACATGTTGATCTTTCAAATCTGTTGTTGTAAAAGTAAGACACTTTTGGATCAATTGGGTACTTTTTCTAGGTCGATTTTAAGGTTACGAGGAGTATTCTATAGTGTCTAGAGATAGTATAGTCGGGTGTGGTTTCGCTAGTCGAAAATTTAGAGCCTTACATAGACGCCGGATAAGAACCTAACCAGGCCTTGTCGGGGCCTGATGTAACGCTGCACCATTTTTACCGGGGGTTTTGGTCGCAGGATGGATAAATAGCGACTGGTATGTTCCCAAGCGGAAAACAAAGCATAATCGGTATGTTTTATATGTGATATATCTTATATATGACACGGTTACTTGTTATATATGTGACATACTGCAATCGGTTTCATATTTTGTCTAGACTCCTAAACTAAAAATACTACCTTCACGAGTGGGCCTGACCAGGCCTCATCGGGCTTTGATGTAACGCTCCGAAATTTCTATCGGGGATGACAATGGGATAGTAGGATAGTATTGGGTACACTAGAAACTAAAGGACTTTAAGAATATCCCGTCGGCGTGGTCGTTCGCTACGCGCGAATTAAACGAAAACACACAGAGTTGACAGTGGTTCTGGATTAGCGATACCAAGGGGACGCATAAGCTCGATTCTGGGCAGCCAATGACTGACTGTTCAAACAGCTGATGCTCTTTCTCTCCCGACTCGATCTCTTTCGTTTGACTTGAAATACAATTAAAAGTACGATGGCTTCAATTCCACTCTTCTATCTTCCACGAACTTTCTAATTAACTTTTGAATTTATAACTCAAAGCCACCACACTCCGCGATAGATATTGTAATGGGGGAATTTCAATGAACCGGTGTGTGCGCGCTTAATGTCTCAATAGCTAGAGAATTAAATTATATGCTTCTTATCGAAATGATCCGAAGGTCTCTAGTAGAAATTTTAATGCTCCAACATTTTTGCCAGGGTGTGTTTGTTCGTTTTGTTCGAAAGACGATTTTCCGCTACTCCGGACTGATACCGGAATCACTTCGTGAGAAATCGAGGTCGCGTCGAAAATAATAGCTTTCAGCACCTTCGACATTCGACAAAAATTCGTGTCGAATTCGTTCTATGCTCAAAGGAATACATAAGACATTTTTGAAAACATTTATGACATCTTTTAATTTTTATCCAAAAACTGTGGAACTCATTAATCGTGCTTTCTTCGTTGCGATTTTCCATTGCCACGCAATGGTTTTGAGCGCTTTGATAATTCATCCACATCGTATCTTATGTATGTATGTATTTTTTCCCCCATAGAACACGATATGCACCTGTTATTTTTCGCAATTCCAATAAGCAAAGCAATTGTTGTATACAAATTTTTGAAATCCCAATATGTTCGATGTCTTTCTCCCCGCTGAGCACGAATCTGCGGTTATTTTACTACTGGCGCGATGTTCAACACTGGAAATCCAAAGGAAAATATTGTACTTGGCGATTACAATGGTCGATCCATACGGGAATTCCTCTAATTCATGTTTTAATACCGCTGCCAGCGTTTCTCAGAAGAACCGAACGACCGAAAGAATAATTGCCACTCGCAGTATCCCCGAGAGCAAACGTCGAGCGTCGAGAGCGCCAATTCTCCTATGCTTTTACTCTCTCTCTCTCTCCTTCTCTCTCTCTCTCTCTCTCTCTCTCTCTCTCTCTCTCTCTCTCTCTCTCTCTCGGGCGAGATAGTAGCTACTCACACACTTCCATACCCGAAGCAACCAGTGTCACGGCGGTAATTTCCCGTGAAATTATTCAAATCCGCGCGCTCCCGCCCGTTCCCACCCTCCATTCGTGTGCCTACCCGAGAATAAGAAGCCAGAGAGAAACGCGATTCGTTCTCCGCTCTCCCTCTCTGTTTTCTTACCCAGTGGAGCAGCGACGAATGGGAAATTACCGAGGACCCTTCCACGGCCCTCTCCTCCGCCATTCTTATCTATTCGTCTGGCGTCCAATTCTCGTTCTGTTTGAGTTATTTTTTTATTTTTTATTTGTATTCTTTCACGATATGGCTCCATTCGCCTCTTATCGTCCGTCCAATTTTTACTCATATCGGTACCCAATCCCAATTTTTGATAGTTCTGCAGACGCGACCGCAGCCGACTTGACCTCACTCTATCGCATTCGCACGAGAGCTCTTGGAAACTTGAAAACTCGTAATTTTCACCGTTCCAACTCCGACGTAATGTTACAATAAATTTTAATATCATAACAGTTATATTAAACTTTGTATAACTTCGGCAGTATACCCCGATTCGCACATAGGAGGCCCTACTTATTGAAAGTCCCCTTCAGGTCCATCCCTCAGCAACCTCTGGTGTATATATATATATATATATATATATATATATATATATATATATATATATATATATATATATATATATATAAAATGAAAAATAATCATTTACATTAATAATTATAACAATTTGAAATAAAAACATGCAGCTACCGGATGACTCGATTGTGGAAACATTAATCCTCAAATTCAGTAACTGGCGCCTTAAGTGCATGTTAAACACCTTTACGAGTGTGTCTGTCACAATTGACAAAAATCTCAACTTCTAATATTCAACGACAAAATCACTCAGCAATCGCCAACGATCCGCCTATTCAACGTAAAAATATAACGAAATATTGTTTTTTTTTTTTTTTTTATACAATATTGCAATTAATTATATAATTTATCGACGATTCATCCATGTGATTCTTATCATTAGGAATTTGGCCAGCTCACCTTTGTCATTTTGTTGCTAAGAGTCTATTGTGTGCTTTTGTGTTTTTTTTTTTTTTTTTCCTTTCCTGCATCTTGCAGGTCGAGCCTATGTTCTCCTGCACTACAGAGATTGTCGTTTCTTTTGGTTAATATATTTGTTTTTATCTGATTTTGGTGGATAGACAATTATTTCTATAGACTATTACCATCTTACTTCAAATGTTATTGTTAAAATTATTGACGATCAAAAATTATTGTTCAAAGTGTAGAAACGAAGATTTGGAAGTTCTCAAATTATTTTGCAACCTACAAAAATGTACCGACGGGTCCCTCGGAGCCATAGTTAAAAAAACAACAAACCTATCCACTGATGCTGGTTGTATTCCATTTAAATGATCTTGGAGTAGCCAAAGAAAGGCGAAAAAAAAAAAAAAATGTAGCCGAGCGGCAAAGCCAACGACTGTAGAAGTGCTCGGCCGAGAACGGAATTCATAAAAAAAAAAAAACAAAATGAAGGATCTTTTATTAACGGACGAGTGAATAAATAATGTTACGTCGCGTTATGAAGAGCCGAATGGTAAAACGAATGTGCGCGAAGCCCAGGCACAGCGTCGGGCATCAAACCCGACGTGTGTACGAGTCAGTGGAGAATGGTGTGCAGAGCTTGTGTACAGGGGTTACTGCGTTATTGCGTTTCGTACCGCCCGGCGGTGGTTATTGCACGTTCCTCTCGTCTCGTTCGGAGCCAAATGGATGGCAGAAACGACGAGCGACGAGCTATGGCAAAGAGTCCGAAGCGAGACTGCAGGCTCTCTCGTGACAGATCGGGCGATCTATCAAAAGCTCGACGTAGCTATTCCCCCACGCACGGTTAATACACAAGCGTCTGCCGGTAGCGGATCTACTCTGTTGCTTCTGGGTGTTGGAATAAACTTGCAAAACTAAAATGCTTCTTTCGCTTCTCGTTAGTAAATGTCGGATTGCCGATGACGGCACAGCCGTATCACTTAACTTTAAAGCATCGAGTGCCGGGGGCCAAAGCTCCATCGTTCACTTCGAAACCTTGGGTGACTTGTTTCTAGCTGTTCACAATCCTATTCAACGTTAAAACATTGAATGGTAGATTCGGCGTCGAGCGAATTAATTAATGGTCGTTCATTTATCGCACCGCTTTGTCATATCAAAAGCTAATTGATGGTCGTAGAGATTGAACATCGGTATTCGTTTATACATTGGTTACCCATGAATAATTCGTTAATTCGTTCAATTGGGCTTCACCTATTCATTAGCTTGCACGATCATTGAATAGCGTTCGTTCATTGGAGGCGTTTATTTTTCAGAATCTTTACAGTGCACACTTTTATT
The DNA here is from genome assembly GCA_963922035.1 of Amblyjoppa proteus. Classification (NCBI taxonomy): domain Eukaryota; kingdom Metazoa; phylum Arthropoda; class Insecta; order Hymenoptera; family Ichneumonidae; genus Amblyjoppa; species Amblyjoppa proteus. The sequence goes on from OY998232.1 coordinate 7,501,873, forward strand.
TATTTTTTATTTTTTGCCCTAAATATCAATTAACACTCAGAGAAACGATTTGATTAAATATAAATATTTATTAATTTTAATTGAATATATTATTACGCGTCACCGGTCAGATTATTTATTTTTGCGAAGTGATGCAAACTATAAAGTCCTCAGGCATCAGAATTATTACCAAAGGTCTAATGGGCGAGATTAATTGCCCGGTCTTCAAAATTACTCTTGTACAAATACGACGTCTCGCCAATTCTACATTCATCGGTCAATTTGTCTCATATCAAACGTGGTCGAAGTTGTAATATCTCGTCAATGAAAAGTTAACCTAATACACGTTGGGAGAGAGAAACAGAGTGTCGGCGAAAGTACTCGTGGAAAAGCGGGGGTGTCGGCAACGCTCGTTACCAACTTGGAAATCACCGGTAATATCAAACTCCCGTTTTATCACGGTTAGAGCGTAGGGGAGAGCTGGGCAAAATGGGACAGTGAGATAAAACGGGACAATGAGGGAAAACGCAATTTTTCCAATAATTTTTGGATACCCCATTTTGCCCCATTTTCTGCTCCATTTTGCCTCACTCTACCATCAAAGAGAGTTATTGAAAAATGGAATTTTGCCCCGCTCTCCCCGCCGCGGTTTAAGTGCGTTAGAATAATAGGTGGATATGGTTCAACGCGAATCGTGTCTCATCGCACTTGAAAAACTAGTCCCGAGTCGATTGTATCGCTCGAGGTTTGGAATCGTAAGCGTACTAGCAATAAAACGAATGTCTAAGAGTTTCGACACTTCACACGGTAAATTTAATAAAATGCTTCTGGTCCATAAAAGTCCACACTTTTTTTTATTTTTATTTTTTTTATTTTTTTTTATTTTACTAATTACTGAGAAATTTTGATTGGCTTTTCGTAAACGAGAGATTAACTATACAAATCCTCGGTTACAAGGTTTTTAGAGTTAACTCCGTATTTTTTTTGTTTTTCCTCGAAAAACGTTTTGTTGCTAAAAGAAATTGTACTATGGCAAAAAAAAAAAAAAAAAATAAAATTACGAAACTTTACCGAGCAAAAATGCTCGTCAAATCCACAAACCTTTTTCACCCTGCCTTATTCCTCTTCTTGTCGCGGGTTTTCCCTGCAGAGCTCCGACACAGGAGGCTCGATTTTTCTTTCGATTATTAATCCGAATTGTTCCACGCTCCACGCAAACAAACGAATGTTAGACGTTCACTTCGAGGGGTGCTATTATTCGACACACTCCGGCATTCTTTTTCCTTTTCACTTTAAGTTTTCCTATCTTATCGACGACTATCAGAGAGTGTACTGTAAACTCGAAGCAGCTCTCGCCGAGGGAGAATGGGGCGTCGGTTGTGTGCTTACGGACTTTGACTACTCTGCCTCTACTTATACCTCCGCGTGTATTCGCGAGAGCCCGAACGAAAGGGGCGGAGGTGTACAAGGGAGAGAAAACCGGAGCGCTCCTTTGCGCGCAATGCAGGAGAATGGCAAGGAGGGTAGTTAAGATTCCGCGGAAAATCCCCGCGACGCTCACCAAAGCCGCCTCTTCTCTCCACTCGCACTCCGGAGATCCGTTCTCTCTTCAGCATTTCAACGGGACAGAATGGGAGAGTTGCTCCGCGTAAACACTCCGGTTCTCGAAAGCACGAAGGCATTATAACCATTCCCAAGGGAATTCGTTGTTCCGTCGTACCGTCAGCCCGTGTCTTTTCGTCTCGCAACAGTTCGCAACGTTGAGACGCTCTGCAAAAACTCCCATGCGAAAATAATAATAAACACGCTGACTCTGCTGCGAGATTTTTTGATTTTTTTTTTAACCCTCCCTAGTTCAATGTGTTGCACTGTAAAAAAAAAAAAAAAAAATTTAGTTTGAAAATTACTGAACAGTACTGGAAGCTTTTTTTTACACAAACTGTTTCTGCAATTTCATGTGAAAAGTTTTGTAATTTTAATATCTCATATTTTTATTTTTACAAGTAATGTACGTTAATATTCGATTAATGTGAGTGATGTTAGCAAATTTCAAGTTCCGGCATATTAAATTTACAATTTATTTTTATTTACCGTGTGGCTCTATGCTGAGTGAGAGGGAGAGATAGACTGTAAAAATAAAACGTAAACTTAATGTACTGGAGCTTGAAGTTCGCTAACATTAGTCACATTAATCGAACGTCAATGTACTTTAATTGTAAAATAAAAATGTCAGATATTGAAATTACAAACTTTTTGCTTGAAACTCACAAAAATTTTCATGAAAAATACACATTGTACTGTTAAATTGCAACGTACGTGACTTTGAAATTGCCGAAACAGTTTATGCAAAAAAGCTTCCAATGCTGTTCAGTAATTTTCAAAGTAAATTTTTTTACAGTGTAGTACGCGGTCACGCGGACCACGAGAGGAACTCCGTACGAGAGGGATGCCGCTTCCCCGATAAGAGTGGTCGGGGGACAGGTCGTTAACTTTTTGATATTCGCCGAAGTGCACTTTGGCGCTGGAGCGACGGATGGGCGAGCGAACTTGCGAAGGCGGAGTGCAAGCGCATTATCCGCGTTTCCTCATTGCACTCAACCGGCGTGCGGAATCGTCCCTTCGTTTTCCTTTATGGCGTTTTTTCTTCTTCCAGAAACCCGACGAAACCTTTCGTCTTCGCTTTTGGGTTGCTGTCTGAATTGCAGCACTCTCTCGGTGCAATTCTACGCTAAAATTATCTGAGTAACATTCATCATTTTTCATTAAATTTTCAATGGCCAGCGGAGAATTCATTATAGCCCGTTAATATTGAAGAATCCAGGATTGCTGTTCCCCATGGACGCTTATTCCATTAGGATATCCGCTTATTCCATTCGCGCAAGACAATTGGTCGTTGGGAAGGAGCGGGGCGGGTCGGTCGATTTTAAGAAGAACAAGATGAACAAATTTTAAGAAGAATTGTTTGGTATCCCATGGAGGTTTCGCCGATTGAATGAAAACGGCCGATCACCGGGTCAGTATTGGCGTAACGATATTAATGCCTCATCCTTCGGCCAATGTTCGGCCGAGTATTAATTCAATATTAACATATTGAAGAATGCAGGATTGCTATTCTCTGTCGACGCTTATTCCATTCGCGCAAGACAATTGGTCGTTGGGAAGGAGCGGGGCGGGGTCGGTCTATTTTAAGAAGAACAAGATGAACAAATTTTAAGAAGAAATGTTTGGTATCCCATGGAGGTTTCGCCGATTGAATGAAAACGGCCGATCAGCGGGTCAGTATTGGCGTAACGATATTAATGCCTCATCCTTCGGCCAATGTTCGGCCGAGTATTAATTCAATATTAACATATTGAAGAATGCAGGATTGCTATTCTCTGTCCACGTTTATTCCATTAGGATATCCGCTTATTCCATTCGCGCAAGACAATTGGTCGTTGGGAGAGAGCGGGGCGATCGGTCTATTTTAAGAGGAACAAGATGAACAAATTTTAAGAAGAAATGTTTGGTATCCCATGGAGGTTTCGCCGATTGAATGAAAACGGCCGATCAGCGGGTCAGTATTGACATAAAGATATTAATGCCTCATCCTTCGGCCAATATTAGGCCGAGTATTGGTTTGTCGATTCCAGGCCAATGTTTTGCCGAGCATGAATTTACGAACCTTTCGTCTTCGCGTTTGGGTTGCTGTCTGAATTGCAGCACTCTCTCGGTGCAATTCTATGCTAAAATTATCTGAGTAACATTCATCATTTTTCATTAAATTTTCAATGGCCAGCGGAGAATTCATTATAGCCCGTTAATATTGAAGAATCCAGGATTGCTGTTCCCTATGGACGCTTATTCCATTAGGATATCCGTTTATTCCATTCGCGCAAGACAATTGGTCGTTGGGAAGGAGCGGGGCGGGTCGGTCTATTTTACGAAGAACAAGATGAACAAATTTTAAGAAGAAATGTTTGGTATCCCATGGAGGTTTCGCCGATCGAATGAAAACGGCCGATCAGCGCACCAGTATTGGCGTAACGATATCAATACCTCATCCTTCGGCCAGTGTTCGGTCGAGTTTTGATTTGCCAATCATTGGTTCGTCGGTTTGTGGCCAATGTTTGGCCGAGCATGAATTTACGATCCATTGGCCTGCCGATGCTAATATCGGCAGGCCAATGGTTCGTAAATTCATGCCGAACGTTTGCCAAAGCACATGTTCGGTCGAATATCGATTCGCCAAACGTTCGTCATTACATTACTTTGTCGTAATCTGATCTCGAGTCGCGCTTGACGGACATGGTGGCCAATAAAAAGCGTGGAAAAAAAAAATTGATTTGATTCTTCTCTGGCATTTTATTTTATTTTTTCTAACGGCAATCCAAACTAAAAGTTCCATTACAACTAACTAATAAATTAAGCTCCAAATTAATCGGCACTCAAAAAACATTTCGATAGCGTTATTCAATAACGACATACGGGCTGTATCCAAGCATAGCCTGTTCAACCTTTTGACGTTGGGCTATCGATATCTTTGCAATATATTTAATGCCGATGAAAAGTAATGTTTACACGTCGCTTGTGTAATATCCAGGATTTCTCTACGTACATGTACTTCACATTTCCCATTGATAAAATTCCTATTCAATATTCTCATTGATAAAATTCCTGTTCAATATGTCCATTGATTAAAAAAATCCTATCATGCAAAAAAAGTATACTTTGATTTTCATTCCTACATGAAAAACTTTTTTTTCCCTTTTTTTCCGGACCGCTCATTTTCGTTTTCCCTGAATAAGCAAAAAAAAAAAAAAAAATTCTTTCACTTCTCCCGGATTTTCCAGACCATTTTTTTTTTTAATTCCCGCCATTTTCAGGATTTCACGTTTTTCCCGACTAGTCGCAACCAGATAAAGACCAAAGGAAAGGTGATGTAAAGACTCGTTGACGTTTTTCAATTTTTGCCGTCGCTACGATTTCGAGATTCAGGATTTCACGAGTCGGAAACCCGTCAGTGACGACGACAGTCTCGAGAATCCGCTTAGTCGGCTACCGAGCGTTCTCCACGTTCCAACGGAAAATTATTTTTAGCGACTCCATGGGACTCGCTGACACTTGCTAGCGGGTACTCCGACCTAACGGTATATGGGATATTGCACTGTGTACCGAGCCAGTTGAAGATTTTACCGTTACCGAAACAATCTCACGCGGAATAAACTGGAAATCCTCCTCAAGATAGCTTCGTTCGAATTGTCCGTTGGCATTGTATTCCTTTCATCCACTTGTCCCCCCCTGACATCATTCGCGATACAATAAATGGCTCTCGGCGAAACGGTCGATGATCGTGAGCTATGCAAAGTAACCAAACGCCACAGGAAGCCCGACGAGGAGACCCGCTCGAAAAAAAATTATGCAAACTGCCGTCGATAACTCAAACGAGTAGCGCTCCGATGATGGCGCTGAGCGCGATGGGGCTCTGTCTCTGCCCTTGCACTCCATAAACGGCCTAAAAGTGCTTTTCGATCGTCTCGAATTTATTACAATTTTCGAGACTACAAAAATTGTTCGCATTTTTCATTTCACGCGACTCACTCTCTATTTTCGCGCAGACGTCGGGCACATGTTGAAAGAAAAGCGGTAAAAAAACAAAAAAAAAAAATGATCCGTTACGGCTGAAGGATTCGCTGCGGTAGAAGTGAGAGCTGCGATCGGAGGTGCAGGAAACTTATGGGCGATTTCACACAACTGTTTGATTCGTTGGGTGATTTAAGGCGAAATATCGCAGTCGATATCGTTAACTAATTAACTTTTTCTAATGTTGAACAAATTTCATTTGAAAAAAAAAAGTTCATTTTAAAATTGCCGCGATCTTTATCGCATTCGCAAAAATACAGTGGGCTATATTAAAAGCTATGATGAACCTTGTTGTCGGATACTGAGGATTTCGGCAATTTCAAATGCAAATTAGAAGTGATTCTCTGTCCGGTACGATTGTACTTTCAAATCGTTGATTCGGTCGGAAACGCTTGGAACCCTTCAAAAAATGTATTCGAACATTTTATGCGTTAGTTATTAATCTTTATATGTTAGTTATTGATTCCTTACAACATTTCATATGGACAAAATGGCTTGAAGGAAAGTGAATAAATTGTGTGAGTAAATAAATGTCCTTACAAATTCCGTAACGCTGAAACAACATTTTTTTTTCTCTAAATTTCATCATACTATTTCATGCCATTCATACGGAACATTTTAAAAACATTTTTTTTTTTTTTTTGTCCACAAACGTTCATAATTTCGGTGGTTAAGAGTACGGTACGATTGTACAACAATTGTACATTTTTTATGTTGTACAATCGTTGCACAATTGTTAGTTGTGCAGTTGCATTGTGAGAATTGCAAGGTAAACGAGAAAAACGTTAATGGTGTTCTTTTATGAATAACAAATGATTGTTACATTTTGGGATGAATTATGCAAAACGGAACATTCTTATCAGTATTCCTGCCGTAAAAGAGAAAGAAAACTGATCTCAAATAGAAGACACGAATCAGTATTGCCTCGCTCACTAACCGGTGCGGTGGTCTAGTGGTAAGCGTGCTCGCCTCTAGACCAAAGCATCGGGAGGTCGACGGTTTGATTGCCGGTTTCGTAGTTTCGCCGAGAATAAAAATATGGGCGGGACAGAGCTCCAGATATATACATCGGTCACTCGAACGTAATGGCGCCTGAGTGTGAGTGTCGGATGTATATAGCTGTACTCCATGTTCACATCCTCGGTGAAACGCGACGAAGTTCCGAGGCCAAAAATCGAATCGGAGACCGGCTGTATCGGCATAGGTTTTCCGCAGTTTCCCCATGCCCGTGGCAGAAATGCCATGGCAAATGCGGTACAGAGAGGGAAGTCGGCTGCGGCCGCCGGTGGGGAAAAAACGCGTACTGATATGGAGAGGAATGGGGGTGCATAAAGCGAAGTCGCTGTACGGTGTAAGATATAATAAAAAAAAATTAAAAAAAAAATATTGCCTCGCTCACTCCAGCAAACGTTATTTCACTGTTTAATTTTCCATTCCAATTCTATTGGCCACTTTGCCTCTGCTTCTCGTTCTTCTCAATTTCCTCTTAACGCCCGGTGCTCTATCTTACTCGTTTGCCCAGTAACTCAAGCCTCCCACGATGGCTAGACCATTCCCGTCTCGTTATCATAATTTTTTAATACACTCTAAAAATAATCGCGGTGATCTTCGCGGCAGAGCGTGGAGGGAGACGCGACCGTGTTGGAGATACGTATGTTCGTGGCCGAGCAAGGATATATCTATAGGATGCGTTGCTCGGGCTGCACTTCGGGCTCGGCTGCTGCCGGATAAATTATGCAAAGTGCCCCGATAACTTAACTTCCTTCTCGCGAGCACGGTCCTTGCCCCGATTCGATATATTTATTCGAAAACTTGTAACTCCGAGTACTCGCATCGCCTTTCCCTCGGTTGTCCCGACTTTGCAGCCCTTGCTGAATCATGCCCGACCATCCCCGTTGGCTCGCCGGCCCCCGTTGAACCAACACTCAACCTTTTTTTCACGAATTTGTCGTTGACGCTTTTAATTTAGAATCCATTTTCCTTTGTCATTAGTCTTTATCTTTTGATTGCCTTAGTCTTTATCTTTGATTGTCTTAGTCTTTTTCTTTAATTTTATTTAGGCACCGATTCAACGATAGAGATTTACAAATCTCCAGCAAGACAACACAAGCCTGGTCACAATTTTCCTGGTCGCTCCGGTGCGTCTCTTTAAGGACATATGATATAGGGCAAACGTGGTGAATATCGACCATTCCGATTAACAAGTGAATCAATGAAATATCGACTGGTCCATATTCCCCACTTCTACCCTAGACGATAACAAATCCGTTTACTTATTTTCTCCGCGACTATTAATGTTTCGGAGAAAAGGAATTTAGGTTTTCGTGCATCTATAATATATAGCGTACGAAAATCTAATTGTCTTTTGTCCAAAATAGGTGGCAGCTGAGTGGCTGAGAGTCTCGAGTCTGGGCAATTACTGTAAAGTCTAGGGAAATGTCTAGGGCCTTCTATAGACACACTACCTTGTTAAGACTAACGCATTTATGTGACACACTTGCATCACCTTTAGTTCTCGGTGCACAGCAAATACCTGTATAAATGCTTTCATTATACTTGCATTCAAGAGAGTGTCGTATACGTTCAGGTGAAGCAGGTAAAGTAGATAAGGCTGTACGCAGTCGTTGAACAATTAAAAGTTTCATCGACACCCCCTGAATGCCGACGAGGAGAGAGCCAAAGCCGGTGAGCATCGGCAGTAGAGGGGGGGGGGGTTGAATGAAACGAGATGACCCAACGCATACAGAAGAAGGAGCTTAAATGGAGCCTAAGGGCAGAAACATTCCAGAAGATTGGAGGGAGCCAAAGCTGCAGCGCTGCGTCAGCGAGAAGATGGCCGATTAATGCGCCTTTATAAAGTCTTTCGTAACTCTGCGTTATTCATTAATTATTATTTTTTCATCACATTATCAGACACGTCTTTCACTTCTCAAATAGTTGGTCAATCTTTTGTTCGTAATTGGGACGAGGGATTAATCGATAGATTAATTCTCGATCCGGTTGTCACATATACCATAGAGGGAGGAGCATGACAAACCGAAGTTTTGTCCTCCACTTCAGCTGAGACTTTTTTTTTTTTTTATGTTACGCGAAATATTTGTAAAATGATCCAGGCGGGATTTTGCCATCACTAGAAAAACATCGCTGACACCGGACTTAGCCGGCATATGCTAAGACGCCATATCGGTTTCTCGTAGGTGGTCAGAGCGAAGCCGACGAACTTTCGAGTATTAATAAGCACCAGACAATGCCACTACGCCACTGCTTGGTAGAGAAAAATTTAAACATTTCTCCGTCATGTCACTTGGTGTTTGATGATCTCAACTTCAAACCGGAAGTGACATTATGCTGGAACATTATGCGTCACTTTCGGTTTTAAAGTCTTATTTTCCGACCGGAAGTGACGTCATACAGGATGTACATAATAGCGGAAGTGACGTATTTGCCGTGTGACGTCACTTCCTGTCGAATAATGAGGTGTTCAAACTGGAAGTGACGAATTTCTCTTATGACACGACTTCCGGTCGAAAAATAAGATTGCCAAACTGGATGTAACGTTTGGCAATGTGACGCCACATCCGATTGAAAGCTGACCCTTGGCGACTGGTGCGATTCTGTAGCCGTGCCGTCGGTTGAATCTCACCTGGACATTCCCGGGATTTTTTCGCCACTCTCACCAATACATACGTCCTTCCTGAACTAGAAGGATCTTGACCGAAATAGCCTATTCGGCGTGAATTCAATGCTCAAGGTGGTAACGAGCTAAGGTGCGTCCAGCTAGGGATCTCTCTTTCTTTTAACGAAACGATTCAGCTTCCTGAGGCCTTTTCACCTAACAGTTTCTTGGACTTTGAAAGATTCCACACCGGTATCCTATAAGAGACTCTCTTTGCGGAATTATAACCCTTTTTTTACAAGCCAGGAGGTAAAGGAAACGAGAAAGTGAAAGTACGGGGGCGAGAGGCTCAAACGGCGTCGCCTTTATGTAGTTCAAACTGGAACGAGAGTGCTACCCGCAACCCAGTCCAGTCTTTACGCTTATGGGTCTGCAGTAAACGCTGCGGAGGCTTTGAGATTTTCTCAGACGATGTGAAAAGACAGAAAGAAATTCCAATCTCGCTCCAAAGTCGCGATAACGTGTACCCTCTTTTCACACGAGTGTAGTGATTGAGCAATGAAAAAAAAAATAATAATAAAAATAATGAGCTTTATCAGGGTACTTTGAGCACATTTAACTTTGAAGATTATGACCATTGGATTGTTATTACATACGTATTGAAAGAGCAAAGAGAATGGTCTCTCTGTCTCGAGGGAACAGGGGAGGGGGTATGCGTATGCCGAGCACGGAGATAGCAGGCAGACAGTTCGACGCCCCGAAAATCGTTGGCGAGGGGTATAGGGGGTATACTAATCCACCCCGATAACATTCCGATTAAACCGCACATAGCGAGCCATTCCCCTAGAGCCGAGCCCCGTCCCGGCTAATTCAGACCTGGCGTTTGCCAACCTCGCGGCGAGATAGCGCAATCCCTTAACGACGGGGTGCTGGAACGCCATAGTCGCGGTGGGGGGTGGTAGGCTAGGGAGGTCGGAACGAGAGGGGGTTTCAAGGCTTTTAAATGCTCGACGCTCTTGCTCCCCGAGGACTCGACTAGACGACTACGCGACAACGTTGGTATGCCATAGTGAAAGCGGAAGCGTCAGTATTACACGGGTGAATTCTGCAGGTGAGCTCGTTCCCGTGGTAGGGATAAACTGCGAGCGTAGTTAGCGATGCAGATTAGAGGGCTTCGGATCCCCGTGGTCGGACGAACCCGCTCGAGTATCCAGTCCACACTGGAACACGATGGAAATATCCCGGTACAACGCTGCAGTACAATACAGATGCGCCACCACTACGGCCATTGCTACTAGCTCAGCTGCTACTGTCAGTATAACTGCTACTGGCACTATTGCTAGTACAACTGTTACCGGTACCATTGCTAGTGCGACTATTACTGGTACTGTCGCTAGTACAACTATTACTGATACTATCACCGGTATAACTATTAATGATACTATGATTATTACTACTACGCCTTGTAGACTATGCTACTCTCCTCGCTCGATCCTTCGCCCTATATGCAATACAGATGCGGCACCACTATGGCCATTGCTACTCGCTCTGCTACTACTGTCGGTATAACTGCTACTGGTACTACTACCGATACTATTGCTAGTACAACTATTACTGGTACTATTGTTAGTACAACTATTACCGGCACTATTGCTAGTACAAGTAGTACTGGGTCTATTGCTAGTACTATTACTGGTATAACTATTACTGATACTATTATTATTACTACGCCTACTACGCCTTGTAGACTATGCTGGTCTCCTCACTCGATCTTTCTCCCTATCGTCCCATCATTCCCGTTTCTCGCATTTCGACCCCCTCACGCAGTACGCGCCGACCCATTGCGCCGGCGGTTTCAGGGACATTTTCCCCGAGCAGAGACAGACCCGGGCTTCTGCCCTTTCGGTGTATCCTCGCCATCATTATGCGCCGACCCCCACCGCGTAATAATAACGATGAATTGTTGATGGCCCAGCTACGGTTACTCTGTATTTATGTTCCGAGAGGCGAAAGTCCCATCGGTAACCAGGATCCGTCTGGCATCCCCTCAGCGGCCTTCTCCCCCTTGTCTCTCCTCAGGGTTGTCCCGCGCGTGAGCTATGTCGTATCCGGTCGCTCATGTTTCCAGGCACTCTCGCTTTTCTCGTCCCTCTGATTTGTTGTCTTCGCCGGGCAAAATGGTAGGCGATCTATAATCGATACGCAGTAGGCGTACTAAACGATGCACCGCTCTCTCGTTGACGTGGTTATATCCACTGCAGTGATAATGGACGTTCGAAAGCACTCGGGAGCGACAGACGGAGGGAAAATGCCAATGCCCACTCGTACTTACACCAGCGCGTTGCCGGCTTGTATGTCCGACCGTACAACCTGTACAGTTGCAGAGCGCCACGGAATATGTGCGGAAGAGAATCGTGGTTTTCAGCAACGCCGGAGTGACTCGTTATGTCGAATTCATTCGCGAATGAAACCCGGGCTAGCGCCCAGTATTCCCGTCCCCGTCGCAGACGTGTTGCCCAGAGGGATGCCGGACATCGGCCGTGCGCCCGTTCTCCGATGTTCGAAACGGGGCTGGACCGCGCGGGGAGGGCGTTCTGTATACAATCTCGAGAGCCCCGTGAAAGCCCGCGCAGAGTGCAGTCACAGCGCCGGTACTACCGTATGTACGGGTACCTCCGCTATTACGCGTCCCTCGTACGATTGCATTCGCGTTTGTTAGGTGGTAGGTGGGTACGTACGTGCTACCGCCGAAGCGGCAGCTGCGGTGATCGATGAAACAGCTCTCGGCTACGCGAGAACACGCCTTGTCGAACACAGGCGGAAAATTTGCAGCCCACCGCCCGGAGAATGCCTTCGTCAATATACACCGATTGTTGGACGCCGCGATGAAAATGAGCGAGAGCCGATGAATAACTCTTGCTTTTTTTTTTTTTTTGGTTCTTCCTCTTTTTTTTTGTCTTTTCTCTCACGTAACGCTTTGCCAATCGATCGTTGTTCCGTGTCTATGGAAAGATAATCGCCGGCAGTTTAGCGGGAGGAGGGCTTCCATCCTACACCGTTTCTATCTCACACGAAAGGCGTTTCTTCATCGAAAGGCCTGTATGTAAAGTACTCGCACATTAACTAGTCAAATGAGGTGCATCATGGACATTTTGAAGTATCGCCGTTCAAACATCGAAAAATTGTAATACGATAAAGCATTGTCTTACATGTGTACTGCACTAGCTGGCAGCATTCTTTGGGAACTGTTAAACAGTACGACGGATCCAATTTTGGCTCGCGTAATTTGATCGGGGGAAACATTTGACGCGTGATCATATACTACATCAATGGCTGAATGCCATAGCGCCACATTTGTTGTGTATGGGTATGCCTATATGCCTTTCTGGCGTTAGAACATCGACATGCATTTGAACGATATGAATCGATATGTATTTAAAGCTTGTCACTACATTTGCAAATTATCGATTCTAAACAAGTTTGACGTATTTCTATATGCCTGCGGGCTACCGGTTGAACTTGATGGCTTGCGACAGCTGATAAGCCAGTAGTTTGGAATTCATAGTGTCGCCGTATTGGTGCAAAGCGAAATCACCGTCGGTGGACTAATAGCTGATATTTTAAAGCGAACGAACGTGGTTTCGGGAACGTATCATTAGATTCCACACGAGTAAAATGTATCTGGAGGCGCATCGCCGGATCCCTCGCTTCAGAATCTGACTTCTGGAGGATATCATGCGTCCGGGATCTAGCGATGCTTTCGACAAGGCAGATTTTCTTCTACCCAATAACTCTGGTTTTTTTTAAATTGAGAAACAAGTGAATCATTCAAATGGCAACGATCAATGACGAGTTACTCAACGTTTATGTATTTTTTCAATGTTTTATGCAATCGCGAAAATGATATATTGAGTATTTCGCATAATTACATATAGAGAATTTCATACTGACAATTGCACATAGAGAATTATATATAGAGAATGTCCAATGGAGAATTACATATGGAAAATTGATTGTAGTGAATTACATGCAGAGTGGAAGTGCACACGCGTATGACGGTCCATAATCGAGGGTTCGATTCAATTTATCGTATATTGTTTCGAATACCAATTCGAATTCGAACTCGCGTCAGTCTACATATTCCGTCTATTGCATTTTCTCCGCATTATAATTACCGTTGAACCGTAATGGCTTTGAAATTTTTATTACGGTAATTCTTAGATTATAAACTATCTCTTCGGATGTATTTCTCAGCATGATTAGACGAGCACGTTTTGCTGTACACGGTATTGTCCAATAACGGAATCATTTTAGAAGCCGCACATGCTGAGAGAGAAATTCTTCGCGATGTTTCATATCGAGATTCCGCTGGCCTTATGGGAGGAGGTTTGGTGCTCCAACATTCTCGCTCAGTCAACGGGAAACGCTGGATGATCATGCCGGACCTTCGGGTGGCATACCATCAGGAATCCCCGTAACTTGATATTAGTTCGAGCAATAAATTCCATAAGCTGCCTCGTTTCATCCCTTCCCATAACTGCTCCAATTACTGTCGTTTCGGCTATGCGCGATTCTTTCAATCATCCCTCTTCGAATTCTTCATATTCTTTGAATGAGTTTTAATATCAGCCCTTTTGTCTGTGGTGGGCACAGACAAAAAAGATCCACGAAGATCCACAATTTTTCTTGTTTATTAAAAAAAATCTTCTGACAACGTACAGTTATCAGATTCGTTAACTAAGACGATCGTAAAATCAATGAAAAAAAAAAAGAAACGAATTTCGGACTTTTGTAGCAGAAATAGTTTGTTAAGTACACAAATCCCTTTCGCCAAATAGACTCTCTGCGCCTCAGGTACACACATGCGAGTAGGACTTTAGACCCGATTTAACCGTCAGTTTGAGGTTCAATCCTCGCCCGCTTTGTCCCAATATCTCTTTCATTTCCGCTCTAATATATCCTCTTCAGAGAGCATCTCGCAGTCATCTCTCAAGCACCCGGAAAGCCCACGGTACGCGGCACAACAATATGCTCACATATATTTCCGTCTACAACCCCGCGCATATACACGTTGCCGGATGTATCAAAGGCTGACGTGTGGATTACCGGGTCCTGCTTCGGCATGGGTGCTCGAAGCTGCTCGCTCCAAACTCCAGTAAGAGAGTCTAAATGAGCGGCTGTTCCTGCGTTTCCTACATGTAAACGCGCCTTAAAGCGCTTGTGGTAATTGGCCTAGTCGTCTTTAGTTGTCTTCGCCCCGGGGCTCCTTTACCCTTTGAGTGATGCCTCGCGATGTAGCTCTTCCATTGCGGTTTTCCAAGCTGCACAAGTGCAAAGCGCTCGCGGAGCATCTCACATCGGATAAGCTGCAGCGCGTGCTTCGGCATCCTTCGGAGTCGCATATGTCGTGGCTTCAACTTCACTTCGAATTATATATATATATATATATATATACATATCTATATATACGTGTACATATATAACGTGAGTTGATTCAAAGCTGTCTAAGGCCGAAGGTTTGCACCTACACCTTAAAGATGCTCCGCTTACTCTCCCCTTTAATCCGTACCAACCTCAGCTGGCTTCCAGCTCTGGTTCTGTAGCATAAGCAATCCGCATCATCCCTCTCTCTCTCCGCTCTTCTTTCGCCCCCTCTATTTTCTTCTCTCGGGGATCCCTTTACAACCATCCAGGATCGGCGCAACCTCCTTACCGTTTTCGTTCCGTCCTCCCTTCCTTCGAGTATCCAGTTTCTCTGGAATCTTCGGGTATTTCAGTCTCGCTTTATCTTTACCTTCGTTCACTCATCCGTCCCTCTCCGTACCTCCCGGTTAAGCCGTAGCCCGACTTGTCGCTCGCGATAGTATACGCTTAGCAACTCTGCACTTGCTCGTTTATCTCACGAAGCAGGTGCTTCGTAATCCCCATTACAAAGACTGTATTCTCGAGGCGGTGGGGATGCAGCTACGTCGTCGTCGTCGTCTACACGGAGTACATGAACTGTGGCTGAAGAGCTAGTTGTGCTGCCAGCTAGCAAAAGCTGAGGCAAACGCCAGGCTGGTGGACGAACAAGCACCCGTACGATGAGTACTCTTCGTTGAAAACACTCTGTGTGCACCGTACAATGATAAAAAATGATTGTCACTTTCCTTCGGTAAGCCTTGTCGTTTCCCTTACTGGTTGCATCACCGACATAGTTTCAATGACCCATCCGAACTCCGTTGATGCTGATGTAACGATGACCAGCGTATCAGATCATTCGTTTATACGGATGTGAATAAATGTGTGCTTCGGAATTTTCGGACAAGCATAAATTAAGATTAGATTTATTTGGTTTTAGCGCTTGGTGGTTTTGGATTTGCATTTGGATGGATGGATGGATGGATGTCGATTAAGAAATATATGTTTTTTCGGAATTGGGGGAACTTGATAGCAAATGATTAAATGAAGAAAATTACGTGGTTTTATGTTCGCGAAAGTCATCGTTCGATTATTGAAAGCATATATCAGGTTCCAAACGGGCGTGAAACGTGAACACTTTGATTATCCGGCGGGGGTAGATCTGGCTGGCGGTTACGTCCCAGCCCTGGCGCGAGACGGCTCTAAGCCTGGAAGTCTGGCCAGTCTTGCGCCAGTGCTGGAATGTAAGAGCCAGCTGGGCCTAACTCTAAAGTGTGTACTTTGCGACTTCGGTAACTCTCGACCTTCGATCGATGGGAATGTCGGCTAATCCGGCAGCCTATTTGAAAAGCGAGAATCAAGCGGCATGTTGGATAAAGTACATATTTGATTCCTATAAACTAAATTCATCCGAAGTCACCCAGCGTCATTTTGGTCGTAGTGTTTCTCATTTCGGAGAAACAATTAATCACTATGTTCGTAAGACCCATTACAAAGACTGTATTCTCGAGGCGGTGGGGATGCAGCTACGTCGTGGTCTACATAGAGTACATGAACTGTGGCGGAAGAGCTAGTTGTGCTGCCAGCTAGCAAAAGCGGAGGCAAACGCCAGGCTGGAGGGTGAACAAGCACCCATACGAGAAGTACTCTACGTTGAAACACTCTGTGTGCACTGTACAAAGGTGCAAAATGATTGTCACTTTCCTTCCTTCGGTAAGCCTTGTCGTTTTCCTTACTGGTTGCATCACCGACATAGTTTCAATAACCCATCGATAACGAAGTGTCACTTTGACAGGCCGGTTAGCGGCGTGGTAGGTGGTTCATGGACGTCACACACACATTGTCATTCAACGTCATCCTTAACTCTCCCCTTGTCCCAGTTCCATGGAGTTTTCCATCTCGCTCCTCGTTTCTTTCGACGAGAGAGCTTTTATCTCTTCTCACTTTCTCTTTTGGGAGGAGAGCATATGGTAAGAAAGTACAATTCGGCCGCTCGAGCTCTAGTGAGAGCGCCGTACAGGGCCAGTATTGGCAAACCGTCGGACCGTGTTCGCCCAACTTCAGCCAGTGCCGCTCTTGTGTGTCATTCCCACTAGGGAGTCGCCTTCCAGGGAACAAGATAGAGAGATGGTTCTCGTGATTTACGTCGGTAAATCGGCTTACTCGACCACGTAGGTCTCCTCGTCGACGTTGTCGCGATAGACGCGAGGCCCTCGTAAATTCGACTATGGCCGGAAGATACGGCCAAGGGACGGCGAAGACATGAGAGGCCTCCGGAGTGATGCTAGAGTCAACCTCGATTCTAGAAGCGGCTTTCCCTATCGTTCTTAATAACTCCGGTTTCTTACCCTCTCGGCCTTCTTGGGGTTTCATTGGCCCAAGCAGAACCGCCGCCTGGACGACTCGTAATTGTCGTGGGGCGCCCAATTGTTCTTCAACCAACGTTCGCACTACGTCCATTCGCTCTTCCATCGTCGCTTCGATAGTAAACGCTCGAGTCTGTTGCTCTTCGTCACACAATGTCGCACATCCAACTGGTACGTAACAAAACTTGCTTCAAATTACTGAGGCACAGAGAGACTCACCGGTATAACTCGGTGAGTACTGCTTTCGTGATCCAGTTTCACTTCCTTTGAGGCTCTGATGTAGGTTCGCCTCCTACCTTGTTTGCCAATTAAAGTGCCTCCGCCTGTATTTCGACACTGAGCTTACGCCTTCAGTGCTATTTCGTATCTCACTTGCAACTCAGCCTACATACGTACCTATTGACAAACTACCGCTGCAATCATGGCTTCCTGTTTCTCAATTTATCGTTGGACAAAAAGTGGAGCGAAGTCGGTTCGAAAGGGATGCGAAGCGTCGGACGAAAATGTGGGATCCGGTAGTCATAGCGCTGGTATTCGTGCGTGCGTGCGTGTGCGTGCGCGCGCGCGCGTGTGTGTGTGTGTGTGTGTGTGTGTGTGTGTGTGTGTGTGTGTGTGTGCGCGCGCGCGCGCGTGCGTGCGTGCGTGTGTGTGTGTGTGTGTGTCTGCGTCTGCGTGCGTGTCTGTGTTGGCCGTCGGATTTCATCAGGGGATGCGTCCTGTCGACCACCCGCGGCAAAAAATGGCAAGTATCGCCCGCCCGCTCAACCCCCGGAGCTGAGCCAGCTACCCTCCCGCTGTAAAAACATAATAAATATCCAACCGAAAAGCGAGCGTTTTACGCTTCCTGTTTATGAGCAAAGTTGCATAATAAAACACGACGATGCCTCCATCTCGCTGCTCGATGCCTCGCCTCTACGTTCATTGTTTTTTTTTTTATTTTTATTTTTTTATTATATACACGCCAGGCGGGTCGGCTTCTGTCGATTGAAATAAAACAACAACAAAAAGTTCTGAAAAGTTCTGGCGCAGGTTTTCCGCGTCGAATATTAAGGTAGGGATAAAACAAATGGCGCACCGAAGGAAGAAAATATTTAAAACAAGCATATGCGCTTTTAGCGCAAGTATTCGCTATGCGCACGACCTACGCAAGTTGACCGGGTGAGTGTGTATCGCGTGTAAATGCAAGGAGCTGGGTGTGCAAGTTGGTACTGAGCCGGCCGACAGGTGGCGCTGATAGGATCCATGCAGAAAGCAACACACGCTCAGCCGGAAGTTCCGTGTAAGTCACGCGCATAGCGAATACCTGCATAAAACATTAACAACTTTGAACCAAGTATATCAAATATCAGCGTCTAATGTATCAATTTTGTTTTTCCGACTGCTACAACTCGTTGTATCTTAGAAATTTAGACCGCAAAAACTTTACGGCCTACAGAAAATATTCTGAACGAAATATTTCCGCGAATTCTTTAGCGCTGAACATTTATAATTAAGAGAAACAATGACTTATTATCCGTTTCTGACGCTACTGAAATTTCTCATGAGGTGTCATACCTTATGTCATGACAGTCATGACCTCAAGTCTAGGTGTAAAAGCTTAGCAGAAATTTTAGTGTCTTACATCAAAGACTGACGAAGTCCCGACTAGGTCTTGTCCTTATCGGATTTGAAATGCTGTAAAGCCACTACCGTTGAAGCCAATCTTTTCGGACGAATGAAAAAGTAGAATAATCCTGTACGACGCAATGAAATTCCACACGGAAAATTGCTCGACTATTTCCCAACGGACGATACCCACGAAACAATATCAGAACCTCGGTGTCGAATACGTTTTGGCAAAATTTTCACCAATTAACGTTATTAACATCGGGGCAAAATCCGAGCAGGTGGTGGTCATTATTCGTGACACATTCGTGGACTCGTCGAAACGAGAGTTCCCTACCGCCTTTTATCTTATAAAATTTTTCACACGTAAATTCATTTCGATATAAAATACGGCGGCCATTATGTCAGCCCTGAGGTTCCCGCGGGGTGATGAAAATAATGAAAATCTCGACGAGGAATGCACTATGAATTCACCGCGGACTAACGAATCGTCCGCCCGAACGAGAAGTGCTTATTGCAATGTGGCCCAAACACAAACGCCCCTTAGAGTGTGTGTATATTCGCGCAGAATGCACCACGGAGGTATTAGTAGGTGAGACGGGAACAAAACGTGGATGCTGATAACGAATCGGCCCGAGCGGGATCGCGGTCACGTATTCAAAGAGATTTCTCACCTGAGGATGGTGGCGAGCGAGACGGGGGAGTACCGGAAGGTGAACGAAAGAAAAAGGTACAGCGAAAAAATTCGCGCATAATCTCCTACCAACGCCGGCCGGGAGAACTCCTAACGGGCCGATATATCATCACGTTATAAATATTTCCGAACGTGTGCGTATAATAGTTTTTTTTTTTTTTTTATGGAGATGAGGCTCTTTCCCCCGTGGGTCACGAGGGGGGACTCGCGAGCGGGATAATGGTCCGCGTGTACGGCTGGATGGGAAACCATACAGCGATGATAATAATGAAAATGTGTGCAACTTTGCGTTACACTCAGTGGGAAAAACTTCGGCCGGCGAATGTGATAAAGGGGCGAGGAGAGACCGTGGCACGGTACCCTATGTAGTCTGCACTAATACCATGGTCGGATCGGTCCAAAGGATCGACGCGCTATGCCGGAGCTTCGTAAATCTAGCGAGCGCAATCCCACAGCCGCCGGCAAGCCAACCAGTATCCGTGCCAGCGAATTCCACGGATTTTCCGCATAAATTTTCTCCGAACCCTTCCCCCGGAGAGCCGAGTTCCCGATCTCACGCCCCGCGCCGCTGCCTCCAAGATCGCGGAAGGGCCCTCAAAGTTTTCCGAACTTCGTTGATGCTGATGTAACGATGGACCAGCGTAACAGATCATTCGTTTATACGGATGTGAATGAATGTCATGCTTCGGAATTTTCGGACGAGGATAAATTATGATTGGATTGATTTGGCTTTAACGCTCGGTGGTTTTGGATTTTCATTTGGATGGGTGGATGGATGGATGTGGATTACGAAATATGTTTTTTTTTTTTCAGCATTAGGGGAACTTGATGGCAAATTATTGAATGAAGAGAATGACATGGTTTTATGATTGCGAAAGTCATCGTTAGATTATTGAAAACATATATAAGGCTCCAAACGGGCGTGAAAGGTGAAGAGTTTGATTGCCCGGCGAGGGTGGATCTGGCTGACGGTTACGTCCCAGCGCTGGCGCGATACGGCTCGAAGCCTGGGAGTCTGGCCAGTCTTGCGCCAGTGCTGGAATTTAAGAGCCAGCTGGACGTAACTCTAAAGCGTGTACTTTGGGACTTCGGTAACTCTCGACATTCGATCGATGGGAATCTCGGGTAATCGGGCAATCTATTTGAAAAGCGAGTATCAAGCGGCATGTTGGATAAAATACATATTTGATTCCTATAAACTAAATTCATCCGAAGTCATCCAGCGTCATGTTGTCCGTAGTGTCTCTCATTTCGGAAAAACTATATTAATCACTTTGCTCCCATTACGTACATATTCACTTTGACGTATTGATCGCAGCCATTTACGTGATTAAAACGAAATTTGAGTAAATAACATTTTTTTTTAAATCTTTATAGTAATCATCAAATTACCTATATAGATTGGACACATCAACCGGTAGACCATATCATTCCGAATGACTATATATGCGATTCCACCATCCGAGCAGCCGCAATAAATTAATTAACATCAAATATATCCGCACGATTTTTCAAAGTGGTCCTTGCCGGTGCGATGCCTCCGTGCACTCGCAATCGTACTCCCGAAGGAATTTTATTATTGAATTTTATTATTGGCGCTACCGGAAAGTGCAATAGAAACAGAGACACTGAACCAATGTAAAAACCAAATTGATGACATATATTTTTTACGTGATTTTATATTATATAGAAGCAGATCTATAAGTGGAAGCTTAAATTCTGTAAACATTAATAATAATAATAATAATAATAATGATAATATATTTGAATGTCGAAAGTTTGCAATAATGGAGGAGGCCGGGAGCAAAAATTCCCTCCGTTACAGCTCGCTTTTACCTTCCACGGGTATTAAATTATTTAATGACTATGGAAGTGCCTCTCTGCGAGGCTCGCTGCCCTCTGTCAATAATATATATATATATATATATATATATATATATCGTCCCCAATGTTTCGCTCCTCTATGATCCGCGAGAAAGGGTGCTTTTATCCCTACCCAATTATTAATCGCTTCGTTATCGTTTCTGCGTTATCAAACATCGACGACTCCCTCAACCATCGTTTTTCTCCGTGCCATTTAACGTCGAGCTCGAACTAATCCATCGCTTACGCACGAAACCTTTCACCGTCGAGACGAGCGTGAAAAAAAAAAGAAAAAAAAATTATACTTGTAAATTTTCACCTGTACGACCCTCGTGTCGTGAACATTTGCTTCTCGGGAATTGCAGATCCGCCGGTATGAAAACAGTAGGAGGTGTCGGCTGCTCGCTTAATCGTCGATTAATTCACAGTTATCCCGACAACGGCTCCGCGCAGCGCGGGGGAGATTTCCAGTTGGCCTTGCGACGGTGAGAGGAAAATAGTACCTTCAGCAGTGCAAAAGAAGAAGAAAAAAAAAAAAAGCCGATGCGGGATCCGTAGAAATAGGCGAGCGTCAAACTGTTCGGGCCAGCACTGTAGCGCGACCGTAGCCTTTGGAACGTCGGCTCCTCGGTGGGTCGTTAAGAAAGTCGTTAGACCCGTACGAATCCGGAAAAATTTAAATTCCACTCGTACCGGACACGTTCTCTTCCTTCGCTGTTTCTCTTTCTCTATTATTCTCGCGCTCGATTTTCTTTCACCTCTGTCAGCAGCTCTCTGCTACCAGACACAGTCGGAACTACCATGAACTTGCGCGGGATGTGTTCGTCCTTTCCGTAACTTCACCTCCCTGTTACGGTGAATTATATAATTCTTTTTGTTTTGTTTTATTTTATTTTATCTTCATTATTTACACAGTATAATTTGTTGAAACGGAGACGCGATGTTAGCAATGTTGTTCGGGCACACACGGGCCACACCCGCGTTAACGACGCGTTATTCGCACGCTGCACTCGCGGTACAGCTTTCGTTACGAGGCGCCTCGCGCCGTGCAGTTGCTTGCCAACTTGCGGTTGTTGCCGCTGCAACTCGGCTAGCTTCGCTCTCTCGTGGCTCGTGGTTAACTCTCCAGACACGTTATACGTATCCTCATGGAGAAATGGCGAAGGGACGAGAGGCTTGGAGGGAAGAATAGGCTGGAGGTAAATTTTTGGAGAGTTACAACCTATGGCGATGCAAGTGTTTTTGATGGAGCAAGCGAGATTCGAGATCGGTAATCACTTCTCGTCCGTGTCATTGAATCCATTCACATCGAGACTGCTATTTGCAACCGAAGAAAAAATGCTCTGTGTTTCCAATTGTACGATAATCGATTGTGTAACTAAAAGTGGTTGGGGGCGCTCTGGAGGATCGTGATGCTTCATCGGAGTTGAACATGCTGCCGTTTCTTCAGCTCTTCGAAATTGGACACTTTGGAAAATCGGCAGTTTCCGAAGTGAGAGTTTGGCCGAGTTCATTCTCTCGCGAATAGTGTTGAGGGATACCTAAGTTGCACGCGCACACAAGTCAGGATCGTTCGAGTGGTCGATATGCCGTACGGAAATGAACTATGTTGCGAAGCTTTGCCCGAGGCTTCGCGTCTGGCACTAAGGTGTTGTTACGGCCAGCTTGGACAGAGGTCGTAAACTGGTTGCGGCTTCAAGTTCGTGCGGTTTATCCAAGAATATTGAACGCCAGCCGCGAGAATCCTTTCAGCAGAAACACGGGAGATGGACATAATGGAGATACTCATATGCACGTAGTTATTGCGGGCAATATAGCGAGAGGATTCTTAAACCGAAAAACGCGTAGTTTAGCCTTAAAAGACTACATAGAAATTGCTTGACAGTAACTCTATGCACATTAATGCTATATCTCTCATGCCAGAGATGCTACAAATTCGACTTGTGAATTGGTGAAGTAGCATGCTAGTCTGGTTACAATATCACTGTGGGTTCAAAAACTCTGATCGCTGTCCATGGAGGTTTTGCCGATTGAACGAACATGGCCAATCAGTTGGGCAGTATTGACGTAACGATATTACCTCATCCTTCGGCCAGTGTTTGGCTGAGTATTGGTTTGCCAATCATCGATATGCCGATATTGGGCAAATGTTCTGCCGAGTGTTCACTCGCCAATTGTTGATTTGTCGTCTGGGATCAATATCCAGCCGAGCATTAACTCACCAACCATTCGTCTGCCGATTTTAAATCAATGTTTTGCTGCTAGATGGCGCCGACCCAAATTATTTCTCACAAGCGAAGGTGTACCCGAACGCCAATATAACAGCATGCGAAACGACACGTTCTTTAATGGTCGCAAAAGATGCATATTATTTTTGGGTTCAGTACTCCATAGTCAATGAATGCTTAGACAATACATTGACTGAGTATGATCTCCTAGGCAACACATTGGCTTATGATCTCGTTTAGAGTTCTCGCAAGAGACAGTATATAAAATATAATCTCTTGCAGACATGCGGAGCATAAAAAAAGAGATATTTCAGCTTTTACAATATTCTAAAAAGCGTAAGATAACACCATTCTCGTACTGTATAAGTAACCTATGGAGTATTGTAAACCAATCATCGGCCGAGCTTCACTAATGACCTTCGGGCCAATATAAACATTAAAAAAAAGTGGGTTTCGAGGTTGGCCCGATCGTCGGCCTCATCCGTTCACCCTACACGGGTGGAAAGAGTTGGTCCATTGGCTCCGCGGTAAGAAGTTACAACGGGGTTGGTCAGATTAGCCGACATACCATATTACCCTGAGTAGCTCTATGAACAATAATTAGTAGACGAAGGCAGGCGAATGGTACTACCGAGTCAAATAAGAGTTACATGACCTACGACGTGATGAGTGCTCTACTAAAAGTCGTATCCACAATTCCCGCTATGAAATATCGGGTATTTTTTTCAGGCCTTCGTTTTAGCCCCGCTCACTCGTACTCATCCTTCGTTTCCTGGACTATATTCAGCATGACCTCTCGGTACTTGACATAGTCCCGCTGTTCCGTCTCGAGTGATCCTCACGACGGCTTCTCTGACGAGGCCGAAAGCTGCTACTTTCGAGTCCGAGTCGTTGGTTCCAGCAAGAACTTTGGCCGATTTCCACTGGCTTCCAATGTATATTCTACCAACGGCAGGATAACGAGCAATGCATGTGTATGAGATTTGACTATGAGAAACGCCTAATATGCCTCCATAGTGGTCCGTATAAAAAAAGGTATAGTTTGAAAAGCAGCGGATACAGGTGAACGAAATCTAATTTTCCCTCGTCTCCACAGTTCCGAGCGTAAATGGCAAACCACGTTCGCGCGATACGGGATTTGAAGACTGTTTTTACGATCGGGACCCTCGTCGAGAGCAGAGTTGAGTGAGATCTGGGATGGTGTAAAAAAATCGTTACAACCATCCCTTCCTAACCCGTTTCTCCGGCTCCCTCCCGCTCATTGATCCTCCTCTTCCTTACCATTCGCCACAGAATGCCAGAAAATTGCTCTGATTACGTAAAACGAAAGTAGTCGACGTCGAAAATAAAACAAGACGAGAAATGAATATGAACATGCTGGTTGGCTCACCCTTTGCGCTGTTCCTTCTCTATCTATCGCACACTGTCACGCTCACTTATTGATACTGTGCAAGCCCCATTGGTTGCGTTACAGCAGCGAGAAGCGATATTAGTTTGGCGTGTCCCATGCTCAAACACGATTACGCTTTTGAAAATAGAATCCCCGCCAAAGCATTTTCGCTCTGGCAATATTCACCTCGCGCTCGTTTGCACATAAATTCGAAGTTTACATCCGACATGCCTCACTCATCCCCTACAGCGATAGAGGCAAAAGTGCGATCGTGCTTCGATGTATCGATGCGTGAATTGCACGCGAAAGCTCTCAGCCATCCTGAACGTATAGCTATAAGCTTCCGGTAGACATAGAATGTTATGTTACATTTACACTTTTACCGCTCAACGTTAAATATGTACATAGTATATTTATGCTCGACGCGTGTTTCGCATGAGGGACATCAATGAGTACGTGATAAAGCTGGCGCGTAAAGCTCAAACGATTTAAGTATAGATTCGTAGATTCGCACGCACGGTGAGTGCAAACTTGAATAAATCACGCACCGAACAGCATGATGGTATGTTTTCGCATATCTGTTATATCAAGTGTCCCATATTTCCCACTGTAAGGAAATTCTGGGATATATACGAGGCCATGTTTTTTTTTTTTTTTTGCATTTTCCCCCATTTACAGAGACTCCATTGTGGGATCTTCCAGTGGGTCGGCTCGGCTTTCTATACATTATTATTTAATTATTTGTCATCTGAAGCATTTCATCTGAGACGCGTGATTTAAGTGCTGATCTATAAAAATAAATATTTGCGGTCGATCGTATCACCCGGACACTACGGGTGATACAATCATATGACCATAATAAGAATGGGAGTCAATTAGGTCTGGAAAAGCATAGAGGGATCGTACGAAGCAGTCTTGGTATATTGCATGCAGTTCACATTAACTACATTTGTTTCAGACAGTACAGTTGAATTACCTAGTTTCAGATTCAAGACTAAAATGAAAACGGTTTCACTGGTCATGTTTTTTATTTTGCGGACGCACCAGGCAATATTATCGACAAATAATTCGCACGCAGTTATCTGCGCAACATCAGATACAAAGCTGTTAGCTCGTAGTTAAGACACTATGTGCTCGTAAAAGCAATGTATTTAATTGCTAATAATCGATTCACCTCGCGGATAATTAATTGCTTTGTTGTTGCTTCCACATCGTAACTACCCTCAGTGATATTACGGGTATGAAATTTGAATACCCATATTCGACCATGCTTCGTCGTATTATTAGAATATGCTTCAACGATACTTCGTTTGTATTATGAGAATTACCGTACCGTTAATTCATTATTTTGGTATAAAGCCATTTCTCGTGCAACCCCGGAGAATTGACATTCACTGTAAAACTCCATGGAAATGTTTGAGAGGGAGCACTTACTTCTGTAAATACAGTGGTTCGAGTTTGATCTCCCGATCGCTCCGTCTCACGCTATCTCCAGGTCAACACCATCCAGAAATATCCGTCCATCTACCTGCCGGTACGTCGTTTCTCGTCGACCGTCGTTGGCTCTGCACATCCCTTTGGAAAATTCGTTTACAGTCTAGTTCGCGATCACCGGCTTTGGTAGCCTGCCGGTTCTGCTGGGACTGACGGACCTGTTGTACACGATGCGACGAGGCAGTCCTTCCTATGTATGTGTGTGCAGGTGTGTGGGTGCGTGCATATGTGTGGGTGCGTGCACACGTGTGAGTGCGTGCATATGTGTGGGTGCGTGCACACGTGTGAATGCGTGCATATGTGTGGGTGCGTGCACACGTGTGAGTGCGTCCATGTATGTGGGTGCGTGCATGTGTGTGAGTGCGTGCATGTGTGTGAGTGCGTGCATGTGTGTGAGTGCGTGCATGTGTGTGAGTGCGTGCATGTGTGTGAGTGCGTGCATGTATGTGGGTGCGTGCATGCGTGTGTGTGGGTGCATGTGCGTGGGTGTGTGCATGTGTGTGGGTGCGTGCATGTGTGTGGATGCGTGCATGTGTGTGAGTGCGTGCATGTTCGTGGGTGTGTGAATATGCATGTGTGTCCGCATGTGCGTGTGAGCGCGTGTCTGTGGTTGTGTGCGTGTGCGGGCGTGGGCATGGGCGTGTGTGTGTGTCGTAGAAGGCAACGACGACGAGCCGGCCTCGCTCTCTCGCTCGTTTCATTTCTCTCGGGCTCACTGGGTCGAGTGCCGGTCTGCTTCGAGGGTCTCTTCTCTTCTCTCAAAAACTAGACGGTCGAGAGTAGCGCCAGACCAAGCTTTCTTTCGCGATTCGTTGGGAGACTCTTTTAACGAGCCCATATTCCTTCTCAAGCGCACCACGTGTCACGTCGGAGCTGAACTATCTTCAGAATCTCGACAATGTTTTGCTTGCAACAAACACTCGCAACAGGATGATCTCTTTCTGGCGTTTTTTTTTCTTCCTCTTATGAATGTGATTTGTATGAGACTTAAACTGAGTCGGTAACAAACCCTATTCTCTTCCCTATTTTCCCTATTTTCTCCGGGTGGACGGAAAAAATATGACTAGAAGAAAAAGAATTTTATTGCCGACCGCGGTATTGCACACGCCCTTAAGTAGTGTTCGCAGTTTTGCCGTTGTCGACATAGTCGTCAAAGCCTTCTGAACAAATGTGAAAGATTATTTGAAACAATACCTATGAGATTACCGAGCCCTCGGTCATCGTAAGGTGTTACACTACCTTAACGGTCCAACGATAATCTCGACGTTCGGCAATTTTTATTTTTTTTTTTTTACGAGATAAAACTGAGCGTCTGGAATTTTTATTTTATTGCCTGCACAAAGCTGAGTTAATTGGAAATCGCAAATGAACACGATGCGCCCCATTTCCCTCGACATGAAATTCGTCGGGACTTTCCAATGATTTGTACATTCCATAAAATACAGCCTCATTACTGAGGCTCTATTTCATGGCGTCTTTCACCCTAGTTCGCATCTATCTTTCACCGTTCCATCATCCCCTTTCTTTACCGCTCGTTAAGAGACTTTTATGCCGGTACGTGAATTATACGGAGTAGCAATCTTGAGAGCGCTCGGTATGGTAGAGGTTCGGACCTTTCCACGGTCTTACGGTGGCCCTCAGAATCTCTCAGGGGTCATATGAGGAAACCTACGCAGTCTTCGCAGACATTTATTTCTTTCGTCGAAAAGATATATGTTTTCGACGACTTCCACCACGGACGAGCTTTCATACCGCCATACTCGCCAATGCGTTCCCACGCTACGGTAGTCGTTGCAAGCCGAGCATAAATAGCCGGACGACCGACACGGGAAGAGTTTCAGACGTGCTTTCGATGGCCCCGGCGTAAGTTTGATACGGTCAGCACCGCGTGCTCTCGATGGCGCTCGTCCCCGGCTTCATGGGTGCTGGAGTGCCTCGGAGCAACAACGCGTGAATGTCAGATTGAAACGCACGTAGGGATGACGCAATGAATTCGACGGGTCCCCAAGAATCATGGTGAACCGAGGGGCGCTGAGGTGAAATCGAACGCACGCAGATTCGCCAGCTGCGACTCTCCTGTACTCCCCGTATGGAAGAGCGGGGCAAATCGGTCCTGCCCCCCCCCCCCCCCCCCACTTAAAAGGACACCGTTTCCTTAGCGGAACTTTCAGAACTCTGTATCAGGGACTAATGTGGCTCTGACAAGCCCCAGTGAAGTTCTCAACAGACCCCAATGTAATATAGGGTCAAAGTGGGAACTATTGGCCGGTCCATATTTCATTGATTTACGTGTTAATCGGCGTGGTCCATATTCACCACACTGAGAAAAAAAATTGATTGACTCAACAAAATTAGCGCTTACGGGTGGCGAAACAAATTTTTAGTTAATGGAACAAAATAATTGTCATAATCAGTAAAAAAAAAAAAAAAAGCTTCCTCTATGAGGAAGCAAAACATTCGATTCAACAGCCTGTTAGTTCAATCAACGAAATATTCTCTTCGATCAACCAAACATTTATTTCGCCACCCGTAAGCGCACATTTTGTTGGCTCAATTGATTTTTTTTTTCGCTGTGCACGTTTACCCTACACTAGGACCTCGATTTTTGAACCCTCGACTTTCTCAACAGTCCCCACCGCGGAGCGAATATCGATGGGGGTAGAAAGCAATAGGCCATGCTCGACAGTGAGTATGGGCGGGTCATGCGCAACCTCCATTTTGGTACACCGAAAGAAAGGTTTGGTAATATCAAAGCTGCGGTTGCGAGTGGCGAACGAAATAGTTGGTCGATTGAAAGAAATGTTTAGTTGTTTGAACGCATATTTAGTTGTTTCATCTAATATTCAGTTGCTTCAACGAACAGGTACTTTAATTGAATAAACATTTTGTTCAATCGACCAGACATTTCCTTCGCCACCAGCAGCTTAGTTGATATTTTTTTCGGTGTAAGTGCGATGCCAGAGCCGGACCCGCAGCTGTGAACGAAATCGAGGTCCTAGTGTAACAATACATCTATATAATATATGCATATGCCTACATATACATATATGTAATATAATATAAAATATGAATATAAATGGATAGTCCATTTTCTCTCCTCAATCTGTTTCGTCTCGATCCCCCCCGCTCATCAACGATAAATATTTCATTTGCTCGTATCCCATAATGAGAAAGAGAATATCGACAGACTATTAAGCGTATAATTGCCGAAATTCCTTGCGTATTTTCGCCGTGCGTGCGTGCGAGCGAAAAAGGGAGGTCGGGAGGCAGAGATAATTGCATTTTCGTAAAAATCCCGGAAAACGGGTAAAATGGACTATTTTTTTTACCAATTTTTCGGGGATCGTATAAAAAGTGTCGTCACAACTGGCGTCCACTCCTCCACTTTATCTGCCCTCCCCGGCGGATAATCGGTGTCATTTCCACTTCGATAACTTTTTTTTCGGAATGTTCTCTCGGACGAACGGAAACTCGACCGGCCAGCTTCCCCTAATAGCTAATATCGACTTGAATTAACAAGAGCGAGCGATGAAAATATTCTTCGCGTCATAGATTATACGATATCGTGTCGCTTAAACGACGAACTCAGACTATAACACGAAGTGGAGGTATCCATTTTCTCGGGCGGGTTCTTTACCTCGGCTAACTCGATTATGAATTTCACAATTTTCACTGCGCACTACCCTTCCGGAAACTGTCTACGGCCACTTGTGTGTGCACACCGTTCCTCGCTCGCACGACCGACGGATCGAAGTATTTTGTTTGAAGGCTCCGGCGTGCCGGGCAGCAACGAAACGAGGGAAAATTAAGTTCGCCGCTACTGGAATATACGGCGGAGGAACGCAGGTACGTTACACACACACACACCATACCACGGAGGGAGCTTACAGTAGACAACCAGATAACTGAACTTCTCGAGAGCCACTCCAATTGGGCACAGCCGTATAACTGAACTCCCCACTACCTGCCCAAGTACTTGCTTTGACATTCTTCCAGTGAAAAACGTCCCTTTCCAGGTGTCATTATAATTCGCGCGTGTCAATGTGTCACAGTTGCCAAAACGGGCAAAGTTTATCGGTCTTCATTTAATTAATTTCGGTTTCCGTCATTGTTATTGATGCGACGACACCGACCACAAGTAGCAAAGTGGAAGATGTGTTCCCTGTATACCCGCTAAGCACGTACACTGAGAGAAGCATCTAGTAAAAATGACCAATCATCTAAGAAAAATTACCATAGCACACAGTAGTAGAGCGTCTGGGCGCCACCTATGGTAGGAAGTACCGGATTTATAAGAATTTTTCTTAGATATTATGGCAAAAAATTCTTGGATATCTCAGACTTTCTACCACAGGTGAAAGTCTGAGTCTAGTAAAAATTACCAATCACCGAAGACAAATCACCATAGCACATAAATAGTAGAGCGTCAGGACACCACCTACGGTAGAAAGTACCGGATGTATAAGAATTTTTCTTAGATATTATGGCAAAAAATCTTGGATATCTCAGAATTTCTATCATCGGTGGCGCGCTGGCGCCGTACTGCTATAGGCTATGGTAATTATTCTAAGATGATTGGTAATTTTTACTAGATCCTTCTCTCAGAATATAAAGACCGTAATCCGAGAAATACGTTAATTTGTCTGCTCGTACTTTGTTCACTTACCTGGCTGAGCTCACCCATTGGGTGTTTTGGTTGTACGGTTGAGCTTCGTTGGCCTGCCTGGTTCGGTTAGCTTATTTGGTGTCCAGTTATCTGGTCGTCTACTGTACTCGCTCGCTACGGCCCATACACGTTCCACACCGATTTCCCACAGCAAAGGACCCTCGACCAGAAACCCGGTGTAGCGCCACTTCACGGGGAGGGGCGTCATGATAAATTTTATGCTCATCGATCCACGGGATATTGCTAATAAAAGCTCACCTTCTCCCGCCGCGCCGTCGCCGTTCTCCTCTCACCGGCGCCATCGGATCGCTCTCCACGAATGGAGGTGACGTTTCTCCCTTGGGAAACGCAGCAGCGGCGAATAGTCCGAAGAACCCTAACCGACATTCATTCAAAAGAAAAGTAAAAAAACATCATGTTTCGGTCAATTAAATTCGGATGTTGACGCCTCATTGCAGGATTCTCGCTCGTACTTTCATGATTCGCTCATCGGGACAATCCTCATTACTTTTCTCCGTCCTCCTTCGCTTCGCCGTTTCTCCGACCAAGGATTTTTCAGACCCTCAGACGCAACCTCAGATTTACTCGAAAACATTTGCGGCTTAATCAAGCGCACGCCGAGGTACACGTACGCGCTGAATCTCCGCTACCCTTCGTCTTCATTCACTTTCAACGTCCATTCCTGTGGCGCAGTTGTGGCTTTTTTTTCTCCCCCGCGTTCGCTTCTATTTTCTCGTGGGGGTCGAGTTTATCGCAAACCCCGTTGTCTCGTTCTCGTTCGCGGTGCACAGAGCCGCGTATCGGAAAAACGTCGTCGAGGTGGAAAATTCAAGGAGCCGATGGAGACAGGATGCAGCTGGGTTCTCTGAGTTATATATGCACTTAGCTTCCGCGACGGGAGGGTTTACGATTTTTTGCTGTTGTTGTTGTTGTTGTTGGTTTGTCCTTTTTTCCTTTTTTTTTTTTTTTTTTGAGATCTCGCGTACTCTATTCATTGTCGCTCATTACGAAAGCACGGGAACACAAAGTAAAGTGGGTGAGATTCAGTCAAGTGGATCTCACAACTGAATTGAGCGAACCACAGAGGTACTCGAAAGAAAGTCGTTAAAAAAGAATGATATATTTTTTTTTTTTTTCGTAGAGATTTATCGTTCGCGAGGAGGATGGAAATTTCATGCATCCTTTAATGTTCCCTTTGCATTTGTTTTTCCACTCTCCGCTACTCTACGCTCCCGCGCTGAGCCTCGACGAGAAAGGATTCCGAACGCTCCGCGAATCGCTCGTGAACTCCGTGCGCATCGTCGAGCACGGTTATTATATTTTATTTACGAATATAACTCTCACCGATGAGATGATGGCGGAGCGGAGACCAGAGAGCGCAGCGAAGGAAAAAAAAAAACAAAAAATAAAAGGATTCTCGGCTCAATCAAGCACACACAGAGTATGAAACTTGGCGCTGAGGGCCGTACAGTCGGCTTACGAATTTTTCTGGATTTCCGGCGGTGCTCGTTCGGGTTCATCTGGGACGCGACGGAGTGGACGCCCCGCTGAACCATTTTCGGAGCGAACGAGACCGCGGAACAGAAGGAGTGACGAGACGCAGGAAGGGAAACAGAACTCTTGCGGGTTTGCCTCCCGGGCACACGGTTCTTTTTATTCCTCCCGGTTATTACCCAAGAACTGCATTACTACGTCGAGGTTCGCTCGGCTCGCGCGTTAAGAGTCCGGAGGCGGCAGCCTCGGTGGTGAACGGACGAGTCGTAGGAGCCCTCTCCGCCATCCGAAATAAGGAAAATCGCAGAGATCCGGAGAAAATGGGCGGCATCCAGCGATTCTTTTAGCACACGATGGCTCTCTTGCCCGGAGGCTCCGGATTCGTTTCTTTTTTTTTTTTTTTTTCTTCCCTATTTTCTTTTCTTTATTCCATCCTCTTTCTCCGTCCTCCTTTCCACTTTCCCTTTTTTTCTTGCCTTACCCTTTCTCACCCCCCCCCCCCCCCCCCGCGCGCGCGCGCGCCATCCATGCCCTCCACTTTGATATAACCATTTATTTTACGAGCCTCGCATAAAATATGAGCGGCGTTGCAATGCGCAGGGATTTTGCCGGGCTCCACCCTTACGGCGTGTAGCGACCGAAGACCGAGAATGGCCACGAATAGGGTAGGTAGTTTCGACAGACGCGCGCTAGTGCAAAATTGGATTTCGTCCCAAAAAAAAAAAAAAAAAAAAAATTATTGCGACTGCGCTCTTCCCTATATTCTTCGCGTCCCTTTTTCGCTACGCCCTCCATGTCGGGCATCATCGCGATTCCTTGTTTGCATATATTTTCGCGACCTTTTGCGATGTACACCCGAACATTTTCAACACACGAGAGCGTATCAATCGTAGCTACGCGATTTTTACGGTGCTCAACACAGAGAGAGACATTTATTTTGCCGATTATTCGCTTCGCAGACACGCCACCCCGTGTCTCTTCGTGCAATAATACATATTTCGGCACACCGAAGAGTCAAAGTGGTGGATATGAACCGCGAAAAATGTTGCCCCACATATCGTACTCTACGAGGTGAAATCACCCTCTGGTGAGTACAATATGTATCCGGAAATACCCTGTTTTTTTTTTTTTTTTTTTTTTTTTTTTTTTTTTTTTTTTTTTTTTTTTGGGAAGCGCCGTTACGAGGGAAAACGTACACCAACTTATTGTCCACAAACGTCGACAATCTTTAATCTGTTAATTTTCCGATCCCACGATTCGGGTTTGCTGTTTAAAAAAAAAAAAAAAAAAAAAAAAAAAGTACAAATTTAAATTGTCAATGACACAGGAAATAAAAGGACGGGTTTGTATATTCAAACCTTAACAAACGAGTTTGTCACGTATTTAACAAAATTATCTTTACGAAATTTCGTATTCCGATTTTACGAAATTATTTTTTACTGTGCACATCCGGTTTCAACGACTCAGGTTTTTTTTTTTTTTTTTTTTTTACTTGAAGTGACGTCATACGGGAAAACGTCACTTCCACTTTCAAAATCTCAGCTTTTCAAAATCTTGGTTTGGATGTTCAAAATCTTGGTTTCGATCAGAAGTGACGTTATATTGATAAATGTCACTACCCGCCAATATCGAGAGTTCAAACAGGAAGTAACCTTTCCCTTTCTGACGTCACTTCCGGTCGAAGATTGAAATTTTGAATAAGGAAACGACATTTTCCCTTATGACGTTGATTTCTGTCAAAAACGAAATTTAAAAACTGTAAGTAACGCTTTCCCGTCGCTACCGGCCGAATATTGAGATTTTTAATCCAGAAATGACATTTTCCCGTATGATGAAAAAAAAAATCGAGATTTATAAACTGGAAATGATGTTTTCAAGTGCGACTTAACTTTCGATCGAAATTGGAGATACTTAAACCGGAGGTGAAGTTTTTCGCTATGGCGTTACCACTCGATATAATCCGCCCGATATGATAGGTGGATGATAAGGGTTGTATTACCTCATTGAAGCACCAACTCTTATGAAGTTGCTGTCTTGTACGATGTTCGATTAATAAATGCTCTCGAAAGTTGGCTGGGGTATGAGAGAAGCACAAAGATCGGTGTACCGAGAGATCGCTTAGTACCGAAAGGAGAGCAGTGGAACGCGTCGAATTTCCCAGTAGGGCGTCAAAACGGGAAATTAAGTCTGATGGGAGTTCCGCCTTCTCGCGGTGATGCCGCGGGTAGTCGAGGCAACTGCTCGCGGGGAAGGCTGACGGTAATCGGAGTCATACGCTTACTCCTCTCCTCTCGGATCCTATCTTTCTCTCTCTCTCTCTCTCTCTCTCTCTCTCTCTCTCACTCTCACTCACTCCCTCTCCTCGAAGCCTGGCGCTCCGGTGCTCCTCCCGAGAGCGTTCACCATGCTCCCTCCGGTATAGTCGAGGAGCACGAGGAGGCGGACGAG
Organism: Amblyjoppa proteus; assembly: GCA_963922035.1. Lineage (NCBI taxonomy): Eukaryota > Metazoa > Arthropoda > Insecta > Hymenoptera > Ichneumonidae > Amblyjoppa > Amblyjoppa proteus. The sequence goes on from OY998232.1 coordinate 7,536,738, forward strand.
AGCAAGCCACTTTGAAAGTCAAATAAAGTTTAAAAGTCTTAAACACTTTATTGCGCCAAGCATTTAAATTTGAATATCATTCGATTACGGAGCGAGCCACGTTCGAGGGGATCTTCTCGCGTCCTCGACGACGACGACGACGACGACGACGACGACGACGACGAGCCCCTTCTTGCCCCAGCCGACTCACAGGACTTTGGCCATCGTCGAGTTTTATTTTTCCAAAACTCCATAGAAATTTATTCAGCTCATATCGGCCTCCGGCCAAACAGGCTCGGCGATTCACCGCTCGCCACCGCCTCGTACTTATTCGCCGGAGGCCACCGTTCGGATCGACGGTACACGCCAAAGTATTGGAATTATACTTGTAAATCTTGGACTCATGAAACTCATCGTCAATCCGTGTGTATCGGTTAGGAAAATAAAAATAAATACATATTTTATATAATATAATATAAAAAAAAAACCGCAGGCTCGATCAAGATCACTCGTTTTGCATGGAAATAGTGATCGACAGTTATTTTTCATCCTGCTTGTGGTATTTGTGGAGCACCGAAAAAAAAAAAAAAAAAATAGACTGTAAGATTTTAAAAATATTTGTAATTGTTGAATTTCTGGCGAATTTAAACTTAAGTTCAAACTTTATTTTCTGGTTCTCGTGCCAATTTGCGTTCGCGATTGGGTTCGATCTTAAGCCAGAAAATGAGGTTCCAAGATCAACAAATTTTTTTCAGTTCGATCTCAGACGAGAAAATGAGTTTTCAAGTTCAGATAGAACTTCAAACAATTTGTAGTGCACAATGGATATTAAATCTTTCGACGTTCAATAAAGCTCAAAAGATTAACCACAAGTAAATTTCCCTCAGTGTCAATCGGCGAGAGAAAAATATTTTATGTTGGAACTTTATTTTCTGGCGTAATATCGAACTTCAGTTGATGTTCCAAAATGTAACCTAAGCGAAGTGTCTTCAAAGTGGGTCCGGTCGATACGAAAGAAAAACTTCAATTCACGACGTATGAATGCAATTTCAAATCGTGTAACCCACAATAATGAATTCAAATCGTGTAGCCCACAAAAATGCGAACAACGCGTGCGAACAAATTTGTGAGTGCCTTAAAAACGTTCCTTCGGGACATTTTTCGGGGGGCGGGGGGGTTTGGGGGGCGGAGACCTCCACTTTACGACTTGAGTTCCAACTTGGGATGATAAAAACCGCCCAAAAATGGCAAAATTGCAATACACATTGTACATTTTTCATGCCCATTAAGGAGGGAGTCTCGCTATGGCTGACTTCGCATAAGTTCGACAAAAATAATAGAAAAAATTGCAAGTACTTCTTGATGGTATAAAAATCTGAAAAAATTCATGCATACTAAAGGTACTGAGAAGATTAATCTTGCACAATAATAATTTAAAAAATGTTATTAACAAATTGATGAAAAAAATAATTGCTTAACAAATTTGTCCGCAACCCAACTTTTTTCTTTTTCGTGAAAATGATTCGTTTATTTTTCTGAATACGTATGAATTTTTTCAGATTTTTCAGTAATCGTTGTTTTTTTTTTTTTTTTTTTTTTTTTTTTTTTTTTTTTTTTTTTCCATGGAAAAATCAACGATTACTGAAAAATCTGAAAAAAAAATTCATGCGTATTCAGAAAAATAAACGAATCTTTTTCACGAAAAAAAAAAAGTTGGGTTGCGGGCAAATTTGTTAAGCAATTATTTTTTTCATCAATTTGTTAATAACATTTTGTAATTATTATTATGGAAAATTAATCTTTTCAGTACCTTTAGTATGCATGAATTTTTTCAGATTTTTATACAATCAAGAAGTACTTGCAATTTTTCTATTATTTTTGTCGAACTTATGCGAAGTCAGCCTCAGCGAGACACCCTCCATTTAACACGATATTAGCCACACGAAGACTATCCAAAAGTATAAAAACATTTCGAATATAAATTGTTATCGTCGACCTTTCTTTTTTTCACTACGTACGAGTTGTGAAATGAAGCGAAACATTTTTTTTATTCCTATGCGTTGCTTTCGCCCGGAGGGACCGATGTTCGTCAAAAACGCTTTTAAAAGACACCGATTGGCGTAGACAATAACGAGCGCGTTTCATTATTTTCTCGTCTCTCGTGGTATCTTTTTTGTGCAGTATTTTTTGTTTTTTCTGTAAATTTCCATTCTTCATTATACTAAACGAGAACTTTGTACCGTGCTCGTTGGCAGCGAAAACACGGTAATCGAGCCAGACGCACCGGTTAGCGAAGGGAGTGTAAAAGTTCGATCAAGAATGAGAGCATGAAGTATACTTTTTTTGGTGCCGTGAAATTCTGTCCCACCGTGATTTTTGTCGATCTCTTCCGTCCCATCGGGCCATCCCGACGCCGATCGAGACTGTACCCAGTGTCTCTATCGACGGTTATCTCTCTCGAAGGTATCTCGACGCGAAAAATTCCTACTTCTTCCCTCGACGGGAATCTTCCCTTCTCGGTCAATCCACCTTACTCGCCCCTCGCCAGTTGCCGCTCCGGAATTTTCACGCTCTACATTCTACCTCTTACCTTCCTCTCGCCGGCTAAAATTGTTCGTGTATCTTTTCGTTTTTTTTTTTTGTTTTGTTTTGTTCCGGAAACTTTTGTCAGATTTCTGTCGCGCTCGATTTTTTCCGGCGCCTTTGCTCATCCGCCCGACCCCAGCCCCATTCCTCTATCCGCTTTCGCTCTGATTTTATCCACTGGCATCTGCTCGTGCTCGTGAGGATAATCTCGTCCTTGCCGCTACTCCGCTCTCGCCTCCGACGCTTCTGGTGCTTCCGCTCCGAGTCGTCTGTGTATCCACCCTCGTACTCCGTAGCTGGTATATACTCACGTGAACCTGGATTAGCGCTTTTCAAAAGCTGCTACGACCTTTTCAAACTATCCCGCATTCTCCGATGTAGTCTCTCGTGCAGCAACGTCAGGAATTGTCCTACATTTCTCCACCCCTCTTGCTACCCACCGTGACAGTATCGCTTCCTCGTTTCTTCAGTGCGACAAGTACACACTTTTTTTCTTCCTTCCAGCGAGTGGATACGTGTAAGCCGTTCGCTCTTATTCACCCAGAAATATAATTTCTTTGATGGTCATCGTTTATTTAGATGAACTAAAATATTTATTTGATTTAAATGAATATTTATTCAAATTTACATAAATAGTCAATTAAATGAAATAAATAATTATTTAAATCAAATTGATATTTCACTTCATCTGAGTAAACGATGGCCGTCAAATAAATTATTTTTCTGCGTGTGAGAAGTTTCTCCGAAGTCGCAGTCGTGCAGATTTGAGAAAGGAATGTTTAACGCCCAAGGGGGGTGGGGGGGGGGTCAAGCATTTTATCCTATTTTTATCCCTCCCATCCTCTCCAACTTCACTTACTTTCTTTGCTGCATTATCTCGGAAATTTTTTCCCTCGGTTACGTCGAAAGCTCTCGAATTCCATCGATGCTCCTTCGGCACTCCATGCTCGACTCAAAGGTGCTCGAATAATCTCGCTCTCCCGGGTATTTTCCAACTTGGCACATTCAGCGGGAACAAACTCGAAAATTCGTCGAATATTCGAGCAGTGGAATCTTCTGAAATCCCCGACGGAGCTTCACTCTTCGGGCGTAGTCTAAAAACGCCCTCGCTCTTTCGATTGTTTCGTCGTCCCGTCGTTCGCGAGATTCCGTCGGGCGGGCAAGCGGCAAGGGATGAAAGACGCGCCGCACGGTCCTTAAACGACAAAACAAATCGGATGACAACAATTATTTTTAATATAAAGATTGACGGAATTTCATTGTCTATTTTTATTGGTGCATGAAATGAACCATCACCGTTCTGATAACGAACGTATTTCAATGTATTTCAGCCATGTTCCACATTCAGAACTTCACGGAAATAATAATAATAATAATAATAATAATAATAATAATAATAATAATAACAATAACGAAACCTGTATTATCAACTGAATTTCAATGAATAATATGTTATCTTTTTCTCTTTTTGTAAAAGGGCTTGTCCCGTAAATGAATAAATAAATAAATAAATAAATAAATACATAATAATAATGATAAATAATACACCCAAAAAAATAGTTTATTTGACGTCCACCGTTTATTTGGTTTAAGTGAAATATTTAATTGATTTAAATAAATATTTATTTAAATTAAGTAAACAGTTAATTGAATGAAATAAATATTTATTTAAATCATATAAATATTTTACTTAAACAAAGTAAATGGTGGCCGTTAAATAAATTGTTTTTCTGGGTATACGAGAGATCGTCGCATTTGCTGTTTCGCTTTTACCAAACGAAGCATTTCGTCAGTGAAAAAAAAAAAAAAAAAAAAAAAAAAAAAAAAAAAAAAAACATCATCTATAAGAGATCAGATGGAAAGTGCTAAAACCATGGTGGGATGTAGTGGGTAGCGCAAAACGTAAAGCAGTAGAAGATAGAGCTGCGCGCGCTGTCGGCTGTAAAATCGAAGAGCATACAGGGCCATGGAATAATGGCAAAACTACCCCGAGCCCACAGCCCAGAGCCCGAGAGGGGCCCGGGGAGATCGAGGTCGATTGAGGTGAGCTTCAATTTTGAAAATGGATCTGCATTAGGTTATTGAAATCGTGCCGTGGCCATGGACTGCGGTAGAATAAATTGAAAGGTTTCCGAAAAGGGAACTTCGTGTTCGTTGTGGAGTTGTTTGGCGCTTCTGCACGCAGTGGAGAATGCCCGGCATGCGGACCTGGTACGGAAAAACATATCGGGGAAACTGAAGTAATAGCGAGGATTCGATATACAGAGTCGAACGGAGTTAACACCGGCAAGCCAAAACATAACCCGGACGGAAATAACATTTATGCATATAATATGTATATATATATATATATTCGAAATATTTTTGTACAAAATTTACCGGTGTTAATCGTAATATAAATATCGATATATTTTACATTATATATTGTTAATATATTTATCATACAAATCGCGATATATTTGAAGAAATATGCGGACTTGATACGGATAAAGATATCGGGGAATCTGAAGTAATAGCGAGGATTCGATATTTAGGGTGGAACAGCAGAGATGGGCAAGTCAAGACATAATTCGCAAAAGAAATAAAATATAGACAGTAAAAGATAATTTTGTAAAATCGGAATACGAAATTTTTCGTAATAATAATTTTGTCGAATAATTGACAAACTCTTTTGTTCAGGTTTCAATATAAAAACCTCGCTATTTATTTCGCGGTCATTGAAAATTTTACTTTGTACTTTTGTTTGTAAAACTAGCGCGGTATTGAAAAATTAACAAACAATACATTGTGGATTTTTGTGGACGATAAATTGTTGTCGAAAGTACAAAGTTTTTTTTTTTTTTTTTTTTTTTTTAACTGTGTATGCTAGTAATATGTATTGGAAATATATGTATTCAATTCGTCGGTTTTAATCGTACTATAAATATCGATATATTTATTGTCATAATATATTATTAATATATTAATCACATAAATCGCGATATATTTGGAGACACATATTATTTGCAGAGACGTGTTCGAAAATTGCATGCGACCTAAAAAAAAAAGAAAATTTTCGACGAAACTATATCTTGCATATGACAAACATATTTTTTTCGAATAATTGCTGTGGTAGCCCATTTCGCGCCACTCACCGTTCCCCCCGTATCACATCCGAACCGAGAATCCTGAAGAACGCGGCGTAATGGATAACAATTAATTGCAAATGAACTGCCGATATAGGCGCACATGACACCGGACTCAAATGACTGTTCGATTGTTCATGGCGATTTCGCAGACGGTCGGTGATATAAATATATATATATAGAATTGGTTGTTTGGGGAACAGAGTAGCGGTGTCATACCAGAAACGAGCGTCGACGCGCGAGAGTCCAGTCTATTTCGTGTGGCAGGCAAATTGCGCGCCTGTTGATGTCACGTCCGTATTCGTTTCCGGTATGAGGCCAATTGTTATTGCTTTTCAATGATACGCTTCGAGCTGCGCCCGCCGGGTACACACTCCATAGTGCCGGCATCCCCGCTCGTCCGTTCGTCCATCCGTCTGTCGTTCGACGCTATGCGTATCTCCAACCCCGTCGGTTCAAATTCATCGTGAAATCGTGGCTTTAAATTTTGGCCCTCGCCCATTCGACCCTCGACGATAACGATTCAAGGACCTCGCGACTCTTTCCTTCTCTCCATCCGACCGCTCCTTCATCGTCCGCTTGCTTGTCGGCGTAGTGGAGTGCTGTAAGTGTACATTTGTCGTAGGTGTTTGAGATTCTTAATAATAAATTATTGTAAAGTGGAATTTTGATCTTTCTTTACCGAAGGGTCTGCCGCAAGAAGGTACACGGAAAAAAAGGCTTTGGTTATATCAAACTAATCTGCGGTTGCGCGTGGCGAAGGAAATATCTGGTCGATTGAAAGAAATGTTTCGTTGATCGAACGCATATTCAGTTTTGTTTGACCTAATATTCAGTTGATTCAACGAATAGTTAATTAAAAGGAACAAACATTTCGTTCAATCGACCAAACATTTCCTTCTCCACAACCGCAAGCGCAGCTTAATTGAAATTTTTTTTTTCGATATACGCATACCGTGAACGGTATACGCTGCAATCGAACCATCAATCGTACTCATGTTTGTCGTGTGGGCCACGGCTCCAATCGACTCATCGGCACCGTCGGTTGGAAAAACGGTGCGAAACTCCAAACCTCGTTAGTTTACTTTTCGCCCATATGTGTTGATATCCTTGATCACCAGGTCATCTAAGGACAAAATTGAAGTTACATAAAAAAAAAAAAATCGAATTTTTTATACTCCATCCCATGCAGCAGTTGTGATTCAAATTGCATTGGCTCACTCGTTGGTTCGACTTTGACACTGTAAAAATTCTAACAAAATCTGAAGAAAATTGCAATAAAGATATTATATTACTATATTTTTTCGTTTTGCAACTACGTCGAGTGCCACTTTGACAATTTTTTTTTTTTAAGTTCTTTGTGCATCGCCGAATACCCTGACAAATTAGCAGCGAAATCAGAGGTGACGCGTTGCACGGAAAAATATAATTGTCATTGCCTTTTGCTAAAAATAACCTTTGCACTATGAACAAAAATATAACACATGTTACATCAAACAGTTAGCGACTGAAGAGAACTTTTTCGTTGTTTGATTTTTATTCTGCCCGACTTATCCCTTTCAAGATATGTGAATTTGTAACAAAAACCCATCTCCCCAAGTGGATGGATTGAAAATCTGAAAAAAAAAATGCACAAAGGGTACTTTCAAGTGACACTGAAAATGTGGCCAATTATGGGATAGATCTGAGAGAGTTTAAAAAAAAAAAAAAAAGTGTCTCACTTCACAGACAATCCCTCATACGTTTAATATACACGCCGTTGTGACAGTACAAAAAAGTTCCCAAGAAAATTACGTGTCATTCGGTATACGCTTTATACATATCGTGGTATAATTATGATTATCGTTAGTTTCGCATGGCGTTCACGGTATGCATGCCGTCTACGTAATGCTGCCAAAAGCCCCACACATCAGATAGACATGTGTGTTCAGTGGATACGGACAGATACGCGAGACGAAAGCTAATTCGGTCAGTCGAACCTGAAAATTTAATCGGAATATAGAAGTAATAGTATAATGTAAAATTCGTACGAGCGACGTAGTGCATACGGTCACGAATTGTGCCTCAGTCGCGACGGGGACCAACTTGGGCTGACTAGTCGTTACCAAAGTGAAGTGAGTTAAGATCCGAACGGTAGAATTATATTGATTCGAGAGGGTACCGTTATATCTCCGAAAATATACGCCCGATGAACGTTTATACCTTCATTTATATAGAATCAGTTACAGTTGGGACGGCTGAAGGGAAGACTAAAAGATACGTGTGTGCGCGTTCAAAAGAGACATGGAGGGAGCAATGGAGGGGAACAGCCGGTGGCAATGGGTACCAGCCGTTGCGAGGTCGGAGAACGTTTGAAAATTTCGTTCGAGGACTAATTTTAGAATCCTCCCCCCCCCCCCCCCCCCCCAACGGAGAGGCAGGGAAATAGCTGGAAACTGCGAGAGCACCTTGGAGATTTACGATCGATGGCCCGCATAGGGATAAAGATTTCGTGGGGGGGGTGCGCGCCATCTACGGCGATGTACGTACAGAGAGGAGAGGGAGAGTCAAAAGTCAAAGCGGGTGTTACCGATGGCGGTGAGGCCATTCCAACCTTACTTACGGTTTCACGAGGTAATTTCTGTCGTCCCTTCGTTCCGTTCCCTGCGTCTTTCGACAGTCAACCGATGTTGACTCCTTGCGACGTGGCACGGAATCGCGAGGGTGATCCTCACATTTGCCGAGGCGAAGCTATACCTTGACATTTAATCTTATCGAAGCACGTGTCGGCGTCTCGATTAACGTTACTGATTAACTGCTACTCGCTATCGGAATTGTCGAGGTCGAACTACCGAGATATTCCGCTAATGGATCTTAATTTTATAAGTGATACATCGTTGAGGTGTTGGCGCGAAAAGTATCTGAAATTTCGTTTGGTTTGGCTGTAGCAAAATGAGAACGGTTGCCCTTATAGTGAGTACGGTTGTTAGTAAAATCTCTGATAAACTTAGATGTTAATGTTAATATGGATGTCAGTAGGGAGTAGAGAAGGACGTAAAAAATACTGACGTTGCTAACAACGACTTTGTCATAGTCGTCTGTAGAGAGCATGCACTTTTCTAATTGTTAGGAGGACGACTGCGAGAGAACGACAAAAAATTTATTTGCCGCTCATGATAAAGAACTGTTGTTTCCGATTCGAAGTTCGCCTGATCGATCTTTGGCTTCCTCGTCAAGAAATCTACGGGCAAAATTTTAAGAAATGAGGAAGCCATGTGCACATTACTCTTTGCAGCTTTTTCACTGTGGAATGTTGGAATTTTAGTGGGTGAGGAGCTTGGAATGATGGGCCACAGAAACGCTGTAGTTGGAGAGAAGAAATGCGGTATGTGACCAGTGGTATGAAATACGTGATGAAAAGGTTAAGCAGAGTTTAACACTTTTTTGTCAAACTTGTTTGTCACTTATATTTGAATATACGAAACTGTCCTTTCATTCTCTGTATTATTGACAATTTTAGTTTGTACTCTTGTTTGTGAAACTAGAAAATTAATAAATAAAAAATTGCCGACGTTTGTGGCCGATAATTTGTTGTAAAAAGTACACATTTTTTTTTTTTTTTTTTTTTTTTACTGTGTGGCATTATATTTGTATACAGTTTTAGGACGACAGCTCAAAAATTTACGCAACTTAAAGCTACCACACGTATTTTTCAATGATGTCAAAATCGCGTGAATTGTCGAACGGAGCCTCAATCTTCACGAAAATTGCACTGAAGGAAGAGATCTGAACGCTCTCACAGTGTTTCAAATTTCAACTCGCGGTCTCAAGTCCTACCCGAGTTATAATCGCTTTGAACGATGCAAATCTATCACATGCACATACACACACACACACACACACACACACACACACACACACACACACATATTAAAAACTGGATTTTTTTTCAACGTTGACAGCTTTCTCCACGAGCCTACAAAACTAATGAATTTTTTTTTAAAACCTATTACATTCCGTGAGAAAAACGTTACATGAACCCGAATTAACGTCTGCTTCGTGTGCATCTAACGGGGAAAAATTAGCGCCGTGAAAAAAAAAAAAAAGAAAATTTCAAGTTTTGTTACCGACCGAATTTCGACAGGAAGAAAAGAGTGTCGCATCGCCTTGAAGGATGCGTCGCTGTTTTCTTCAACGTTTGCTGACGAATGAACCAGAAATCGTTATCGATAACAAGTTTGGGTGCTCTACATATTTTGCAACTTCATTCGCCGTACCGTGAGCGAAAGGGGGAAGCTCGTCAATGGAGCGAGAGCAACATAATAGGATCAAGGAAGACCGGGAGAAAGATGGGGCATGGAACTGATGGCTGAGTGGAACTGACGGCTGTTCAGTTGTTGGCTGGTTCATGTACACAGCCGCACACGATGCGCTCGTGAATCCGATCGGGCGCCACTTGCCAGTTGACCAGAAGCAGCATTTTTCCAGCTGCATAGGGCGGCGACACGTAACATGCGGCATGCGAGCGAGAGAAAGGGACGCGGCCAAAGTCAATCCGTTTCAGAATCGGAAGAGAGAGACGAAACGAGCGAAACGGATGCGCACGTTGAATTCGAAATATCGTTCGTTCATCCGTCAATTTCGACACGGGAACGAGTGCGACCGGCCTCGTCGCTTCGCATTTTCCGCCGGCGCGTATTTCGCCATTGAGTGCGAGTTTATCGGAAAATAATGGGCCCCATCGTCCGACTGCAATGACTCGATGCGGCACGCCCGCTTGAAACACGAGAATAATAAAACGACAGAAACGACAAAAAAAAAAAAAAATGAAAAAAAAAAAACTGAATCTCATGGCGCCCCATTTTTTTTATTTTTTTATTTTTTTTTTTTACTTAGCTCCATTTTGCGATCGAATATCGTTGTTTCGGATAATAAAGTAAGGATTAGTGTCCGGAGTTTATAAAAGTTTGCAACTCGATTAATCGGTGTGTATATGTCACGCGAGACTGTCAATTAAGTCGACGGAAAGGATTTCCTCGCGCCTTTCGTCCCGACGAAAAAACAATGTCCGCAGAGGAAGATCCTTCGAAGCGCCGCGTAACGAGTCCCATTTGTTTCGCAATAATTGTCAGCCATTATCTTTCGCCGAATTCTCGGAACACTACGATCTCCTTCGGATTTTCCAAGGGTCCCTTTGCGGACCGCTGCAGACGCCGGAGTGAGGGATCGATGGGGTACATGAAAAGAATATGTCGCTTAGCATTAATCTCGTGTCGAGGTAAGAAAACAAAAAAAAAATGAACCCTCTTTCTCCCTAAGGGATTTTCTTTCGTGTTCCAGTTGTACCCTCCCTAATATTATCGCTCACCCTTGTTTTTCGATTTCATCATTCTGACCTTTTCTCGGGATTTACGGACGAACAAGCAAGTACATATAAAAAATCTCTACTCTTCATTATGATTTCGTCGAGGCCTCCCAGAAATCCTCATCTAATATCACATACCATTCTGGACACAACGCGAATATGCATCATCATCATCATCATCATCATCATCATCATCATCATCATCATTATTATTATTATTATTATTATTATTATTATTATTATTATTATTATTATTATTATTCGTAGTACAAGAGATTCATTGCCAAAGTTCATGTTTACAGCTTTTTTTTTTTAACAAATGTTAATTTTACACCTTGGCAAAGGGCCATCGACCTGGGTCCTTCAGCCTTATTATTATTAACATTATTATTATTATTATTATGATTATTATTATTATTATTATTTCCGTTAATCTCACTGGTTGGTTAAGATCGGATTCATCCGCCCTCGGACGTTGTTAGCGACTTTGCTTGTTCCCGTCTCGATCTTCCAGTATTAAAAAAAAAAAAAAAAAAAAAAAAAAAATAATGATTGCAAACAACTCAGATAAGCCGAGGAAAAAATGGAAATCGGAACGAACGATAATCGCGAGAAGGAAGAGGGAGACAGCAAGCCGACCTGAGTGCTATATCGGTAACACCGCTAGTTTATCTCGGCAGCATGTTTTGATGTTGCGATTACGATCCCAGCGGCGAGCGTATGAGAGACAGAGAGAGAGAGAGAGAGAGAGAGAGAGAGAAGCAGATTGTATGTTATATCATACTGAGGTGGGATTAGCCAATTTCATTTATCTGATGCGGATACCGTCGCTTATGTCGTACATACGGAACGCCAACAGCAAGAGAGCGGCAACAGCAGAAGCTGCGGGATGCAACGGGAGGGTTGAACTAATTTCATTTATCTGATTCGCATACAGTCCGTCGGATAGGGGTATACTAATTCTAAAAGCGACGTACGTGCAGTCGCACATTTATAACTGTGACCTCACGGCGGTGCATTCGCACCGACGAAATTCATTTCAATCGATCGATTCGGTCGTAAATTAAAAAAAAATTTTCTCTCCTCTGCAACCGATGAATAATCAATCGCGAATGACCGGCGCGATAGGGATACACGAAAATTTGCGATTAAAATTTATCAACTTATGCACACGCGAGTGAATGATAGAGAAACAAACGACCCGAATCAGTGGAATTGAAAACGAAGAAAATGGAGCAGGCAGTGGTTATGTATACGAGAATCTATGCCGGGGATGCACGGCCACTGTATTGAACATTATAATTTCCTCGTCAACAATGGAATTCGGTTAACGAGACAATCTTTGAATAAAATTTGCGGGTCTCGGGGAAGGTGTAAGGATGCTCGAGGGACGTCATTGGCCCATTAGCGGTTCAATTATTATTGTCGTTACCGTGCTCCGGGTAACGCGCTCGCCGCCACTGAGAAAAGGGCATTATAGGGCACCGTGGCGACTGCTTTTATGGCGCGGGGGGGGGGGGGGGGGTTGCTGTTGGCTCCGTGCGAAATTTGTTGCTGGGTCAACGACGAATGAAATCTGCATCCAGTGCTCCCGCATCCAGCACAGCGCGCGCGGCTGTTCCACAGCAATCCCGGCAAATGAAATGAATTATTCATCAGTTACGAGGCGTTAAACTCCGAACGGCTTGGCAACACTTTCGCAGGGAGCCTCGCGGTTGTGGGGCCGCGAGGCGGCCGGAGCAACGAGTGGTAGACGGATGTATACGGGCGGTACAGAATGCACAGGGCGCGAGACTGAAACAAGGGACGGTGAGGCAAATCACTGGAGGGCAAGCAGTCTACGGAGGAATTGGGGGAAAAAGCGAGAAAGAGGCGAAGAGGAGAAGCCGAGCAACGATGAGAGGAGGCTTGAGAAGCCCATTTGCTTTGCGTATCCAACGAAATTGGGGCCGGTCTTCTTATCTTCTTTCCGACTGGGGGGGGGGGGGCGACTATCCAGGGCTCGCACCTTTTCGATTCGCCGTGGCGAATGCGACGGTCTCGTTTAAAGTCTTGCGTCTTGCGGTTTGTGCTCTTCGTGCATCGTCCACCACGACAAGAGACCCATGAAAATCGTTGTAAGGACAGTATACGGTCTACGGTAGAATCACGGTACATCCAGAGAAATAATTTATTTGACGGCCACCGTTTATTTCGATGAAGTAAAATTCATTCTTTTGATTTAAATAAATATTCATTTAAATCAAATAAATATTTTGCTTCGTCTAAATAAACGGTGGCCGTCATATAAATGATTTTTTTGCACCGAAAAAAAAGGTTTGATAAGATCAAACGAGATTTTTCTTTGAATCAACCTGATCGGGCGGTTGCGGCTGATTATGATTTTAAATGATTTAAAATTATATAAAAAAAAAATAAAATAAAATAAATAGAAGCTAATGCGATGCCACTTTCGCACTAGGCTCGAAAATTTTCATATCTCATACAGGATTTTTCAGAATTTTTAATTAAGGCTAAAAATATGTTCACTTTGAAAAATTGTAATTAATGCAAATTAAAAGCATAAATAAATGAAAAAAAGAAAAATTTGGAGTGATTTTTAGAGTTAGAACAATATTATAAAAAAAATTACCAACCGAATTGAAGGGGTCGAGAGTCCGACGTGGGTCGAATCGGTATGAAATAATGCCCCATATACAGAAATACATAGTATAAATATTTATAGATATGTAAATATATATATAGAAATATACAGTCATCTACAGTTATCCCAACAGTCGGACTATCGACAGACGCCCACAGTGTATCTACCGCGAGTCAACGGGGAACAAATATTTTTTTTTTTTTTTTTTTTACAGAGGATCCTATATTTGTTCCCAATTCAGTTTTGATCGTCACCGCTGCTGGTTACCAATGCAATTTCTTCGTCGTTGATTTTCGTTTCTTTTCTGTTTTTTTTTTTAAGCTTCTTCTTTCATCTCTTTGATAAATCCGGATACGCTTTGATACATTATAACAGTTTCGTTACCGTCCGTCTTTTTATTTTCTCCAAGGTTCTTTTTTTTTTCTTTTTTTTTCGTACCCCGATATTATATTTGGACTCCCTTCGCTCGTGGCTAACCACCAGCACCGCTCGATATTCTTTCGCCATATATTTTTCTTCCGTTCGCTGGCCTCCGTTGCCTCGGGAGAGCGAGAGGGCGAGATTTCGGAAGGGCGAAACGAAGAGGTAGCGCGAGCGTATCGGGTATACGCCTTCGAGAGGGTCGTCCATCAAATATAATTGTGCGCCCCCCCCCCCCCCCCCCCCCCCGTTTCGTAATAACCGACAAGAGCGGCCTAGATTTTTCCTCGCTCCGAGTCCACTCGCATAGTCCCTCTTCCTCTCATTTCCTTCGGCCACGTTCTCTTCACCCGCACGTTTCACCGTTACGAGACCCTTCCCGGCCACTAACACTAAATCCCTCGCCTCGGGAACTTCACGTTTTCCTTCTCATGCCCCACTCAGGCAAAAACATTCAACGTTTCCTCTCGTGTCCCATCTCTACTCTGTTTCCCCGCGCGAATACTCCAATTAATCCGTAAAATTGTTGCGCTCCGACACTGTTATGTATGCACATGCACAGATAAAGATAAACGACACACAGAGAGACGTTACTCGAGTTTTTCCGTAGAGTATCCCGTCTATATTAACTCGCGATCCTGTAACGAAGGACGATTACGCGAACATTAATTCACCGAGGGACACGAGAAGAGAATACGAGAAACCGAGAACTCGGAGAAGTATTGAAATCCCTCGGTTTGTTATCCACTCATGCGCTTTCTCGCAAAGCGTGATAGACTCGTCTCTTCTCTTTCGTGATATTTCATCCTCTCGTCACGTACGAGGTATATAAAGAGAGAAAGTAATGTATTAAAAAATCATTAAAATAACTAAAATAAAATTGAAATAACAGATTATCAGAGTGGCTTATCGGAATGGAAAAAAAGCTTTTTTTTTTCTACTTCAGTCGGTGTATTTGGCTGATTCGAAAGACGCGACGAATTTTGATGCGTGCCTTCTCCGTATGAAATGTAGTTTTAGTATTCAATTTCATGTTGATTCGTCAATGCTTTCAGATACTTTACAATACATGTGAATAAAAAATTATGAAAAAAAAATGGTAATGAAATGTTCGTAATATTGGACTGTATATGAGAGGATATCGGAAGGATATGATTTTTTTTATTTTTAAAACGCTGACCCATAACTAAGTGCGCTAATGGTGGTTGCAGTTGTGATCACAAAAAAAAAAAAAAAAAAAAAAAAAAAAAAACAAAAACCCTCACTAACCTCCACGACTAGAGTTTGCAGATCTGTGTGTTAGACGGTGGGCAACTATGAATAGAAGTTCACTCACTTGTTAGACGGTGGGCAACTATGAATAGAAGTTCACTCACTTCTAGCGACGAACGCAGATTACAATTACTAGGGTAAGCGTGGTGAATATGGACCATCCCGATTAACACGTAAAACAATGAAATATGGACCGGTACATATTCCCCACTTTTACCCCATATGAGATTCCAAAATTCCAGTCTATTCTTTCGTAACTTTATCTCAGTAATCTCACAACAACTTCGCACCAAAACAAATGTTATGACGAGAAAGTTACCAGTAAAGCCAAATGAGTGGCAACTGATTCGCAAATTTTATTTATTGTTACTATTATTTTTTTTTTTTTTTACACATTTGTTCATTCAAATCGATAGAAGTCTCTTACAAAAGTCTCTTACAAAACTTTCTTGCAAAACTCTCTTACAAAAGTCTCTTACAAAACTTTCTTGCAAAACTCTCTTACAAAACTCTCTTACACAACTCGTTTATAAAAGTCTCTTAGGTGCTGTGTGCCTATCTTACCAACAAAATCGGTGAATCTGATCAGCTTTAATGAAATACCGGCTTCGCGATTTCGATTATTTCGATATATTTGTCTCGATCATTCGACAGTAATGTTACAAAAGTCTCTTACAAAACTCTCTTACACAACTCGATTACAAAAGTCTCTTAGGTGCTGTGTGCCTATCTTACCAACAAAATCGGTGAATCTGATTAGCTTTAATGAAATACCGGCTTCGCGATTTCGATTATTTCGATATATTTGTCTCGATCATTCGACAGTAATGTTACAAAAGTCTCTTACAAAACTCTCTTACAAAACTCTCTTACGTGCTGTGTGCCTATCTTACCAACTAAATCGGTGAATCTGATCAGCTTTAATGATATACCGGCTTCGCGATTTCGATTATTTCGATATATTTGTCTCGATCATTCGACAGTAATGTTACAAAAGTCTCTTACAAAACTCTCTTACAAAACTCTCTTACAAAACTCTCTTACACAACTCGATTACAAAAGTCTCTTAGGTGCTATGTGCCTATCTTGCCAACAAAATCGGTGAATCTGATCAGCTTTAATGAAATACCGGCTTCGCGATTCCGATTATTTCGATATATTTGTCTCGATCATTCGACAGTAATGTTACAAAAGTCTCTTACAAAACTCTCTTACAAAACTCTCTTACACAACTCGATTACAAAAGTCTCTTAGGTGCTGTGTGCCTATCTTACCAACAAAATCGGTGAATCTGATCAGCTTTAATGAAATACCGGCTTCACGATTTCGATTATTTCGATATATTTGTCTCGATCATTCGACAGTAATGTTACAAAAGTCTCTTACAAAACTCTCTTACACAACTCGATTACAAAAGTCTGTTAGGTGCTGTGTGCCTATCTTACCAACAAAATCGGTGAATCTGATTAGCTTTAATGAAATACCGGCTTCGTGATTTCGATTATTTCGATATATTTGTCTCGATCATTCGACAGTAATGTTTTTTTTTTTTTTTAAAGGGCACGAAGGTACTATTGCAGTTGCAGGAGAATTCATGTAATTCGTACGAGATTCATTGGTCGTCGGTGAATCTAGATTTTTTTCGATTTCCACCTCTTTCGGTCGTCGTGTCTCCAGTTCTCCTAGGCACAGAACGGGGCGACAATCATGCCGACTCTTGACCTCCCCTGGCGTTCATCCGGCACATTTTCCTTTTCCCTTTTCTCTCTTTCTCTCGCCCCTTTGCAACACGGTATCGCATACCGGGAGCCCAAAGCCCTTCCGTCCCGCTTGCGGCCTCGAAGCTCACTCTCGCGCCTCGGCAGAGCCCCGCACATCCACCGAAGCGCTAAAAAGCAGCAGCAGCAGCAGCAACGGCACGAATTCTATAAACATAATATTACCATAAACCCGACGTTGTAGCCAGCCTGACGGTTCTCGATGGTAAAGAGACAGTCCCGAGATGCCGAGGTGAAATTCGGAGAGCAAGAGAGCTCAGCCGGCTTCAGCCGAGGAGGAAAACTGTGCTTGAAGAATTATTCCGGCAGAGACGTGAAAGGAATTGTACCGCGCGCGGCTACCGTCTGTTCTATTCGCAACCCTCGAAATTCTGGAGCTTCCTCCCAACGACAATCGTCGCATCATCTTGCATGTTCTCGAGTCCGATTGGATTTCACGTTACGAAACGTCGCGAACACTACGCTTGTTAACGTGATACAGATTGTAAAAGCGTATAAAATCACTCGCGATCTCTTTCGAATCGGCAATGAGCGAGAAGCGCGAGCGTCATTTTAATGCTGTGCGGATGAAACATGAGCGCCATGGGCGTTTATCCCACCCATGAGCTATCCATGTCTATCCGTGTGCGCAGTAAAAAATAATTTCGTAAAATAGGAATACGAAGTTTCGTAAAAATTATTTTCTTAGATAAGTGACAAAGTCGTTTGTTAACGTTTTGTATATACACAAACCTGTCCTTTTTATGTCCCGTATCATTAACAATTTCAGTTTGCACTTCTTTTGTTTGTTTGTAAAACTAGAAACCCTATCGCGGGATCGGCAAATTAACAAACAAAAAATTATGGACGTTTGTGGGCAATAAATTATTGTAAATAAGTACAAATATTTTTTACTGTGTAGGGCGAATGAATGAGGTCGACGGTCAGGACAATCTCGCGAAGCCCACCGTGCCACATCATTGGTATGCGAGCTTGGCCCGATCATCTATCGAGCCTTCGATGATAAGCCCGGCCCGACTGTGGCAGTTTACGTTGGTCCGAAAGACATGCGTGATGGTCGGCCGACGATTGGTTTACAATGTGGGCACTCCATAGGTTACTTATATAGTGCGCGAATGGTTTTATCATATACTTTTTTGAATATTGTAAAAGCTGAAATATCCCTATCCCCCCCTTTTTTTTTTTTTTTATGCTTCGCATGTCTGTGTGAGATTATATTTTATATATTGTCCCTTGCGCGAACTCTGAAAGAGATCATACTCAGTCAATGTATTGCCTAAAACATTTATTGACTATGGAGTAAAGAACCCAAAAATCATACGCATTAATAATAACAATAAAATAATACGCATCTTTCGCGAGAATTAAAGAACATGTAAATTCGCATGCATTTTTGTATAGGTCGTTCGTTTGTGAGAAATAACTTGGGTCGGCGACATCAAGCGGCGAAAACGGCTGATCGGTGACTCAGTGTCGGCGTCACCTCGGCAAAACGACGATTGGCGGGTCGATATTCGGCAGAACTTTGGCTCAAAATTGGCAAAGCGATAGTTGGTGACTTCATGCTCGACTGGGTCATTGAAATGCATGGGCAAACCTTTCGTGGCCTAGTGAGCAATAATGTGCGGCCAGTAAAATGAAACCGTGGATAGTAGAAGGTATGAAATGTACGTCGAAATACGAAAAAAAACCGGTGGCGAATGCACGAAGAACAAAAGCGGAAGTGGAGAAGAGTCAATTGTACAGAAAAGAAGAAAAGCTAAAAATGAGATGTGCGAAAGTGAGCGTGACGCGGTATTACTGAAACAATGTTCTCGATGTACATCGAGTCCGCACACACGGGCTGGATAGATAGGCAGAGAGTAGAAGAGTTTGGCCGGCATCGAAGCTTGTGCCATTGCCGGCTCTGCCAGTCCTCGTGCCGGCGGTTCTTCGGTCCATATCTCTCTTACACTCGAACGGGAGCGAATACCCGACCGGGAATTTATGCGAGCAGTTAGTTTCCAGGGAGTTGTACATAGGTGTGCACTACGCGTCGATGTATCTACATGCAGGGACACACACAGCTGGTTGGGTCAGGGTGTGCTCAGTTCACCTCGGGAGCACGTCGTCTCGTCTCTCTTCGTTTGCCATCCAATTCCTTCGTTATGTCCTCCTCTCCCGACTGCATCCTCCACCCTTTCCCGTTGGATCTTTCTCCCTCCGAGGCTATCTCTGCGATGGCGGGTTCTTCTCTTCCCTTTCTCTTCCATCTCCCATCTCGCCCTTTGGCTTCCTGCTCGCGAAACGACCTGTACGAGTTTGCCCGTAGGGACGACACCGTTGCAGCGTACGTGCAACCGAAACGGTTGAAGCTTTTGGGGAGCTTGATGGTGGCGGTTGGGACTTCGCCCAGGTTGTTCCAATGTTAAGCCGGGATAAATACCGGCTCATAAGTCGACTCGCGCAGCCTTCTCGTTAGGCCACTCGAACGACCGAAACATTCGGAGAGAACTCCGCGAACCTCTTACCGAACGAGTGCATTTGCCCAGCTTGCGTGATTCCACTTGGGAGAAATTTGTACGTAATGCACCACCGACGGGCGACTGCTTATTCGCTCGCACTCGCCAAGTGCGATTCTCCTCGTGGCAGAGATACTGAGACATTCCACTGAAGTCGATCATTCGGAGAGGGGCGCCCCTGTCGGGTGATACGGTCAGTCGTGATGACTTCGGCCAGCTGCTTCCGGGGATTTAAGTTTATTAACCTACAGTGAGATCCCAACCGAACCGGCGCGATTTCCATCCCAATAATTCAGTCGAGCAATCTGGCTAAGTGAATAAAACACTGCACAGTGTCTCCTTTTAACATGCAAAATATAGACTCTATTGCTCTACAAAAGGACTGCTCCTATTTAAGATTGCAACTGCACAACATTGTCTGAATAATCGCAACGTGATTACGATGACAACCACAACTTCGCTTGTCAGCCGTAAAGGCAATTTAATAATTTTACAAGTACTATGAATGTGAAATGGAGACAATACATAAAGAAATGTTGTGACTTCGTCAATAATTTCACGATACTTCATATCGAATGACGCCTCCCAGGAAACCTTTGCCGGAAACAGAGTGAAGTATTGTCATTTGGCGCAACAGTATTGTTTATGAACACGCCCATCGCACCCATAGCTAAAAGCTCGTTCATATAAACATCGATAATTGCATACGCCGCTATCTGTTCGCGTTCCTAAATTCAATGAATTCCGGAAAATACTGTCGTTATTCTAAATACTGTTAAACTGCTCTCAATGCGTTTCTTTCCTAAATTTCGAATAGCGAATGAAACTCACGATTCGTCGTACGATCACTAATTTTTCCGGTCGTTTTGACGACACTGGCTAAAGTCCTGCTCAATGTGCATTGTAAGGATTGCTAAAATGTAGAGAGACCAGAACACATCGATATGATTCCTATCTTTTGCCCAGCACATAATACTACACGCACAGTAAAAGCATAACGACGCATTGCACAATTCAGAAAATCGTAACACTATTCGATTACTATGTTAATTCACTTGAAGCTGGATAGCTACGAAATAAATTGACCTTTTATCGTTAAAGTGAGAAATTTTAGGTGTAGAAAAATAATTACAGAAATATAATGTGAAAAATGAAAATGTTATTCATTAGCTACACCACCCGGCTACTACGGTTGATATAAACAATCGTACCATGCATTTCATTAATGCTTGGATGTTCTAAATAGAGCTGTTACGACAGGTACGCAGATCAAGCATTAATGAAGTGGACTGTAAAAAATAATGTGTCGTCCCAACGAACCGATGACGCTAGAAAATTAATTTTCGTTTCCGTCAACCAATTGATTAATCGCATGAACGAATGGGCGGCTGAGCTAACGAAATCAGTTCGCAAAGGCTAACCAATGAGCCTCTTGGTCGAAGCAAATTAATTTTCTGGCGCCGACAGTTGGTTGATGCGACACATTAATTTTCGTGCACCCTTGGCTATGTCATCCGTAATGCACGGATGAATCGATAGCGCGATTCTTCAATATCGCTTCAACTAATTCACCCATCGAACTTCTCGAATCCTCCGAAACACCCGACATTAATATTTACAATCTGAGTATTGCAGATCTTCAATCTACTTCTCCTTGGGCAGTATTTTTCGATTTGCGGTTTGGACAAAATATCTATCTATCATATTGCGCGCGCTTCAATTTTTACCGTTACGCACAAAATCACCGGCCTCCAGTCTCTGATCGTACAATCAATGGCGCGCACGATGATGCTCACGAAAGCGCAGATACCATTTAATCGGTCGCAATTAGCAGTCGAGGTATATGCTCTCGGGCGATCCTAATTAAATTACTCGAGCAAGAAAGGAGCAAGTAGTATTTCGTTGGAGATGCCGAACTCTGAGAGTTTCAACCCTCGTAAATTCCTTATTAATTTCGTTACGTCAATTAGCGTCTTCCCGACTGGCATCGGGCTTGGCTCCGATCCTTGGGTGAAACTCTCGAAGCCCCTCGACTCGCGAAGCTTCAATTCCTCCGGTCGGTCCTTGCCGTCGCGGTAACTCCCAGCGGAGTGTACAGTGTCTAGCGTTGCTCCCTTGCGTTGCTCCACGTCTCTCTTACTCGCGGCTTTTCCGCGAGGAAGCTCGGGTGGTGGGCGGATGCGGAAATGCTGCAGCTGGGACTCTGACTTTCGGGGACCAAAGACGCGCGGGCGCGTGCTGCCGGTCTACGGGAATTAAAGTTACTCGGTGACGCGGCTTCGCGCTCGCGGTCGCTCTCCGAGCATACCTTGGCCCGCTCGCTCGATCTCTCTCGGCTTTCAGCAAAACTTTCCGACGAAAAGCTCCCCATCGCCAGGTTGTTCTTGACGCGTGGGCGAGTAAAACTTCGCTCGAATTCCACCGGAGAAACTTCGGAGGTTGCCTGGCTCGGAGAAAAAAAAAAAAAAAAAAAAAAAAAAAAGTTACTCGCGTGCGAAAACGGACGTCCGTGAATGGGCAACCTACACGCAAGCACGGTTGTATGCGGCTGGTGTATTTATCGAAGCTATAAACGAATCGAGACGAAAAATCATGAAATTCCCATGGCACCGTTTATTATCGGCCTATTGACAAAATGTCCGCGACCTCCATTGAAGTTCCTCGAGTTCGTAATCGAGAAATCGTACAGCCCTAAAGCGAACGGTGACCCACTGCTCGCTCGCCGCTTGTACAACCAGTACCGCCAATTAGTTCAGACTTTTATAACTGCGCGACCCTCGTAGACTTACCTGGAGTCGAACTGATCATTCCCCATTCGGATATTTTCTCTTCGCGGGACCTTTATCAATCCGAGCACCCGTGCAGCGATAAAACTTCAGTTCATGTCGGAGTGTCGAAGAAAGTTGCGCGCCTCGCTGCACAATTGTGTTTCACACGCCGCGGTGATTCTCAAACGGCGGCAGCTCCTGTGAATTTAAGGAGGTTCGGTGAGGAGAGCAAATCCAAGATAAAAATCTGAATTTTTTTCTTTTCCGGATCATAGCTGTAATTTTGATGCATACGCATATGCAAAATTTCCAAGGAAAATTTTCAATTTAACGAGTAATTTCATAGATGTGAAATTACAAAGTTGTGACCTTTTACGCGTAAAAGTAACAAAGTAAACACAATGTTTTACTATTTCCCTTTTTTGCCTATGTTAGATCCAAGATATAATCATAAAAAAACATACCTTGTGTTCGTCAAAATTTTATGAATATGACTATAGATTAAAATTTGAAGGTTACCGCAAATTTGTTAAAGACATCATTGATAGTTTGAGGAAATGTATCGATACGGCTTGCGTGCCCTCTCGCAATGAAATCCTCGCAATTGAAGTCGTCTTTTTTCATTAAAAAAAAAAAAAAAAAAAAAAAAAAAAAAAAAAAAAAAAAAAAGTTGTGTCGTTTTCGTAAATCCACGCTGGTGCGACTTGTCAGATTTGTGCTAGGGGAGTTCCCGACGCCCGATTGTTTGATGTTGCTTGATCTCTCTGAACGGTTACGGTACATGGCTAGGAAAGCTTCAACGGCGTCAGCCAGAGAACGAAGATTTTGTGGATGCAAAATATTTAATTCCAATCGACCAAATAAACATCATAAGAATATATCGATTGAGTGAGAACTGGCACAGAGAGTACTTCGAGCTCTGTTAGAACCTTTTTGGCTGATCAGTCACCTCATAAACTAGTTTCGGGCTTATTCAACTATGCGCGGATTTCAGAACAAACTGCTCCTTGGATTTTCCTCGAAAGGCTCAATAAAGTCGGCGGATTAAAAAATAAATTTCATTGGATAACATAAGTTTCGTGTTCAGAGCGACGTATCTCTTAGTGTTTTGACATTCGCGAATATACACTCCACTTGACAAGTGTAAAACATCCAAAGACAATGAGATCTATTAGATCAAAACCCGTAGTGCGGGTTGATTTGAATAGCACTCGGGATTCGAAAAGCTCAAAACTGTTCTACGACGCAGCTGCTGAAGTTTATCATGCAAAAGATCTTCGGGTTTTCTGGCTGAATCGACCTGCAATGTCTCAAATATAATCGCAGGCATTGCCACATTTAAGAGGATTTTATCGCGATGGTTTCCGAGAGCATCCAATCGATGTGTATAAAAAAAAAACGATCACTCAACTCGGTCGCCAAGTTACGAGCATGAATAGACGGTGGGCTTCGACGCTGTTCTGTGTGTGTGTGTGTGTGTGTGTGTGTGTGTGTGTGTGTGTGCGTGCGTGCGTGCGTGCGTGCGTGCGTGCGTGCGTGCGTGCGTGCGTGCGTGCGTGCGTGCGTGCGTGCTTGCGTGCGTGCGTGCGTGCGTGCGTGCGTCCGTGCGTGCGTGTGTGTGTGTGTGTGTGTGTGTGTGTGTGTATAGATCGCGTGTTTCCGATCTACTGCTCGTGACAATGATTTGGGACAGACGAGCGAGAAGAGAAATGGAAAGAGCCGCCGCGGGGATGCGATGAACCGAGCACAAAGAATCGATCTGCGGCCGCGTAAAAATGGATATCGTTCATGTACCACACTAATGTATAATACAATACCGCTCGGCAAACCCGCCGACGGTACACGACCTGAATGTGGTGGAGGAGCGGGGCATCACGAGGTACGAACGCTGCATGCACCATTCTCACGTACATATTATGTGCATCTATTCTCGGCTGCACTGCTTGGCAATATAAAGGCTCCTATTGTTTGTCAATATTTATTTTGTCGGTGGTAAACACACACGCTTTTGAAATTTCCGGTCGCAGGAATAGTACAGGGGATACAGAGGCTAAACGAAAGACGGGGCGAGACGGCACGATCCCACCAAACAATCGGATGCGTTAGGCTCCAATAGCTCTGGCAGATATTTTAGAGCGTCGAGTCGGGATCTCGCAAGCCCCCCAAAAGGGCCGTGTTAGAACCTCGTCAGCGTCCGATGTAAAGCGCTAAAATTCAGACCAGGCCGTGTGAGGTCTCACTTGTAATAGTAGAATCATAAGTTCAACGTTGAATGTGGAATGTGGAGAGCATTTACTATATTGTTGGCTTCCTCATAGAGTACGTTTTGCAAATAAAGGGACATTATGAGAATGCGTCATGAAACTATTAACTTTCAACTTTTATGGGGTGGGCTTGTGAAAATTTCAATTTTCAACTTTTATGAGCGTTGTGAAAATTTTTCGATGAAATTTTGCAGAAACATTGACCATTAACCGCACGTACTGTGTATGGAATTTCAGCTCGATCGATCGAAGCAGTTTTCGAGCTATAGCGGTTTGAATTTTTTCGCGCCAGATTCACGCACCCACGCTTACGGACATTTTTCTGAATGGGATTTTTCGACGTTTTGAAACATTCTGAACATGTTTTCATTAAAATTTCGGCATTTTTTTTTTTTTTTTTTTTTTTTTTTTACCAAAACAAAGCTTCCTCTACGAGAAAGCAAAAGCGACGAATATGGGTCGTATGGATTAGCATATAAATCAATAATATATAAACCGGAGTATATTTATCATCTCCGTCCCACATGTAGTCTAGTATTTAGGAATGGCATTCTCGCTACGACCTTCGATTATTTAACGTCGTGTCTTCCATTTTGCCCCATGTTCCCTAACTGGCCCCGGTCTCCTATGCTCCGTTCTTCGGTACCATACTTTTTAGTTACGCGAACCATGTGATTTGCAAGAAAATAATAAAAAAAAACGAAAATAATCCACAACGGAATAGAGATAATAATAATTCGATGTTCTGCATGAGAAGTAGTACCGTGTATTACAGCAACTTTGATATTGCATACATTGCCAAAGCAGCGGGCATGTTTAGTGGATGCGTGAATATGAGCGAAATGACTCAGCAAAATGTTTCAACCACTGATGCATAAGCGGATGTATTTTTTCTTAGAAACTCCGTTCGTCTGCCAGTAATTTCTCGTTTTTTTTTTTTTTTTTTTTTTTTTTTTTACAAATTTTAAATTAGAAATGCCTATGTTTTTCATTACCGGGCATATTATAATTCATGGAATTTTCCGTAATTATTGCTAACTGCACTTTGCGTGCTCCTGCACGATAGCGGCAATCGTTTCCCTAAAAAAAGTCGAGCTCGGGGATGAAACTTATCCGCCGGTGCACTCAACTGTAGTCTCGGAATTGAGTAGTAAGAGTCGGGCTTCGGTCGGACCGGGTGGTAGAGGCGGGCGGGCGTTGCGCCCGAGGAACTTTAGAGTACACGGGACGAGAGAGCTGGGTTCAGTGGTCGCTCCTTTCTCCCCCCCCCCCCCCCCCCTCTCGTCATTTCATCGGTTTTCACCTCTCCGGTAGGAGTGCCTCTATCGCCATCAGCTTCGTAATCCGGAATCCTGATTTCTGTGTTTCGGAGCGCCCAAGAGCAAGTCCGGAATTACAACAACTCCTAGGGATATCTACTGTACGTTGATGGTGGGACGGGAGAAGAGAGTCGCAGGCCACGACCCAGTTAGGAAACTACGAGAACGCGGTCGCGCCCCGCTGATCTTCTGCACTGCAATGTGGTGTACGTACAACGGCGGCAGTGCAGTCCAAAGGTACACCTGCGCAGAATCGAGGACAATTATATACGCGAGCTATCTTGGGACTTTCCCGAGTCTCGGGAATTCCTCACTAATGCGTACTACGGCGTAGTGGTAGCTTTTTGAAAGACCAAAAACAAAAAACGGAACGCTGCAAGACGCCGTACGTTGAATTATCGATGGTCTAATTCGATAAGGGCGTGGAGGCTGTGTATGAGCATAGCTTTTATGCCCTTCTGGCGTTAGGCCAAGTTCCTTTAAGAGTATTATTACGCATGAAAATGCGTAATAATACTTTAAAAAAAAATATATATTTACCATACTCATCGTACACTGTCTAAAAGCCAGGCGAAAAAAGTGCATGCGGCAGGTATCGATAAATATATCTGTGACATAAAATATTTATTTTCGCCGGAAAGTGATATATTTTGGAATATATTTTGGAATATATTTTGGAATATATTTTGGAATATATTTCTGCAAAAATGTCGACCGATGAGGAATAGAAAAAGGCGCGACCGGTACACAGTAAAAATGATATGAACGTTTCTTGTCCACAAACGTCCACAATTATTTTCTCGTTGATTTCACAAAAAATATCTGTCAATTTTACGAATACTTTTTGTAATATTAACAACAAAAGAATTGTGGACGTTTGCGGACAAAAAAAGGTTTGTTAAATGTACAAATGTTTTTTTTTTTTTACTGTTTATGCTTTAACACAGTAGTTGATATTTCGCCCAATATATAACACTGCATGCACATACATATACTATCAAATTGTGTGGCTCAGGTGTTGCACGCCCCTTGCGACTATGGAATTTGATAATCGAAAATTTTCCGGAAATACGTCACTTCGTTACGACTTTATTGTACGTTTGCGTGAGATTTAGATTGTTTAGAAGTTCGATAAAGCGCAAGTGAGATTTCTTTTAAAAGAGCCCATGTATTGAAATTTTATTTTAAAAATTACCATTCGGGCCTCATTACTTTTTCAATCATATATATTTTCATATATTTGATATTCGTCACGGCAAGTACGGAGTTTGGACCTATCAATCTTATGCATATTATATCGTAATGGGGTGTACAGCGATCACCTCATTAGTGCTTGATTTCGCTAGAATTCACTGTGTTGCTGATAACTGAAAGTGCGTCTCCATCGCTTCTTCATTGGTTTCTTTCTTAATGAGGTGCCGCTCGCAGGGCTCGTAGACGGGGCCTTTTGTCACTGCCTAACACAGTCGGTGTAGTTGCAGTAAACGTGCGCCAACCGAGTTTCTACTGTAGACAGAAAATCCACGTACAGAGACTAACCCCACCAGTTCCCCAAGGTGTAGGATTATATTGTACCTTCATACTCTCGTAAATATTTGTACTTTGTTAATTCGTGGAAACTTTGTTGGCTCGTTGCAAGATTTAGGAGCGACCGCCAGGTCTCTGGTTTACTAAACCGTCTGTGCAAAGCCTTAGAGCGCCCATAAGTTCATTTCACTCCATAAGTTTGTGGACATCGTTATAACCTCGTGACCGACAAATGGTACAAAATTTCGCATAAGCCTTGTTTGTCCTTGTTCAAATCATATCAGAGGGCACTCGCAGGACAAAACGAACAACTTTACCAATTCTTCCGTCGCAAATAGAAAAAGTAACAAAGTTTCATCTAAAATGTTGAATATCCGTTCCATTTTGTCTCCGGGGTGCGATATTACTTTGAACACTGAAACAGCACATCAAGATCAACTGCCTGAAAACAGTAGGGTCGCTTCTGAGTCAACCTGTATCCATCCCGATGAGACCCCAGCTCGGTTATGGGCGTGCGTAACTATTATACCACGCACAGTAGCCAACGCTTGGAGTGCCGTATAATATTCTCATTTTTTTTTTCTCCCCCCCGTCAGCCAGAAAGCCTATAGGCGCGTCGGTGGATACGGAGGGTTCCCGTTCGCATACACGCGACCCAGTTGGCGAAACGACATAGCCCGCTTACAAAGTGTTTATATCCTGGGGGAGTGTGAATATACAATACAGCTCACCAGAAAATACACTCAGCCTGTAACCCACTTTGTCGAATCTCTTCGCAGGGAGTGAACCGATTCTGCATGGACACGAGGCAGACCTTGACGGCCTCCGCCGAACGAATATATCGCCCCGGATATCCGTTAGAAAATCTCTTCCTGATTTGAAACCTGACGATAGTTGCGAATGCAGCTATTCGATACACAGTGAAAATACCTTTGCGAAGTGACATTCATTATTTCCGTTAGATGTACGCAAAGCCTTTACAATCCACGCGGCGGCTGGCTTTGACCGCGCTAAGGCCATAAAGCAGGAGATCTTTTGCACCCTCGGATAGGGACGGTTCCGATATTCTTCTCGATACCCGACTGATCCAAAGGGGTTCATCGAGCACAACACGCGCGTCTGAACACCGCCGACTGAAACGACACCAATATTTTTCCTCGCGCGATACTCCGGAGATTCACGCTCGGTAATGGCTCTCTTTCATTTTCGTATCCGAGGCCACAAGTCCGCGTCAGAGTGCGGAAACTCGGCGGGTCCAAAGTCAAAGCGAATTTCGTGTAAATTCAGCTTTCGTCGTTTACACTTGTTATTACCGATAGTCCGATTTGCTGCATACGACTCACCTCTGTATATGTAGTATGATAAGCGACAAAAGATCAATAAAGGCATTCACCAATAATCTAAAAATAACGAGATTGGAAGGACAATTCTCATGCGAGCTAAAACTACCGATGTAGGTACTCTGCTTCGTGAAAGATAAAAAAAAAAAAAAAAAATTATCGATTACACAATACGAATAGGAGCCAACAATGAGGAAATGTGGAAGCGCTGTTTCATGGGCGGCACGAAGCCTAGCTCTTGTTTTGTGTACACGTATAGGGTACCAGTAACGAGACTCCGAGCGGGCAGTTGATAAGGGATGACGAAGGCGTATCGACGCGGATACGTGTGTTTGACGTGAGCATTCACCGTGGCTCTTTTATCTCTTCTCCCATGTATCCTCTACCTCCCCTCTCTCTCTCTCACTACGTTCACTGTCATCGTCTCTTCGCAGCCTCACGTCACATTTTTTTTTCTCTCCCATCGCCATGGACGAGAGGAGCGGGAAGCTTGAAAAAAGAGACAGGAGGGTGAGAGGGACAAACCAAAAACCGATCGACGGGTTGGAAACTGATCGAGTTTCTCGTTGGCAGATTGCTCGGCAGTAGCACGGTTAAAAAAAAAAAAAAAAAAAAAAACAAAAAAAAAGTAGGAAAAAAAATATATCGCCAGTTGAGGGGAAGCAAAAAAGTGCAGCGGTAGCCTCAAAGCCAAACGGTTGGGTTTCGTAGGAGCGCCATTTGCCGCGGCGTTCACCCTAGCTTTGCCCTTTCCAAGCGCACATCGTCTGTCCTATTCTGGGCTTCACTGGCGAACGCGCCAGTTTCGCTCACTTCACCTATTTCCTCCTCGTCACTTTCGTGAACACAACGCACTCGGCGGGCCCTCTCTTTCACTACCCCGTAGCTATCCTCTTCTTTCTTTGTGTAATATCCTGCCGACTTTTCCCAGTCCAGCGATAGTGTTTCTCTTTTTCCGCGCTTCTACTTTGATTCAGCCCCTGGCCAGTCGAGAGCCTTGGCATCCCCTGTTTTACCTTCCGGATGACCTGGGGCTGTCTATTTACCCGTCAATCTATCTCTATTATTATCAATTGACAACTTATCTGGAATTTGTCTGGATACCGAGTTAGCGCGGGAGGAAAGAAGAGTACAAATAATGAATGGTCTATCATAGGGTAGAACCGTCATCATTGGACCACTTGCGAAGCGTTCAAAATACTCAGATAATAACTTCCCTACAAATTACGGCGAAGATCCATTCATGCAAGCTATGTTTGTTGTCAATGAACCACTTGAACGGATGGACTGTCCCAGTGTCATCAATGGACATTCAGATGTTCTTGTCCTTTGCGTCTAACGATTTCAGTGAAATTTGGTTTATGACTATTTTTTCGATATCTCCAATAAAGTCCAACCCAGCGCACCTGAGCCCTTTTAAGGACTACCTCCTAATTCGTTACTATTAGTACTGCGGTCATATCACCCATAATGTCCGGTTGATCCGGGCAATTGTTCGTTAATATCATCCAAACTAATTCGTGCATCAAATCATTAAAATCTTTTACGCGAATTATATTCACCATTAATGTGTATTCGAGTATACAAAACTATGGTGAAATCATCCGGAACTCCCCTAGAGGATATACACACAGTTACCCGCTGGCAACTTTGTATCGAACTCGTGCTGTCCGACAGCTTGTATCAAGCTGATCGTACCGACCTTATTACTGGCTGACAGGCGTCCGTCTCTCAATCTTCGGTGTACCCCTCCGTACCACCGGTCTCGGTGGCAATTTACCAATCAGCTTTATTAAATTTCGGTGGCTCCCAATATGGCCGTCTACGGAATAACTCAATCTCGTCCTACGTCCCTCACCGTCGCCTCCGGTTCACCCTCTCGCGTTCGATGAGCCCTCACTCCTCCCTCAAACCCTGCTTCCCAACCGGCTTCTCATTTGCTCCCGAGCTGGCACTCGCCAGTTTCCGCTCAACTTCGAACTGGGATGTATATAGAGATATAAGGGACATGGACGTAGCGGAAGGGAGAATGGGACTGGAATCATCGTGGTTCTCAGCGCTCGCTTCGTCGGATAAACGGATTGAGGATGGAGACGGGGACAGTATCTGAGAGGGACCTATGATCCAATGGATCAATTGGTAGCAGAGGTTGAATCTACGACGGGTCATTTGAGCTCTATAGAACCTACGTAAATGGTCACAGCTAAGAAACAAGGCAGAAAGAGGTCTTATATAGTAACAAGGAAAACGAAGCCAACTGAAATTACACCATCTATTTTGGTTCATAATAACATTGGCTAAAAGTCGAACAGATAGTTGATAATCGCCCGAAAACATTTTCATTATTTCTCTGAACAGCCAGTCACCGGATGAACAGTCGCAATGTCAAAATCCTTGAATTATTTCCATACATTTCTCGACGTACATTTCGTTCAATGAAATCTATCTACTGAAATAATAATGATAATAATAACAATGTTCAACCGACTATTATTCTGAGCGTCACTTCCGTTTCATTCGTTCGCCTTAAGCCAGTACCGCGCGGTCGTATATTCCCGGGATAATATATAGCCTATAACTGATCCGTCGGGAAATCATTCCCTAGGCCTGCCGAATTCGAATGGGCGCTTCGCAGCATTCGTATATACACTCTCACCTTCCTCCAATCCGATGCACCCCTAGTCCTTCAGCCGACACTCGCCCTACGGCGATTGATACACGAGCTTAAATTATACACGCCAACCTGATCCGGCGTTCCCTCCTCTGCCTCAATCCCTCACCAGTCACCCCATTGCCGGACACGAGACTGGCGCCCGCGGGGTGCGTCTGCTACCCCCTGGATTTCCGAGGGATTTCGGCCGATCATGTAAACGCACGAATTCGAAGGGGCTACTCCTCTCCAAATTGCATTCGTATTAATCACTGAGCGATTGCTGCCGTTGCATCGGAGCAACCACCCGAACCATCGATGTTCCACGTCGGCGTTGGGATGCGCGAGGTGCACAAGCAATGTGAATTTTGCTCAACACATTTGGACCATCGGTCAATGAAGCCAATATCAAAATTCGAAGTGTACGTTCGGAGCTGTAGCGTGACGAATATTTCGCCTAACTCTGGATGCTCGAATGTGATTTAACATCAGGAGCGAAGGTCCTTTAAGGCGTTGTCCTGTTACCAGCGTCTAAAGAGTCTAATTTTTTGGATATCACCTTCGGAAAAACTACGGATGCAATATTACACACTTTGTTATAATGTATTCATGTACATCTCAAGGAATGTTTGTCGAAAATTTTATGAAATAATACTAATATTTTTCGTGAGTTAGACAACTTTGCGTCGGATTATGCCTTTAGTGCGCGGTCGTTCGGTGAACATGATTTTGCTAATATGGTTTGTCTGAAACAAAAAAAAAAAAAAACAAAAATTATCCTCTTCAAGTACACTGTATTAGCTATGATATTACGGAGTTTTTTTCCGCGCAGCTTAGGAAAAAAGGACTGCATTTTTTCCGCCATTTTAACAGAAAATTGCGGATTATTGTTATTAATATTTATTGCACAAAGAAAAAAACGTATCGACAAAATCGTCCGGCATATAAAAATTACTATTCCTCTGAACATGTGTCTTCTAGAAACCGTGTCTTTCCTTCCTTTCGACCGCCTCAAAACCGCGTTCTGTGACCGGGTTGGCTACTCGAATACCATGAATCAACGTTAAATAGCCAATCGCGACGTCACAGTATGAATATTGCCGAATGATCGATGCCCGAGCAATTTCATAATACTCGCTCGAATAGCGACTAGCCAGAAAGCAGGTCTTGACGAATGGATTTGTGATGCATATTCTGTTAGTGGCCTGACCAACGAGAGAGTAAGGGGTCGGGATACTTAACAAATGGACAGGAGTTTGTAGAACACCGCGAAGATTCTACGAGTGTGGGCATACATGTTTCTTCTAGAAACCGAGTCTTTCGTTCCTAAAACCGCGTTTTGTGACCGAGTTGGCTACTCGAATACCATGAATCAACGTTAAATAGCCAATCGCGACGTCACAGTATGAATATTGCCGAATGATCGATGCCCGAGCAATTTCATAATACTCGTTCGAATAGCGACTAGCCAGAAAGCAGGTCTTGACGAATGGATTTGCGAGGCATATTCTGTTAGTCCCCTGACCAACGAGAGAATAAGGGATCGGGATACTTAACAATTGGACAGGAGTTTGTAGAACACCGCGAAGATTCTACGAGTGTGGGCATACATTGGTATACTGATTGTATTCTCGTAGACCGTGATGTTGTATACGCATCTGTATCCTCAGACATGCACGCATACTGCCCCGCAACAGGGATAATATCTTGCGGTGCGCTCGCTCGTGTGTTATACACAACCGTGAGAGGGAAATCGTGTGTGAGACAGAGGAGGGCACAAAGGCGGCTCCGTATTAACGGCGAAGGGTCTGACGGTACGCCGAGTGTTTCCACTAGCGGGGCTATCCATTCGACGATCTCGGCATAACGGAGCGGGGGGCTTAGTTTAATGCAGACAACGGCAGCGGAAGCTTTCGTGGCAACAGTATTAGCGGGAAGGACCTCGGCCCTGAGCGCGTGAATCGTATCGAGAACTCGTCACCGTCGTGTCCTCTCGGTTAAGCTAGAAAGGGAGTTGGCTTAACATCCCCGTAGACGCATTTCTGTAATTTATATCTTGACGGAACACTCCCGGCTTGTCTGGTTTGCCTCATTGTTCTGGCCTCTACTCTGTCCCTCTGTGTTATATCTCTTCCTTTGCGTCCGATCTCGGGTCTAGAACTGAATCTCGGGATTCAATTCGCGACCCGCACTGTTGCTTCGAGCTCGCAGCAAGTTGACACAGTTGTAAATAACGCATCCTGGCCATTATTCTCAGGCGAAAGAAGCTTTTTACCAAGATTGGTGACAGTGAATTTTAGCTTATCCGCCAGGCTAAGATTGACTCGCCCATTGACTCGACGCTTTCGGGACGTGGTTATTCGGGCGTGTGTTGTATACGACCAAGGGGTTAATCATCCGAGGGCGCTGAGCGTCTCCGGGTCGGGGTAGCGAGGGTGTCCGTCCATGTTGAACCGTCGTCTCTGCCGACGCTTTGGCACGGCTCTCTGCGGCAACCGCAGCTTCTGTAGTACCAGTAGGTGTGTACTCCACTAGGCTACGCGTGTCTCCTCTGATCCCCGGTAATAGGTTAAGGACACGAGGTGGCTTGGGAGTATCCGGTATAGATTCGTGTCGGTCGGTAACCGAACGCGTGCGGCCATCGTGTACGTGCGCCTGTGTCAACGAGAGAGTCTTCGTTAACGAGGCCTAGGAGCAGCTAAATTGACATCAGCGCTATAGCTGGCTAGCCTGTTCGACTGTATTTTTTTTTTCCTCATCCGTCTCTTCGTTGGGTTTCATAGGAGCGCCGTTTGCCGCGACGTTCACCCCAGCTTTGCCCGTTCCAAGCGCACTTCGTCTGTCCTATTCTGGGCTTCACTGGTGAACGCGCCAGTTTCACTCACTTCACCTATTTCCTCCTCGTCACTTTCGTGAACACAACGCACTCGGCGGGCCCTCTCTTTCATTTCCGCGTCGCTATCCTCTTCTTTCTTTGTGTACCTATCCTACCGACTTTTCCCAGCCCAACGACAGTGTTTCTCTTTTTCCGCGCTTCCACTTTGATTCAGCCCCTAGCCAGTCGAGAGCCTGGCATCCCCTGTTTTACCTTCCGGATGACCTGGGGCTGTCTACGCGTCGATCTATCTCTATTATTATCAATTGACAACTTATCTGGAATTCGTCCGGATAGCCAGTTAGCGCGGGAGGAAAGAAGAGTACAAATAATGAATGGTCTATCATAGTGAAGAACCGTCATCATTGGACCACTTACGAAGCGTTCGAAATACTCAGCTAATAACTACCCTACAAATTACGGGGAAGATCCATTCATGCAAGCTATGTTTGTTGTCAATGGAGCACCTCAACGGATTACATTGACAACGGTGTACGTGCGCCTGTGTCAACGAGAGAGTCTTCGCTAACGAGGCCTAGGAGCAGCTAAATGAACATCAGCGCTATAGCTGTCCAGCCTGTTCGACTGTATTTTTTTTTTACTCATTCGTCTCTTCGTCCTCCGCTTTCGAAGAAGGAGGAATGAAAAGACTTACAACACATAAGCGTAAGGTAAATACTATGACGAGCACCTCCTTCGAGCTACGAAGAAGTCGATGGACTTCGGGTATGGGAAGTCATACCGTGGCGTGCTAAAGCTCTCGGAATGCGGCTGATCGACCTTTTCCACTTTTCAGCCTCAATGGGGACTCGCCCGTTTCCTTTTCCCTTTCTATCATCTATGAACAAGCTTCCCGCTCGTTTCCTTTTTTTTTTCTTCCTCTATTCTCGTTCCTCCAGTTCTCCACCAATCCTTTTTCATCCATCCTTAACTTCTTGTTCCTTCAATCTTAGCTGCTCTCCTCCTGTACATCTACGGCTTCGGTATTCCAGTTCCTCTATATATCCCAAAGGGGCAAACTTTCTCGTTGCAACGAACGATGACGCGAAAGCTCGTTAAGACGAAAGTCTCGCAAGAAGTACATCGAAATAGTGAGAGCAAGTTGTACGGAGAAAGTATGAGGGGGCTGGGGGTTGGTTCGAGCTGAAGGAGAGACCAAGGAAAGAGTGAGATGGGCTGGGCCTTGCGCTTCGCAAAGGATAGTCGGGAGTTTGTCGGTAAAGATAAATGATCGGGGTGAGGCCGGAAGTGGAGTTAACGAGCTAGCCCGAGTTTTTCACTGAACTACGAAGACCTCTTTGCCCGTCACAAAAATAACGTAATAAAAATACATCTACACGAGCACACCCGCTTGGCTTTCATTTAACCTCAACAAATAATCATGCTTGTTCTATACGACACGTGTGCTGTACCGGCGGCAATAGTTAATTACACCGTATATGGTGTATGGCGCCTTGCGATATATCGATGGACGATTGACCGCTGTAGTGCTTGAATTGTTATTTATTCATATACAATCCCTCCGGCTCGTAAAAAATTATCCGGATGACAAAATAACTATAAGGCCGTACAACTGGTTCATCTCCGTCATCTGCGACAGATGGTATTGGATATGATATGTAAAGGGCATATGTAAAAACAACGTGACTATAAGCGGGCATATAACAGACGAACATCTGAAGTATCGGAGGGGAAAAAGATAATTAGCGGCTATAACTAACCGTGTGATTAAATATCCAGTTGGCGGTTTATTTCGTTGAGCTAACAAATTAGTTGATAGGTAATCTAATTATTTTTCTCCATGTTGACGTTACCATTCGCGCCCATTCGACACCCAATTAATTATTCCGCGTTTGTTTTGCATGTCACTTGGTATAACGCTCTCGATTACTCGTAGTATTTGTTGTAGACACCCTTTGCCGCCAACGTCACTGTCGCCACAGGTGCGAAAAGTCACGAGTAAAAGGGAGGTGGGGTTGCACTCAGATACCACACAACTGTATACCGACGACGACTTTCCGTCAGCTTTGAACTTCGACTCGCGCGCGATAGCTATACCGGTGGGGTGTTCGAAAGGAGCAAAGAGGAGGCGACACATCCGATCAGCAACCGCGGTTTCGTGTCAACGGACGAAAATAGGATAACGCAGCAACAGCCGAGCAATACAGCCGAGTTAGCGCCGACACCTCTCTGTACTCTAGGTTTGTAGCGTATGCCACTCTGTGTGTGTGTGTGTGTAGATATACTCTGTATACCTACCCCGCTTGCCGAAATCTACGCGAAACTAATTAACGCCAGGCGTTGGAGTAACGCGACTGAGTGTCACATTCGTTTACTCACTTTCAAACTCCCTCGCTATTTCACTTTCCCCTTATCTTACGATCGATAAACAACCCGATACGTTACCATGCTTCTCATCTGCCTTCGAGAGACGCACACCGCGTACCATCGACAGCGCAACTCGTAGTTGAACGGCATAACTGACATATCAGCGGTACGGAAACTCGTGTACTGGGAGAAGAATTTAGTTAATATTACTGTATCTCCGGAGAGATATTACCATAGCGCATAGCAGTAGTAGGGAACTAGGACGCCACCTGTGGTACGACGTACCGATTTTATAAGAACTTTTTGTGGATATTATGGTGAAGATTCTTAGAAAATGTGAGATTTTCTGTCAT
Source organism: Amblyjoppa proteus (assembly GCA_963922035.1). NCBI lineage: Eukaryota > Metazoa > Arthropoda > Insecta > Hymenoptera > Ichneumonidae > Amblyjoppa > Amblyjoppa proteus. Next base: position 7,573,811 of record OY998232.1, read on the forward strand.
AGGTGGAGCCCCAGTTGCGATGATGATCGATAGTTTTTACTAGACCCATCACTCAGTGTACCCAGGTCAGGTTTGATTGGGCTGTTGGTGCCATCACTGGTACAACACTGGCCAGTATCTTGCGCCTAGCGCGGTCCCGCGCCATCACTAGAATTTAATCGCCAGCCAAATTGACCCTAGTCAGGTTGCGCAAGTTTTTTGCGACACATGTGTTCCTTACTAGGGACGCGTGTCCTCAAACCAGAATGCAATTGTCACGCATCAAAGTGAACCTACTGCTTCACCGGAAATGTGTCCGGTTCTCGCTCATCACCCGGTCGTATCTCACCCTGCCCGATGTTCCTTTGGGGACTACGACGGGTTCGCGTACTGCAGGCATCATTCGAGATGTAGCAATTCGATCGGCAGACGGCGACGTGGGAGGCAAGGAAACTTCATTTCACCGGGACACACCAAGGACTTCTACGAGGAAACGAGGGAATCGATATGGCGGTCTCAATTTCTCGATGGGTCATCCCCGGGGCAACGTGATTTCTTTCACGTAGAAAATAACTATCATTCCTTGGACTTGAGCATCGTGAGAGAAACAAGTAAACGTTTGACTGAAAGAAGATATATAGAAGTTAAGTACCAAGAGGGATGGATGATTCAATTCGAAATTCAATACCAACTACATTTTTATATGTGGAGGACAGCCAATTTCACTGCGATCCGAAGTCCTTTTGAACAGTTATTTTGTCTGCAAATGGCACAGACCTACAAACGGATAGACAAAAATGGGAAAATGCCGATTCTGCACTCCAAGGCATTTAAATGTTACCAGACTATAATCTGACAGTCCACTTTTTTTCTTTTTTTTTTTTTTTGATTACAATACTTTCTCTCCTTACATACATCGTATGTGATGAAAGATTAAAAATAAGAAGGATTGAGCGGGACCCACGCAAGTTATGACGTTCCATGAATGATAAAGCAACGATTAACCCCCAGAGCTATTATTCACCGGTGGAGGGAGGGAATGTGAAAGGGTTAATATCAAGTTCTATATTACTGGCCATGAAGAGCCGAAAAAAAATCTCGCTAAATCATACATGACGCAGAGTGAAAAGGGGCAGTGGACGAAAGGGTGAACGACGTACGGAGAGAGTGCTCGTAGCGTTCATTGGAAGGGGTAACCTAGCTCGTCCCCAAGCTAAAATCGTTGGTAATTCCATTGTTGCAGATTTACATGCGCAACCCAACCACGCCAGCGAGGATCCCTTTGTTTTTCCATTTTTTTTTTTTTTTTTCATATAAAAAACTCCATAACTCAATATTGCTGACAATGCGGGGTATTTGCCGAGAGGAAAGAGGGCTTAGACGAGGGGTGGAGAAAAAGGTAATAAAATTCGCTGAATCGATTACACATGGAATGTTACGTACACACGAACGGTAGCGCGGTACCGGAAGGGAGGAGAATGAGCGAATGACGATATTGTTTGGGAGATTTAATAATAAACTGCTAGAGCGTGTATCAGGGGACCGTTGTGTGTTAACCGTATGTGAGTAACTTGATTCTCCTCGGACCCGATAATACATGGGATTCATGCGTGAATTGAACATGCGAACGTATCGAAATAGAAATATTGTCGTAATAATGCACACACTACACCGAGACAAGGATCTAGTAAAAAATTACTATATCACTTGAGAGATATTACCATAGGACATAGTGGTAGAGCGTTAGAGCGCCACCTATGCTAGGGAGTGCAGGATTTATAAGGACTTTTCTTAGATATTATGGTAAAAATTCTTGGATAATCTAAGAGTTTCTACCATAGGTGACGCGCTGGCGCTGTACAACTATGGCGCTATGGTAATTTTTCTTAGATGATTGGTAATTTTCACTAGATCCTTCGCTCAGTGTGGATATTCCAAATGAACTCCGATGTCGCAGTGGTGGACGTTTGCGGTGTCTGACACGGTGACTTATGTCTTCTTTGCAAGCATCTTGTCGTGGTTGTAATTTGCAGTCATATTATAGGAGGTACCCTAAAAACATCAACAAATGGCAAGTGGCCCAAATGTAACGTGCGGTGAGTTAGAATTGAAAGCGACTTACACATTCATTGAGAGGACCAGGAAGGTTTGCCTGGCTGAAAATTTAGGCACTTTAGATTATTGGTAACAGGGTGAGAAACTGAAAACCGTTGTCTATATGTCACGTATGTATTGCAATATTGCCGAGGAGAGAAATACTCTGTATTGCTGATATTACTATTAACGACAATGTCTTTATCGATATAACGAACATGGGCTTTTTGCTTACGACCACGATTCCGAGAGAGCGATGGAAAGTATCCTTAGTGACCGTATGAGAACTATTTCTCCCAATATCCTGTCCTATCAAAGGAACCTAAAAAAAAAAAGATTGGCAAAAAAGCAGACCACCAAAGAAAGTAGTTTTGAGAAATTCACGTTCAAAGTTCTCGCTTACGTGCCTGAATCTGTCTGCATTTTCCGCGCTTCCATCCGTAATTTTACAAATTTAATATTGAAGTATACTGAAGTATTGGACTATACATATATGCAAAAAAAAAAAAATTACTTTTTCCAATATTTCAAACCTCCTCGATGCCCTTAAATGGTACAATGTTGAGTAAAGTTTTGAATATCACAATGTAGATCGTTGTGCCGCATGATGTTAGTTGCCAGTAGTGATCAAGAAAATTTTTTGACAACGTCGGGTCAGAAATGAACTAACGTGTCTCTTCAGCAGTAGGGGAGAGTGGGGCATGTGAATTTTTTTTTTTTTTTTTTCGTACGTGGAATGCTTTATTCCTGTTATGTAGTAGACCGGGAATATCGGCATTTTGAACCACTATTTAAGTGGAATTATTGTGTAATGATGTTTGAGTACCGATAGTTACCAGCGATACCAACCGCAAAATGTTATTAATTTCGCTGCCAATAAGCATGTAGAACATTATGCGTGATATCGGACGTTGCAGTTGACTGAGTCGACGAGCGCGTGCGTAGAGAGCCGATTTGACTGATTATTCACGTATGTTTGCCATTTGTATATTTACGGGAGAAAATATGTGTACCAAGCACACATCAGCAACCCGTCCGTCGAACGATTTAATAACCTCAAAGGATCAAACGATAGAAGCATCAGTGACTATGTATATATAAGTCCAACGAGGATACACTGTTAAAAATGTTATGAAAATTACAACACGTTCAATATACAATGTTACATGAAATATACAACCCCGGTATTTGAAATTAGAATTCGCGTACATTGTATTTGAATTTTAATAATTCAATCTTAAATGCAATATGTGCATATTAAAATTCCCTCCGATGGCGTTGAAAATTAAGACATTCGTATATGAAAATGATGTTACTATTACAAATATCGTACGGATAATATTGTTTTTAATATACCGATAATGCAATATTCTTACACACGTGTCAATGAAATTTCATATACCGTGTATGCATAAAACTTCATATACATTTTATGAATTTTCAAACAGAAATTATTAACGGTGTATGGCATCCTCCGGTCAAGAAAAACCTCGAGATCCCCGACATTTCAGAGAGTCAAAGAACAGTCAGGGAAATCGAGCAAACGTCAAAGAACTGAAACATGAACAGGGAAATATTGGAGAATTAAAAAAAAAAAACGATTGGGGAAAAATCAGGGAATTAAAAAATATTGGGGACACAAAGGGATAGTCGAGGAATTTTGCGATCGGTTAGAAAAAAAAAAAATTGTGGCCATACGATAAAAAGCTATCATCGCCGAACAAGCAAAATCCGATTTTTTTTTTTTTGTTTTTTTTTTTCACATGCTCGAAATGTTTAATCTATCGAAATAAATCCACTGAAAACTAACGTCGAATCAACATTCACATCAAAGAATTTTCTGTCGTACACAAACGATCAATGAACATTATCTTCGATAACAATCAGGCGTAGGTTCTAAGCGTATGTTTTTTTTTAATACAAATTTATTTGGAGCTTCATTATTTGCTCGCTCGTATTGACACTGTCAGTTTTTATTTCAGGCAGGAAAAAAATGCTTGTCCGATCAGGGAAAAAATGCCACTGTTTTTAGTGGCGACCATGACGGAGTTTGCACGCGTCGAAGGAAATGAACGGATTTTTGCTTCAGGATCCACCATACTGGGAAAGTTTCCATTCACCCAATGGCCCCCTATTAATTTTGGTATCGTTTGCCACCAAGTTTCGGCGTTGAGTTTCGCGAAAGCTTTCTTTCGACAAAATTAGTACCCTCCTCTATTCCTCTCCCTAGCTGTGTCATATTTGCTCTTTTCATTGTCCGTCTTATCCTGCCTGTTGGTGCTGGGCCAGGAGCATCGCAGGGCTGGTGGCGTTGATCTCCCGGGCGACGTTTAGACGTTACTTCCTCCGAGTCTTCTGGGCGCCTGACTTCGTGGAGCCTCCTCTGACACTGCACTCTATAAATCGCTTGTCGAGGAGTCTCACTGTTCCTCCCTCTCGAGCTCTATCACTCCGCTAGTTCGACTCGCGCGTCATTAATATCAAAGTTGGTCCGCGACGGGTGTGCGGGAATTCTCTGGACTCTTCCGTGAGCCATCAGACAAAACACCCCCCCCCCCCCCCCCGACGTTGCAGCCTGACGGGATCAATGGAAGTGTGTTCGCACCCTCGTGACGTCCCGAAACACCTTCACGTCTCGGACGTTGCAACGGATGACGAGACGGCCTTATCTTATTCTCTGTCGTAGCTTTTGTAATTAACGATAACATCAACGAGAATTATCCTAAACGGTGGCTGATCAATTGGCTACTGATATGGACTATAAAAAGTAACAAGGTTCGATTGCAACAACTTTGCAATCGATTGCTTACGAAGAGACACTTGTCATGCGCAAACTTTGCCTCTTTTGTTTGTCGTGTTGCGAACATTATTTTGCTTCCTCGTCACATGGGAAGTATGCAAAAAGAGAAAGTATCGTAATGCAAAAAAAAAAAAAAATGCTTGTCAGATTATGGTCTGGAATCATGTTTTGCGTGTCCTGGAATAAGATAAACGGCCCAGTTTTCGCCGCTGTCCCAGTTACCGCCATTAATCGCAATTCATACTAATAATAAATACAGCGGGGCAAAATGGGGCAATACGGGGCATGGGGCAAAACGTCGTTTTCCAATAATTTTTTGATGCCCGAATTCGTCCCATCGATACGTCAGGCTTTTCTGACCCGTTTTGCCACCTTGTCCCATCCAAAAATGATTGGAAACTTTAATTTTGCCAAACTGCCCCGTTTTGCCCCGTTGCCCCATTTTGCCCAGCTCTTCCCTATACGTTAAATGCAAACGAAATTGACGGCATGTTGAAGAGCGGTTGACTCTTGATTGATGCTGCAATACGTATATATATATTTTTTTTCTAAAATGTTGCTTTTAACAATTGAAGATGGCGGAAATTGGACCTAAAGGTGACAGAAACTGGGCCGCTTACCTTACAAAAAAAAAAAAGCATATTACCATATTTGTCCGTCCCGTCCGAAATCATAACTTTTCGAAGAAACTCCGTATCACAGCGACACTTGCGAATTTGTCACTTCGCCATACGAAATGTAAGTTTCGATAGTGAATTTAGAATTAATTAATCCACAATTTCCGGTACGTTTTCTTAAGTGTTACAAAAACAAATGATGAACACTTGTCAAAAGTGCTGATGAAACTTTTGTCCGTCAATAAGTTTACACCCGGATGGCCAGCAAAAAAAAAAAAAAAAAATCAGCCTTGCATTACGGTGAACCAAAGGATCGGTCGCAAAGACCGCGTGTCAAGTGAAGCATGCATTGTATTTTTTTTTTTCACCAATAAAAATTATCAAGAAATTGTGAAAAAGATTGTTTGATCATGATGAGATCGGAAAGTTACCTTCCACCTTTTCATCGGCGAACACGTGCACTGCAGCGCAAAGATCCAGATCGAACAAAAGCCAATACCCGATAGTTGGCGTCAACGGTTCAAAATCGCAACACGTTATACCATGTACATGCCTCACGGTGTATTAACTCGTGCATACCTGTGTATGTATATATCCGATGTGAGAGCCATTTGGCCGCATCAATCTATCGTCGCTCCATCGCTGCGGGTTCTCCTTGTCTCCTCCATTCACCGCATCTATCGGCATTGGCCCGGTGGCTTTCCTACGTCGCGCTCGATTCATCTCCATTCCGGTGCCGGTAACGTCTGCGTGCATACGGTGAACTGGCTTGGTTACCACCGCCGATTGTCATGCAGATTGCCGCCCCGTGCCACCACCATCCGCTGGCGCAGCTTCTATAGTTTAGATTATATCTGATTAGATGTTCGCGAGTACGGGACGGTGAGCGACCGATAGTGAGTGCAATCCGATCGTGGGCCCGATAATCCAACCGAATAACTGAACGCCGACAGCGCGGAGTGACGGAGAGCGAGCGAAGACGTATGGTGACTCGCGGAGTAACACGTGTCCGACAGGATGTCGATCAGCATCACTGAAAATCCGTTCCTCTCGTATCGGGCCCAATCCAAAGTCGATTGTCTCGTCGGTGTTCGCGTCAAACCGTTATAATTTGTCGGTACCATTAATCGACTGCGAGCCTCGGTTATCATCGATTAGATTAACGAATAACAGTTTAATGATCAAACAATCGAAAACCAATTGTTTACACAAATCGCTTTTTTTTTTTTTGTTTTCAACACTTAACGAGTAACGGAAAGATTAATGACGCATACACGTGAGGAATAGGTGGATAGTTCGCGTGAGGTGGAGAGTTAGCCGGAGCGTCGATTCGTATCACCGGAAAGCTCCCTCACTCATTCTCTCTTCTCCCGAGGGAGAGATGGAGAGGTACAGAGTTTTCCGAGGCCGTCGCTCACGAGTGGCGCGCACCCTGGAGTCGAGAAAAATGACGATGGTTCTCGTCGAATAGCGGAAATCCTCTCCGTCGAGAATCGCGATTAATCGCGTAACGGCAACGGGATCCAGTGGGAGGCTTCAATTTGCTCTTCTCTCGCAATCCTCGGCGAGCTTGTCGCTACACTCGGAATTATTATCGGCATTAACGAGGTTACTAAAAACAAATGTCGACCCCAAGGCAGGAGAAACTCTCGGCGAACAGTGAAAGCATTTAAAGATAACTATTTTTTATGTCAACGACGCATAGACTAATAATAATGAATTACTATAATGGACGGATGGAATGGATTACTATAATGGATTGCAATGCATATGCTGTAACAATTATCGACGCATGTGTTAAATGTAACGATGCAATAATTTAACAATGTAATAATCTGTATATTTGTGTTTCGTCGTGTGAGACAAATATTTTATGCTTTAAAAGCAAAAATAAAATGGAAATTATCGATTCGGTAAGAAACATAGCGTCCGGACAAATTAAATCACAATCTCAATGATCAAACACTAAAAATTAATTAACGAGAAATTACTGCCACTGTAAAATTTTTCTTATTAAACGACCTGTGATTAAGTCATTCGCTCGATTATTAACCACTTCATACATGACCAAATAATTATCGACAATGAAACTTCCGTAATTTTACGAACAAGTAAACGTGTAAACCGCCATTTTTCCGTTGAGTAAGATGTCTATCATCTATTTGTCGAATGACTTGAAATAACATTGTTCTCAATTTATTTTACAAACACTAAAGATTGTGTATTTTTTTAATCATTTTTGTTAAATCCATAAACTTCATTCTTCCATTCATGTTCATTTTGCAAAAAATACTTGTAAAATTGATCTTTTTTTTTTTTTTTTTTTTTTTCACATTAACCGAACAGTTGTGGACATTTGTGGACAAGAAACATTGGTAGTTACTTTATTGCGTAGAAATTTCAATTAAAATAACGTCACATGAGCGTCACAAATCGGTCTGGCGGATGCCAATACAAAATTACGATTGTCTTAAAATGCCCGGTTTAACCAATTTGATATGATATAATTTGCATGATTTGATATGATTTGCAATGAGAAAAGAAGCGTCTATACGCTTCTTTTCTCATTGCGCGACGAATGCTTGCAGCTTTTTACCAGCGCATTCAGCCTCTTGCCGACGCATAATCGCTTGTCGAAGCTTTCTGGCACATTGCGAAAAAGCGACCCGCGGTAATAGGTGACGAGAAGTCGCGCTCAGCTAGAAACGCAGGGATCAGACAGTCTCTCGCCGTGGATGGGAGATGAAAGAGGGCGAAAGGGAGGAGGACGTGCCGGGAAAGGGGAGGCTTTCGGTCCGTCGCTTCCGGTATCCGCTGGGATTCCGTTAGTCCCGTACTAGCTCACCGAGCAACTGACCGGAAACGGTTCGGATTGAGGATCCCGGGGAGAACCGGCTGCACAAGGGGATGAACGAGAACGCCGGGTCGGGGAGGAAAAGAGAGGGATCGAACCGGCCAGAGAGCCATTTCGGCTCATGTTCGTAGTACGAACGTACCAGTAACGTAATCTCTGTTACACTCCGTCTATCCTCATATATGGCACCGGTCTTCACCCTTCCTCTTCAACGTTTCTTCCGCGCGAAACGGGCTTTCGCTCGGCATCCCTTTTCATTCATTTTCGCGCTATATCGCACACGGAGTTAACTGGCCAACGGTACATCGAATGTGTATCTCGTCTATCTTTCTCGGACTCACTCTGATCCATCCGCCATATCTCCACTTTCTTCCCCTACAGTGTCACCGCACAGTGGCGCACAGTGTTGGAGGATCAACTTCTTCTTTTTTTTTTTTTTTTTTTTCGAGTGTCACACGTTGGGTACAAATTGCAATGTCTCGTTGATCATTTGATTACCGATGTTGTCGCGTACCCGCTTCACCCAAAAAAAGAATTTATTTGACGGCCGTCGTTTATTTAGATTAAGTAAAATATCTATTTGATTCTCAATAAATATTTATTTAAATCAAATGAATATTTTACTTAATCTAAATAAACGACGGCAGTCAAATAGATTCTTTTTCTGGATGTTCTCTGCAGACAGACATTTTCGTGCGCAAGATGGAAACCTAGTTAAGGCCTTATGTGGCCTCTCCCGCACCTTATCAGCGCCGGATATAAAGCTCCGATAGTTACTTGTATGGCAAGGGCATAGAATGGGAGTTCTTGACGAGTGTGAAAATGCCGCACGTGTCAGAACTCCCTTTTCTACTCCAGTGCCATTCACATAATTGTTCCTAACAAATTCACGAAAATCGCCCCTTTCGTTCTCGTCAAGTTTGCGTACAAAGGCACTTTTCTGCACTAGTGCTGGAAAACATATCATATTGGCTTTGTACGCATGCGCGCAGTATTTTTCTCGCACGCGATGCGAAAAAGTGCCGTTTTGCGCACACTTCGCAGCAACGGAAAGCGACATTTCGCTTGTATGTGTCAGGAAAAAAAAAATATTAATTATTGTTCAGTTACGGGTGTAGAGACACGCACCTTATTCTTCCGTGCCTCTCATGAACTAACAAATGGGTATGCAATTCATTCGGATCTTACGAAATATGTTCAAAATTCATATAATTCCCGAACAATTGTCGTAACAGCAGCGAGTGTTTTCGACACGGTTGTAAATCGACGGCAGCGACGAGTCAACGGATACCGGAAACCCGGTAATATATATCTATGGTGATCGGAAGAGGCCCACCGCATCGGGATAAATTCCACTATTCGCAGATTAACTGCACGACCAGCCGCATATACGCAGTGCAATATAGTATGCGATGGAGTTTGGGGAGCGGAGGACACGCGTGCGTGGCCACGTGAAATGCCGCTGGTGGCCAGGAAGCGCTCGTCGATGAATGATTCATGAGACCGGAAGACGTGCGCCGGGCACGCACGAGACCACGCCAGCAATGTCGGCTTCTTGTGATCTCCGAACTTGAAGTGGAGACCGCCACGGCCGCACCGAAAGCCACGATCGGGAATACGATATCTATCCGCTGCAATCCAAGCGTTTCACTTTGCTGCACGCGCGCATGCGGACAAGGGAAAGAAAAAAAAAAAAAAAAAACCACGAGCATTACCTCGAATTGTGTTCGCCACCGGCTGAATCGCAATGATTTCATCGCCTGCTGGATAAAGCGACTGAGTCGAGATGAAAAGAGGAGGAAGTTGCACTGTCACTGTTGGATTTGAAACGCGGTTTTTTTTTTTTTTTGTGACTCGTATGGCGCGACGCGACGAATGGAAAAGTATAACTTTGTCATCTCCTAACCCGATCGCTGCAAGGGAGTGGCACGGATCTCTTCAGAGACAAGCCAACTAATGGCAAACCATAATAACTCGATCGCTTTGCTGCAATTGTATTCTCAATTGGAGATGATATGAAAGTTATGACCTGTCAAAATTGATTTAAAAAATGATATATCATATTATTATAGTAGCAGGTAGTTGTGACCCGGGACGCTTCGCTATATGGAGTATGGAATTTAGAAACCAAAAGTAGATTTCCCATTGAAAAATGGGTTTCTTTTTGTACACGATGACAGTGCACAACTCATCGAGGCCCGCAGAATAGTCCCAGAATAGTCTAAGATGGAAATAGTTATTACGACCTAGAAGGGAAGCGCCTAAGGAGATTTAGAATAATCCCTAGGTCCCGTGAATTCTTGAAAATTGGGACAAACGAAGAATCAGCACGCCAAAATGTATATATATATATATAAGATTATAACCCTTCCTTTAAATATTATAGACATATTTATAGAAAGATTATAAAAAATATCTGGGCTAATAGTTGTTTGGGAAAAGCGACGACTGTCGATGACTTCGTTGCAGCAACGTTGATAACTTCGATATCATGAGTGGGGATCAATCAGTATCGAAAACTGCGATCAATCTTTTTCCCCAGGAATTCCAAATCATTCGCCTCTGCTCGACTGTTAGGACGACAGACCTTTACGCTGTGCGTTTGAAACAGATTTATTTCAGCTTTCGTAACCAACCGGTCCACTACACGTGGCATCGAGGCAGTATCTTTCGTTTGAAAATTCCGTGAGAAAAGTAACTCGCGAAAACGGTGTGCGATCGGTTAAGAAAGGACGAACGCATTGGTACATAGAACGGAAAAAAAAAGGCAAGCGTGAAGCCAAGAGGAGTGTGTGTTCGATAGTCCTCACATGACTATACGGAAGGGCACGAAGAAAATTCAAGGGAACAGTCAGACCCTTCGCCCTCTCCGATCTCGCTACGTCCGTTCGCCTCTCCCTCTCACTCAGCCTCCCCTTGATTCCCGGCTCGCGCATTGACACGCCAATCCCCGTAAACACGGAAAGGCAGGGAAATAAAAACAAGACACAAGCGAGCAAGGACTCCACGGAATTTATTCCAATTTCCGAGACGCGCAAAGATAATCCTCCCTTCCTCTGGGTGGTATACACTTCGGAAAGTTGTAGCGCTTCTGTAAAAACATTTCCGTCGCTCTCGTTGCCTCGCCAAAAAGTTCACTGCATTATAAATGCAAACCTCTAACTAAAAAACAAAGCTTCCTCAGGGAGGATGCAAAAAAAAACAAAAAAGGAGAAAGTTCATCATCGCAGCAACGATTATTCGGCATAGTTCATCATCGCAGCAATGACTATTCGGCACGGTCCATCATCGCAGCAATGACTATTCGGCACAGTCCATCATCGCTGCAATGACTATTCGGCACAGTCCATCATCGCTGCAATGACTATTCGGCACAGTCCATCATCGCTGCAATGACTATTCGGCACAGTCCATCATCGCAGCAATGACTATTCGGCACAGTCCATCATCGCTGCAATGACTATTCGGCACAGTCCATCATCGCAGCAATGACTATTCGGCATTACAAATTAACAACCAACGACTGCATTGTCGTCCGGCTGGTTGCAAGAACGTCGGCCTTGGGGCCTCCGCTATATCGTGGAGCGCAAATTTGTGGGTAATCCGATCTTCTGTTCGTCGGCACACCGGAACCCATTAGCTGACGGGGGTACCACGAGTACGGGAGAAAGGGCCGGTTTCGTGAGGGCGTATAAGGGCTCGACCTGGACGCTCGTCGCGGTCCCTCCTGCAGAGCTGCGTCATGCGAGGTAAAGGGAGAACTTGTATTCAGAACAAGGGCTCGATGTGGATGTATCCATACCAGTCGGGTATTAGCGCGAGGCGGGGGGCAACAAGAGTCTATTTACAACTGACCAGTTTCAATTTTCACGTAACAGAGGATTTGCGGAGCCCCGTCATCGGCCCTTGCCGTCGTCCTTTCAATATTCCCGGCAGTCAACCCTCTTCGACATACGAGCCAATGTTGCACACGCGTCGCATGTCGCGCCCACACAGAGCCCCTTGTTCCTACAACACGCGCCTAACGTCGTGACTCACGAATGAGAAACAACAGCATCGGCGAAACAACGTCGATAGTTAAAACAACAGGGTCGCGACGTTTAGGGAGAAACTTTTACCGTATGTAATAGTATAGTTTATAGGATAGTAACGTTCCCGTTAGTTCGAACGTGCTGCGTGTTCGAGATGCGCTCAGCTTCTCGAACACCGGCGGTGGAAATGGACGTAGCTGGCAGACGATTAATTAAAGGGGTCGGTTCATCCGATAGGGATGACAGGAGAACTAAACAGGCGCGGGGATAATATATACCGAAGAGCGAAGTAGCTGGGAACTCTCAAGGATTACCACTCCCGATCCTCCTCTCATCGTAGTTGTTGCAGTTGTTGTTGTTATTGCTTCGCGTTGCCGTGGCTCAGCCCGCCTTCATCTGGCTCGTTCCCTCAGGGAATTAGTAATTGTCATCACGAGATTGAGAGGGTCTGGCGGATCGTGAGGCAACGGACGCATTACATGCGGAAGAGGATATGTATGAGACTGGTAATAGCGTTGAAAGTTGCGGTCGTAACGATGCAATGCCAGATAGAGTGGACACTGTTGAAGGGATATCAGCGTCGCCGATTTTTGGGATAATCGTGCCCTGTCAAGGCGCTGTGAAGCAAAGTCAATCGGTCAAAGCCCATTGTACAGCGTTCCACCCATAAGGCTGACAAGGCAACCCGTAGAAGGATTCGCCTAAAAGAAAAACCTTAAGAATTTTTTTTTTTTTTTGATATTCCACGATGAATACAAGATAATATTGTTATAACGATCCTCCCTACATCCTACTTTCTTCGCTTTCACATAAACACCGTACAATTGCCGCTGAAATCTCTCCACCCACCACCGCCGTTTGTCACGCCGCCGAGCGCCCCCGTCCGTTTGTAGAAAGTCCCGAACGCCTATTACTTATCATCCCCTAAAATACACAATCCTGGACTTCGAGCCAATGCATTCCTTTTCTCATGACTAACCCGCCTTCCAGCGATCCGAAACATCTGCCTTTCCAGTATTTTTCCGACTCCCGAATTCCTTTGCCCACTGTCTGGACTTTGCCACGAGATAGATCTACAAGAACGAACCTCCATCTAACTTAGACAGTCATTTGGTCACCGAAACTTCGCATGACACTGTTACGCTGCCGGATTTGTGTTTGAAAATAAACGTCTTTAACAGTTCGACAAAGTGTTTACGGAGTCTTTACCCCGTCATACAATCGCGTTCCGTCGCAGAGTCGACTAACACTCGTTTCAAAAAGACATTAAATATTCCTCGCGACATCGCAATATGCATGCTTTAGATTATGGTTGCCGTGAAACGATTTAGGCCTACTAACCGTGTTTTTATTTTTATACGATTGTCCAATAAAAAAAAAATCTTTGTCGGTCACGTATTCGTATTCGATCCTCTCAAATTTATGATCACTAAGGTGAAATCATCTGATTTAGGGACTAAAAAAAAAAACATTGATTCACCAAGAAAAATTGGTCGATTACGCGCTTAAATTAAATTTTTCATTCATCAAGTAAGTTCCGAGGCCGTTACGTTCCGCTTGAGATTCAATGAAATTCAGTAAAATATAACTTGCTGCAATTGTTTTCCAATCACATAGGAATATATATTCGGATAATATACAATTGTAATCGTTTCGCACTACACGAATTCCAGAATATTTCTAGACCGCTAATAAACGTTTTTGTGGATTGGCAGCCTCGTAAATGACGTTCTACGCCGAAACGGTCGGAGCATGTTCGGCAATGGGAACATTTACCTTATAGAGAAATGAACATCGTCACCCGAGAGACGGTAAATGACGATTGAAAGCGCGCGACTAAATACTCCAAGATTGTTAATCCATTACATCAGTCTTGCACACCATTGTTTCGCCAAAAGTACTACGGCGCTTGCTGGAAGCTTCACTAATTACTGTCTTGACTACACCAAACTATTCCAATAGTGTACTGTAATTTTGGTTACGACAAGCGAAGAGAACCGGCGCTATGTGGCAAGGATATAGCCGGAGGACCGATAACAATCCGCATGGAATCGAAGAGGAGCTCCGCACAGTACGTTATGCTAGCGCGAATTTGGTTTCAACGTTTCAGTCTGCATGCATGGAAAATCAACCGATAGACACTTAACGCATAAGCATGTCCTACACATAGAGTACGGAATAAACTCTCTGGATCATGAGTCTAGATGATGAAGAGAAAGCCGAAGAGGGGGAAGGAGAAACGAGCAAACAATTTCGTCGAGACGTAATTAACGAGCATTCGCCTGTCGCAATTCTGTAGCTTCGTAAGTGTTGCGCACGCTCTCATTGGATGTTCTGCCACTTTCACTAAAAATAAGGAAAATAAAAAAATGGAGACTGGTGAAAGACATGGTTGAACGCGGGAGCAGAGAAAAGCAAGGATAATCAGGACACTGAGTTGCCCGCAGTGACTTGTCTATTTTGTCTCCCCCCCCCCCCCCCCCCCCCCAACGTGAAGAATTCACTTTTAATTGGGCAAAGAATGGAAAGAATCGCTGAAGTCCGAACGCTCTCTTTTTATTTCAATAATCCGACATATTTTTTTTTTTTTAATAGTCAAATTGTTTTTCTTTTTAATTTGATAACTCGAAAATCTTATATTTGCTACGGAGTTTCATTCAATCGTTTGAGAATTTGATATTAGCCCAATGTTATTCGGCTAATATCAAATAATTATTATAATTAACTGATTGTCACGTTAAATAATTTCAAAATTTTATACTAAACAAATCGGTATCAATTTATTTATCATGTATTATTCCTCACGCTCACGAAAAAAAAAAAAAAAAATTACCTTCGGAGCATTCGCCGGGCCTCCATTTCAGGAGGCATACAGGAGGGCTGCGAAAGGCAATAACTTTGTGCCTCTTCCACCCTAGTCGCCTCGGTCGCATCGGTCGATCGATCCTGAGGATGAATTTATATCGAGCATCAAGACGGATTGCCACAGCGGAGAAGAAAAGGGCTGGACGGTCACGAAGTCATCCGTATCTTTTTCGAGCCGACGAGGAACTTTGAATTGTTCACGAGGGACGTGGATGGAAACAAAAAAAAAATGGGAAAAAGTTGTAGACGAAAATTTTTTTTTAATCGAAAAAATGAAATTCAAGGGTGGACTTTTATACATATCAGAAAGGCCTGAGTAGCATTCAAGTGCAATGCGGTATGTTTGAATGGTAAAGCGAACGTAAACAAGGGCCCAGTTTTATGATACGCTGGCACAGTACTTTTTGCATAATTTTTTTTTAGCTAAACTAAAACATCACAAAAATATTGATTCCGATATATATGTATAAAGGAAACATTGCCAAAACGAACACGCATGCTCAACTTGACATGAGACTTATCCAATGGTATGTTAATAAATTTGGAAAAATCGTCCGTTTTGCCCTCTTTTCCTAGTTTCTTTGCACGGGATTGGAGCATATTGGTAGGAAAAATCCAGGAACTTTTGTTATATGCTCATTTGCTATTCTTAGCAGCCGTGAAAGAGAACAAAATGCTATCTGGGAACATTATTTTTTTTTCCGAGATCTATTTGTTCCAATGGATTGAGTAAATTCGTTTGTCACTGATGAAGATGCTGATCCAATGATGAACTTCGAGATAATATGTTTTTTTTTTTACATAAAAACTGCACGTTAAATTGTATTGCTGAGTAGAAAATTGGAACTTACGTGCAATTTGCATGTAACACGTTGGTAATATTGCCCGTTATTCTCAGTTACATTGTTGCCACATTACAGTGTTCATTGGGATTTTTAAGCATGACCATTCTACGTTGAAAACAGATCGCTATTATATTCGCCACTTTCACCCTGAGGCATTTAAGTTTTGTGTATTGCAAATTCACTCCGACGAAGCTGGTCACCAGCGAAATTCATTTACTCTCCCTCTCGATACTGTAAAATACTGTATTGATACTCTGCTGCGAGTTTGCCTCTGGTCTCTGTGCCGATATTCTCAAGAAAAGGAAAGGAATTGGTAGGGGTGTCTGCCGCCGGCTACGAAAAGCGCGGCCGGTCCTTGAAATATACAGGGGGGGGGGGGGATCCCCATAAAGTACGGCCACGGAGTTTCTTTCAATTGCCCGATGCTCCTGACTTTATGGGATGGCGGCAGGAGGATGGCAAGGGATGAGCGCGCAGTAAGCACGTCCCTCGACGCTTACTTCGTCGGTAGCTCGGTCCGCGAGATCCTCGCGCTGGCCGCAGTTTAAACCGGGTAATCCCATAAAAAGTATATCGTAGATTGGACCCTCCACTATCAGCTCTATACTGCCGCATTGTTCTTAACATTCGATACGCAAAATAAAAGACTATTATATCAACAAAGTAAAACATATGGGATACAGTGGAAAACGAAAGAGATAAGGCCCGTTAAACTCAATAGTTAAGTTATTAAATGGCAATAGTATCAATAATAATAATTAATAATCCCGACTAGCGCATAAATGAATAATATCTGAACGGGTCCATATTAACCACTTTGATCCTAGCAACACTTTTGCAATCTTTGTCTTATATATATTTTGGGCAACTGTGGGTTTATTTGATTGTTTGCCTATTTGTATGTTCAAGTTAGAGCGGTTGTAATTTTGGTCAGGTCGATTGTTGGCTTAGCTTCGTGATACATTAGTTTAGGTTACGTTCATTTGAATCACGACCGGTTAGGTTATAGATTTGCGGAAATAGCATATACGTGCGGAAAATTAATAACCCAAATAACATATGTCAAATGAAAACTGCAAAGCGCACACTCCAGCGTGTGCGAGTGGAGGGTGGGACAATTTCTTCGCTCAACATCGTCGAGGCAATAGCGTTTATTTAGCCCGGATGTACCACTCTTAACGTGAGGGTGGCCTCCACCACCTCCGCGAGGTTTGTTATATTGAAACGAAATAGCCGCAGTGATTACAGTTTCGCTTCGACAAAGTTTTTGCATTATTTCGCCGTGGGCTTTCGGCGGTCCCCTCCTCGACGCCAACACCGCATACGCCACTTCGCAGTGGTTCAGCGCGGGGATAAATGTACGCAGAGAGCCAAAAGTTTTCAAACAACTCGGGCCTCTTGCAACTGTATTGTCTGTCATCTCGCGGCGGAACTACCAACACCTCTTTTGTCGCGGCCTGTTCATTTGCATTAATTCTCTGCACTTCTTGCCGCTATTTCGAAGTTTCGTTCTCGCTCTGACATTCGCAGCGTTCCAAGATTCTGGCTCTAGCTTTTCGATTTCCCTGTGGCAATCGGTGAGCCAAACAGGATGAGTGCATCACGACTCCTTTGATGATCTTATTGGCTGGTGAATAACCAACCGGTTGGTTAACAAAACCGCCTTCGCGTCGGTAGATATTTTTGAGCATTACAGCTACGCCTCTCTTGATTTACAAGCCAGGGACAAGCGAACTCTTTCTGATATTTTATTTTCCCCGAAACCTGACTATGTTGCCGACTACGTCGACGTATCGCATACGTTCTTTTACCTACTTTACTTTCTTCCTTAATCCGCACGACTCTGTCTCCGGCTGCATTCAAGATATCCCAGGTGCGGTTTTAGAGTCTGTCTGACGTTGGACCAACTATGACCGCCTGAGTGTTGGAAACTCGACCCTACTCTGCTCGCCAATGTAGGTCCGACTACCAGTTAACCTCCGGATGATAACATCGGCCCAACGTTATCAAATGACGTTGTCCCAATGTTGGCTGCGTCGAAAACGAAACGCCGAAAGAGTCAAAGAATCAGGACAGAGGGAACGACGTAGTAACACGATGTGACTGCGAATGGCAGAAGACCGGAGAGTAAGTTTTCAGCCGGTCCGCAGAATCCCCAGCAGTCACGATATAATGCCTCACCTCAGCTACAGCAGCGTTTGCGCGATGTTCATAGTGCCCATCCGTTTAAAGTTTCGTTTGCTTAAGCAGTTGTCGCAATTCCCTTCTTTCTATACCACTGTCCCTCTTTATATACGCGTCTTTCGCAATCTCCGCGGGAGAAGTTTCCTTGGCGACCTCGAGACTCGAGACAACAGGCGTCCCGAGTGGCCGAGGAAAACTGCGGAGGGAATAAATTTTCTTACTTAGCGATCTTCCAGGATTGCGCAAGCCCCTCTACCATATCGGCACTTGTTTCTGTAGTACTAGATATTAAAAGTTGTTACATTTTTATGTGGAATCCTAAAAACAAATATACTGCAGTAAAAGATCCAAAGTGTAGACTGACGAGCATGACGAGACTGCAAATCACGTTTGTTGTGCGTCATCCACACTCTCATCTGGCCACAAAGCAGTAAGAACAGAATCCTTGCATTCGAAAAACCGGCGTGCTGTATTGATACCGTGTTAAAAGTGACTGCAGCGAAACACGTTGAAACAACACATTTATTTTTCGAGTCAACATGTCCTTCATTACTGTCTGGTTTATTGCGCGTATGCAGCTCCAGCCGTGTAGGATGAACGGATAGGGCGGACAGTCGGGCCAGCCTCGAAGCCCATGGTGCTACCATTGGCAGCTTGTATTGGCCCGGAATGTCACTCATGATGCTCGGTCGATTATTGGTTTTCAATTTAGGCCCTCTATAAGTCATTTATATTGGGTGAGAACGGTTTTATCGTATACTTTTTTTTGAATTTTATAAGAGCTGAACAATCCCTATCCATTCTTTTGTGATTCGCATGTCTGTAAGAGTAATTGTATTTTATATATTTTTTTCCTGCGACAAATCTCAAAGCGATTATACTCAGTCAGATTATACTAAGCATTTATTGATATGGAATACGGAACCCAAAAATAATACGCATCTTTTGCGAAAATTAAAGGTGTCATTTCGCATGCTCTTATATTGACGCCCGCGTACACTTTCGCTTGTGAGAAAATACTTGGGTTCGCGCCATCTAGCGGCGAATGCCACTGGTTGATAGCTCAATGTTGGCGTTACATCGGCAAACCGACGATTGGCCGGTCGATATTCGGCCGAACATTGGTCTGAAATCGACAAACCAATGATTAGCAAGCCAACACTTGACCGAACATGGGCCAAAGGTTGGGTATTAAAATCGTTACTCCAAAACTGGCCCGATGATTGGCCATTTTCGTTCAATCGGCATCCGCATTAATGAATAGCACCCGTGTTAATAAATGACGTAGACATTGATGAATAGAACCGGTAATTCGAATGGTACATTACAGCGCAGGCTCATCGTTTCAACACGTCCAATAAGTAGAACAAACATTCAATGTGCAGCGTGTGTTGTTTGTGCATGCCTCTTTTTCAGAGCGGGCATATTCTATAATCCCGGAATACAAACAAAAAAAAAAAAGAAACCGTACTGTTCTCACGTATCGACATAGCATGAACGAAAAACCCCAAAATATATTCGTCTCGAGAATTGAAATAGCTTATGCGTGTCACGCTCTTTTGCGCCCTTGCGCCCTTGACGCGCGCGACAGTTCGCGAGAGGAATCGAGAACGACGAAAGAACGAGAAGGGAAAATCGAGGTCGAATGACACTGAGACAATGATGGGCAGAACAAAGGACGGAGACGGCGGGGGAAATTGGGAAGAAAGAACCGAGCTTCTTTGGTTGGCGGCTTTGTTTGATCGAGTCAAGGGAGAACTGTCTGTGACACGCGAGTCGTACGACATTTTTTTTTCCATCTTTATTCCAACTACACGAACACGCGCGCACACACCCATGCGCACAAAAGAGACGTACAGATTCTTCGGATATCCCAACCGCAGTAGAGAAAGTCCTAACTTCCTTTCGCTCCCAATATTGTAATATAACGTAAGTTTTTTTTTTTTTTTTTCTTACTCCACTATTGTCTTGTTCTCAATAACCTAAAGTCATCTGTTTGTCCCCGCTCTCCGGATTGTACCTACTACATTCACCGATTCCCCGTATTATATATCTCTTATCGACTCTCCAACGCGATGCCTTCGATTCTTATTTTCCTCTTTCTT
Source organism: Amblyjoppa proteus (assembly GCA_963922035.1). Lineage (NCBI taxonomy): Eukaryota > Metazoa > Arthropoda > Insecta > Hymenoptera > Ichneumonidae > Amblyjoppa > Amblyjoppa proteus. Next base: position 7,594,185 of record OY998232.1, read on the forward strand.
CTCTCCTATATACGTTTATTCCGCATCCGCTGTCCTGGATTGTCAATTTCGCGCATGATCTTCTTTTGCAAGAGGCAGCCCGCCTCTCCGGCTGTCGACACACGCGAAGGAGAGGCAGAGCGAGAGCATGCGCCAGACACGGGGAACAAGAAGATAGAAGAGAGAATAAAATAAATAAAGAACGACGAAGATGGGGGGAGGAAAAACGGGATGGCGGCCCGCGGAGGGGACCAGGTGGAATCCCTTTTGTCGAGGTCGAAGAAAGCATTCTCCTAGCGTTTTCGGCTCTGCGGGGAAGTCCGGGGTTGCGCCGTACCCCTCGGAGTCGAGGTTCCTCGCCCGGATCCCGTCCTTTCCCTCCCTTATCGTGGCTTCTCCCCGTGACGCTCGTGGGAAATCCGGCGGTTTCCTCGGGCTCTCCTCCCTCGCCTCGCACCCTCCCCTTTCTCTCTTCCACCCTCCGTATCTCTCACGCTCTCTCGTCCCGTTTCCCGCGAGCTAGCGAACTCGATTCTGCTGTGCCCGTTTGTCGATCGCTCGCTCGTACTCACGTCCCACCGGAAAATTGAACTGCGGGGAAAGGGCACAAGGAAGAGCTTCACCCACCTACGGGAAAGCCAGTCTCTCTTACCTCTCCCTTCGTTCCTTAATATCAGCCCTTATACTTTTCGAAAAGCTTCGTAGCTTGTTGTATGAAAATCTCTCCACACTCCGCGCTCCTCTCGTCCTCCTCGTATTTCTTTATAGTGGGCATGTATATATGTACGATATGCACGAACTGCATTACTCGAGCCACGATCTTCATCGTTGGGTGTGGATTTTGATTACCTTCGCGATTACGCGTTGTACGTAACGGAGACACCATTCGTACCCATACATGTGTCATTCGGACACGATGAATACGTGATTATCGACACGTAGGTGAAAATAAAAACCACAATCGTCCGATGGGACGACCGGATATCTATCACGCAATTCACTTGTCAATCCTATCTTTATGTGTGTCGATACCATAGACCGTTACTGCTCTACAAAAAGTTTTATTGACCTCCGCAACGGCCTTTCGTTGCACCTCGTACCGATGAATATAGCAGCAGGTTTAACGTTGAACTGAAAATAAAATCGACGATTCACTTCACTTGTCAATATCCATTGAATCGTAGTAGTAACGTAGTTGAATTATCCTACGAACTTAGCGACCCTTGAATAATCCGCCGCACTGGGAAAAAGTCAGTGACTCGAAGGTGATTTGCTATCGGACTGCCAAAAAAAAAAAAGTTTATTGTTCTTACGACTCTACTTTCAGTTGTCGAAATTTCATGCAAGATCGAAACATCGATGTTACGTCTTCAATGTTTTTCCGTTATTATTTTAATCCCACATATTTTTTGGAAGTCCGCGAGCGATTTTTTTTTTATATCGATGTTTTCGGTCTTAAACTCTTCATTACGTCGAACCAAGTGGGAAAAACAAGTGGGAAGGCTGCTTGTAACCCTAATTTTGAAATCAATTTTCCGGGAGTTCGCGTCGTCTGATTGAGGCGCATATGGGCCGTGTGCCCTCAAAAAAAAGGCCGGTCAAATCAACTGAATTTTCAGTTACGAGTGGCGAAAGAAGTGTTTAGTTGATTGGACGACTCAGTTGATTCAATTAAGTTTTCGTGCAATCAACTGAGGCCTTCCCTTCAATCAACTGAGTATCTCTTTCGCCACGCTTGACTCCACATTTGGTTGTTTGAACGAGCCATCCCCTGTGTGCGCTCGTGAGATTCACCCGCTACTAACCCTGGTGAGGTTTTAACGATTGGCTTGGATTGGAAAGTTGAGCTGAGTCTGGGTGCTAAAATGTGAGAACTCTATTGAATTGTTAACATCCGGCCAACGTGGGTCGCCGATGCCGTATAAACATTGGCCACGAATGCGTTGCTAGACACGGCAACTGCTGCTGAGGTTACACATTTCTGAATCGTTGTAAAAACGATGTAGCACTGACTGTTTAGAATCACCTGTGCAAAAATTTAGGCAGGGATCCAGCTAAATTCTTACTGGACTCCCTACTTGTAATTCGGAATCCGGTCAGATATCCGGTTAGGTTCCCGGAGTGAAATGCAACGGTCGCAGGTTGGATACTCAGCTGAGGAATTTGAAAATTAAGTAAACGGTACCTTCAACTCTACTTCTCGGAGGAAATGGTTCTCGTTGTCGTTGTGTAGTCAACAAATGTTGACTACAAGCTGGGAGTTCTTGCAATAACCCCAAACTCAACTGTCGGATTGTTGTAAAGTTCAAATCGGAATCCCAGCTGTATTCTTATAAGGACGCCGTGTTTAAGATGTCCCTGCAACGCCCCCCTAGCTCCATTGATGACCGATTTTAACTTCCAAATCGGGATCCGTCTGTCTTCTTACAAGAATGCCCTGCTTAGGATGTGCCCGCAAGAGCATTAGCGGAGCTAATCACTGATTGTAGCTTACAAATGGGAATCTGGCTGAATTCTTATGAAGACGCCCTGTTTCGTAAATCCCTAACGAATCCCGATCGGGATCCTATCGTAAGTCGGGACTCCCTAACGAATGTCTTCACGGGCAAAAGAACGTAAGGAAACTAACGCCTGTGTGCCATGATTTTCATGTTTTGTTAAATATGGCTCGAATGAACGCATCTGAAAACAATATTCTCGGTTAACGAGAATAATGTTCGCGATGTCAGTTCCAAAAAATGGGAGACGTTTGGGAGAATATTGCACCCTTGTATCTGCCCCGCCAGAAACGTCGGGACGTCGGGCCATCGTTGGCATGGGCAACTGTGGCCCAGTACCACCTTCGAAGTTCATTGAGCTCTGGCAAAACTTACTGCCTGGCGTCGGCTCGAGATTGCAGTCCAACCACTGGCATTCGGTGTTGGGCCTGGGTATTGCGGCGGTGTTGATCCGGTGTTGGGCCGTTTCACCAGCGCCGGCAAACCCCACCTGGGCACTAATCTACAGATGCTATATGCCTATTGGCTATACCCACTGTAACTCTGTGTACCAGTCGCAAAGTACCCCGGCAAAAGTTGCACCCTCTCGAACCGGCTCATCTCTCCCAACAAGGTAGCGTTTCCAGTGCGCCCTTCGCGGGCATGCCCGAACATCCGACGTAGTCCCGCTTTTGGAGGGTCGCGTTCACCGCACATCGAAGGGAAATCAAAAAACGAGGAAGCTCCCCACCTTCCTCCGCAGTCCTCTCGTCTCCCGTCCTCCACCTCATGCTTCGATTTCAAGTACGTTAATCCGCTAGTGGCAGCGACGGCACGCTCCGCATCCGTACTCCACAGGAATTTATTAGCGGATTTTCGGGGGTCCTTTCGCCTCTCGCTTCATGCCCAAGCAAAACCCCTTTGGCCAATACATCTCTCTTGCACTTTCTAGGGCATAGCATTCCTACGCTACATATATGTGTAGGTGCATACAGGTGAAACGCGCACAAACCCACGTGCCCTCGCAGTATAACGCAGCCACGACGCTTTATCCGAACGCTCGATCTCCCTGACAACGAACCAGCAAACCGGCCCGCCATTCCTGGTCGCGCTGTTAGGGCCATGGGGGTTGGTACCACGGGATCAAGACCCCTGGTACTACTACCACCGCGGCTCATGGAGAACGAACGGTAGCGGGGGGCTGGGACTCCGGTGGTGAGGGAGATTCGTTGATCTTTCGATGAATAAATTATCCGTTAGTACGAACCCCGTAGTGCGGGGGATGGAGTGCCGCCGAGATTACACAAATTATTCGGCTGCAAGAACTCCTGCGAAATATATTCATTGCAATTTTCTGTCGAAGTGTTCGTCACAATCTGTCGTTACGATCCATTGTAAAACTCTTCCGATTCGTTATTAACGAGACCCACTTTGCATTTGACTCGAAATGCAAAGTACAATCGGTTCGATTGAAATACTCTCTATTATTTTTTTTTTTTGTTCTTTTTTTTTTTTTTTGTTCTTCGAACTCTGTTTCCATGAGACGATCGATCGGTCTTCGCCCGACGACAATGTATGCGCAAACGTTTCGCCTCGTGTGACAGCGCGACGTAGAAAATAATAGCGATAACGGCTGCTAGAACCGTCAAATATGTTGCTCCGCACAAGAGAAGACGAAGAAGAGGGAGACACGTCATTGAGCGGGTAACGGCAAAACCAGTCGCGGAGAGCATCGAAAGGCAGCGAAGCGTTCGGCCCTTTTTCCCTCGTTCGCGATTTGTTAAGCCTCCCCCCCCTCGTCTCACCGCGCCGGCACGGTTCCGCACGTTCTCATCCCCCCACGGCGAGTCCGCAAGAGTTATAAATTGCGCGGTGAGAGACGTCCGCGCACGCAACCGCGACTACATATGTACCTATTCGTCGCTGTTGTACTGAAAGTTACAAATGTTTTTTTTTTTTTTTCCCCCTTCCTGTTCAGTTTCATTCAGACCGTGGTGAAAGACGAATTTATCATCAAGAATTCTTTCTCGTCACGTACAGATTTGCTGGCGCAAAACGTATTTGATGTACAAATGATGCGCCGGGACCGTTCTATTTTCCTGCATAATTCACCTCGCATTCGTCACAATTACCCTCGATTAATCTTCGTACAGTGCACGACCAGATATGTTAGGTACCCCCCCCCCCCCTCTTCCTTTCCGCACAAAACTTTCCCCCTCCGACGCCGTTACCCGCCCAGTATGCGATATGCCACGTTGTTCGAATCACGACACACGAAGTGTCGTGATTCGAGCAAGAATCGCGGGTGAGGGTTGAGAAGCGTGAGGAAGGCGGCGAGGGCGAAGGGGGCCGATAATTGGGACATGAAGGGGTGAATAATGGGGATGTGGACTGAATTAATATCGGGACAAGACATTGATAATGCAGATACGAGGGGGGTGGGGGGGGGGCACTAATGGGGATGGGAGCGACACTTGTACGTACAGGGTTCACTGCTTATTGGAAAAGGAATCTCATCGATAAGGACATGATCCCACGATACATTGGTTATAACTTTTTTAATTTACATTACAGGGACCAATGGGAGGATAAAATAGCAACGAAAATAATTTCAAAAGAAAAAACAATTTTACAATGACAATACGAGCGCGCGTAGGACAACGACCACTAGTCTAGGTACAATAGATACATTAGAATTAAAAGCTATTGAAGTCGGGTCTATATCAATGCGTACATGCAAGATACATTTTTTCTTAGATAAACAATATATTCTTCTTACATATATTTATATGTGTACGAAGCATTCTGTGTCAACTGAGCCACTTTTTTTTTTCTCGACCTTCTCAAATCTATCCCATAGTTGACCACATTTTAGTATCACTTGTTAAGTACCCTTTGTGCAATTTTTTGCAGACTTCTTAATCCATCCATTTGGGGAGATGCATTTTTATTTCAAATTCATATATCTTGAAAGGGATAAGTCGGGCAAAAAATATCTAACGACGATAAAGTTCTTTTCAGTCATTATTGTTCATTTTTGTTCATATCGCAAAGGTTATTTTTAGCAACTACGTCGACTGACATTCTGACATTTTTTTTTTTTTTTTTTGCAGGTTTTTTATACATCGTTGAATACCCTTAAAAAAAGTCGCATTGCACGAAAAAAAATATAAATTTTCATTATTTTCTGCTAAAAATAGCTTTGCCAAAACGAACAAACATATTGCATTCAATAGTTAATGAATAAAGAGAACTTTTTTGTAGTTAGATTTTTTTGCCCGACTTAGCCCTTTTAAGATATATGAATTTGAAAAAAAAAAAAAAAAAAAACGCATATTCTAAATGGATGGTTTAAAAAATCTGAAAAAATGCTCAAACACTACTTTCAAGTAAACCTAAAATGTGGCCAATTATGGAATGGAATGTGAGAGGGTCGAAAAAAAAGTGACTGTATTAAATGAATAAACAGAGAATGCCTCATATGTAGATGCATCGTTATTGTTTAGGATTCTCTTTTTTTTTTGCACATTGCAGTCCCGCATTCTCATCGGTCTTTCGTGTACAGCGGGCGGCATAAAACATTGTCAATGATCGCGAGAGGGAGGCGGAGGATGGTAGGCGGATGTTTACGACCGTCATTCAGTCACAGGGACATTTGGCTATACGTGTTAAATAGGATGGTCTTGGCGCCTCGTTAACGCGCCAACAAAAGGCTGATTACCCTAGTTGCGTATCGTGACTGGAGCTTTCGGAGTGCAATGCGAAACACGGTCCCGTTCGCCTCTTTTCTCCCTCTCTCGTCTCAGAGCAGTGTGTCAGGGTGCGCCGAAAATCTCATTCCCTCTTCTCTCTCTTCCCTCTTGCCTCCCACACCCGCTCTGTTTTAATTACTCCCGTGGGAACGCGATCACGCCCCCGAGCTCACGTACTTGCATAACCGATCCCCAATTCACCGTATCGCTGTTTTCAGCGATATCGCAAGCGCATTTCCGATACGGGAATCGCGAATCATAAATTCATAAGTGCGAACCGAATCCCGATAGATACACGCTGCGTAGCCAACAAAATGTTTCCGTACAGTCAATAATAATGATATCAAACTTTAATCATGTTTAATCCGATGTTTAATACGACGAAGCGGCGATTACCCGTTACGATAATAATTAAAAGTGGACGGGAGAGTATCGATGAAATATGTAACGTAATCGTTTATATCGTTATCGGGTGACGATTAACACACGAGTTTGTTCACAAAGGAGGATCAAAATACGGTGAAGAGCGGAGTATCATCATCGTCATTATGGAGATGATAATATAGCTCGACGAAGCCTGCATTAGGCGACGGTACGATGATGTAAAACATATGTACGTCGTATCACATTACTGGTACCTACGTCGCGGTTTATATGTATCATGCATAAATTACACGGTTGTGGAACTATGCGCATGCGAAAGTGATACAACAGCTGGTCATTTCCGTTGACCACGGTTTCCAGTTTTGGCTCGAGTTGATGCCGCAATCAGACTCATCTGGGTGACGCGTGTTGACGGGGCATCCATTTCTATCAAGCACTATATAAATGGAAAGGGACGCAGGTACCGGATTTGCATATCAGGCGTCTTTCGGTGTAATAAAGTCGTTTGATAACTTACCTCCAGAGATGTGATAAAAGTTATTGATGTACAATAAAAAAAGCGTGGTGCTCCATCTTAGTCGCTTTTTAGCTTGCTCGGCAATACGGAACTTTACCGAAGTCTCGATAAGACTTCAGACACTGAGAATTGTATCCAAGTGCTTTCGGAAACTTCAAGATTTCATGGAAATTACGTCGATTGCACTCTTATAATAAAATAAAAGGGTGGCCCGTATGTGGTCTGTGAGAATTAAGGATACTCGTGTGACATTTTTTAATCGCATCTGGAGCAACGTTTAACACTTGCAGCACTTTTCCTAATGGAAATTATAGAACGCTACAAGAGATCCTGCTAAGGTCTGAAAACAATCTGACAAAGCTCTTATCAGGCCCCGATGTAACGCTCTATCATTTTTACTAGACTGCTATCTATATACTGTTATTAATGCACGTCAACGAAGTGTTAAATATTTTGAAATGCGCATTCATGTCAACACACACTGATTCATCTCGACGGTCAGCCCGCAAAATTTAAAAAATCGCGACTCTTCACGGGTTCGAAATAGACTAAATGTACCTTTCATTGGCGGCAGCCCTCCTAACGAGAACTGACTGGAGCTGTCCTCTCTTAGACACCCCACAAAGCCTCGGATTGTGACGGTCCAAAAATATCAAGAGTTACGAATTTACTCTGGCAAGTATTGAATTCCCAGAAGGATCTCTGAATTCTCTGACATTTCCAGATTTTATCAAACAATTGCCATCCCGTTTAAATTTGACATCGTAAACTTGCTGTGTCTCATTTTTACAGTATTCGATTTAAGATCGTACATTGAAACATTTCGAGATTTCAATGATTGTAAATCTGGAACTCAATATTTTTGTTGATCCACTTTCTCCTATCGAAAAGATTATGGTATCGTGTTCTGGACTGGCAGATATTGTAAGATGGCGGAGCTCCGTGTAAAACATAACTCGATCCGACTCTCAAAAAGGAATGCTCACATTCGACCAGACAGTGAAAGGATGAAGATAGAGACAGAGAGAGAGACGAAGGATAAATTAGACGATAGAAACTAACAGTTTTATGTTTGAGCTGGTCGAACACACGAATTAGAAACGTATGCTGGACTGCGATACGTTCGTGAAGACCCAAACAAACCAAAGTGCAACGTAAACCTAAGCTATGCTCGGAATAAAAGGTGTGTCTTCGAATCTGACATTCGCGAATCACACGTCAAAAATTATAGTGTGTGTGTGTGTGTCATGATGACGTCAGACCCTGTTAAAAGTGTTTGATTATTGGATTTTTCATAAGGAGGATGAATGGGAAGGTGGGTGTCTTACAGGAGCTCCGGACAATTGTGTCTCTTGCGAGAAGCGCGCTGCTGCCTGGCCATCTAGCGGTTAAATGCCGAAAGATGCCAGGGGGAAAGGCCGCAGCGTTACAATTGTACTGCAATATATATTTGTCCTCGAAGAACCGTACAAAATTCCCAACATATCAGATTCACGCGCGTGCGGTCTTCAGCTCCGAGACTGGCAGACATTTGACCGACACTCTCCACCAGTTATCACTGATCATTGACCGAGAGCCGCCACCGTATTCAGTGCAGTTTCGCGTTCGATGCCGACCTCAGGAGAAGACAAAGTTACCCGCAATCCACGTTCATTTCCCTCTTGAAACTGCACTGTTTTTTGTTTTTTGTCCTACCCGACACCCAAAGATACACTCTTTTTACTAGCAAAGGATCCATTGATGATAAAACGAACGGGTCTCCGCCTTTCCCTCTTTCCATCCAGCGTGTTCTTTGTATTCGCTTCGTTTGCGCTTTCTCGCTTTGGCAAATTCAATTCTTTACAGTATCCCGACGAAACTTCGGGCCCCCCCCCCCCCCCCCCCCGGGAGAAGATACCACACCGTTCCCCCTCTTCGCGTCCCAGATGGTGCTCCTTATCGCAGCAGTAGAATTCGCGCTCCTCTTCTCGTCGCCGAAGTTGCTACTTGCGTACCTCTCGCGTTCATAACGCCGAAACTTTTTTTTTTGTCTCGTGCCCACTGGACGAACGGAGAGTACACCCGATTATCATAGCAAAACGTGTCGTGAATTTCTCCCTTTTTTTTTTTTGGTCCTCCCTGCGCCGCGGTAAATTGAATCATCCACCAGAAGCGAACTGAGAGCGACGGAGGGCCAGAATGACGTTAGTGTCTCAGTTCACGTATGACAAAGTGGCCGCCGGTTCCCCTCGTCAAAATTAGCGTTAATCGAATGAGAGAATGAATCGTGAATTCCAAGCGACCAACGCCCTTTACTTTCGCTACCCTTCGTCCCAATATGCCGTATACCATTACACTGCACCGCCGGGTGACTCCTTGCCGTCAGAGCACGAGCGGGCAGCGCGGATTCATTTGGCAAATGACATCGTCGTTAGTTCGTTCGCGACCTTTCAGCGAATCAGAAACTCACTTTTCAAATGGAGAATAAGTAGGGGGGGGGGGGGACTCTCTTTTGATATGCGAGCATTACGGAGGGCGATGGTTCGGTCAGTGGCCGTTGGCCGAGGCCAGGAATAGAAACCGCCGCGGTGGGTAGTTCATCATCGAGCTCCGAACTCCTATGGAAACGTCGTCCTCCACCTTCGTTAACGGATATGCCTTTTCGCCTGCATTCAGAATGGATAATTCTCAACTGCCGTTGAATTCGCTGGGCAGCAGCGGCGTATTGAAGCTAAAATGATGCATCCATTAACCAATGCGAACCCTCGCGTCGGCGCTCGTGCTTTCAATCCCGTCGCAATGAGGATCGGGATCGTTGAGTTTATGGGGTGACTTTAATGTACACGGAAGTGCTGCGAATGGCGGAGAACGATGATGTCTGTCAGATATAGTGCGAGAACGAGGCTGGACTCCAACGAAGGGCTGATGAACGGATAATCCGCGGATCCATAGGATCCTGAGAACCTCGAAGACCTCGTTAACCGTGGGGTGTTATTTAGACACTGGTTGCTGCACCGCTATCGTTGCTCGTGGCCCCCTGCAAGTGACGGGGATCGCTGCTCCCTATGACACGACGAGAATGACACGATCTACGATCCACAAAGGAGCAAGGGAACTTTGGCGCTCCATCTTCCCTCCGTAAACGAAGGGACGAAACGACGGAGCAAGGACCGAGGCTCTGCACCGTTCTACGAGCTACCTGCCAAAGGAATACGTAACTAGGTCTCCGCCTCGAGAGGCAAAAGTGCGTCAACACTACCCCTCTGTACCGTGGCGTCTTTTTCTTTCTGCGCAGCGGAAGTGAACCTTGTGAACCTGTATTGACCACGTCACTGCATGAGGATCGGCTGGACCCGAATAACTATTGATGGTGTCCTCGCTCTGACTGGAGAAACGAATAGCGTGATCCACTTTACAGTGGACCTTCCGATATTTTTAAGCGGGTATAAATAGGGCTCGCTGACCGTTATGCGAACCTATCGTCACACCAACGAGACAATCGAATGGGCGAATACGATATTGAGACTGATTTTGAAGAATTGAGCAGTTATATTAAGCTCAATCTTAACTTATCTTGTCATGTTATCTCCGAAACTTTTGAGTCCAATTTCAACGTTATAACTGGACCAGAACATTTTTTAGCGTGATTTCAAGATTTTGTTCGTGTTTCGCATACGAATTGCCAGATTTTTAGAGATAAACCTTTTTTTTTTTTTTTTAGATAACATATCTTGACATACAAGTAATGACGCCACACACTTTTGTGGCTCTTTTAACAGGAATTCGAGCCCCGAATCTATTCATCAATTTTTCCCAAATTTTCATTGATTCATTATTAATTATTTGGAGTCATTTGTTTTTATGAACTCTGCATTCGTTAGACAAATATTAGGCACACAATAGATAATTTATTATTAAAGTTAAGGATTAGCAGAAAAAAAAGGCAGTTCACATTACCCATCGCAGTAGCACTAGTCAACAGCCCGGAGTCTTTAACAATCGAAGACCTTCCATCGAAACTTCACTTCACACCTGATATATCGCCTTTCTGCCTTGGGTGTTCCGTCGGCGTCCATTCTACCGTAAAAAAAAAAGGACATTACGGAAGAAAAAAAAAAACTGCAACTCGAAATTGGAAGGTTCGAACATATCCCACTGAATAGAGCTATATATTATTTATTACTCGGATTCTCGATTAAGAGATCGGTTGGGAGAGATACATAGTATAATTAAATCAGAGTGCATTGCGACATATACATATATACTATATACACTTAATATATACATACATATATATATATATATATATATATATATATATATATATCTGCAGAAAGTTACTACTGGGAGTAGCGGTGTTCAAAGATGGTCATAGCAGCACTGGTTGATCGATAGTGTACGGAATACAGTTTACTGTATGGGGTAGCTGCCCTCGCTGGTGGTGGGCTCGTAACGATATTCGAATTATGCTCGTACCCGATTAATCGATATTTACGATGGAGAAGCGAGCGAACGCGAACGATGGAGAGCCGGAGGCGAGTGCCTGCTGGTAGTGGAAAAACATTTCACAAATACCTCGCGTTGATACGTTTCCGTGCCAACGTCCAACGAAGCATGTATATGTCGGCGGACATACACGAGCGGGGTTCCGGCAGCGGCAACGGCAACGTGGACGACGGCTAATAAATTTTCGAGGCGCAGCAGCGGCAGCTACTGTACTCGTTAAAAATGGCCAATCGGGGGGTAGCCCGAGGTCACGGTACTTTTCCCAGTGGCGACTATTCTATGCATGAACGTTATCGAACAACGGCCAATAATCAGAAATCACTTCGCCGGACGAACTTGAAATTTCGTGAGATATCCGACGTATCAGGGTGAAAAGTATGTGAGGAATTTATGGAAATTTTTATTTTTTATATATTTTATTTTTTATATTTTATATATATATATATAAAATATATACGAAATATATTTTCGCCGAAAAAAATTCGGGATATTTTGTAAAATATTTCATGAATGGCTGAAGGCATGCGGACGGTGGTCAATTGGCGATATACGTGGCACTGTACGTGAAAAGAGCTAGGGTTGTTGGACATAAAAAAAAAAAAAAAAAAAAAAAAAAAAAAAAAATCGTTACCTGTGTATTGTCGACAATTTCGCAACTGCTACTATTTCATCAAATATATTTATCGTATATCGAATATATCTCTCAGGAAAAATAGTATATGGTTCATACATTGTTAGATACACGTAAATTAATAAAATATATTTTAGCGTATATAAACAAGATTTAACTTGGTGTATAAACAAAAAAAAAACATATTTTCGCTCGAACGATCTTATTATTTTGATTTATTCTTTAAAAAAATGATCGCGCATTCTTTTCCGTGCGAAATAATTGATACACCAATCATACCAATAGCGACGAGTAAAATGTATCTATACATTTTTGTAACATATTTAATTACATTAAATATAACGCCTCTATTATTCTTGTTGCATATTCGCCGTTCTCATAGCGCAAGAAAATATAGAAAATATTGTTGATCGGATGAAATTGGAACCTCGGAACAAAATTGAGGATTTTTATAATTTTTTTTTTTTTTTTGGAGCACAAATGTAAAGTATTATCTAAAATGATAGTCCATTTCGCCCCAGGTCTCCGCTTTGCCTCGCTCTTCCCTATATATAACCCACGGCGACGAAGAAGCTGTAGGCTCTCACTCGTGGAGAGTCTCTCCCCGAAGCGTGTAGATATTAGGTCACTGAGAGCGGCTCTTTATAAATAGGTAGGCGCCATCGTGTGTTGGCCGATCGCCGGTGCGTCGGATGCTACGCAAGCTGCGCGCCAACGGGTTAATAGCCTTGCGTAACTTGGACTGCAGTGGAGATCCCTCGTTGCCTCGTACGGACTCGATGAATGGATTCGACGAATAGCAATAGAGTGGCACCGCGATTGCCCTATCCGCTAGTCGGTCTCCTCCATTTCTAGCCGAACACCCTGTGTACCAATGCATTTGTGATCGACGAGTCGATGGACATTGACAGTCCAGGCTAGCCCGGACCGCTTCGGAACGGATCGATCACTTCCGCACGGCACGCTTGCGAACGATTGAAAGAGGAGAGGGATTTTTACGAACTTGTACAAAACGACGCGAAATTGCGTCCCTCCGTTACTGTCAATGAGCCGTACTCATGTTTTTCAATCTGACAGTTCTTTGTCGATCTCTCTCTCTCTCTCTCTCTCGCTCTCTCTCTCTGTCCGATTAAATTTATCACGCGAGAATCGAAGAAAAACATTGCGAATTGCGGATTTTAATGTCAAATACTGTCGATCATAGTTTGTCATATTGTATGGCAAAAGTAGCGATCGTGGGTCGATTCACATGTCATATATCATATTCACCACTTTTACCCTATATGAATATATCATATTCATATATCATATGATATGAATATATCAATATATGAATATATGAATATATGACATATTCATATATCATATATTCATATATGAATATTTACCACTTTTACCCTATATGAATATATCGTATTCATATATCATATGATATGAATATATGAATATATGATATATGACATGTGAATCGACCCATGTTCGCCACTTTTGCCATACAATATGACAAACTATAATCGACAGTATTTGACAAAAGTTTTTTTTTTAAATCTGCAATTCGCAATGTTTTTGTTCGATTCTCGCGTGATAAATTCAATCGGACAGAGAGAGAGAGAGAGATCGACAAAGAACTGTCAGATTGAAAAACATGAGTACGGCTCATTGACAGTAACGGAGGGACGCAATTTCGCGTCGTTTTGTACAAGTTGGTAAAATCCCTCTCCTCTATGGTGTCTGCTGTTCACAGTAGAGGCGAGTGGGCAAATGTCGATCACTCAAAGAATACCGGTGAATTGATAGCCAGTCTTGCATAGATTCAGGCTCCTTAATCCTTAAATGATACACTTTTGCTACTGACTGCATTCCAGATATATTCCACAAAAAAAAAATCTCTGCAACGTCACTTCCCGTTTGAAAAGTTCACTTTTTAACCAGAAATGATGTTACGAAAATGTCATTTCTGATTTCAAAGTGTTGATTTTTTTACCGAAAGTGACGTCATAGGGGCAAACGTGTACGTAATGCGAGGTCATAGGTTGATTTGTTTCTATTGGCCCTTCAAAAATAATTGACGAACATTTTTTTTTTTATAAAAATTTCGATGAGAATTTTCAAGTTTCTTTCGCCAAATCACATCTTAGCACTGAAAAAAAAAAAATATTATGGCGACTATTCGAATAAACAGACAGTTGATTTTGGTAACTTTGTTCTCACTGTGGTGTTTGCCCACTCTGTGGTATTCGCTGACTCCGTCCGACATGATCGCACGACGCTTAACCGATCGTTCACACATGAGCACATTGATTGATTCCCCACATAATCCATTCAGGTTCGACAGATCATCCGTGTCGAACTGCTGTCATCCAACATCACCGTGCGTATGTATTTTGGGATGCATGCACGGTGCTCTGTTCGTACTAATTCTGAGGTGTTGAATTTCCATGTCGAAGACCTCATCGTCATTGAACGATTTCCGACCGCCGAATAAGCCGCACGCAGTATCCCAACTCGCCCCATGTTAATTATACGGGGTATTTATGTGCGAATGGAGTCCCCCGAACTATCCGCACCTCGTTGGCAGGAGAGACAAGGGATTTCGATGCAAACGGCTGTATTCCATCGGATGTGCATTCCGTAGATACTTCACACAGAATATCTGTACCGATCGACTATTGAATACAGCGACTGGGCGAATGGCCGTCGTCTTTGGTACCGGAGTCACTACGGTGACTCTCCTCGCGTGTCTGCGGACAGGCAACTTACCTAACGACGATTAATTAGTGGATGTCTTGTGGTTCGCACTCGCGTACCAGGTGAATGCCAGAAGCACAAGGAGCGCCCACCGCACTCTCCCCTACCGAACGATCTCGCGTCCGTATTTGATGCGCCACCTTCCTCTAATCCACGCCCAGACAACCCGCATGAATGTGGTACCAAACTCGAGAGCCCAAGCCAATTAATTTATCTCAACTCCACTAGCTTTGAATTGATCGTTTTGATCAAGAAGTCTATTAACGTGTGGGATGAACGGAGCACCAATGCGCATCGTCGTGATGAATAACACGGATTCCGATTGTCGAGTCGTGCGCGAGCGGGCCAAAATGTCAGTAATCGTATGCACAGAAAGAACCTTTTGGTTATTTTTTTTTTTTTTTTGTTATTATTGAAGAACGAATTTTCCCTTTTTTCCGTTCTTCTCCTCGTATACGGTCATCCGGTTTTTATGGTTGCTCAAATACCCTTTGGTCTCCAATATCCAGCCCCCCCTTGCGGTCGCAGCCGACTTCCCGAGCAGAAATTCGACTCAGGCTGCCTGATACCTTATCAGGCCCTGATAAGGTATAGTCAGGGTGTGCCTGATCAAGCGAGCCTGATGAGGGCCTCATAAGGCACATGTCGTGAAGCTTGACTAAATAATCCTCGCTTCGGATGAGGCGAGCCTGATGCGAACCTGATCAGGGCCCGATAACGGACAGGTCGGACAGGTTAGACACCTGACTGGATATCCTTGGCTTTTGCCGAGGCTAGCCTGATAGTACCCCGATCAGAGCCTTAGCGGGTGAATCAGGCACGCCTCCTCAAGCAGGCAAGCCTGACATGGTATCAGGCATGCATGTTGCATGCCTGGATGACATGGATTTTGCGTAATGAAAATTCCAAAAAAATGATTCTAAAGTATTTGAGAAATAGATAAGTGAACCTTTTTTTTCTAATTTCAAATGAAATCGTTAATTTTTTTTTTTTGTTTTTTATGAAGTTTTCTTACGTTGAAAACAATTTTGAATGTTCTAATGAGTTAATAAGTAAATAAATAATTTAAATAATTCAAACGATTTATTAAAAAAAAAAAAAAAAAATTCCTCGATTATTTGTTGAACATTAATTTTTTTATTTATTACAATTGTTTTACATTACTGTTACACAAAATCAATGTTCCTAGCGTCTTACTTCTCAACATCAAAGTCGTGTTTGTCTTTTAAGCAAAATTGAGCTTTCGATCAAAACGGATGTCGAATCTGCTTGAAATTCGCCGGTACTCTATAGTCGATATATTCCTCTCGTTCTCTCAAAGCAGCAAAACGAAGAAAGCGATGTCGGTTTGCTATAGAATACCCTCCCGGGGGATGTCGTTAGTAATGGCGTTCATATCCATTTGAGTTTTGGCTCGAGGGTGTGCACGAGAGATTAGTCCGCTCGGTTCTCAGCTTTGAGAATCTCCGCCAAGTGGTGCGAAGTGGATAGCCAGGAGAGCGCCTGAGGAATGTTAGGTAGCACTATAGGCGAGATAGTACATGTGTATGCGAACGCTTGTGGCGTGCATGATCAAACATCGGCGCGGCATCGATCAGCGATGCAGGTACAGATCGGCCAGAGCACCGTGCGTGTGCGCGAGCGCTTTCGTCCGTACGGTGCAGGCCTCCAAAATGTTAATCGACGATACAGAATGAAATACGGATCGACGGATTCATTTTTTTTTTTTTTTTTTTATTTTAATTCGAACAGCAAAAGTGCATACCGGATCAACTCACCGAACGCCCTCCGCGCATCGGAACACATCGTACGCATCGCACAAAATTTCCCTCTAATTTTCATCAAGTCTCCCTCGGTCCGTTTGCCAGAAGCATACACTGCGTGTACGCGGAAAGCCCCCCCCCCCAGCAGAGTCGTGACCCGCGAACCGTATGCCAGAACACATACTACGGTGTACAATCCTACAGTGTAGTAAACTATACTGTGCATACGCGTGTTCGACGATTTTTTCACTCTCGGCGTTTCCATTAATACCGCCGGTACTGCGAGCGCATGCACGCAGATTGAGTTCGATATAACTTGGGAAATTTGAAAATTTTACATGTTAAAACGCACGAGTGAATCGATACTTGAAATGCTTTCGACGGAGAAATACCTTGTCAACGATTTTATATGGTTTTTTTTGTTTGTTTGAGGAGTAAGTGCCGAATTTCTGATGCGTACGGACCAATCAGACCGCACGGCGGAGCATTTAAAAAGGTTCGATCTTTCCTCGGTTTCCAGCACGCGAAAAAGGACCAATCCAAAAACGTACAGTCCATTTTACCGTTTTTACGGTCCGTTTACATTCCCCAAAGGACGTGTCCGGTTTTTTTAGTTTTTTCTCCGAAAGCACTCGTCCGTCAACTTGCTAGGGAGACGCATGTCAGTTTTCTTACAAAACGTGTGATGTATACACATTCAATACACTTTCAGCTATGTTTCACATGTTAAATACTTATATCTCCACGTGAAACTTATTTATCCGCGTAATTTTCACGCGGGAGTAGTTCGACGACTGAAACGTGCCCGAGTCTCGGTACCGTTGCCTTATGCGTGAATGTTTCGCCGCCCTCGCTAACGCCTCGAGAGTTGGATTCGCAACGGCTCAAGAATGTATTCCTACATTATCTCTCGAAGGCACGCATCGCTCACTCCGTTCCCATCCCACAGTGTACGGCTATATATACCCACCGTGGCTGAATATTCAAGTACATTAAACGTACGAACTGGTACACGGGAGCGTGTACGAATATATGAGGAAAAGTGAGGCACGGTGGGGCGAAGTGGGGGGGGGGGGGGGGGGGGGAGAGATCTACAAATGCATGTGAATGCATACGCGACAGATTTTCCGCAATGTGGCCTACATACACATGCACGAGGATACCTTCGCACATTCGCGAGACCGAATTCGCACACGTTCCTTTGTATTATAGCGTGATGCTCGGTGTGCGAGCGTGCACGGAAACGCGAAAGCCGGGCACGTATTCGGTGGCCTCCCGTTACCGCGAACAGTCGAGTGGGGCATGCCCACAGACGTAGTCAGAGAATGGAGTTAAATGTGGCGTGCATAAGTGGGTAACGTTGCCGAAAGAGCACCGTTGAAAGCACCGTTGAGAGCAACCCCGTCATTTCCAACCCTCCCGCTCCTCCTCGCCGAACCACCCACTCCTCCCTTCGCTCTCTTCGGTCGCTCTTCTTCCTCCCCCGTTTCCCTTCGTGACTCCCCCTCTCCCTTCGTACTTTCTGTTCCCGTTCGCTCCGCTATGTCTGATCTTTGCCTCGACCCCTTTGCCAACCTTCGCGCTTCCATGCCCTTCGCCCACTTTCCTCTATTCTTCACACGATTTCGTTTTTTTTTTTTTTTTTTTCCTTTCGTTCACTCTTTTTTGCTTCCACTGTCTGTCGATTAGCTTAGATTGTCGTTAATAGTATTCGCCGCTAAACTAAATACAGACGTTCGTATTTAGCTCGGACATTGCAATAATATCAGAATCGTTCCAAATGTATTGTACGATATATATTTCGATATATATATATATATACGAGGCTGAAAAATTTCACTCCCCGTATGTATCTCGAGGATAGACTTTTTCCTGTGTGATTAGTGCGATGTCCCTACACCGCAAGAATTTACGAAAACGGACAATTGCCTTTCATTTCTTACATTTTTATTTACGCTGGCGGAAATTTTAGAGCCGTACATAACGACCCACATTACATTGGAGGTCACGTTAGGTCTGGAGAAGGAACCGTTGTAATCCTCCGAAGTTTCCACTAGGGTATTCGCGACGAATGATGGAGAGTGATCGATTGTTATCTGTTCAATGTGCATCCACGCTATTGTCTTACCTCTCCTCCTCCTCCTCCTCCCTCCTGTAATCAAGTATACGCGAAAATTATGTTTCATGTATTACGGATACTTCTTATGGGAAATATGATTCGTATATTATGAGATAAGTGTGACAGATATATCCGGGCAATTTTTTTTTTTTTTTTTTTTTTTAATCATGCATAATTTATAATATATTTTCATCCCAAAAATTGGATAGTTTCAATATATTATTCATACCTTTAACATATACTTCTTTTGCGTCTGAAATTGTACCGAAAAATAGCGAGACAACGAGCAAGCATTTTATCCGCAGAACATTTTTATCTCGTACCGTATAATTCATAGGAATAATTGCGCGACAGGGGTCGGCCAACGCGGTTAACGGACCAACGGGAAGAGACATTAGAATAATATCAGGTATTTTCCAGAGAAGGGAGATCGTCGAGGTCGATGAGACTTTGCGAGATCGTTACAGTTTCGGTGCTGCGGCTAATGCGTGCAATTTAAACGTAGTACGTGAACCGAGCAGCTTGCAGAACCACCCAAAGTATATACGATGATCCAATGGAACAGAATCAGCATTAACCAGGTGGGACTGGTTCGAGAGTTGTAGGGGGATTGCTCGGGGGGTGGTTTTGCCGGTAATACGTGTTTGCACGTACCAGCAGTTCGTTAGAGGCTCGTTTGTTTGCTGGCACCGTTACGTTTCGAAACTACTTGTTCGACCCGTGGTCAACCGGGGGTAAACTCGCTTCCCTTCTTCCATAGATCCCCCTTTGCCACCTTCGATGGTTCAGCATTACCTCGATACCGGTACATATCGAAACTTTTCAGGACATTGAATAATGTGGGATTGATGGAAATCTTGAATTTACGATATTTCACATCATCTCTTTTTTCATTAGAAAAACGAGGGTTCACTCTAAAGGTAAGAAAGTCTCTTTGGTTTATAATTCGTCATCCTGCACTTCGGGAAACATAACTAAACCCTCGACGTTCGACAAAAGAAGTGAGAGAAAATTGTGGCTTCACAGACAAGAGGATGATTTAATCGTTTCGTGTCAGGAGCTACAAAATGGGACTTCACAGACTCTTGCGAGAAACGCGTCACGAATTGGCCATCTAGCGGCGGAGTGCCAAAAGCTGAAGATGAAGGATTGTCAAAGAGATATTTCATTTCGGTGCTTGACCTATGGCGTAAAGCCGGAAACCAAAAGTGAAGAAGAAGAAGAAGAAGATATTTCATTCATACCGCGAGGGCGGAGGCAGATATTCGGGTTAAGTTTCGTTTTTAAAATTTAATATTCGTACAATAGTCTCGAATGCAGCCTGTCACAGAAGCGTGTACATTAAGGAACGCATGAAGGTGTGCAAAAAAGAGCATGCTTCACACATCTCAAATGTATTTGGAGTGCACCCGGAGTGCGCAGAAGTAGACGTGCGGCAGATTCATGGTCTTCGAATAATATTCGCAGATCATGAATCTACGAAATAGAGTGCAGGCTCCGATCTTATACCCGTTACAGGCGCAGCGATGACATTCTTAATCGAGCCCATACGTTGGATCCGACTCGATGCCGACAATCATTCGGATAGCGACTTGAGTGCCGGTCGAATACAACAGGTGCAACTTGCGCGTTCCCGCAACCGTGCCGACGGTAAAATTTCACCTGGGCGAGTCGATTAAACGAGGAACAAATGCGTTACGTTACAATGTATTAACCTGCGTAGGTTAACGTTGATCAATTGGGTGATGTCTTGGATGTGTAAGCGGACCCGAGTCTTCCATTCTTCGGCAAAAGCATTGTTGGACCGTGACAGACATTCCCCATTTCAGCGAATGAATTTACGACAGTGGCGTAACCGCGAGGATTCGCGCAAACGAATTAGTCCCTTGGATCGAATTGACTTGGCCTTACCTTACAGTGTTGCATAAACTACTGTGCGATAGTGTACTCGGCCGCGTATAGGATATCATGCCACTACGAGGATACGGTAAGGAAGCCACAGTTTGTTGCTCGGAGGCGCGGCAGGGCGAAGTTTGGGAAGGAGACTCTGTGTCTCCCAGTCTCTGGAGCCGTGTTCGGGTCGCACGCTCTCGGCTCTGCAACTTCTCCGTCCAAGTTGCATCAAGTTTTGATCGCGAAGCAACACCGAAACTTGCCCTCTCGTCCCGGTCTTAAGCCTCGCCTCTCCCAAGATTATATCGCGCGTATCACCGTATACACCGCGACGTGGGAGTGCGCCGCTCCACGATCTCCGACAACCGAGGGACTTATTCGTGTTCAAATATATCGGGACTCCCAATTTCTCGCCTGTGATTCATCCACCCCCCCCCCGTCAAATCTAATAATAGCGACGTTGAGATGAATCTAGCTCGCCCCCTGCAGTTTGCCACTTCGACACTATGAATCCGGAGTAGTTCGACGCACGTTCCGTTTCAATCCGGACGCTGCGCGAGCCTCGTTCGACCCGAAACAACTATCCCGGCGACGTCTCAATTGCGTCAATTTCATTGTTCCAAATTAATGTTTACTGCCGCAGTGCACGCAGCGACGAAGCGGCGTTCGAATCATCGCTCTCAGTGTAACCTTCTCGAGATGAGGAACTTCCGGCCGATCGATCGAAATTGATTATGTTGATTACCGATTGCTTTGCAATTCGGCGGGAAGAAAGCTCGGGACCGACCCTCGGCAAACTCCGAAATTTATCAATTTCCTGACGAGTAAGAGCTCTCCCACTCTCTGGTCCGTAGTTCACCGAGTATACACACCGTATACAGGATCTCCAACCCCCCCCCCCCCCCCCTCCCTGTACGATCGAGCGATCTCACTCCCACGAGAGTCCGACGAGGTTGAACTATTTGTCACGGTGTATGGGCGCGGAATGGAAGCGCAGAGCGGGGGTTGAATGTTTGTTCTCAGTCTCGCTGTGAGCCGGAGCTCCGCGTTCCCTCCTTTAGGGCAAACCCAAGGAGGTGTAGGATGGCTGGGGGTGAGCAAGGGAAACGAAAATAGGACCTCGCCAAGACGCGCCCCGGCCCCTTTGCCAATTACAGCCCAGCAATATTGTGCCAAAGTCTCCTTTGTTACCGCCGTTGCCCCCGTAATTGAAGAGAATTTCACTCGGCGGTTTCGGCCGAGCTTGGCCAAGCTTAGACGGTGGCTGCGAAAGGGATATTGTGCGTAAATCGGGGGCATACCACAAATTATTATTGCCGGCGGAACGGGCCTCGAATTGTACTTGTCGCCGAGCCGAATTACCTGAATCCGAACGATTTTAGATGCAGGTTTGGAAGACCAAGCTGTATATTTCCTCGATTCATGGGCCGTTTACTTCACTCATTTCGGTGGGGGAAGAAGTGGCGAATGAGACAGAGGGGAAAAAGGGACGAAAGGAAAGCGAATTTGTGAACTTTGCTGATAAATCATTGGTTCGTCCATGTTTGAATCAACAAAATCCGGCGGTTGTCGGGTGGCGAAGGAAATATTTAGTTAAGTTAATTAAGAACTTACATTATTATTAAAAAAATCATTTCATCAAAATAATTTTTATTACACAATATGCTTGATCTAACAGAATAAGCAATTATATCAGTCGAATATTATCATCGTTTTTATTCTCCGTTTGATTGAAGGTGCTCGATATGAGATTGAGGAATAAAATTCTTTGATTGAATAAACTGCACCGAAGCTTTCAGTCTGTAGGCGGAGTCTGCCACAGGCATTTACTAAATAGCTGTTCTAATCGAAGGAAAATCTCATTAACAACGGTAAATTAACTTGCTTTCCATTCGTTCAGTAGTTTTTTAACGCACGTTACCCGAAAACCTTATAATTATCAGTAGCGAAGTGAATGTGTCCTGCAACTAACCGAAAACAAACCTTTGTTCGAAACAAATATCATTGACGAATTATTTTGACACGGTATACGCGTGCATTCGGAGATCCTCACGATCGCGTGTGTCGGTGTGTTGATTTTAATTAGATGAGTGCACGGCGAACTCGGTTGTTGATTAATCTAATTAACGAAGCCCATTGGGACGGCTCACTCCGCTGGTGAGCAACCCATTCGTCCGACAATGATATTTTCCTGACTGCTTAGAGCACTTCTCCACAGCTCAGCCCGGGGTACAGTTAGCTCGGACTTTATGGAAGGACGGACGGTGGCGGGCCCCATAGTCGTAATACATTTTCACTTTCTCCTTTGACTCGCACATGCATCTAATTAACGAAGCTCATTGGGACGGCTCACTCCGCTGGTGAGCAACCCATTCATCCGACAATGATATTTTCCTGACTGCTTAGAACACTTCTCCACAGCTCAGCCCGGGTACAGTTAGCTCGGACTTTATGGAAGGACGGACGGTGTCGGGCCCTATACTCGTAATACATTTTCACTTCCTCCTTTGACTCGCACATGCATCTAATTAACGAAGCCCATTGGGACGCCTCACTCCGCTGGTGAGCAACCCATTCATCCGACAATGATATTTTCCTGACTGCTTAGAGCACTTCTCCACAGCTCAGCTGGGGTACAGTTAGCTCGGACTTTACGGAAGGACGGACGGTGTCGGGCCCCATAGTCGTAATACATTTTCACTTCCTCCTTTGACTCGCACATGCATCTAATTAACGAAGCCCATTGGGACGCCTCACTCCGCTGGTGAGCAACCCATTCATCCGACAATGATATTTTCCTGACTGCTTAGAGCATTTCTCCACAGCTCAGCCGGGGTACAGTTAGCTCGGACTTTATGGAAGGACGGACGGTGTCGGGCCCCATAGTCGTAATACATTTTCACTTCCTCCTTTGACTCGCACATGCATCTAATTAACGAAGCCCATTGGGACGGCTCACTCCGTTGGTGAACAACCCATTCATCCGACAATGATATTTTCCTGACTGCTTAGAGCACTTCTCCACAGCTCAGCTGGGGTACAGTTAGCTCGGACTTTATGGAAGGACGGACGGTGGCGGGCCCCATAGTCGTAATACATTTTCACTTCCTCCTTTGACTCGCACATGCATCTAATTAACGAAGCCCATTGGGACGGCTCACTCCGCTGGTGAGCAACCCATTCATCCGACAATGATATTTTCCTGACTGCTTAGAGCACTTCTCCACAGCTCAGCCCGGGTACAGTTAGCTTGGACTTTATGGAAGGACGGACGGTGTCGGACCCTATAGTCGTAATACATTTTCACTTCCTCCTTTGACTCGCACATGCATAGCGTATAATCTTCGCCCGCAGATTTTACGTACAACGAACTCGACCTTGCACCGTTCAGCCGTCCACCGTTCTCTGACACAGGGTATGGAGCAAGAGGAGAGAGAAAATCACAGCGGAGATAGCTGAATTGAGCAGAGTGTGCTGGGAAAGTGCGGTGGAAAGAGGAGAACTCGAAATGGGCTCGGGGGTTGCCCATCGCTTTGGGAATGACGAGAAGCACCGCGAGAAAGGGTCAGCCCTTGCTCGTCCAGTGCACTTATACTCGGCCGGTCGGACACTCTGCAACCGTTCGTGTGGTTTCCGCTAATTTCGCGACTAATTAAGTCCCTTTCGAGTACACGGGGATTGCGGAAACCCTTCGAGACCACGGGAGATGTGGCTGCGCGGACGCCTCCAGCGGACCTTCCTTCGGTTTCAATTCCCCGAGCTTTGCCCTTACCATATATCCCACTGTTACTATACAGAAATCTCGTCCTCAACATTTAGTCGATCGCGCGGAGTACTAAAAGTAATTAAAATAATTTACACAGAGAGTAATTACAATGAAAATTGAAATATATCTTCATATAAAGCAATATATATGCGTAATATATTTACGGCAAAAATTTCAAGAAGTTCTGCATCTCGTATATACGCCATGCATTTATTGGCACAATGTTGGCGTCACATCAGCGATTCAACGATTGGCGGATCGATATTCGGCCGAACATTGGCCTCAAATCGGCAGACCGATTGTTCGTGAGTTCATGCTCCGCTGAACATTGATCTTAGACGAGAAACCAACAACTCGCAAGTCAATACTCGGCCGAGCATTGGTCGCAAATTGTCAAACAATCAATGGCGAGTTAATACTCGACCGAACATTGGCCTAAAATCAGCAGACCAATGGTTCATGAATCAACAGACCAAGGATTGCTGAATCGATATTTAGCCGAACATTGGCCTATCATCGGCAGACCAATTATTGGTGAATCCAAGCTCGACCGAACATTTGCCTCAAATCGACAAACCGACAATTGGCGAACCCATAATCGGCCGAACATTGGTCGAACATCAACAAACCGATGATCGGTAAACCGATACTTGGCCGAACATTGGCCGAAGGTTGGACTATTGATATCGTTAGGCCAACACTGGCCCGTTTCATCGGCCATTTTCGTTCGATCGGCAAAACCTCCATGGAATACATGGGACGCGGACTGAGATGGAGACAGGATGAAACTAAATCGGCCATACATCTCGTACGGCGCAAATCGATGAGCTATTGTTTGTCGTATACGTTGAGCGTCGAGAGAGGAGAGCGAACGATGAACCGCGGGTAACGATCCGGGTCGAACAACTACACAGTCACCGCAGTCTCGTTCACTCTACCGAAAAAATAAAACTCACGTTTCCAGTGTGCGGCGTCAGCGATGAAATCGCCCGTGAAGATGAACCGAGTGGATAGGGACTGTCGGGAACGCGACAAAGAGCGGGATCGCGATTTTTCAAGCGCACTCCATCCAGCCTCCTTCCATTCTCCACCCCCTGCCGCGTCCTCGCTCCTCACCGACCGGCCTACCCTGCAGCCCGTAGCCCATAAATTATTTCAGCGAGAGAGAGAGAGCGTGTGAGAGAGAGAGAGAGAGAGAGAGAGAGAGTGGGAGAGAGTGGGAGAGGTCCTCTGGCGGAGGGGAGTCGAGTGGTGCATTAATTGGCTATAAATCCTTGGGCCGCATTAATTCGACTATCTCGCAGAGCTTCCGGTGCTGCCGGACGGTGGGTATGCGAGGGTGGGAGCAAGCGAGAGGAAGAGTCGACTGCCTCTCCGCACCTCCGCCAGGAAAGGAGTGAATCGCTAACGATCCCCTTAAGCGGACTCGAACCCAGACGTGATCTTCCTCTCCTTGCTGTCTGCTTGCTCGGTTCCTTTGCATCCCTCTTGGCTCTTGAGTTCAGAATCCCGAAAATTACTCCCAAAATAATGTATACCCGCAGAGATCGCCGAGGCGCGATCTCCATGTCCCTCTTTCGCAGACTGGAATCTAATTCCGAGATATGGCCAGACGGTGATGAGTGATAAAAGCGCCGTCACTGACGAAAACGATTCTGCATGAATTTAAAACGCGATAGAAATGGATGTGAATATTTTGCGGCGATGAGCAAGATAAAATTAAAGTGTTGACCCCCGAAGGGAACTGTGAGAAACTGATATTCAGCTTCTTATTGACAAGTCGAGAAGAAGAGTAGTGAGGATGGGAGTTTGTTGCGAGGAATAAAAATTACAATAGAATTCGCACTGAGAAAAAGATAAGCAAGATAAGTTAAGGGCCAAGAAGAGAGAGTACAGAATGGGATTCGAAGAATGGAAAGCATTAGTAAATTAAATATTTTATATTAACTTGTAGGAGTCTATTATTGTCATTAAAGTTTAAATCACATATTAGTAACATCCATTAAAAAAAAAAAAAAAAAAACAAACAAACTCAACCGATAAAGAATTTCGGTGCCTAAGACACAATAGTTATCGTGTTTGTAGTTATCGTGTTCCGAAATCCTTTGTCTTCTATCGTGTTCTATCGGTGTTTTTGAGCAGGGGTGTTTTTACAACCGTCTTACGATCAATTGCACACAGTGTGCCTTTTTTAAAGTTATTAATGCCGACCTTCGTTTTACTTAAATCGCATATGTCCGTCTATTCTTCGTGTCGCTGTTTGCTCACGATGACCCTGCGACCAGTGCTCCATCTGCTGCTCGTCAAGACATTCGATTTTACGAAATGAATCTTGCAAGTTTTGATATTTTGTATATTCGAACTTTACACCTGTGGCACTGGATTTGCATTCTCCGGTACTGTACAGATCACAGTATCGAGCAATTCAAGAAATCGAAACATCTCGAACGGATTTACTCGTGTCTCGTATGCATTATACGCCGTGCCGTATGCCTACTCTATGATTTTGAGTTTCCACAGTAAAAAAAAAAAAAATTTCGTAAAATCAGAATGCGAAATTTCGTCAAAAAAAAATAATGTTGTTAAACAAGTGACAAACGAGTTTGTCACTTCTTTGAACATACGAACCTGTCATTTAACTTCCTGCATCATTGACAATTTTACTTTGTACTTTTGTTTGTCAAACTATAAAATTAACAAATAAAAAATTGTGGCCATTTGTGGACAATAATTTGTTGTAAGAAGTACACATATTTTTTTTTTACCGTGTGGGTTCTTTCGGCGAAGCCCTCCCTCATCTCATTTCTTTCCGTCGACTTTATTGTTAGAAAATGAAAACGTCACTCACCTTCTTGATAATCAAGCTGACACTCGTTAACAGCAAGTTCACTGTCAGTTTCCGATAGTTCGCTTCAGAGATTCTCACTTTAATGCGATCTTAACCGTCGCGCTTCGTACCCACATCCAACTGTATCACGCTTTAAGTTCATACGCGTTTTCACATCCGGCAGCGATTTTATGACTTATCACTTGCCTACTCATATCTTGCTATCCAACACCCGGATCCTGCCGGATCATTGAGTAATCACTATAGGTTGATTCGTCGGTATCCAATACCCAAAGGAAGTTCGTTGACCGGGTTGTTTATATTGTCGTTTGCAGGCCGGACGCACGATCCAACATACTCGCTGTATCATCTTGGAGAGAGATTGACAACAGGTGCCACTCAGTATGTTGAGACCGGTAGAACCGACGGTCTCGACACGGGTGGTGATTCGCCCAACATTCTCAACGCCTTCGCGGGACCACCTGTGCCACAGGGGGAGGGTAGCAGCGTGGCGAGAGCTTTCCTCGACGGGAATCACAGCCTCGTTAGCGTCATGGCTCGCATCAATCCAAGTCCCGACTGGTTTGTCGGGGTTGACTCCTTTCAACTGTGCGTCGAGGGCAATTGGGTCGACAGCGTTACCGTGGAGGTATGTCAACGCTTCCCCATGCACACTGTATTCTCTGCGCACTTACATATCTTCTGTGTTCTCTATTTGTATCAACTCACTGAAGTGTATCGACACACTGAAGTGTATCGACACACTGAAGTGTATCGACACACTGAAGTGTATCGACACACTGAAGTGTATCGACACACTGAAGTGCATCGACACACTTGAATGTATCGACACACTTGAGTGTATCGACACACTTGAGTGTATCGACACACTTGAGTGTACCGACACACTTGAGTTTATCGACACACTGGAGTTTATCGACACACTTGAGTGTATCGACACGCTTGAATGTATCGACACACTTGAGTGCATCGACACACTTGAATGTATTGACACACTTGAGTATGTCGACACACTTGAGTACATTGATACGCTGGTGTGTATTGAGATACTGGAGTATATCTACACACTGGAGTGAATCGATGGACTGGAGTGAATCGATGGACTGGAGTGAATCGATGGACTGGAGTGAATCGATAGACTGGAGTGTATCGATGGACTGGAGTGTATCGACGGACTGGAGGGTATCGATGGACTGGAGTGTATCGATGGACTGGAGTGTATCGATAGACTGGAGTGAATCGATGGACTGGAGTGAATCGATGGACTGGAGTGTATCGTGACACTGGAGTGTTTCGAGACACTGGAGTGTATCGATGGACTGGAGTGTATCGTGACACTGGAGTGTATCAACAAACGAAAAGCATGTAGTCTAAAAGTAACTAGTGGTAAACGTGCTGAAATAACACACTTGTCTTTAAAAGTACATTCACCCGCTCCAAGTAATTACTCACTGGCGCATTCCAAACCTTCTCCGAACATATTACAGTTACATTTATTTTTACATCGTCCCTCTCTCGTTACTCGCTAACACACATATACCTGAAGCACTATATTATTTTTAATATCCTCTCAGACGCCGGTGGCGCAACTTCTGGCCAGAAGCCAAGTCGTATTTTTATGATGCGAGCGTACAGTCGCACAGAGAGATAAAACGTATTCCATAGTATTATTACGGAACGCGGACTCTTCGGCGAAAGGGCCTCGGTAACAAAATATATGTTTCATTAATGATCGTTCGGTATTCGCAGCTGGATCCCCTCGACGGCGGCACCGACAACGGCTTCACTTTTACCGCCGCCAATTGGCCAACCCGACCTCAGGGAATAGCATACAGGATAACATCCCGTTATCCCGCTCATCCGGCCGGAAGCTTTTACTATCCGAATCTTCCCCGACTTCCGCCGATCGCCACTCTCACTTTCACCAAGGTACGTATTCGCGTATTATTATAATTGCAAATTGCAACACCGACAACAGTTCGCGCGAGATTGAAATTAGCCTATCCAATATCTCGCCAAGGAAAATTAGTAACGCCAGCTACGCCCGGCTGCGACTTTACGAAAGTCTCGTTCGTGATTCTCACTTTTTTTTTTTTTTCTTTTTCTGTCTTGTAATTTCGATCCCTCCACCCTCCAATTCCCTCATCTCGCTGCGCACAGCAGCTCACGGAAATATCCATCTCTCTCACGCAAAAGCCAAACCGAGTTTACTCGAGACGGCGAGACGGCCGCCTCGGAGTACGCGGCGCGAGGGTTGAGGGCGCGACGACGCTTCGAACATTCTGACAATCCAGTTTCCGTATCGAATTACTTAGTTGCGACCCTTCCTCCCTGTTCGGCGAGTCTCGTGTCTCCGCTCTTCGTCCGTGCGTTGTGTATAACATCGAAAATGCGAGATACAGAGAAACGAAGATGATAAAAACCGCGCTGAGACTTTCACGGAGCGGACAGCTACTTCTCTTTTCTTCCTCTTCATCTTCCTCCACTTCTCTTTCTTCTTCTTCCTCATATTACACTTCGTCCCTGCTCTCCCATCTTCGGTCGACGGGTCTCGCTCGCCCCATCGCCGAGTCTCGGTTCGACATTACCGGGGCTAAATAAATTTTCCACGAGCGAACACACTCGCACCGTCGCTTCCCGCTGTAGTCGTCATCCCCGGCTCGCGCCGAGCTCTTCTTACTCCTCGTCTCGGCCCCAACACCGTCAATATTTATTTACGAGAATCGCGGAGCGAACTTGCCCGACGGAGCCGGAGAATATGTCTCCGACATGATTCTGTCCGGATTCACTCCGGCCGCCGGTGTGCCGCATCTCTTACCGTCTCGCCCGGGCCGTTCTTGAACCCCTTCGTGAGACGTACATACGGCCGGCACAAACCGCCCTCCGCACCCCTTCGAAGCGACATACCGACGAGCCGACATCCCGACTAACGAGATTCGAGAGTCAGCAGCCCGTGTTAACTTGCTAATTATCTCTTAGCCGCGCATCCTCGGCATCCCGCCCGTTTCTCTCTCGAGATTTAACTGGGTGCCAGCCAACGTACCTAGTCCCGATCAGCCCGTGGCCACCGCAGACTTTGTCGGCCACTTAATTACCAAACTTTTGTCGCTACCCGATCGACCTCGGCGTCACTCGGTTATCTCGTTCTCGCGAACTTTCTCTGTTTCTCGGACTCTCGATTGCTCTCGCTCTCTCTCTCTCTCTCTCTCTCTCTCTCGTTCCCTTTCTACTTTTTCATCCTCGTTAATATTGAGTCGACAGAATTAAAAGTAATTGAGCTTATCGCGACGCCGAGCTTGAGCTCGTGTCCGATAGGCCCTTGCTGATATCGCCGCTATAGGATCGTCCAACGTCGCCACTATAGGCGAACGTTGGACGATGACCGGCTGGTATGACAACGGTTAAGTTGGGTTTTTGATTTTAAGAACTGGGCGACGGTGTCAGTACGAAGCTTAAATTATCTTGTCGCGCGCGTCGAATGAAAAATAATGAGGCCAATGTCGTTGTTTCAAGTGGTCTAGAAAAGTTTGTAGATCTGTTTATAGATCGTTGTTTCAAATGATCTAGAGAAGTTTATAGATCTGTTTATAGATCGTTGTTTCAACTGATCTAGAAAAGTTTCTGTGGCGATGTATACATTTGATGGTTTTTGTTTTTTCATATAAGAATCGCGACACTTTGAAAGGGGCATTTTTTTTTGGTCGATAACGATATCTTGGTATACAAATAATAGCGACTCATGTCTTTATCTCTTCTTCAACAGTCAATTCATTGACTGATAAAGGTGAAGGTATTTATAAATATCGTTTTTATAAACGATAGAAACAGAACTAACGGAGGCAGCTTAAATTATCTTGTCACGTACGTCGAAAGAAAAATATTGAGGCTAATGTCGTTGTTTCAAGTGGTGTAGAGAAGTTTATAGATCTGTTTATAGATCGTTGTTTCAACTGATCTAGAAAAATTTCTGGGGCGATGTATACATTTGATGGTTTTTTTTGTTCATATAAGGATCGCGACACTTTGAAAGGGGCATTTTTTTTTGTCGATAACGATATCTTGGTATACAAATAATAGCGACTCATGTCTTTATCTCTTCTTCAACAGTCAATTCATTGACTGATAAGGGTGAAGGTATTTATAAATATCGTTTTTATAAACGATAGAAACAGAACTAACGGAGGCAGCTTAAATTATCTTGTCACGTACGTCGAAAGAAAAATATTGAGGCTAATGTCGTTGTTTCAAGTGGTCTAGAAAAGTTTCTGGGGCGATGTATACATTTGATGGTTTTTGTTTTTTCATATAAGAATCGCGACACTTTGAAAGGGGCATTTTTTTTTTTGGTCGATAACGATATCTTGGTATACAAATAATAGCGACTCATGTCTTTCATGTCTTTATCTCTTCTTCAACAGTTAATTCATTGACTGATAAAAGTAAAGATATTTATAAATATCGTTTTTATAAACGACAGAATATCGGCCAATATCGGCAAATCAAATGGGATTACCGAGTTCAAGTTATATTGGTCAAGATGTACGTTTCTATCATTCCTTCGACTAATTATCGATTTCTAGTAATCTTTTCATGAACCCTTCGCAATTATTGGGTAGGTGATTTGTTATTATCCGGCAAATAATCGTTTCAATCGTAATCACTCGATTATGATGGGCGATACCGATCAGATCAACTTTTTTTTCTTATTCTGAAGGTACTAGCATACAGTTTTTGTCAAAAAAAAAAAAAAAAAACCGGCCGATTTTTAATATTCTTTTAACGCGCGTATTAAAAGTCCACGATCCGATCTTTACACACAGTTAGTAAAAGGTGAAGTTTGAGCTTTTTTTTTATTGAAAAATATCAATTAACAACGGAGATCGTATCTCAAAATCTGCTCATCCGATTGAGTTGAAATTTGCACAGATCCAAAAAAAAAAAAAAATGGGCAGAAATTAATTATTTTTAAATGGCCACCATTCTGCCAATTTTTTTTTTCCCCCTCGTCCAAAACTGCGTTTTGTATAATTTGTGAAGAAACAATTAAGAGTTTTTATTTCAGTCTTATTTCTCATAAAATAACAAGTCGAAATCAGAGTCAACGCAAACGAACTTAATAAAAAAAAAAAAAGAAAAAAATTCTTTACACCTACCGATAAAAAGCATACACACACAATAACAATAAAATTGAATGAAAAAAAATTCCCAAAAGTTCTCAAATATATCCTCGGTCCACCCTAAGAAAATCAAATCGATAAAACGTATATTTACCGAGAAAAACTTCCGTCCAACTTTTTTTTAAAATTTTTTTTATAGAAATCTGTGTCCTATTCATTCATTCGCTCGGTCGTAAAAATATTATATTGCAATATCAATAAATGTTTAATAAATTCAAACAACTATTTATCTGCGGAGCATCCGACAAGTGAATATTATCTTTTTGTCCAAACACCTTGGAGTTAATTCATTATTTACCCTTAAATAAATCGACGCGGTGAGGCCAATTGAGAAACGAAAGAGCAATCGCTCTTTGCATCGACGATAAAGTTTGTCGAATTTAACACTGCTAACGGAGGAGAATTAATCGCGTTCGTGCGATAAAGTGGAAAAATAAAAGCGTTCGCCGACGAGTGGAGCGTGGCGCAGGGCTATTGTTGCTCGATAATGGGCAGAGACGGAAGAGAAGACTGTTAAAGCTGAGCTGGTATCGTCGCCGACGAAACGGATAAACGGCGCGGTGGTCGGTCGAGGGGCTCGAAGCGGGCGTGAAACGGTCGCAAGAGCGGATTAGCGAGATGAGGTGAGAGCAATAGGAGCAAGCCGCGGTGTTTCACCGAGGCTGGTGGCAGTGTGGTCCGGCGTTCGAGAGGGCGGAATGCATTTCTCTCGACCCTCTCGATACACGTTTCCATCAACGTCAACGCCATGCCAGATCGGCCAACGACAGCAAAAGTATACGATCTGTTGAGTACACTGCAGGGCAGACTGATGCGTGACGCCTCGTCTCGTGCTCGATCCTCACAACTAGAAAAATCATTTGTACGACGGGCGTCTACGCAAAGAAATATTATTTTTAATCGTAACAAACATTTGTTTGAATCAAATAAATAGGAGTGAAAGAAATTTATTGACCTCTCGTACATTGCTAGTTCTATTAGGCCCCCCGCCCCCCGTTTTTTTTAAACATTACAATGCCATAGGGTGGACCAATAGGGCGGTCGTGGGTCATTGACCGAAGTCGTTCAGCCTTAAATAAATATTTATTTCAATTAAATATATTAAATAAATATTAATTAATATATTAATATATTAATTAATATATTAAATAAATATTAATTAAATAAATATTTATTTCAATTAAATTATTTGCTGCTCACCCTTAAAATAAATTATTGTCCTCGATGCAGATTATTACGTTCATAATTTGTATGCCCATTGAGTCTATCTAAATGCACGCAATGCGATTAATAATCATAATTAATTTTGTGAAGTTAATCATCGGATGATGCACGTTTCGCGTGACTCTTCGTTTGACGACGATTTGAAGGAGACTAGGTCGGTGTCAGAACCAGTAATTCATTTTAACTTCTTTTCAAGGATCTTCATTATTTTTGTCAACAAGCAAATAATCTTCTTCGGGTTTCTTCGGGAACGTTTGGCATCCTTGAAAAAAATAAAATAAAATAAAATTTAAAAAAAATGGATTACCGTTTCTGTTAACGAATGAGCCTGTATGAGGTGAGTGAAGATTTGTAATTGGTAGTCGTCAAGTCGTCTTTTACGCTTCCGCAGCGATTTTCCGTATCGATTATTGATCTAGGAGCAAAATCGGATTATAGCCTCGATATGTTGAGCGACAGATTGTCGTCTGTCCAATTTTGCGACAAAGTTGACGATTTTCGCGATATTTTTGAGCCGCGATATTTTTGGTGTCCTGATCGAATTACAGAAAAAAACCGGGTTGTGTCTGTCGTTCTCTGCGCGAAGGGAAAACAGTCGAGTTTCTGGCGAAGTTACAGAACCATTTTTTTTTTCCATTCTTTATAGAACGATGAAAGAAAAAAAATGTCCTAAAAGCATGACGAAGGGATTGCGATTTTTGCGTAAAAAATGCGAAGGTCTCGAAAAATACTGACGAGCGCATATTTTCACATATATATTTTTTTTTTTTTTTTTCACACTTAATACGAATCCGACAGCAGTCTCGACCTAGAGTCAACTGGAGCAATTGGGTGATCGCCAGAAAAAAAAAAAAAAAAAAAAAAAAAAAAAAAAAAAATTATTTTCGTTTTCGCGACGCTTAAAGACAGTCGGAAAAACAACTTTTAGCTTCGGCGTCGTGTAATGATCGATCTTCGAAAAAAATTAACATAATGATATTGCTATGACCAAATTAATAGAACAGACACGAATAAAATGAATTAACTAATAAAATGAATTAAGCACAATGAACATAATGAACGGAATACGCATAATGAATACGATGAACACAATAAACACGATATAACGATATAAACAAGGATCTTTTACTTCAAAAAATTGGCAAAGCAAAGATTTCTGTTCAAAGTACCGTGAGCATCACAACTCCTCGCCAATAGGAGCGCAATTCAACTTGCGATATCAACAAGAAACACATTTGAGGCAAATATCCACGAAGTGACAACACATTTTTTGCCATAGTAACAAATTAATTCTTCGCAATAGCAAAATAATTCAAGCTTCGAGAACAACTTTTTCACTCAACCTATATTTCTCCGTGTGAACTCTCGGTTATGATTTAATAATAACTATTGATTTATAAATTATAGCGATGCCCAAGAAATTATTATCTGACACAGGTATAATAACGTCACAGATATTTTCCGATATAAACCCGAGGAGACAATAAACGTCAGAGGTGAAACACCGATACGAAGAATTCCAGCGCTCAAGCTCGGATTCGATAATCGTGGTTAATCGAACTGCAGGACGGCTAATCTCCGTCGCGATAACCAATCCCACGATATACCTCGCATCCGGTAGGTATCGGAGAGCGAGAGATATTTTAAAAGTGTATTTCACCGATTCCAATATTGGCCAAGAATTCTATCGTTGTCACCACAGTCTCACTGGGTATTGAAATGTCGATGATGAACTTCCGTGTCGCTCAAATGTTTCACACTGGTGATGTATAATGACGATCATTTTTAATCGCCGTCGAGTGACGATGACATTACGGTTATTTGAAATCGTCTACAGTAGGGAAGAGCCGAAGAAAATGGCACAGCGAGGCGAAGCTGGATATTGAGACAAAACTCAATTTTCCAATGACTTTTTGATGGTGCAGAGAAAAAAAAGCTTTGGTAACATTAACTAAGCTACGGTTGCCGGTGGCGAAGGAAGTATTTGGTCGATTGAACAAAATGTTTGTTCAATTGAAGTGTTCGTCGTTTGAACTATTCGTTGAAGCAACTAAATATTAGGTCAACAACTAAATATTAGGTCAACAACTAAATATTAGATCAAACAACTAAATATTAGATCAAACAACTAAATATTAGGTCGACAACTAAATATTAGGTAAAACAACTAAATATTAGGTCAAACAACTAAATATTAGGTCAAACAACTAAATATTAGGTCAAACAACTAAATATTAGATCAAACAACTGAATATTAGGTAAACAACTAAATATTAGGTCGACAACTAAATATTAGGTCAAACAACTAAATATTAGGTCAAACAACTAAATATTAGGTCAAACAACTAAATATTAGGTCAAACAACTAAATATTCGGTCAAACAACTAAATATTCGGTCAAACAACTAAATATTAGGTCAACAACTAAATATTAGGTCAACAACTAAATATTAGGTCGACAACTAAATATTAGGTCAAACAACTAAATATTAGGTCAACAACTAAATATTAGGTCGACAACTAAATATTAGGTCGACAACTAAATATTAGGTCAACAACAAAATATTAGGTAAATCAACTAAATATTAGGTCGACAACTAAATATTAGGTCGACAACTAAATATTAGGTCAAACAACTAAATATTCGGTCAAACAACTAAATATTAGGTCGACAACTAAATATTAGGTCGGCAACTAAATATTAGGTCGACAACTAAATATTAGGTCAACAACAAAATATTAGGTAAAACAACTAAATATTAGGTCAAACAACTAAATATTAGGTCAAACAACTAAATATTAGGTCAACAACTAAATATTAGGTCAATAACTAAATACTAGGTCAACAACTAAATATTAGGTCAACAACAAAATGTTAGGCCAAACAACTAAATATTAGGTCAAACAACTAAATATTCGTTCAATCAACTAAATATTTCTTTCAATCAACCAAATATTTCGTGCGCCACCCGCAACCGCAGTTTAGTTTGATATTGCCAAATCTTTTTTTTCGGTGTGGCGATAGTGGCATGTGGGGATGAACGGCTTTGAAAACCGGATGTATACGGATGATGTTGGGACAAAATGTGGCATTCAGTGAATTATCATAAGATTGAGTTTATTTTTCAGCATTTTGCTAAGCCTGTGCTTGACACATGCAGGGGTCCTGAGGGACTCGTCAAGCCAGACACAGGGGGTTCCATTCCTCTGAGAAATACTCAAATTATTGGTAGAGCTGCTGGAGTCGGGCATTTTACATGCCGACGAATCGACCTCCTCGTCGTCCCCGCCGGATGACTTCCGACACTTCGACTTTGAGCGAATAGTTTGAAGCCTAGTTCTAAGTGATTTCGTTTTCCCAGTAGGGATAGACTCAACTCGCTTGACGATCTCGATAAAGAGAATCGGAGAGCAGGGTGTTTTTCCGAGCACGCATCTCGGTGGAAGTTCGCTTGGCGGATGTTTCAACGGAAAGTAGAAGGAAGTCTGTTGGGTTTCCTCTTAAGGGGCTGCTGGACCTTCCTGTTTTATCGGCCGAAACGGCCGATTTCTTAGTTTTCACTATTCGTCGTTACTATGCGACGGGTATATTTCAAATTTTACAGGACTCCGTTAAGTACATAAACCATTCGGAGTGCACTCGGAATCATAGAATATCGAATATCAACGAATGTTACTATTAAAAAAAATTATTTCTTTTTAGCAACAATTCCATTGTCATTGCTTTTCAGTAATTTGTTCACCTGACGATAAATTGACGCTAGACAGCTGAAAATTGGCTGTTTGATTGAAAAATTACTGTAACTTTATGTCCCATTGAGCCATTGTGAATTTTACTTTGTCATTCTGCGCTGTCGGATGACGGTCACGTTTCTCACTCGACATAAAAATTACTTATCGATAATATCTCATAATAATGAGATTATTATTATGAGATAATAATAATCTCACTCGACATAAAAATTACTTATCGATAATAAAAAAATAAATAAAAATAAAATAAATAAATAATCATTCGAGACTCAACGGATTGGAAACGAGCAAAATATTGGATTCGAAGGTTGCGCTATCGACGACACACAGAGCCGTAATGGTGATAACTCGATATCACAGAGAATTATTATTATTATTATTATTATTATTTTTTAATTTTTTTACTAAAGTTCGCAGGAATATCCCATAAAAAAAAAAAAAAAAAAAAAAAAAAAAAAAAAAAAAAATTGTTCGATATCGCGTAACAAATTCTCGACAGAATATTCTTTGTAGAATGATGCATGTTATGCGTGTTATCAGTGCGGTAACGTGTCACACATTGTTCGCGGCGGCTTCAGCTCACCGGCCAGGGCTGAACGCGCCCCGCCCGCGTAATTGCGCTCTCGCTTTGAGTTTCGAGTCTGTCCAAACTCTATCGCACGTACCGGCCGCGCGTCCGACCGCCCTCGTTTGTTCCACAGTCTCCGGCGTTCTCCTCTCCGTATACCCTTTCTACGTCCACGTTCGTCCGAGCGTGTCCACCTCTCGCGTACATCCTACCGCTATTATTACTAATACCATCGCCCATCTATCCTACCTATCTACGCAGCATCGTCACGCCTGTCCGGGCATCGACGGATTAACCACTGGACGCGTCGTCCGTCGGTCTCGCATTCCTCTACCTGTCTGCCGACGATATTTCCCCGGCGCGAACGAGCGTCCCCAGGCTCCCGTGGGATCTCCCTCTACCACTCGATCGAACCAAACTGAGAGAACGAGAGAATTTCACTTTGAAACCGCAACGCTGCATTCCGAGTGGACGAACAAATGTTTCACGTAACTTTTGATAATTAGAGTGAGAAAAAAATTTTAAAAAATAAATAAAAATTTTCTGGGTTCAACGAAAATTCGCGGTCACATACGTTAAAAGCCGACATTTATTCGATGCAAAATAAAGCATTGTCCTGTTAAACGATTGTTTGCTCATGTTTGTGCAAAATTTGTCAATTGACAAGGGACATTTCTTTGGTACCAACAAAATACACCTTTGAACGTATGTCACCGCGGCATTTGCTCAATGCAACCATTTCTTTTTTCTCATTGTACACCGACGAAACAGTATATTATGCTACAAGGGAGGAATGTGCGTCTTTTCATCGATTGCGAAGTTTGATTGTCAGAAATCGACACGAGCTGTGAATTTCTGTCAATCTTCTTTTGCAATTGGGAGGTTTTTTTTTATTATTTTTGTAACATTTTTTTTTTTTTTTTTTTTTTTTTTTTCATTCTTCTTAAAGTATAATATATAATATAAGCAAAGCGCGAAAACGCTAGGATTATAAATAAATGAATAAAAACTAATGAGAACTTTTGAAAAACACGCATAAACAACTTTTATATATAGCAGCTTGACGTGTATTCGGGGCTATACTATACGTCGAGTGAATTCAATGCAGTATTTTTTTTTTTTATAGCAGATGACAAATAATCGCAAAGGCAATAGTAGATAATGGCGGTCACCTTTCGATATATCTGAATAGGCTTTTGCTCCGTGAAAAATTAAATTGGGCGTTGATTGTCTCTGCCACTTTACACTTATGTTCCCTAGTCAATCGCTACGAACAGACTCCCCCAACTACGGAACTAGTGTGCGAAATTGTATCAAGAGACACTAAACCGTTCCGACAAACACCGTAGACAACGAAAACAGCGAAATCGGGAGGCCTCGGTGAAACGCATAAGTCCCGTCTTTTTGCCCTAGCTCGCAGCCGAAAGTTCAAAATCCGGACTTGCGAGCGATTGCCAGAGAAGTCGTCCAACGAATGCTCGATCGAATGGTCTTTCTTTGCATTGGTGTGATTATCAAAAGTTTCGTGGTAACCATTATCCGGATAGTTTTTCGAAGTGAATTAAACCGAGTCCTTTTTTTTTTTTTTTTTTTTTTTTTATACTCGCCACAATCACGAAAGCATGCTCGTAGGTAATACACATGATTACGGCCTTTGCCGTGAAGCTTCGGTCCCCGGAGGGGACTTTCACGTCGGTCCGGAAACTCGGGGGTTCCCCGTCCTCGGCGGTAAGTCGTCGCTTCTCATGTCGCGATACCACGAGAATACAGGATATCTATGGATTACAGAGCCGTTCTACGTCGATCGGGGGAAAGCCATCCATCGTCGAATGCCGGAGGGTTCAACCCGAGAGTCGTCCCCCACGAAAGAGATTAATTCTTTATCGACTGGAAGCGGCGCGTTTCCGCGTGTGGCGAAGATATCCAGCCAGCCATTCGCTAACGGCTAGTTCGGTTCATCGCTGGCTGGCTGCCCTCGGGCGGCCGAAGACCGGCCATCGTCGCGGTCCGCCAGTTCGTGCCCCACCAACGCTCCGCGATGACTCCTCCGCCATCGCCGAGATCGTACAAAACTTTCTTCCTCATTCTCCTCTGCTTCCGGCTCCATCCTCCACCGACACGACGCTCACCGACGGCTCACCCTCGCCTCCTTCTCCTCGTGCAAATTTACGATCGTTCACTTCCGGTCTTTCTCAGCGCGGCCGCGATTCAACAACCTACAAGAAGTCCTCGACTTGCGTGTCCGTACGCGCATAGCTCTGTAGTGTGAAAAATCAGAGAATAGGAGATAATGCAACGTGGACGCTTTTCACTTCACGATCGCGTGCGGAAGTGACCGCGAGGGGAGGGACGCCAAAACTCGCACCCAAAGACACTTATTGGTAGCTCCAGCGAGTGGTGTTCATTTCGCCTAAAATCAAGAAATTCGGACAAGAATCGCAAACACTTGCCGATTTTATAAGAATCCGAAGAAATTCACGCCTATCATAAGCACTTCAAAGACTAATTTTCCATAATAATCATTTCAAAATGTTATTAAGAAATTGTTGAAAAAAAAAAAAATTGTTCATCGAAGTATGCGGTAACTCAACGTTTTTTTTTTTTTTAATGAAAATGATTCGTTCATTTTTCGGAATACATATGAATTTTTTCAGATTTTTATCTTCATTTTGATTTTTCTTGTTTTTTTACATGGAAAAACACGCATACGTATAATAAATATGAATTTTTTCAGATTTTTATAACATCGGGAAGTGTTTGGAATTCTTGTCCGAATTTCTCGAATTTGGGTGAAATGAACACAACTCGCCGGAGCTACCTTAATGTGCAGATACAGTACGATAGATCTGGGTTAAGTGGTGGGAGGGGGCAAATTGGCGTATCACAAACATTGTCTAGAAAAATGCATTCGTACACTCGGATAGACTGCTCGGATAGACTCGGACCGCACCAGGTGCTGGGGTTCTTGTACCGGGCCGACGCTCAAACCAGTATCCGCTCGACTCTGGTCTTCGGTCGGACCCAAATATATCGACTGAACGAAAAATGTTATCGATGCGTTTGTAACGGGCACTGTATCAGAGCCAGTCCTCTCTTCCGTAAATGCATGGTCCGCGAATATAATTTGAAGACCATGAATCTTCCTCGGCTCCACTCCAGTGCTTTACGGCTTCACTTCAAACACCTTTGAGATGTTTCACGCACGTTCTTTCCACCCACTTTCCTGTGTCCCTTAATTCACACGTTTCTGTCACTGGCTGTATGTATGCATGTATGTATGTATGTATGTATGGTATTTATTGTACATTCGGAACTGGGGTCCTCTAGGCACATCGCCCAACCACAATAGCACACTGCAACTAACGCTAATAATAACAATAATAATGATAATAATAATGAGAAAAATAATAATAATAATAAGCAAAATAATAATGAGCAACAATAACGATAATCACAACGCAGCCGAACACACCGAAAGGGAGACAGACCGAACAGACCGAATCAAGGCTCGCCCTTCAGGACCTTTATTTTTGTGATACATTC
Organism: Amblyjoppa proteus; assembly: GCA_963922035.1. Classification (NCBI taxonomy): domain Eukaryota; kingdom Metazoa; phylum Arthropoda; class Insecta; order Hymenoptera; family Ichneumonidae; genus Amblyjoppa; species Amblyjoppa proteus. Next base: position 7,635,812 of record OY998232.1, read on the forward strand.
CAGAGAACAATAACACACTTTCTCCATAACGTCATATCCAGTTTGAAAATCTTCGTCGTAAGGGAAAACGTCACTTCCGGTTTTGAAATCTTAGTTTTCGACCGGGAATGAAGTGTTTCCGGCATGGCGTCATTACCGGTAAAAATAAATGTTTTCCAAACCGAAAGTCGCTAATTCCAAAGGATAAGTTGTCCCGGTGACAGTGATGTGAGATCGTTCCCTTCGTTCATTGAGCCTCAAAAACCGACGTTTCTCGAATGGCCGAAATAATTATTACAAATTTCATGTGATGTGAGATCGTTCCCTTCGATCATTGAGCCTCAAAAACCGACGTTTCTCGAATGGCCGAAATAATTATTACAAATTTCATTTAGTTCTTTATGTAGTGAACAGTCAAATCCCACATCGTTACATTATTTGTCATTTGCACCGCCTTGCCCCCGTCCTCAACCTAATAGAGATAGGATAATATATTCCAAGATTGGTTTACTGGACGTTCGCCGAAGCATCCCCCGGTCCTGGCGGCCTCCGCTTCGGCTGTCTCTCTTGCTATAACCGAACACGTCACTATAACCGTAACCGCGAGGTGATATAGGGGTGGTTTTGCGGCTTTGCGCTTCTCCATCGTTCCCTCTATCTCCCTCCCTCCGTGTCTCTCTCTCCATATCTCTCCCACACTCTCCATTTCGCGGGTTCCTCACTCGTCCAACCGTAGAATTACGCGGAGCACATTCTATTCCCGATAGGACCGTCCGCTCTCCACCCTTGTGCTCGCCAGTTCGGCTACCTCCACCCACCACCCACCCACCCCCCCCCCCCCCCCCGTGTTTGCTCGTGCCGTTTCCGTTCTCCGCGCCGCTTCCTCGCTCTCCATCTGCATATGTACAATCGTCTCCGTCGCTCCTGTTTTGTATCCGGCGGTCCTCGCTCATCCTCGCTCGCGGAAAAGCTACAAGATAGAAGAACCGCAACCGCACGAACATCGCTGACGAACAGAAGCAAGCGTCGCGCAAAAACATCGGTGCAACCCCCCCCGCCCCCAGAGAATCGTGACCCGCATTCCCGAACCGAACGTGGAAGAGGAGAGCTCGAAAACTCACTATGCACTACACCGGAAGCGATTGTTCCGATATTCACGAGCGCGGAGAACACTCGGCCGAAGCGGAATTTTTACTACCTCGTTTCCGGATCATTGAAACGATTGGGAGGGGGCGTTATATCTGCTTCGCGTTCTTTATCCCGTTAGATGTTCCATCCGCGTGTGTTTCCCGATCCGCGCTCGGCTCGGCTCCCGCGATTCCATGGAAATTCGATCGCGGTCTTGCAGCTCTTTGCCAGAGGCCCGCGAAAACGAATTTACGACGAGTCTCGATTGTCTCCTCCGCGCATTCGTTGTATTTGCCGGATGCTGTACAACTGGCTCTGGCGGGGCAATCCGAGCTGTTCCTCCCCTTCGCCTCACCTCCTTCGGGCCTTGTAATTCGAAAACTTTGGAGCCTCGGGGAGAGCGAGTGTGGGAGAGGGCCCGCAATACAGACAGTGTATACGCGAAAGCGATCAGGCGGTTTCCCGACTGCAGTTCCCCCAGTTAGTTTCTGCTTTGCCGTACCTGCGAAACCGAGCTAACAACGTCGAGTGCACGGGCGAACAATGACTTACGGGATGCACGGTAACGCAACGAGGTTTGTAAATTTAACAAACATTGCGCGCGTCCGGCAAGGTTCAAGTTTTTGCCTCTTCATAGGGGAAGAGTTGTTTCGGTGAAAAAAAAAAAAAAAAAAAAAAAAAAAAAGAAAAAAAATTGAGATTTCAATGAAAACGTGTTCGGTATGTTAAAAAACATCGAAAAATCATATGTAGAAAAAGAATGTCCGGATGTGCGTGCGTGTGTGTAAGAATGAATAGGACGCGAAAAACTCAAACTTCTATGACTCGAGAATATCTCGACCGATCAAGCTGATATTTTACACACCGTCGTATGTGTTAATTGTCAATGTTTTTTTTTTTCCAAAACTGCATTTAAAAAATTGCAATTTCTTGCGCGATTTTTATAATTTGTTTAAAAATGGTTTCTCGCGCTCTAGCGTTTACAATCTTTTTTAGCTATCTGACTCAAAACGTGTACACCGATGGAATATGATCGTCTGATGATTTTGCTCCAAATTTGGGCAGAACCGATAGAATCATTCAGATTTTATTTCATTTTGAATTCTTCTAATTTCATGAAAAATTAGTATACTTTATTTTAGACGCAATTCTCCGTATTAAATATTGATCTGTGAATAAAATAAGTGCATTCGGAAATTTACATATCGCTTCCTTATAAAAGTTGAAAATTGAAATTTTCATATTGCTTCCTTACAAGGGTTGAAAGTTGAAATTTCCATGTCGTTTCCTCATAAAAGTTGAAAATGGAAATTTTCATGGCGCTTTCTCCATAATGTTCCTTAATCCGCGAAGGTCCCTCTACGAGGAAGCCAAAAATACAGAAAATGATTTCTCATAGAAGAAACTTCGTGGATAAAGAAACATAACGAGAAAGCGATATGAAAATTTCAAATTTCACTATTTTTTTCTTAATAATTTTCATCTATCAACAATTTCCGTTTATTTTTCTCAATGAATCGTATTTTTAACTGAAGTTTTTTTAAATCATAAAAAAAAACGATAAAATTAATGAAAAAAATATATATATATATATATATATATATATATATATATATATATATATATATACACATATAAAAAGTTTGTTAAATTTAGAAATATTTTTCGCCGTTCATGCCTCCCGTCAGAAATTAATTTTCGGAATGGTCAGTCACACGAATCCCCGTTACTTTGTCTCGGTATTTATTCGACGTATTATCCATTCGATTCCGTGACGGTATTTATTCAGCGAATAATTTACTGATGGCGGAGCTGTTTCTATATTCAAGCTTCTTTTTTTTTTTAAGCGGCTGTCTCCGATTTTCGGAATAGGATATATCTGACCTGGCGAGCGAGACGAGAGCCCATGAATTTATAGTATCCATCGAGGGCGGCAATTTATCTTTCCCGCAGCGTGGGTATAACGGGATTCATCCACCTCGACGGCCCAAAGTCTGATAGGACAGATCTATTAATCCCCGAACGGGGAAAAGGGGTAACCGGAGGATGAAAAAGGGACGAAGCGAGGATGCGCCACCGGCGAGGAGAGACTCACGCGACAATCCCGCTCCGCAACGGGACGTCGGGAACGAACGACGAAATTTACGCGAGTTCGTTAGGAGTTTAGCCGGTAAATACGCGAGAGCCTCGCGTCTGAGCGCAATGGACCTATACTACTGGCGATGGGTAGGTATACACTGCGTATGGGCAGACAGCGCTATTGCACATACGGCTCGGCGCGCTGGCGTATGGAAGGTACAGTTTTCCGCAAATACGTGTAATAACACGTGTGGATTCTGTATATGGGCATTCCGTACCGATTCGACCTACGTCGGACCCTCGACCTCTTCAATTCCTTTGGTAATTTTTTATAATATTGTTCTAACTCTAAAAATCACTCAAAATTTTTTTTTTTTTAATTAAAAATTTTTTTTTTAATTTGCATTAAATACAATTTTTCAAAGTGACCATATTGTTAGCCGGAATTAAAAATTCTGAAAAAATTCTGAAAAATCCTGTATTTGATATGAACATTTTTAAGCCTAAATCCAGAATGGTCAAACGTTTGCTTCTAGATGTTTCTTGAGCTCTTTCTTTCTTTTTTTTTTAAGTGAACATATTGTCAGCCTAAATTAAAAAATCTGAAAAAAATTCTCAAAAATCCTGTATCCTGTGTTTAGAGTTAGGACAATATTATAAAAAAATTACCAATCGAATTGAAGAGGTCGAGGGTCCGACGTAGGTCTAATCGGTATGAAACGCTCCATATGGATTGGGGCACATTTGGCAATGTCACATGGCCAATCAAAATTTGAAAAAAAAAATTAAAAGTGAAAGCAAATTTTTTGAAGTTTTTTTTTTTTTTTTTGCGGGCCGCGATTCAAGAGCCTTTAAGGTAATGTCTTCGAGGATTTCTGGTCCACAAGCGTGATTCGTTGCCTTTTGTCGTATGAAAGAAAACCACACAAAAAAAAAAATCTCACGCATCTTATCGTTCGTAACGATATAAGAAGATCCGCCGAGTCTTGATATAAAGAAATATAGGGTAAAAGTGGGGCGTATGGAGGGGTCCATATTTCATTGATTTACGTGTTAATCGGGGTGGTCCATATTCACCACCTTTACCCCGAAGAATATAAAGAAATTGCAGAAATTGTAGCTTCTGTTTTTATTAGAATATCTCAAAAGCATTATATCGAGAATTAATTTTCATTATCTTCGAATCCGGGGATATTTTTGCATCGTTACAAGAGATCGATCGCACGGTGTTTTTTTATTCGATGAAAATAAATGGAATACATTTTCTTCTTGAATACGACGGGGCATCGGATTTCATGAGATCGTGAATGTCATCTTAAAACTGCACACAAATATAATATTTCAATAGAGGATTTATCCTACCGAATTTCATAAATTTAACAAAAAAAAAATAATAATTTTCAAACGCTTTAATTTGAATGAACATGAGGCGTCGAGCTCCAGTTCCTTGCGATTCGTGATTAGCGAGAAAAAAAAAGATATGACACATGACCACAAAGCAATGAATTATGAAAATTTGTCTCAACGAATTTTTTCACCTCTTAACGGCACAAGATGTGCACAACCTCCTCTGTGAGAGAGTCAAAAACCATCAACGAACTTTGTCACTGAGAGTTCTATGCTGAGAAGTGGGTGTGCACAATAAATGAGGAAAGTACGCGCAAACGTACATTAAAGTGTTCATTAGAATTACACATAGAACACATTAAAATGTAAAAAAAAAATTAACATTCTCATACCGCTTCCCCATAAAAGTTGAGAATTTAAATTATTATATCGGTTTCTCTTAAAAAAAAAAAAAAAAAAAAAAAAAAAAAGTAATAATAAGAAAAGTAGGCGCAAAACGGTAAAAAAAAAAAGTGAAGCTACGCCCAAGAAGGTAGAAATGAGAAAGGCCTTAGAAAGCAAGTCTAAAAAAAATGATGAAGCGATGTGCAAATGATTTTTAATCTATGTATTGGTCGTACCGATATGAACGCCGACGATCCCAGCGCGTTCGGACGTTCGATCAACGTCCGAATTATTTCCCCCGTGAACCGATATCTATAATCTGTTTCTCGTCTCCTAGCGTCCGATAGATCGAGCACACGAACGCCGCGAGGAGCGGAAACGGCCGAGAGAGACGAGTATCGGTAATTTACATCGTTCCACATGAAACATTCGTCGATACACGTGCAGCCCTTTCCACCACCGCCCTTCGCGCGGCGAGCCCTACGCCGAACCGTTCGTTCGGGCAACACGGTGCCGCTAATGAACGAGAGTGTCGTTTGCACGCGGCGTTGCAGATCGACTCGGTCCGTTCTGCCCTCGATGTGTTCTGCGGAAACGAGCGTATAGTGCTGCTCTGTTACTCAACGCTCTTTTTTTTTTTTTTGTTCCTTCTCTCGAACGAGCGGCGAAAGGACCGCGAGGCCAGGCAAAATTTTCCCGAATTTTCCAGTTGCTTTTTACGTTCAATTCCCCTGTTCAACGAACTCTGTATGCCTGTATGTCTCTGGAAAAAAAAGTACGTAGATGTATATATATATATATATGTATGTATATGTATATGTATATGTATATGTATATGTATATGTATATGTATATGTATATGTATATGTATATGTATATGTATATGTATATGTATATGTATATGTATATGTATATGTAGTATCTGTCGCCGCTGCGAACCGCCGAACGAATCGTTTTCGGATTGCATTCGGAGAGTAAAACTGTAGACTTTTTTCATAGCAATACCGTTAGCGGTGCCGTTGCGCGGATGTAAAAAAAAAAAAAAAAAAAAAAAAAAGATTTTTTTTTACGTCTACCCGATACGTAGAGGTAAAGCGACAGAAATGGCACGTCTTTCGATTCTCCCCATTAATTCGCGATAAAAAAATTGTTCGAGTGATTTAGCCACGACACTTATTAATGATGCGTATCGATGTCAGAAAACCAAAAGAGAACGAAAAAAAAAAAATCAAGACGAAGCCAGGAGCGGACGGATCGAGAAGGGAAGTCGCACGCGAGGGCATTTCGGTAACGCTAAATTCCAATGGCGAGCTGCATGCCAGGCACGAATTCAAGCTTTTCTTCGTTAATGAAACGAGTGACACTTTTTCTTTCCCTGCTTCTTTTTGTCACCTTTTGGAGCGCGAGAGCCACGCCGAGAGCCGATGGAGCGCGTACGTGCGTCGCTGGTCGTCGCGGCCCTATTTGCTCGCCCTCCTGGCCTTGCGCGAGTCTCGGTAATCGTGCAGAAACCGTGTATGAAGAAGCAAAGAAAGAAACCCAGTAGGGGAGTAATGGAGACACACAGAGGGCGCAAGAATTGGCAAAAAGGGGGTAGAAAAAGCGCTAGAGAAGAAGTCAGAGTAAAAAAGAAAACTAAAAAAAGGGTGGGGGGGGGGGGGTTGGGGGGTTGGAAAGCACGTGTAATACCTTGGATCCGTGCGGCGTGCGCTCGCTCCGCTCCAGCTTTATCGGCTGGCACGTACGGAGAGTCACGGTTATACCCACATACACGTAGAGAAGGGTACGTGTCCCTCCGCGGATCTCCACATCGCCGCTGCGTTATGTAATACGTACGGTGAATATACACACGAAGGGAGGGAGCGGAAAACTAGGAAGAGAAAAGTTTCGGTAAGATACGCGCCGTAGGTCGCGGAGGGTCGACTGGCTGACTGCTGGTTGGCTGGTGCTCTCTCACCCCGGCGGAGCTCCGGATCGTTTCGGCACAACGAACCGAGAGAATGAAGAAAAAGGTGCTGCTTTTTGCCTCTCTCCTACCATCACAGCTCCGGTAGCCGGCGGATGGTGGTGTGTGCTCGCCGCCCACTGCTGGAAGTACCACGAGGAGAAATAAAAGCTCCGGGGCGCGCCAGGAATGCATCCCACGCGCACAATATTACGGCCACTGGTGTGTATTATATCGGGGTAATTTCGGCAGGCGGTCCCCCGTACGGGCGAGGCCACTGCCACCTTGGCGCTTGGGCAGCGCCTCTCCCGAGACACCGTCACGTAGAAATATGCTTCGCCGAGCAAGGGGTAATATAGCAGCTCTGAAATCATATTCTCAGACTCCGAACTATTTTTTTCATTTTTCTTTTTCTTCTTCTTCTTCTTCTTCTTCTTGTAACAATACAAGAAACAAGGCGACTGCAATTTTACAATTGGTCTCCGCGCGGGTCTACGGGAGTGTCCAAGAAGACGTACCGTAGGTTATTGAATTGTACGTGTTTCCGTATGTAGTTCAAAACACTGTGTCTTGTAATAGAGTTGCAGGGCTCGTGCTCATTGCAGCATCCTCAACGACATTGGCGATCGATTGCCAGGTGGCCAGTAACATCCGATAGGTGGTTGAAATAGATCATTGGATCATTATGGTACCGTATGTTGAATTGTAGCTTGTAATTGACGTGGAATTGAGACCTGAGAAAGCATTCACCCAAGGCTCGTACGAAACTCCTACTATAGCCTTAGACGGTTTATAAGACTACACTGACAGAAGGATATAGAAAATATGTATATATCGCTTGACACGTGACATACGTGACGTCGGGGCAAAGCGGGACAATGAGACGAAACTCAATTTTCTAATAACTTTTAGTTGGTGGCGATGGTGGTACTCGGCAGAAAATGGATTTTAAAAATCGCATGTATCGTTGCACCAAAAAAAAAAGGGTTTGGTAAGATTAAACGAGATTTGTTTGAATCAACCTAATCGGATGGTTGCCAGTGGCGAAGGAAAATATTTAGTTAAGTCGACTACAAAGTTACATCAGCATCAAAAAAAAAAAAAATTATTTCATTGCCCCAGCTAACAATATGTTTGATCGAACAGAATAGGCAATCATATCGAAAAAAAACACTTTTGTTCAAAACAAATATCTAGTCACACAAAGGAAAAAAATATTTGGCCCAACTCAATTTGAAGTTGGGTCCCAGTATAGCTATTTACGTTATTTGCTACTAATTAATTTCATACATGGTCACATCGTGCTGTATATGTTCAATTGTTATCGGTATATCGCTACTTATCAATATAACACAATTTTTACAAATTAACATTTTATATATCCCAGCGGGGCTCGAACCCCGAACCTAACGCATCCTGACCTAGTACCACTGCGCTACAATCGCTTATTGTTTCGCACGAGGGATGTACGCAAATGGCCACTTTTCCGACCGCTTCGCGTGCGTAAAACCGCCATTTTCGCACCTTGCGATGAAAAAATTATTGTAACATCGCAGTTTTGCCCTCACTGTCGCAGTTTTGCCCTCACTTGCCATTTTGTCCGTTTCGTTATTGTTTATTTAAACTCGTCCTACTGGTGTGTTGCTTTTTCCGCCTTATACTATGAATCTTGTATTGGCAATGTCAGCGTCTCGCTCGTAGGGGGCTTGTCCCCCGATTAATGCTACACAATATAAATGCACTGCAATACACGAACGGGGCCAAGATATTTATCCATCAAATACCCGAGTACTCGGGTGTCTGAATGGAAAAATAGCGTCTACGCTATCTGATATCACCCACGATGCACAACGGCAAGCAGATCAGATGAGAGTACGCCCGAGGGTTGCGTCAACTACGAAGCGCGTTGACATAATTAAAGGCCGGTAGGATCGTGTTAGGGTCTGTACAACAGCCCGCGGCGTCGAAGTGTTAATTGGAGATTACCATTAATTAAGCATCATCCACGTAACTCTGTCAATCTCTCCCTCGTTGTCGTGCGCGCCTCGGATCGATCGCGGCAACGTCCTCGTCTGCGTCGTCATTGGGTCGGTGTCCATGCCCTTGTGCAACGAGATAGAATGGGATCTTGTGTCGCCTCCGACGCTGTGCTCTGAAAGCTACCCGAACGTTTTTCCACAATGTTTTTTTTTTTTTTTTTTTTGCATCCACTCGACATTGCTACACATTTATCTCACCCTTGCTTCGTCTCCGGTTTACTCCCGTTGCTGCGAAGGGGAATTAAGTGGGAGAGTAAACTATATAGGCAGCGCTCGACAAGTTATGCAGATCCGAGGTAACTCGACGTGGCTGTCGCACGTCGGATATCGGTCCGAGGTAATCGATCGAAACTCATCCGTACCAGAGGATGCAATACAGTGTATCGGCAATGGGTACATAGGCGATACATAGGAGGAGGAAGTGGTAGCAGCAGCAGCAGCAGGGGTAAACGGTCTCCGGCGAGGGCCTGCAGTGAAACTTGGTGCATGGTGATGGGCGCCGATTAATCGAGCCTTAATTACCCTCCCGCCGCCAATTTCAACTTGACTGGCGATTGGACCGATCCAGGACCAAAAGCGTTGACGGTTATCTATTCGCGTTTATTCCTCACTTCCTTTATCTCTCGTTGGTTCGGTTATGTCCCGCTCTACTCGCTTAAATGCGAATAAGGTAAAGGTACCGATGCTCGGACGGTTAAGAGCTTCCCCAGTTGCCGGCAGTTATTGATTGGCCAAGTAATACATTTTTTGTGAACATAACTGAAGCCAACGTCATGCTGATAGTTTCTTGTTTTCAAAGCACATCAGGCGATCATGAAAAGATACATATTTTTGTAATTACGGGAGAAAGTAACAAGACAGTCCAAATGTATCAGTTTTCGGACGCGGTTTTTCGACACGTCCCTACACTGTAAAAAATTTGCCGGTGTGAACTACCACAGTGTGCGGTATAAAAAAAAAAACACCAGTGTTAATAACAACACCATTATAGAGTCCATTTTACTCGGTGCAAAGGGTAAAAATAAGATCTGGTGTTACTTTTTTATAAGTTACACCATACGGTTCTGTAGCAAATCAATACTATAGGGGTATACAATTGTCATAATTCGGTGTTGAAATTAAAAGAAAAAAAAAAAAAAACGATTTTAACACTGCTGTTGGTGTACATATAGGTCCGTCAATTTGGTCTTAAAATGAATACAATTTTAAGACTACCGTAGATGTACTTATAAGTTTATCATTTCGGTGTTAATTAACTAATTTCAAGTCATTTTTTTTTTTTTTTTATTCAATCGTATATACTGTCACCACACAGAAAGTATATAATTTTGACTTGAATGTATACTTGGTCAATTTGAAAAAAAAAAAAATGTGATTCGATGTGTTCGTATATATATGAACACTTGTCATCTTGAAAATGATTTTATTCAATTCGGCAAGACGTCAATTTTGTCATTCAAAAATATTATTACCCGCAATAAATAACTTTCAAGTTGTTTGGATATTTCAATGTCAAATCATCGAAGTTGATTCTAAATTAATGACGCTGAATAACTTATATATCCGATTCAAGATTACACATATCGATAAGCGATTGTAGCGTAGCGGTAAGGTACTAGGAGACGATGCGTTAGTTTCGGGCTTCGAGTCCCGTCAGGATATATAAAATGTTCATTTGTAAAAATTGTGTAATATTGATAAGTACCGATGTACTGATAACAATTGAAGATATAAAACACAACGTAACCATGTTTACAATTAATTAGTAACAAATAATCTAAATAACAGTACTGGGACCCAACTCCAGATTGAGTTGGGCCAAACTTTTTTTTTTCCTTTATGCGACTGGATATTCGTTCCTTGTGTCAATCTGTTACACATTACAGTGTTTTTAAGCAGCTCGCAATGCGGATGGTCGACACCGTTCATGTGTTAATAAAAGACTTTATAGGATTTAATATTGACACCGATATATGCTAATAGTTGCACCATCTTGCGCTATTCTCCAACCCATTGGGATGTTGCACACCCCATGTTGTGCACCGAACAGTATTAATGTAAATTGATGTTAACTATACGGTGTTGAGTGAAATTCCTAATTTACTAAAATTCTTACACAGTCGGTTTACACCGTGGCAGAGTACTCGGTTAACACAAAATTGATGGACCCATATAGACACCGCGCTGGTGTTAAAACGGTGTTAATTTTAACACCGTTTTTTTACAGTGCATGTTAACAGTGTATGTTCGGACAGTGTATATCCCGATCTTTCGGACAATCACGGATTTCGAGAATTCTGATGCACGAACGCGACTAGTTAATATTCACTGAAAGAATTTCATTGCTATTTATTAATTAAATCAATGAAAAAAAAATTACATTTATGCTAAAGGATAGCGAAGATAAGCTACGTAGAAAACTGGCTAACCTAACTTCTCCGAACTGTCCGATTATTGGGTCGCTTATGCAGTAATGCTTGTACCAATTTCCGGACACTATATCGTCGGTCTTTGAACAAAATCCAACGATAGACACTAATTTAGGCTTGCATAATATTTCTTCTGCCTACAATATAATGTTATGTGGATACCATTACAAGTGTCAAATTGAACTTCTAATAGTTAAATTCGTAATAAATCAAATCTGCAACGCAGTGTCCGACAATTGGGACGTGTCCGAGCATTGGTACCGTTACATTAGAATACGGAGTGTAAGACACAACGGGGAGTTTCATTCGGCGAGAGGCACAGTTCTACTGGCGTCTGCCGTCGGAGAAAGGCGTGGATGTAACAGGATCTCCGACGAGCAAGAATCAGGAGGAAAAGTTTTCCTACCGGTTTTTCCGTCGTCCAGCAAGCGCTTCGCTTCCGCTTCCTCGTTCTCCACTCCGCGATCTCCGAGACCCTCGGAGGCCTTCGGAGCAAGCAAATTGATGTCGGTCGCTCCCCTAATGCGACCTCGGAGGATCGAAAGGAAGCTTCACAGACCGAACCAATGCGAGGAGGAGCGAGAGCGAGAGATTCGTACAAAGTCTCGTCGCCTTTAATTCGGCCATGCCGCACAATTGCCCAAGCCCCATTGGGCAATGACTAATCGGAGGGGCTGAACTCATCCTCTTGAACGATCTTTTTCTTCTGTTCGTTCATTCTTCTTTTTTTTTTTTTTTTTCTTCCCTTTTTTTTTTCTTCCCTTTTTTTTTTCTTCCCTTTCCATACCCTTTCTACCCACCGGGCTCTGTCTTACGAGGGCATTGCGATTGGCTGTGACTGACGAAAATTAAAACTTCACCCGCAACGACTTTCGTCAAGGTACTACGATCGCGAACTTGATTATTGGATATAGTGCCAATTGTTTGTGTCTGTAAAGTTGAAGTGCGATTACCGGTTGTTTACATAAAAATAAATAAATAAAGTAAAAATAAATATTTCCAATCTGCATAATAATAATAAAGTTCATGTACGTTGGAGATTCACGACGGTACTCATAGATCTTGCATATACGCATAGACACACGGATATGAGTAACCGTACGAGAGTCTGTGACTATCCTGTGAGTGTCGGTGTGAGTGTCCAATCGACATGAAACTTGTTATTATGTAGATATCAGATATTAGTCTGCCGGCGATGGTCTCACTCTATACCAATGTGGCAAAACTGAGTGGTTTATTAGCGGTCGTGCGCCATTAGACTAGATCGGTGGCCCGCAAGCATATAGAATACGTCAAACTTGTTCAAGAATCAATAATTCGAAAATTTATTGTCGGTCGTGAAATTGTAGTAATAAACTTTGGGGGTATTTTTTTTAATGCAGATCCGCTGATCAATGTTGTGATCAATGTTTCAAATGACATAACGAAACAATGAAATATATTGTCTACTTTTTTTATATTAACATGCGAACCGGTGATATTATTCTAATTGTAAAGATAATTCAATAAATCATTGATTATTGATGTCTTTATGTTTATATTGTATGCGAAAGGGTTCATCCCGTAAACGAATGAATAAATAAAATCAATTTTACCTATCGATTTACTGTTTGCAGCTGAAGGAATATACCCTGACGGAAACTTATCACGAGGACGACGTCGAGGTGGAATTCGTTAGCAACGAGAGCCAACATCCCGGCATGCCGACCCCACGGGGAATCGATCCGAACCGAGAACTTAACGAGGAGATCGCCGAGGAGCGAAGGGACATGGACACCCAAAGATACAGGTAATCCTCGATGTGCTGTTCTACATGGACAATTTCGTTTCCATTTCGAATCGACATTTCAATCCACTTGTTTTCTTATTTCCTTTGCCTATCGACCATCCAAGAGTAAGCTGCTCGCCACACAAGACTACGTACGGTATCCACACACATCCGTGATTGGCTGTTATTCGCATATTGGTGATCCGAATGGTTCGTCCGCGTGACAGCAAATTGCACACGTTGTTCTATGTACAAGGATCCTAAGTTGGAGTCAACTGAAATTCCCGATTACGATTGTTCAGGGGCGGAAACAGAGAAAGCGAGATTGCAAGAAAAGTTCATTTGAAGAAATGCGCGGCTATATGCTCTCATACTGTAATGCAGACGCGGAAAAATGAGGACGCTTTAAACGATCGACACTGGTCAAATCTCGTCCCTTAACTACAACTACAACTGAGATACGAGGCATATAGCTTTTATATTATTGTATTCCTCTTGGAGCTCACACCTCCCAAATCGAAGGGAGCTAATGAAAATGTAGCTTCTCTCAGCGACGCTGAGGCTGACCTGTAACCAATTCAGTACGATATCACGATGACAACATGACACGTCGAAATAACATAACAGAAAAAATAACACAACGAACCAACTCACGCTAATACACGCAGAAAAAGACGCGAAATCATTTTCGAAAACTGTTACTATTCATATACATAGATTCAGTGATCACATAGATTCCGGGTTACCTAACAATTGATTAGTGTTACTTAGTGCACAGTGAGAGTTTGAATGACATTGTCGAATAGTTCGAGCCGATGACTGCGCGCACCATTGTTTCGCATATGAAAATTTAAGACAGATTACCGGTCACGTAATCTCGAACGCGTTCACTTATTATATTGATATTATTTTTGTCTGGATAAACTCCGTACGGTGTAAAATAAATTGCGTGCACAAATACGTACAAAAAAAAATAAAATTACATTACGAATGTTATTTTGGAGTGTGTCATTTTCAACGTTGTTATTTTTTTTTGTGCTATTTTTGCATGTTATTTTATCAAGTGTTGTTTTTGCATCGTGTTACTTTGACGTGTCACCACGATATTGCAACGAACAGCAATTTTTCTCTGATGCTTGGAATCATTGTTACGAATAAAAAATTTTTTATTGGCAAACAGTGAATTCATAGCATCGGACATATTCGGTGAGTCCAGATGTTTCTCAGCGTTCCCGTTTTGCCTGAGCCCCACCTATTTGAGCTTGTATAGACGGAAGATTTAATTCTCCCGGCTCTTGAGCTTTTTCTCGCTTTAAATTGGAACTCGTGCTAATAAGGTAGAATCGTTGAAGGGTACCCGAGGCTGAGAGCAAAGAGACAGAAATACCGGGAGCGAATGAAGTAACCCACTCTCCCGTATATTAAAAGTCGAGTGTACTCTCGTATCTCGTTCTTGACGACGACGACGACGACGACGACGACGGCCACTCCCGCAGAATCCACATGCGAGAGAAGTGCAAGAGGAGTCTATATAACATTTCTAGGGCGAGAGCATTTCTAAAGATAGAATTTCGCGGTGGTAAAAGCGGGAGCGTTGAACGGGAGACAAGCAGAGCCGATAGTGCGGTGTAGAGAGAGCCAGTGGGGTTTTCCTGAGTTAGGAAAATCGGGTGAACGACTGAGTTAGTAAGGAAGACGAGAGGGAGATAGGACGGACCGGAAGAATGTCGAGGGGAAAATGGAGAGAAGAACCCGTTCGTATAGTCGGGCTGTATGGACGTTTGGCTTGGAAGGATGTCGCCTATCCTTTCCATGGAGCAGCAACGAGGCCAACCCAGCAGAAGCATGGAGATTCGAGCGACAATGCCTGAGGTATCGCGCAAAGAGCTTCGGAAATAGGTGGGACATACTCACCGCTTGAGGCTTGGCGATGCCGTCACGCGAGCCGACTAAACTGCCTTGCGGGGTGGTTGCCTGGATGTGCACGCCCGAGGCTACCAGAAAAATAGGTACTTCCGAAGGCGACGGAATACCGAGAGGGAAAACCGACTATTTTTCCTTCTCGCTCTCCTTTTCGCCTCTCCACAGTGTGCAGACTCCTATAGAATCGACCGTCGCGAATATACCGAAGGAGTTGCCTATACGGATCTTCGCTGTCGCACTCGCCATCCCCGTGCACCCTTAACTTTTACGAAAATGCCAGGCCATTTCGCGCGCCTCCACCGGGCCCCGGAGATTGAGAGACATTCTGCTCATGCCCGCCACGTCTCCTGCCTCTCCCTCTATATCTGAGTCACGGTTAACCCTGCTGTGCCGCTTCCAGTGCAGCGGCAGCTGGATCACTTTTAGCGTTTCGCCTTCCCGTGCTGTTACACAGGAGGACCGACAATCGACGGATTTCATTGTACAGTAATTAATCGATGGCAAGCGGGATAACCGGATAATCCGAAATTATCGCGAAACGCCTTTATGTCGAACACCACTACCCATGTGCGAATCGGGGTATACTGCCGGAATTACTATGATTCGAAAAAAATGCTCCAAAATGAGTAGAGCCGAGAGGTAAGAGCGTCGACTAGTAATCCTTAGATCGCGGGTTAAAGGCCCCATTACCGACTAAAAAATTTATTCGAATGATTTCAATGTGTGAGGATAAAAAGCAATTGTAGAATAATAAAAAAAGTATTTAGCAGTCGCGCAGATTGACAAGTAAATTTTTTTATTGCTTATTAATAATTTTTGTTCAACATTGGCAACATCGGCAGCCAACACTGGGTCAAGCTCGTTTGATGAACGTTGGGCCGATACTGGCGATTGAACTAAGGACCAATATGATCATTCCAAAGTTGGCCCAGTATTAAGGCACGGATGTTTCTGTACCGGCTCACAACTGACCGGCTCACAACTGGCCAGTCGCGGCACTGTTGGCAACAGTACTGCGCCAAGACATAGCCGATTTGTAATTAGCTCATGGGTAAAAGAGATTCCATATTCATGGGAACAAGAGAAAAAAAAATGCGTCGACATTCCTGGCTTCAACAGTTTTAGGGTTGATCCATAGCGAAACGAAGTTTTGTTCTTTTGCTTATTTGCTTTTCTTCATTTTTAAATCCCCGTTAGTGTCTCGTATAGAGCTGTATCGATAAAACTGGCTCCTATCACTATTCGGAATGATCCAGTGCGAGTATAATCAATTCTCCAGCTTCTTAACGACACAATGATTCGATTGATCTTAATGTCTTAATCCAACAGTCGAGTAGACCGCAATAATTGGATCTTCTTGAGAGAAGTTAGGAAATTTGACAAAAAAAAAATGTATTGCAGTTTTTGTTACCGACTGAGTAAGTGAAGGTGGTTTCGCATTCGTCGTGAAAAGACCGATTGCATGCATCTCCGTCCGGGGCGTGTCCTCGTACTTGCAATATCTCCCTCCGCTGAAATCTCGTGACATACTGCAGTTTTCATACAATCTTGAAGAGGAAAAATAAAAAGTTTCGCGGAGCAACGTCGAATGCGGCGAAACATACTTCGAACAACTTCGTACTTGTTAAATTTAACGGAAGCGTCATATATTTCGCAGCGCATGTACCGAAATTGAAATATCCCTTTGCCATCCGTTCCACGGCAACTTCCGGTGTAAGGTACTGTCGCACATTGCCGGATTGCCTACTTCCCGGCCTGCTCGCGTATGAATATTGTACGAGTTCTCTACAAGGAACTCTCGTTGTTGTCAACCGCAATATATGCTTGTACTACTTTGCGCGTCAATGCACTCCAAGGGAGCTGACAAATACTTTACGGCGTGGCAAGGCTTGCCTGTTATATTGCTTATAAATCTCTGAAGCTGCAATCGAACGCAAAGTTCGTGGGCCGTCGAGGTGGTCGCAGAAGTGAGAGGACATAATTCAGGATAAAATATAGCTTCCTCGTGTCGTTGAGTAACTCGAAATATATATATAAACTATATTGAATCCGATTTTGTCAATCCTCATTCTTATCGAACTAATATCAAAACTTCGACAAGTACCGTATCGTTGTGTTCTCGGATTTTTATCGCGAGACTCTCGTCCTTCGAGGACACTTTACTTTCGAACTTTTATCTTATTCCCTCTTTCTCATCCTCGCAATCTTCATCGTACGCCGTAGTACTTCGCTGTGTTTATCGCTCTAAGGTAGCGTTATTGCTTGCTGCAAAGCGGGTGCCCTTATCCGGTGTAATATCCGGCGTTTCAGCGTACGTGGAAACTCTCACTGTACGTATGAAGACAATCGATAAACCCTCTCTATGCTATCCGAACTGCCATCCACCTCTCGAGAAATGCGATATACGCTGCCCTTAGTTTGAGAAAAAAAAACAAAACAAAAATTGAACTTCACTCGATTTGACGTGTTTGATTGAAGAAACAAAGTCACGTAAATCTACCGAATTTAGAGATTATGAGTGACGAAGAACATATTCGATCAAGGCCGTATTCTTAATCGTAACTTAAGGATTGCCCACAATCCAATCGCGGTTAAGGGAACCTCGAATTGGGAAAAGGCTTCCTTATAGATTCATTTCAAGTGGCAATGTGCCATTAAGATTACGGGATTTAACAAAATAATTCTCATTATGAATAAATATATATATATATACACAAGTATAGGGGGCATGCCGCAACACGCACTTAGACGATAGATCCATTGCGCGCCCCTTAACATTTCCCACTCATCCCCCTAAATCAACCCGCCGTCCCTCACGGAAGCCAGTAGTTCCGTCAGAGGAAAGGTTGTAGCGCCTGTAGGTTCCAGATGAAGTGCTCCTAGGTGTTTCAGTCGCCTCCAGACTAGAGCCGGACAGTAACATATTACATGAATGGGCGTGCCCCTCCCCTCCCCCTCCCCCCACCCCTCTCGCATTTCCTGCACCTGCTGGTCCCTTCATTGTCCAATGTGTGCATATGTTTCCTAAGATTGCAGTGTCCCGTCAACATGCCCATAGCTAGTCTTATATCCTCCCTGCTCATCCGTACAAGTCGGTCCGTGATTTGCGGATTCGGACCGTCGATGAGCGCCTTTGTGTGCCTCGTACCCGGCGTTGCCCCGAATAGGCTTTGATGTTGTCCTACTCATTCAGCTACGACCGCGATCACTTGGCACCCTGTTATCCGTGCCACCGGCTCTGGTCCCAGAAGCGAAGTTCCTGACCATCCCCCAATACCGGCGATGCCTTTATGTTTTAGGACTACTATCAGCGTCAATCTGTAAGGTCTGTTAGTTCCAGTGTTATCTCCCTGAATTCCCTCTCGAGGTGTGAGCTAATCTTGCATCTCTCTGACGCCTTCGGTACGGCTTGAATGTCCGAATTGTTGCATATTTTCTTGCCGTCATTGTGGATAAATACACCCGCTATCTGAGGAAGAGGGTTAGCGTCTCTAGACTCCGGATGAAGGGCCTAAGTGCCTCCCTGCAGTGCCTCACTAGGTACGAGTTAAGCTTACACCTCTCTAACGACTTCAGTACCGCTTGATTGTCCGAACAGATGCATATTTTCATGCCGTCACTGTGATAAATGAACAGTCAATTGAACCAACTGTTCGTTCGATCAATGGAGTATTACATTCAATCGACAAAATATGCTATCCGTCACCCATGCTCCCGAATTCAGACTCAACCCTAACGAAACTGCTCCAACCATGTATTCGGAGTTGCATCGCAGTCGCAGTCGCACTGATTTCTTCAAACTTTTAACCATTGCGCAATTGAGGTGTTTTGATGAACTCGAGCGATCCCCATGCAACTACAAATCAAATAAATGAAACTATACAACGATGGTTGCAAGGCCTATAGGAAAAACGACGTTAAAATAAAGGTTACACGCGAGTCTAGAGCAAGTCAATATTGTGAACATTGTGCATTAGTCTATCGAAGTCTCCCGACGGTCACCCGAGTTCCTTTAGTTAGGGAACCAATGGCTTCGGGAGGTTCAGATTCTTGTTTGTGTTTCATACATGTATGGCATACGTCGAGTTATAGATGCGCTTTCTAGACATGTACGCGAAAAGTGTAACAGCAGACTCGCACGCCAACGTCAACCGAAAGACAAAGGGCGCACTGAATTTCTCGCACGCGATCTTTGCCACCGGTCGCGAAGCTCCCGATGAAAAAGTGTGCTGGCGCAAAACTCGTGACAGACGACGATGGACGGAACGAAAGAGAGGAAGAAAAACTTGGTTGGAATTTACTCGGCGCAGAGAATGTGTTCCTTTGCACGGAATCGCCGTGCGTCGGCGCTGTCGGAGTTTTCCGCAACGGGGAAACGATCCTGAACAATTCATTTGTCGTTCTACACCACCGGCGCGTTACGAGTCCCGCAGTAAAATCGTCAGCCCGAGGCTCCACTTCGAGTTCGTCGAGTTCTCCGGTATGAGCCGAGAGGTCGCAATCTTTTTATCCTCGTTGGTACTTCTCGCGACGACGCGCCGAACCTCCCATGTGGATGCGGTCGCATTTGAGTTGCTCGTGGTCTCCGCGCCCGTCGAGCGACATCGAAAAGCTATGCATAAATTCGACTCTGTATGCATATCCCCCCCCCCCCCTCCCCCGTCACCAACTCGCCGATTGCTCGAATTTTTCCTCGCGACTCGCGATACTGACTCATTTCGAGCTCTCCTACGCCCTTTGAACATTGAATGCTCGCTGTCTCCGCCTCTCACACTCGGCGACACTGCAAGTCTGCGAGAATTCCAAACATTCAAATACGATAAATAACGTTCAGTGCGTATTTGACAACGTTAAATGCATATTTGAAACTTAAAGTTGTTGTTAAGTGCACCACTTTTTAGACAGCTTATTTAGTTAGGACATAATTGCGCCGATTTCTATGAAAATAACAGCATGAAGTGAGATCGTCGTTCATCACACAATTGTGTTAGGATTTATTAAGAGTACACGGCGTTACCAGTTTACCATATTTACGGTGTATTTTTCACTGCGAAATGGTGGTAATTTTTTAATTAATTTTTTTTTTTTTTGTTTACAGCTTTTTTTACCACCCACACCATCGCAGTTTACACCGCAGATTTCTCACAGTGTAATCATTGACCAATTTTGACCACTTTGACTGTTTGGAGCATTAACTATTGATCTATTACGGGGCATTGCCATTAACTAACTGTAACTGTCTGAAGCGGCTCGTAACTATTCAAAGAGTTTACTCTTAATCCGTAGCAGGTCAAGCGACTATCGAAAGACCCACGAAAAGACTGATCGTTCTGTGACACTTTGCGTCCGGAATGACGACTGAAAGAAAGACCAATTGTTAGATTGAGGATGAGTCATTTTTCCATCGATGACTGCAAAATGACAACTAAAACGGCCGATGTGTTGTGAATTAGCGAAAAAAAATCTCTAGAGTGGATCGTTTCGTCGGCGTTGATCCGAAAGTAACTGGAAACACGACTATGTTAAGAGTTTTTCATTCGGTAGTTATTCTTTTAGTCTTTTGTGAGTCTTTTATGATAAACGACTTATCCGAGTTCTCGCCAACAGTCGATTGGCGGGTAGTTTATCATAAAAGATCCGAAGAACGACCCAAAAAAAAAGATCTCAACGTGATCGTCATGGTCACGGTTACTTCACTGATCAAAGCCGATGAAACGACCCAACCTAGAGATTTTTCGGCAATTCATAGATCGGTCGTTTTTGTGGTCATTTTGCGGTCATTGATGGAAAAACGACCAATCATCAACCTAACAATTGGTCTTTCATTCGGTGGTTATACCGGACGAAAAAGTGTCACAGAACGACCAGTCATTTTTTGGGTCTTTTGATAGTCATTGAAGACGATCGCTTGACTTGCTAGGGACGAATTGTAACTTTTCAGATCAGTACCAAAATGTTTGTCCAGAGAGAATTTTTCACTGTTCACTTAAAAGCTGTGGTCTGAAGATGTTTTGACTTTTATTTTTTCTTTCATGTTGGATGTTCCAGGTACTGGACAACCGGAAGCGGTCAACAAGGAGGTATAACAGACGAACCGTACGACAACAACAAAGCCGCGATAATAGACAGCATCGTGTCGTCTTATCCGTTGCCGAGATCGAGATTTTCTCAAGTAACACCGACCCCGAATTCGGTGCGTCAATCGTCGAATCAGATCCAACAGCAGCAGCAGCAGCAGCAGCAGCAACAACAGCAAATGCAGCCGCAGCGGCATTATCAATCGAGAGATTCCGTCGACGATAAGGCGAGACACGAAGGAAAAAAATCCCCGTCATCGCTATCATCCTCGAATTACTACAGAAAGGCAAAGATATACGAGGACATACAGAGAAGAATCGCTAACGTAACGAGTAATGAGGGACTGAGACGTCCGAGCGCGTGGACGAACTCGACCCTCGCAGCGAAGCAACATCAGCACAGATTCCGAATGAAACATCACAGATTGCAGTCCAAAGGAAAACGTCTGAGATCTCGTAGGTCTCCTTTTTATTTATTTATTTACTTTCATCGTCCTCGAAATATAAAACGATTCACTTATATTCGCGTACGTTCCATGAAATACACCAAAGACGATCCTCTAAATCGGAATTCGTTTGACTTCGGAGCGCGTTCGTTAAATAATTTAACAAGCTCAGCAGCTCGCGCGCGCGCCGAATTAACATTTCTTCTCTCCATACATCTCCGGCTTTGCTCCCTCGGTGTGCAAACTTAAAAAAAAAATAAAAAAAAAAAACTGTTTGTACCCTGTTTTGTGTGCTTTAGTGTACCCTCCTCGGCGCGAGTCGACTGGGCATAGTTTCAATTAACCTTTTCACCGTCGCGAGTAAAACCTCGGGCAATCGGGGCCCTATAGCGCACCCCTCAGGAGCACAGTCGGTAGTACAGAGAGTACGCTCCGCCCCACCATAGACCGAGATGAAGAGCTTGCCATTTTTTTTTTTTTTTTTTTTTTTTTTCATTTATGAGAGTTAATGGGAAAGGCGGTTCAATAGACATATTTTCCGCGTGACCGGTCAAAGGCTTGTGCGCCTCTCCCCTCCCCCTCCCCCTCCCCATTTGCCGCTCTCCCTCTACAAGCCCCGTCGTTCTCCGGCTCGTTTTCCTCCTAGCCATGTGCAACAGACCAAAGAGAGCTAAATAGGCCACGGTCTTTCGCTTTTCGCCTCGCCCCGGCCATTGCACGGGCACGAGCTTCGTTTGATCGACGAGCACCGGATGTATGGAATAATGTATTTTAACACTTTGGTGACAGCTACCGCTACACCCTCTACCGTGTGTCTCATGGACTCTGTACATATCGATGGTTCACTGCCAAATGGGTGTACAAGCATAGCTCATGCACACTCCGTACACTGAGAGAAGGATCTAGTAAAAATTACTATATCACTCGGGAGATAATACCATGTCACATAGTAGTAGAGTGTTAGGGCGCCCACCTATGGTAAGAAGTATCGGATTTAAAAGAATTTTTCTTAGATATTGTAGTAAAAATTCTTGGATAATCTCAGACTTTCTACCATAGGTGGGGCGCTGGCGCTGCACTACTATGTGCTATGGTAATTTTTCTTAGATTATTGGTAATTTTTAATAGATCCTTCTCTCAGTGTACGCCTTTTTTCACTAGACCGCCGATATACGGGGAGATCGGGGCAAAATGACACAGCGAGGCGAAACGAGTCAGCGATGGCAAAACTCAATCTTACAATAATCTTCGGATGCCCAATTTTGTCCCAACGATACATCCGGATTTTCAAACCCATTTTGCCCCACGTACCATCATCGCCACCGTCCAAAAGTCATTGGAAAACTTTGCCTTTTGTCTCGTTATCCCGTTTTGCCCCGCTGCGCCATTTTGCCCCGCTCTCCCCTACGCTATGCAGTAGTAGGCAACTGAAGTGGAACACGATTTTTTTCGCCAGTTTTGGACAAAGTTGGACCCTTTCACGTAGGGAAGACCGGGACGAGATGGGATCCTTAAACATATAACGCGGCTACAACGCTGCAAAAAGTATAATCTATTACTTGTCACCCAACAATGATTTTTTTTTTTTTTTTGCTGCCCCATTTTGTCCCGCTTTCCTATTTTGCGAATTCTCTGCTTTTGTCATTGTCCACGAAATGTTTTCATTTATTCCTTCCAAGTTTTTATATGTTTCAAAATAATTTTGGAGTTGCCCACACAGTAAAAAATAATTTCGTAAAATCGGAATACGAAGTTTCGTATAAATAATTTTGTTAAATAAGTAACAAACTTGTCTGTTAAAGTTTGAATATACAAACCTGTCCTTTCATTGCCCGCGTCATTAACGATTTTAGTTTGTACTTTTTTTTTTTTTTGCAAAACTAGAAACCGGATGGTGAAATCGGAAAATTAACAAACAGAAAATTGTGGACGATAAGTTGTTGTAAAAAGTACAAATACTTTTTACTGTGCATCACGCCCCGGATCGGCCTGATTTTTCACTAGCCCATCATTTATATGGAAAAAATGTGTGAAAAAAACAGGAAAATCAAAGTTGACTGAAAAATCCGAAAAAATTCATACGCATTCAGAATAATGAACGAATCATTTTCATAAAAGAAAAAAAGTTGGTTTGCCCGATAATTTGTCAGACAATTAATTTTTTTGATTAATTTGTTAATAACATTTTGAAATTATTATTATTGTGCGTAATTAATCTTTTCAGTACCTTTCATATGCATGAATTTTTTCAGATTTTTATACCGTCGACAAGTACTTGCAATTTTCTCTAATTTTTCTCGAACTTATGCGAAATGAGCGCGAAGCGACATAGCTACCTTAATCATTTGCCGGAGGTCCTTTGCGAAGGGCGAAAGGGGCCAGTGCGTGGAGAGGGCGATGGAAAAAAAAAAAAAATGCCCGCCGCGCCTTCGATGATCCTTTCCATTTAAAACACCGTGATTTTTAACAGCGTCAATTTTTGTGCCCGACCAGGTCCGCCGAGGAACTGCAAAGTCGACGAGTGGGGTCCGTGGAGCGCGTGCAGTCGGAGCTGCGGCGTCGGGGAGACTCAGAGAACGCGAAAGGTGAAATTAAATCCGCGCAGGGGTGGAACGCCGTGCCCACCGCTGAAGGAGACCAAGTGGTGCGGCAGTGCGAGCCCGTGTCCGTCGAACGCCGAGTCCAGCAAACCCGTCGTCGATATATTCCAGTGGTGAAGATCAATCAACGAGTCTCCTGCAACTTCCTTGTGACCCGACGAAGAGGAGGAACTCGCCGCAAATCCAGACACTCGAGTACCGAAGCTTGCTGAAGAAAAGATGGAAAGAACAAAAATTTTAACGAAAACAACAAAAAAAAAAAAAAAAAGGAAAGAACAAGAGACATTTTTTCGGAAAGCTTTTCCTTTCCCTCGTTGAGCAGCGCGATGAATTATGTATTATTATTATTATTTTTTTTTTTTTTTTTTTTTTCTCTTTCGTGCCACGAGTGCTGTAAACGAGGAATTGTATAACGAGATATTCTGCCGTTATACTGCAATCGGAGAGACACGATGATGATGATTATGATAACGGTGATGCGGGATGATATCGGTCGAACGACGCGCTATCGGGTACTTGACAATCGGAGTGCGAATCCATCGTGTTTCCATGTACTAATATATATATATATATATATATATATATATATATATATATATTGGAATTATGAAACCGTCGACGTCGTGAATCTTTTCAACGGGTCAAAGAGACGCCCAATGTAAATGAGAGAGATAAAACAATTTTGCAGATTGTCCCACATGATTTTAAATTGTTTCGTTTCGATAGAGACCCCACAGGTCAATCCGGATATGCAGACCTCGAGAAGAAAAAAAAAATGGATAATAGTATAATAGCCTTTCTCGTAGCGGTGCGTCTCTCGTCTCTACCTCCTTCGCCCGAGAAGCACACACACACATACACACAAACACACATGCACACTGGAAAAAAGAAAATCGAAAAAAAGTCTCGAAAAAAAAAACCTTATACCGCTTCCCGATCCTCCGAGTATTAAAAAGGTAATAATAATAAAAAAAAAAAAAAAAAAAAATGCCCTATTTATATTTAAATCGCGACCTGGGAATTTTTTTTTTTTTTTTTTTACACAAATCGCGACGAGAACAACATAAGAAACGAAACAGCAACACAAAAAAAAAAAAAAAAAAAAAGAAAAAGAAATATCATCAGGTGTTATCGTGTTAGGTGAGTGTATTATATCTTAGGCCGTAAATCGTATCGATAATAATTAATAACTAACGTTTAATCGTAAATTCCTAATTAATGGGTGACGCATTATTAATTATTGTCTGTAAAAGTGTTGCGAATAGTCGCGATTCTCCCGGATGATAGCAACGTACCGTAGAAAAAAACCAAAAAAAAAAAAGAAATATACAAAAAAAACTTCCACGGAAAATTAATCGAGCCCGCCCCCGAACGAACTCGCACAAATTCAACGTTCAACGGGACTCGGGGCTGGACGGAGGGTAAAACGAAAACGTAGAAATGCAATTGACTCCGACCTGACGTGGAGGGTCGGGGAGGATCGGGACTGTGGCAATCTAAACAGTGTTAAGATTAATGTTTCACAAATTAGATAGTACACTACGTGACGCTCACAGACGGTCCGTCTGCCCGCTTTCTCCTATTTTTCGCGAACAGCGGCTACAAAAACATCGGTCACGAAAGCGAAAGCGAACGGGGCGCGCAGTGTTTTCAATGATGAACAATCATGTCGCGTTAATTTCGTCGCGCAGAGAGAAAAAACGAAAAAGGAGACGGGTAAAACGTTAACGGATATACGGGACTTGCGACGACGACGAGGTAACGGACACAAGGACAGACGGACGGACACGATAGCGATAACGGCGATGATAAAAGATGATATTCTGTACAAGATCTGTGCATTCTAGCTCCTAAGGTGATTACGTAAGGGTAGAAAATAGGTCACAATATAGAATTAAGGAACAAAAAAAAAAAAAAAAAAATACATGTAGCAATGTAGCACATAACGCATAAGTTTATATTACATAATAAAATCTATCGAGAAAATCGGTCACTCCAAAGTATTTTTTTTTTTTTTTTTTGTTTAGCTGTAAACAACAATTTTCATCTAGGAAATAGGCACTCGTCGGGTAAGCACGAGCTAGGGGCCCTCGAGGGGTCAAAGGCCGACCGGCGGCTTTTTTTGCCTCGGAAACAACCGAATTATTTCTCGGCGTTTTCCCGTCAGGCTCGAGGGCAAGTTGTCGTACTCGAATGTTCACGTGGCCGCGGGGACCTCGAGAATACTCCAGAAATTTTCATGAAATAAAGTGGCGTAAAAGTAGGGTTTTAGAAGTTTTTTTTTTTTTTTAATGCCACTATACTTTCCTTACAGTCGATGAGGTCAAGCACCGGTGTGTTATTCCCGTTGCGGAAATCATCGCGCCTATTCAGGCGCGATGAAAAAAAAAAAAAAAAAAAAACCGTCCTATTCAGGACGGTTTTTTTTTTTTTTTTTTTTTTTTTTTTTTTTTTTTTTTTTTTTTTTAAGTACTCACAGATAGCGAAGTCTCGCCGAGGGATGATTCTTGTTATCGTGGTGTAACTCGATGTGGAGGACACGGACGAGATTACATCAAAGAGGCGCATCTCCCTCGGCAGACTACCTTTTCCGAATGACGAGCCGGAACGACCGCGGCTTTGTGATATCTGCCGATCAGGGGTTTCCATGCTATGATGGTATGAAATTCTGTGATGTTGCGAATCCGCTCACGGCCATACGATCTTGCCGTGCTTCGCGGATAAACGAGAGACAGCACTTCCTTGATCGGTGTAGACGCTATCTCATCCCCGCTCGCCGTCGCTTCCACGGTAGCTCTGCGACCGCCGCCGGTACCATCGCCACCGCTACCAGCGCGAAGCTTCCGGCGCGCTTGTGTGTGCTGCACTTGCATGCGCACGTATCCCTTTACACGGATACCCCGTTCATACGTGGAGGCGGGGACGGACGATGAAGTGATACAGAATCGCGAAGCGATTTTCATTTTTTTTTTTTGGCCGTCACTGATTTCTCCCTAGCAGACATTGGTATCGTGGCTCTGAAGAGGCTCGAAACAACGGCTCCGCGGGTCTGCCAGAACGGAGAAAAAAAAATTGTCGGTACAAGAAGATCTTCGTTACCGTGACAAATTCAATTTGTCAATATCGGGATAACGAATCAAGTTTGTATGCATAGCGACATTTTTTTTACTTGGAGTGATTTGCGACCGCAAGAGAATGGCATTTGTTACTGTGACAATTTTTTTTTTTTTTTATATATCATTGAGTGGGGCGCTCGACGCGCAAAATGAAAATGAAGGGCCGCGAGGAAACAGTTCCTTTGTATTGGGGTAAAAATATAAATAGAATGAAATTGCAGACTATTGAAATTTGTTGTATATAGATGCGTATAGATAAAAGTTCATTCCTCTCGGAGTTTAATACATTCACATACAGCATATTTCGAGAATTCGTAATTGCAAATATGTACAAACATTATTTTCACTATAATAAAATGATGAATTAGAAACGCGATGAGTTAATCTTCAAATAAATGTATGTACGTATCTATAACTATCCTATTAACAGTAATTACTCAGCCGTCAAATTGCAACTGGCGTCGTTTGTTCTCATGGCAAACTAAAATCGTCGCAGCAACAAGAAAGTTTTGTCGTGATAGCAAAACCAATTACTTCTACGTAGTAATTTCTTTGCTGCTTTTACTAATAGTTTTGTTGGGGGTGCGACGTCATTGTCAATAACTCATTTTGTTGGAGCAGCTAAGCCATTTTTCTCCGTTAAAAGGCCCGATCTTGTGTATTCGTTTTACTTTGACATCGTGCATGAAGTATGTACAGAAAATATTGTGTACCATAAAAAGTAAAAATTGGTCTCTCAGATTATGGTCTGCATTGTTTTTTTTTTTTTTTTTTTTTTTTTTTTTTTTTTTTTTTTAACATATCCCATGCATACGAAACAAGTGTTTTTTCTAAACTATGTCCGCCTGTCGGAAAACACGACAACTTTTCGCAGAAGCTTCAGATGGGAACGATACTCAATGAGTATCTTCTGCGTATGAAATGGAGTTCTGTTATGAAACACCGAATTTTTCGTCGACCTTCTGTAAGGTAAGTCCTTTTAGCTCACGTGCTTAACAATCCCAAGCTATTTCAATAATCGTTCTCGCATGGATACTTTTTGGTTCTCGGTGCTGGACCTCGCACCGCTAAAAAATTTCTCCGCAATTAAACACTCACTCGCGTACGCCTGATCGAAAAACGACAACCCCAAAACATATGAGGTAAACAATTGGATAACAATAATTAATATTGTTTTTTTTTTTTACAATTAATGACATTAATTTAGTAATCGTTTTTAGCACAATCAGGAGACGTCCGCATCCGCACGGCCATCCGAATGAATATAGAAGAGCTGTGTTTTCGGGAGAAGTCTCCGGACTGCATCGAAAACTATTGATAAATTACTATCGTTAATTGCATAAGACAATATTAATTATCGTTGTACAGTTAATTATTTCATGGCTTTTTAAAGTTAATTTTACAGGTCTATCGCACGATTTATCGTTTGTCGTAAATTTCCGTCCGTCCACCTTTTGTTTTTCCTCCACAATTTAAGGCCCACTGTGCCCTCGACGATATTTTCCTCAAACGCTGAAAATGTATCTTAGGAATCCAATTTTTTTTTAGTTATAAACACCTAAGTATATCATATTAGTATCGTGATAGCAACGTTCGTTGCTCAGCGTCCCCATTTTCACTCGGTCTACCCTGTGTAGGAAAATGAAAGAGTTTCACTGGTACGCACCAGTGAAACTCTTTTATTTTCCTCGCTTTTCTCACCTTCCCGCCGCAGAACCTTCACCTCCGTTATAAGCGCACGTTTGTACGACGTCGGATAGACGAGATCCCCGAAAGATAAAAACAACAACAACAAAAAAAAGCGGCAGGATTAACCGTTGTTCCATATCAAGGAAAGAGGAAAGAGTAAAGAGAAAAGCGCGCCCCGTAAAAGAGGTCGGGGATGAAGCTCTAACATTTTTACTTTCGCTTCCACGGCGAAACAATACTAATAGAGATACTCCCGAGGGGGATAATTTGATTGTCGCCCGTGTTACAGTGTATGTGCGGTTTTTTTTTTTGGCCAAAAGGGACAGGAAAGGGAAACGAGACGAAGGGAACCGAAGATGAAGAGATACTGGACACAAAGAAAGGATGGTGCGCGCCTCATCAATAGGGGTGGGGGGGAGGGGGGGCTCATTTATCCGATATCAGAGTCGCTCGCAATGGGTCCTCCGAGACCACAGGGGAAGAGCGACCGAGAGAATAACCACCCGAAGGCATGGAGAATACGGACGTCGTAATGATACCCCCGAAGTCACAGCGGTGCTCGCGTACTGAACGATAAAAATCGTCCTCACGAGGGGGGCGGGGGGGGGGGGGGGGGCTGATACAGGAAATACAAGCGCGTGTAGCCGTAACAAGCGAGACGCGTTAAGATCCCTCGGCCTCCCTTTATTCCCAGAAGACTCGTCTTAGTCGAAAAAAAAAAAAAAAAAAAAAAAAAAAAAAACGAGAAGAAGAAAAAACCCACACAATACGAGAAGTCGACGTATGGGTTTTGTTACGGAACAAGCGCGGCTGTAAAAAGTTACGACAATTTCGATAGTGTTCCAAGGTGTCCTATCGATACTCCGTCACCGACGGTGGATGTCGCTGCGGCAAAGAACGTCGACACAGCAGCTGCTCCAGGAGAAGCTTCGGGACAACAAAAAAATAAAAGAAGCGTAGCGATTTATAAATCGATTAAAAGAAAAAAATGCGAAAAAAGTCGAAAGGGGTGAAAAGTATCGAACTAACAAGTAACATGCCGAGCAGGACCGCACGGTTCCTCTTCCATTTGCCCCCGTGTGAAATTCGCGCACGAGTTGCTGCCGAGAGGGCAGCGATAGTAACGCCGATCGCCTCTCCTCCCACCGGTATATTTGCCGATTTCGAACGGTAGCCGTGTATATCCCTAACTCGGAACACCGGCAAATTCCGCTCCTCTGCCGCAGCGATGCCCGCTCGTGCACAAAGTCACGTACTCTATCCACTGATGGAGTGCGCTCTCGTCTCTTTCCACTTTTATTCGATATACTGAACCAACTTACACTACTTTTTTTTTTTTTTACTTGTTTATTAGGAAAAGAAAGAAAAAAAAAACGATATAAAGAAAAGAGGAAACTCGCCGGTGTTCAATAAATTCTATGCTGTTTGTTTGATCATCGAGATATAGAGTGCGACTTTTTTTTTTTTTTTTTTTTAAATTTATGACAATACAAGAGGACCTTGGTACAATTCTGTCTTACAGCCAATACAGAAGTTTTCTTGGATTATATTTGTATTATTGTTATATGTTCAAGACTCTCAAGTAGTGACCAAAAATTGCTTATATAAAAAAAAAGGAGTTTACTCCAAAAACAAGCGGGCATTCATGTGAAAAGCTATGAGACTTTGATGCTGTGTAAACAGCTTGTCGCAGCTAGAGTGAATTTGGAGTAGCGAAAAATCAAACGTGGTGTTCTAAGATTTGTCAAGATTGGCGTAAATTCGAATTAACAGTACTTTGCGATACCGGTACGGAAATTTTTTGAAAATTACCGAACAGTATTGAAAGCTTGTTTTACATAAACTGCTTCTGAAATTTCGTATACATGTGCTTTGCAATTCTACAGTAAAATTAGTATTTTTTAATGGAAATTTTTGTGAATTTTAGGCAAAAGATGTGTAATCTTAATGTCTCGTATTGTAATTTTACAGTAAAAGTACACTAATGCTCAATTAATGTAAGTAACGTAAGGAAATTTCAATTTCCGGTAAATTAGATTTACAATTTTTTTTTTTTTTTTTTTTTACAGTGGGTCTTTCGACGAAGGTTGTGAAGTCGGCTGCACGAGCCGGATCGAGAGCTACAACCGAAAATGCTTTCTCATAGAATAAGCTTCGTGAATTAAGGAACATCACGAGAAAACTATATGAAAATTTCAATTTTCAACTTTCATGAGGAAGCGATATGAAAATTTCGATTTTTTTTTTTTTTTTTTCGAATGGAGATTGATTTTTCTGCGACTGAAGCGACTGCTATTGTATTTCCGGATGATAGGTTACTTTTCCATCCCATAAGTGGTCGCAACCCATAACAATACCAGTATCTATTGGTAATAATATTACGGGGGCAGCCCGGTGTGATTTTAGAGCCGGGCTGACTAGTTGGACCAACTGTGACCGCCTGAGTTAGAAAGTCGACGCCACTCTGGTCGATTTATTTCTTCAGATAAATCAATTCTCGAGTCACGGCGCAAGGCCAAACTTTTTTTTCTGGTATCCTCATGGAATAACAGTGCGACTCAATTGAATGCATGCCCAGCGACGTCAAGTCCATCGGCAAAACCTGCACAGTAAAAAAATAATTTCTTAAACTCGAACCACGAAGTTTCGTAAAAATAATTTTGTTAAATAAATCACAAAACTCGTATGTTCTCGGGTTTGAATATTACAAACCTGACCCTTTATCTCCCGTATAATTGACAATTGTAGTTTGTACATTTGCTTGTGAAACTAGAAAACTAACAAATAAAAAATTGTGCACCTTCGTGAACAATAAGTTTGTTGTAAAGAGTACAAACTTTTTTTTTTCAACCGTCTACACGGGATACAACTCAAGAATTTATTTATCTAAATAAACAACATCTCCCAGTCCCAGCGCAAGGCAAAACTTTTATCTGGTATTCTCATAGAATACAGAGCGACTCAAATTGAATGCATGCTCAAGCGACGTCAGTCCACCGGACGTATGAATAGATACCTATGAATCGTCCGCATCCAATGGACGAGCTGCCTCTCGCATGTTACGCGGACTGCCTACTATAAATTGATGTACGCACACTGTGTGTAGGTAAGGCAGAGGGAGTGCGTGTGGGAGTGCGTGTGAGTTTGTGCTCAGGGGGGGGGGGGGCACTCGAGAATGCAAATGAGATGGCCTCGGTGCAGCCCTGCGGATAGGGCGAACAAGGGGGAGGGCAGACGGTAGCAGCTTGCAAGGCAACCGACCGGCATCACCCTGCACCCTGATGCCACAGGGCAACGGAGAAGGTGAGATGCCCATTGCATTAATTGCGCAACGAGAGACCGTCGAGCTGGGGGCGAGCAGACGAGAGAGGGACGATAAAGGACGAAAACGAGGGTGGCCGTGTGGGCTCTACCGGTGTACGGCCACGAGACAGCGGTAGGGTCGTTATCACGCGACATTACCTCGAAATAAAGGATATTCGCGGTTTGGCGAGAGAGATAGAGGGGGACGATGGCTATGGGTTAAACAATGCTCCACGGTTGGGCTGACGATTCTCCAGGGCACAACCCACTAAATCGTACATGCCATCGGTAGATATTTCCAGACGAACGGGACGAAATGCAGGGGAGAGCTGACGAACGCCGTCGGAATCACCCGGGGGCGCGATCTTAATATCTTGGTTGTAAAGCGAAATTTTAATTAAAATAAAAAAATAAAAATTTGAACTTCAACTCATGACTTTGATTTCTAATTATTTCTCGCATGATTCTGTTACATCGTGACACTATTTTTTTTTAATACAAATTTACGGTCGACAGAAAACAGTCAATAGTTAGAAATCACGCACCCAAATAAATTATTTTTCTGGGTGCACCAGCCACAATAAAGAGTATCTGATAGCTCTATAAATCGCAACTAAATACTGGTTAGGACAAATTTAAACAATGAAATCGTATTAAATCGTTTTCTTTTGGCGTACGTAAGTAGGCGAATGAAGGCTCTTCTAGACACTGCTCGATCGTATAAAATAAGCCTGCCCGGTATTAACAACCGACCAGTATTTGTCCACTCTCCCTCGTCCCGTCTTAGATTCCACGTCTAGCTCGAACCTCATAAATCCTTGCGAACATTTTTGTCCATTATCGACAATTTTCAAGGCAACAAAGAAAATATAGCTAGGCTGTGAGGAGTTGAAAAGAAATCGAAATCGTACGGAAAGGCTTCTTCGAACCAGCGCCTTTTTCCCCTCGCTTTCTCGGGGAAAAAGGTTGCAGTCGTGACGACGTGCTCAACTTCACACTATTCCAGGAGATGATTTTTCCACACTCGCATAGGCGTCGGGCCTACCGATAACGATCGTGAAAGAAGAAGCGAGGTCTTCCTGCCCTTTTGCCGCTTCAGACCTCCAGCCGGTGGCCGTTTTATTTTTAGCAATTTGCTGGATTTGTTCAAACTCTCGCTTAATTTTCTTCGCTTGGTGGAAAATTTGGCGCAGTGTGTGTGTGTGTGTGTGTGTGTGTGTGTGTGTGTCCAGCTGCGGCCACACAGTGTTGCGTAATGATCCCCCGAAGCCAGAACTGCCGATAAGGATGGTCCAGGAGGGGGATCGAAAGCCGGGAATTGCGAGCCCTCTTTGTCGCCAAGGTCGCAGCCGAGTCACCGACACCGTTTTTAAGGGTCGCTCGTTAGCCAATGTGAGTCGATATGCTCCGCTACACATCGCGGCAAAACTCCCCGAGTATATATTGCCAGAGTACGACGACTCTCTTTCTCCGTGTGTTGTAAAGCTTCCTGGCGGTGAAGCTAACACGACCCCCTTCACGAACCGCAATACACCGGGCAGCTTCGACACATGGATTCGGGCTTACAACGTGTTATGGACCATAAATACCGCTATACGTCGGTGTACGAGAAATAAACGTCGCGACGCTTAACGACGAATCCACTTCTCCGCAGACTCGTTTAAGCCTCACCGGGAGCCGTAATCGGAAACGTGCATAGCGGCTTGCCTACAACACGATTTAATTACCCAAAGTTATGCTGTTGAAAAAAATGCGCACATTTGATTGTACTCGGGACAGCGAAATTTGCCGACCGACCACTGTAAATGAACATCAATCTACCCTAAAGCCCAAATTTAGGAATCGTTCGTTAAATCAATGTAGCGCATCATCAAAATTAAACATCTTTTTGCCTCGCAGTTACGCATTTGTTCCTTAACAGTAAATCATTATTGTTAAGAGTGTTTATTGTAAAGATTATTGTAAAGAATTAAAATGTGAATAAATATGAATTAACACGTGATTAAAGGCCCTTGACCGTATGGAATACGAGCATCTATCTTAAAGCCACGTGCGGAAATTTTGGCAGACCCATTAGCCCATGTATTCAACCTGTCGTTGGATACGGGACGTTTGAAAGCGGAGCTTCATTGTGCCAATTCACAAGGGCAGAGACAGGACAGTGGTCTCAAATTACGGATCAATTTCGATCATCAGTACCATCCCGAAGATACTGGACGACCTGTTGGCTGGCTTCTTGGCACGACACGTAAGAATTACAATCATAGAGAAGTGACATGGCTTTGTTGAAGGACGATCAACAGTGTCGAATCTAATGACATACGAGCATCATGCCACTATAGCGGTGTAGAAGCGAGACAAGAGGTCGAAGTGGTATACGCAGACTTCGCGAAAGTCTTCGACGCGTTATGGCTCTGCCGTTTAATATCGAAGCAAGAGACACTCTGGGCATCACCGGAACGTGTTAAGGTGGAGCGAGGATTAACTGAAAGGCCGAACTCAACGTGCCGCAGGTGATCTTCACGTGTAACATTTTTTTCACGGTCAAACGATGCGAACCAAAATTCGTTGTGTCTTGATATTTAACAATTCACAAAGAATGCTATCAGGTAGCGTCGTACACCCCTAGCAGATCAAGCGACTATCGAAAGTCTAGTCAAACTTAATCGTCAAAAATCTAACAGGCATGGTCAAAGAGATCGAGAGGGAGTATGGAAAAGGAAGGCCGGTAAAAGGTGCTGTAGGACCACCAGCGCCGCTGCCTGTTATAGAACATCTAGGGAACCCGCTACCGTCTCAGGTACAGGTGTCGAGTAAACCCTCATAGATCTCAAAGATCGATCGATCTTCTGTACAATCGCCGGCAAAACGTTTGGAGGCCCGCAGTGATCTGCCGCGGGGCCCGTTTCCCATTTAAACCAATCGTTTCGACATGTTACCTACAACTCTCTGAAAGCCCTTAGGGGTTCCCGCTATCGAAGACCCAGAATTACACGACCAGAGCGCTACCAAGCAATGAGATTAGGAAATCGTGCCAGGGTAGAAACGAGCTGACACGCCCCTTCCTGCCCGGAAACACGTGAGAGCATTTTTGCAATAATGTTTCTCCATGAGAATCGCGACCAAGGAGATTTAGAGGAATTCCTAAACTAAGAAATGAAGATAAGGAAGGATGATATGGACAATTCCAACTTTAGGATGCTCAAAAATCCAATCGTCAAACGATTACATGACGATGATTAAAACAAGATCATTTTCACGTAGAAAACAAAGAAATGATTCCTGATTACTCGTAAATCCTGGACCCATAGGAATAAATAAAACTATTTTTCGAGCCATTTCGTTGGTCTCATCAATGATTAAACATTTAAAAAAAACCCATCAAGCTGGTAATTGATGTTGACTCATAACAAGAGAATTCTACTAACACTCGCGAAAAACTACCTGCGTAACGTGTGTAAACGCCGCAACTCTCGGTAAAACGGCGCGAGCGGCGATCATCAATCGCGGAACGCGAGACACCGGTTGATGCGGCTCGCGCAATAATAGAACTCTAAACACGAAGTCCTAGCAGGAAATGGATGTGACGAATCTCGACCGCAACTCCCTTCCTCTTTTTTTTTCTCCCTCTTGAGGGAATAATGAGACGAACACCGAAACCTTCACCCTTTCCTTAATACAGCGAATATTAAGTACCTATGGACGAATCAGAAATCTGGTCTCTTACGCATCATCCCGTTCCACTTTATCCATACACTCTTTCCCCCGACATAGCAACGATTTTAAAGAGATTTCTAGGAAAAAACCGCCCATCAAGGGATCACCCCCACTTACTTTAACCTAGAAAAGGGTACAAAACCTTCGAAAATCCTGTACTCGAATCACTTGTTTGGTTTATTCTTGTACCTTTTCGTGAATTGTTTAATTCAAAATAAATCCAATATTACCAGCATAACCATCGGAAGAATTATTACTACGAATTATTCGAATTTCGACGAAAAACATCAGTGAAAAACGTAAGCGATACATGTCTTTATTTTCTCAATGTTATCTTTTCTCCTCCACGATTATCGGTCACTTTTAGTGCACGAACGTATCAAATTAAACCCTCCCAATCAATTCAATCATTTGCCTGGAGTAAAATCTCTTCCAAGAGACATTCAATCAATCTCGTCTACTCGAAGTGAACAATAGTTTCGTTTTGTTTGCTTCGAATAGCATAATTTCAACCAAAAAGGGATTAGGAGTTCATTGAACACCCTACGACTTTAGAAACGACAGGCATTACTAGGTCACCATCCCAAGCAATTTTCCCCAAGGTTTGGCTTAAAAATGGGCAGTTCGTTTGCGTGATTAATACCAGGCGTGGCAAAAATTGATTCTCATCGTTCTGACCAGAGAGTGTTCATATAAACGGGGCAATAGTTTCGTAGAAACTCAGCGAAATAAAATCATCGACAGTTTTGACGTAACAATGTATTGAAATCATGTCTTTATCCGCCCCTCTGACATTACAACATCGGTGCGTTACTCGTTCTTGGCGACCGAAAGAACCGTCTTCCTACTTCCTACTGAAGGACAATCAAATGATTTACCCAAATGAATTTCGTCGTGTCGCCCACATACTTTTCCCAGCGCACTTTGCCTCGAAAAAGCCTCCAAATCCGGAAGAAGCCTACAGAGAAGACGAAAGCGACTATGGCGCGAAAGACACAGCGATGTGTCCCGAAACCGTGTGCGATCCGGGAGAAACTATTCTACACACGGCGGCGGACTTTGCGGAACAGTCCGGGAACAGTTTCGCTCTTTAATAAAGAGAGTCTGCGAATGAGAAAAGACGCCGGAAGGAAGAGAACGAGAATGACGAAAGTCCCCCGCGAGCAATGCGGCGAGGCTCCTTCGCCTCGTACTATTTCGTCCTCGGCGTTGAACACAAGAGTAATGGATATATTGCGAGAAGCGAAGGCGCGACGACGTATACACATACGCTCCCGGTTTGCGGTCTATTCGGTACGAACCGAGAACCCCCCCCCCCCCCCCCACACACCAAGCAACACACCGCGGAGCTCGCCGCACCTCACGTTCAGCCCGAATTTCATATAAAATTAATAACCCATAAATTCGTGGGAATGTCTTGCGGAGAAAATTACCTACTATCTATATACAGTGTAACGGTGTATTATCGTGGCTAACGTAGCCGTTGATGTAGAGGCTCCGGTCGTCGAAGACCTCCACCTTCTCACCTCCATTGCGTTTTATAGCTTCCGCCGAGGATCGGCGACTTTTCTAATAAACGCTAACGCCCTTTCTTATGCTACCGTATAGACCCCCATGGAAATCAAATATATGCAAAAAATATATTCGAAATTGTACTAATTGGGTGTTTTCATAGTAATAATGTTTTTAATGTATCTATATAAATTGACATGTATTTTTAAAGATATTTTTGCGAAAAAAATTTGTCAAAATATATTCAATATGTCGCAATGGTACGTTCAAAGACAAGAATTAACGTTTATTTGTTATCTTCGCCACAAAAATTACACTCAGGGAACATAATAGGGAAACAAACATTGGTGCAACTCAACTAACAGAGTACACTGGGGTAACTCACTACCCCAACACTGTGTTAGTCTCCTATTGTTCTAATTACCCGCGAGAAACTTCCAATACGCACCGATTTCTTCCTTAGACAATAAGGAGGTGAGTTTTCGCTTTTTGGTAGTGTCTTCGCTTTAGCAGTACTAAATCTTTAACCTTTACTAAATCTTCACTGCTTCCAAGATTATACCGTTTTGTCATTGTCTGTAATTCATAAATCGGGAATGTTATTTAGACTTTTTTGATGATTTTTTTTTATGTAAATATAACAAAACGTTATCCTGTTGAAAAATCATAAAAAAATCGAGAGAAAAAAAAATGTCCAAGTTTTGTCATTATATATAACATTGCCAAGTAATGAACATGCTTTAAAATGTTAAATAAAGTATTTTTCCAAGAAGAAAGAAAATTCACTCACTGCGCAAAAACTTCCTTTAATGGTACATTGGGGTAACTCGTTATCCAAGGCGGTTTGACTGGGCTTTTCACTCTGAGGGGACTTTAGGTAGCCAATCTATATTATCTTACACCTTATAGTGCCTTTCCTTGCCGATTTAATACAAAAAATACCGATTAAAGATAAGGCGGAGGTAACACGAGTTACCCCAGTGCACCGTTCTAGGGTTCTGGGGTTAATATTCGCTAAGGAAACCCTTGTTAGAGGCTACAAAAAAAAAAAGAAAAAAATCTCACCAAGTAACGCAATAAATTGCGCTGGTGTAGCTGCGGTCACTGTGTCATAACCCGTAACTCACTCGGTCTCGCCCTAGCGAGAAAGTTAAAAAAAATAATAATAATAAAAAGTTTCCGGATAACAGTGATTGTATGTGACGGTTGAAGCTCGCTCGAGAACACAAGCAGAGCGACGGATTTCTGCGGTACGGTGTCGAGTTACACGCGAGAGTTTCAGTTTTACGAGTAATAAAGGGGCGTTGCGAGTGTTTAGCGTGTCCAAGATCGTGAGAGCAACGTTCGTAACGGCTCCAATCACTTAGTACTCGCTCAAATTCCTAGTCACGAACAGGTAAATCGTGAGCGTCACGAGTACCGTAAAGCGTGAGGCGGACGAACCGTAGCGATGGCGCTGATGTTCGACACGTCCGCCTCCGCCGCTGGTCGTTCGACAACTTTGGTGTAACTCGATGTAAGTTTATCGGTCATAGTAGTTTTCTCTCGTTCCACAACGACGATTGTAATAACGCGACGCCGGTCAGAGGCTCCAAGTGTTTTACATTGTACTCGCGCAATGTTTTTGCCGCACTAAAGACCCCAGAAATTCTTCGGTCTTTCACTATAAGCCGCGTGAACCGTTTCGAGACTCGAGCTCGCTGTCCAGTTAAGTTTAGGGGAGACCGTGGCAAAATGGCACAGAAGCCCAAAGCAGGACAGTGAGAGCAAAACACAATCTTACAATAATCTTTGGATTCCCCATTTTGTCGCAAACGATACATCCGGATTTTTCAAACCCGTTTTGCCTCACCTACCACACATCGCCGCACCGAAAAAGAGGTTTGGCAATGTCAATCTCACAGCTGCGATCACGGATAATTGGTTCGAATCAATCCAGACGCATTTTTAAATAGGCCGCACCGTTGTTGAAACAATAAAACTGGTGTGGCTGTGTCGATTGCGTATAGCAGTCATTGCGATTACAACGTTTGTTCGAAGTGAACCAAATTGATTCGCTTTGAATCAACGTTTGAACCAACGCAATTTAAATCAACGGACTTGCTTGATTTAAACTCATTTCGATTGATCTTACCAAACCTTTTTTTCGGTCCATCATCAAAAAGTCATTGGAAAACCCTAACGGAACTGCTGCAACGATGCATTGGAATTTGCATGTAGTCCCAGTCGCCGCACTAGGGTTCACTAGACATGC
This sequence comes from Amblyjoppa proteus, assembly GCA_963922035.1. Taxonomy (NCBI): domain Eukaryota; kingdom Metazoa; phylum Arthropoda; class Insecta; order Hymenoptera; family Ichneumonidae; genus Amblyjoppa; species Amblyjoppa proteus. The sequence goes on from OY998232.1 coordinate 7,675,547, forward strand.
ATCCGCAACTTGCAATGACCATGGACGAGACACACCGACTATACTATGATGAGACCAATCGCTTCGTTCAAACTTTTAATCATTGCGCAACTCTCTTTTGACGGACTCGAGCGAATCTCCATGCTACACTACAAATCAAATAAATGATACTACACAACGATCCTTCCAAGGGTTACAGGAAAAACGACGTTAATATAAAGGTTACACGCGAGTCTGGAGCAAGTCAAAATTGTTGAACACTGTCAATTAGTCTATCGAAGTCTCCCGATGATCGCCTCAGTTCCGTTAGGGAAATGCGTTTTGTCTCACTATTCCCATTTTGCCCCGCTGTCCCATTTTGCCCCGCTCCCCCCCCGACCCCGGTTCTACTCTAGAAGGCCATTGTATATTATACATGTAAAAAATATGCACAGAGGCGCCGGCGAGAGGGTTTGTACACCGTAGAGAGGAACGAGCCCACGGAAGCATCCACTCTCGTGATCCGGCACGCTTCGTTCTACATCCTTCTGCGCCACTCCTTGGCGGACCATCCGCCTGGACACATCACTCGTTCCGAGCGACCGTCTGCGCGTTGCTCGACCATAGCCCCGCTACGTAACACTTGCCGCAACCGCACAAAGCTCCCCCCCCCCCCCCCATTCCCGACGTGAGGTAGATAATAATAACCTGGAATTTTTCACTCGGAGCGTTTTCTCGACGAGCTATCTCCCATCCCATTTCTCGGACAATGCGCGAAGCGATCGAGGCGCGCACTGGCCAAAAAAAAAAAAAAAAAATGTTCGGCCTCTTTCAACCCACTTCCGTTCGATCCAACGAATGCAACATATTCGCATTCTCTTTTCAACGTCGGACGAGAGACGAAAACCAAAAAAAAAGGATGTAAAAAAACAAAACAAAACAAAAAACTTGTGGTTTTTCTCGGCGAGTTTCCAACGGTCGATGCCGCGATGCACGCTCCCCCCACCCGCGTGCAGAGAAAACTTTTTTTCGAGAGCTTGAGCACACTTGCTTCCTGACCCGGGAGCGACCTGCACATCGGCTAACGGAAACTCACGCTAGGGCACGGAGAAAGTTTTACGCGAGCGGAGAATGTGCGAGGGAACAGTGAGAACCGGCACACTTCCTAGAGTGACTCGTTTCTCACTCTGTTCCGCTCCTGCGAGAGAAGGGAAAAAAGTAAAATTCGACACAAACGCTCTTTCGTTACGACATATTACATATACACATACATGTGTGTATACACATATGTAGAAGCGGAAAAGGCGTTACATATGCCAATGTAGAATGCACGGGAGCTGCAGAAATATAATGTCCGCAGGTACCGGAGAGGAATAAACGAAACCGAAATCGAATATAAGAGGGTCGGAGAAGAGGGAGAGAGTTCGGTGAGGAATAACGAAAGGGTAAAAACGTCGTACACGAGGTGAAAAGGTCTCCGGCGCAGTGTAACAGAACGAGGAAACGCGGAGGCTGCGGATAGATAAAGGGAAGGTAACGCGTACGCCAAAGCACGGAATACCGTTGGCGGGCGTTCTCTTCTTCGAGCTCCGCTACCCCGGAGACGTGACACTTTAACCAAAACGGAAAAGAGCTTAATAAAGCCCGTCGGCTGCCGGGCTGGCGCAACGGGGAAGCCACGAGCCTCCTCCGCGCACTATCTCGCCCCGCGGGTGTCTCAGTGGAAAATGACCCCCGCTGCGAGAGACTTTTCTCGATTTTAAATAACGAAAGGTTCTCTCCCGTGGGGCTTCGAAGAGAGCGGAGTTATGAATATCGTACTTGTTTGTTTATCGGTAATCTTGTGAATTCGTGAATATTATTTTTCACGAATAGTCGTATTATTTGTTTAACTTCTTTTTTTTTTTGGTTTTCATTTGAGAATAAAGCTAATCCATCGACTACCTCGTTCTCTCCCGTGGAGCTATGAAGAGAGTGGAGTTATGAATATCGTACTTGTTTGTTTATCGGCAATCTTGTGAATTCGCGAATATTATTTTTCACGAATAGTCGTATTATTTGTTTAACTTTTTTTTTTGGTTTTCATTTGAGAATAAAGCTAATCCATCGACTACCTCGTTCTCTCCCGTGGAGCTTCGAAGAGAGTGGAGTTATGAATATCGTACTTGTTTGTTTATCGGCAATCTTGTGAATTCGCGAATATTATTTTTCACGAATAGTCGTATTATTTGTTTAACTTTTTTTTTTGGTTTTCATTTGAGAATAAAGCTAATCCATCGACTACCTCGTTCTCTCCCGTGGAGCTTCGAAGAGAGTGGAGTTATGAATATCGTACTTGTTTGTTTATCGGTAATCTTGTGAATTCGTGAATATTATTTTTCACGAATAGTCGTATTATTTAATTTAACTTTTTTCTTTTGGTTTTCATTTGAGAATAAAGCTAATCCATCGACTACCTCGTTCTCTCCCGTGGAGCTTCGAAGAAAGTGGAATTATGATTATCGTACTTGTTTCTTTACCGGTAATCTTGTGAATTCGTGAATATTATTTTTCACGAATAGTCGTATTATTTAATTGAACTTTTTTCTTTTGTTTTTCATTTGAGAATAAAGCTAGTCCATCGATTCCCTCGTAAATTCGCATCGACATGTAAAGTGGCGAATTTGAGTTACAAAAGAGTCGTTATCCCGCGCCTCGCCGATAGGAACGACGATAGAAAATCGGCGAACTTTCAGGTGCTCACCGAGAAGGCGGAAGATACAATCTATCGGGTGGACGGAGAATCCGATATAGAATATAATGTTCCATAAAGATGCAAATGGAACGGGAGCGCATTCGAAACTGGCGAATATACCTGAATTCGGGTCAGGTGATAAGTCACTCCAAACCGCCCTCTCCGACCGGTGTCTTTGCATGAAAAAGCGATACAGCAATTTACATAACGCGTTATAAGTTTTGCGTGTGACGTGCGGAAAAAAAAAAGAAGGTAATGAAAAATAAGGTGGTACATCGAGTGTAACATTGGGCTATGTCGTGACGTCGGGTAACGGAGTTTCTCCTCGCCGCTTAAGCTCCATTAAAACTGGAACAAGTTTGGTCAGAAGTTTTGTTGAATCCTCCGTTGCCCCCGTCGCCTTAAATATTCTCCTCGCGGACACTTTAATTTCCGAACGGTCGAGCGGCGTCGCTACCGTGTGAGAAATAACTCAGGAAATTATAGCGCACCACCGATAGATAGGTATAGCGGGAAAAGTGAATGCCTGACCAATGGCACTGCGGACAGCAGTATATGGGTCGGCGAAATCAAATTCTGCCCAATGATCCGCCCAAATATACTCAAAGTTGCTTGCACCTTAAGGCGATGAGAGTCGTTCGCGGAAAATCAGATTGGCCACTAGATCGAACGAAAAAAATTCCCAGACATTCCCCTGATATTTTCGAAAATCTCCCTGACAAACTATTCAGAATTGTGAAAAAAAAAAAGTAACACGGTAGGAACATTACATATGTCTATTTTGATTTATTCTTTGGTATTTTTAATTGAATTATATCTTTGAAAAGAATGAACAAGATAGCATAAGAATTATTTTGCTTCCATCAATGCCGAAATTTTTTCATTGAGAAGAGCTTCTTGTTTTGCATTTTATATGAGTTCTTTAAGCTCGAGTGCCTCAGCGACGTTATCCATATTCGCCGATTCAACGGCAGTTAGAATGTCCGATTATTAATGGTTGTAATGAATTCGTAATCGTGATGGTGGATTTTCAATTTGTTTACCATGAAAACAAAAACAAAAAAGAAATGTCCGCCCATAATTTTTTTTTTTTTTTTTCAGCAGTAAGCAAAAAAAAAAATTGTCCGCCCAAACACTTTTTTCCTCGGTTTGATATCTCGCAATTTCCCTGACTAATATTTCATTCCCTGACATTTCCCTGATTTCCCTGACACTTAAGAAATTCCCTGACATTTCCAGGTTTTCCAGGTTTTCGCTGACAGTGGCCAACCTTGAAAATAAATAAAATGTCACGTGACTAAAATTTCTACATGGAAAAATTTTATAAAGCGATCGGTATAATCACGAATTCCATGTAACAACGAACTATTCGGTTATTGGAACTTTAAGTCGCGATATATCCGTAAGATGTTTTAGAGAAAGTAATGCAAAGTAACCATAACTCGATCGAAGGTGTGCCTCGGAGAAGATTTTTCGACCTATAGAACTCGATTTAACGCAAGGCGACTGGTCGTTTCACGAGACGCGACAAAGTTTCGGGCACCGAGTATTTTTTAAATTATCTTTTTAAGAGCATGTGAAACACTGTGGAGTATGAGAGAGATAACATCGGTGGCGCTCTCGGCGTAGCGCGAAAGACACACTCCGAAAGGTGTTTCACATATGCTCTCAAGGCTATGTCAAAGATGTACCACGTGACACATGAGCGCGAGAGATAGATGCATTTTTCGAATCAATGCCATTTAAAATCGGTTGACGTTTCGGATAAAACGAAAGCATCATCGGACGCGGTATTAAATTGTGCATCCGCTGATGCTTTGCTTTTTTCCGAAAAGTCTCTGAATCGCATTCATTACAGGCTTTGGTTACCGACTGAGTCGTTTCACAGGTCGGTAATAAAAACTGTAATGAACGTTTCTCAAGGGTGCTAATATTTTTTTTTTTTTAATTTAAGGAAAAGCAAATTCGAGCCGGATGCACACGGTAATTTCGCAGCTAGCCCGAATTCATTATTTGTTCCAAAAAACAATTAACACCATTGAATAAAGTTAATTTGAAAATTGCAACTATCTCTTTCACACTCATGGCCCCGTCATGTGGCTTTCACTTCGCCTTAAGGGCACGGTGACACAGACTCAGGCGGTAACAAATTGTCTTCCCTATTTTCTCCAAAACGATTGATACGACGAGCCGAAGCAAATTAGGTTTTCATACATCTATTGACAAAAATCTAATTTGATTTTGGTCGAAGAATCAGCCATCACGGACAAAATAGGGAAAGCGATTTGTTACCATCGAAACATCGTTACGTGTGTATCACATGCCCTTAAGGCGTGGTGAAACATGTGCCACGCGACATATGAGTGCAAGATAGTTTCATTTTTCGAATCAATGCCATGTAAAGAAGGTTGCCATTTGGAGTAAAAACGAAGTATCGTCGCACGTGGCATTGAATTCTGCATCAGCTAATACTCTTTACTTTTCCCGAAATATCTACAGTCTCCGAATTCCATTCATTACAGGTTTGTTACCGTCTTCTTTCACCTCGCCTTTACCGAGTCTTGGCTTCGGAAACCGATTCTTCGCCCAAAATCAACAGGTTACACCATTTTCATTGTCGGCAGTCGATACCGATACCGGTAATTGCATTTGAGCAAGAGAAATATTTTCTTAGGTATATCCGCGCAAGTAGGTACTCATTGAGGTGAAACTATTGGCTCCGCAGCAACCTAGAGACCTCGGGTTACAAATACCCCTCGAGTATAACTATTACCGCTATTCAGAGATGCTCTCATTCTTTATATATATATATATATATATATATATATATATATATATATATATATATATACTTTTTTTTCATTAGTTCACGGTTCCCCCATTTGAATCGCTGGCTGCTGCGATTACCGCCACTATTCAGCTGAATAAATTGAGACTTTCCGCCTCCCGGTCCGGTTTACGTTGATTGCGCAGCCTTCCAGCAAAACGCGGTATCACCCTCGTTGAATACAGCGCCGGTGTGTGTACAGAATTTGCCTTGACGCTCTACTCATTAAGAACTGAGACAACATTTGCTCGAAAACACCGAACTGCGAGAGTCGTCGATAGTTTCGTCGGATTTTCTTTTCTTTCTGTTTTGTTTGTTATTTCGTTTTGTTCATCACCTACAAAGCGCAGATACAAACAGAGAGAAACGCCCGGAGTCCGCGTGGTTCTCCGGTTGATAAAATCCGTGTGTACTATTGTCATCCGGCGTTGACTCGGCAGCGGAGTTGCTCGAGGTCGACCAAGTGGATTTTCGCGCGGAGCGTTCCATTTCCTCGCCCAAATTTCATTTGGCTCGATTCGCCGAGTTGGCGAAATGCAATTTCGAGCGGAGACTCGGGCGAGTGCCGGGGCGGGAAGGGGCGGCGGAGGGGCGGGGAAGCCGGCTAGAGGCCAAACTTTCCGCGTAGTGTGTAGCGCGGAGCTTGGAAGGTATAGCGTTAAATACGAGTGGGGAATCGGCGGGGTATACGCACGTAATCAAGTGGAGTACGGACTCACGGACCCGGAGGGTAGCACACCGCGTTGATCCAATAAGCATTTCACTTCGCCAGTCGAATGGGCAACCGATAATACCGTACCGGCGCACTTCCGTCCCCGCGTCGTGTCCTTACAGCAGTCTCGCAAGTCGTCCTCCGTTCGTCGTGTAAACAAAACAAAAAAAAAAGAAGAAATGCATAAAAAGCGCTGCCACACGAGCAAGAGATTAATATCAAACGAGAAATGACAATTTTATTATCATCTTCATCAATGTTAAACATAAGTTAAAGCTTTACGATAAAGTTCTGTTCACTATTTACACGCGCGGGACGTCGAGTGGTAAAAAAGCTCGCTCTACATCTGCAGAAAATGAAGTTAATCCTGCGTTAGAGTACGAGAGGTCGGCTCCCAGACTTTTCGTTACTTGGATTCCGTGTTCTGCTTGAGCCTTCGTTCAATCTCGTTCAACACTTGGGACATGTGCTCGAGCAGAGCGGGACCGACGAGTATACCGCACTTCAACGTCAGGCCGTAACACTGTTTGTAGAGATTAACGAGATTTTCGGATTTTAAAGTTGGTCGCAAGGTCGCTTTCTCAACGCTCGGCTCGCTCTTTCCGAGGCACAGCTTGATCAGCGATCGCAATAGATACTGCAATCTTTGCTCGAGCAAAAGTACGAGTTTCTCCTCGTCCTCACCCTGCTTCTTGTCCTCGGCATTCGTTTCTTTTTTTTCGTAAGTATCCCGCGCCTCGCTCCTCGCATCCCCGCCGATACAGCTCCCGGCGTTCTCGATCATCTTGCACGAGGAGCCATTCTTCTCCCGAAGAATTCCGAGTATCGGCTGACACTGCACGATCAAATCCAAGCTGCTCTGGTAATATTTTACCTTGTTGGTAAAGATCGTGGCGGCTGAAAAACATAATGAAATACCAATTCGTGAGACTCTGAAAAAGAAATGAGAAAGAATACTTTGACGTCTCAGAGATTACGCAAAAGCCGCGGGGGGGGGTTGATTACACAATAAAGATATTAAACAAAAAGAAGGAAAATAATGATTGGCTTAGTTTCCCGATTAAGAGCATGTGAAATACCGCGATCGGCAATAAAAACTGTAATCAACTTTTCTAAACCGGACGGGTGCACACAGTAAAAAGAAAAGTCTCATCGAAGGCTGAAATGATATTCGCTTCCAATGAAGCTGAAGCCCGTGAAAAAACTTTATTACAGTTTCTGATACCGACCGAGCCAGAGTTGGGTGGGGAGGAGGGTGTTTCACATATCATTGAGGGGGGTGCTGAATGTTGCAGGTTTACTAATAGACCAAGGCGATTTTGTAGCATCGATTTTACATAATTAATATGCTACTCATATACATCAAATTTTACGGGACTGTAATACTAGCCATAAACACTTCGACGTGCACTTCGAATCTTCGCAAACGTCCAATAAATGAAAAAAATCGAGTATCACAGACTGTTGCAGAAACGAATTTAGCCACCGAAAATTTCAACGGTGTCCATTTTGTGGGATATAAAATATTCTAGAACTCGCATACTCGCCGAATATTCCAAAACCGTCACAAAGTCTATCGCACAAAAGAAATCCATGTAAAGTGTACTCTACGTTTGCAATTACTGTTCACTTGTGACAAGTGATCACAGCCGATAAAAAGCGCATATATGTAGCGCACGATGTAGGAAACGATATCGAGCCACCGGTGCGTCAATTTTGACGCTACGTTCATGCTTTTTTGTAAACTGTAATATTCGATTTTGTCAATTCCTTGCACGTTGTTGATCAAAATCGACTGCATGCCGAAGCGTTTAGGTAAATATTACAGTCCTGCACGATTTGAAGCATTTGCGTAGCACATTAAAAATTCTAAATTGAAACTAAGAGGTTGTCTACTTCCGTCGGTAAAATGATAAGTAAAATGTTAAAAACAGGTCCAGGATCCCCTCATGGATAGAACTCCATGTCCGATTCGAATAAATTGCAGATCAATTAACGGGAAAAAATAATTATATATGACGATAATAATATGAATATTATAAAAGTTGAAAATAAATGTGTAATGTTGGTGAAATGGTGGTTGATTCTAATGGTAAAATAGCTTGGGAACAACTCGGACTTTTAGACTGAACATTCAGTATGAATTTGGTTGCCGTGAGGCGGGTAAAAAGTGCTGATGGTTGATTTGTATTAAAGGAATTTTAGCAATGAGCAAAAATAGTCGTACGCGCTCGCCACATGCAGATATGAACTGCAAAAATTAGACATTCCTTATCCGGTCGAGCTATTCTAAACATCGACTTCCTTCTTTCGACTGTAAAATGATACACATTATTTCGTGACATTATCGTAAAAGCCTGAGAGAAATAGTTATAGATAAAAATCACTAGTCATGATTACAACAAGTGCAAAGAGTCGCGATGTCGCAATAGTGTAGACAGTTTTAAACACAAGGTGTACTAACTTTCCGCCTGATGCTCGACGAGCGCGACTCTCTCCAACTGTACCGTCAGAAACTCAACCGGCTGTTCCAGGGCCAGAAAAAGCTTGACCGCCTTCATGTAGTATAGCTTGCTGAGCTGCAGGGAGTTCTTGCGCTTGGGATTGTCAGTGTCGGTCTTTAATTCCCTGTACACCCGATGATACAACGATCCCAGTCGGTGTTGTATCGTTGCAGCACGAAATTGATAAATCGGTTGACGGGGACCCGGCGTCTCCGTGTCGCAGTACTTTAGAGCTTTCTGCAGAATCTCCACGACCTCGCGCTCGAGTTCGTCCTCCGTCTGGAGTAAAATACAGACATCGATTATGTAGCAATCATGTTTTCCAAATGACCGTACGACAGCGGTACACAGTACAAAAAAGGACGAGCATTCTCGATTTTCTTTTTCTTTTTGTAAAGGCTGAGTTTCAGCGAAAAAATGAAACCAAAAAAAGTTGAATCAAAGAGAAAAATGTGTGGATCTTTGTGGACGAGAAGTGTCGCAAACCTTTTTTACCGTGCACTTTCGGAAGTGAGAACATACTTTATTTCCGACGGTCGGGTAATCCTGCAGAAGAGCAGCAACCGTGTATAGAGTCGTCGACAAATCCCACATTACCGTTTCCCATATCGATGGATTGGTTTTACGAGTGCCGAGTACTTGCAACGCTTTCTGATAGCTCGCCAATGCCTTGTTGTAAAAGTGACGCTCCTGGGATGGAAATTTGGCGTGCATGTGCGCGCACAGTCGCATAAGACGACCGGTGTTGGAGTGCAAGAGAGCGAGATTCGCCTCGTCGTGGACGATCTCGAAAGCTTTAACGCCGGATTCCAGATGCGCGAGGGAGCGCGTGAGGAGGCAAGTCACGTCGGAGGTGCAATCGTCGGACGATGAATCGTCGTTCTTCATCGTGGCCTGTTGATATCGCGCTACGGTAAGAAAAAAAAAGGAAAGAAACATTCATGTCTTAGTCGGACGATTTTTGGCGTTCTCTAAATCTGTAACCGAAGGTATTACAAGTTACGTGGAACACACCGATTTTTTCCGCGACTGATATTTCGAGGAAAGAAACGCTGAGAACAGCGAAAAATCGTCACTACGAAATTATCGTTCTCCGGGTTTCTTCAGAATCTCAACAGTCTCTGAGAAAATTGGATTGCAGTTTGTGTTACCGACTAAGTGCGTTTCAAATAACCTTAGAGCGACGTGAAAGAGCTATGAGTGCGAGATCGATACCTGCAATTTTGTGACCCAAATAATTTCCAAAACCGTCAATTTCTCGGGAAAACTGTGAAAACAGTGAAAAAGAAAATTACTGTGCAGCGTTTGCATCGTCCTCGTATTTTTTCCGAACAAAAAAAAATTAACCGTCTCAGAGAATTTTGGATTGCAGTTTTCGTTACCGATCGACGAGTTTAACATTGCTCCAATGAAGACTCACCACCCGCTTGATTCATGTAGAGGACTCCCAGTTCGTTTTGAATGTTCCCCAATCTTCTAACGAGAATGTCCTTATCGTGTTCCGAAGGTTCCAGCCCGAGAGCTTTCTCGTAACACTTGAGTGACGTAACTAGGGTATTCTCCAGATTGTCAAACGCAAACAATTCGACGCCATCTTAGAATTGAAAACAAAAAAGGGGTTTCATTAACGAGAGATGAATCAACTATAACGAACAGAATTTCCATCGAAACTCACGCATGTCTAAATCCTCCATCCTAATTATCTCCTCGACGATTTTTTCGTCGTTCTCGTTCTTCCGCTCGTAAGCCCGTTTGTGAGTCTCGACGTTCGACCAATCCTGAACGGTTCTGAAGCAGCAATCGCCGGCTCGACCAAGAAGATAACTTATGAGCTTGTCGTTTCTGACGCTGCAAAAAATTTCCAGCATTTTTTGACAACGCAACACGGCAAGTATGTATCTCAACGATGCTCCGTAGCCGCCGTTCGAATACTCGAACTCGGCCAAAGCAGCGTAGATCAACGACGCCTTCTCGTAAAGAAGCGTCTTGAGATGAACCTTCCAGCTGAGATTGTCGCTCTTTTTTGGTGCCTCCCAAGTCGGCAGAGTTTTGTTCTTGGATTTGCAGAGCAGAGCCTTTGGCGAGTCTCTCAATACAGTCGGCTCGTTAAACGCGCTCTTCTCCGACTTTTTGTTCTTCTTCTGTTTTCCCTTCTTCTTCTGATGGCTCGGACTGTTGTTCGCCATTGAACTTTTATTCGCAATATCCACAGATTGATTCAGCGGAGCATAAGGCATCGGTATGGCTTGGAACGGCTTTGCGACATTCTGCACTTCCTCGTGATACGTCTTGCTGGCTTCCCTCTCGGGCTCCCCTTTCGCTTCCTCATCGGCGCTGTTTGTCGAGGGAAAATACTTGAGGCACTCGAGACCTTGGTATACGTGTTCCAGAGCAGCGAGACATCGATCCGCTACTGTGCCACTGATGGGGGGAGGTCGGTACTTGTGCTCCTCGTGCTCGGACTGTTCTTGAACTGACAATTGTACCTCCGTTATTGTTTAATCATAACGAGCATGTGAAATACCACGGTCGGTAATGAAGACTGTAATTCACTTTCATTAAGGATGCTCATACAGTAGACCCTCGATTATCCGAACCAATTGAAGCCAAGACCAGTTCAATTAACGATTATTCGAATAATCGAGTTATGAATTTTTAAAAATATTATAACATACGTAATGAATATGAGTTTTTTAAATATAAATTTGGATACAAACATTTTATATATATACTTTGGAACATATTATTAAACGCTTACTTTAAACATTCTTTTTTATAAAGTCGTCAATTTTTGGTTGTATAAGCGCGCATGATACAAACCTGCACACGCCTGCAACAAAGTAACGCTTGAAGATATGTAACAAGGAAATTTTGCGGCATGGTTCGAACAATGAAGGTTCGGATAAAATAAATACCTGTTCGGATAATAGAAGTTCGGATAAGATAAATTACAGTTCGGATAATAGAAATTTGCATAAAATAAATTGCAGTTCGGATAATCGAGGTATATTCATGCGTGAAGAATTGTACCCACGTTACGTAAGTATTTACTTGCGATCGATCAAGATCAGTGTCCGTTAAATAAAATTTATTGCAGTAATCGTTACTAACCGGGTGCGGATTAAAAAAAAAATTTAAACGACGGATATTTTTACTTACCGTGAGCGAGCATCAACGACTTAACGTCCGCGCTCACTTCGCCATCGGTCGTTTCATTGCCGTCGATGTTTTCCTGATTGCTGTCGGTTTCACTGCAGGCATCCTCGTCCTCGCTCTGATCCGGAGGATTCGGATTTGCCGGATCGGTGTCGGCCGGTAAGTACAAATCTGACAGCATGTAATGCGCCGACGTAACGATCTGGGGATGATTCTCCTCGGCCAACAGCTCGATGCAATTCTTCAGCAGCATTCTTATGGTCCCTCTCTGCTTGCGAGCGTCCGATGAGTACTTCATATTACGGGCGACTCTGTAGAGAAGCATCGCAACCGGTACCGTGAATGGGTTTTGCTCCTTCGCGTCCGAGGATTCGCTACAGAGCGACGTCAGATCGTACAACTTCACGACGTCATCGTTCTTGCCTGGTGACAATATCAACGAACGAACATTATATGGAACATTCCCTACCACTTCGACCTGACTCTGACCCTGGATTGGGGCCGCGATTTTTTATATGACTGAACTAACTCTCAAAAGCACGCAGATTTTTTATTAGATTAAAAAAAATTGTTTATCATAATTTTTTTATTAAAACATGAACTTATTGATCGCCGTAATTTAAAGATCTGAAAAAAGTCGGCAAAAACTTTTGTGATATACAAAAAAAATGTAAGTATTTCCACAGAGCTTAAATTGTTTTTAAGTAGAAAAAAAAACTTCGAAAAAATCTGAAACATTCCCAAAGATGCAGAGTTGGATATTAAAATGGTTCAGCGATAATTCCTGATCGACGGATTTTTTCTTTCAATCTTCTTCATAGTTTCTTTCGAAAAACATTAAAAAGAAAACTGAGGGTGATGCTAGCCCACTCCAGCTCAAATGTTAAAATACTTTATATACGACACAAGACTTTCTATGATTTTTTTCAGATTTTTAAATTGTCGCGATCTATAAGTTCATTTTTTTAATCATAAATGATTATGAATAATTTTAAAGAATTCAATACAAAATCTGCGTGCTTTTGAAAGTTAATTCAATCATATAAAAAGTGGCAGGCCCAATGCAAGATGTGAAGTTAGACCCAGGTCTGAATGGTAGGGAATACCCCATATACATTATGCCTTCTCCATCTGCACGCGTCATTTTACTGTATGGAAAAAAAAAATTAATTGACGTTTACGACTTGCAGTTTTTACCTTTGAACAACCAATAGGTATGGCCCGCTTTAGTTGCGTTATTCTTAAGAAAGCTCAAAATATTCTGCGCGACGTCCCTGATGACTTTCGGACTGAATTTCGCGTCGTCGAGATTGGGCAGGTCCTCGGTTTTTATCAGCTCGTACTTTTGCACGATACCGTCCAAGTGATAACACATGACGACCTCGGGAACGTTGCACATGAGATTGTCGAGCCAATAATCTATGCCCGTGAGAACGTTTATCGGCTTGCTCATGTCGCGAAGTTTCAGACTTATGCAGGGATGCGTCTGACCGCCGAATATCGGCATGTCCGTGCCGATCAACATCTGTATGTTCTCGAAAGTCCACACGACGTTGCGAGCGAAGTTGTGACTGTGATTCGGATCGGGGAGTTTCTCTTCGAGGGTCGGCTCCGGCAATATCGGCTCGAGAGTGCTCAGCGGCAACGGCGGTGTCTCAACGTTCTCCGCGTTATCGGCGAGCACCAGTGAGTGGTAAAGAAACTTCGACACCAAATTTTTTTGCTGCAAGGCGTTTCTGCTGTTGCTCTTGTAATACAATCTCTTGTCCTTGTCGCTGGCGTTCTGAAATATATGCTCGTAGACAAATTTCTTCAGCCACTCCCAGTCGTTCTCCGCCTGATGGAGGAGATACTTTTGTATGTCGAAGTCATCGAGCAACAGTGTGTTCTCTATGCGATGAACCATCATCGATATTACGCCGTGATTGTAAGGCATCTTCAGCAGTCGCTTTATGTTCTCTGAGTCCGAGACAACGTCAACCTCACCGACGCAGTCAGGAAACATATGGGCCATCCGGAAACTTGAGAATCCGGTATTCTGGGACCATACGCTCTGCAGCCCGTAGCTCTCAGCCGAGCTGCTCAACCAATTGCTCGGCGGAAGATTCAGATTCGTGTTGCATTGCAGCTGTGCGAAGGTTGCCGGCGACTGAACGGCGGAATACTTCACCACCGCCGTGGACTTCACCTGCTTCCTCGGCGAGTTGGTTGCGCCTACGACCGCGACTGGTATCAACTGAAATGGTATTGAAATTTTTTAATTTTTTTTATTAAGGTCTTAAATAAGAATTAAAAAATAAAAATTACAGTTTCTGTTACCGAGCGACTTTGTTCCACATCGTCTTACGGATACGATAAATTTTGTGGGCCGTAAACAAAACTGTAAATCAATTTTTCAATGGCACTAAAACATTAGTGGCAAAACGTAACGGAAATCAATTGTACAAAACTGCAGAACCGATAAATGCAGCGGAAACCAATTTCGTGACCTGTGTTTTTACACCATTAAAAAAATATCATTGCAGTTTTTATTATCAACCAAACTGAGGTTGGGTGACAAAAGGATAGTACAGCATGCCGTTCAGCTATGAACAATCACGTAGATTGCCTTTTCATCAATTTCATATTACGGTATGGTAAAATTAAATGGGACATGCTTAAGAAAAATGTGACAAGAAAGCTAGAAACTACTCAAAATTGTATACCAAATTTAGGGTTACAAATAAGAGGGATTGCTCTGGCACGATACTGTACGAGAAACGACCATTCAATATGTTACAGATCATTTAAAAAAAAAAAAAAAAACAAACGTTATGTACAATACACGGCGCAAATGCTCGAGGTAACGCAACTGACCCTGCAATGGCACTTAGATTTGTAAAAAGTATAGGCCAATGATTAAAAAGTGATAAATTATTTTTATCCTGATCTTGAGATCCGCATATACAGTTATATAATATAGAATAAAATATATCCGGAACATACTTCTGTGCGAGTGCAGTTTTATCGTCCTTTCGTTTTCGTCGAGTGACTACAGGAATGCAAGTTTCGCACAAAAAAAAACACTCTACCTATGTTTCTTTGGCGAAAAGCACACTAATGTAATCGAATCCGCAATGGCAATTGGAAATATATGAAAAAGTGTAGGCCAATGATTCAGGAGCAACAAAATATTTTTACCCGGATCTTAAGATTCGCACATACATTTCTAGGATATAGAATAGAATTTATCGGGAATTTAGTTAAGCGCAAGCACAGTTTTACCATAATTTCTTTTTCATCGAGTGACAACGGTTAAGACAGGAATGCAAGTTTCACACGAGGAAACACGAAACCAATGTTTCTGTGCCTAAAAGCGTAGCACGAATGTTTCTGTGCCCAAAAGCGTGCCACCTAACCTGCGTACAATTTTTAGTATCTCAATAATAACAAAACGCCGGCTACGTTACGTTTTGAGTTTCAATGTCGTTCGTAAGTTTTCGAGGTTTGCGTCAGCGTTGCGTCTACAAATCGTGACGCAAGCTTCGTTGTTTATTGTCATTGTCTCCATCGTCAAACAATGGTCGTTCTCACGAGACGAAACAACATCGACAACCGAACGAGACAACGATAACACAAAAGTTTATTGCAACGTATTAAATATTTACGTACTGTATCGTCCTTGTTGGCCGTATCTTCGGACATCCTTGAAATCAGGACCTCGCGTAGTTTCTCTCGAAATAACCCGACAGTTTCGCCAGCGGTGACGAAAAATTTTCTGGAACGAGCGAGAACATTAGTGATAGAATTTTCGTCGTCACTGATTCCCAGTCGACGTTCCGATGCGTGTGCAGCGTGTCGAGGAATTGCACGCTCCTACAAATGAGTCTCCTCGAAAAGCGGTTTTAGGGCGCCGTTGAGCGGGTAACTTATCAGCAGTTGATTCGTCAATAAAAACTCCGAGCGACGATACGCGGAGCGTGGTAAAACGGGACGAAAGTTTGTCGAATAATTCGCGAGGCAGCGCCAGTGGGACGTCTCACGGACGTCTCGGCCGTTCGGTTTGTTTCGCCCCGCACATATATTCGCGGTCTCGAGAAAGGCCATATAAAAAAAAAAAAAGGAACAAAAAAAATTGGCGATTTATCGGGGGGGTTGTCTCATCGGCGAGAGAAGAGAGCCAAAGCGGGGTGGCCGCGCGGGGTATTTGTTGGATCGTCGAACACGGTTCTCCCGTGCAGCCGCGACGAGTTTGACGCGTGTGCGTGTTGCGTGTGCGTGCTTGGCACGTACGGGGCGTGTACTTTCCGGGGCACGTAGAGGGCCGCTCTCCTCCCGACGAACGAGGGCCCCCGAGGAGCCGCGCGCTTAAGGAGCGTGAAAAATTAACGCGTTCTCTCTCTCTCTCTCTCCCCCTATCTCTCTCGTGGAAGGTACAATAATGCCGTCGTGATCGACTGAGTATCCGGTGAAAAAAAAAGAAAAAAATTAAATTAAATAAAAAAAAAAAACTACGTGAGACCGACGGGTGTACGACGGTGAATGCGTTCTCGAGGCGCGCGCGCGCGCATGCCTCCGTGCACCCTCGCCATTTTATAGGTGAATATTATTTTTTACGTCGATTCAAGAAGTCCCGCGAGTCGTCGACGGGGAAGCTCGAACGTCCGTCTACTCGTTCCCCCGGGGTTGACAGAGTTTCGGGGTGGTCGATAAGCTGATCCATGTCCGTTACGAGGATAATCGTTCGTGCCTGTACATCGACTCGCATTCGAGGCGGTCCCCCAGCCGAGACTGGCTCCACTTTCCGAGAGACCCAACCCTCCTTACACCCGCATTTCTTGCTCTCTCGCTCGCTCTCTCTCTCGCTCTCTCTCTCGAGTTTTCGGATCCTCTCTCCCGAGAGAGCTCCTATCGTTTGCCGTCTCTCGTCCTCGATAGTTCCACAATTTTTAACAATCCCATGCGAGAGCCAGAGCTCGCCGACTCCGGACTTATTTGTTACGGGCACGAGAAAAGTGCTCGTTGAATCTACTCAGCTGCGCTGTCGCCGCTCCTGGCCGAGTTGCTCGCTCTGATATCCGACCGTGATTTCCGCGGCCAAGCCTTTTCTTCTGGCGCTCGAGGATATGTGTCACATTCGCGCGAATGACGTGAGCAACACACCAACAAACAGCGCCTTACTATAAAAAGCTGATTAATAAAACGCCGGAAAAACAATCCTGGTTGCGAATCGACGGTTTTATTCTCTTCTCGTTCTCGATGAAGAAGAGAAAAAGAAAAAGAAAAAAAAAAAATAGGCCCTCTTGTGTACATCCGACGTGAACGTTCAGAGTGTCTCGCACCGAATCCGTGACACTTTTCGTCCCCGCGAATATCCTCTCGCCCGCGGACGAGAAAATTCGCGGCTACGGTTTTGTGCTCTCTCTCGTTACGTCCAAAGTCGCGTACGTGACGTTTTCGCGGGGCATTAAACGAACGTTCCAAGGGACACCAGGCTCGTTTTTCCGCGTTCCTTAATTACTGACTAGTCATCTAGTGCCAGTAGCCACACGCAATTATTGTCTTTAGCAGCGGTCACCGATCGCACGGGCTTTACTAAACACGTTTTCCTTTACTCTCTTTTAATTTTTTTGTTAACACGCTAATTCGCAATTTTTTATTTTATTTTTATTTTTTTATTTTTTTTTTTTGCGCTTTACAAGGTTTCGAAAAAATGAAAGATGTCGGAGACTAAAGGTAGACGTTTCTCGTCCAGTGACAGACGCGAAGAGATCAGCAATGGACTGACGGACAGTTCGCTGAAGCCGGTGAGGTTGAAGGAGCAGTGCAAGCAGAGGAGAGAGCAAGCCGGAGGGTGCAGAGGCGATCCCGGCCGATCCGGCGAAGAGCGAACCAGCATGCCGACTGTTCCGAGGCCGGGAAGCCTCAAGGATCCCGAAATTGCGGAGCTCTTCGAGAAGAACGATCCTGAAAAGATCTTTGAGGATCTCAGGGAGATCGGACACGGAAGCTTCGGCGCGGTGTACTACGCGAGATGCCTCGTCACCAAAGAAATCGTCGCTATAAAGAAGATGTCCTATCTCGGCAAGCAGACCGTCGAGAAGTGGCAGGACATACTCAAGGAGATTCGCTTTCTCAGGCAGCTCAATCATCCCAATACCATAGAGTACAAGGGCTGCTATCTCAGAGACCACACGGCCTGGGTAATTATTCCTTCATTCGTTTAGCTATTCGGTCGACGGAAGGATCTTTCGCAATTTTTTAGTCGTCGGTAATTGCTTGGAAAAATTTATTGACGAGCCAATCAGCGGATAACATTTTTCGTTAAATTATTATTTATTTAGTATTAAATAATATTTATTTGGATGCATATATGCAGGAAAGTACATAAACGTAGTTAAAAATTTTGCAACTGAGAATAGTTAATTTTGGTTGGCTAGCACCAGTGTCCGAGTCCACAGTACTTGTTTCTCTGTATAATATATATTTTCCCTCCAGCAACTTGTGCGGGTCGGATAAGCCCTATCATAGGCTCGTTCGCGATCACGATCCTTATACACTACTCCTATAATCAAAATATCCTAAAAAGTATAGATAACATTTTTTTAAAGTAATATCGTAAAAGATCTCGACAGTTAAAATTTTATGTTCGGTTCTGAGAAATATTTGTTTATTTATTTATTTATTTTTACGGGGACCAGCCCCTCGGTACAAACAATATACACATTTAACAATTGGTAGCGATAATATAACATATAAACGTTTTTTTTCTAGGTAACGGGTTCTCAACTCTCACTAGCAGTTCTTTAATAGATTGATTTGATTGTTTTAGACCCGTAACGAAAACTCTCTAACAGCTCTTGATATATCGATTATCTTTCACACGTAATGAAGAATGTGCTCCAATATCATTATTATTCAATTTTTTATAAATTTAGTAATAATAATATTTTGGCGAGCCAAAGGACCAAGCTCGATGGCCCGTTACTAGATATTGTTACAATACGTCCATGTACTCACCAAGACGTTTGATACACACTCGAAAGATCGATAACCAATATAATATGTTGCTAATAAATACGCATTACTACTACTAATAACATTTATTGTGTTATTCGTAATAATATCCAACAACTTCCCGCTGCCTGGATAATTTTTCATTTAGTTATTTGCTGGAAAAATGACTTTCACAATTTTGTAATCGTCATCGGTGATTGCCTTCAAAAATTTATTGACGAGCTAACATTTACGGCACCGAGTCTCGCACAGCATGCCGGAGCCGACTATAAGACTGTCCCGTGAATTCCAGTTCTGATAACAATATTTATCGTATTCTCAAACAATTTGTGGCATTTCTCAAACAATTTGTGACGCTAATATTTTTTTGTTCGTCAATTTTTCGTACATCCGAAATGATTTGCGTACATGAATTTTTATTTAATATTACCCTTGGTCCGTTTCGTATTTCAGTTGGTGATGGAATACTGTCTCGGCTCCGCCTCGGATATAATAGAGGTGCATAAGCGACCGCTGAAGGAGGACGAGATCGCCGCGATCTGCGAGGGTGTACTCCGGGGTTTGCACTATCTTCACGCCCTCGGTAGAATACATCGGGACGTGAAAGCCGGTAACATACTTCTCACCGAGAACGGAACCGTGAAACTCGCGGATTTCGGTTCGGCGAGTATAAAATGTCCGGCCAACAGTTTCGTCGGGACACCGTACTGGATGGCTCCCGAAGTTATTCTGGCGATGGACGAGGGACAGTACGACGGGAAAGTCGACGTTTGGTCGTTAGGAATTACGTGCATCGAGCTGGGTGAGAAATTTCGTCCCTCAATTTTTTTTTGTTATTGTGTTTTTTTTAAATAAACGAAGCGATTCACGAACTGGCGGAATGTTGCAGCGGAGAGAAAACCTCCGTACTTCAACATGAATGCCATGAGTGCTCTTTACCACATCGCTCAGAACGACACGCCGACCTTGAATTCACCCGACTGGACCGGTGTATTCGGACACTTTGTCGAGGTGTGTCTCACGAAGAGTCCGACCGAGAGACCGTCTTCCGGTAAATTACTTTCGGTAAGTAGTTCTCCTTCTGCATCCTACACCGTACTCTCGAACGGCCCGGTTATCCCCGGTTAATTCTCATGTCTCTACTCATTAATTCCGCACAGCACCAATTCGTAACGAGAACACGCTCGCCTCAAGTCCTGATAGATCTCATACAGAGAACTAAAGCCGCTGTGAGAGAGCTCGATAATTTGAATTATCGGAAGATGAAGAAGATATTGATGATCGACTCGTGCGAGACGGAAAGCACCGTCGGAGATGCTGACGGTGAGTTGTTGTACCGTGGGAGAACCGCTCCGATACCGGCGATATTTTAAGACGATACGAGGAGTACACCAAAGGGTTGATATTTAGCCAAAGACGTTCCAGCGTCTCGACGCCAAGTACTTCAAAAATTGCTATATCATTTTATTTTATTTATTTTTTTACGTTACGCTGAGAGTATCAATATGACTTCAATATGACGGAAGTGGAATCTTTCGATCTATGATTCTCGAAAACTGAGCGTCGGATCGGATTTTGAACGTTTTTTAAATTACTGTTTTCGCAGACACACCGGACGAGCAAACGGGCGGTGATAGCAGCAAGAGCAATTCCATCACCTCCGAGCACTCGATTCACTCGATGGGGGTGTCGGCGAGTTCGCAGAGTTCATCGACAAACAGCTTGCCACTGCCGAACGCGGACGCAAACGATTATTCCTCCGGCTCAGTGAGAAATCGTCACAAGATATCGGCCGGCGTCACTGCCAATCTACTCGAGCACGGTGCCAATAACTTTGCTACAATACGAACTACCTCTATAGTGACGAAACAGCAGAAGGAACACATGCAGGAGGAGATGCACGAACAGATGAGCGGCTACAAGAGAATGAGAAGGGAACATCAAGGGGCTCTGGTAAATTTTATTTCGCACCGTACTCGAATGGTCCTTCGGCGGCCAATTTTCAGACGCCCAACACTCGTGTCAACTTTCTTCTTTTTTGTTTTAACTGTACAGGTGAAACTCGAGGAACGATGCAAAATGGAGGTAGAATCCCATAAGCAACTGTTGGACAAGGAGTACGAGACGCTGTTGCAGCAATTTAGCAAGGAGCTCGAAAAGCTGCAACTCAGGCACTTGCAAGAATTGGAGCGCAAGCTCAAGCAAAATCAAAATGCGGAGAAGAAGCTTCAGAAGGAGATAACGAGTAGGCAAGAGGCAGATCGCAAAGCTCTCGAGACTCAACAGAAACGAGAGTACAAGGTATGAATTTATCTTTTTGATTCGCTTTTTTCTTTTTTCAAATTTAATCATGCCTCCTTTGCACTCGCGCGTGGGCGTTCGTTCATTGTGTGCGACATTAACGAGCTGTACTGAAAATAGTACTCTCTCGCGCCTTCAATCGATTATGCTCTTACGTTCGAAGCGACGCGCAGAGGAGTCGCGCGTGGGTCGTTATGAAAATTAATTTCACTTGTGTCCACTTGAAAAAAAAAAAAAAAATCTTTCTCAAGGCGTACAAGGAGAGATGGAAGAAGGAACTCTCGCAGGACGAAGTGACGCCGAAGAGACAGCGTGACGCTACTCTCCAGAGCCAGAAGGACAATCTTCGACAGATGGAGGCTCAGGAAGAACAGCGTCTCGCCCGGGGACAACGGGAGTATCTTGATCTCGAGATTCGTAAATTCCGGAGAAAAAAATTGCTCATCTTTCACAGTCTCGAGCAGGAGCTTCTTCGCGAAGTAAGTTTCTCTTTTCGACCCTTTGAACCCGAAACCTCTTTCCCGTGTAAAAAAAAAAAAACAAAAAATTATCTGTCCGACACCTTGCCGAATCAAAGTGTTTCACAAAAAAGTGGCGTTCTTGAAAAATGCACTTTTTCAATTTTTACACCTAAACGTAAAAAAAAAATCACGATTAAATAGTATAACTTTCTTTATGATGCATTACTACTCGTAAAATTTTTCCAGACATTGTAGATTAAAATTGAAGGAGATCTATCTTTAAAAATAGCTGCTTCACGCAACGCGGCGAATATGGTACATTAGAGCGTTAAAGGGTAGAGTGCTCCGCATTGTCGATATCCGTATCGAGTCTCATCGACGATATTCCACAGGAGCTGAACAAGAGACAGCAGCAGTTAGAGCAGGCGCACGCGATGCTTCTGAGACACCACGAGAAGACACAGGAGCTCGAGTACAGACAACAAAGAGCCGTGCATTCTCTTCGGGAAGATCAGGTCCAGCGACAGCACGCGACCGAGCTCTGCAATCAACAGGACTACATGCAACGAGCGGAGCGTGATCTGCGCAAGAAGCACGCATTGGAGTTGAAGCAGCAGCCGAAGAGCTTGAAGGTGAACAACTCGATTTATCGGTCTAATAATTTTTTCTCAAGTCGCTAAAAAGATTTAAAAAAAAATGACCAATAATTTCGTTCGTTACAGCAAAAAGAGATGCAGATACGCAAACAGTTCAGGGAAACGTGCAAGATTCAGACTCGCCAGTACAAGGCTCTCAAAGCCCAGATACTGCAAACCACCGCGAAGGACGAGCAGAAGGCAGTCATAAAGAAATTGAAGGAGGAACAGAGGCGAAAACTCGCTCTCCTGGGTGATCAGTACGAGCAGAGCATCGCCGAGATGTTGCAGAAGCAGAGCATCAGACTGGATGAGTCGCAGGAGGTCGAGTGCCACCATTTGAAGGCAAGTTTCTTTAACAAAACATATCAATAATCTTTATTTATTTATTTATTTATTTATTTATTTATTTATTTATTTACCTAATTACTAATTTTGCTTCCTCATGGAGGAAGCTATGTTTTCATTTTTTTAAATATGGTTTGCGATTTTAGTGTTAGAGCACTTAAAATTGTCTAAAACATCGAGAAATGCGATTTTTAGCGAGCTTCCGAATACGTGTGTGTGTGTGACAGACTTGCATCGTTTAAAACTGTAACTCGAAAACAGGTTCAGGTAGCCAGTTGAAATTTGGTACATTAGTAGAGCGACCGTGTTTTTTTTCCCTCGGTGCAATTTTCACGAATTGAGGCTCGGTTCGAGATTTCGCGCGATGCTGAAATTTTTGACAAATGACTAAAAACGATCTAATTCATGTAAACATAGAGGTATCGAACTGAATGGATTATACACTGCATAAGACTACACACTGTTTTGTATGAAGTTTGGCGAAAATTGATTCAACCGTTAAAATTTTATCGCAATTTGAAAATATTGATTTTTTTCACACCTGACACGAGTTTGCGAATCAAATATCATGCTACGAGTATAATGCGTTATATTTTTGTAATCAGCGGTGAAGAGTAGATTAAACATTGCCTCGAAATGGCGAAATCCCCAAATTCCAATTAGCGATTTCCTGCAGCATTTTTTTTTATTTGATGAGATGTAGAAATTTTTTAATGTTACGAAAAAAGGTGCAAAGTAACTTGCAGATGGCTTTTCGCACTGCTTCCTCCATGAGCAAGTCAACATCGATCCACGAACTTTCTCACGGAGAAAGCTATGCGTAAAATTGTAATAAA
Source organism: Amblyjoppa proteus (assembly GCA_963922035.1). Classification (NCBI taxonomy): domain Eukaryota; kingdom Metazoa; phylum Arthropoda; class Insecta; order Hymenoptera; family Ichneumonidae; genus Amblyjoppa; species Amblyjoppa proteus. The sequence goes on from OY998232.1 coordinate 7,699,015, forward strand.
CAAGAAAGCCATGTGCAAATTACTTTGCACCGTTTTTTTATTTATATCTCTTATTTGTGTTCTCCGACGGTGATCTAATTTGTCATCAATCCGTACAGGAGAGACTCGATTACGAGTTGGAGATCTTGATGGCATATCAGTCGAAGAACAAGATACAGGCGGAAGCGCAGAGAAATCGCGAGCGCCGCGAATTGGAGGATCGGGTCTCGGTGAGGCGGGCTCTTCTCGAGCAGAAGATGGAATTGGAGACGCAGGAGTTCCTCCAGGAGCGCAGCGAGCGGATACGCCTGCTTCACGAGCGGCACGAGCGCGAGCTTCAGCAGTTTGATGAGGAAAGCGCGAGAATTGGATTTAGGTAAGTAAATTAAACGAATGGAATTGATGACGAGGAAAAATTTGTTCCGTTTGGATTCTTCGAGCCTTGACATTGGCTCGATTGAGCCAATGTCAGCCTTATTCGATTGAGCCTTATTCGATTGAGACGCGTAAAGTAAACGTACGTCAGATCGGGCATGTAAAAATCAATGTGACCCTCGAAACCCCTTCGACGGACGATTAATCTCGATGATGAAATATTGTTTCAGCGCGCTGGCGATAGCCGAGGCATCGAAAGAGTCTTATCCGGACGACGAGAGCCTGAGTGGCTCGATGCTGAGTCTGGCTCACAGTAACAGCTCGACGTCTTTCCCCCCTAATAGTCTCTAATATTAATAATATCGTTAATGGTAAAACTGTATGTCCGCCTGAGTTTCGTCGCGAGACTCGGTAAACGCAGTGATCGCGACGTACGTTGTGCCGCGAATCGTCGAACAGGCCGCAGGCCCGCCGACCGGTTTGCGTCGAGCCTACGATCCGAATCAAAAGTAGAGCTCATCGGGAATACGGCTATTATCGGTCACCGAATCGTGGAAATTATTCGGTCTAGTCGCCCGCGGTTTCTCAGCCGGAAACTATATCAAACGATATTTTGCTTGGGCCGTTAGCGTTTCGAATTCTTTCGTCGTCAATTCTTCGCGCCTTCTCCCACCATGGGCATCACCGAAAATGATTGCGCGAAGAAAACCCTCGTCCCCCTTCCTGCCTCCACTATCTTAATTTTCTCTCCTTTCGTACGTCTCTGAACAACCTTCTTTGTTATATATATATACATACTATATATATCCTTCTATCATTCTCATTAATTATTAAATGTCGAAACGAACGCCAGCTGATTGTGACATTTTTAATCGAGCGAGTCTTTTTAAAAGACAGTGGTAACAGTGAAGATCCTTTCGGACGTAGGATCGTAGAGTCGTGATATCGATTAGATGAAATCGAACAAGTGATAACGAGTCCAAGTTTTACGGATTGTCGGCATTAAGCCGTCCCTCCCGATCAAACTGGTGCCTATCGCCACGAATGATACGGCAGCGGAACGGCTCTTAGATCGATGTAGATCGAGATCGTCGGGAATCCATCGTACCATGCGGACGGTCGTATACGTTAATCTAGTGCAATACCCTTACCGTCGGAGGTCTATCGTAATTATCCGGGATAAATGTCACGGCACCGTTCGGGTGATGTCTCGGTACTCGTAGATTCGAATTAATCTCATAGTTACGAAAGTAGAATTTAAAAAAATAAAAAAAAAAAAAAAATGGAAGAAATATTTAAAAAATACGATCACAGATCCAAAGTGTCACAATCATCTGAGGCTCGCTTCCCTCGTAGCGAAGCAGCATGTACATATAATGAAAAACAAAAAAAAATAATAATACGAAACATTTGCGACAAAGGCGTCGATTAGCGGTCATCGAAGGATTTGTCCGAAAGCACCAGGATCGCCCTCCCCCCTTCCCCTCCCCACCCCGACCCAGCGCTTCTGGGTGGAGCGTTATCGCCGCAAACGATTCGCAACTGCAAATCTGCAGCGGCAAAAGGCAACATCCTTTTCGGATAGTAGACTTCGCAATAATCGCTGTAATACACACACACACACATAAACACACAGAGAGAAAGAGAGAGAGATACACAGACACAGACACTACCATACCAATGTAGAGAATCGATTTTTTATGTCAGCATTTTGTAGATATACTATGTTCGCTATCTATAACGTAACGCAATCGAACCTTTGAATAAGTCCGTGAAACCCTTTGCGTGTAAGCAAATACGGTTTACCAAATTATTAATATTATTATTATTATTATTATTATTATTATTATTATTATTATTTCTATCGTGTGGCAAACAACGAGGCGGCTCGCAGTCCCCCGATTACTTCGTGAAAGCAAATTAAAAGCGCATGAAGTAACTTTGACCGCATACATCGGTGTTTAGAAAAAAAAAAAAAAAATTGAAAAAAGCGTTCGACCGTTTTTTAAACTTGCTTCGATGGCTTGACGCGCCTGGTTGTTATCGCTTAGCGTATGTTAAATTTCGACGGTTCGTGATGGAAACGCGATATCTGTCTCGTATTGGACAAATCGCGCGACAGTCCCGAGTCCAGGCTGGATTTATACGTTTGATTCGTTAGAGAAAAGAACTCAAGGAGCCTCCTCGTATACCGCAAAAATCCCTCGTACAGTATTCTGACTCGCGAACGACGTTTTCTCCTCGCAAGTTTTTGTATTTTTTAACCTGACTCCGTAAATCCCCCCGTGCGAATTCCGTAAACGCAGGGGATCGTAAAAATTTCACGTCGCGATTTAAAGAGAGGGTTTGTTAATCCGTTGTAAATCTATATTGCCAATTATTCCTCACGAGCATCGAATCACTCTCTATTTGTAACGCGAGGCCCGATTATTATAAAAATTGTTTGTAGCGAATGATAATTTTTTTTTTAGCAATTTTGAAAATTAATGTTATTGTAGAAATCACAACTACCCTCTGTCCGAAAGGGGGCAATGAAAAAAAAAAAAAAAAAAACTATCTGTTTTGTATCGTTATGTTTTGTTTACGCCGTGTTCAATGATCTTCCAAACTTTGTCGTACTAGGCAATAGAGCGTACATTCGTAAAAACAAGAAAAAAAAAAAAAGAAAAAAGAATGAAAAAAAAAGTGAAGCGAAGATGGAGTGTCGTTTGTCTTTTGTATAATGTTTCGAGGTATATTAGAAAAAGCGTATAGTTAATCGTACAGTAAACATCCTACGGAGGACAATGTCCGTTTCGGGACGAAGCGTTTATCAAGCAATGCTGAATAATGTTCCCCCCCCCCCCCCCCCTGACGATGAGTCATTTTGTCGGGACTGAATATCAGTGAGCCAAGATCTGTGGTCAATAATTTGCTCACGCAGAGGTACACTCAATTATAACATTGAACCTAGGTACACACGAGTATAGAACGAATACTCTCTATTACTATTAAACAAAAAATATATATGATATATTATACATACGGAAGATAAAAGAAAAAAAAACGAAAAAAAATACAAAAAAAAATTTCAACTAAAGAAACAAACCAATACCTTCGTAGCAAGTAATCAATCAAGAAAGCGCAACGCACGTTTATTGTGAAGCAAAACTGACTCGTAATCGGTCTTAATAATTATAACGATTATTATGGTAATTATTTTTATCTTTAAGTTTAGGTAGAGTATAAATACATTTTTTAACTAAACCAATGGTTTGTGAAGAGCGATGTGAGGGCTGCTCTTTGGAATCGACTGATCGATGATTCAACGGGAGAGCAGCTCCTACCGTTTGTGAAACCACTGTGCTGATTAGATAATAAAAACAAAAAAATGAAAAACATAAAGTTCCCGTGTGCGCCTTTCCGCATCGCTGCCGCAAGCCGATTACTTTCTCTCGATCGAACGGAGGAAAAAAAATTAGCGGATGAATGTTGCTCCTATCGGTGAACTGACGAAGGAATCGTGAAAAAAAAGTCCGGCATGTACAGTATTTTGTATATTTTTCTTTCGTAGAATAGTGATATAAACAGAGTCGTTTCGCGCTGCGACTATCAGGACCGAGCCTTCGACGTGCTCGCAACAAATCATTGCCGATTACATAGGTATCTCAACATCGTGATTATAAAAAAAATGCAAATTGCTCACGATACCCTCTACATAATTGGATCGACGGGGTGCGCCTCGAAAAATTGATCGCTTTCACATAAAAATTACGAATAGAGCGTATCTCAATATACAAATGCAACAAGACATCGGGCGTTTATTAAACACGCGTTACTTAGTGGGTGAGAAGGAGGTCGGGCTCAGTATGCGACAGTGCATCTCTCGTATGAGCGGTACGGTGTATGCGACGCATTCGTCCCAACCCGGAGACCGCCACGCGCTCTCCCGGGTTTCCTTGCGCGACTGAAGATCCTTGTAACCTGAAGGGGAAAAAAAACAATTATTTTTTTTTCTTTTTTTAAGCGTTAATTTTTTAAGACCACATGTTGCAACGCCGCGGATCATTGGATAATTGGTACATACACCAGATGTGATGAACGTTGTAGAGGCGTCCAATCTGCGAGAAATATCCAGCGAACGCCTCGTCGTTATTGCGCCTGTAGTTTATAGCTCTCGCCCAGTTGTTTCCCCACTCTATCATGGTACCCGGACGCAGTCTGTAACTACGAATCTCGTACTTGTTCGGGCCCTCCCTCTTGATGATGGGCGGCCAGTAACTGAACGCAAGCAGATACTGCAAGTGGCGAGATCTCAGGAAAGTTCCTCTTTCCCTGAGCAATTTTTGGTAATGCTGGAACATAAAGGTAAACCATCACCGTTCGAACAATGATTGTTTTTTCGTATCCGAGGACCCGTATAAGATGCATTAGATGCCATCATTGAAGTTGAACTTCTTCGGAATACAATTTTCGTTATTAATAATTCACATTCGTCCTTTGCGCTACTTATATTACCCTTAGCTCGATATTTGATACAAAAACTTGGATCGGAATGGAAATATTAATTGTTCACGAAATATTGACAATTCCAAATAATTAGAGACAGCGATGTTTTATAAGTCGTATCATTATGAAAAAAACGTTCCACGAGAAAAAAAAAGAAAAATTACTTCACGTATAAAAACTAACTCATTAAACACACGTTTAATTCATACATTCATGGATGCGATCTAGACCATTTAGGGTACTTTGAAGACGATTTTTTTCTTTTCTTTCTCTTCTCACCTGGACGTAAGGCAGAGAATGTGTTTGCCCTGAGTTACTATCTAACGTATCTAAAAAAAATCGCCTTTCATAAAAGAATTTTGGATAACTTTTTTTTGTGTAAAAAATAGACGCAATGTTTTAGTATTTCATATTTTTAGTGTTTGTGTGAAAATCATAGTTTAAAAAAAATCTGTCGATTGGCATAGAATATTTTGTTGTGCTGTCCTACAAGATATTAAAAAAATTAAAAAAAAGGATAGTCAACGATGAACGCAGACTCTTTAAAGTCGTGTCAAGGATGATGGACTGTCTTTACTTACTGGTACAACTACAACAGATTGTCCCCGACCGCCACAGAAGAGAACTCCAAAAATCAGTTCTGGTCTCACGGAAAGATCAGCCCATTACCGGTTTACTAGCGTCGCAAACAGGGTCAATATGCCCAACTTATTCAGCGAACCAATTTCGCCTCATACAATTTCACTACCTACTCGAATCCTACTTTGCAAGTAACTATATTAAATTTCTTTCCACATATGTTTTCCATTGACATTTTTCTCTGTCGCGATCTTCTATTTTCCTCCATCTGGAATACACTGTACAACATGCAATCATACTTTCTTCTTTACATCTATATTTTCTTTGTAAAAGACCTTGTGCGGTCAACCAATAAATAAATAAATCAATAAATCAGAGTAGGGAAGTACCTGGTACTTGTTCGGTATTTGAATACTATTTAAAGATTTAAGCACCAAGTATGAGTACTTTTTGAATACTTGTTCGCATTTATTATCTGCTTAAATTTTTCAATAAGTATGTTTTTAACAAGAATTTTTTTTTTATTCTTTAAAAAAACAATTCTGTAAAAAACCAAGGGGTTCCTATACGTTTCTTTTTATTAAAAAAATATCTTAAAAAACGAAAAGGACCCTTTTCGTTTGTGTAAATTAAATTTTTTATGAATTTTTAAAATGGTATAAATGATATACAGCGTAATTTCCACCGATTTTGTGCATAGCTTCCTCTATCAAGAAACGAAAAATGATCGACGAAGTTTCCCATACAGAAAGCTATGCGCAAAATTGTAATAAATAAGGAAGCCATGTGCAACTGTGCACCTTTTTTTTTTACAGCCTTGATAAGCTTAATGCTATGTGCCCAATTGCCAAAAGTACTTGGTACTTCAAGTACTTGTGATCCTTTGTACTTGGAGTATATTTTGGTACTTAAAGTATTTTTTCATACTTTGCCCACCTCTGAAATAAATACAAGGATTTATGACCCTGTCGACTTGGCACGGAATTCTCCATACTCTATACAATCTATGCAGTATCAGTTTGATTTCAATGAACTAGCGTAGTATACCTGCAATGTACAAAACAATATATTTCAGATGGCTTTAACAGATTCTACAAACTTTACAAGTTTCATTTAAACCCCACAGAAACCATGTACTCGCATAAAAAACTTTGCATATAAAACATACCTATACATATGAAATACATATATGTAAAATTCAAATATAAAATAGGTATATAAGACATACCTATAGATATGAAATACATATACGTAAAATTCAAATATAAAATAGGTATATAAGACATACCTATAGATATGAAATACATATACGTAAAATTCAAATATAACTGTTACATAACAGATCTCATGTCACGAATAATTTCTCTCCGTGCGTACTCCGCACGCTACGGCACAGTAAAAAAATGAACAGCGACGAACTCTTACCTCATCCTTGGAGAGAATAAGATGTCCCCGATCGATTCTCTCGTATCCTCCGGTGTACTGCCAGAGATGGAGAGCCTGGTCCAGATCTCCGACTTCGACATTCCACGAAGCTACCAGTTCGCAGTTCAATTCGGATTTCTTGGAATGAATTAGATTAACGTGCTCCTCGCTGTAATAGAAAATTTTTATTGAATGAAACAATACGAGATACAGGCGAGAACATTTTTATCCAACTTCCCCCCCCCCTTCCCCGCCCGTTCGAGCAATTGCGAGCAATTACCCGAGCGGACAAACGGCGCAAGGTCATTTCTGCCCAAGTGTGTTACTCACTAATTCTTGATGTACTTGTCGAACGAATCGGGACGAACGTTGTGCGTGTGAAGGGCCCAGATGACTTCCTTGTCGGCGAGCATCCGCGAGTGGGACTCCTTCGTCGGCTCGAGCTTTCTCACACCGAGTTTGCTCAGCCATCCTTCCCCGCTGTCTCGGCGCTCCGACGACCTTGCCACGAATCTGCGTGTCCGAACAAGAGCCGTTTTTTTTTTTTTTTTACATCAATTGCTCGGGCTCGGACGGCGTGCGACACAAGAGCGAGGCGTAAAGAAAATAAATATAAAAAATCCGTCGTTAACACAAGGCATCGACGTGAGAGGCGCAGGAAACTTCGGCAATACAATAGGAAAGAAAAAAAAAACCTACCGACTCGAGGTCAAGATCGGTAAATAAGTTTTGCCGATCACCGGCACCGAAACTCCGAGCTTTCTTCCCAGAACGGCGGCCATTCTTATTGGACCCTTAGGAAACGATGCGTACAGTAGTGCGGCCAATCAAATTTTGTATTGTCGCCCGAGTGCCGAAGCTCTCGCGCGCGACCTTTCCCCCCTTCTCACGTGATAACGACGAGAAGATCGTATCTCCCCACATCGCGCTCCTCGGTCCGCCGTTCGTCTCGCGGATCCCAGCCCCGGCGTCGCACAGTGACGGAAATTCCCATGCACTATAGTAGATCGAGTTTTCAACGTTTTTTTCCATACTTCAGTCATTCGCCCTTTATTTTCTCATTGCGGGAGCTCCGCGACAGAGAAACCATCGGGCCAACGGCGCTGAACTCGCTACGCGACGATGCCCGCGTAATATAACTCGCCTGATAGCAAAAAGATATCTGGTATGAAATAGTTATTTTTGTAAAGAATGCAGAAGCGCTAATCCGTGCTTCTTGATTAGAGCGCTGTACAGCCAGCGTGCGTAAAGAACGAGAAACGTTCGTAAAAGACGACAAGCGTGCGTAAAGTACGACAAGCGTGCGTAAAGTACGACAAGCGTGCGTTAAGTAAAATCGGTACCATGTATTTATAATGTACTTGGTATTTATAGAACACTCAGCTGTAAAGCTACACTTATTGCGACACCCTCGGCAGGCACGAAAAATAGCACTTTTCATGGACGAGTTACATACTCGTAATTTACGATACCAGTGCGATAGAACTTTTTCTGACGAGTCTGAGCTTGCAGCACGAGCCGAAAAGGCGCGAGTTGTAACGACACGAGTTAAGAAAACGTTGTTCGCACGACTGTCGTACGCAATTTTATTTCGCAACGTGTGGCAATCAGCATTTTACACACGCGAAGCGTCTGTAAAATGCTAATTTAAATCTAAATGGATTAAATCCTAATGGTCGAATAGTAACTATAAGCTACGTCCAAAATTAACTTTTTGGATAGGTGGTAAACTTTCGGATACCGTCCAGAAGGTCACATGTTACCCATTTGGATCACTCTTTTTGATAATTAATTTTTTTCTGCAGCATTGGGTCTAGAAAAGTTTCGAACGTCCGAACTTTCGTAAACTCCCGCGTACTTTTGTTTGTCACACGCGTGCCGTGTGCACGAGACTGTCCCGATTGGTGGCGAAAGGGTTACGAGATGAACCCCCAAAATGTGTCAAGTAAGTAAACACGATCCTCCGAGTCGACAGCCGACCTTCGCCGTTAAACATTCGGAGGCTTCGCGGATACTCCTCTCGTGTGTCTATTATCGTTTTCTACCGACGAAAATTGCATGATGTCGAACGCGACGCATTGACCAGGGAGTTCGGAGATCGCCGGAAGAGGAACCATGGATCGACGGAGATTCAAGTCGCGGACAGGTCTGCACAAGGGTCTCCAAGCGGCAGCAACCGAGGCGTCCTCGCAAGCCTCCTCGAGGGGCGAACCCGCGTCCTCGGGAACGTCACGCTCTTCCGCTCGAGGAACCCCGAAATTATCGAATTCCGAAATACTTCGGAGACAGACCAGATCGCTTTCCAATGTAGACGGTAGCGGAGATACCGCAAGAAACATGCCAGAATCACCGAACCGCCCGCTCGGTAAATCGAAGTCCGAATTGCAGAGTCGGACGAGAAAGCTCGTCGGGAATTCGTCCAACTCCGACGAGGGCTCTGACGAAGACGCTTCGACGACTCGCAAAACTACTATGAAAGAATCCTCTTCCGATGTCATCCTCAAACAGCGGAATTCAGCCAACGTAACGGAAAAACAAGACTCCGCGAACACGTCAGCGGAAAAAGAGGGCAATGAAAAGTTGCTCCATAAAAGAAAAATCATTCCTTTCCCAGAATCGGGCAGCGAAAGCGATTCACCGTGCAAGAGCAGCCCTTTGAAGATGAGACGAATCGACCCCAGTCTTTCCAGGCCCATGTCGGAGGCTGACAAAAGCCCAGGTAAGAGACCTTCCCAGCGATCCCAGCTAAGCAGATTGTCTCTCTCGGGTTGTCCGGTCTCCGCGAGGAGAACGTACATTCAGCGACAGAGCAATAGCAGCAAGCTCAAGAAACTGGCATCTCCGGTCAAGGCAACCGAGGAAGGACCGGACCGGGAAGGAGAAGAGTCGTCTCCTGACAAAAGAACTTGCGGCAATAAACTGGAAGACTTCCTGAGAAGGTCGGGTATCAAACTGACCCAGGAGGATGGGCCTTATCAGTTAGGTAAAAGAATTACTGATATATATGACACTTACAATGATTACAATGATATACGTTTGTGCTAAAGATTTGGATTAATTAATCATTAATCTACTTATTTATTTATTTGGTAATAACAGACAAGTCCAATGAATAGTTGAGGAGAAACCTTATCAACTGAAATAATACACACTGCGAAGTCTCCACATGTCAGAACAGTAATAATAGTTGAAAATAAGAACGACAAAACATAATTAATGATTCACAGAAAACTCGTAAAAGCTATGTGGAAATAACGCAAGAAAACGGCTCTTGAGGCTTGTGATTTCTTTTTTTTTTTTAAGAAATATACTGATTGAAGATAATAATATATTAAATTCGAACAATCTTAAAAATCGGTAATATTAACGATTTTGTATGAATTGTTAATTTCATTAAAATTATTAAAATTATAGATCTCTGGGTTTAGATCAAATATCGTTAATGCTGGTGGATTGTTTACGAAAATATTGATAACAAGCAACTTTCAAATTCGACTTATGCTAGTAACGGAATTAAATAATTATTTTACTGTTTATATTATGATTTTTTAAACATACGAATAACAATGAAAATAATAATTTATTCAATTTCAACAATCTTAAAAACCAGCAATATTAACAATTTTTTATGATTTATTAATATCATATAAATTATAAAAATCATAGATCTCTGGTTTTAGATCAAATACTGTTAATAGAATAGTTTATTTTTGGTTCTGGACCAAGTGATAAAGTAGAAGAAAATCAATACATAAAATTAAATATTAACAATTTAAATCTTAAAAACAGAATATACTACATGCAATATAAAATATAAAATATAGTGTTGAATGTCTCAAAAGTGATCCAGTAATTATGGGACCACTTTTGCTGTGACCGTTCCGATGCTTGCTGAATACCGATCGTAACTTTTATTGTTGTTCCAGACGAGGATCCACCGACGGTTGAGAAAAAAATGATTGAACTTCTTACCTCCGGTACATTCAAGAAGCAAGAGATCGTCGATCTGTGGCGCGTCTACATAAATGACGAGAATAATCTGAAGCGAGCGCTGAACGACGTAACGATCGCGAGCGATCAATCGGCCGCTCGTCCCGGCAGCAACGTCTCTCTGGTCAGAATGTTCCTGCAAATTCCAGCTATTCAGACCGCCGTCTCCAACCATCTCTTGCAGAAGCTCAATGAGGCGGTGCTTGTAGCGTTAGTACAGACATGTTTGCATGATTCTGAAACTGGCAGACGAAGCAGTTAGTTATCGGCGATTCCAGGCAAAAAAGCGCTTAATTATTTTTCATGGGTAAAGCAAAATGACATCACAAATTTGATGCGATTCATTGCTCGTAATGGTGTTTCGATTACGAAAAGATGTCCCAAGTCTGTATATAAAAAAAACCATAGAACATCTACTTTTCAAAAACAGGAAACCAAAAAAATTATTTTTAATAAAAATTAAACTCCTATAATTATTTAAATTTAGACCTGGGGATTTTCCCACCAAGAATCAATTATCTGCTATTTTGAATACGATTCTTTTTTCTCCACGAAAAATGCACATAAAACATTTTTTGCTCGAAATCACCGAAACCCCAATGCGCTAATTATCGGATTTCCGTTAAATTCAAAATAATTCTAATTTCTCATTGAATTGTTATTACACGACAATGATTGTAATAACAAAAGGCGGTCAACGGCATAAATCATGGATCATTGTATTCACAGTGGTCCACAGAATATTCGTGTGAATTTACAAGTTTCTGCCACAAAAGTATGTCTATGTCTGTCTACCCTATGCGGCGAGAGGAGCAAAGCATGGACAATCCCGTCCAAAACCTACAGCGAGCGGCCAGCTTCGTCTATCAGTTTCAGCCTATTATTTATTATTATTATAGCGTTTATTATTCTTCCCGGGACTTCGTCCCCTACGAACCAGTAACATATGTTTTTTACAAGCAGCGTTATATAGGCTAGTTACTATTAATTAGATTCAAGTAATATAAGAGAACACGAGATATTTCTCAATCAACAAAAAAAAGAAGAAAAACACGCACGATCTAGGCAATCGATTTTGTTTCAGGGATTCCATAGAGGACGTGCCGTGGTCGTCTCTGCTGCTGCAGCAGTTTAGATTTCTCGAAACAGTAACGGACACGAAATCTCTCGCAACGAGCCTGGAGGATCTCCTGGAAACGAGTCCCCTCGAGTTTCAACGGGATATCATAGTCTTCTTGCCCGACATCGTAATCGACGAACAGCATCACGCTATGGCGGAAATGCTGAGCAAACTCATGGAGACTCGCGTAGAACTTACGAACATCGTACTGGATTGCATAACAAATTTGACACTCGGCAAGGAGTACCTCGAGGAGCTTCGCGACAAGGTCCTCGATATGTTGAAGTTCAATGTCAATGTGGAAAAAATTCCCGCAATGACTAGGTAGTTTGCAGTTTTTTTTTTTTTTTTTTTCGTACATTCGATTCACCGACAGGCCGTTCGGCTAATGCGTACTGTTGAAATAAAAATAATTTATCTCTCACCAGATTCGTTCTCAACGAATGCCCAACGGTGGAGGTGTGCCAGAAGACATTGAAGGTCCTTCGATCTTTGGATCTGCAGCCCCTCAGCGGCGAGAAGAGCGACGAGTACTACACGAGTCAGAGCTTACTCGTGAGTGCATTGAAGATGAGCATAATGTTGTCTAAAGATATGGCCAATGCGGCCATAGCAGTCGTGAAGAGAACCGATGAACCCCCGAGGCCTATGGACCTCGTAATTCTTTTGCTCGTTTACTCCGATACGCATAAGAAGAAGAACGCCGAGAACGTACTCAAGCAACACGTGAAAAGTGGATTCTATCGAGCGAGTTTACTCGGTTCGTTCTATCGGGATTACAAAGGGGTGAGTCTGGTAAATGAAGACACGTGTTATCTGAAAAATTTAATATAACGGGAGTTTATTGTTTCACCAAAAGGTGGCCACAGATCTGCAACCCGAGGCTCTCCTCTTGGCGAGCGATCTGCTGAAGTCGGAGGATCGAGTATACGTGGACTTTGCGATCGAATGGTTCAGACATCAATTCGTAAGCCAGGCGAAGGCGATCTACGAGCAGCGCGAGATCATGGAGAAAATCATACTGCTGATGGGCAACAACGATCAAACCGCGAAAGGAGCCCTCGAGATCTTGCGGAGATTAACGGAAAATGACGACGAGAGGGCGTATCTACAGGTGCACTGCAATCACTTGAGGATACTACTCGAGAAGATCGATAACTTCGATCTGCAGGAAGTCGCGACATTGAGCGATTTGCTCTACGCTCTTTGCACGACCTCCAACGGATCTTCCGAAGCTCTGCAGGACGATCTGTTTATACTGCTCCAGAAACAATTATCTGACGCAAAAACTCTGTAAGTTCACGTCCTTGCTGCACTGTAAAGTTAGTTTGTATATCTAACAAAGTTTTTTTTTGTCTACGAAGGACCACCATTTTTACCTCGTTAGTCCCACCATATTTTTTGGTCAACGGACCATATTTTTAACTGAAGACAAGAAATGTTGCGGCCAAGTAATATTTGTTAAACATAGAAGCCATTTTTTTTCGTTTAAAGGGCCAGTATTTTTTCGTGGAAAATTTGCAATTCGTTTTTGCTCACCGGTGACCGTATTTTTAATTGAAATATAAATATAATTAACAAGAAAAAGAATTGGAGACCTTGGCGGATGCGAAATGTATGTGGAATGTACAAATAATGTTTACCATATATACAGCATACATATTTTTCATTCTTTATACATAATCTTTATTCTCTGTACATAATCTTTTATTCGCAATTATCTCTGCAAAGGACGAAGTGCAAAGGAGTTCTGGGTGCAGCGATGGCAATCAAACACTTGGCTGGCAAGCCCGAATCCTGCAAACTCGCGGAGGATCTCTTTCGTATGTTGACTGAAATGTATACGACCGATAAACGACGCGTCTCTGCCAATTAATTTTTATTTACTTATTTTATTTACAGTGAAGGTCGAAGCGGGTACGAAGAACTGTCCGCGATCGCAGGCGCTCTTCTACGATCAGATCGGGCGCGTAATAGCGGACACGAAGGACATCGATTCGGACTTCCTGAAAGCACTGACGATAAAGTTCCAGGACGAGTTCGTGGATGCGTACATGACTGATCTAAATAACTATCGGTATAAATGACGTTACGTGGACACGATTATTGATCTCACGTACGTATGGAGAGCATTAACAATAACAATTCATCTTCATGTACGTAGCGGCGAATTGGTATCGAAATTCGGTCTGAACGACCAGGCTAACGACGAGCAAAAATGCGTTGTCAATTTCGGAGATGGAAAACACGGAGCGGTTACACCAGCTTTCTTTCGTCTGCTGCGAATCTGCTTCATGCGTCTCAGCGACGGTGATTTGGAGGAGATAAACATGCTTCTGGGATGCCCGGTACTGTTCCCGAAGGACACGGAGATCGCGGAGCCATGGACATTGGATCTGATGATTTGCTGCATCAATTGGTAATACGATTTTAAGGATGCTTGACACGAACATTCTCAGCCACAAGTGAGATTCAGTGAGAATTTGGACACTTCCTAACGGTATAAAAATCTGAAAAAATCAACAGTATTAAAGGTGCGAAGAACATTAATTTTGCACAATAATAATCAGTTCAAAAAGTTATTCACAAATTGCTAAAAAAATTGTTTAAATAATCAGTAAACCTTTTTTTCTCTTTTCAAATGAATTCGTTTGAAGTAAGAAAATAACAGGTTTTCTGATTATTTTAAAACATCTTTTTTTTAATATATAATTAGTTAATAACTTTTTGGCATTACTACTATGTAAAAATCATCTTGACGTCATTGATACGAGTGGTTTTTTTCAGATTTCTGGCATATCTCAAAGTACTAAAATTTTGATCGAATTGAACGTTTGGTTGGGGATGTGTGATACATCCTTAATTGACTGGTAAGATTAATCAGGATCAGCATTGAAAACGATAAATTTTCGTTCGCAGGTTTCGAGAATTGATCAGCGGCTTCGTGACTCAAACCGATCCGGTACTGCAGGAACAAGTTCTCAAGCGCCTGGAAGATCTCATGACACTGCAGGCGGAATTCAGCACGATGCTGACGCTCTGCGATACGCGTTATCAGCCGCCGCCTTGTTACTTTCACCTTTTCCCCCCGCCGGCGTTCGTCAGGGTCGAAAAGAAGGTCTCGAAGAAGGGCAAACGAACGGGTATGGACAAGAGTACCAGTCTTCCGGAATGGGAGGCCTGGGAAATAGGATCGTGTTTGTGCTCGAAGAATCCCACGTATTTTAGGCACATGGACGCCAAGGTACGTTGGCCTAAACCAACCGGTATTGATCTTCGATCATCGGGGTATCTCACAAGACTCTTTGCAGATTGTCGATCTTCTGGATTTGAAGATGGACCAGGACGTCACTCAATCGCCGAAGAACATATCGAAGGCCCAAGTCTGTTTCCTCATCAGAGAACTACTCGGTATGTTCGAGGGTGGAGAGGCCTCGGAGACTCTGATGCGTAATCTGATTCATCTGTTGCCGAAAATATGTGCCAAGTTGCAAGACATCATAGTGGAGCTCAGAGAGAAGGATGACATGAAAAATCGTCAAGCTGCCAAACTGATACTGTCGCTGCTGACGATGATCTTTGACTGGAAGGGATTCAAGAGTGCGATGTATCACTCCATGCTGCGAGGTACACCTTCATTAATAATAATAATAATAACAATAACAATAATACATGCATCTATGAATATACAACTAATGAGTCGATAAACGTAATGTTCCAGACGGTTTGAGAACACTGGCAGGGCAGATAGACAAATCCAATTCCATGCTTCGTTCCTCAAAGGAATTGGTGGCGGAGTCTTACAAATACTTCGAGTCTCTATGCGACATAGCCACCGAAATATCCTTAGCATTCGCTCTCGTCAAGATGTGTCGAACATTGATGAAACACTCCGAAACATTTGTCCGGCAGTACAAATCGAAGCAAGGTAATTAATATAATATTATTTCTCGGAAAACATGTTACAAAACTTTAACGATCAACTAATCGTAAAAGCGTGTGATTTTCGGCAGCTAAAATGGCTTACGGATTCCTGAGCCTCGAATGGCCGGACGATAGACCGACGACGAGTGCTTACAGAGCCGCGGTAGTCGGTTTGCTGTCGAACTGGATACAAAACGAGCTGGATCCTCTTGAAACGGTTACAGCGGCGTTGGAATGGCTGCCCGACGAAGTTGCGGCACTCGAGAGTCTGCAGGATCGTCTCCAGAGGCTGCCGACTATCACGAAGGCGAATTTTCATTATATGTTCCAAAGACTCTTCGAAGGCTTGATCAACGGTGCCAAGATCTCATTCACCGCAGCAACAACGTACGATTCACCGTATTCATTTATAACAACTCCTTTTAATCTCATATTTACTTTAGAAAATTATGGATTTTTTCTGTTTGTTAACCCCCCCCCCTCCGTTAAGCCCATTTTTTAAAACCCGGTTGTCACAGCGTATGGAATGGAATTCGGAAATCCGAAATTGGTTCCATATGCTATATTTTCGAAAATTCGATTTTTGTAGCACACCGAATGGAATTTGAAAATCCGAAATTCATCCCATGTGTTATATTTTCATACATGGCGTTTTCATAGCGCATGGAATGGAATTCGGAAATCTGAAATCCATATGCTATACCCTCGATAATTCGATTTTCATAGTATATGGAATAAATTTCGAAATTCCATTCCACATGGAATGAATTTTCATATGCCATAGACTATGCGATCGATGCGAGCACGTGAGCCAACGTAACCGCTAGTTTGTAATAAGTGTGCCTCTAAGATACTGTCGACGAAAGATCGATTATAATTTTTATATAGCCGTTATAATTTTTTCAGGGATCCAAAGCGGATCGAAGTTTGGCAGCGAGTCGGCAACAACATTCAGAAGTTCGTGAAAATATGCGACAAGTCCCATAACAAAATGAGATCTCTCCTGGCGCCTTTTCTGCGATCTATGACTCTGCTCGTCAAGCTCTTC
Organism: Amblyjoppa proteus; assembly: GCA_963922035.1. Lineage (NCBI taxonomy): Eukaryota > Metazoa > Arthropoda > Insecta > Hymenoptera > Ichneumonidae > Amblyjoppa > Amblyjoppa proteus. The sequence continues at coordinate 7,715,943 of OY998232.1, forward strand.
ATAAACAGCGCAATGCCAATTATGGAGGCAAATCTTCGATACCAGCCGGACGAAGTTACAGGAATACTGAAAATGTTGCAAAGCACGTTGTCCCATTTAAATATACTCGTTATAAATCTAATTCGCCTTCTTTCGCAGTTACACTAACTCACGTCGATGGCTCGTTTCAGCTGGTACCAGACACGTGAACAAGGTCTGCGTCGAGAGCACCCAGACGAAGGACATAACTCTAGCGAAGTTGGTACCAAGTGCGAAACAAACAGCGGAGAGGCTCGTGTATCTCGTCAAGGGGATGCTCGTGCTTAACAACAGTGCCGATGCTTTTTGGATGGGCAACCTGGTTAACAAAAATCTTGAAGGTCAACAGATTCTCTCTCAGGTGAGTAACGTGGCCCGACCTCCTCTTCTGATCGGAATCCACATAAGCGTGCCTATTCGAAGCTACGGTAAACGCACCAACGATTGGACGCTTACGGCGATATCTATTTTCCAACGCAATTTTCGCTGTCGTGCATCGACAATTTTCGCAAATAGCGGTAACCAATCTCAAGATTACAGTTCGTAGTTTTCAAAACACATCCATTAAAAACTTTGGCAATCAGATAAAGGGCCCAGTTTCTGACACTCTCCCAGTTTGTGACAGGGGTACCTCTAGCGTAGTCGACTCCCCCACCGTTTAATATGCAGCCAATGAGTAGCGCGCGTTCGGGGTGACACAAACTGCGTCGCTTGGTCCATCTTGTTTATCCCTATGAGTTTACACGCGTAAAGTGAGAGAATTGCGTAGAAGTGTCACAAACTGGGCATTTTACCTTATCTCGAAAAATATTCATTCACGAAAACTTTGGGAAATGTAAATGCACCAGTAACTGAATAGCTATTTTTGTGGGTGTGTTCCGATTTTCGGACAGTCGCGAATTCTGAGAGTAATGATGCACGAACTCAACTAGTTCGTGGCAACCGGATAAGAAAAGGGTATTCTTTCAATTCCCCCATAAAACATTTAGATATACATAGAATAACACATGAGATATGTTCCATCGAAGCGCAGCTAAAATCAGCACTGTCAAGGCTTGCTCAGTGTCGAGATACCGGTTCGGTCGACTCGCGTTGTGCGTACCAGTCCAAACACAAAAATCAACTATCGTTCATCCATATGTAACAATTAAAATGTTATTTACACATGCTCTATTCAGACCTTTTGCATGCATATAAATTACTAATTGTAGATACTATTTTAATGGTAACTGCTATTTGTTAACCATTATATTCGGAATGAACTCAAGTCTACGGGCTGTTTGTCCGGTAACTGGGATGTGTTCAGTAATTGGTGCGTTTACCTTACTCGTTCAGTATTTTCGAAGCAACCACATTTAAGCCTATTTGTTTTTTTTTTTTCATACCCAGTCATCGGACGAAGTCTCGGCCACGGCTTCCGGTGGGGAGGACGACGATGACGAGGCCATGTCGGACATTCTGCAGAGCGACGTCGATGACGAAGCCTCCGGCGATGACGAATAAACGCACGCGTCCTTTACCGCGAAACGCTCAATCGATAATTCAATGGAAATTTGGGTGATTATGATTATACAAATTACAACCAAAAACCATTCCATGTTTCTATGTAAACTTTACGTTATTCTTGTTTTTCCGACTTCATCGTACGGAGTTGATTGTATAAAGCGTCTTAATATATTTACGATACAACTTTGTACATCAATGTTTTGCGAGTCTTTTGCAGTGTAAATAGCTCATCGGTGATTAACAACGAGTAGTTAGAAGCGCCATCGTTACTTCAAAGTAGTTTCGAACAATTGGGTCTTCCACGTCTTGTCCGGCATTCGTGTTTCCTCGACGAACGTTACACGATTCTCACCGTCGACGAGTAATATCGAGTGCGTTCTCGTGCCGTATCCAGAGTCCTCGTCGTGTACGAATATCGAACTGAGAGTCTCGTACGTGGCGGCCGATCTCGTCTGCAATTCTGGGTCCGGCAAGTGCCTACGAATGCGGGACAATTTTAATTTCTATAATTCACAAAATTCCATAAACGAGCCTACCTTTCTTCGGACTTTAGTAATTGTCTGAGATTCTCGACGAGTCTATCGCGTTCTTGTACGGTAGCTCCGGCAATCATTTTTTTGAACGCCATTTTTCCAGCCTGGACTTTTCGGTACGGTTGATCCATCTGGCTGTTTCCGAAGCCGAGTACATCATCGAGGCACGGTCGAGGTCCCGCGGTATTTGGCTGGCTGGTGAGGTAATGAACACTGGCGTCGCTGATCGGAACGAGTCGATTGTCGATACAGTGAATTACGGGGTCGTGCGAGATTTGCAATGTCTCGAGATATGGAAGACATCATAGCGGGCAAAGTGCCAACAAGATACTTAAAAAACAAAGTACAGAGTACCACAAGTACTTGGAGCATCAAGTACTTTTTGGACTTGAAGTGTCAAGTATTTTTTGGACTTGAAGTATCGAGAACGCTTTGTACTTGAAAAGTGCTTGAATTCTCAAGCACTTTTTCCAAATACTTTTGGCAATTAGGTTTTTAGCGTTAAGCGTTATCTCGGCTTAGAAAAAAAAAGGTGCGAAGGAATTTGCACATCGCTTCCTCATTGTAAAAAATCGCTAACTGAGATTTTTGTAATTCGTCGTTCCGAGGCCATTTTTAATCTATACGTCACGTTTTTTCATTCAAGAAAAAAAATCCATTAAAAAATGTCATAAAAAAACGGAAACGGTCTCCTCCCGTCCCGTTTCCCGTTTTTGAAGCTAATTTTTTTAATTAAAAAAACGAAAAGGCCAAAGTGTTGTAAATAATTTTAAAAAAATCTCGTTAAAGGTATGGTTACTGAAAAGTTTAGTACAGACAATCATGTATTGTCGTACTACTCATCGAGTATCCGTAATGTGAGCATGTACCTGATAAGTACTTATAATTGGTACTTGAGTACCAAAAAATACTTACGTACTTCAAGTATGTACTTGAGGTCCCAAACAAATACCCGGTACTTCAAGTACTTCTCAGCTCTGGAAGACATTGATGGATATTTGTTGACAAGTCTACCTACTGCAAATCGAGGAGGACCAAATTGTAAGGATTGTACGGTTGACCATTACGATTGACCTCGTGCAACGCGCTCAGGTAATCCTCTGCCGAATTTCTCGACGTGACGTAATCGACTACCAGATTGCCGCGTCCTTTTCCAGGATCGGTATGCGGTCTCGTTTCGCCGGTGAGATTCAGTATGACTCCGGCTCGTCCAGTGGTGGACATGGCCAGCCACGTTCCACCCTCTCTACCTGGTTCATTGTCGGTACCTGACGAAGCGTGAGATTCGAAGTAGTCACCGCGCGGTCGATTTAGGCCCCTCCAAATTTTCATTGTTCGAAATTTGGACGTGCCTAAATCTTGAGTTTCAAAAATTGACGAACGTTCGAATGTAGAAAGGCCGACCGTACTTTGAAGTGGCAAACAAAAATTGGCATCTAAAGATTTCGTGATACACTTACATCGAGGACAAATATTTGATTTACAAGATTACAAGATTCGTTTCTGTACGTTTTGTCCCATCACAGAATGAACGCAAGTTCGAATACTTTATTTACTTTACTGGAGCTTCCGCAATTCCACAATTGCGGAAGCTCGACTATCACTGTGAATTAAAAATATTTTTTATTTCACGTTTCACCGAAATATTTCTACGATTGGCATGCAATCTTTGACATTTCGCTGGAATGTTTAAGAAAACATTTCGGAATCATTTCAGTGTAAGATTTAAGAGGGGACAAAAAAAATATTTTCAAAACATTTCACAGATATTTTCGAAACCTTTCAAAAATATTTCCGAGCTGTGTGGCTATTTTATTTCTGTTAATTATTATTATTCCCTATATTTCAGACGATAAAAGTTTTTTTTTTACTTGACGTTGAACAAACTAAAAAAAAATCAGTGCTAAAATAATGTTTAAGGTCAAAGTCATTTTTAATATAAAAAAAAAAAAAATTTTTCGCTTTTAACTAATTTTTAACGTTGCTATAGACAAAAGTATGAGCTCATATTCGCTTGTTATATCGGCGATACCGTCTACGAGAACGTCGTTAAAAACAAAAAATGTACACGAGTCGATCACTCGTGTTCCAAGTGGTCAATTTTTTTCAAACTTTACCACACAGTACATATTGTGTCGAATAGTGACTATCCAAAGATTCCATGATTTACATTTTTCTTTAATCCTCTACCTCTCGATAACTGTCTCGAAACGACAATTTAATTTCACCCAAGTACCCAAGAATTCTTTGTGTCGAATATACCTCCCAAGCAATCCGAATTGTTTTCCCAGAAGTGTGCCGGTTTTGCGGGCCTTTTGTAAAATTCATCGCGATTCGACGCCACGATGACTTTATACGAATCGGCACCGGCGTCGGGATTGCGATGAATGAAGAGTATGCACATTTTTCTCGCTGCGACAAATAATATTAAACTTGTGACTTAAACGTTACACGACTCGTTACAGCTTCGAGAATTAACTGGAGCTGCAAAAACGAAATCTTCTCTCATATACATTGATTAGTTAACTGATGCGATAAGCTGTGTTAATATTGATAATGACATTCGTTTAGTTGCGAGCGTATATCAAGATAGGAGTGTGTATTTGTCTGAATATTTTTGTCCGTTGAGACACGAAAAATTATCTGTTTACAAAAAATTAACCTCACACCCGTGCGACGATTTTATCTGACATAGTGCTGAGTCATTCGCAATGTTTTTGTATACTTTCTCGCGATCGTTCGTATAATGTGTTTTCACTGCGCCTTTTTGACCCCCCAAGGGCGACTCCTATCCAGAGATGCTCTTCATTCTATTTTATTTTAATACCGTTTGACTAGTTATTTCTAATGGTACAGGAGAAATTTTTTTTTTAATTCTGTCCGAGCTATTTTATTTACTGCAAAAAGAGCGGTATCGCTTGATTTATGGTCCATACGTGTGACTACAGTTCGTCCAGTCACTGACTACGCACTATACGTGCTCAGCGTCGTACTTTCTCTCGCTCATTCGGTTCCGAATATTTCTCAACGGACACACCCACAGCGCCATTTTTCGATGAGAAACTCCGGTCGATAAACTCGATATATCAGCGAAAACCTGGAAGAAGGAACGTTCTATGGAAAAAAATGAAGAAAAAAAACATTCTCGTCGGTAACTCGTTTATTTACTTCGTGTTTCCAGTCACATAGTTTTTCGTATCGCATTCCACGATGTTAAATCTTAGCGGCAAAACGTGATTGTTTAATGCATTGTCTTTTACGAAGTGACGATAATAATTATTTATTTACACGTGTCTTTATGTATAAATGTTGTCTTACCTGTAAGGATATATAGATAATAATACAATGAGTTCGAAATATGTTTAAGACGTTGATATTACAGGAAGCTTGTTGCGGAATAAGATTATAAATGTAAAATGATTTTTGTCGCTTATTCTGAATTAAACGAGGGAAGTGTCAAGCGCGGCGGTAATCTATATTACATAGTTTTTCGTTTCGTGACAATCGGACTAGCACTAAAAACAATAAATTTTTATCGTCAGGTATAATAGTTTAATATGTATAAGATACAACATTGCGACGAGATAGACGCGAAATATCGATCGTTAATCTACGAAAAGTTTTTGGTATACCAGCTATTTAAAAAAAAAAAAGCACCTTTACATATCGGAGAAAAGTAATTTCAGAAGAAGCCACTGTTTCTACTGCCGCTACGGCAAAAAATAATCATTTAGTGTATTCGTTAAACATCTCTTTTTGTCATTCGCCAAATATGTTTCAATCAAGCCAAGATGAAACTTGATGCAAAAAAAAGAAAGAAAAAACGAAACATAAATATCAAGAAGCCTCTAGAATCTCACAACAACAAAGTTTGGAACAATTTTTCGCGCGTCGTTGATATATTTTTTTATCGTCACGATAGAAACCTACGATCGGCAGATTTTGCTTACGCAGAGTCGAATTATTGCTCCATTATCGGTAACAGGCGGACTAGTATCTATAGATTATAGCTAACTCTGCCGATGCGACTAATGCGTTGTTATTGTTACCTTAGAATCAGTCTGAAAAAAGTCAATAAGTAGTGAATATCACATTACACTTCTCCAAATCGTGAGAGAGTTACATTTCCGATCGGCTGTGTATGATTTTTTTTTTCTTTCCTCACCATCGTCATTTACTGTAGGAAAAACAACGCGTTACTTTGGTAGATGAACTTATCGGTCAATGCTATCGCCGATATTGTCATTGATAATTCTTTGTGCCAACATTCAGATGTTATGCACCGCTCCAATTATCATTATGAATATATATATATATATATATATCTAATCATTCTACGTCTCACACAAAACCTAAATACCACGAAATAGAAGTCCTCATCGCCGTTTATGTATACCGAATGTGTTTTCAACCATTAAGTCGATAATATGTGCATCATCAATACTTCGGAGGACACTTAAAAAAACGAAACGAAGATGAGGATTGAATATTTTGTATAAAACTTAACTTATGTGCCGACAGTTACGATCAATGACGAGTCCTTTAGTTTTGTTCCGACCGAGCGATGTGACACTGATATTTCTTCGTGGGGCGGATATTATATTACAGTGCTTAAATATTGCATCCTCGATCGCGATCTATCTGTGTGTTTCTTGATTCATTCGTTTCTGTAATCGGCTACATTTCGCTATATAAAGTCCACGTACATTTCGGACGTATTAAAAAAAAAGGTAATCTCTAGCGATTGAATCGCAAGTGAGGCGCATTGGAAAACTTGTGTTTCAATTATATGGTAAGAGTGTCATCAGAATTTCTATCCGGTGTTCAGTTATCGACAATTGTCGAACGGGGAAATCAACTTACTGATAGCGTATCAATGAATTATTTTGTTTTTTTTTTTTTGTTTAAGTGCTTGACGCTGAAACGCTGTCAGGTCTCTTGATACGTGTAATCTGACCGTTATAACAAGAACGCTTGTAGAACAACGCTTTTTCGTAAACGATTTGAAAACCGGATGAATTCCGGCATGCTGAAGTATGCCGGAAGTGACACGGTAGCGTCTCTTTGAATTTTGTTATTCTTATGTAAACACTTGGCGTCACGACGCTGCCGGGTCTGCACATTATAAAAAATAACACGAATAAAAGAACGCCCTTGCTAAAAAGGAACGAGTTCTCCTAGCTGATTTTAAAACCCGATGGATTCCGATATGTCGGAAATGACACTGTAGGGTCTCTTTGAAATGTATATTTTTTAGTCATAAAAAAACAACGCGAATAAAAGAATGCTTTTTCGTAGCGGATTCGCGGACCGAATGAATTAAGGAAAACACATTAGTATTAGTACGGCCGTATTCTAAAACATTCTCGTCGAGACTGTTTTAATATGCTTTTTAAAAGCAGATCTGCTCGGCTGTACTTTCTTTTATTTCTGGAGACCCATTGGCAGTTTTTTATTTTTATTGTCAACGATAAAGCCGGTTCTATCCGCGGGATGCATCCGGTGCGTTCTGATAGCACAAAAACCTTTGTCACAATCGGAATCGTGAACGCCAATGGCCAACTCAGTACTTTAACACTATAGCAAAGCTTCGTCAACGTTTAAAACGTGTAACTGTTTAAAAACTAAGTTTCGAACGGAGATCAGACCGAAGTACATTATCGCCCACTGCGCATATATGTGGATCGATCGCGAATATTATCGGTGCGTTCTCGAATGCATTTCTACTCCGATTTGCATCCGGAAGTACGAGAGATCTATCCACGTAAATACGTAGTCGTGATAATCGTTCTTAAATTCCAGTCTGCATTCGGAGTTTCGATTTTAAATAGATCCGCCCCGATAAGCGTTCATTCGATATAAGAACTTTATAATCGAATGTGCCGCTGACATTAAAAAAAGCAACTGGCAACGCCGGGTCCCGATTAAAAGAACGCATAGTCGAGCAGATCTGAATTCAAAAAGCCGCAAAGTCTCTCCGTCCATAAGTTTGTAAATTGTCATACCGATAGACTGCGCAATATCATGTTTGTCTCTCTTTAAGATGAAGTGAAAGTCACGTGACGGGGCCAGAATTGTAGAGATAGCGGCATTGGTCTTACGGTCGAGCGACAGAGAACGCGTTTCACTTCACCTTAATCCTATGAACGCCTCGCACAATAGCGAAGTAATCTACATCGCTAGAATCCCCAGCGATCTTTTGACGTTCGATGTTTCCGGAAGCGACACGGCCCACTTTCTCAGTCCCGTAAGGAGAACCGAGCTCGTAACGAGAATAGCGCCCCCTACCGAGTATCTGTTTGGTATCTCGTTAAAGAACAGCACCTGCCAGAAGAAGGCGAAAACGATATCGGACGATCTCGCGATGGCCACAGGACCGGCCTGTTCCATCTGGAGCGCCAGAGTGAGCAGTATCTGACCGCCGAAGCTGAAGAGGGCCAGAGCGACGACGAGGAGTCTGTCGGTGCCGCAGCGCGGCAGGCAGAGGGCGCCGATCGCCCACGTGACCGTTATCGTCTGGATCAACGCGAACGATCCGAAGTTCGTCATTATGACGGAAAAGTGAAGACCCTTCAGGGCGCGCAGGAGGACGTACGCGTTGGCACCGAAGAGGGTGGCGGAAAATGCGGCGACCGCGCCCCACAGGTCGGCCTGCTCGGTCTCGACGTGAGTGTCCACCAGGGACTCCACGGAGTGGCCGAAGATCAGAGGAGGCCTCGTTATCAGGACCACGCCGACCAGCGTCAGGCATACCGTTATGACGTTGAACAGACCGCACGGCTCCTTCAGAAATATTCTCGCGAATATCGCGACGAATACCGGCACTGAGAAAACCACCACGGACGCGTCCGCCAGTGGCATGTGTCTGAAGGCGTAGAAACTCAGCATCAGTCCCGTTGTACCGACGAAGCTTCGCAGCAAAAGCATTATCCTTCGCCCCTTCGGAAACGGATCCTGCTGCTTCCAGATGACGATCGGTATTGCCGGCAGGAGAACCCCGACGAATCTGAACGCTGCCAGTTCCATGGGATTCACGTCGACCAGGCCCTTTACGATGACGCTGCACAGCGAGAAGAAGAGCGACGACAGCGTCGCAAGCACCAGGCCCAAGTACGGACACGAACGGCACTTTGAGACCGTCAACGACTTACGTACGCGAGGCGGATTTTCGCACTCTACGTCGCAGTCGACGAGGTGCTGCATCTCCAGGTGTTCCGACATTTCTGCAATAAGATTTAATGAGTTATGTTTCTATTTATTTGTTTGTCGAAGGTAAAAAAAATCTTTGACAAAGAAACATAATACAACAGACATTTTTCAACGTAATATGCGTAACTTATAAATTATTGAGTATCGAGCATTGAGTAGCTTTTTGGAGTCGTTTGTGTAGCGCGCATGTTACGTATAGAATATCCAACGAATCAGAGCGGTAATTTGCATTTAATGGCAATGTGCGTTTAATTGTAATCTTTTAATCCTTTGAAGCACTTTTTTTTTGTTTTTTTTTACAGGAACAGAGTTTGAAATCCATTGGTTGGTTATTAATGCATTTTTTCTGAATTCAAAGAGGGCTTCACCTATGATAGACCGTGCTTCGAAGGGTTAAACTCTACATGCGGTTTGTCTTTACAATCTAAACGCTCGAACATCGTCGACGATTCTGTGTGAAGATTTGTAACTTTTTTTTTTTGTTCTTTTTACGAACAACGTTTGATAACAGTATTTCTCTGTCTTTTTAACGATGATTTTTTACCCGGTACCTTCTCCGCTCTTTGGTTATGCAGCGACGTCTCGATCCATCCAAATCTCCCTTGAATCCTAGAGAGTAAACCGTGTCAGGCCGGTCGACGAGAAAATGACTAGGAGAATGATTTAATATATATATATTTTTTCTTTTATTTTTTTTTTGTCTTTCCTCTTCCTCCCTCGGTCAACTAGAAATTTTCGTTCCGTTGGGAAACTGCGCCGCGTGGTTGCGCGATAGACGAGAGACACACTCGGTGTGTGACAGGTGCTGTGCACAGGTGCGTTGTGTGCGCGGATACGAAAATAAATTAAATAAAAATAATAAAAGTTCGTCCGTCTTTGATCACCGGGGTTAGACATGAGATAAATAATCTTTGGTGAACGCACACGCGCGCGCGGTACGGTGTTTATCGCGTCTGACAGTTCGCAGATACGGTACAGAGACAATGGCAAAGGACGAAGGAGACGATCTCTTGCCCGACAAGGACGCGGCCAAGGGTTTTTACGCCAAGTACGAGCCCAAAGAGATACTCGGAAGGTTGGTCGATCGTTCCGTTGCTTGTCGTGGTGAATTTTTGTTTATGACGTACATTTTTTTTTTTTTTCGCCCCGACAAAATCGCATTGTCTCTCGACGTGGCTCGTTTTTTTTTCTTTTTTCATCATTTTGTCGAAACTTTAAGGATTTTCGTAATGACCGTTCGATTCGATACGACGCAACGAAACTAACCCAAAGCTCGGTGTGATTCTTAGGAAAAAAAAAAAAAACGGCCGAACTCATAAATTACATAATTGCCATTATTGAGCTACGTTCGGACGGCGATGGGCAAGTAAAAATAAACTTTGGGAAACTCGATTGGAACGGCCGTTCGAGCTATCGGTCATATTGGCTACAATGTTGCAGCAACATCGACTGCCAATTTTTCGACATAACCTCCTATTTCGAACTCACACTGTATATACTCTTTAATCCTACTTTCAAATTTGTTTCGCTCTGTTATATTATCGTCCCTTGGCTTATCATCTAAGTTATAATCATAATGTAATTATTGTTTGATCGCAATTTAATTGTAATATCATTTGTTGAAAAAAATAACAGTCTGTCAGTCTGTTCATCTTGCATTCCATCTCCGTTTTAATAATATGTATCGTTTGCAGAGGAATATCCTCGACGGTGAGAAGATGCATAGAGAAGGAGACCGGTATAGAATACGCGGCAAAGATAATAGACATAAGCAACGAGCCCCACGACGGGGCGGATGGACACACTATGCAGGAGGCTACTATGCAGGAGGTGCATATATTGAGAAGGGTGGCTGGTCATCCCTTCATAAGTGAGGAATTTTTGTTTTTTTTTTAACTCAAAAGTACTTGTCTTTCTACTCTTTGTGCAATTGGACAATAATGGTTTTTCTGATTACAGTCGAATTGCATGACGTATTCGAGTCGAACACGTTTATCTTTCTCATATTCGAAATATGCAAGAACGGAGAACTGTTTGATTATCTGACATCGGTCGTAACGCTGTCGGAGAAAAAGACGCGGTACATAATGCGACAGGTGTTCGAGGGAGTGCAGCATGTTCACAATCAAGGAATAGTGCACAGAGACCTGAAACCTGAAAATATATTGCTTGACGATAACTCGAATGTTAAGATAACGGATTTCGGATTCGCCAGAATGCTCAAACCCGGAGATAAATTATATGGTTTGTATACATGCATATGAAATATATATATATATATATATATATATATCAAGGTGCATATCAAAAGAAAGTAAAAGATATATCTTTAACATGATCAATGCCGTTGAACGTAGAGTATCATAAATTCATAGAATTATTACATTTTTTCCGATAGAAAAATGGCATTGGTAGTGATAATGAGAATTAAAATCAACATCACGTTTTCATTTTGTTTTTTTTTATCATATCGTGATTTCATTAACATTTACTGTAGAACCTCGATTATCCGGGATGGGCGGGACCGGAGAGTACACGGATAATTGAAATACTCGAATAATCCGCATTCGTCATGAATCGTTTTTATTTTGTACAGTGTTATGAAAAATGTTGTCATACGAGATCTTACATTTACGGTTAATAATACTTTGGTATTTAGTTGTAGTTATCCCGCTCTTTTTAGTCTCGTTTTTGATAAAATGGTGTCACTTTCGTTGCGGCTTTTGATTTTAATGTAGGCAAACAATGTATGTTAACAAAACTAGTGCAGTCAGCCCAGGGACAGGGCTGACTATAGGATAAGATTATTACAAACTTAACAACTAATTTATAAAAGAATATTAAAAATAAAAAAGTTTATTAAAGAAAAATAAAAATAAAGAAAGCTTGGCACGGTTAAACCACCGCCCGGTTGATCGAGGTTCTACTGTATATTTATATTATTGCGTCTGATCTATACAGTTTTTTTCTATCTTTTATCTCTCCATTACTAATACTTGGGTCAGAAGTTCGAATAAAAAGTTACAGCAACACTAGCGTCAAAACTCACGTGCTTATTGCAGCCTACTGTAATATGCAGTGATCAATAGTTTGTTTTCAATTTATGTACGATATAGATCTGAAATTTCGTCTTAATCCATAGCCATTGGTAAAAAAAAAAAAGAGAAAATTAAGTTGCGAATCCCGCGATTATCTTTCGGCACACCAATAATCTTTCCGTTGTTGCTTCTTTCAGATTTGTGCGGTACTCCCGGATATCTAGCACCGGAAGTTCTGAAGTGCAACATGTTCGAAAATGCCGAAGGCTATGGATACGAAGTAGACATGTGTGTATCGCCGGTCTTCCGTCAAACGAACTGCTCTTTGTAACACACATAATTATTTGCAGATGGGCCTGCGGCGTCATAATGTTTACTCTCCTGGTTGGCTGTCCGCCGTTCTGGCATCGCAAGCAGATGGTTATGCTGCGAAATATAATGGAAGGAAAATACTCGTTCACATCGCCCGAGTGGGCAGACATTACCGGTAAGACAACGGCCATAACGATGAAAATTCGTATGCGAAAAAATGTATTAACCGTGAAACATAGGATTGGACTACTTTTTTCCGAATCCGAAAAATTTCCTTAACTTTTCAGATGCTCCGAAGGATCTGATAAGAAAGCTGCTGGTCGTCGATCCTCAGAAGAGAATTTCCATCCAGGAAGCTCTGGATCATTCGTTCTTTCACACTGTGGCAAGTCAATTTATTTACCGTCGTGTACAGTTAAACATTTATAACAATCTTTATTGTCAGTCGTATTATTCGACTTCTCTACACGTTTTTTTACGTTACAGCAGGTAGTACATTCATAAATGCAAGACGCTTTATGCAGTGTTCTCGCTTCATTGCCGTGTGCTTCTCCTCACGGCGATAAAAAAATAAATGTTTATTTGTAAAAAAAAAAAACGTACTTCGAATCCTCGACGTGTCTCCCTCTGAGCCATACGCCGATCGAGCGTTCAGTTAAAAAAAAACATGAAAAATTACAGTCTGTAATTTTGTAAATTTTAACTTATTTAATTGAAAACAAAAATTAGTTTTATTTATCGTCGAATCATCAACACGGTTATCAGGGACGTGTCCGTGATTTTATGTTCTGATAAGTTATTGCCGTTACAGCTGTGGGATCAAGACATTGCGCCCCTTAAGCGCTCACTTTCTTCTAATTCGCGACGTCTCAGTCGGATATCTCAATTAGCTTTGGTAATTTGTTTATTTTTTTATAATCGTTTATTATCGTTCTACGAGAATTTGCATACATGTTAAACAAAACATGTATGTAACATACATGTTAAACATGTTCTACGAGAATTTACATACATGTTAAAAAAAAAGAACCGTTAAGTTTGTGTGACGAAGGAATATCCTACTGGAATAACAACTGGTGTATTGTGTTGAACTAATTGTCTGGGGATTTTACGGTATTGACGCTCGAGAGTGTTGCAAGCTTGTTTTTATCGACAAAACATAATATTTTGTTGATTGCCGGCATGAAATAATTCTGGTACTCTGTTGTCTTGAAGTTACGATTAATTTTGTATACGTTATATGCACCAAACCCGCAATCCACGATTAACAATAGCAATTTTGCTGTGGTAATCCTCGTATCGATTGTCCCAACTAACAATTTCGTTCGTCAATTGACGGTGTCATTTTTATTTTTTTTTATTTTCCGCATCCGTTATCCTCAGACTGAGTAATTTTCTTCGATTTCCCGCAGGAACTCAAAGCGAAGTCATTCGACGCGAGAAAATGCTTCCAACTGGCGATTATCTGCGTGCGTGCGGTAATCCGTATAAAAAGATTGCACACGACACCCGAACCGCTCTCGACTCTTGTGGCACGTACGGATCCGTACAGAATCAAGGTTCTCCGAAAGGTAAATTATTCGATCTGGCATCGTGACATTATTCAATTCACATCGTGTCTGAAAGTTCATGGTGGCCGCGCCATCAGAGAAAATCGGGATCTCCCGGTCTTCCCTGACCAATTGTGGAATTGGTGAGAGAAAAACGAATATGTAAGCGAATACTTAAAAAATGAAAGAAAGAAAAGATTATTTAGAAAAAACACTCTTTCATTTAAAAAGAGATGCCGAAATTATTACGTTGTCACACATTTTTGAAAAACAAAAGAAAGTTGGAAAAAGAAAAAAAAAGAGTGGAAAAACGCTTTCTTTCATAAAAAAAAACTTACCGAATTTGTTGGTCGCGCGACATTTTTGGAAAAGAAGAAATTAAAAACACTTTTTTTAATTAATATAAAGCTACCGAAATTGTTACATTGCTATACATTTTTTTAAATCAAAAGATATGACAATGTTTTACATATGGCATTTATCTCCTATTATTGTAACGGAATGTAGAATATGGAGTGTGAATTGATCGCGCCAATAGATATGGTACAAAATTGTATGAGGGAAAACCGATTGATTGGCCAAGAAAGGTCAGGAAATTCTTTGCCGCAATAGGGTGGCCATCGTGTGAAAAAAAACGTATATACTGGATTATTTTTAACACAGAGTATTTATTTGTCTGTTTACACGGAGTATAGGTGATCGACGGGTGCGCCTTCAGAGTCTACGGTCATTGGGTGAAGAAAGGCGAGGGACAGAATCGTGCGGCTCTCTTCGAGAATACAGCTAAAACGGAATTGAAACATCTATACGTGACAAATTTGAGCAGATAGCCAACGTAAACTGGACGTTGTTGTGCCTAGTTAACATCTTGTTATTCTCACAATGATTGTTCCTGTCTTTGAGAATTTATATAGACCTAATTCATTCAACCACCTCAATACGATCTGTTTTTTTGTCCAATTAAATTGAGAGGAGAGATAAATTTGTCTTGTTCGGATCAGATGGGAACGCGATAAGCGCGGCTCTTTTCTTTAATAGACTAATACTGTTAGTAGAACGTTTAATGAAAAAAAAAAGAAAAAAAAAGTTTTACCTATTGGTATATCTCGGTAGGATACCACGGCATCCTCGCGTGCGAATTACGATCGTCGATACTGGAGTTTTTCTTTCTTTGTACCAAAATTACCGCGCCTGCATCTGATCCAGCCATATAAAGAAGAAAAGATCGAGGCTAAGTGTTATTTCTTAAGCCAATAGTTTTCTACATCTTATATTTATAATCCATCTGATAGTATAAAAAAAAAAAACATCGCAAATTCTAGTCACACTTTTTTCTCGAATAGACAAATTTGTATTAGTTGAATTTCCATAGTGATCGCGATTATAAAAATGATTAATCTTTAAAGCCGATGTCTACCGTTTGATTGCCGTTTTTATAGGCACATGACTTTACTTTTGCGAGTGTGAAAACAAAAAAAAAGTGTAATTTAACTAATTGTTTACGCGATTGAAAAAAAAAAATAGATGTCTATGTTTGAAAAAGAAAAAAAGTTTACAAAGTTCAAAGCTGCATTGCATTTCTGTCCCCGATACCTCGCGTTTATGAATCGCCGACACGACACGAATCGCCGCAACAATTCTCGACAAACAAACAAAAAAAAAAAAAAAGGAAGAAAAGTCTACACCCCGAGTCGTGTATTTGGGATGCGCGCGGGCGCCCAAAGGTAAACAACGGTGAGCGCACGACGGCGAGGGCGCCCGCGTTCGAAGAAGTGGCAACGCCGCGTGCGCAGTCTCCCCGATCCATGTGACAGAGAAGGAACGTGACAAAAGGTGGCAGAGGGTGACGCCGCCGAGAACTCTGTGAGTATTTGCCCGGGCGAGCCGGGTGTCGGATGTGGTACCGTTGCGTCCGCGCGAATTCGATAGTTTCGTCCGTTCTGGCGTCGAGCGGAAGGTAAGAGGACTCCGACGAGCAGAGTATCGGTGAACGAAGTGATAAAATGGAATGTAAAAATTCGGCCCTGGTGGGCCCGTGATAGCCGAAAATATACGTGGTTAAATAGAGTCGGAGAAGGAGGGGGAGGGGGACGACGACGAGGCCTATATATGAAGGTAGAGAGAGAGTGCGCGCGGTGCAGCAGGATCCTCGGGCGATATACAAGGCGGCTCGACACTTCTCTCACACGCCCAGCGGACTGCTGCGTCACATGGGCAGCGTTCATTGGTCGATAGAGCTCGGTGACGTCACGGGCCGAACGAGGATTGGCCGAGGAAGCGGCTCCCAGACACGTGAATTGTGGCGAAGCAAGCATGGCTGTTGATGCGCAGTGGTTAACACTTGTAAAATATTTCTGCCACGCGCCAGATCGATCAGGTTATAACTGATCGTCTCGTGAGCCGAAAATTCTCGAGTTTAATATCGCGAGGCTTCGCGGCGAGGGGACCGGTGGCGTGCGCTCAAGCACGTGTACGCCCAGACTGACAGAACTCTTTTTTTCCATTAGGCCCCCGGGTTTTTAACGTCGGAGGAAAGAGCGATCCCTCGTCCTACGGAGGACTGGTCTCGGGCTCTCCCGTTTCTGTCAGGCACGATCATCCCGGGATTTCGCTGCTTCGCGATCGCGTGAAAGTATCTCCGAGCTCTTTTTCCGTACAGCTCGGCGGTGTGTTAGTGTTTTCGTCGCCGCGTGCCTGCCGTTTGTGTGGGTGAGGTGTGTTGCGTTACATTTCGTGTCGGAGAAAGAAAGAAAAGAAAAAAAAAGTAATAATAATAAACGGGGGAAGAAGAGCGCTCTCTTTATTCGCAGTGTCAAGTCGAGTAAGTTGAAAACGTACCTTTGTAGTATAGACCATTCTGAATAATATATATATATATATATGTATATATATGTATATATATATACACGTATATATAAACGGTTTTCTCGTGATCGCGACGATCGCCCAGCGGTCGAGGACCGAGGGCGAAGGCGGCGGCAGCGGAACGGCGACGTTCGCAGCGGTGAAGCTACCACGCCCGGACCGAATAAAACTACAGCACACTCGAGTCCATTATCTTCGTGGCTCATTCTTTCTCGGCTCCTCTCGCTGTCTCCTGGCCAGGGCTGCCCATCGCCTATTTAATTAACGTGTGTATAGGTGGTTGCGTGGCGTGTTTTCTGTGCCATAACAGAACCGGCCAATCGGTGCTCTCCTGTGCCTCGTCACGTCACTACGGACCCTCCAAGCCTATTGGACGCCGCGCAACACTGCGTGCGTCGCCAGTGCTAATGTGCTCCTTCGCTGCTGCTCTTTCTCTTTTCTCACTTTTTTTTTTCTCCTTCAACCGCCGCTGTGTTACCTCGCGTCGTCCACTTGTCAAATTATCAAACTGCCGAGTATCAAGTTTTTCTTGAATAGTTATATATATATATATATATATATATATATATATATATATATATATATATATATATATATATATATATATATATATATAAAGCATGTCTCTGTTGTTGCATTGAGAAAGGCGGCGGAGAGCCTTCTCGTACATCGTTCGCTCGTCGAGCAAATGTTTCAACGTTGTTCTCTCGTGACGCGCGGGCGCTCACGCACGCCGCCAGGGACGAGAGACGCCTTTTTAGCTTGCGGCTCTGTCCCCGCTCCGCCGGTCTCTCTCTCTCTCTTCCCTGCATACCTCTATTTTTGCACACGCGCACACGCGACCGGGTTCGCGCGGCGCCGCATCCGCCAGCGCGCGCGCGCGCGCGCGCACTGCTGCTGCCGCCGCCGCTGCTCGCTGGCTTCCCCCTCTCCCTCTCCCGTGACCGACCTGCGCTTTCACGTGAGTGCAACTAACTCCCGCGAGCCGCGAACCCACGGTGTTCCATAAAGTCCGTATACTAAACTCTGCCGATACCAACACTACGATATATCCACTGATTTGACTCGTTGCGCTGTCGTGCCCGCCGCTCTGTTCTGCTCTGCTTTTTTTCACATCGACGAAACCCCCCCCCCCCCCCCACCCGGCCGCAATCCGTCGAACGAACAAACAAAAGCGGAAACTCGAGCGGCAGCAAGCGTCTCTCCCGACTCCACTCTGTCCGCCTCTGTCGCCTTTCCCGCCACTATTCTCCGTTGGACATCAGTTTTTTTCTCTCGGTTTTTTTTTTTTTTTTTAACCTGAAACAAACCTAGCTCTCCGCGTAAAACTTCCCCCTGCGCATTCCGCTCGCCTTTCGTATCGAGTCTCGTCCCGATCCGGCAACAAAAACCAAACGGTGTCTCTACCAGTGGCAGCTGAAAATCTCTCCCGATTGCATCCGTTCGTAATGTTGGCAATCGTCGGTGCGCTCCGATGTTCGCGAATGACTCGCGAATCGACGATCAAAAAAAAAGTGTGACGCTCGGCGAGTGTTTAGTTCGATCAAAATGATACACGAGTTCTTCTCGAATCAGGTGCGTATCCCTTTGTCTCAAAACGGTTTTTCTACGCGGACCGCCTAACTGTTACGAGTTTGCACGTTCTGGCGCGCCTTGTTTCGTAAAATAAATCAAATGAAAAATAAAAAATCGTACGTGCCGGTATTTGGGGGTTACGCTTAGTGCGCGACAGAGCTGAGAAACGGAACGAAAAAGAAAAATCCTAGCGCAACAAAATAATAGTCGTGCGTAACGTGTAAGCTGACTCGGCTACACGATTGAACGTGTAAACCGAAAGTTGTCCGGTCGAAAAGAGTGCGCTCTGCCGCGGCCAACAGCAGGCGGCATTGGTACGTAGAATTTGCACGCTCGAAAATCGAGCGTAAGGCTCGGCTCTGCCGGAGACTTTCGAGCGGCAGGCAGGGAAAACAAGAGCGGGGCAATCTCCCCCTCCGTTGCGTCGCGCGAGCGAACCTCTCTGTATGTGTGTTTGTGTGTGTGTGCGTGTGCCCTTGTGTGGCTGTGGTAAGCGTAGGCTCTTTATACTCGCTTGCTGCCGTGCGACTCCGCTATCCACGATTCCGTGCACACGGGAATCACCGATGGTTGACCGTTGCCAAGTGTGAAGGAGGGCTTCTCTCCGCAAGAGCGAGAGTCGGACGGTTGTGCCAAGCGTGGAGGTAAACGAGCCAGAGGCCTCGTTACTTCTCCACAGCCTCGGACCGCCGTGGCAACCCCGTTCTCCCCGCTAAACCTCGAATAACAGAATACAATCTGGCACGAAAATCTACGACGTTTTAGATTTATACTGGTCACATTCGCACGAAGGGAAAATCGTTTTTTTTTTTTTTCCTCTGAAAGTTCTCCCCGAACAATGGACTAATTACTGGCGCGTGTTTGCTTTGTTTCTTGCGTACTTTTTTTTCTGCTTTCATTATTTTTTTTTATTATTATTGTTCTCGGCAGAACAGCGAGCAGGAAAAAAATAAGTGTGTCTCGTAAGAGAGAGAGAGAGAGAGAGTCTTATCGTCGGCGATAACTCTCGCAAATTAGATTACGATGTTTTAACTGCGATAGCGAACGTCGTATTCGGGGCATCGGACCCATTGGGTGTTAACCGCCGAGGTTCGAGGCGGCCAGCGCGAAGCCGAGAGGTGAGGGCAGTTTCTGCGTCACGTGGTTCCGCGCCAGCGGTTGGAGAGGGGGGAGCGACTCCCGGTAGTACACGATGTACAACACGGACCACCGATGCTCGCGAACGGGCGCTCCTCGACGCCCACGCACACTTCTATTTATCCGTTCGCATACCTCAACGTTCGATGATAAACGTCGCTGAATCGTATTTATTTGCATCACCCGAGCGACCCGTCCGAATATCGCGCGCGCCACTGCCGGCCGAACGGGCAAACAAACGTCGCCGAGCGCGCGGCGGTGGGGAGGCGAATCTCGAGAATAAGAAAAAGGAAAAAAAATATATGTATATATATATATAGATTCTCAAGAAGCACGTGTCAACTCGCTCGAATGACAATTCGAGTCTCGCCGAAGCGCCGTCAGGGGAGTGGAGGGCGCGACGGTCGGTTTCGACACTCCGTTACTATCCTCGGGATTTAAGATTTCGCGAGGACGCTTGTAATGCGCACGTGCTCGAACGCACGTGTACCCTACGTCTCGCGGGTTCGCTCCCCTCCGTTTAACGCGCTGCCTCCCCTCTTCTCCCACCTCCTTGTCCGCCACTCCGCACCGAGAGACAGTGTCGCCCGCGCTTCTCGTTCCCCTTCGTTCTCTTGTGTTCCTATAACAGCAGTGAGTACACAATGCCATTGTATCCTACGTCGTGATTTTATTATTATATTAATTCATGTAGTTTATCTCGCATCTCTCGCTACCAAGAAACGTTATATACTTATCGCTATTATGAATTTTTTTTTTTTTTTTTTTTTTTTTTTTTTTTTTTTTTTAACGTCACGCTAAGACACATCTCGAGTACTTCCGGCGCAGTATTATTTTGCGAGATGTCGAGCGGATTTCTCTCCGATCTTCGACCAGAATCTCCCGTAAGACGCGGAGCATCGTTCACATCGCATCTTCGCTCGCGGAAACGCTCCGGAGGGAGGACCGAGGCGCGCATGCGCCTCTCTGCTCTCTCACCGGCGCCGCGTGAAGCTGCTCGCACATAAAAACTACGTACGGGAACACAGGACGGGTCGTCTCTTATCCGCACAAAGCCCTGATTGGCTGATGCTCGCCTGGTGTGTCCGATCCTGGTCCCGATCGACTAGTCCGTGTGACGGAAAACTGCAAACGTTGTGTTTTATGCGCGAGAGCACCCTCCCAAGTGCGTTACCGACGAAAACAGCCGAGCGGCGTCTGCGCTCGTGTGCTGCGCGACGTCGACGACGGCTCGGCAACGAGCGCGTCGGCGGGGCGGGAGGGGAACGAGCGCGTCGGGCGACGGTGGAGCCGAGCGGTTGAACGGGTCGACGGGTGCGAGAGAGGACGTGGTTCTCGCACACCGGTGTCACGTCACGCGTCACGTGACGCACCGCCGCTGTGGCTCCCCGCGGCGTCATCGGCGTTGCTAAACTTCCTCGCTGCCGCTGCACCATCGCGCGAAATTGCCATCCCCCCCTCCCCCCTCCTCCGTCCCACCCCGCGCAGTTCAGCCACTTCCCCTCTCGCGCAAACACTCTCGACGCCCGTTATAACATTTTTGCTGACTGTTGCACACTACCGCACGCACCCACGTATATACAATTTCGCGCCATGCTCTACGTTGCGACGTCGCCGTTCAACGATCCGCGTACGCTTGTGTGTATCGGCCCGAGAGATTGAACGCGCATAACGCCCGGTCCGTGGGAGCATTAACTGCTAGTAAAAGATTCAAGCCCGTAGCGTACCTTACGATTAGGAATAAAGACCCCGCAATTTGCCTCAGCCTCTATGTTATCCTCTTGCCCGCGAGGCTAATGATTCTCTCTCTTATTTCTTTTTTTTTTTTTTTTTTTTTTAAATCTTAAAAACATCGGACACGAGAGATGGTCGCGCAGCACGACAACGTGCGCAATCGCGAGTGGTAAACATCTGGGAAAAATGTTGATGTTAACAATGTTGACAATATTAATATTAGTAATGTCAGTACGGACGTTTTGAACAATGTTAACATTGAAATTTTTAACAATATTAATATTGACATTTTTGACAATTTTGATGGTGGCATTTTTAACAATGTTAATACTGACATTTTAACAATGATAATATTAACGATGTTTTAATGTCAATGTAAAAGATGTTTGCTATGTTAACGTTAAAGTCGAAAAGCGTACATTGTAGATGCGTGTTATTGTGGTCTTCTCGCTGCTTTGTGGTTGCATTAGTCGTCGGGGACAAGGTTCCGGTTACATTTACATTGTATATACATCTGCAAGGTATTAAATCCACGTCGCGTAGAAAAAATCACTTTCAAAAGACCCCTGCTGAAATATCGTATTACTCCCCCCCCCCCCCCCCCCCCTCAAATAGTCGCCTCAACTCGACTCTCCTGCGCAATCAATTACTGTCCATAACATATTCGTTCTTCACAGATCTAACGAGACATAACTAATTGTTTTTATTTTATTTTAATTTTATTTACAGATTGAGAGCCGGGGCGGGCATCAGCAGAAGCCGAGATCACTGCCGGTACGAAGGTGCTGGATCGAGATTCTCGAGGTTCCCCGGGTCCTCATCGCCGCGGAATTGGCGCTCGTCTTCCTCCTACCTCCACAGCCGCTCGTTGATCGTCGTCGTCGTCGTCGTCGTCGTCGTCGTCGTTTCGTCATCGACGTCGTCGGTTCGTCGTTCAAACGGAAATTGGCCCGGAGGTCGTACGTACGATCGTAATCGTGTACTCGGTGAAATCACCGAGACTACGGATAGTAGAACGACGGCGCGCCGCTTCTATCCGAACAAGCCCGAGGGATTGAGATACTTTAATCGAGAAGTGACGAAAGCACGGTCGAACTGGCCGTTCTCGTCGCGCTCGCGACCGCCCTCGAAACGGCTCCGGTCAAATTTTACTCGTAATATCGACGACGGAAAGAGGAACTGCGCTAATAAGACGCCTGCAAGATGAGCCTCGAGACGCTGCTGGAAGCAGCGCGTTACGTCGAACAGGAGGAGAAAAAGAGGGAACGCGTGGCGAGCACGTCCTCGTCGTCCGATCACTCGTTCGCCGTCGCTCCCTACTCCAATCATCACAATTCAAACGAGCCACGCGGTGAGCGAAATTGCTATACACGGTTTTATTATTTTTATTCAACTCTTATTTTTTACTCGCTGTACACGGTGAGGAAAGGCTTAAACGTTACGCACATTCAACAAATATTTCCACAAGCGAAAAAAATATATATATGTATATTCTTGATAATTTGACTCTTTTTTCCTAAACATTTTTAAAAATTTTTAAAAAATAATTTTACCATTTTTTTTTTTCTCGAAAATATCACCATTCTTTAAAATTATTTCTCTTTGCCTTACTGAGTGTTTCGTCCAGTTCATAAAGAAATATAAATTAAGTCAATAATCCGGCTCATCGACAAACAAAAAATTGAACATTAACAAGAAATATAATTGCGGTTTTTTCGTGGACGAGAAGTGTTTGTTGAATGGGCAACAAACGTTTTTTTTTTTTTCTTCTCTTTATGAGGGTCGAATGTGCAACAATCGTTGTGACCGTGGCGTCAAAACTTTGAATGTGGCCGGAGTGTCCGCGGCGTCTCTACGAGCGTTGCACTAGCGCGTTAACGAGCTGCTACAGCAGGTGTTAGCGGCAGAGCTTTATCCTCTCGTGGACGGTACCGTTGGCGACTTCGTTCTCGTCACGTGGCCAACGTGACGGTGCGCCGGGCCCGAGTAAAATAATACATGGGTGCAGCACCTGCAGCAGCCGAACCGTCTCGAATAATTGAGACGAATAACGCGCAGCCTGTGGCACGCTTCCTCTCCTCTTTGTCCGGGTCCCTTGAGAGAGGCCGTCAATCATTTTCTAACTCCCGAGCGCCATTGATGTTGCAGCGGATATTCCCTCGAGAGGTGGATCCGTCATTGCCAAGCAAAAATAAAAGTCCTTTATTTTCTCTGGATAGAAAAAATGAAAAAAAAAAACAAAAAATCGCGTCGAAAATCCGCCTCGTTCGATTATTCGTGACGATTTGACGATCACGTGAAAGAATCCTCAGGCACAGAAATAAAAAATTGTGGAAGTTCCACTTTACCGACATTATTTTTTTAATATTCTACTTTAATTTTCTACTTCTATTTTTCTTTATCTACAACTATTTTCTTCTTTAGCGCAAAATGTGTGAAATATTTTCTTGATTTTTCATTTACATAAATACAAAAGATTTACTAACTTGTTAAAATATCAAAAAGGGATTTTCCCGTCTACTTTTGTAAATAAATAAACAAACAAATAAATAAGTACTTTCTTAAAAAAAAAAAAAAAAGAAATCAAATTGCCGTCATTTTTTATATTTGGACCTAAATTTTTTCGCTTGATCGCGAGACCGTTGCGAACAATTGATTGTGGGCAATTTGTAAATAAATTTTTCATTACTGAGAAAGAAAATAACACTTTGAATTTTTTATTCGCAATAAAATGTTCGTTCTTTCGTTTCTACCAAGAGACGCGGTAGCGTCTCGACGCCAAGTACTTAAAAATATATATATATATATTTATAGTCTCCATGCCAAATGGCAGGATTAACTAGGAAATGGCTTTTCTTGGGAAAAAAAAAAAGACAATAAATTTAATAAATCGCCTCGTCGACGGAACGTTAGAAATTATAGTCTCGACTACACACACGCACACACACACAGAGGCACTGCAGTGTACATATTAATAGCACAGCTTTGTACGAATCACATGGGAATACGAACTCTACAAGAACTCTCTCGCGACTTACATTTCCAACACTGGCTCGCTCTCTCGTTTCAAGTCAGCACATACTTTATCGCTGAACGCGAAGTTTCGATAGAGTTGAACGATCGTCGTATGCCATGCGAGTACGACGTGAGCTTAACTGGGGAAGGAAATATAATTCGACAGTGCCGAAGTTGTAGATCAGCGTACACAAATTTGAATAAAAAAAAAAAAAATAAAAAAATCCGTCTAAGAGATTGAATATGGAACAGAATAGAATGTATACGGGATTCGATCATCGATTAAAATCTTTTCCAAGGTCATCAGAGTATCGATTGGAATCTTTTTCAAGGTTGTCAGAGTATCGATTAAAATCTTTTCTCAAGGTCATCGAAGTGTCGATAAAAATCTTTTTCAAATCTTTTCCTGAATATCGATTAAAATCTTTTTTCCAAGGTCGTCAGAGTGTCGATTAAAATCTTTCCCAAGGTCATCAAAGTGTCGATTAAGATCGTTTCCAAGGCTATCGGAGAGTCTTACAGTTCGGCGCCACTTTATTTCCGCGCTCGACGTTTATCTTTCGCTATTAAAGGGGGGACTCTATTTAATTCGTCTTCTCCATCGTCTCCAAACCTTTTTATTTCACCGTGCGCCCATCTCGCCGAGCGATAGCGAGTCAATTTTCACGCGACGACTGAACACGATGAAGCTACATACTCGGTACAACACGTACCAGTGGTCCCTCGAATCGATATTATACATGGTGGTCGCTTCATTAATTCCGAGAAAAAAAATCTAATTTTACCCTGATTTTTCCCTCACTTTCCCTGACCAATCAGTCGATTTTCTCAGGCCAAAAATTTCAACTATATAATATCCGCGTTATTGATAAATATCCCAAAATGTTCCTTTCATCAAAGCGGGAAATGCATGGAAATAAACTATCGACATTTCACTGCCGACAAGCAGCCAGTTTATGGCGAAAAGATTTTACCATTTATCGCAGGTTTTTTTTTTTTTTTTTTTTTTTTTTTTTTTTTTTTTTTTTTTTTTTTTTAAGCGTGCAACGACGTAACAATATCGATCATTTTTTTTTTTTTTTTTTTTTTTCTCAACCAAAAATTGTTCTTCCAGATAATTCTTTTCATTTATTTATTGTTCACTCACATTCTCTTTTTCCTTGACCGACTTGGAAATTCTCTGACATTTTCCTGATAATTTTTTTTTGCTTTTCCTGCAAGTCGAGCAATTTTTTTGTTCCCTGACATTTCCCGGCTTTACGTGACCCGCGTAGCCATCGTTTTGCATTTACCACGAGAATAGGACTCCGCTATTACTATTCTTTTATTCGGTAGTAAGCGGCGTAGAATCCGTTTCATTGATTATTTAACTGTGATCGTTTCATTCATCGTTACACCGTGTATTTCACGTACACCCTTATCGTATAAGTAAATTCTTTTACTCATAGTACCGTAGTTATGTACTGCGTAGTATGGTACTGTCTAGTATTACTACTTAGGTACTCGGTCATCGAATCTATTGATAACGATGTTTTTGCAAATACGTAAACGCATAAATTCAAATTTCCATGACGATATATTTTCGTTGCGTTTTCTCAAAAATAATCCTATTCAACCGATTTTAATGTACCGCACTTAAATTTTTTAAAATAGCTTTGCCCGTTTAAAAATGACAGCGGTTTGTTGTTGGAAAATAAAATTCACCGGTTAAATCTACAAAAAAAAAGCTGCTCGGTGCATCCGTAGAACAAAGTGTAAGAAACAAAATCAACCTTGATACATTAAAATCGATGAAAAAATGCGGATTTTACTTTGAAAAAAAAAAAAAAAAAAAAAAAAAAATCCAACAAAAACGCACTATCATGGAAATTTGCATTAACCAGTTGTTGTTCTTGCAAGACCATCGTGATTAATATTTCTCTTGGGTAAAGACACACTCAATAATACAAATTAACCTACTTTACCGTCAATACATGCATACAATTTTGGATGAACAATTGTAAAAATATACGGTGTAGAAAAATTGCCGTTTCATATAAGTTAGAACAAAAAAAAAAGTCGTTCGCCTCTTGACTTCACATGGAAGTACAGTCGAAGCATTAGTCACTTGCAGAATCGATTGACGCAGGAACGTAGAGAGCAATGCTTTGTTCGGGTTGAGAACCACTGACGCCACCCCATATGAACCGTCCATATGACCCACGCGCTCGCCGCCTCCAAATTAGGCATGATTTCCCTCCGGCCAGAGGTTCTCAACCGCGAACAACTAATCTCTCTCTCTCTCTACCTCGGTGATTTCTAGACGGCCGTGTTATATCGGCTGCTCATTGAGTCATTTCGATTGACGTCCTGCAATAAGAATTTTCCATTCGTCCCGTTCCACTTCCTATCCAATTACAAATTAATTTTATTATCGAATTCAACCTGCTTTTCTACGACTGCCATGTAAAAAAAAAACTCACTCGTTTACCTCGAACTGTGTAACGGTGAATGTAGAAATTACTTCGCGCGTTAATATTGACGCGGTGTTTAGAGCATGGAAAACACCTCGATCGGTAATAAAAACTGTAATTGGTTTTTTTTTTTTTTTTTTTTTTTTTTTTTTTTTTTTTTTTTTTTTTTTTTTTTTTTTATTGTCAACCATTTATGACAAAAATACATTCTTACTTTGAAGCCAAATCAATGTCGACTACTTGTAAGAATTTGCTTTTAGTCGTGGATGATCTGGCTTGAAATAATTGAGTGCACTTGTTGTTACGTCGCCAAAGGTAGTCCTTGCGAATAGTGTTCACTTCGCATAAGTTTCAGAGACACGAGTGGGAATTACAAACTCTTCTCGATGGTATAAAAATCTGAAAAAAAAATCAAGCATATCAAAGGTCGTGAAAAGATTAATTTTCGATAATAATAATTCCAAAGTGTCATTAAAAAATTGATGTAAGATAAAATTGTTCAACAAATCTGCCGGAAACGTAACGTTTTTTTAATGAAACGATTCATTCATTTTTCTGAACTCGTATGAAATTAAAGTGATTTTGAAAATCTGAAAAAATTTATACGTATTAAAAAAAAAAAAGTGAACGATTTTTATTTTTAAAAAGTTAGGTTAGGAAGATTTTTTAAACAATTTTATTTTTCATCAATTTGTTAATAACATTGTGGAATTATTATTGTACAAAATTAATCTTTTCAGCACCTTTAATATGATTGATTTTTTAAAGAGTTTTATACCATCAAGAAGTGTTTGCAGTTCCCTTTCATTTCTCTGAATATTATCCGAAGTGAACACTACTCGCAAGGACTACCTTAACAATCGGGTCGAAGCAAGGCACGCGCGTTCGTCTCGTCGAACTGTAGAGAGGCTTGAGTCGAACGTCGCACAAACATGGACATATCGTCCAAACATTAAGTATATACAATATGAAAAAAAAATAAAAATTGGGTATTTCAATTATCGGACTGCATGTTTTTATGCAAAAACTCGTAAATTTCATTTAATGTACAATTGTGATGAAAAATTCATATACCTTATCAGTGAAATTAAATTGAATCATTAAAATTGAAGTACTTTCATGGTAAAATTAAAGAAAACTTTTTAAAAATAAAGTATTCTCAACGTTTTTTTTTTTTTTTATAAACTGAACATTAATTTTTCATCACAATTGTGCATGAAATTTAATATAACAGTTTTTGCACAAAAACGTCCAGTTCGGTGCATCGAATTTTCAACAAATTTTTGTTAACAGTGTATATGTACATTCGATTTCAAATCTACAGATGACAAGTAATTCCATCGTGAGCGATTCAATGAAAAAGTGAAAGAGAAAATCGAGAGTGTCTTTTTGAAAAATTAAAATTATGAAAATAAATTCCTTCGAGTTTTTAGATTCGTATATTTGTCTATGTATATTGACTTGCCGAAAGTGTTTTATTGTAGTCAGGCCGCGTAGTCTATTGCATCCAAACCGAATAGAGCACCGTTCGAGCCGATCGCAATCAGCACAGCCTCATGAGCGATTCAATAATTGTGACCAAAAAAAGAATCAAGAATTTCTTTTTGTAAAATTACAATAGTGAAAATAAATTCTTCGAAGCTTTTAGAGTCGTCTATGCGTATATAGTACGTATCGACTCTCCGAAAGGGTTTCACTGTAGCAGGCCGCGCAGCGTACGCCATCAAAACCGAATAGAGCACCGTTCGAGCCGATCGCAATCAGCACGGCGTCGTCCATCGCCCGTCGGTTAGTGTGGACCCCCATCGGTTCTCGATTCTCGCGTTTTCCCAGGTCAATGACTCGTTCGTTGGTTCCCGAGCGCGCACGCGGTACCGATCCACCGCGTGGCCAACCGCCGGCTAGTCTCTCGCCTCCCCCCCCCCCCCCCCCCTCTCCTCTCTGTCCCTCTTGACATACGCGAGAGAGCTAGTTGCCGAGGTTCGCCGGCATAAACGTGCCTAGCTCTCTCTTCTCGCTCGCTCGGCACGATCGTTGCACGCCACTGTGCCATCAGTCTCGGCAACTCGGCTTGCATTAACTCCTCGCCAAAGCGGGCCGTCGTGCTCTCGTGCCTCGTCACGAGTTGAACGATAATTTATTTTCTCGAGGCGTTGCTCGAACGAGGGAGGCGACACAGTGCAAACAAACGTTAAAAACAAAACAAAACAAAAACACGACGACACCACCTTACGGTCTTTTTTTGTTTATTTCGATTCCATGCCGCTGACATAGTCGGGCAGCGATATTCCAATTGGGAAGATAACGAAAAAAAAAAAAGAGATAACGATATTTACATTATAAAAACTATCTGTTAGCGATAGCCTCGCAACGGCCTTAAATTCGCTCTTCCATTACCACTATCGCCGTTACTATATCGATTGCCGAAGATACGGGAATCCAAAGCGTGAAAGCGAAAGTATATCTTATACCCTGGATTATAGATCATACTATCCGCACGAGTTTCCGAAGATACCGAGTCTATATAACGTATGATGCATTGGTTCTCTCGAGCGCTTTCTTTCGTAAACACTTCGCATTGAACATCGCGAATACCTCCCACATCCCCTCCGGATTTTTACTCTTCGCCTTTCGGGCCATGATAATGACGAGATAGCGGCGAAAAAATGGGCCGTATGGAAATATTGCTCAGGTGTAACGAATAATAATAATAATGAAAAAAAAAAAAAAAAAAAAAACAAACAAACAAACAAAGTAGGTAAGAATCCCTCACTCCTCGGGTTCTTCTTAGCTCTCTGGATGTGCGGCCCGCGCGCATGTTAACCGACTCGGCGAGCGCGCGCAAGCGGCGAATAGGAGTGGGGAATCCGCCTCGGAGAGAATGACGGAAGTTTGCCGAGTCGGGTTGCGAGGTGTACAAAGAACGCACACAGGCGAACGCAGTGCGAAAAACTGCATGGGATTTTAAGGCGTGTTGTAGAGAGACGGGAGAGTCGCGGATCCATTCGAAGCGACGACGAGGCTGCGCGGGCGGAGAAATGGGAGAGAAGTTGGTGGGAGAGAGAGCAGAAGCGCGGGAGGGGGGGGGGGGGGGGGGAGCGGCGAGCGAAGCGGAGCGGGCCTCTCGCGGTCAGTGACTCTCTGTGGAGAGGCGAGCGCGCTGATAGAGCTTCTGCGCTTCATTCACGGGCGCGCCACCTACTCGCCAACCGTCCTTCTCTTGTTCTGCCGCTAACGTCTTCCACCGCTGTCGACCAACCAACAAAACACCTTCGTACTTCTTCACATCCATGGACATAAAACGTCGGAGCATTCGCGTTCATGGGGAAACAAATTGATATGCTACAATATATATATTTTTTGTACGTTAAATATAATCTTCACGAAAAATCGTGTACAGTCAATGTTGATGGTTTGGCGCCAGAAATGTGTACGGACTTGCTTGTACAAAGGCTACATGGGCCTATGCCATTGAGCCTTATGGATCTACGCAAGCGATATGTTTTGAGATGTATGTGATCGATATGTCCGGCCGAGTATGAAGTTTTTTTGTTTTTTTGTTTTTTTTTTTTTCGCAAAACATTGATTTATTGATTTATTTGAAAGTAATAGACTGGTAGAGCTCGTTCACAAAGTGACGAGGAGAGACACCCGTCAACGACCTACAGCAATGCAGATAGGATAAAACTGCGCGAACGAAAATATATATATTGTAACGAATGTGTTGCTGACTTTGCTGACTGATATACAGCAAATTTTATTTCATTAAAGTGTAGCGGATGGGAGCCACCCTTAAAGCCCAAAACGTAACGAAAATTGGAGAAAACCGCACTTGTTGTGAAAAAAAATTGTATTTTTTTTTTTTTTTTTTTTTTTTTTATCGTCCCATTTTCAAATCTCGAACGCCTTTTTACCTGTGGCACATCAGGCTATTAGGGAAAAAAAAGTCTCGTTGTATTCCGCTCGAAAAGTCTATTTCTTTGGACATCTGAAAATAGGGAAACGTCCGAAAACTTGGAACATGGAAAAAATCAATGAAAGCGCAAGCAAAATTGGTTTTGCAAGGGTTGCAATATTTATTTTTTCTCGAAACATATTGTAGGTAACTAAAGATAATGAAAACTATTTTTTTTTTAATTATCAAAATTTTTTAAATTTATTAAAACTACAAAAATTAAAACAGACAACAGTCGAATTCCATCTTATTTATTATTTTTTTTTTATTAAATCTATTAGTCCATAATGATTTAGAAAAATATATGAAAAATTTGATATTTTTAATGTGTTTATAAGACATTTTTCGCGTATACTCTTTTCTTGCGACAGTCATTGACACTTCGAATGTCAGTCCCACTTGACGAAGCTTTAATGCAATATTCGTAAATTAATAATACATTACTTTTTTTTTCCACAAATTTTACCAATCGAACTACGCTTGAATCAATTACAGTCGAACCGATAATTAACGCCGCGGGAAGAATTCAAATGGCCTATTCTGTACACCGGAGAATAATCGGTATTCCGTCGATCTGGCCGGTACGTGCTTCAATTAAACGGAACATCCAACTAGAAGCATGGATGTGTGGTGTAGCTATCGGGGAACGCTCGCTCACGAGACGACAGCCACCTCTCTATCTGAATTTTTTGAAAATCGTTTTGTCTTCCTTACGGCGTTATTTTTTTAAATCTGATTTTACAGCTGTCTTTCAATGTCGCTTCGCAGAGTGCCTTGATGCTCACGGAATAAAAAAAATATATTCGAAATACATTAAATTCGCTTGTTTTGTAAGATCGAATATATTAGTCGAATAAGTTGCTGTATATTTCAAGACGCACATTTGCAGAAATATATCCGAAATATAAAAATTTTTCGGCAAAAATATATTTCATATATTACAGATATATTTTTTCGATATGTGCCACGCATAGTTTTTTCTCGCGTGGAATATCTTCGTTGCTGAGACCTTTTACATACTGACGGGGACTTGCCTGGCGGTGTAAACATACCGCTTTCGTCTGTATTGACCCTCAGCGCGCGCGCACAACCGTAGCTTACCATTTAGTGGACTTGGGGTCAATCTGACCCCGAACCCTCGACCATTAATTTTGTTGAAAACCAATTTTGAGGTTCTTTTTTTTTCAGCAAATTTACTTAACCCAACGATCGCACGGGTAGATTAAAAAAAAGGTGCGCTTCTTTATTTTTGTAACAGGGATGTGCGAACATTCAAAAATTTGAATAATTCATCATGAATTTAATATGAATACATAATTCGTATTTGAATATTCACAATATTCAAATAATTCTAATAATTCACAATATTCGAATAATTCTAATAATTCACAATATTCGAATAATTCTAATAATTCACAATATTCGAATAATTCTAATAATTCACAATATTCGAATAATTCTAATAATTCACAATATTCGAATAATTCTAATAATTCACAATATTCGAATAATTCTAATAATTCATAATATTCGAATAATTCTAATAATTCATAATATTCGAATAATTCGAATACTTCAATATATTCGACCAGTCCCGGTTGAAATTCTAACATACTTGTACAAAAATTTATAATGAAACATAATGGTCATTATAAATAATGCGATATAAATGACATGATATGTGCACACATCAACTGCAATCATTGTAAAAACGTATCTCAATGCGAATTAATTTATAACAGAATTCGTTATGCACCACCCTCAATTTGATTCAATTAAGTTATCACGCTATGTTCAAGCATCAAAAAAGGGAATAACTTTGCAAACGACCGTAAGCTCTTAAGCTTTGTTCCTCTGTTGTAAAATAATAATAAAAATGATACATTGAATGAACACAATTGATGCTCTCAGTTCCATTGTAATCGGAATTTCATCATTCGTATATCTAAATTCATTGAAATTATAAAAATTTTTCGATATTCAATTCAATTCAAACGCTATTTTCGCACACCCCTATTTTTTACCCTTTTGCTCAAAGCTTCCTCGACGAGAAGTATCGTCGAACTTGGCTGCCTCATGTAGGAGGCTGGGCTTACACTTTAAAATTTATTCGGTAAAGATTAATCGTAAAAAATTTTCAACATTTTCATTAAAATCCGTCCATTCAACGCCATGCCTAACCCGATCACGAGCCAGTGACTTATTTCACTTACTTCTCCGTATGCGCGAGCGAAGGAAAAAAGTTTTTAGTTATCGAATAATAACGCGCCTAAAGTAGAAGCTACCCACTATTCAACTGTTACGACTTTCTGGGGTAAGATTAGCGCGCCCCTTGAGCCCGATTATGGATAAAAATCTGAACAGTTATTAGGTATGGCCATGACGCGAGAGGGATAGCGGTTAACGAGAGGGGCGGTGACGAAAAAAATGCCCGCCAGATCGGATCGATCCCCTTTCGCGGTTTTGCGTCGACGCGCTCTCTCCGCGAGGGGGTGGAAGGGTTCTCGCGCGCGCGTAATGTTTTCCCCTTCACGTAACTGGGGCTTCGTAGTCCAACTGGGGGGGCGGGGGGGGCGGCGGAGAGGGGGGGCTCTGTTCGCCCGGCGCGCGACCCCTTGGCCGGGCCAGGTCAACACGTCAGAGACGTGTTGCACGCCCACGTGCTCGGCCATGCCTCGTACAAGCACAGACCGAATATATATGACTTCTTCGGATACACGTTGAAAATCACTCTGTTAATAGTTTCTTCATTATTCCGGTTGGATTGCTTAAATATTATTGTAGAATAGAAAGGAAAAATACTTTTTTTTTTTTTTTTTTTTTCGCTAATCTGAAACGTCCGGCATAAGTTTGGATGAAAATTACATCGGATTTGTCTTTAGCGTTTGCCTCAAGGTGAAAGAAGAAATATTAAAGCTATACTTGGTCGAGAATAATTTATGTGAGCCTGCGATTTGAAGATGAAAAACGAAAATTGCAGACGCTTTTATCATGTTTTTGTAAATTTGGTTCATCGCCTTATAAAAGTACAAAAAAAAACTTTTTTTTTTTATTTTTTTTTTATTTTATTTATTTTTTTTTTAACTCCATCGAGTACACTACGTCGTGTGTGTCTTTTTTACCGTAAAAACACGATCGAGTTTTCCCTTAAGGTGGCGCTAAAGATCGGCATAACCTCAAGATATTTCGAATCAATTTTTCTCCGAAACGGTTTTTCATTTTATAGAATCGTTTTGGAGAAAAATGAATTCAACATTTTAACTCGCACTCGTGCGTGTTTGTCCTTCCCTTGATTTCGCCGGTTAGCGGAGATATTGCTGTATTAAAATACAACAAAAATGCTACAGTCAAGTAACACGGACAAAAAAATGTTGCTTTCAATATTTTTTATATTGTGGATTAACTTGTGACGGATGAAAAAAAAAAAGTTATTTAGAAAAATATTTTTTTAATGACAATTTTTTTTTTTTTTTTGAAATCGTTCCATTGCCATACATAAAAAAGAAAAATCAAATGTACTTCGACACAATCTTCTCACCCATAACAAGTTAATTGACCGAAGTGAAATGACATTAGGTCTGCTCGTTGTCAGAGTAAAGCTGGAGCGGAGCGCTCGATTTTACACGGAAGGTATATCTATATATCCAATAAATATAGATATACTTTTCACGTAGAATGGAGCGCTCTGTTCCAACTTAATCTGAAAACGAACATAGCGGTTAATATTTCGCATGCATTTTCTGCTGTCATAATGGAATGCTGAATCCGGGTGTATTAATCTACAACGTTATTAGGCACAATAGGAACTTCGCACAGGAAAAATCTATTAAGGTAAACGTCTCGATGAGCGGACACGTCGCAGTGGTCGAACAAAGCGTGCGTGCAAGAGCGACAAAAATGCGATTTTTAACGCGTGTCCAGGCCGTGGCACTGCTCTCTTAGGTGTCCGGTGATACTTTTAGCATTAACCGGTCGCGGAGTCAGGAATTAAAAAATCTTAAAAAATTCATACGTATTCACAAAAATGAACGCATGAGTTTCATTTTTTTTTTTTTTTTTAAATCAGCTTTTCGAAAGATTTGTTGAAAACTTTTATTTTTCATGATTTCATTGATAACATCTTAGAATTATCATTATGCAAGATTAATATTTTCAGCACCTTTGATGTGCTTGATTTTTTCCGATTTTTATAGCATCCAAGAAGTGTTTGCAAATTCCCTCCCATTTCTCCGAAGCTTACGCGAAGTGAACACTGTTCGCAAGGAGTACGTTAAGCCCGTGTTAGAAGCCCCCACGTCTGTCCGTTCGGGCGGTCAATCGCCGTCACCGAAGTTGCAGAGGCGAAAGACTCGGAGATCGAAGTGGGAAAGAGGTCGGCTTTGACGTCGACGCAACACTCACAGAGTCGGTGTAAGTTGCGTGGTGGATGTGGAATGAAAAGAGAAGCCGGGAGGGCATATCGCTAGTCGCCTCTCGTGGCAGTCCGCGCTCTCTAAACAGAGCACACGCGGCGGCGAGTAAATCGTTTGATACGCTGCGAGTGCGCATGCGCCTAGCTCCCAGCTAATTCCCCTACCAGTGGGCCAGCCAGCCGCGTGGCGTGTGCGGCGTCCTGATCAATCTTCGCGACGTTGCCGGAGCTGCTACCACTTCTGACCCGGAGGACCCGGGTATGTTCCCCCACCACTTCGAAATCGAACACCCGGCCGGACAGGGAACTCTCTCTCTCTTCCATTCTCTATATACCTCTTCCGTATTCCCTCCCGCACAAAGTTCCTCGATTCCCCCCCCCCCCCCCCCCATAGCGACTGCCACACCGTCCCCGGTATCCTCTCACAGCACGTGGATAGACTCGGTCGAATTTAATTTTTCAAATCTCTTATCGACCTGTGGATTTCCACGGGCACGGCGCTCGATGGTGCATGAGTGACGCTCTTCCGAGGGCTGGAGAAGACTCGGAGAAAGCCTGCTGGAATCGGCATGGGCGAAATGCATGTCTATATGTTGTAACATATTTTCGCAAAAAAAATTCGTATTTTGATATACTGATCATAGAAACATATCGAATTTTATATGTTTGGAACAAGATTTTTCTTTTATTTCTTTTTATTTACGACGGAGAAGTTTATTCCGTATTTGTGGCGAAGCCCACTAGAAGCACCGTGCAAAAAAAGAAATAAAGAATACAAGCGAGCGATAGAAAAGCTTTGAGCCTGTAGATAGAGACAAATCGAAGAAACCTCAAACCAAAGCTACAACAACAAATAACAAACTAGGCAGGTACATCAAACTAATGAAAATAAACAAGTGAACAAAAACAATGATAATCAAGTAAGTCTTGGAGATAAAAATAACAAGCTAGGAAAATAAACTAACGAAAAAGCCGAGAAAGCAGAGTCAACGTCAGAGAATCGATGGAATGAAATTCTTGTCTAACGACGAGATACTCTGAACAAATGGGACACTGCGCAAGTGTCTAGTTTAGCTGTTTATTAATTTCTTTTTAATAAAAAATAAAACAACTAAGTGTCTGCAAAGATGCCCGTGAGATGATATTAGGTTTTCAAATGGAATGTTTTGTCATAGAGTTTATCGAGGATTGAAGGTCATCTCAAAACTCCGAATGGATTCGCATTAATTTCATTCAAGTTTTTTTTTTTTTTTTTTTTTTTTTCCCCGCTTAATTGTGTAATCGGAAAACCGAGAAGATTGCACGGTGTTCTCATTCTCCCGATGAATTAACCTCAAAACGATTACTCAAGCGGATCTCGCGGATTGGGCGTCGTTCTATTTTATTTTTTAATTATCCCCGTGACCTCGGCGCTGAATCGTCCCGCGTGTGCAGCTTGCCAGGCGCTCTACGTACTATGACGTCGGCGCCGACGTCACGAAGCGTTCGCGGGTCACCTTGTGAGGGACTCTCTCGCATCCGGGCATTCGCTCGCCCGCCGCGAGATGGAACCGCCGACCGGGCGAGAGAGGAAGTGCAAGGTCGCGCTGATAAATTTTTCAAGAGTCCGCTGCACCCTCACACCCGTGAGCGCCGAGACTCATATTTAATCTTCTTTGTCAACATTATAAATCATAAATCGTCGATGAACAAAAAAGCCGCCCAACATTTCATCGTCGTGAATTTCTTTTCCTACAATGCCTTTTATTTTTGTTCATTTAATTATTTACGTATTTCACAACAGTGGTGACCGAAGATAATGATTAATCATTTATTTTCATTTCTTTATTTCTCGCAAATTCTCATCTGTCGATGTTATCTGTCCGTTAACAGGTGCGAAGATGAGGAGAGAACGCTGCGAGCCGGACGACCTGTTTTGCGAAGAGAAGATGCTAATAATCGACGGTGAGTCGACGCAATACATATAAATAATACAACGCTCGATAGTGTAGCACTGTTTTTTTCTTTTTTCTTTTTTTTTTTACGATAGCATTTCGCTCGAGCGCCTCGTCGCCCCCCTCCCCTTCGCCTTAAGCTCGTTTCTTTTTCTCTTTACGACCTGAATGATTCACGATCCTCTGTGAATAAGTCGTAAAACGACAGATAAATTACGGAAGGATACGAAGGTGAAACAAAAGAAGAAAATAATCAAGAATCCTGTGGAAAACTGACGTTGGGGCAGAGGGAACAGCGGTGGTAAATCTGCGAAGCACTGCCCCGATTAAAGGTCAGAAGCTGGCCACGTGACGCGCTCGAACGGGCTGCCCTGCCAGCGAAGAGTTTTCGAGCTTGTTTAGTACAAGGGAAACCGTCTAGTCCGCGTGCGCTGTTACCTCGAAATGACCTTTGCCAATGTACCCCGCCAAAAAAAAAAAGAACTAGAGGAGAGCTCCAGTTCTTTTTTTTTCTTTTAACTGTTTCTTTTTTTTTAATCTCTACGCCCATCATGGATTCGCATCGCACCTTTGTCGCGAGCAGTGGGCGGTTGGGATTCGGTTTCTGACGGCCCTCGCACATAAAACAATGTTTGCCGTTTTCACACAGACGAGTCGATCGGACCAGATCGAACACCAATACGCGAGCATCAGCCAGTCATGCCTGTTTGTGGATACGGCCTGCTGTGCTCCGTGCCTAGATTGTGTGCAGAGCAGCTTGACACTCAGTAGGCCCGGATTCCCACCCGACACCAATAGAAAAATGTTCTGTGTGTCTCTCCGCATTTTCCCAGTGGTTCGGAATCCACCTTAAAAACTGTAGGTCCAGACTTTCTCAATCTTCATAATTATAACGCAATCTTAAATAGTCAAATTAGTTTGTAAACGTATAGCAAAAGTCGACATTTTGACGTCCGGTTGCGAGCACAAATTTGCATTCTTTATATAGTTCTTTCTCCGCACCTACGTTACTGCATTCTGCGCCTGTACAGCGGCTTTTCATTTAGCGTCTGCAATTAGCCTTTTTCACTGACTCGCTACATGTACGTGTGTGTGTGTGTGTGTGTGTGTGTGTGTGTGTGTGTGTGTGTGTGTGTGTGTGTGTGTGTGTAATCGTCCACTTTGCGACAGTGTTGGTTTGTTCTTCACGTAACTTGGGTCGTGTACAGACGGTGCATCGCTTCGGGCGAGAGAAGCGTCGGCGCACCGATTTCTAGGCCAGCCCCGAGAGACAGTTCTCGCAAACTCCGTCGGTTACATCCCACAGAGGAACCCACGGTTACCGAAGTTCCAATCGAGAGAGCGTCCGGCGCGTGACTGCAGTGCGCGAACGCGCGCAGCCAGCCACGGAGAGAAACGTTTTCTCTCCGCAACGACCGTTCGAGGATACACGTGACTCCTCGCGAGTCGGCGCCGCCCCGTCGCATCGTCGCGGACGATTATCAGCCGTATGTTAGCAATGGTTGTTCGACGGAAGACCGTTGTCCCGCGACATTGTCAGGCACAGCGATGACGCAGTTGCGGATTTCGTCGATCGAACGAATTGTACGGGAGAAGTCTGCCGTGCAGATAAAACGTGCGAGTATCGAGGCGAAGTAATTGACGCGTCGTAACCTGCCCGGCGCACCGGCGCTTCGCCGGCAGCCGTCGCTGGGAGACGAACCGGTCGGCTCGCGGCGACGTAGGGTGGGGGGAGGAGAGGGGAGAGCGCCGTGCGAGAGAGCGTGAGCGCGAGAGGAGCAACGGGCCGGCGCGCGCGGAGGGGAAATAAGGAGAAGCCGGCACAGCGCGCGTCATATCCTCAGGTTGGAGAGGGCGGCACTTAAGTTTAGACTTCAGTCGGCAATCGCGACTCGCGTCGCGTCGAGAGAGAGCTTTCTTTCATTCGTCAATCACGACTATCGAACGATTAATACCGGAGACACGTCGCTGTCGTCGGTCCTCGCGAGCAAAATTAGTCAAACGCTCATCGACTTGTATATATATATACATATATATAAAAAAAAAGAAGAACATAATAACAATAAGAGACGGAGAATCGATGGTATTTGCATGCGCGATACAGCGAGTATAAATAATCGCAGTGGAACCACCATTACTTTGCGACGAGGAATGTAAATTGAAAACAAGGAAGAGGGGGGGGGGAAAATAACAAAAAAGAGACGATCGTCAGTACTGAGCGTTCGATTCGCTTCCGTTATATTCGCACGTGACTCTTACACTTTTATTATTCTCTTCGCGACGTTGTGAATGATTGGGTAATTTTTTTCGCTTCCCCTCGCCGCCCCCCCCCCCCAGCCCCCCGCAATCGATAACTCTTCGACAGCTGCTCAGTCACCGACATTCTGACAGTGTACGGAAACGGAGAGGGTTCCTGCCCGACAGTTTTAAGAACCGATCGGCGAATCTCTGTGTACGATTTTTCCGGACTTGTGTTCGTTCAGTGCCGCTGTATTTTTTTTTTTTTTTTTTTTTTTTTTTTTCTCGGCAACTCGCGCCGTTTGGTCGCGTCGTAGGTAGCGGTGAAGTTGCCGAGTGTTCCCGACTCCACGCTATATATTTTTCTTATCGTCCGTCGATCGCAAAGCGCAAAGCGCACGAGGCGCAAAAAAGTAATAAACAAAAGAAGTGAAATCTGCCGCACCGTACGAAATAATATTTACACTCGTCGACGGTGTCAGTGGAGGGTGTGCTGCGAGTGAAGTCGGGCGATTCAAAGGTCGTCGCTCGCGAGCGATAAAGGAAGATAAAGGACGCGGTCGAATATCACGACTGGAAGCGGACCGATGCGTACGTGCGCCGAAACCTCTATCGCGGGCTCGATTACGCGCACTTGACGATAGTCGATAAAGCTTCTTCGCACATTTCTCCTCACTCCTTGGGTGCAATTTGAAAGCAAAAGATAAAAAAACGAAATTTCGAGCGTGCCATACTGTGCCGAGTCGCGACGCGCGGTGGGGGACAAAGAATGTATTCAGCCTGTACAGCCGATCCAATCACAGTCAAGGAGTCTATTATGTAACTCTGAAAGAGGCGCACACTGAAGTTGAAGTTAGAGGCAGTGTTAACGGCTCGGGGGCCGCGGGCTAGTGGAAAAACATTGAGAATCCTCGTCGCGGCGATAACGGGGAAGCGCCCCGGAGTTAATGGAAGCGTTTACGATAGCGCTGAGTTACAAAGTGTTCAAGGTAATCGGTGGTTGAGCAGCGGTAAAGAAAAAATCTTTGACTGGGAACTTTGAGTGAAGGAACAGAACAAAAAAAAAAAAAAACGTTACAGCCACAATCGAAGAAGTCTCTTGTGCGCTGTCTTCGGTCTGAAAATAGAACCCTGCCAGATATCACGTTCGCCCGCTTGCAGTGCCGTATTACACCCGGATAATCCTCCTCGGCATGAGTGCCGCGGGCGAGCAACAAGTTTCTCGGTTGCGCCGGTGATATCTAAAGAAGTGTTCAATAGTCCCGAAAAATGGGAGTGCTCTTGATGTCGGAGGGTGGTCCGCCTGTTATCGACGATAACAAGAATCATCATCAGGAATTGCACATGAATCTTGGGGTGATCAAGACAGCACTGCCGGTAAATTCCGGCCTGCCGGTTCGGAACGGCAACAATGACAATGATAATTCGTCAAACGGCAACAATAACAATATTAACAACGGTGTGAGCGTCGTTGCGATAAATCCAAATTTTACCGGTTTCAACGATGCCGTACCGTCATCGCGCCAATCGATTATTCTCCCGCCGCCGGTTTTGCCGACCGTACGGTGGACGCCGTCGACGCCGAAAAAAAAATGGATTCGTCATTACCTTCTCGGTGAGCATATATACCGTAGACAAAACCGCAGGGACGAAAACTCGGATGTATCCGACACTGTGTCAATTGGGTTTATACGCGTCACACATGCTTTCCTTCGTTTCCGTTAGATCGTGGGAATTGCGTTCTCGTTATTGTCTACCGTTATACGCACTTGGCAGACGAAGACATTTTCTTGCGTCTATTATATTATATTGAACGTATTGTTTTCTGCAAGTGAGAAAAATATGAATCGTTCATTCCAGTCTCTGGGGCAAAGCCCTCTAAGAGCTCGACGATAACAAATCTGTAGTACAGAGGATACAAGCAAAACACTCAGTCGTAAATTGTAAACCAAACCCTAACCAAATCTAAACCAAATCCGAACCAAACCTCAACCAAACCTCAACCAAACCTCAACCAAACCTGAACCAAACCTGAACCAAACCTGAACCAAACCTGAAGATGAAATCTTTGATTTGACAACAATTTTTGCTCACCTATGGGAAAAGAAGGAATATGTGGTTGATTAAACGAAATAATTGTCACACTGAATGAAGTGACATTCGATTGTAAACTGTTCATCAACCATAGCCGTGCCTCATTAACATTGTATGAACCATACTGTATTCATATGTACGTAGCCTGTATCAATCATAGTCCTCTGTTTTTACAACCCTCAATAGAAGCAGGCACGGACGTCCCTTTGATTATACACGGAAATTGACGAAGGGCACACAAACACCACGATACTTGACGGGCCGTCTCATAGTCGGCCGTACTATATGTACACTCTGGAATGTCGTCTTAGCGAGTGCTAATTGGCAATTTGGTGTGTACGTGTACAGACCACCTGACGTTATCCCATCCTGTTGACAATGTATACACGTTTAATTACCTTGTTCTCGTCCGCTCGATGCAAAGTTTGCTGCCGACGGTGATTTCCCTCTCTGCGCGCAAAGGAACGGTTGCTCTCGAGAACCGCGCCGGGCACGATCCGCTACTTCGGCTCAGTTTGGCCACCAGATAATTTTGCGTAACACAGCGAGGTTTAGAGCTTCCTAGCTAGACTCTCAAGCCGTCCTATCCGTCGTCCGTGCGACATTTCCAACCTGCAACGACACTGACCACGCCTAACGTGCGTCGATGTTGAACTTTCCGGGAGCGAACACGTCGGGGTGGGGAGCGCTCTTGCTGCCGCTTCCCGATGCTGTTGATCTCGGATATCCCTATCGAGCCGACGTCTGTGTCTGTGCGCGCTCATTTTGTAGACGGAGAAAAGAAAACCTGAAATATCGCTCCTATAGCCGCTACTTTCGCTTACTCGTAGAGGAGGCTTTATTTTTTTTGTTTGTTCTATTTTAATTTCTTTTTCCCTCGAGATTTCAATGTGAACACGTTCGGAGCGTTCAAAAAACTTCGAAAAATCACATTATGAAAAAATGAATGGCCGAGTGTTGCGTGCGCCGCCTAAATTCAAATCTCTGAGACTCAAGAACAGATGTATCAATTGGGCTGAAATTTGGCATACAACTAGAGCAGATAACCGCTTCTGTTTGGCACAAGTTATTGAATAATTAAAAAACGCGTTCTGATCTTATCAGACTTTGAGTATTTTTGAAAAAAAAAAAAAAATGTTTTTGCGCTCTAGCTTTCGAAAATGTTGGGTTATCAGGCTGAAACTTTACAAAAGCAGGACATCAACACTTTTCGGCATTGAATTTGGTAATAATCGATTGAGGGGTTTGAATTTTGTGACGTTTTCAATCGTTCGAAAAATTACTTCTTGCACTCTGGTTCTTAAACTGAAAAGTTGTACACAAATAGACAATAAACGATCGATGATTCTTACTCAATATCGCAATAATCGATCCAACTGTTAAAATTTTATCAGATTAGATTTTTTTTTTTTATTTCATCAAATATGAGTATACTGTTTAAAATTTTATTCAATTGGAAATTTGATGCATCTGCTGGAAGTTTTTATGTAAACACTGGTACATTGAATTTAACGTACAATTATGATGAAAAATCAATGAACTGTACAGTGAAATTAGCACAAATTATTGAATTAAAGTATTTCGAAAGTTTTTAATATCCAAATGTCGCACTTTTGTATGTATAGATAGTATTGCCTTTTGCCAACACGGTTCCATACTGGTCTCTCGACCAAACACATTCATTCAGCACGATCAATTAGGCCGTCAAAGGATTTTCAATCAAACGTGCCCAAGTGGCAAAATAATTTTGCGTATATCAATAAGGGAATATTTAATGCTCTTATTTATCTGTCACGATAATGGTATAACGAGATTCGAACCTGGAACTCTTCCTATCTTCTTAGAACTTAGAATTTACGCGAGATTCGAACCTGGAACCCTTTCTATATTCTTAGAACTGTTGGCGCAAAAAAGTTCGCAGAACGGGAGCTCGTCGATGTTGTTAACTCTCGATGCTTCGGTATCGATGTAATTGCGCGAGTAAGGGTGGGGCGGGGGGGGGAGATGAGGGTTAAAGAGTAGAGCACGAGGAGTATCCGTCCACGAGAACGGTCGTTCTCCTCCTGTTCAGTCTAATTTTAACGTTACACCGCCTGGCGACTAACCAAGATAATTCCGAAGGTTCAACAAGATTTCTATTCGACGGTTGGGCCTGAAAGAGAGGCGTGCGTGTGACATTTTTCAAATGGATTTTTTTCTGTCCGCGCCATCTCAGATGTTTACTTGTCCTGCGATATCGAGCGAGACTGCCGTTGACGTTGAATTAAATTTTTTTTTTTTTTTTTTTTTAATCAGTCGATACGGAGCTTACGG
This sequence comes from Amblyjoppa proteus, assembly GCA_963922035.1. Classification (NCBI taxonomy): domain Eukaryota; kingdom Metazoa; phylum Arthropoda; class Insecta; order Hymenoptera; family Ichneumonidae; genus Amblyjoppa; species Amblyjoppa proteus. The sequence goes on from OY998232.1 coordinate 7,759,833, forward strand.
TGGTTTTCCATCGAGTCAATTAGCGATTCGAAACTTGAGCGGTAATTCGTCAGCTCAATTATCGAAATTATTGGACTTCGTGGATCGTGACGGGGAGGGAGCTTCGACGGTTTTCAGCACAAAGAATGCTTTTTTATGTGGGTAAAAAAAAATTAATAATAATCATATAAAAACTTCGGTGTGTTTTGTTATTGCGTAAAAAAATTCGCAGTTTCGAATATATAAAATTGTAGGAGTGTAATTTTTTTTTTATATAGTTTTTTTTTTTTTTTTTTTAATGTATTTAATCATATATAGAAGACCTACAATTTTTTATATACGTATATGAGGGTTTTTTCTCGCAATCAGAACTTTTTTTCACCCTCGCCTCCTCCTCTCGTTGCAAACTGTCGATCGCATGGAATTTTCGATGATTTTTTTTGCTGACTAAAAACAAAATTTACGGTTCAGTGGGCTGACCTGTCTTCCCCACACACACACACACGCACGCACACACGCACGCACGCACGCACGCACGCACGCACGCACGCACGCACGCACGCACGCACGCACACACACACACACACACACACACACACACAACACAACACAACACAACACAACACAAGAATATAGAGTTACGATTGTACCGGTGAATTGTATTAGTTACTATTTTTAACGATAAAGTTATTGCGCCGCTATTAACTTTTAAATTCGGCAAATTCGCCTGAGCGACACTTTTAATTAGATAAAAAAATATTTATAGATTTATCATTTATAGCATGAATACATTTTTGTCTGTAAGATGCACTTCATAACCACCGTTAATTAATCAGTTATTCTCCGCTCTATCTAACCGGTTACTGTCTAACTCACATCACTTATAGGATCTCGATTAACTTTGTAACACACGATTCCATACGCATTCTTAACAAATTCCACACTAACCATAGCTCCAGGGTAATAGTTGTCCGATCGATTGCGCAAATTGCTTCAATTATAATTAAATCATGAGATCGCATCGATCAAGAGGATCTGCGATAATTTTGTTTTTCTTCCAAGGAGCCTCGAGGTGATGGCTCGGAATATCATAATAATAATTACCGATTATATTCGCTCGCGCGCCGCAGTAGCTGTGTGGGTATTTTTGCGCACCCATTTGTATCCATATGAGCATCTGTGAGTATCGGTATGAGAGTCCGATCGACATGAACTTTATTATTATGTAAATAATAATAACAACAACAACAACAACAACAACAACAACAACAACAATAATAATAATAATAAAATGCATATATTTATGAGTTTCGGATAGTCCGCTAACTCAGTTATCCTCTATGCGCGCAGGATGTGTCGAAGAGTTATATGTCGTTGGACACGCTTTCGCTGCTGTCAGTCACGAGAGTTTTCGAAGTGGACGATGATGGGATATGGAGGTGACTTCGGGTGGTTTTGCTATTAAATTTGCATGCGGTGAGCGCACACGGACGCTGTCGCGATGGCTCTCGGTCGGCGAGTTTTGGCGTCGTTCGCTGTTCGTCTTTATCGACCGGCATAATATTCTTGTTTGTCTTTCGTCGCTATAGAAAAACCGAATTTATGCGACTTCGCACAGCCGTTTGCTGTCTGGCACTCGCCACAGAGAGAACGAGCATGGTAATTATAGATTTTTTTTTTTTTTTCTTCGTTCTCGCTATTCTCGGATAACGGCCGCGTTAACGCATGGCAATGACGGAAAGACGTCGGCTTAGCATTATTTTAAATTTCTAATTGTACAAAAATGAAAATTGATCTTTTTTTTTTTTTTTTTTAATAGTAGTATCCGCAATAAGGTAAAATGACAATCATCGTCGGTCGACGCCACTTTCGCCCGGTGGAAGTCACGCGAGTACGCGAGAGAAGTCGTGCGGAACCATAAATAATCTATAAGTTATCGATTCATCAGACGATGGCAAAGTTGACTTGTCGCGGGACGATGGAAAGATGTGTATTGCGAAATAAACATTGATGCGCGCAAGTTTACATAGTATCGACGTGTTAGCCTCGATTTCACAAAGTAACACACGCGCAACTGATGCATTTACATATCTAATAATAAAAAAGATTTTCATGCGACGGGTCTGCAACATCGACAATAAATGTAGCAGAAACGATGTTGCAGCATAAACGATCTTAGTAGATGAGAAAAAAAAAAAAAACGCACTTAAAAGTCCATCGCAGTCAGGAATAATTTTCCATTATTGTTGATCTCCCGAGCGGGCAGGTAAGCTGCGTCATAGGTGGACGGCGGAGGGCGGGGGGGGGCGGACGATTCGTCGTTTTTTGGAGGCCAAAATTCGCGCGGAGGTCGCTATTTTTAGGTCACGGCTTCTCGTCGCTCGGGCTATTTCGTTTGCGATTCTTTGCCTCCTCGCTCCCCGGCAAACCTCTCGGTAACAAACACTGCGTTCTTACTTCTGCCAGCCAGTCGCCCCCTCCATCGGCGCTGCGCGCCATAGTATAGCATTTTTTTTTTTTTTTTTTTTTTTTTTTTTTTTTTTTTTTTTTTTTTTTTTGCGAACCTGCGACACGTTTGCGCAGAATCGCGAAATTATCCTTGGCGAATAGCTCGACGGTTAGCGAACGTAGCGGATCTCTGGTGTATCGCATGAGAGCACGAGAAACTGACGGCCTAGACCGGATAGACGAGCTTACGCACACACACACACATACACGCGCGCGCGCGCGCGCGCGTATGCGCGCCGGTATCGAGTTTCCGCGCCGAGAGTAGCGAGATCGAAAGAGATTCCTCTTGCCCGGACGTGAATGGCCCGGCTCGGTTCGAGGTAGGCCCTCTGCAACGGAATGAACCGAATTCCATCAACATTACCCTATACGCCACACACTCCATCACGCCGCAGTGTCTGGCCATACCGAGCGAGCTCGGGCTCGTTGGTAACCGACGGATAAATTTAGAAAGTCTCTCCGCCACGGGATATACACATACTCCCGTATGAAAATAATAATAATAATAATAATAATAAAATAAAAATAAAAAGGAATAATCTGTCCCATCGGCTGGGGCAACTTCTATCCTGACCCATCCACTCTTTCGTCGATTAATACCGAGGCCCAAACTGCCCCTCGACAACATTATCTTTATCAAAGGCTCTCTTCTTTTCTCTCCAGTTTTCGATTGAACGAATCTCCCGATAGTTCGACCGAATAATTTCATATCGACGAACTCGATGACATTCGGCTCAATGTAACTGTGAAATTTTGTGTTTCTGCGCCGCGCGCCTTGCCCACCTGGCCGTTTAAAGACAGAGGAGTCGGATCTTCCCTCCGCGCAACTCTCCTCCTTGCCGAGTTGGCGTCGGAAAAAAAAAAAAAAAAAATTAAAGGCTCGTAGTCGCGCACTCGTCGCGGCTCGATCCTTTTGGCAACGGTCGAAACCTCGCTCGACCATTGGCCGAAACTTCTGCAAACCCCCCCTCCCCCCCCCCTCCCGCCCCGATCGCTGGCGGAGAAACCTCGACGACCGTTACCCCCTCCCCTACGGCGCTTCTCCCGTGCTAAACACGCGCAGCGGCGTGAACGTCCGCAGTCACGTGGCCGTCTGCCCGAGTAGTGCTCCTCGCTCCCCCCCCCCCCCTCGCCCATCTCGGCGAAGCGTCCCACTACGCCTTGCGGCTATCGTCCTCCGCGACCACGTGTTGCCCCCGCCGGGTATTCCCTTGCTCGATATTGTCATCCGTTACTTGACGCTGATCCCTGGCGGCGATGCACGCGGTGCCTCGACACTCGAATCGATTGCCCTTTGTATAACACGCCAGCAGCTTCGTTCGTTACAATTGTTTTATTAATGTTAAGAAAAGAATGTGTCGCTGTGTATTTTTGTCCTTAACACAATTTTACGATGGTGATTTCTTTTTTTTTGTTTTTGTTTTTGTTTTTTTTTTGTTTTTTTTAAACACCTTGAGTTTAACGCGAGAGTGCGGCGACTGTGAAAACTGCGCGATAGATACACCGTGCGGTGGGGATGGCGAACGGTTTCTTGTGAGCTGTTTTCACGTCTTGCTTCACTGTGACTTCATTCGCGTATTCCTGATCGTAACTTAAGAGCCGCTTAGTACTGAAGGACACCTTATGGAACTAGTCGCACAGCGGAACTAGTCGCACAGCCCTTGTGAATGCGATTTAAGAAAAGAAAAACATGAAACGTTTTTTTTTAGCCCGTAGTCCAGACGCCAGACGTGGTTCTGTATGAGATCCGAGGTCGCCGAACTAATTTTGTTGGATTCGATAGATTTTGACCTCCCTATCACGAATATATAAGGTGCTTTGCGGAAATCCCGGTCGTTTAATTGTTAATCGCAAATGTTTATTAACAAAATTCGTTATTGTTTTTTTCACTTCGGATTTTTTTTTTTTTTTTTTTTTTTTTTTTTTTCGTACACTTTGGTTGATTTTGAGTCGAAAGTGTTCTGTGCAATTTTACTCTGTAGCCTATAGATTCGAAGCGATAAATTATTGAAAGTTGCCAATAGGCCAAAACTGCTCTACTCAATAAATTTGTAGCGCCGAAAATATAGGTCGTAGACGAAAATTGCAGAGGACTTTTGTTCGGCAAATGAACCGTGGAATATGGAGAAAAAAAAAATATGCGACATTGTGCGGGATCGAATATTATGATTTTCGTTCAGTCGCGCAACCGAAGTTTTTTCGATTATTCCGTATGCTCGGCTATTGCTTCGCATCCTCGAAAAAACTGCGGTTGAGCGACCGATTGAGAATCACAATACTCGCTCCCGCACAATGTCGAATATTTTTTATTCCATATTCCTCGGTTTATTTGGCTAATAAAAGTCCTTTAAAATTTTCGTCTATGACCTATATATTCGGCGTTACAAATTTATTAAGCGGAGCAGTTTTGGCCTATTTACAATTTTCAACAATTCATTGCTCCAAATCCATAGGTCATAGAGTTTCATGGAGTTCATGGAACAATTCATTGCTCCAAATCCATAGGTTATAGAGTTTCATAGAGTTTCATGGAACCTTTTCGACTCGAAACCGACCAAAGTATACGAAAAAAAAAAAAAAAAATCCAGATTGAAAAACAAAAACAATAACTTATTTTGTTAATGAACAATTGCGATTGACAATTAAACGACCGGGTTTTCCGAAAAACACCTTGTATATTCGTGATCGGGAGGTCAAAGTCTATTGAATCCAATAAGGTTGTTTCGGCGATCTCGGATTGCATGCAGAACCACGTCTGGCGTCTGGACTATAGCTATTGTGGGCATTTTTTTTTTTTTTTTATACTGTAACGAATATGCAGCCGACTATTCGTTAAGACACACGATATTAGTTAAGTTTGACGGGACGGTAGCTGATTACGTTTTTCCAACTTGCGTCTGTGTCAGATTGCGTCCCTAGTTGTACTCTGTCCCAGCTTACACAAATATTCAACTTACGTCGATCTCATCTTACCACGACGAGCTCAAGACCGATTTTGGAAAATCGTCGAGTTGGACAGAGTTCAGACCAACTAGCGCCATGTCAAACTTACGTCGATCTCAAACTGACCGGTCCTTTTGCCGATGGCTAAGCCGGGTCGCGGTCGGTTTCCTACCTCTGTGTCAATTTACGTCGGTCTCATCTCTCACCATTTCTCACGTCGTTCGAGCTAGGCCCAGTTTGCGTCATTTTCAACTGTCGTCGATTCTTACTTACAGCACTTGCAATTCAAAACGATTTCAGTGATCCTCATTGCTGCCGGTTTCAAACAAGATCGATAACACGCGCTCCAAAAACAAACTGCTCTAACAATACTGCAGGTATTCTTACATCGACAGTGAATCGTGATTCCATACAAAGGTAAGTGGGTAAATATTTTGTGTTAATATTCTTATATGTTATTAAAATTATTTATTTGTAAATCATAATGACAAATTATGCTTTACAAATAAAGAATATTAATAACGTATAAAAATATTAACACAAAATATTTATCTGTGATAGTATTGTACCATTTAGAGCAGTTTGTTTTTGGAGCGCGTGTTATCGATGTTGTTTGAAACCAGCAGCAATGAGGATCACTGAAATCGGTTCGAACTGCAAGTGCTGTAAGTAAGAATCGACGATAGTTGAAAATGACGCAAACTGAGCTTAGCTCGAACGACGTTAGAAATGGTGAGAGATGAGACCGACGTAAGTTGACACAAAAGGACGAAACCGACCGCGACCCAGCTTAGTCATCGGCAAAACGACCGGTCAGATTGAGATCGACGTAAGTTGGACAGGACGCAAGCTGGTCTGAACTCTGTCCAACCCGACGATTTTCCAAAATCGGTCTTGAGTTCGTCGTGGTAAAATGAGATCGACGTAAGTTGAACATTTGTGTAAGCTGGGACAGAGTACAACTAGGGACGCAATCTGACACAGACGCAAGTTGGAAAAACACAATCAGCTACCGTCCCAAGTTTGACAATGGACAAACGAACGGACGTTGCAAGATCGATCGTCGGACAAACAGTATGGATCAGACTTTCAGAGACGAGAGACGTTTGAAACTCGACACTCGAGATACAATAGCCGTCGCTATAAGAATAATATCCGCCCCAAAATCTAATTCGCGAGTTAATCATTCCCACATTCGTCGCAATACATTCATTTGGGGTTCGGTCGACAAAGGAAGGTGAAAAGAAATTTTGTATTCACTGTTGGCAAAGCTATCTTCGTTCGCTCTAACGGAATCGTGGTAATGCACTTGAGAAGTGCCTGTTTGTGCAAACGTCAATGACAAGAATGTTTGTGAATGATATCGGCATTTTTAAATATGTTCTTCTACTTAATGATGTCGATGGGACATGCTCACTGTAAGGAAAACACATTTTTCTGTAAGGAAAACTACATTTTTGTTGTAGTCCTGTTTATACACAATCGAAAGCGACAATCGAAAGCGACTGCATTTTCGGTCGGTCAAACTTCCTTTGTCCCTTTAAGGGAGCCTCAAATAGCCTTTGGGAAAATACATTCTTAGGTTAATTTGACGTTGAAAATGGCGATTAATATCAAGTCACATTTGCGCATGGACAAGCGCCGTGAAAATTAGCGATATTGGCGCTACAACACTTGCGACGTGTGCAGCACATGTCGAAATTATTGAGCCAACTGCTACTTTTCGTCGGGCTTGCCTATCCGAGATTGGTATTATGATTATTATTACGCACGGTAGTGTAAGTGACGTCAAGTGGCGAAGCTAGTCGGATACACTCGTGGTTAACGATGCATCGCGCATACATTTCCAACCAAAAAGTTAAATACGAAAATTTTCAGTACTCGGCGACATGCCAAAAATCTTAAACAATCAGCCGTATTAATTGTGTCAGGAACCTTGATTTTGCATAATAATAATATTGCCAAAAAGTTATTGACAGACGATTGGAAAGAATAAATAGTTAAAGAAAAAAAAAAAAAAAAATCAGAATGTTTATTTTTGTAATTTCAAGTGAATTTCTCGATTTTTTAGAATGCACATTAATTTAAACTTAAAAAATTTTATTTATCCCAAGCGATGCTCCCTTAATCGCTCTCTTTCTCTGCATTCATAATCTCCTATCATTGCGCTGGTGTACTCCAGTCTCGGCTCGGTCTTGTTCCCTTTCGTTTTGTACACGCCGCTTATATTCCCCTCGCATTTTGCCTTTGAGCCAAAAATAGATTTTAGGAAGCTTCGCCCGAGCAATGCGCCACCGAGAGATTGCCAACTCTTGGTACATGAATGAGTTAGCTCGAGAGCGCGTGCTCGTACGCGTGCTCTAGGCTAATTTATAGAGCGCACTGTGAAGCCGAGAGGGCACTGTGAAACCGAGTTCGCCGGCTTGGTCTCACTCGGCTCAGAAAAAAAAAAAAAAAAAAACAAAAAACAAAAAAAAAAACAAAACAAAAAAAAATTAAAGTAAAATGGCCGAACCACTTCTGCTGCGCTGTTGCCGTCAAATCACGAGCCCTCCCCTGCTCTGGGTTAATTCCATTCGCCATAGTGCGGCGTCGCAGGTCGTAGTGATGCGTTTGGGCCGTGCGCGAAACACTTCGGTCGAACATTTTCTCTCAGATTTGTTTACCAACGTTTCCGAACGACCTAACATTTTTTTTTTTTTCCACTGATTACAGAAGAAAAAAAAAGAAGAAAAATAAACCCGTTTGACCTGCCAAAGCAATTTTATCCCCCCCCATTATACGTCACGGATATTCCATTATTTTTGCGGTGCAATATTCCTAGCGATCGATGTCTTGCTTAGTTGTAATTTCTACCGTTCGACTCCATCACCGGGAGCGAATCTTATGGATGGTGACCGTTTGTTCCCCGGAAAAAAATTCCCTGACTTTTCCCTGACTCTTCACTGACCAACTAAACATTTTCCCTGATCAAATTTCTAACGACTTGTATTAAAAAAAAAAAATTAATAATGCAAATTAAAGTGTCTGTTTAATTAACGTTTGATTCGATTTTTTTTTTTTTCTTTTTTCTAAAAATTCTCAATTTTTTTTTTTTTTTTTTTTAAGGCTCCCTTTCACGCACCCCTTATTTGTTTATCGAAGGTTCGACGACAATTTACTTTTTCCCTGACCAATTTTGAAATTCCCTGACTTTTCCCTGATTCCCTGACCAAGATTTTTTTTCCCCTGCCTTCTCGCGGTTTTCCCTGACCGCGACAACCATGTTATAATGCGCATGGGGCTTTTTTCGATTGTACGAAACCTTCTCGTTCCGTCGGTAAAACAGAAAGGTCCAGCAGTCCCTTAAGAGCATGTGAAACACCTCCCTCACCGTCCATTCCGGGCTCAGTCGGTATCAAAAACTGTAATCAACTTCTTTCGCAGGTTCTCGTATGTACGCACAAAAGAAAAGTCTCATCGGAAACGGATGTTATCTTGGCTTCCGATGAGACTTCTCTTTTGGCCGTATTTCCCAGAATCCGTGAGAAAAAGTTGATTACAGTTTTCATTAACGACCGCGGTATTGCACACTCTCTTAAGAGCATGTGAAACACTATGGAGTGCGGGAGAGACAGCGTCAGTGGCGCTCTCGGCGGAGCGAGAGAGACGCACTGAGAACGTGTTTCACATGCTCTTAAGGCAGCGCGGTGAAGATTTTTAAAAAATACACCCGTTTATGGGTATCGAAAAATATGATGGAAGTCGAATCTGCGAACAATGTTGCCGTACGATTTTGGGACCTGAATGAACCCGTGTGCACTCGAAGGGTAGACATCGTTGTAGGTAAACAATACGCTAAGTAGTGGCGTTACGAATAACTTTTCACCAATGTGCATTTATCAATGAAACAATATTTTACACAAAACATATATATTTTCAATATATATTTATAATGACATAAATATAAATGAAATTTATGCAAATTTTTTAAATATAAATCTATGTATACATAAATATAATTTTTTTGATTAAAAAAAACATAATCCCTTAGGTGGATTCCTATCTGCAAATAATGATTATTTTTTTTTTTTTTCAATTTTTATTTGAATCGTATTTTTGCAAGTCAGAAGCGAACCGACCGAGAGTAGGACGACCAGAGTGTGGCGAGCGAGAAACCGCTTATATCCATCGTCTGGGCGTAACCGGTAGCTGCGACATCACACTCGTTCTCTAATATTAGTGCAACGAGGCCCACGGTCATTCAGGTTCAGGCATAGAATAGAATGGAGCGGTCCGTGTGAGTTCACATACGTGTGTCTGGCGTATCCCGACTGAACGACGGGAATCGTTCAAATTCTACGCCGTCTTTGCGAAAGGAAAAAAAAAAAAAAAAAACTCCACAGTCGTGCTCATGTGCGAAGTTAACGGAGTTCGTTGTCAACGCGGTTCAAGTTGTTCCTGCGTTCACCGCACATTTCGACATTTTATTTTAATATCTTGAAACAAATCGAAAAAAATTGTAATTTTTTTTTTGTTTAGCTATGACCGATGGTTTTTAAGTAATTCAACAAAACAGGATCAGTTTGGGGGACCGCGACAAGTGTGAGGAAAGCAACAGCAAGAGGTCAAAAATAGACATTTAACCGGTTACGCCACTCTGACAGGCAAAAAAATTAAGACGTTTTTCAGGAATTTTTTGCTGCTGATCTGCAACATATTTTTTATATTATTTATATGTATATTATTTTTTGCAATATAGTTTTAAAGTATTTTTTGAAAATAGGATCAATTTGATGGTATGTGACAAGTGGGCAATCTAGGAGAATGAAAACAAACGGCAAAAAAAGACATTTAAGGGGTCACGCCACTCCATCAGGAAAAAAAATTCAGTCGGTTTTCCGGATTTGTTTCCTCCTAACCTGCAATATATTCTTTATTGTCATTTCACACACTGTTCGCTTTTTACCTACATATGTTTTAGTTAGCATTTTTTTTTTTAATTCTATTCAAAATTTTATTTTATCGTTAATTATTGCAATCTTTTTGTAAGATTTTTTTGTTGTTTTTTTAAAGTCGTTTTTATTTAATTCGACGTTGATTCAGCCATGTATTGCACACATCCGTACAGAAAAAAAACAGTTTCGTTATTATCACAAATACAGACCTCTTAAGATAGCGCTTAAAATTTTATTATAGGCTTGGTCTATGACAATAAACAGAATGTCAAAATTTGATTTTGAAAAAAATGTCCGGCTATTTTTTAACCACTTAATCCGCTGGACATGTATTCATCTGGCATTTAAATATGTTACAGAGGAGGATCCACTCGACATCACCAGGACGAACGGTAATCATTCGATCGGATCGTGCGGTAGCCCCGTAATAACGAGTTCAAGGGGTACTCCTCCGGTTTCCGGAAGCCCCGGTTTCGCGATCCACCAAAATGTACATCACACTACATCCCATCATCATCATCATCATCATCAGCAGCAGCAACAGCAGCAACAGCAGCAACAGCAGCAACAGCAGCAACAGCAGCAACAGCAGCAACAGCAACAACAACAACAACAGCTACAACTACAACAGCAGCAGCAACTACAACAACAACAACAGCAGCCACAACCACAACAGCAGCAACAACAACAACAACAACAACAACAGCAGCAGCAGCAACAACAGCAACTGCAGCAGCAACAACAACAGCAACCGCAACAGCAACCACTGCAACAACAGCAACCACAGCAACCACAGCAACAACAGCAACAACAGCAACAACAACAGCAGCAGCAGCAACAGCAGCAGCAGCAACAGCAGCTGAGTCATCATCATCACAACAATCACAACAGTACCACGCACAATCACTACATCGAGAATGTTAATTCAAATCACAGCCAGAGCGGAGGAGGAGGAAGCAGCGGTCCCCTCGTCGTCGACCTGGATCCGAGTCACGACAGTAAGAAACATCGGAACGGGTAAGAAACATTTTATTTATTTACTGGTTTGCGGGACATGCCCTCGTAAAAAATAAAAATACAGTTATAAACAGAAAAATAAGATTTCGTTTAGTACAGTGTATTCTAGATAAGTGAAGTTATAAGATCACGATTGATTAAATTATGATAATGAGGTGTCAGTGGAACAGTACCTTGGAATGAAATTCAATAGTTATTCGTAGAGTAGAACTCGCGTAAATAACACGCTTGTGTAAGTCGAGATTGGTCCGATTTTAAACGAAAAAGTTACATTTTTTTTTATCTCATGTTCGTTAATGTCTTCGAGTCGGTATAAGCGAATGAATTGTTTGGGCCTGCTTATCAAATTGTTTGTTGATTGTTAATATGGATTATTATCATTAAATGGAATACTCATTAAACAGATCAATCGGATATTTACGATCGACAAAAAAATAAAAAATTACTCGACGACCGTTACTCATGTATAACCCGTTCGTTTCAATGCAGGCCTTGCGTCATACGTTCCGGCACGAGAGAGGTTCACAACAAGCTCGAGAAGAATCGCCGAGCTCATCTGAAGGAATGCTTCGAGCTGTTGAAGAAGCAACTGCCAGCCCAGGACGAGAAGAAGTCGTCGAACCTCTCGATCCTTCACGCGGCCATCAGGCATATACAGGTACAGAAAACAGTAAATTCACGCTTCGTATGTACTCCGCACACGGTAAAAAAATAATAATTTCGTAAAATCGGAGTACGAAGTCCCGTATAAATAATTTTTTTTTGTCAAATAAGCGACAAGCCTGTTTGTCCGAGTTTGAATATCGCGTTTGAAATAGAAACCTGTCCTTTTATTTCCCGTGTCATTAACAATTTTAGTTTGTAACTTTGTAAGACCAGAGCCGGACGATGCGATCGATAAATTAACAAATACAAAATTGTGGACATTCGCCGACAATAAGTTGGTGTGAAAAGTACAAGCTTTTTTTTTTTTTTTTTTTTTACTGTGTAAAATGCTTTTTGGTATTCGATACGTCGAAGGCCATTCGCGCTTTCCATTGTTCGTCTTTTTTTTTTGCTCATTGTACAATCGAAGGCCGCGATAATCGATGGATCGCGGAGTGAATGAGTCAAGCAGGATATATTAAAATCGTGTTTAAAGTCGAGGACGGCGCGGTGTCTGGAGATTTTTCGCATGCCACGATTGGTGTTTTCTCAACAATTTTCTCTTTTATTAAAAAAAAAGGTTCTGTTAACCCGACATAGACATAGAAAAGCGATAGAGAGCTTCGATCGAGTTTAAAGAACCGCGATGCATTTCCGACCGGTCATGTTTTTTTATCATCCGTCGCGTGACCGTAAATAGACCGTTCTCAAAATGAATCTACGTCGATGAGAAAAATAATCTGCTGCTCATTCATGGTCCACCCATTTTTTTATCAGTGACTTTATTGACAAACAAAAATTCATATCATTACGCGTTAAATAGGGAGAGAAAAATTTATTTGAAACGAACCTAATCCGTTTAACCCTACAACTCGGGATTTAATTTTTTTACCTTCAAACGCACGACTGGGGTCCTTTTTTTTCGCGTTCGCGTGGGGTGCGTTCGAACCCCGGTCATGAGTTGTAGGGTTAAGTTTCAAATGTATCAACATTTTTTTTAAGCAACGTAATTCGCTTTAAAAAAAAACCAAACTTCTGAAAAAAAACGGTTGTTTCCCAAATGCGTAGGAGTTGCAAGCCCGAGCAACGATAATATTCGCGACCCAATCACGGATTTTGCGAGAGCGAAGTCGATCGTCAATCAGTCGCTCTAAAAATTAACTCTTTCCAAAAAAAAAAAAAAAAATTCCCACGTTTCCAATTTCAAAAACAAGTTACGAATCTGCGTGAATGAGAAAAAAATGCTCATTGTTGATCCATGCATGGTCTTGTCGGTGACTTTATCGATAAATGGAAATTGAAACCATGACCAGTCAACAAGGAAGAAGTAATTTGAAATTTTTTTTTTTTTGGCAGCGCGAGCTGCCAAAAAAAAAAAAAAATTACGCAAATATGTGAAGAAAAAAAAAAAAAAAAAATATATAATTCCGAACTACACAGGCGTTTATGACCGTGAAAAAAAGATGCCGTTCGCGACGCATCGCGGATTTCGGAGGAGGAAAGATCGGGTTCAAATTGACCGGCAATATTGTCGGCAATTGACGATGAATTGTCGTCACGAGTTGCAGCAACATTGCGAACTGTTTCGGCGACTCGTCCGATCGACTTGCCTTGGCCTCCGCGAATGCTAACCTTCGAAAATCCGACTACGGCGGTGGGGCAGAGAGGCGAACGATAACGGTTTAATTAATTGTGAAGCAACTAACTCGGGTCGTTGCTAATTAGTCGTCGGGCATCCGCAGCCTCGTCTCCGCCGTTACCGCGGTGAAAACTATTCTGGTATGCACCCGATGGGTTCGTGACAAGCATTTAGTTTTTCGGTGGGCCCCGCGAAACAGAAGTTTCGCCCTCGTGTGTCGCCGAACGACTCCGTCGGACGCGGACTGGCATTTAACGACTGTCCGCACAGCCCGAACGCGAGTTTGTTTCCGTTCGCAACTCTCCTCTGTCTGCGGGCGCGCGTCTCTCGGGCACGGCACGGCACGGCCAAGTATTAAATGTCATTCGCTCGGCAACACGGGCAACGCACCGAGTTTAGACACTCGGCTGCCACGTCCCACTCGGCAGCGTTTTGGCTTTTGCCACACTCCGCTCAACTCGATGGCGCAACTGCTGGCTCTTGCTGATTCTTCTTTTTAATTTTTAATATCTTTTTTGTTTGTTCGTTTTTCGTTTTTTTTTTTTTTTTTTTTTTTTTTTTTTTTTTTTTTTTTTTAATCCTCCTTCAACGGAGGTTCGGCGAGTAATTCTCGGAGAAATTGTGAGACAGATATTCGCAACGAAACACATCTCGTGTGCGCAGACGCACGCGGGCCGATGTGTGTACACACTGAGAGAAGGATCTAGTAAAAATTACTGTATCACTTGGGAGATGCTAGCATAGCACATAGCAGCAGAGCGTTAGGGCGCCGTCTATGGTAGGAAGTACCGGATTTATAAGAATTTTTCTTAGATATTGTGGTAAAAATTCTTGGATAATCTCAGACTTTGTACCATAAGTGGCGCGCCGAGGCCGTACTACTGTGCGCTATGGTAATTTTTCTTAGATAATTGGTCATTTCTACTAGACCCTTCTCTCAGTGCAATAAATTATACGCTGTAACTCTTCCAGCCGGATACAACAGTTTTTTTTTTTTTTTTTTTTTTTTTTTTTTTTTTTTTTTTTTTTTTTTTTTTTTTTTTTTTTTCCCCGATATCATACGATGGTGTATTTTTGTACGTCGGGAAGGGCAATGTCCCGCTTTTACTGGTCGAGAACGCACCCGCGGTACATCGAATTCCTCGCGAGCAATTTATCATCATTTTTATTATCAGAAAAAAAAAAAAAATTAATTTACTTTGTTCATAAACGGGATGTCCCTTTTTTAAAAAATAATATTATTATCGTAAAAAAAAATAATTAATAATAATACGGGCATTTAATCGATAAAAAATGATTCTATCGTGTACATGCCGTATTTTTTTTCTTCGCTAATCAGCGACCTTGGTAAACACATACGCGCTACTTTTTAATCGTTCCGAACCTCCGCGAAATCGGCACTATTTACGCCTCGACTTATCTCGTAACGCTTGGTAAGCACGTGGAGGCTGCACGAGAGATATTTCATTCGAAAGGCACGATATTCGTTTGTTACTCTCTGCGTCGCGTATCGCCGCGCGACAAACAAACAGACACACATATTGTGCGACCTTTGCGCGTGCCGGTCGCGATAGTGAAATGATTCTTCGGTTATATTTTTTCTCGAGTCTGCCGAGACCGTTGCGGGGCATCGGGGCGTGCAGGAATGTTCATTGGTATTCTCAAACGTACGCCGCACGATCGACCGGAAGTCGCGTCAGGCCCAATCGCGACGTCGACGGACGCTCAATAATAATCGATAACGTCCCGCTCGTCGTGATTCGACCTCGCGAGGTGGTCGCGGTCAGGAAACCTTGGGAAAAGCGGCAGACATAGGATTTTCGAAAAACTGACGAGGGAAAAAGAAAAGGCGACGAAATAATTTGTAAATGTAAGGAAAAACAGAAATGCTTTTCGTGAAAGAATTTTTATGTTGACAAGCATTATTAGAATTGTTAGGTCCACTGAAAATCCAGTCGATTTGTATTGTTTAGAAGGCTATAAAAAATTAATACAGTTGCGCTTATGTTGACAGTCGAGAGTTGTGATTATTATACCAATAATTGTTTACTTTCTAATCATATACGAGGTATGTGAGGGGAGAAAGTATTGTTTTTTTTTGGGGCCATCGATAGGGCAAGGTATTTGGAACGACAGTTCTTCTATGGTGACTCAACGATTTTTTTTAGTCGTTCTTTCCAAATCGTGGTTATGGTAAGCAAAAAAAAGGTTAGCATGGTCACCTCTAAAGCAGAGCACCTGCAGATGACTCAAAGGGCGGAAAAGTGATTTAGCGGGAGGAAAAGTAATCTTTTCCTACCGCTAAATCACTTTTCCTTCCGCTAAGTTACTTTCCCTCCCGCTCGTCGAGACTCGGCCAATCTCTATCCCCGTTGCAGGCATAGAAATATGGCCACTTTTTAGCACAGTCGGGAAAAAAAATAGTCGTATGCCACTCGAGAGTGCCTTTTCACCTCGTGTGAATTTCTCGGATTAAACTTCACACTCGGTGAAAAGACGCACTTTCCTCTCTTGTAGCATAATATACTATTTTCGCACGCTTTACAAGAGCTGAAAGGGGAACTTGTGCACTAGTTCCAAAAAGTAATATGTGATGCGAAAGAAAAAAAGCACACCTCGTAGAAGCGTATGAAGTTGGCAGTAGTCAAGTTTGACTCCTTCTGCCAACTTCAGTATTCGTCGAGAGTTCGCTTATTCGCACTTGTATCACAAAGTACTGCATCAGAGATAATGGACACAGCGGCAATTTTGCTCAAGAAAAATATATTGACCGGTTGGTGAATTCCAAGGAAAATACAGGAAATTTTTTTTTTTTCTCCCTTAAAGTCCAGAGTTGAAAAATGTTACCACGTCCAACAGACCTAAATAGAAAAAAAAAAATGCATTCGATAAAGTGCCGAATATAAGAAAGATCTACCACGAACGAGCGAAACAACTGAATCCTTTTCGTAACGAGTCATACATTTATACCGATGATACGACGCAGCAGAAACCCGGTCGGTAATGAAAGCTGTAATTGATTTTTATTCACGATGATCGACCCTTTGTTTCCCTTTGTTTCTCTGTAAAGTGTGCGAAAAATTGTACTTTGCGATTACTAGTGCGAAAAAGCGATCTCTTTGCTGTGACACGATTTTCTCGAACATCCTCCTAGTCTGGTGTAGTTTGGTAAAAAATACACTGCGCCGTATAACGTCGGCCATACGTTAGCTTTTGTGTATGGAACAGGTGTCGTGTGCAGATCGTAGAACTCTGTCTTACTTCCTCCACCGTTACCGCAGACATGACAGTGCTGCTGCGCCGCTAGAGTTGGCAATTTCATACATTAAAAACGATTGCGTCGCGACAACAACTTGACCTTCCCCAACGACGAGCGGGAGACGACGCCGCCGCGCATTGGGCATGTGCGCGACGAGCTACGTCGTTGCATCACGTAACTCCCCCGTGACTATACTATCGAGAGTACGCTTTCCTCGTCTCTGTCGCACTCGACTCGCTCGGGAATCCCCATCCAGCGACCGCTCTCTCCCCGGCTGCTCGCTCGGCTCCGCGTCGGGCTTTACTCTCATTAGTACACGTTAAACACGTCGATCAAGGACAAAGCTGCGAGGGATAGGTCAGCATTTATCATCAATTTTGCGTCGTTTTTTTTTCTTTTCGTCATAGTAACTATTGACGCTGTATGTGGTATTATTATTTTTTAAACTATATTTAATCGTCGACTGCACGCTCGTGATATGAATATATATATATATATATATATATATATATATAAATTACTAGTGTTTCTGGTGACTCGCGCGCTCGCATGTCTCCCAAAGACTGAAAATAATAAAAGCCTGGCCAGAACCCCAGGAAAACTTAGAATAATCGGGGCTCCCCACTCTAAGGGGGGTTTAGAATATTTCAGCTGGGGGGCGGGGGGGGGGGGGGGGGGGTCCGCACCGCACGGGGAGAAGCTTCCACGCATAGTGAAGCTGATTTTTTTTCCTTTACGTTGAAGGGGAAAGGGTCACCTTCATAGAAAGGAACCTCGCGCTCGGTATGGTGAAGCTGGGCCCCCTCGATTCTTGTACACGGCAGCGACAGCGACGAGACTTTTATACATCGGAAAGAGATATACTTTCTTTTTTTTTTTTTTTGCTTGTTTCGAAGCAGCAGCGTGTAGTGTAGCTGATTTTTTTGTCGTCGAGATATGCGGCTCGGAAATTAACGCCGGCGTTCGAGGTGGCAATGGCGTGCTGGCGAACAATGAAAAAAATACATTCTTCAAAGATAATGCTCGAACGGGGATTTTTTTTTTTTTTTTTAACGGGCAGTATTTTTTATTTAAACACCCCACGACAGGCTTCTTGTACTCCAAGCTTTGAAGTTTGAGGCGACGTTGAAGATTTCGTGAGGCGCTGTTAGTCGTTGAGCTCGGTGTTCGAAGCGTTGACGATGCATCGACTCGACAAAATGAAACCGTTTCGGTGTCGGTGTTCACGCTGTCGCATTAACATATCGCGTGAGCCTTTTCGAGCTCTTTCGACGCGCCCGTATTATTAAACTCGTCTGCGCGCTGTTCGAGCGTTAATATACGAGTTAGAGAATTTAATGGCAACGCCAGACGTCCGACGGCCGGCATCCGAGGCGGATATTTTCCGGACTCGCCGCAGAACGTTCTCAAGGTCGTGCATTTTGACCTCTAATGTCACCGCCTCCTACACAGCAGTGTTATCCGTAGATCTTCGTTTTACTCGTGTCACTCGTGATACATTTATACCGATGATACGACGCAGCAGAAACCCGGTCGGTAATTAAAGCTGTAATTGATTTTTATTCACGATGATCGACCATTTACGGTTAGAAGCAGATTCTTACACGTAGCGCGTATCGACTGCGGTTCGCGAGACAATTAACATTTGAAAGTAAATAATCGAAATTGTCGGAAAAAATCAATTGCAGTTTCTATTACCGGACGCGATGAAGATTTATTGGTTACGACACATCATTGTTTCTTCGTGTCATTAATCGGTAACACATTAATCACCGTTTGAAGGGCACGTGACACGCACGTAACGCATGCTCCGATGGTAACAAATCACTTTCCCTATTTTCTCCGTGATTGTTGATGCTTCGAGCAAAATTAAATTAAGTTTTTTTTTTTTATAGTCAACAGATATAAGTATGAAAATCTAATTTGCTTTTGCTCGTCATATCAATCGTTTTGGCGAAAAAAGTAGGGAAGGCGATTTGTTACCGACTGAGTCTGTGTCACATCCCCTTAAGAGGATGCGCAATAGCGCGGTCGGTAATGAAAACTCTAATAAATTTATCTCACGGATTCTGGGATTCGCGATCAAAAGAAATGCGTAGAGTGTTCATATAGAAGATATTAAAAAAATTGAGGCTTCAACTTGGATTTCGTCTGGATAGTCTGTCCTACGCAATGGGAGTCTAAACTCCCCTCTTTCGCTCTCACAGAATCCACATGGCGCTGTCTCTCTCGCGCGCAAGCAACGACCATCTGGGTTTAGACTCCTCTTAAGGTCAAGGTGAAAGTCACGTCATGGAGCGAGGAGTGCGAGAGAGATAGCGCCATTGATCTCACGGTGGAGCAAGAGAGACGGACAGAGAACGTCTTTCACTTCACCTCAAGGGAAGTATTAAACGTGCATGAGCGCTAGAGAAACAGATCTAAATATTTTCGATCAATTTTTTTCTCCGGGACGATTCTACAAAATGAAAAACTAATTGCGGGACGAACTCGATCAAGTCGCGCGGTGTCATCCACGATTAGTTTTTAATTCTATAGAATCGCTTTCCGACAAAAATTGGTTCGATGCTTTACCACTGTTTCTGCGGCACACATACGTGTTTAGCCTTCCCTTAAGAGGAGTGTAAACTTAGACGGCGATTGCTTGCCTGCGAGAGAGACAGCTCTATGGGGGTTCTGTGAGAGCGATAGAGAGGAGTTTAGAATCCCCTTAAGGGCCGGTGAAAGTCACGTGATCGCGCCACGAGGGCGAGAGACACCATTACCGGCGCTCGCGGCGGAGTGAGGCGGAGTGAAGTGAAGGTCACGTGACGGGGCCATGAGTGTCAGAGAGATAGTTGCAATTTTCAAATTAACTTTATTCAATGGTGTTAATATTTTCGCAACGAAAATCAATTCAGGCCGGATGCGAAATTACCGTGTGCATACGGCTCGAATTTGCTTTTCCTTAAAAAAAATAAAAAAAAAAAAAAATTAGCACCCTCGAGAAAAGTTCATCAGAGTTTTTATTAGCCGATCGCTATATTTCACTTCCCCTTAAGGCATTGCTACACCTCTTCTTCCCCGTCCTACGCGGACCCGGTCGGTAACAAAACCTCTAATTAATTTTCACCACGGCTCTTCGTCATTTCCGGTCAAAAGTCAATTCTCACATGAACCGGATATCGATACAGATTCATGCATGAATTAACTTTCGAAACTAGAGGAATGTAATTCATAAAAAAAAAAGAAAAATTCATTACAGTTTTGATTACCGACTGCGGTATCTCGCATGGAGGCGCCTTTAATCGTACACCGTTCAACTTTCGACTTGTTCATTCTTACGGAAATAAACCGTACACCGTACAAAATGTTACATGAGTTCACGACTTCGTTAAAATTTACACCACAAATACCTTACACTTGCCCAATCCTCGGATCACAAAAGTGTACATCGCCATTTCTTTGCACCACAAAAATTGTACGTATTCAATGTGTTACACATTAGTGAGCTTACACTATTTCATTCTTACACTTGCCAAGCCTTAAAACTTTAAAACTTTGCACATTCGATATACTTCGCATGCGCAAACTAATACACACGCGCAACCTTACACCGACGGGAAGGAAAGACGGCCTTCGAGACGGGCGTTGAATGAGCGTCGCTGTTATTCTGCAGGTAAGATGAAGCACACGACGGTCTACCGTGTGATCCAAACCAACAGTCGGTTCATCTTATCTGCAGAATAACAGCGGTGCTCGTCCAACGCCCCTCTCGAAGGCCGTCCTTCCTCTCCGTCGGTGTAAGCTCGCAAGCGTGTAAGTTTGCGCATGCGAGGTATATCGAGTGTCTAAAGTTTCAAAGTCGCAAGGTTTGGCAAGCGTAAGAATGAAATGGTGTGAGCCCACTAATGTGCAACACATTGAGTGTGTACGCTCTTTGTGGTGCAAAGAAATGGCGGTGTACAATTATTTGATCCGACGATTTGGCAAGTGTAAGCTATCTGGTGGTGTAAATTTTAACGAATTCGCAAACTTATGTAACATTTTCTTTGGTGTACGCTTTATTTCCGCAAGAATGTGGCAAGTGTAAAGTTGAACTGTGTACGATTGAAGGGGCTTCCCTCCAGGGCCTCCTTTCGTCTTCGCTGTGTGGGACGTTAGTGTAGTTTCGCAAGGTCGAAAAAATTGTTACGGCCATATTCTTTGTCGCGGACAACCCCACCCACTACTCTTACGCGCTGTTCAGTAGCGAGAAGAGATGATCAACACGGAGACCCAATCCACGGCCGAGCGATTCCCCGGACGCGATCCTCCGTCCGAACCTCTCCCGAGTGAGAGTACCGGCGTCCCCGCGAAGGTCGTCTACCCCTCCTCGGCGTCGCTGCGCGAATCTCTCCCCACTCCTCGTTCGCTTACTTCCCCCCCCTCCCCCCTCCTTCCCCTCATCGCTCGAACTGTATGATCGAGTTTTGTCCCACTTCTTCCGTCGCACGGTGCGGCGCATGTGTCGCGTTTTCTGTGCTCCCTCGCTGTCTATATATTTCTGCGGATGATGGCAGAATACTCGCGACGCGGTACTCTCTTATCCACGCGGCCGTATCGGTGCGCCTATAGCCCTCGGCCACGTGACCGAGCGCGGCCATCGGTAGCGGAACGCGTTGCACGTACCGTGGCTGCGGCTACAAATATTTATGTACCCCCCGCCCCCTTTCACAATTTTAGCGGTCACGATTTTCTTTCGAGCAATATAAATGTTTATCGAGAGAGACGGAGAAAAAAAAACAAAAAATTAAATAACAAAAAAACAAAAGTGGGAAGAGGGCCGTTTTGACATCTCAAAAATGCGTCACTGCTATCGTCCACCAATGCAGAGGAAGATTCAAAATAGTTTGGCAGTGGCTTGCTCTCCTTGGAATGGTGTTGGATGGCATGAGTTATGGAACATTTACATATACGGTGTTGTACATTTTTAATTGATAATTTTTTTTCTCGAAATTGATAATTTTTTTTCGAAATTAATAATTTTGTTTCGAAATTAATAATTTTGTTTCGAAATTAAAAATTTTGTGTCGAAATTAATAATTTTGTTTCGAAATTAAAAATTTTGTGTCGAAATTAATAATTTTGTCTCGAAATTAATCATTTTATCTTAAAATCAATCATTTTGTCTCGAAATTAACGATTTTGTCTCGAAATTAGTAATTTTGTCTCGAAATTAATAATTTTGTCTCGAAATTAGTAATTTTGTCTCGAAATTAATAATTTTGTCTCGAAACTAATAATTTTGTCTCGAAATTAGTAATTTTGTCTCGAAATTAGTAATTTTGTCTCGAAATTAATAATTTTGTCTCATCGATTAAATAGTCTCGTTAACGCAATCTCATCGGTATATTGTTTACTGATTTCCCTTGGCGTCTTTCCGAGTCCCGTCGAGCATGTTCTCGCCGTTTCAATTTCTCGCCCCTCTCTCTCTCTCTCTCTCTCTCTCTCTCTCTCGTGTTCGCACACCGATTACGTCAATTCACTATTGGCCGCGGCAACTCCACCCAGCCAAAAGCTCCGAGGCTCCTCTCTCTTAAGTTGTACTCGTGTTTCTGTTGATCGTCTCGCCGTCGAACGACTGACACAGGTGCGCGCAGCCGTGCGTCTTTTTCGCGGAAGCGTGGGTGTCCTCGCACTGGATAGATAAAACGGAGACGTACCCTGTAGCCTCGTATCGAATTGCGAGAATCGAGGCGGGCCAAAAATGCCAATGACGCGTGCGATACCACGTGGTTTTCTCGCGAGCGAATGGCCTGCGAGTGAATGCAAATACCCATTGCGAATCACCTCGTATTCCTGTCGAGAAAAAAAAAAAAAAAAAGTAGGAGATGCTGGGGTGAACCAGAGCCCTGTTGTAAAGCGGATTTTTTTTTTTTTTTTATTATCATTTCACGACCCGCGAAAAGCTTGTAAGAATAGTCCATTTTGCCCCGCTCTCCACTCACCGCCTTGAATTTTTTTTTTTTTTTCTTTTCACTCTACAGTTCAGCCAGATACTGTAGCCAAATATCTTTACGACTCAATACACAGTGTAAAAGTATATTGTAAATTTAATGTACTTAAACTTGAAATGTGCTTACATTACTTACACTAATGTGAACACTAATGTGCTTTATCGTGAATTTTAAATAGCAGGTACTAAAATTGCAAATATTCACTCCAAAATATACGATGGATCTTTATTAAAAATAAAAATTTTGCTGTAAAGTCACGACGCACATGCGCTTGATATTTCGGAAACAGTTATAGTAAAAAAGCTTCCGATACCGTTAATTAATTGTCAACCAAATATTTCTTATAGTGCACACAATTTTTTTTTTTGTTTTTCTTTTCGGGGACAAATCGGTTTGCTCTTTTTTTTCCCCACAACTATCAACACTTCGGACTTTGGACAAAAGGAAATTAGGTTTTCATAATTTTCTTTTATTTTAGAAAATTGGGAAAGCGATTTGTCATCGACCGAGTCTGTACAATATGCCCGCAATCCTGCACGACGGTGGAGGCGTGCCGAGTAAAAAAGCTCGTCACATAATTTATTAGCGAGGCCTCGTGCATAGACTTTATTAAGTACAAAAGTAAATATAGTATGTGAATCATATTTACCCTCGTGTTCCCGGTACATGCACGACGGGAGTGGAAACTCACAAGTAGCACGTGCCGAATACAGCGCGTGCGCAACGACCTTTGCCTCTTTCGTCGTACAGCCGTGCAGGGTGTATACGTGTATATATATTTATATCGGAGGACTTGTATATCGGTCCGGACGCTCGGTCTGCCACGTGTAGGGTGCATTCTCCGTGGCGATCCATGCCAACATTGAGAGCCACGTGCAACCATCGTCAACGCCTCTTCATTCTTGTCCTTCTGTTCCTCTTCTTCCCCCTCTACCGTCCGATATTATTGCCAATTCAAGAAATCATCGGGAGGAATTATGCCTGATATTGACGTTGCTCTTATCGCTACACACTTATGGCTATACAGGGATTACATTTTTTTCGAACTTTTAAGTACAAGTTTTATTTAAACTTAAGTACAAATTTTATTCGAACTTAAGTTCAAATTTTGTTCGAATTTAAGTTCAAATTTTGTTTGAATTCAAGTTCAAATTTTTTGTTCGAATTCAAGCTCAAATTTTGTTCGAATTCAAGCTCAAATTTTGTTCGAATTTAAGTTCAGATTTTGTTCGAATTTAAGTTCAAATTTTGTTCGAATTTAAGTTCTAAGTTTGTTAGAATTTAAGTTCTAAGTTTACTCGAACTTGAGTTCTAAGTTTGTTCGAACTTAAGTTCAAATTTTGTTCGGGTTAAGGTAGTACTTGCGGTGCAGTCTCGCCAAATGTGAGTTTCGGAGAAAATTTCGAACACTCCTCGATGGGATAAAAATCTGAAAAAAGTCAAGTGTATGGGAGGTGCTGGAAAGATTGTTTTTGTGAAATAATAATTGCAACTTGTCAGTAACAAATTCAAGATAAAAATCATTATTCAATGAATTACCCGACAACTTAACTATTTTATTCTACAAAAATGAGTCGTTTATTTTTCTGAATACGTATGAATTTTTTCACAATTTTTTTGACATCCTTGAAAATCGCGTTTTTTCTATGTACAAGCTGGGAGAAAACGCAATTTTCAAATTAAAAAAAAATCTGAATAAAATTCATACGTATTCATATAAATAAACGAATTATTTTTATGAAGGAAAATAGTTCAGTTGCTCGTCGTATCAATCCTTTTGGAGAAAACAGGGAAGGCCATTTGTTACCGACTGATTCTGTACCGCATGCCCTTAAGCTCAACCGTAATTGCGATCTCAGGAGCGAATATGTATTCCTGAGTTTGCACTCGAGTACGAACTTACGTTTGAATTTTCTAATTGAACCCGGAACGTTTTTTCTGTTTTAACTTGCAAGTTCGAACTCAAGCACTGAACGTTTCGTCACTGAAGTTTCGATTGAAGTTCTCGATGACTCGAGAAAATGAAAAAACCTAGAACCAAATTCGTGGATCAAATTGATTCCAATGTGCGATACAAACGTCCTTCATGAGAGTTTTCGAACGATTCATTTTAAGCACGTTTGTTACTTGACTGAAAAAAAAAAAAAATAAAAAAAAATAAATGTAGCAATCAATTTCCATTTTTCTGGCTGACTTGGTCGCCCCCAATTGAAAATATAAGTGCCGAGAGAGAATTGATGTTTTGTTTTGTAACGAGGAAACAAAACATATCCGATGAAAACATCGGTATAGCGATCCATCCATCAGACTCTTCTTCCTCTTCGTATTCCGTTCATGCCGTGTCCCCACCGGCTGGCTCAATAATATTCAGGATATTAGCGCTTCACAGTGCGTTAACAGTGAGATGTGTCAGGCGCTCGTCAGCTCGATCTTGCCGTCCTCTCGTGTCTAGCCCATTTCTCTTACCCGCCTACCTCCCTCCGTTCCGAACAAGTAATTGATCGCACAAGTCGGTGGTACAGTGTTTCGAGGGCTTACACAGAAATCGCTTCCGACCATAAAATGCGTCGTTAGGTTTTTTCTTTTTTCGAATATAACAGTCAATGTTTAAGGGGACCAGGGAGATTTGGTCGACCGAAAATTCAGCCACTTTACATTCTGTACGACAAGGCTACGACAAAATGTAAACAGTTTTCCTCGTGGTGAGCAAGTATGACAACATTATTCAGTAGAAAAATACATGAAAAATGCTGTTAAACAAGACACTTTTCACTTATTACCACGAGCTTTAGTAACTACAAAAGAAAAGGTGTTCCCAATACCCTCCTTTATCGTTTGAACCTAACACAATGTATTCTGACAAAGTTCACACAATGGCGATCTAAAAAACAAATAAAAACATTTTTTATTTGATTTTTTTTTTTCGTTTCAGTACATAAAGGAGGGTATTGGGAACAACTTTTGTCTTGTAATTAGTAAACCGGGTTCCGGTCGTTTCACTGGAGTGGTCGTAATAAGTGAAGAATACTCGTTTAGTACAAGCGACAATAACAAGATTGTTATAGATAATATCAGTATTTTTAATCCATTTTCCTACTCAATAATATTGACATACATGTTCACCATAAGGACAACCGTTTACATTTTGTTCTAGCCTTGTTATACACAATCTAAAGTGACTGCATTTTCAGTCGACCAAACCTCTCCTGTCTCCTTAAGCAATGTGCGCATAAATAACTAACAAATACTTTTATTGATTTGTTTTGATGGTAACAAGTGCAAACGACAATGACAAGATTGTTATAAATAATATCAGAATTTTTTAAATGTATTTTCTTACTCCATAATGTTGAGATACATGTTCACCATAAGAGAAACTGTTTGCATTTTGTTGTACCGTTATAGATAATCTAAAGGGACTGAATTTCTGTCGACAAAACCTCGCTGGTCTCATTAAGTAATGTGCCCATAAATATCTAATAAATACTTTCGTACTGTTACAGAGTTTGCGAAGAAAGGAGCGGGACTCTGAGCACGAGATGGAGAGGCTCGCGAGAGAAAAGATCGCTAATCAGCAGAGGATAGTGGCGCTGAAGAAGGAACTATCGGCTACATGGGATCATATTGATTTCAGTACCCTTCTCCAGGAACAAAATTCCGGGGTGGATCCTTCGGTTCCGAAAAACGGTGAGTTCCGCACTCGGTAACATTGGACTCGTCAATATTAAGGTGAAGACGACACAGTGTTCTTTCCCGCCGACTTCGCGCCCGTTCGGTAATGAAACCTGTGATGCTATTTTTTTTATTTTTTATTTTTTTGAGGGTGCTGAAACTGTAGTCTGTACTGTAGTTTTTTTACTATGTCTCTCTCGTATTCGTACGTATTTAGCCTTCTTTTAAGGGGATGCTGGAGCTGTTTTTTTTTTCCTTTTTTTAATCTGTTTTACCTGTTTTGTCGACGAAACTAGACAATTTTTCAGTTCCGACTTAGCATCGTTAATATGATACACATATGCTCCAAATTATGCAGTATTATGATGTTGACACAAACGCTTTGGTGGGCGGTCGAATTTTTATTGAAAACTTACAAGGGATTAAGGGCATGCGATACAGACAAAGCCGGTAAAAAAAAAAACGGTTTACCTGTTTTCTTCGCGCCGATGAAGAGAACTTTCTTCGAGACCATATGAAACCCCCTCCTCGACGCGTTCGCTTATGTATGCTCAACAGAAAAGTCATGTCGGCTTTCGATGAGACTTTTCTTTTGGCCGTGAATGCCGGAATCCGTCACAAAATTTTATTACAGTTTTTATTACCGACCGCGGCATTGCGCATTCACTTACAACAACGTGGACGACTCAGTTGGTAACGACAATAGTAATGCCCTTTTTTACGGTGTGAATTCCGAGCTAAAAGCAAATTCGAACCGGATGTCCACGATAATTTTTCATCCGGCCCGAATCTGCCTCATTCAGCGGCAGCAGAAAAAAGTTCAGTGAAAAATTGCAGCTATCCCTCCCGCACTCACAGCCGGTTTACTTTGTCTAGAGACTAAGCCTAACACCTCCCTCTCCGTCCACATCGGGCTCGGTCGGTATCAAAAACTGTTATCAACTTGTTTCCCGAATGCTGACGTGCACGGCCGAGAGAAAGGTTTCGTCGCTGATTTGACATCCGCTTTCGATGAAATTTCTCGCTTGATCGTACGATCCGCGACCAAAAAAAAGTTGATTGTAGTTTTTGTTATCGACTCTCGATAGAAAAATTTTAACTGAATCAACGAATAAAAACAGTTTCAGAAGGAATGGACGTGGACGTGACTGGCCTGGCGCGCGGTGGAACGAGGTACAGCAGCACGAGTAGTCTGAGCAGCGCGGCAACGGCGAGCTCGCCGCAGAATCTGCAGACGGCGAACACTACATCGACAATTCACAATCAAGTGGCAACGGCAGCGGTCGTCTGCCAAACGCAGGGGCTGAATCTCGCTCAGGGCTCAAGGGAAAGTCCACCGGCGAGTTCAAGTCCTGGAGCCTCCACTCCTAGCATTCCTACTCCTGCTCAAGTGAGTATCTATCGGAGCGGCGACTTTGTTTTTTGGGCCTTAGCGTGCATTCTGTGCAGGAGCGAATTTACATTCACAATTTTTAACTTAATTTCGAACTCAAGCTGGAACTTCGTTTCATGGTTTAAGTTTGAGCCAAAGCTCGAACGTAAGTTGGATTTTAAATGAGAAAATCACGCATAGCAATGATTATTGTCGTTCTCAATCGAGATAGCCAAGTACTATTGGGTAACGAAGCATTTTTTCAGTGTAATTGTGCCGATTGATGCGAGAAATGGTTCGATATTGAAATTGGTTTTCTGGTGTAGGGTCGAACTTAAGGTCAAACCTTTTTAGAACTTAAGTTCAAATCTTGTTAGAACTTAGGTTCGAATCTTGTTGAATGTAGGTTCAAATTTTATTGGAATTTAAGTTCAAATTTAGTTCAAAGTTGAGTGAAAAATATAACCAGGAAACATAGTTCGCACTTGAGTTCAGACTTGGAGTTACAAATTCGGCCCTGTGTGACTGCCTCATGGTTGCCGCGGTCAGGGAAAACCGGGAAAGGTCAGGGGAAAAATCTTGGTCAGGGAATCAGGGAAAAGTCAGTGAATTTCAAAATTGGTCAGAGAAAAAGTAAATTGTCGCCGAACCTGTTACAAATAAATAAGGATTACATAAATGGGAGCCTTAAAAAATTGAGAACATTTAGATAAAAAAAAAAACAAAAAAAATCGAATTAAAGATCATTACAATAGGTAGGCATTTCCATTCTCATAATTTTTTTTTTTTTGTGCAAGTCGTTAGAATTCTGGTCAGGGAAAATTTTTAATTGGTCAGTGAAAAGTCCGGCAAAAGTCAGGGAATTTTTTTCCGGGGGAAAAAGGGCCATCATGTGTCTGAGTGACGCTCTGTATCGGTGTTAGCGTCCGTACTTTATGATATCTTACATATCGCCAGACGCACATTCAATCGATGTCCGTTTAAAAAAAAAATGTTCGTTTCTTTCAGGAAAAAGTAATAACTAGTTCGCCCAGCGTGATGCAGCAGCAGCAGCAGCCACATCAATTGCACCTGCCGATGCTTAACACCAGTCAAGGCCTCGCCACGATCGTCCCGACTCTTCAGCATCTTGGACCGGGACTCAGAGTTATACCCGGCGACACGAGGCAACTCCTCGTTGCCCACACAACGGGAAACAACGAGACTCGCCCGCTCACACTGGCGGTGCAAAATTCCTCGGATCCGTCGAGGCCTCTCATTGCCGTGCAAACGAGCACTGGAAGCGAGCCAAGGCCCGTTGCGTTGGTCGTTCACTCCTCGGCAGCGAACGACAACAGAGTTACGTTCGTGCATTCAAACTTGTCGAACAGCGACAGACCGTTGGCCCTCGCCGTACAGTCCTCGGCGAATGACGTTAGACCGGTGACATTTGTACATTCGGGAAACGAGGGAAGGCCCCTCGTGCTGGCCACGCATAGCGCACCGACTCTCAACGTTACGAGTCAGTATATATGACGTTTCTTTTTAAATATCATTGAATTTTCTGTTTCGATAAATTCATCGTTACTAACGCTGTGTGTTCCTTAAATCATCCGTCTTTTTCACTGGCTGAATTCTAGATAAATATCTCTGCTAGTTTCGGTTTTTTATCTAAACTTTTTTGCCTTACGGGTTAGGAGCATGTGAGTGCCCGCGGTCGGTGATAAAAACGGTAATGACCTTTTTTCACACCTGCTGGTATGTACGCTAACATTTAAAGACTAAAATGAACACTTTTTCTTTCGAGCGTTCATGCCGGGAATCGTGAAAAAAGTTGGTTACAGTTTTCATTACCGACCGAGCCCGAGTGGGTTAAAAAATGTTTCATATAGATGATGGAACTGTACTGAATGCCATTGTGAGACCGCAGTTCGCCAAGGGAAATGAAAATTATAATCCCCTGGAGAATCGGCAGGCGCAGGAAAATACCATTTTCTGGTTTCTCCGCGGTCTGCAGTCTCAAAACAGCAGTCAGTACAGTTTTTGTGACTAACTGTGCAAAAAAAGTTTGTACTTTTTACAACAACTTATTATCCAGAAACGTCCACAATTTTTTATTTGTTAATTTCCCAATCGCACCAACCGGCTCCTAGTCTGACAAACAAAAGTACAAACTAGAACTGTTAATAACATGGAAGATATAAGGACAAGTTTGTATATTCAAAGCCTTAACAAATGAGTTTCTCACTTATTTAACAAAATTATTTTTACGAAACTTCGTATTCCTATTTTACGAAATTATTTTTTACTGTGTGGGCGGAGAGTTGTGCCAAATCACCTTAAGGGCATCTGATACATACGTATCAATGCTCCGATGGTAACAGATCGCTTTCCCTATTTTCTCCGTGATGGTTGATGCTTCGACCGAAATCAAATTAGATTTTTATAGCCAACAGATATAAGTATGCAAACCTAATTTGCATTCGCTCGTCGTGTTAACCGTTTTAGAGAAAACAGGGAAGACGATTTGTTATCGACTGAGTTTGTACCACATGCTCTTAATGCTACTTAATCTGAACACGTTACTAACGAAAATGAACGCGTAGAACGAAACGCTCTCGCGGACAAAAAAATAACGGTTTTTCTTAGCATCGGATGTGTTAAGGAACACAGCCCTCAGCTGTGCAACGAGTGTGTTTCGTGGCTTGATTCGTTGGTATTTTTTGTTGTCCTTGCAGCTGCTCAGACGAGACTGAGAACCGGCGACACGCAGACGACGCATAAAATGGTCGGCGGAGTGACTCTTGTCGGTGGAAACGGATCGGAACTGACGAGGCTCCCGGGAGGAGCCGAACTCAATATTCTACCGGCAAACGGCGTGTTCCGCTCCGTCAAGGCTCAGCCCCTCGCCGTTCAAGGAGGTGACTGATCAACACATTCGTTAGTCAACGTATTCTTTCGCGAACGGGATTACGTTACCTTCGTGTGTGTACCATATGTAGACGATTCGAGGATTGCATATCGTTAGGGCTTGGATAGACCGGGTGATATCGTGCGCTCCTGGTAATCGGACGGGCTGGGTTCGATTCCCGACTCCGGGTAATAAATCACGATCGCGTTTTTTTCCGGGTTCTAAGAGCTTCGATGAGGATTAGAACGGCACCAAAGACCAAGGCCGGTTCGCACTGTTGCGATTCCGTAATGAATTGGTGCCAAATTGTAATGCCCATATGCAGAGCTGCTCGTCGTTCCTACGCGAGAAGCTTTGAATATGCGCGACAAATTTTTTTTTTCTTCTTTTTTTTCTTTTTTTAATTTCACCGCAATATTTTTATATAGAAAGAGCATAGAGTCACCGTCTATATCGTTTTCCGCCTTTTTTGTATGATTCGCAGGTCTTACTCTGAGTCACGCCGGTGTATCGCTGCAGACCGCGACGGGCAAGACAGGCTCGACGGTGATGCAAACCGCTCCGTCCACAGAGGGTCAGATAGCTCACATCGTCGGTCAACACACACCACTCTCGGGACTCACCCCGATCGTTACGCCGATGACCGTCGTCTCCCAGGGCAATCAGGTGACGGCCCACATCCTCGCACCGTCGAGCCTCGCCGGAAAAATGATAACGACACCGATTCTCAAGTCCGTGGGACAGGTGCCTATAATGAACGCTCAGTATCTCAACACCACGACCCTGGTCAAGCCTGTCGTCGTGGTGAGCTCTCCGTCGAATTCGTCCGCATCATCGACAATCGCTTCCAGTACACAGCCGACGGTGACGAGCCACTCCAACGTCTGACAGAGTCGACGGAAAATGAAAGTCGTGTGAGACAAGGCTCGAGAGCTGTGGAGCGTCGAAATCGTCGTTCGCGTTTTAGCACCGGTTGCGATTCGCCACGGTGGTGAGGAGTCGCCCGGCCAGTGGACAGGGAGATTCGTCGCCGCTGCAATAGTCGAGAAAAAATAACACTATCGGTGTCGCGAGAGTCTAGTTCGCCAGGAATTCTATCGAACAGTGATTATTTTCTTTTTAACCTCGTGAAAAAATGTCGCCGTTGGTAAAGAAGGAAAAAACCATGCATTTTTTTTCCACGGTGCAGGGAAGAACTCTTTGCTTCCGTCGAAAGAATATCATTTCATTTGGGCCAATTGTCACGAGAGATAAATTATTCAAGTTCGCTCACGGCTACGGAGTGATTGAGAGCGATTCAGCGGATCTCTCGGCGAGGAGAGAGAGAGAGTGAGATTGTTATCGGTTAGTTTGTTTTTTTGTGTATTTCCTTGAGGCATCCGGCTGCTGCGAAGTATTTAAATAAGACCAAAGTTCGGGCATACATTCTTATCGTGAATGAGAGACAAAAAAAAGGCAAAGAGCGATAGACTTGAGCGACGCGACGAAGGAGAGCGCGTATTCTCGGTTTTAGCGGGCAATGGCACTCTCGACGTTCTTCCCTTCTAAGCTTACTTGAAATTCATCATGTAAACGCAAGCGTTTAGTAAGTACGTTCGATTAACCGTAAGAAAAAAAAAATGTAAAAAAAAGCAACCCTCGTCGCCGTCCTGTCGCGTTGTGCGAGCGTAAACGCGTGGCTGATTCTACTAGAGCGGGGCCTTAGATGAACGAATACCCAAATGTTCGATACCGATTCGTCGATTAATGTTCGCAACGGAGGTCCTTACTCGTACAGAAAAAAAAAAAAAAAAAGAAAACCGGAGCGGAAAAATCGCCTCCTCAAACTAAATTTACGTACGAGATACGTACACAGTCGTCGCAATATCGTGAGGGTGGGATTTATTCTGAAACTGACGGTCTTGAAACGATAAGGCAGCGCGTTTTGTGCCGGCGAAGAATAGAATAAGCTGCGATTCGTTTATGCGTTTGTATATATATATACATATATGTATATATATCCGCAACGAGTACAGTACGGTCGGTTGAGCAGATTTACTTTTTTCTTCGTATATTGCTAACGGTATAATTTTTTAGAGCGATTTTTTTTTTTTTTTTTTTTAAGTTCACGATTGAGACTGAGAATTTTGTGAGAGAAGTTTTTGTAGGGAAATTTGAACGGAAAAACCGGGTCTAAACGTGAATGGGGGGGGGGGCATCGGTTGACAACTGTGATTTCGACTTAGTGTGTGGAAACGGTATGGTACGGGAAAAAAAAAAGAAAATGCGCCAAGTGGCGACGTTACTCCGTTGTCGCGACGACGTTATTGGTAAATGGATATAATTGACGGTAGAACGCGCGGACGATTATTTGTTACATGCATTTGATTCGTTACATGCCTACAAGAACAGTCAAACAGCAGTCTCGTTTTTTTTAATGCATGTATAACGAATGACTGTTGGCGTCCGTTGAGGTTCGTGTGACGCGTAACGATTTGTACAATATTATTGCATTGTACTCTCGCCTGCCTAGATTATCATCTTTTTTTTCGTTTGTTTTTAATTTGTTTAAATTATTTAATCAATGCCGAGTAACGAATAAGTGTTCAGAAAAGTTATACTCTCGTGCTCGATGTGTAGTAGCATGGTTCGTATGTCATCCGAGTCCGGGTAGACAGGTTATTGCCGATAATCGAACGATCTCGAGGTAAAAGCGTTTCAAAGCGAGAGCCCGAACGGAATGACCGTAGATGCTCCGCTATAACTTCTTGCCGAAAGGGAAAATGAACTTTTTTTTTGCTGAGATAACCGTCGACAAAGTTATAATAATGGGCGAACGAATTCGAACGTTTGGGGACCTCTGGGAGGACAAAATTCTCTGCGATACCTCAATCGAAGCAGCGCGGTTCCAAATAGATATACCGATGATAGTGCGAACGGAAAGTCTTTTTAATTGGATAGAGAGTCAGAATCAATGTCGTTTTAAGCTATCGTTTACATTAATCCCAATCAATGTTAAAACCGAGTGACTCGGCTCGAGTAGTGGAAAGTAAAAAAACAAAAAACAAAAAAGAAATCACATAGTTAAAGCATAACGAGGGAAATCGATTGAAGGAATGCGACGAGCGGAAACAAATGACGGGGTATGACTACCGGAGACGAGTGTTCCTCCGCCGGTAGAAAATACGAAGAAAGGGTTGCGCGTGCAGATGTTTCGAATATCCGATACACATGTGACCGAAAATACAAGCGCTGGGACAGAGAGATCGAGTGTCTGTTATACGATGCGTCAGTTGTCGGTATATAAAAAAACAAAATTAAAAAAATATGTTCGGCGGGAAGGGGGGGGGGGAAGGTGATGCGTACACGAACAATGTGATATAAGTAATTAATGAAATTAATTAACATCATAGTAAATAAAGCAAGAATGTTGGAGCTGTTTCCAGTGTAGGCGTCCGTTGCTACTACTACTATACACTAACATCATAAGGACAGCAAATACCTAATTGTACATAATATACAAAAAAAAAGGAGAAAAAACAAAAACAAAAAAACAACAAAGTGAAACCTGAAATATAATTATATTGAATATAAGGAAGAGAAGAAATGGCGGGGCGGAGAGAAACAGTGAGAATGTGAGAACGAGAAAGCGGAAGAAAAATATATTAAAGAAAAAAATAACAAACGAGCGCTCAATTTTTACCGCCGCTGGTTATACGCCAGTCGCTGGCATGTGATCCCAGGTAACACTGAAGAGTTTGTACGACGCGCCTAAAATCGAATCTGAGGGAATGAAACAAACAAAAAAAAAAGAAAAAACCTAATAAAGAATCATGTTGACATTGTAATAGGAGTGTGTTGCATTGGCATTGTAGAGTCGGTGTTGGGTTGCGGGGAAATCGTAAACACGTACATTCGCAGCGAAACGCGGGAGGCAGATTTTTTTTTTATATCAAATTCCCCCCCAGAACGAACTACCGCTTGTCCTCCTTCGAGCTGCGGCATTGCTCGATATATCACGCGCTTACTTCCTCGCGCGATTCGCAGAGTGGACCGCGGGAGCGAAACAATTACGGAGACGATACAATACCGAGCGCATAATCAAATTAACAAAATCATTGCTCCTATCGAAGTAGAGATATTTGTACCCCTATCAAATTCCCCCGATTGTGCCCGAGGTAAGCGTACGATAAATTTTGGGTCTTTGAAATGTGCATCTCGCGCAGTGCGATGCCCTGAAGGAAATTTCGCGAAACGCTTGACTGGAGACACGTTCCGGACCGTACAAAAAAAAAAAAAAAAAAATTAAAAATAAAAAATATCTACACTGAAAATCACACACGTAAACATTAAACATACAAATACATAAAGACGCGTACACAGCTCATTAAAAAAAAAAAAATCTTACTATTTAGATGAATGGAAACTTCCTCTTTGCACGTTTGTCCATCGACGATGTTATTGTTAAGGTATGTCTTTCTTTTCCGAGTCCAACGAGTGATACGGCGATAGATTATAAAATGAAACTCGTATTCGAAGGTGCGAGCAGAGTTCCGATGTCGGACCGAAAAATTTGGATCGACGATAGCGAATTTGTTGGCCACGAATAGAGAGCTAGTAAAGGAGAGTTTTTTTTTTCTTTTTTGTTTTAATGCGGGAGACGAGTTTAGGAAAACCTGTAGGTAAAACATTGAGCCGCGATCAGTCGATTGGATTGACTAAGGATTATTCGTTAATGACTTTCTGTACATTAACTTTGTATATTTCTGTAAATAGGTAACTTAATGGTATCGATAAATTTACTATATGTCTATGTGTTAATTTTATCGATTACAGTAAGGGAGTTGCGTTTCCATGTAAATATTTGAAACGAAATCGTCTTGCTGTAATAAACCTCATTCGAAAAAAAAAAAAAACGACAACAACATTATCATTGTCTCCGACGAGTACTGCATTTTGTTTTATTAGAACTTCCTGCTCGTGGGACGCGCCGATAAGTGGGAAAATATTAACTTTGTGATTTTCAAATAAATAAAAGGTTGTCGGGTAAACAAGCATGCCGAGACGAGATCCCAACCAGTGTATAATTTAATTCTCCGTTTTGTTAAAATATGCACTAATCCACATCGTATATTTCAGTACTTTCAGATTAAATAAAAGTATGACACAATAATTATATTCTCCTCCATCTACGTGTCGAAACATTTCTAGGACATAGACTCCCAAAATATATTATATACATTATATTATCACAGTCATCGTTTGTAAAAGACTGGACTGATCCAGTGCTTCGGTAAATGTTTTGAATGTTCCGAGAAAAAAATATCATATCTGATCGTCTCTGTCCATATGTGCATCAGGTATGAATTTTATCGCATAATATAATATGATCATATGATCATATATGATCTTATGATTTCAGGTTGGTCGGAAAGCGAGGGCAATTTTTGATACCGACAGCGGTATTTCACATCACCTTAAGAGCACGTGAAACACTATGGAGTGCGAAAGGAATGGCATCGGTGGCGCTCTCGGCGCAGCGAGAAATTACACACTGAGAAACCGACAGCGGTGGATGCGCGGTTGGTGTGCGGCTTCGGTGGTCCCCAGAGTCAAGCTGAATCGTTCGCGGTCAGTACTTGGATGGGTGACCGCCTAGCCGTGCACTGACTGGCGCATTGGAACCGTTGAGCGGGAGGCCGAATTTTGGGGATTGGTGTTCGTACTCGAAGTATCGAATACGAACATTAAGACTCAGTTGGAATGACCGGCTGTATCGGCGCAGGTTTTCCGCAGTTTCCCTCGTGCGAATGCGATACAGTAGGGGGGTAAAAAGCGGCTGCGGACGCGCATCTACATCGTGAATTGCAGGAATAGCAAAAAATTGAGGAAAGGGCGGCTTGATGACCGAATAGATGTCAGAGCCATAAAAAGAATATACGGGGGGGGGGGGGGGGGGAGTGACAGACAGTTAACCGAATGCGAACTGTGAATCATGGTCAATCTCATCATATCGAAAGTCTCTAGCGTAGTTTAGGTCCGAAATCTTTATAACTAAATATTAAAGGTTTCCACAGTCAAATGAGATTTCCGTATAGAATCCCTACAGATTTACGTAGTCTTGTCAAAAAGTTTAATGGGACAATGATTTTTGCGATTAAATATAAAAATCTTGATGGATTATACATCGCACTCACTACCTACGAACGCCTACCCACTATATACTGGATGAAAATTTAAATTTTCTTTCAAGTAGCCGTCTGAAGTGCAAAGCGATTTTTAACCATCCCGATCGGTTTATAAATCGGTGGGCCTGATTCAAAATTTCTAGGGCGGCCTTCAGGACATTACTTTCTGAAATCGGTTATGTAGAACAGATAGAATATCCGCGCTCAAATACAATTTCCATATAGAATTACCTGAGGCGTTTGCATAATATAGTTAAAAACGTTTTATAATACAATGATTTTCATGAGAAATATCCAAACCAAGACGGGCACGCGTTCTGTATGGACCATCTAGGAGCTTCTACTGACTGCAAACTACATGAAAACTCGAAGCTCTCCATGAAGTGAGGTTAAGCGAAAAAAACGATTTCGACGGTTTAAGTCAGGCGTTCAGGAAGCGAGCGGTCGGTAATGTAGGTATCTGCTCGCTCGAAAGGTATGAATAGCGTGCTTTTCCAAGCGTCGGTAATTTAGCTGCTTCTCCTGACTTAAACCGTCGGAATCGCTTTTCGCTCAACCTTACTTCATGAGGGGAGATTCGAGTTTTCATGTAGTATGCAGTCGGGAGAAGTTCCTAAATGATGCGTACGGAATGCGTGTCGTTCATTTCGATATTTCGATTATTTCGGTATAGGTCATGAAAATCATTGCATTAATTAAACTTTTTTACTATATCATGCAACATTTCAGGTGATTCTATACGAAAATTCTATTTGACCGCAGGTATTCTATCTGTTCTACATAAACGGTTTCGGGCAGTAATGTGCTAAAAAGCCGTCGTAGAATTTCAAATCCGACTCATCGATTTATTAACCGATCGCGTTGGCTAACAATCGCTTCGCACTCAAGACGGATGCTTGAAAAAAAAATAATAATTTTCTTGCAATATGCAGTAGGTAGGCGTTCGTAGGTAGTGTATTCGATGCGTATCCATTGCGATTTTGACATTTATCACTAAAATCATTGTACCATTAATCTTTATGCTAAAATATGCAAACCTATCCAGGCATTCTATACGGAAATTTCATTCGACCGTTGAAACCTTTAATATTTAGTTATAAGGATTTCGAATCTAAACTACGCTAGAGACTTTCGATATGATGAGGTTGGCCATGATTCACAGTTCGCATTCGGTGAACTGTCTGTCACCCAAAAAAAACTGCGTCCGCGCTCGCGCATCGTCTTACGCCCGTTCCACGTCTCTCCGCAGTATCGCGCAACTTTCCAAACTAGTTCACTGCCTAACATGCAGCGCTCGTCCATCGAGGATATCTTAGAGAAACATTTGTCCGAGGCAGAACTGCAAGAGGTCAGGAGAGTATTGTTTCGCCAAAAAGTCGAGTGAGTCTGTTGTAGAGTTTTGTTTTTGTTTCTTTTCTTTCTCTTTCTTACGATAACAATTCCGGATCTGGCACTGCGTGAAAAGACTTAAGTTTGTTTGTGTTTCAATGTCGCGGATAGTGGTGGCTCTATCCAGCGGACGAGAGTTGCCTCAATGTCACTTTAGATAGGGTACTGAATGAAATTTTAGGTGTGGCAGACTGCCGGGAAACTTTCGTCTCCCGTCGTTTAAATTCTATAAATAAACATTTTCACGTTTTAAATGATATAGAGAGTCATCCGAAAATCCTCTCGTACATTAGTTCCTTTTATAAATTATGCGTGTGTCGTACGGGGGGGGGGGGGACACGAGCGACGGCCCTCTGGTGTCCAATTTTCTAAACGAATACCCGAATGATTGCAGGAGCTTGACGTTGCCGCAATGGAGTTCTCAGGAGGACCTCGAAGTCAGAGGATGGCGAATCAGCACTGCCATACCCGAGGAAACGCGACCACCTCGGGTGGTCAGAGTCGGAATTCTTCAGCATTTCATAGGGCTGGATACCAATATGACGATCAACGATCAGAGGGACGCTATTCTCTATAAGATAGAGAAATACGCGATCCACGCAGCACGACGATGCGGTGTCCAGATACTTTTCTTGCAGGAGGCTTGGAGTAAATTTCTTTCGTTACCGATCATTAAAATAATGTACCTTTTTCGACCTATCGCTAACCTTCGTTTCTTCGCAGTGATGCCATTCACGTTCTGCACGACACCGAAATATTCCACGCGCGCGTTTTCCGAGACGTCCGAGAACGGACAGTCGGCTATGATGCTAGCAAAGGTCGCTTACGACTACGGCATGGTCATCGTTTCGCCGATACTCGAGCGCGAGGGTATGGACACGTTTTGGAACACCTGCGTGGTGTTCGATGCCAATGGCCAGGTTATGGGCAAACACAGGAAAATCCACATTTCCGGCGGTTTAGAGAGATCGACGTTCACTGGACACAGCATCTTCCTAACCTCCCAGGGTCGTATAACGATCGATATCTGCCATAGCCAAAATCATCCGCTAAACTGGACGATGTCCGGGACAGGACCCGAGGTCGCTGTCGGAGATTATCATTCGAAATGCAACATGGTGACTTTCACTCCGGTCGTTTTAATCGAACTTTTTTAATCTAATCCACAGATCGTGTTCAATCCTTGCGCCACTATCGGCGCTCTCTCGAAACCCCTGTGGGGCGTCGAGGCGAAATGCGCCGCTACAGCGAGCAACTATTTCACCTGCGCGGTAAATCGCGTCGGCACAGAAACTTTTTTCCGGGAGTCCACCTCCGGTAACGGCGAAGCAGCGCACCGAGACTTCGGACACTTCTACGGATCGAGCTACGTTACCGCGCCCGACGGCACTCGCACCCCCGGACTGAGCCGCGACAAGGCCGGCCTTCTCGTCGCTGAATTAAACCTCATCACTGGCCACAAGCGTTAGGCTTTCGCGTAAGCAGCCCGCATGGAAAAAACAACGTATATGCGACAATATTTTTCGTGTATCAAACGTGTTTATTTGTTTTTCTTTTAGTTTTTACGAAAAATGCTATATTATTTGCATTTTTTTGTTTTACACATACCAGACAGAAAAACGTGCCGGCTCTTGTCTATCTGGAATGTGACGGATGTATCCGGGCCACAAAAAAAAATATACATATACATATACATATATTTT
Organism: Amblyjoppa proteus; assembly: GCA_963922035.1. Lineage (NCBI taxonomy): Eukaryota > Metazoa > Arthropoda > Insecta > Hymenoptera > Ichneumonidae > Amblyjoppa > Amblyjoppa proteus. The sequence continues at coordinate 7,799,931 of OY998232.1, forward strand.
TCTTCCGCGTATATGAAAAACATACAGTTTATACAAGAATATATCGTCTCGAGGAAATATATTTTTCATATATTTAAAATTCTTTTTACGAAAAAATGTATGCAATTTATATTTTTAAAATGTATACGTGACCGATATAACGCGGCAAATATTTTTCGAAAAATGTATATCTTTGCCTACATGAAAAAAATATATTTTCGCGTATGTGAAAAATATACAATTTATACAAAGAATATATCTTCTCGAGACAATATGTGTTTCATATACTTAAAATTCTTTTTGCCAAAAAATGGTATACACCTTATATTTTTTAAGTGTATACGGACATATCGAGGTAAATAGTTTTTTAAAAATATATGTTTTTGAGTAATCGAGAAATATTAAATTTGTCCAACGAATAATTTTTTCGCGAAACATTTGATATTTTTAATGTATTTTATATATGTTTCGCATATACTTGTTTTTCTGTGCGGCTTACCCAGCGATCTACGAGAAACCACCGATCTCCACTAAAAACGTCACGGTACTAATTTCATTTAAAATTTTTGCAAATGACCCGAAGATTGGACATGTACGCCGAGGAACTTAGCAAAGCGGCTCGACCGGACTTCGAACCACAGATTGTAAGGAAGTGACTCCTCTATTACTCGACGTATTACTATTTTTCTAAATAAAAACCATACTCGTTTGTTTGAATGATATACAAAATACCAGACGCATTTAATAAAGGCAAAGTTTTTTTGTTTTGTTTTTCATAATTTGTGTCATTTTTTTCGTCTTTCATCTCGAAACGTGAATAATTTATTACGAAGAGGGGAAAACCTTTGGATGGTCGTTGACGGTTTTGTTTTGTTTTTTATCTTATAAACTGTAGCAAGTCATCTCTCGACTCTCGATCCAACACCCGCGCAGTTGTGAAAAAATGTTTAATAAAAATATAGAAATACGTGTGAAGGTTTAGGTACTCGTTGCCGCGCTCAGCGCCGTGTTGTGTGTTTGTTTCCGATAATGGAGTGCCTCCTGATAAGCCTTCTTGACCGCCTTTCTGTCCGTTGGCTTACGAGATTCGATGAGCTTTGCCTCGTCCAGTGCCTGCGAGACGCCGAGTTTCTCGAGTTTTTCGCCCGGTAGCCATTGCCTGAAAAACAAAGGGAAGACGGTAACTACAGTCGAACATCGAGGAGCCTCGAGAGCCGCAGGGAAAATCAATTAATCACCAGGTGCGCTTCGTGTCGAAGAATAGCACGAGAAAAACGGGGTCTTTGTAATTAACGGCGAGCGCCAGTACGTCGTCGGGTGGAGCGGGTATCGGTACTCCTTTGTGAACGGTTCCCCGCGGAGTGTTCGGATCTATTATCAGAGCGGGATACCACGGATAACCGCGACACTTTGCCCATACGAGCTGAAGAGCCTCGAGGCCGTTCTCACCCTGGTCGAGTTTCGGCTCTTGGACGTCTTTCGATTTCTTCACTACTTGCGGTATCGTCGGCTCTTCCTCCTCCACCGGTTCGTCCGGCGGTTCCTCCGGTTCGGGGCTCGTTGATATGCTCGTTGAACAACTGCTGCAAGTCGAGGATTGGCTCTCGGCGTCGCCGATGTCGCTGTCCATGCCGCCGCTCCTGGAAAAAAAATGTGCTGGGTTATAAATATAAATATAAATATAAATATAAATATAAATATAAATATAAATATAAATATAAATATAAATATAAATATAAATATAAATATAAATATAAATATAAATATAAATATAAATATAAATATAAATATAAATATAAATATAAATATAAATATAAATATAAATATAAATATAAATATAAATATAAATATAAATATAAATATAAATATAAATATAAATATAAATATAAATATAAATATAAATATAAATATAAATATAAATATAAATATAAATATACGACGATCCTTTTGCGAAATTTGGAGGACGTACCGGTAAACTCTAAAACTATCACCCTGTTTCTTCTGTTCGCTCTCCGGGCTCAGCGTTTGACCGCTTCTGCTAGCGCGAGCCCGCGCTTTCCGCGTGAAGAGCACAGCCGTTCGACGATTGACTCCAGCAGCCGGAACTTCCGGTTCACCGGTCTGCGACTCCGACTCGGTGCGGTTTTGATTGTTTCTCTCCCTCTTCCGGGATTTCCAAACGATCGGTACGGGTTCAACTTCTGCCGGAGGATCAAGCTCCGGATAGTCCTTTCGCGCTTGATCGATCAGAGCACCGCCCTGCTCGCGCATCTTCAGTCCCGCTCGGTAGAACATCGTGTCCTTGCGGTTGTAAGCCAGGCAATTGTTCACCATCAGATTGAAGTCAGATTCGAAAGCGCTCAGACTCTCGTATTCTTGTCTCTCGAGTTTAGCCTGTTGAATTCGAATATAAACGTTCGTGAATCATGCTGGTCGTTTTGTTTATAAAAAAAATAGTATATCGAGCTACAAGAGAGGGGAAGTGCGCGATATAAGTGCGAGGTGAAAATCAGCTCCCTTTCATGTACGATATCATTTTTCCGACTTCGTTAAAAATTACCACGTCCCTTGCGTCGCATAATCGTCACATTCACCAATTTTTTTGGTGATATGTGCTACGGTCGCGATCGAGGCGTCGGTACCGTCAGTTGGAACGACAGTGCAAAACGCCAGCCCTCATTATTTTACGTATCGGCCATGGGTGTTTGCCCTGCTCAGATTTATTTATTTCAAAAATTGTTATACTAATAATTTTCTTAAATTATTTGTTTTTCTAAAATAAATCTGAGGCGGGCCATCACCCATGGCCGAAATGTAAAATAACGAGAAATGTAGAATAACGACAAGTCGATCGCAGCCGTAGCACGTATCGCGACATCGACCACTGCCCAACTAACTTAACAATATTCGCCTCACCCGATTACTTCCCCCAGAGTATTGGAGCTTCTAAAGGGAGTAATGAGCTCTATTACTCTCTAGGGAGCAATGAAACGGCACTGCGCATACGCACAGGTTAATAATGATTATCGGTCAATAATAGACAACTATCGACCCGTGTTGTACGCAAGGAATGTGATTATCTTAGCGAAGTCAGGAAAAAAAGTATATCCGCAACTTTTTTTTTTGTACCTCCATAGTCGAAAGATCCATCGGATGGGTGACGATATCGAGATAGTCTGGGACTTCCTCGGTGTTAACAGGTTGTCCGAACACATCATTGGTATCCTTCGCTTTGAAAGCCTCCAGCAGCGTCCGTACGATACTTTCCAGTGGTCTCAGTTCGAACCACATACATTTCTCTTTCCTGCAGAAAATTAAAAACAAAACCCCTTTAATTCAAGAACTACCGAGGGAACAAAAGATAACTCGCCGACAACTCCAATGTATAATTACGTACACTTTGAAGAGTTCCTTCTTCAATTTTTCTCTTTTCCGCACAAGCTCGCACAGCAATCTCGCGCGTTCCAAGTCCTGTCTGAGGCACTGCCAGTATTTGAGCTGACGATAAAGTTCGCCCCTCAGTTCCCCGTCGGGCGGTGGTGACGAGTGATCGCCGAGGGCGGGTGGTCGGGAATGTGGATGAGAACTCTGAAGCCTTCTAAGCAGTGGCACACCGTTGCGATTCTGTCGCTTCAGAGTCCAGTACGCTATGAGTCGCTGAATTAGCTGGCTCCGTTTCGGCAAGCCCTCGGCCAGATTGGCGATCTCGCGTATGCGCTCGGGAGGTATCGTCGGTATCGAGATGACGGGGGCGGAAGAACTTTTCTTGTTGGCGATAGCCCGTCTCCTCGCCTCGGCGGGATTCGTCGACGGCTGATAATCGGGTGGCGCGTGAGTCTCGCAGTAGGCGGTTTTCTGGACGAGCATCGGTTCACCGTTCGCCGGCTGTACGGTTCGCATGCGCATGCAGAGTCCGGCTTGCTGGGCGCACGTTACGTGAAAGGCCGCGTAACAATTGCTCTTGTGACATTGTATACAGGCGCCGGCACCGCGCCTCTTGCAGACGCAACACGTGAGTCTCCAACGCGCCGCCGGTATGCTCTCGATGCTGTCGATCGGCTCGAGAAATACCGTGTTGGCGAAGCGCACCTCGGGTATCCAAAGGGCGCACACAACGTGAGCCCAAGTGGCCGGTCGGTCGGTTTGCTTGAAGGCACCGCCTCGATTCGGGCACAAAACGCAATCGACCGCTCTCGAGGGACTCTGCAGACACCTTCGGCAGAGCCACTGTCCCTCCGGTATGTACGGCACTCCGTAACAGTCCTGATGTACCGCCAGATTACACATGTCGCAGAAGAGTATAGCGTTGCTGTTCTGGCACTCGCCGTCCATGCATATGCAGCAAACCGCGTCCTCGTCCGCGGCTATTCCACCGCCACCGTTGCTCTGCTGCTGGAAGTAAGACTCCTTCTCCAAACGATCCATCAGGAGCTCGAAAGTGTCGGCTTCCATCGGCGGCGTCAGACCCGAGGCCAATCTACGCTCGTTCACGATCGACAACCACGCTGAATCCTCTTCGTCCAGATCGTATTCCACTTCGCCTGTGGGAATTTGTTGTTGATTATTTTACGGATTAGGCTATTCATAGGCGATTTGTAATATGCAACTCGCGGCAAAGAATTCATCCTTTTGAAAATTTAAATAAAACGTTTGATGAAAGCTGGTCACACGCGAAGGAAATTCTGGAATCTTGGAATCCTGCACATGTCAGGGAATTAAAAAATGGTCAGGTAATTTTTTTATTTGTCAGTTATAATGCGTGATTATACAGAATGGGAAAAAAAGCTACCTTGGTGAAAAAAAAAAATTGAAAGAACAATCTCTTGTTCACATGCTAGAAATTGTTACCAACATGAAAGCATCTTTTGAAAATTGTCATACATTTATGTCGTAAATTTGTAAATGTGTAAATTTTTTAGTTTGTACATTTGTAAATTCACAATATATACCATTATTTTGCATGGCCATTAAATCCATTGTGAACATGGTTTTAACTCCCAATCGACATTGGGACTTCGTCAATTGGTCACTCTCATACCAATTATTAGAAGATTGAATTTAAGTAAGTAAAAATGATAGTTTGTTCAAGGGAAGTCAGGGAAAAGTCAGGGAACTTTTTCCACAGTTTTTAGAGCCTACCACGCGTTTATTAAAGATCACAAACAAAGAAAAAAAATTGATATGAGACCATAGTTAACACAGCAATGCAATGTCTAGTCAAGGTGCAGTGCTGAGTCTCGCGCCCCTTCGCAAAACCCGGTGCAAGACTGCCCCGTAAGTTCAAGTTCAAAACAGTTGTGCATTCCTGAAATTGTATTTCCACAGATTCCCAAGATCTCAATTATTTAAGTCTACGGAAATCCTTCTTACCATCGAGTTCCTCGCCGCTGCGCTCCATGAATCTCACATACGAATTTGGAAGTGGCTCAGCTTCGCCGATCTGGCTCTCGTAGCCGTCAAGATGTTTGACTGTAGCTACGGGCAGCGAACTGAGGATGGCTTTGTCCTCCTTCTCCCTCTCAGCCGCTGAGTTCAATCCTTTCTGACTGCTAGTCTTATTGTTAGCTTCGTACTCTCCGGTCGAAAGAATCGACAAGGTATCGTTTATCCCTAAACGCAGCTGTTTGTGACTGTCCTCGTCCGCCGGTGTTACCTTCGGTGATTTAACGCAACAATTAATTATCGAGTAAAAAAAAAAAATATGTATATCTCGAGCGTCGATCGAGAAATGACATACCAGAACGAAGCGGGAAATATCCTGAGGACTCAAAATTTCACCGTTACCGGCAGCGACAGATTCATTGTGTCCGCCCATTCTATTGCGCTTTTTTTTGTTCGATTGAGGTGTGTTCATATTTGTTAATTGTTACACTCGAGGATCTGTAAACATTGTACTAGGCACGAGAACGTCGGTCACTGACAAACTGTTACGTTGCGGCGAATGGCAATTGACATTTTTATGTTAACATAATCGATCTCGCAAATTATGCGTCCAGTCGCGATCGGCAACATTATTTCATAATAATACTGCATTAATATATTCCCTCGTTCTATCCGCTCTCGATTAGTCCGTTAATGAATGAAACCGAACGTTTTGGGTCTAGGTTATGAAACGAGTCTTCAAACAGCTTAATTTGAATTGGGTAAGGCCATCGGTTTGCGAGGATGTCGGAAGGAGCGTCGAGTTCCAAAAAAAAAAGACGGTTGATTCGTTGTTCAAACAGATGGCGCGACAATGAACTTCCACAGCGGCGTTCCCGGGATTCGTATGTAATTAAAACAATATTTCGTCGTCGTTCGTCTGTTTGAACTAGTCGTGCACGTCCATGAATTGCTGATGTATTCGCAACGGTGGTCACGCGAGAGAGTATACTGAGATTTCTTTTACTAAAATAAATTTATTAATAATCAAGCATTTGCCGCAAGCCAGATGTATACAATCCCAACGGAACATTGTAATTCGTTCGCAGCCTAAACGAGTTTCGCTTGTAAACTTACACGTTAGCTATACAAATTGTTTATCGAAGATGTGGTATTGATTTCTATATAACTACATTTTCCCCGCCAAAATTCTTGGAACTTTGGTGATAAAACTCGTGATTCAACGGAGATTCGACACATTTCGAAGTATACGACTCGGAAACGTAAAATGGTAGTATATTATCGAAATCGGAAGAGTGCCTGTAGCTTGTTCGATAAATTGATCGGTTTTAGCGACGTGAAAAGTAATATCTACGCGACGTTCATTCATCCTCGCAAAAAAATGGAATGCGTAAAAAGTCACGGACGTAGTTCAAAGTTGACAACCGCTGTACGCCCAACTTCGCGTAGCATCGCGCGCGATTGACGCGTATATGATGTTTTGCTGAAGCCGTGGCGGGAATGTTCAGTCTCGTGACAGAAAAGAACTACGACGTAACGTCCATCGTTCGTCAAAGCCGCGCGACAAACCAACTCGTTAATAGACAATCGCGAGATAATACAGCGGGAAGTAAACTAAGATAAGGAGTTCAAGGAAAGTGGGCACTGCGCGTGATTTTGTTGCTTATTTAATCGTTGCCCGTAGTGTTTTCTAATCGGTCGCTCTGCGTCATTGGCAACACTGACTCACGGTGAGACCTCCGCGAAACCTTTCCGAATAGTTTTGGGCAGTGGCTTTCGGGTAGACGAGAAACAGTGGTTCTCCGCCACTTTTTGTTCCTCGGTTGTATTTACGAATATACGCGTAAGATCGTAGTAGTAAAAGAACGGGGAAAAAAAAAAAAAAGTTGCGATTGTATATCCATCGCGTAGAGCTTCGGTGTGGTTACAAATGCTTTTATGGCGTTAGGGCTAGTTAGTATCAATTAGATTTTAATTGCGCAGGCGAGGGGCGTACGTAGGTGTTGTTGGTGGTTAAACTACGGTGTGTTCGTGAGTGTTTCCTTAGGCTCCGGACCGAGTGTCGAACGGTAATTCGGAAGCTAGAAAAAATCTGTATCCGCGATGGGAAACGTTCATACTTGCGGACCAAACGAGGCGCTTGTCGTATCAGGTACGTTTTGTACGCAGAGAATAAAAAAAAAAAGATTAAATTGTCTACAACGTCGTGCGGCGATCTTTCGTTCGAGACGCCGACTCGTTCAGCGACTCGAATACGACGATTAATCCCTACCCGGGAACCTCCGAAACCTCCTTCGGAGTTGCCAAAAAAGAAGAAAGAAAAAAAAACTTAACAAGTGTCACCTTTCGAGGTTACGAAGCATCGACGTTTTTTCTATTTATTTTTTTTACCGGCTTCATTATGCACGCACTATGGCCGTGGAGCTCGCGATCGAAAAACTAAATATGTTTGTTTCTTTTTCTTTTACGAGGAATAGTCGATCTCGAAATTGATTATTTTAACAATCATGACTCCGACTAGTGTCAGTGATGATTCTGGTCGGACTGCGCAGCATCCTCTGGCAAAATCCGTCAGTTGATGCTTCGATCGACCGAGCCAGGTCGAATTTGTACTCGTCCAGTGGCTGTGCTTTTGTAACACATGTTTGTGTAAAAAAATCTCTTGTAAATCCATCGCAATGGTAAAAGACATTTTTGGGTGCGTCCCTGTGTACGATTCGCTGATCACTTTTTTTGTGCGACTTTGCGCTGTGCAGCGGACACTATGAAGTATATATTTTGATACATTTTTAAAATTATGATTTGTTCTCGGCATGTTAAATTCCAGTCCGTTGCAACAAACTATTTGTATGTTCACGAATCTTCCGCATCGCTGTTTTGGCTGTATTATTGGTTTCGCACTTAGGATGTATTGCGATTGTTACGCCACTGTAGATTCTCAATTGTCCTGGTATTGGGTTCTTTGAATGTCAGAGCAAGAGACACGCCGGCTTTTGATCTAATGCACGTGCTTTTACTATTACTATTATTATTATTATCATTCACTTTACAATTTATTTGTTTCGACGTGTTTATCCTTTCACGAGCTCTCTACATTAAACCCTAATTTACAGTTATATAATAGTAAATTACACAATAACAACAAGTAATAAACTGAGATAAGTGTAATAGAATTTCCCGGATGTCGACATTTTCAAGCAGTATTAGTGTAATTACTGTTTTTCACACTCAAAATTCGTTTGCGGTAGAAGAAAGCCATAGAATTAAATCATTGGATTTTATTGAAGATCGTTACGACAATGTGTACATTCAACTGTTGAAGATAATATATATTATTTTTTTTTTCTTTATTTTCGTGGCCTTGTTCATAAATCATCTGGCCGCCAATTACTTTACTGTGGCATTTGACTGAACTCCGTCGAGCGTGTATACTCAAAGAAGCGTCGACTCGCTGGAGTAGGCAGCTCGCGCGTGCACATCACTATTTAAAGAATCGTACGTTTCTCTCTCACCCCCCCCCCCCCCCCCCCTCCACCCTCCGGGCCCCTCTCTCGGAATTGCGGTGCCACCACCGCGCGTTAACGTAGCTCTCCACGTGTGAATAATAATGTCCGTTATGCCAGCGGCAAACGTTTCCTGGTATTCCAACTATACGTCCCAATGACACAGAAGCCGGCACGCGTGGATCGATAAAACAGGCAATAATTTTTTTTTTTTATTTTCCTTTCCCGGCACCGTTGGACGACGGAACGCCGGTTTCGCGTACCCTCACGCGAGATTTCTAATCTATCGTCGCACTCAGGGCGCTGTACGTGACGGAGCGCGCGTCGTGAATTATGTAACATCCAAAGCTAGTTTGCGTATGAGAAATTGTTGGGAAACTTTTGAAATTAATTTACTTTTTTTTTTAAAAGATTTTTTTTTCTTCTTTTTTTTTGTTGTACAATTGTATACGTAACTTTAATTGAAATATTTATTCGATGTTTAAAGGGGAAAAGTACAAAAATGCATGGCTTGGTAAAACACTTGTGCAAAGCCACAGTGTTTTGATTTGGTGTAACAGAGAACGGAAACTTCTGACCTTGACCGTTCGCTATAACATCAGATCAGTGTTGAGGCTGCATTTATACATATATATATGACGAAGATTTACATTCGGCCGAATATCACTTTTAAGACTCAATGATAAGTATTCGAGTAAATATATATATATATATATATATATATATATATTTGTATCTTTAGAGGACGTGACAATTTCCTCCCGGCCAAACCAGGCTCGGTCGGTAAGAAAAACTGTAATTACCTTTTGCTTAACGGGTACAACCATTTATGGTTAAAAGCAAATTCCCACGTGAACCGGATATCGATCCAGATTCACGTACGAATTTCTCCTGGAAAGTAATCCGTCAGCGTGGTTAAAAAAAAAAAAAAAAAAACGAAGAATTATAGGTTTTGTTATCGACCGTGGTATCTCGCGTGCTCTCAGACAGCCTGATTTCAAGTTTGTTTTATCATGTAGGAGCTTAAGTATAAATCTTATTGGTGCATACGCATTGGAGTTATTTTTTTTAATAAATTCATGACCGCGATACGTTTTGGAGTTATTTTTTAATAAATTAATGACCGCGTTACGTTTTGGAGTTATTTTTTTTAATAAATTAATGACCGTAAACGGTCATTAATCTAGTGGCCGTTTCTGGTTAAAAATAAATTCTCACATGATCCGGAAATCGATTCGGGTTCACGTAAGAATCAGTCCTCGAGCGTGATCGGTGAGCGTGGTTAAAAAAAAAAAAAAAAAAATTACAGTTTTTGTTACCGACCGTGGTATGTGCAATACCGCGGTCGGTTATAAAAACTGTGATAAACTTTTCTCACGGATTCTGCCCGGTCAAAACGAAAAGTCTGATCGAAAGCCGAGATCGTATTAGCTTTCGATGAGACTTTTCTCCAGACCGTACATGCTATAAACCATGAGAAAAGTTGATTACAGTTTTCCATACCGACCGATGCGCAGTCTTAAAAATCCCGATTCCAAGTCTGCTTTATCATATCGGAAGCTTTCTCACCGATCATGTAAATCCCGGCGTTCACATGACCGACGGGCATTTTCGGCATTACCGACGCATCGACGACTCTCAATCTATCGACGCCGTACACCCTGAGCTGAGGATCGACGACTGCGCCGGGATCGTTCTCGAGTCCCATCTTCGCCGTACCGATCTCGTGGTTCATCATGGAGGGCAAGTGCCTTATGGCGCATCGCCAATAGTCGTCAGATCCAAAATCGTCCCTCTCGCATCCCGGTATCTTAATGTCGTGAAGTCTCGTTCCGTACGCCGCGAACGGAGCGGTTCTCGACAATTTTATAGCGTGTTTGACTCCCTCTAATAATATCTCAATGTCCGCAGGATGAGTGAAAAAATTGGGCTCTATGACCGGATCGTCGAGGGGATTCTTCGATTTGAGTTTCACACGACCGTGGCTTCGCGGATCCTGCAGTATCGGCCAGATCGACCAGGCGTCCTTGTTCTCAATCGGTCGGAAGACCGTCTCGTAAAGCTCGTCCGACAGACCGATGCCCTTCCTGACGCTCGCCCCGTTGTCCGAGTGGATCGAGCCCGAGGCGAAGAGAAGTTCGATGTCGGGCCTCGGGTCCGGCGCGTACTTCGTCTTGACAAAGGCCAGCGCCTCGGCGCCACCCGGAATAGACATTGGACCGCTGCGGCTGACGAGGTACCGAAGAAACACCGAGGGACTGGCCAGATTGCCTTGGAGCAGAGTGACGCTCCGATTGACCATGAACGTCAGACCGAGGAAGCCCACGTGCTCGTAAAGATTGTAACCGACTCTCGAGTCCTTCAGTACCTCGATGCCCAATTCTTCGAGATGATCCCTCGGGCCAACGCCCGAGAGCATGAGCAGCTTCGCCGTGTCGATCGTACCGGCCGAGAGAACGATTTCCTTAGCGGCCTCGACTCTGCCCGTCTCTCCGTTCTTCACGTACTCCACACCGTGGGCTCTCATCTTCTCGTCTATGAGGATTCTCGTCACTCGGGCCTCCGTCACGATGTCCAGGTTCGCCCTCTTCACTCGGAGATACGCCTTCGATGCGCTGCATCGAGCTCCCTCGTCCATGTTCACTTGGATGTAGGAGAAGCCCAATTGCTCCGGTCCGTTGTAATCGAGAACACGGTAACCAGATTGCTTGCCCGCCCTCAGAAATACCGTCGCGAGCTCCGAGTGATAGGGCACGTGCTCGACGCACACGTAACCGTCGGTGCCGTGATAACTCGCATTCGCGGCTCCTGAAAGTCATTATTTCGTTCGATCAACCTCTCGTGAGAACAATGGAGAAATATAAGTGGGACGCACAATTGCGCGTACTCGCTAATATTTTATGCGAATGCATCCTCGCAGTGTGGCCACTGACAGGGGAAATCTGAAAGGGTCGGGGAGCTTAAGGTAGTTCTGTCGCTTGGTATTCATTTCGCATAAGTTCGATAAAAATTAGATAAAATTGCAGATACTTCTCGATGGTATAAAAATCTGGAAAAAATTCATGCATAGTAAAGGTACTGAAAATATTAATTTGCGTAATAATATTTACAAAATGTTATTAACATATTGATGAAAAAAAAATTAGTTAATAAATTTCCCGGAAACACATGTTTTTTTAATGAAAATGATTCCTTCATTTCTCTAAGTACATATGAATTTTTTTTTATATAAAAAAAACACAAAATTCAAAGCAAATTTAAAAATCTGAAAAAATTCATACGTAATTAGAAAAATGAATGCATCAGTTTTGTAATAAAAAAAAAACTAGTTTGCCGGGTAATTTGTTAAGCAATTCATTTTTTGTTTAATCTGTTAATAACATTATGGACTTATTATTATGCGAAACCAATCTTTTACCTTTAATATGCATGCATTTTTTCAGATTTTAATACACATCGAGAAGTATTTGCAATTTTATCTTGCTTTTCTCGAACTTATGCGAAATGAATACCAAGCGACCGAACTACCTTAAAATCCGATTCCAGTATATTTTTTTCTCGCTGTATGGTTTTGAATGCCGAATTAATTTGGAGCTTCGTGAATTGATTATTCGCATCGATGCAATCACAGTTCGAATTTTAGTTTCGTAAAAATGTTCGTTTTGCTATGGAAAGTCAGAGAAAATTCAGTGATTTTTTTTCGACTGTCTACAGTGGCCACCATTGAGACTCGGCAAATCCTGCCAAAGATATTTCCACATAAATGACAAGCCCACCCACACAAGCGATTAGAAATAATCGATTGTTTGTTTTTCATACCTGGAACTTTGAATCTCTCACTCTTCCGGAAATAAGGCAACACGTCCTCGTACGACCAGCCATAATTTCCAAGGTCCCTCCATAGGTCGTAGTCCAATTTGTTCCCGCGTGTGTGAATCATGTAATTGAGGGTGCTCGTTCCGCCCAAAGATTTGCCCCTCGGCCAAGTGCAACGACGATCTTTCATACCGAGGCAAGCGTTCGTCTGCGGCTCGACTCTGTAGCCCCAGTTGTAATCGGTCATTTGAAAATTGCTCACCAGTATTGGTATCTGATTTAGAAGACCCTCCGGCTTTCCAGCCTCGAGCAACAAAACTTTCCACTTAGGATTCTCCGAGAGACGATTAGCGACCGTCGAGCCACCGGAACCCGCGCCGATTATTACGAAATCGTATTTACGGTAAATTGGCGTGTGTACCGTTCTTATGTCGGGTGTTCCGAAGCCGTAGCTCCTCAGGAGGTCGAGAAAATTTTCGCATCTCGCCGTTGTCGACGCTAACAGCAATATCACTGCAACTTTAATATTCATCCTGCCGTAGCCGAGGCTGCTTTCCTCGGGCTGAAATAATTACGAGCATTCAACAATCCAATATTGATACCTGAAAAATCAAACCGGAAGTTTACGACGCGTGTACTGTTACTTTCGTTTTACCGCTTGGGGTGTTTCTTTTTTTTTTGTTGCAATTTATATTACCCGATGACACTGGAAACGATATGAAACGTGCATGCGTGATAAGGAAGGAGGAAATTGCGTGCGCGAGATTGCCAATGGAGTGCCAGTATCGCGGTCGTTACGTCGCAGAGAATAATAGCGAAACAGATTGACGTGAAGTGTTTCCGAACAAAGTGGGTTCGTATAAATAAAGAAAATTCACAAAAAGATTATAGTAAAAACGCTATCGTCGGATCGCCGGAAGGCAATTTCTACCGGGGAAGTGAACGTGTGCAGCTTTCGTCGATTAGGCGTATCATCTCTCAAAGTATCGCACTTGTCGATGATAGCCCTAGTGAATTTGAAAAATACATACTTTCTCCGGAACGCGACTGGATAACGAGCGGACGAATTTTATATGCCCGGAAAAATTTTCTTCCAGTAATGAGATGATTTTTTTTATCGTTACTTCGTGAAAATAAAACTTTCTCCGGTACGCGGCTCCATAACGAGGAAACGAATTTTATGTGGACGGAAAAATATTTAGTTTCGCAATAATTTAACCGGAAGCTGTACTATGAGTAAAACGTCCCAAGCATTTTTTTTTTTTCTGTAATCGATCGCGCATCGCGACCCGAAGAATAGTCTAACACGATTTTTGTAATCTTTACCTAGTAAAAGAATAAGAAAACTTTCTTCGGTACGCGCCTTGATAACAATACGACAAACTTTATAAGCGCGGAAAAAAATATGTTCTACTAATAATTTAACCCGAAATTACCGTGCGTAAAAATGTCTAAACATTTTTTTTCTCAACAATTAAACCAAACGCCAAGACACGAAAAGCACGCCATTAGGATTTTTGTCATCTTTAAAATTTCACGTACTTTGCGCTCACCTCGAGGTGTCGAGCCAGACGGTTTCTCTTCTCGGACTTTTTTATTCGGCACTCGGTTTCTAATATTATCTCCTTCGGATCCGGGGCTTCGGATTCGGGGCTCCTTCGGATCTGTTGATGGTCCAGCAACGGACGAGTTGCAAGGAACGACTATTTTATTCTTTGGTTCTTTGCTTTCTGCCAGACATGAAGCGACGGGACTTTGTGGACTTCGAGCTACCTCCTCTTTCGCTGGAGATTTACCAGGGAGAAATGCGCTTTCTCGAGATGCTCGCGTAATATCAACACCGACCGAACAACGCACACACCGTGTGGTGTAACGCTAAGCGGTCAGCGGCACGTTCGGCTGTGACGAACGATTCCACCTCCTCATAATATGACGCAGATAAATTTTCTCCGTGCACGGAATTCAGAGAGTTTTCCCAGAACAATTAGCACAAGCTGCCACCGAAATTTCATTGTCTTCTTGTTCAATTATTTATTGGACCGATGTATATTTCTGGAGCTTCGTCTCGTCCATGTTTTTGTCCCTTCTCGGCGAAACTTACGAAGCCGGAAATCGAAACGTCGACCTCCTGATGCTTGGCTCTTAGAGGCGAGCACGCTAATCACTAGACCACCGCATCGGTTTAATAATAATAATAATAATAATAATAATAATAATAATAATAATAATAATAATAAATTGAATGTAATTATATCAATTCATTCGTTGTGCGAGTATATTGGTCAGTATGAAAAATTGGTTAAGGGAAAGGAGGGGGAAGGACTTTTTGAGAATGAGATGAGTGATTCGTGAGTTGTAAAGAAATTAGTAGATAAGGGGGAAAATGTATAGGGGGGGCACAGTGTAAAAACCTTTAAAGGGTATACAGAAATAAAGGTCTATCTATATCAATTCATTCATAATCTTTGCTATAGTCGGGAGTAAAAAGCTTCATTCATTGCTTTATAACACTTATGATTTCCAAAAGTGAAATTTCAAAAAGTATAAAAGTCGATGTGTCACGTATTCCCTTAAATAAAGGAGGGTATTGGGAATAACTTTTGTCTCATAGTTACTAAAGCTCTTTTCGGCAGTTTTTACTGAAATCGTCGTAAAAAGTGAAAAGTGCTTGTTTACTGCAAACAGTAATGACGAGATTGTTATGAGTAATAACAGACATTTTTATGCTTTTTCCTATTTAACAATGTTTACATACATGCTCACTATAAGGAGTACTGTTTACATTTTGGTGTAGATTTGTTATACACTATATAAAGTGACTGAATTTTCCGTTGGCCAAACCTTTCTCATCCCCCTTAAGAGGAGTCTAAACTCAGTCGGCGGTTGCTTGGGCATGAGAGAGACAGGGCCATGAGGATTCTGTGAGAGCGAGACAGAGGCGTTTAAACTCCCCTTAAGGTAGTACTAGCGGGCAGCCTAGGCCTAGGGTGTTTAGGCTACACCGAGAAAAATAATTTATTTGACGGTCACCGTTTATTTAGATTAAGTAAAATATTTATTTGATTCAAATAAATATTTATTTCATTTAAGTAACTATTTACTGAATTTAAATAAATATTTATTTAAATCAAATAAGTATTTTATTTAATCTAAATAAACGGTAGCCGTCAAATAAATTATTTTTCTGGGTGTAGCGGGCAGCCTGAGACCACGTGAGTTCAGAGAGAATTGAGAGAGAATTGCGAACACTTCTCGATGGGATAAAAATCTGAAAAAAAAATCAAGCATATGGAAGGTGCTGAAAAGATTGATTTTGCATAATAATGATTTCAAAATGTTATTAAAAAATGAATGAAAAAAAAGTTGTTCAACAAATCCCCGGCAACATAACTTTTTGTTCATGTAAAAATGATTTGTTAATCTTTTTGAATACGTATGAATTTTATCAGAATTTTGTGTAATTTTTAAAAATTGCATTTTTAATTAATAAAAAACGTAATTTTCAAAAATTATATATTAGTTGGTATATATTAATGAACCTTCATTATTTTTATGTTTCAGGTGAGTTGTGTTCGGAAGTTTCTACTGTATTCTCGTCACATAAACTTGCTGCGCAGAGATTGGATAACAAAAGTACGTAGGACTAAAACTGCTTATAGTTCCAGCTAAACTACGATGGTCATATCATACGAGCTATGAGCTCCGAGTTGCTCTGACGTCTTCATTGACTTGCCCTTATTTTATCATGTTTTTGTAATAACTTGTGTGCAGAATCACGAAAAATTGAAAATACTTCTCGATAGTATAAAAATCTGAAAAAATGCATGCGTGCTAAAGATACAGAAAATATTAATTTTGCATAATAATAATTCCAAAATGTTATTAGCAAATTAATCAAAAAATGAATTCTTTAACACATGACCCGACAACGAAACTTTGTTTTTAATGAAAATGATTCGTTCATTTTTCTGAATACGTATGAATTTTTTTCAGATTTTTCAATCAGCTTTGATTTTTTTTTTCTATAGAAAAAAATGTGTGAAACAACACAAAAATCAAGACTAATTGAAAAATCTGAAAAAATTCATACCTATTCAGAAAAATTAACGAATCATTTTCATAAAAAAAAAAATGTTGCTGTGCCCGGTAATTTGTTAAACAATAAATTTTTTGATTAATTTGTTAATAACATTTTGGAATTATTATTATGCAAAGTTAATATTTTCAGTACCTTTGGTACGCATGAATTTTTTCAGATTTTTATATCATCGAGAAGTATATGCAATTTTCTCTTACTTTCCTCGATTTTATACGAAATGAGCGCGAAGCGAGACAGCTAACGTCGTTAACGTCGACAGCATAAGGTCGTTCGTTCGTTCACAATACTCTATCCGTACGTTGTCTCCTTGACGACATATCGAAAAAATTTAACTATCAATTGACCCTCCGGAAAGCGAGGCCAAACGGATCTCAATTGCATCGTTCTATCCATGATGATCTTTCTTGTAACGCATGGACAAAACAGTTCCACGTTGCGTGCCTGTGTAAAGTGTGGCGAAAGTCCCGTTTATTAGCGAGGCTTGCGAAACCATACATTGTCCATGCAGACGAGCGCACTGCGTACTTTTTCACACACTTTTTGTCTCACTAATGCGAAAAAGTGACTTTTTCCTACATTTTTACCATCCTTTACAGTCACGACTGGGGTGATCCATCGTGCATAGAGAACTAAAAAAAATAATTATGTTATACAGGTACAAAAAAGTGGGCACTCGACGAACTGTTCGAAGTCCACTTTTCCTCGCTCGATGCCCGCGGTTAGTGGGGCAAAGGATCCGTGCGATAGCCCCAATCTTGCTTCACCATGTCGGCCAATTTTTCTGCTATCATGAAGGTCGGAATGTTCGGGTGTCCCGTAATTATTTCGGGCATTATCGAAGCGTCGGCGACTCTCAGTCTGCGTACACCCTTCACCTGAAAAGTCGACGGTGAGGATAAGCACAGCCTCGAGAGAACGTCTTATCGCACTGATCGGACTTACCTGGAGCCTTGGATTAACGACCGCGGTCGGATCGCCTTCGGCCCCCATCTTGCACGTGCCGGAGTAGTGATAAATGTTCATAGTGAAGCTCCTCACCGCGCACTCCCAGTACTCGTCGGAGTCGTTGACGAACTGCTCGCAGCCGGCGAGCGGTTTATCGTGCAAACGAGTGCCGAATTTCTGCATGGCTTTAGTTCCAGCGATCGCCAACGCGGCTCTGACGCCCTTGACGAGTATCCTGACGTCTTCGGGATCGCTCATGTAATTTGGTGTTATTCGCGGATGGCTGTTGATGTTTCTGTCACGAAGAAGAATCCTTCCTCTGCTCTTGGGTCTTAGCAGCATCGGAAATATCGTCCACGAGTAAGATCCGATGACGTCGCCGTAGCTTTTGCGCCAGAATTCGTCGGACAGCCCGGCGTTGTCGCGAAACACCGGCACGGTGACGACCGAAGTGCAGGTGAACAGTAACTCGACGTTGGGATAATCGTCGGGGTCGTTGGGATCGTCGACGTTCACGAAACCGAGGGCTTCGGTTCCGCCCGGCATCGTGTACGGGCCCTTTCGTTGGACGAGAAAATCTCGAAAGTACGGCAGGGACGGATTGATCATATCGGCGATCGAGAGACCTACCGGTTGATCGACGAGAAATCCCAAGCCTCCGTACGAAATGTGATCCATGAGGTTCTCGCCTACCGGAGCATCGACCATCACGTTTATTCCCAGGTCGCGAAGATGATCCGCAGGTCCTACACCCGAGAGCATGAGCAGTTGGGGCGAGCCGACCGCTCCGGCGGAAAGAATAACTTCCTTCCTCGCGTAAACCTTGTACTTCCGATTGTTCTTAAAGAATTCGACGCCGACAGCTCGCTTCTGCTCCCGATCCATGAGCACTCTCGTCGCGAGGCTTCTCTTCGTCACGAACAGATTCGGACGATCCCTCGCCCTGTGAAGATAAGCTCTGCTGCTGCTCATGCGCGTGCCGTTCTTTATCGTCGTCTGAAGATACGAGAAACCGGTGTTCTTCTTGCCGTTGTAATCGAGCTTCTCGTAGCCAAGCTCGACACCTGCCTCGACGAAGGCCTCGGCGAGTGGGGTGTGAAAGGGCGGATAGCCGGTGTAGACCGGACCGTCCCGATTGTGGAGCTCGTCGTTCCGGAATTCTGGGACGCCCATCGTCTCCAATTTCTTGAAGTACGGCAACACCTCGTCCCAGGACCAGCCGTCGTTGCCCAACTGCGACCAACGATCGTAGTCCCTCCTGTTGCCCCTCGTCGCTATCATGTAGTTGAGGACGCTGCTGCCGCCCATCACTTTACCTCTCGGCCAGTTGCACTGGTGATTCTTCATTCCCAGACAGTAAGAATCTGACGGTTCGGTCTTGTACATCCAGTTGATGTCCTCGCTGAACTGCAGCAGATTCACCAGAACCGGAATGTCCATGAAGAGGCTCTCGCTGCGTCCTGCCTCGATGAGCAGCACCGTCGCTTCCCGGATCTCGCTGAGCCTCGAGGCGATCGTCGCACCCGCTGTCCCGGCACCGACGACGATGAAGTCATACTTCGTACCGTCGGTCGATCTGGGCGTACTGTCGGCCGGCTCCGAATTCATGAAACGACCGCCCTCGTTCAGAAAATCCAGTCCACCGGTCGCGATGTCCGCCAAACTTTGGGTCAGACTCATTGTCGAGGGCTCCGGACCGTACAGGTTGACGTAGGGTCGACCATCGTCCAACGGCGAGCCGACTGCGGACAGAAACCGCGACAGTGAAAAGATCAACACGATAACGTGGAACTTGAATCCTCCACGCGAATACATGACTGGAGTCCGAGCGAATCTGGCGCGGCGCGTCTGGCTCTCCTACAGAGGGCGACTCCGATCGCTGACAACGTATTTATACTCTCTGGTACAATTACGGATTCCGATCGTCGAATGGGTTGTGACTTCAAAAAACGTGGGGATGCAATACCGATCGATGGTTCATGCCGCTTTGTGCAAGCCCCCACACACGTGCCCGCCGATGAACCTCTTACAGCGGCGAAGCTGGCGAGACGAGAGCCGCCGAGGAGAGAGACACGAAGGTGACACACAGATCGAGACACTAGTTATGCGACGTGCGTACCTGTTGCGCGTATGGGCGTGCAAATTGATTTCAATAGTGCGGTGATATCAACATAAGCCGTGGCATTATGAAATCTCGCTCGAACCGAGGGAGGAGGAGCAGCGTTAGAAACGTGGAAGGAATTTTTTTTAGCTCTATCCGAACGATGAGACAAAAAAAAAAACACGTTTCCACGGATCGCAAGGAAACTCAATTAGAGACGTGGACGCCTTTTATCCCACCTTGGCGCTTCCAAGAATGACCCCGTAAAAAATTAACGAGCGATCTTCGGCCGATCCTTTGGCCGATTGTGGATCACGAGTTCAATGGATTAGTTTTTCGTTCACCGATCACAACCATGCGTTTTCTTTAGGTCTATCTCAACGTTGACACGAAAAAAAAAACACTTCCACGGATTGCAAGAAGACTCAATTAGACACGTGGCCGCGTTTTATCCCACCTTGGCCCTTTCAAGAATGTCCCCGCGAGAAACTAACGAGTGATCTTTGGCCGATTGTGGATCACGAGTTCAATGGATTTGTTTTTCGTTCACCGATCACAACCAAGCGTTTTTTTTTTTAGCTCCATCTCAACGATGACACGAAAACGACAACAAACTTTCACGGATTGCAAGAAGACTCAATTAGACACGTGGCCGCGTTTTATCCCACCTTGGCCCTTCCAATAATGTCCCCGCGAAAAACTAACGAGCGATCTTTGGCCGATTGTGGATCAAGCCGAGGTACAATGGATTTGTTTTTCGTTCTCCAATCACAACCACCGGACAATCGCGGGAGCGAGATAATCGCACTCTAGGAGTTACCTCTTGCGAGTGTCGAGTCCCTCGACTGCTATCGCGATGGTGTTGAAAGAACGAGCACGAGATGATCATGCTGATCTTCAAGGATTGGCATTTCCTACGCGACCGTACTATAACCAGTTTTGAGGGTCGGCTTCCACAGAATCGTTCGAATATTCGAAACTTTTCATCGTTAATCGTTTAATTCCTCGTGTCCATTCACTCGTAACGCGAGTTACCTTCAAGCCCGCCGTGCGTCCTCGACCTAGCCTCAGCCTAACGCTTCACGCCGCTACGTAAGATATCGAATTTTTTATTTTATTTTTTTATTTTTTTCACCGAACATTCCTCTCCCTTCTCATCGACGACTATAATCAACAACAGTTTCCGCACCAAAGGCCTGACTCGATTGATTACCCGGTATAGAAAATTGATCGTTAGAACGTAATATACATCGGATGATCAATTATAGTTTTTCATAACGACAATCGAATAGGCATGTTTTGTAACAGTAATTATTAAGACGTGGATATTAAAACGAGTATCTTGAAAAAAAAAATTTAGAAAAAAAAAAAAAACAATAATGGTAAACCTTCTTTAATTATTCGCAACCCCGAGAGGCATAAGCAATAATAATTTTATGTACACTCACATCTGGAAATTAAGTATATTCGAGAATTCATATTACCATGTTAAGTATATTCACATGAGATATTATAAATACACGTAATAAATATAGAATTTTTAATTTGGGTCGCTATATATAGACTGTAAAAAAAAAAATTGGTTCGAAACTTAATGAACGGTATTTGAAGCTTTCTTGCATAAACTGTTTCCGAAATTTCAAGCACATGTGCGTTGCACTTTTACATTAAAACTTTTATCCTTAACGAGCATTTCTGTAAACTTCAGGCAAAGAATTTATCATTTCAATATCTGGTATTTTTTTTTTAATTTTTACCGAAAAAAGTACGTTATTATTAATTTAAGGTAGTGTAAACAAATTTTAAGTTCCAGTATATTAGATGACTTATTTTAACAGCGTATTACGCAAAATATGTAAATCGTACATTTTTCTGTATATATCGAATATACTTAAGCGCCACGCTGAGTGCCCGCTGGACGTGTTCTCGAGGACACGTGTGATATTCGAATGGCATTCGGGATGAGAACAGGTTTTTTGTTATTTCGAGCCTGGATGGGATCGAACGAGGAGTTCGAACATCGATTAGTCGTACGCGGTTGTACGCATACATGTTTACCGATTCAGTAAATCATAATTGACTGTACCGTTAATCGATCTTCGCGAACTGGTCCTTTGCCCTTATTCTTCGTTCATCAGCCGTCCGTCAAGTCTGTTTGCCCGCCTACGCCGATGAAATATATAGCATAGACGATTACGGCACGGGACAACCTAGTTTGATCGCTTGCTCGAAAAAAAAAGTCTCTTCACCCTTCATCAATCGTATCTCTGTCGCATCGAGAAAAATATATATTTTTTTTTTGTTCATGGACGCCCGGCAAATAAATATTCATTTTGTTTCAAGAAATACTCATTTGATTTAAATGAATGCTCATTTGTTTTAAATAAATATTAATTTATTAGTAGCAGTACAAGAATTTTATTGGTCAGCATGTTTTTACACGAGTAAGTGGATGTTCACAACTTTTTCATTTGTATTTTTCCTTTGCCTAATGGGCCATCGACCGGAGTCCTTCGGCCCGTGTAGCTCCTGTTTGTCTGCTTGTCTGTCTTTATTTGCGAGAGAGAGAGAGAGTTTGAGTGCGATGGTTTATATGACATGTATTAGAGTGATTAAGTGCGACGAATGCGTTTTGGAGTATGTTCAGGATTTTTATTATTGTGTGCCTCGGAAATTTATGTTTGGGTCTTACATTTGGAGATGGGCTTTTGCATAAGCTTATAATATTATCTAGGTGTGCTTGCGCGAAGTTGGAGCTTAGGTTATTGATACGTTCCTTCGTATAGTAGGAGATTTGTAGGATTGACGAAAGGGTTGTTCGGGTGTCGTATATTGGTGAGTTTTCTTAACGCTGTAGTTTCTCCGATGACTCCATAAACTCTACGAATGATCTTTGTTTCCTCGAATAATTAATGAGCTCTCACGGTGAACAAGACATTATATTCTTTTTCTCAAGACAAATAAGTGTCCGACCGCAAAGCACCGGGCTTTCATTCGCCTTATAACACCGGATTATCGAGGAAGCCAAGACACAAGGAAATTACACTCTAAAAAAAACATTGCAATTATTAGACCTTGCTGAAGATCTACGTATCGCCGCGAAATTAGTGTGATAATCGATGCAATCAATCGTACAAGGCAGATACAACAATCGACTGTAATTGCTATAATGAGAAGTCGTAAAGAAAAAAAAAAAAAAATCGAAAAAAGTAATTGGCATACGCGGCCAAGTCGTTGCAATGATGCAACGTTTCAAATTAGATCGCTGTACTGATCCCTGATGTTACCCGGGTACCGTTTTTCACTCTTTTGGAGATATGTTTTTGGTTGTCCACACAACCGGAAATGTGTAGGACATTTTTGTAATATTGTTAGACTGTTGTGGGGCCAGTCCACGGAAGATATCAGATGACGAACAGCTATGATGTCATCATCATCATATACATGAATATATCATCACGATATGATATGATCATGATATTATATGATTTCAGATGATCAGATATGAATTCACATCTGTACACCTCTGACATGCGGGTTCATATCCGACCAGATGTGAAACAATACCTGACCATATTTGATTTAATATACCTTCATATCTGAACACATATGATTAGATATAATCCGATCAGATTCAAATTTAACGGAGTTATGAGCATGTAGATAAATTCGTTTATTGCGTGTTCTGAGGGGTATGTGACGAAAACTGAATTTATAGCAGTTAAAAATGTGCTGTTGGGGTCACAAACTGAGTCAGGGTCACAAACTGGGTCGTTTACATTAGATTGAACGGTCTCTCGATTACCTTGAGGCGGAGTTTTCCTACAGGTGAGCATACGGACTGAGCATACGGAATCCCCTCATAAGCCTAGAACTGCATTCCATGTTTGGACACTTGCCAATAGTTGCCCCGATACTTCCTGAATGTGTCGTGACTACAGGTGCTGTTTCTTTAGCGAAGGTCGAAGATACCAGCATCAAAGTCAATTTTACGAGAATTCCCATAATCGAGAATTTTCTTTCCGTTTCTTAATGAGATTATATAGGAAAGCTAAACTCAGGTCGAATTTACATTGAGTGGATCACAGCATGTTTGAATTTTATATCTAGCTCTGTATGCCCCTTTACTTATAAAATAAAAAAAAAAATTTATTTTCAACTTTTATTAGCTATTTATAGCTTTTATCAGCCTAGGCTTCGTTTGGTGAGGTTAGCCTATTATAATCACATCCGTAAGTTTTCACTATTCGACTGTCTGATGCCTTGTGCAAACACAGATGTTCGAAAGTGAACCGTAAAATCTTTCGACAATTCACTTAAATTCGACACTGTACCATTACAAGGATTTTTGGTGAATATTTGGAAAGTATTTTTAGTGTTATTTTCAATGCACGATTTAATGTTTTCAGCACGTAAAATGTTCGTATGTTCAGATGGCTTATAGCTTCAGTACGTAAATCATGTTTTGCATTTACTCGCCTCGATATATGTTCGAACCTGGTCAATGTACGATAAGTTTATGCGAACGGGTGATTAATGTAGATATTTCGTTGATAGAATTTTTAAAATATTATTAACGATTGCGCAGGTTCTATTGAAAAAACTGAATTTTTGCTTTCTCATCCCATACGAAGTATATAAGGAGAGAAAGTATTGTATTGAGCATTGTTATTGGAGCGCGACTCTCGATGATCAGAGGATTGGGATGTTTCGTACCCGGAGTTATAAGATCGAATATATAATTATAAAAAAATGTAAAAGAAAAACATTTACAACATATTTACAAACAAGTTTTATTATTCACCACTTCGGCAGACATAAAAAAATAACATTTTGATATATAGCGTGTATTCTCACGGAAAAGAACAATACGCGAACGGCGATCGGAATAAAAACAGTTTTATTTTATTATTCCGAGCCTGGATAAAATCGAGCGAGAAATTCCACGCTCTTTCACGTTTATGACTCGTAAATACCTATACGATACATATATACAAGTATAATAACCATAATGGACTGTTTCGCTAATCGATATTTGAGACTCGCCCTTCGCGTTTCTCCATATCTCGTCAGTCATCTACCGTGCTCATCCAATTACTCAGTTGGCCGGCCAACGCTAGTAACATATAGAGCTCCATCGATAATGGCACGCGAGCATCCTTTTAATGCGTACTCGACAAAAGGCTTTTCCCCCTCATTAAATATAGCCATATTGGACAATGCTTTCTCAGAATATTTACGGTCTATACAATTTTGATATATTTCGGTCGCCCACAATCTCGTTTGAGGTAGTTATCTACAATTTTTTTTTTTACCGTAGCCCTTGTATAAACATTCTCTCGCATATGTTTCCACACCCTATTGCGCAACTTGGCATTCAACAGATAGTCCTTGTCGTTCACCTTCAGTTCGTGAGATCAGTGTCATAAGTTACGATAAGGAATTAACATAAATTCAACAGCAACTGCACTTGGCCATTTTCCACCACTCGTCGAGGCGGACAGTTCGATGCTACCGTTTTCCAGTCGCCGCTAGCCAGTCGTTTTTTATCAGATCCGCACCTTTTTCGGCGATCATTATGATCGGAGCATTCGTGTTGCCGCTGGAGATTGTTGGCATGATCGACGCATCGACGACTCTCAGTCCTTGAACCCCGTGGACCCGCAGTCTTGGATCCACAACAGCCTCCGGATCGGTGAGCGGTCCCATTTTCGCGGTGCCAACCGGATGATAAATGGTCATCGACATGTGTCTTATGTGACACTCCCAGTAAGCGTCCGAAGCAAATTTCAGATGCCTGCAGCCCGGCAGTTTGATTCTGTGCACTCTCGAGCCAAATTGCTTGAACACCTTAGCCTCGCCGACTCTCATAGCAATCTTGGCCCCTTCGACAAGTGTCGCTATGTCGCGGGGCTCCGCGAAGTAGTTTGCGTTGATCAACGGACTTTTAAATGGATTTGAACTCCTGAGTCTTATGGTACCTCGCGACCGGGGCCTGAGCAGAAGAGGAATTATCGTCCATGCGTCTCTGTTGGTCACGGGTCTGTAAACGGTGTCGTAGACCTCGTCAGTTAGGCCCAGAACCTTCCTCACTTGTGCCCCATTGTCCGAGCTTATGGACGCCGGTGCAACGTGAAACTGAATGTCCGGATAATTACCGGACTCATTCGCGTATTTCGTATTGACAAACGCATACCCTTCGACCCCTCCCAGTGTCGTCATGGGCCCTCGTCCGTTCGCTACGTAGTTCATCGTTACCGGGGCGGCTTGCAAACGATCCTGAACAATCGCCACGGGTTTGTCAATCAGAAACGTTAAGCCGGCCATCCCGACGTGATCCTGAAGATTGTTACCGACCGGTAGACTCTTCAGTACGGGTATACCGACGTGACGAAGGTGATCTCTCGGACCGATTCCCGAGAGCATCAGCAATTGCGGACTGTTCACTGCCCCGGCCGAGAGGATGACTTCTTTCCTAGCTCTCACTACTTGTTTCCTACCTTCGCGATAAAATTCCACACCCGTCGCTCTCATAGTCATCGGATCGATGATAATTTTCGTAACGTGGGCGTTCATAGCCGTATGAATGTTTCTTCTCAGTCTCACGGGTCTCAGAAAGGCCTTCGCCGTTGAGCATCGACTGCCGCGCCTTATGGTCCCTTGTGCGATCATAAATCCAGTCTGATACTCTCCGTTGATGTCACGATTCTCGTATCCCAGTTCCATTCCGGCTTCGACGAAAGCTATCACCAGAGGAGTCTTCCAAGGTGATTCCTGAACCGTGAGATATCCTCCTGTACCGTGATACGCACTCTTTTGGAGATACGGATTTCTGTTGTCCTCGGATTTCTTGAAGTAATAAAGAGCGTCCCGATAGCCCCAGCCCGGATTACCCAGCGACTCCCAGTGGTCGTAGTCCTGTCTGTTGCCGCGGACGTAGAGCATGTAGTTTAGGACACTCGAGCCACCGAGAACTTTGCCCCTCGGCCAATTGCACCGTCCTCCTTTCATCGCCAGGCAGGCTTTGCCGGTTGGCTCGGTTTTGTACTTCCAGTCGAGTTTGGTCAATTGGAGATAGGCAGCCAGAGACGGTACGTCAGTGATCTCGTTCTCGTCCGGACCAGCCTCCAGCAGGAGCACGTCCCAACTTGGAATCTCCGAAAGTCTGCTGGCTATGACCGCACCAGCCGAGCCTCCGCCGACGACGACGAAGTCGTATTCCGGATCTAGAGGAAATTTGTTTATGGGCCGACTTTCCGGATCTATTTGATCGTAACGGTAGTAGGAAAGACCGGCTATCAGCAGAGGCACGAGCCAGAGGCCCGTTCCCACCAGACCGATGGCGCCCTTCAATGCCGATGTAACCACAATCGCACTCAACACCATTTCTATTGTCTGACGTCTCTCGATTAGCACTCATTAATGCCACTCAGCGCGACAATTCCTCCTCGAAGGAATCGCATGTGAAAAGAAGACACGCACACCGAAGTCTGATCTGGTGGTCTCGCACTTATTTTTTCAAGTCCCCGGCCGCTGTGCCGATTATTCATCTTGAGGGAGCTTCCTCCCAGCTGAACTTCATGTTATCTGCAATTTTAAGAAATTGAACTGTTATTTATTTATTTATTTATACATTTATACACGGACACGTCTGTTTACATTAATTCGAAGGAAGAGTCCTAAAAAATTACAGTAACAAAGGCGCTAGACGCAGAGAATATTGATTACTGTTACAATTTATGAACGACGAAGTCTAACATTGAAGACACTTTGAGATCCACCGATAAAGTTAAGAAGAGTTTGAATATTGATTTCCTAATCGTAGAATTCTAGCCGACAAGTTATTTGCGACATAAGTGTTATTATGGTTCCGGACGAACTTGTCGTCTGGTACGAATATTGAGCGTCCGATATGTGGGTTTTCTTGCCCCGGGCACAGAGATTGTTGTGAACCGAGCGAATTCGTCGATCGTTCGAGAGTGCCTCGTGAGCGTTAAAAATGTGTAACCGCGAGTGGTCCGAAGCCGCGATATCTGCGGTCTTCCGGGATGTCCGCCGATCCTTGAGACAGCTCGCTGCTCTCGGTTCCTCAGCGCCACCGCGCTCTCCGACGGTAAAAAAGAAGAGACGGCGATCTCATAATCGGGGAAAGGAGAAAGTGTTTCAGCCTCGTAAAACCGTCCGCTGTCCCCCTCTCCTCCACCTTTGCAAGTGTACACCACCGTCGCCTCTTCCGCTCTACGAAAGTCACGGTTACGTTAGGATTTCTCAATCGATCGACATTCTATTAATAACCGTCGCGAACGCCTCTCGAATTTCCTAACCACGACAAGGCTTTTAGCACCATTTATCTTTTTGTTTTGTTTATTGTCACTCCCTTTTATTCGTAACACTTTCCGGCGACACGATCGGTAATTACACGATCGCGATTACCCCATTCAGTGATTATCGACTAATGTTGCACTTGTGGTCTATAAAAAAAAAAAAAAAAAAAGTCCTGTTGAAGTCGTTCAAGGTTGTGGCTCGATTACGTGCTACTTGCTCGCATTTGCCAGTCAGAACGTTTGTCTCTCGGTCGTCTAACGCCAATGCCAATGACACTAGTTTACTTTTAGTGGTCAATGAAATTCGTCACGGGCGCGCCATTAAGACAATAACGGATCTGCGATATTTTTTTTTTTTTTTTTTTTTTTTTTTTCTGAGAACATGGACTACAGTGTATTTCTGGCTCTGCCATCCAGAAAAATAATTTATTCGACGGCCACCGTTTATTTAGATTAAGTAAAATATTTATTTGATTTAAATAGATATTTTTTTAAAAATAAGTAAACAGTTACTTGCATGAAAATAAATATTTATTTTAATCAAATAAATATTTTGCTTGATCTAAATAAACGGTCACCCTCGAATAAATGATTTTATCTGGGTGTGTTAAATTTTTCGTTGCGATGTACCCGTACTTTCGAAAAACAAAACAAATAAATCAAAAAGAACAATCGCGTTCGCTGCTTCCGTTCATGTGTTTCCGTACACACGTTGAGGAGTGCATAAAATACACACGGTCGGAAATAATATTGCGCTCCTCCGTGCGAGCATTTGGTACGGCGAACTTATAACTTATACCTCGTTAAACATGCCGCGGAAGTAACGCGGAAGCTCGGGTAATCTGCCTCGCGTCGCATCTCTTTATTCTCGTTCTATCGTTAGCTCGCAAGCTACAATACAAAGAGTGGTATTGTCCGGACTTGATTGCACCAGACACTCGGTACATATGTTATTTTCGAGAGGCGATGTAGGCACCCGACGTGTAACATCGCATTATGAACGTTATGATTCCTTACACTAGAGAGTTAAGTGGGCCTTGCGTCAAAAGATATCAAGATCGCGTGCAGAGCGCTCCGCTCGACTTTTGTGTTTCCTTGTTTAGTTGGCTATTCGCCTGAGCATGTACAGGAGGAGGAAATACGTGACTCGGATTGCGCCGCTGATTAAACAGCCTCAGTCGGTAAGAAAACCTGTAATCCATTTTTTTCTTCTAATATCTTTGATATTTTTGGTTAAAGGCAAATTATTATTATTAGTCATCGTAAAACAGTTCAGGAGACGTTAATATTTTCTTTGTTCACGGAGAAGGTCAGCACGCTTGACAAAATAAAAATGTTTACACATCGCTTTAATGCACCCTCCGAGGAAAAAAAAATGAATAAAAATAAAAATTATTACGCATCGCTTCTGCTAAAAAAAAATGAAAGTTGGGTACACCCAAAAAGTAGTTAATTTTGCGACACAAAAGTAATTCAGTTGGGGTGTTTCTATTGGCTGCACGAGTTTGGTTAATCGTTTCTACCGCTGACCGAGCAGTTATCCGAGCAAAACGATTTCGCCGCTGTGCGAGCATCTCAAGCGACCGCTACAATTTACCGGTTAGTTAGCCGAATCGGCGAGTCAATTGCTCGAACTAATCAGCAAGTTCGCCCAACCGCGTTAACCGAATGAGTTTCGCGGTAAATTTTTATGGTCGCTACAACTGACTGTCGTGGAAATCGATCTTGAGGCGAACCGACGCTCTTTCCTTCCGACTCAACCCGCGCCCAGTCGATAATGGAAACTGTAAACAGTCTTTTTAACAGTACAGGCCATCTAGAATAAAAGCAAATGCGTAGACGGAGCGGATATTATTTTAGCTTCGTGTATAAATTTACTTTTAGTCGTAGATATTGCGCGACATGGAAAAATCAATTACAGTTTTTATTACCGACGGTGGTGTCTCGCATTGCTCTAAAATTGCTCTCAAATTGCCAACGGAGCCATTAGAATTGATTATGGCGACGAACGGAATATTTCTTGCAACTAACTCACCACCAACTTATTTACAGATGATTCGTCCATCTGGTAATTATTTTTTCCGTATCGTATCAATATCATTAAATGTGACTTTATCGTCGCGTGAATTTGCAAATTAAACAGACGCATTTCCGTACCTCGCTTGGAATTGTAAACGTCGTTCGTGTACACTTTCCCTTTCCGTGGTTTCGGTTCTGTTGGCGGTTGTTGGATGTAGCGTGTCATGCCATTATAGTCGTCGATAAGATTCCAACGTTTCCTGGATACAACGGTCTTGGCACTGTCCACGCCTTCTGAAATACAATGCGATTTAAAATAGCTGCTTAATTTTCGTAGCAATTAATTTAGATAATAATTATGGGAGAGGGCGGGGCAAAACGGAATACTCTTACTAATTTTTATGCTGAACGTAAACAACATGAGAAGTCTGAAAACTCAAAAGCAAGACAGAGGTCCGTTTTGCCCCGTTCTCCCTTATTGCGTGCCGAAGGAGATTGCGGGTTTCTAGTAGTCTTCGCCCGAGGAGATACACGCTGCTTCGCCGGTCTCCGTTTGAACGGCCTTCCGACAAGAAAAACGAAAGTCGTTGTGGCTCCTCTGCCTGGAGAATTACTCGGACGCTTCTTAGGTAGCCCGCCTTTTTTTTCGCAATTATATAAGCACGAAGTGATCGGTATACGGATCGGTATACGGCGAGTGAAATGAAGTCGGGACTATGCCGGCCGGCAAAATAAAAATGAGGTTTTTCTTTATCTATGAAAAGAAAAATTACCATAAATATGGTAATTTTTCTCAGTCGATGTTGTAATTATTGAAGGATCCTTCCGTGTCCGTCTACGGACGTAATTTTTCGATAGCTACAACGTAAGACTCAAAAACAGTTTAACTGTCTTTTACAGCCCGACCACTTTTTTTTTTACATTACGCTGAGAACAAAAATCAATTGAGTCAACGAGATAAGCGCTCGAGGGTGGCGAACCAAATTGTTGGTTGATCGAACGAAATAATTGTCGTAGTAAGTGAAGAAACATCTGACTCGAAGTCCTGTCAGTTTGTTCAACGAGTCATTGCATTCGATCACCCAAACACATTCGTTTCGCCATCCGCAAACGCACAGTATCTTGACTCAATTGATTTTCTTTCTCTATTTACCAATCGTAGACCACAAGTATTCCAGTCAAAGACACACAAACACTTTGTTTCGTGCGACGAAGAAAATACAAAACAGCGCAAATCCTCGGGAGGTAAAATAATATATATATTTTTTAATCACCCCATCGAGCCGAAATAGTGCCATTAATAGAAAACCGCACTGCGCGCCGAAGTCGCAAACCTCCTCGACGCCGGGAACTCGAAGATTTTCGTGACCGACCGAGTGTTCGATCGAGAACGGCGCATTAACTTCTTTCCTTTCGCACGTACGTGTGAGATCCAGTGCTGGCTGCCGAGAATATCCAAGTTCGGTATCGTGGACCGAGACTCCCTCGTCCCATCTATCTCCGTCCGGCAAAGTGGAAAATCGAAAACTGCCCGTGAGTTCTGTCCGTCCGTACGAAATCGACTGTCTCGCCGTCGTCGTGGTAGGAAAGCCTGCCGACTGGCTTTTCGTTCCGTAGGAGCTGCCGCGATCCTTTCGTCCCTACCCCTACTCCTGTCCCGCGCCGGTTGGCTCCGCGATGGCTTCTGTGTTGTTGTCGAGCGGTCCGTTCGGTGGGTTGTGCCCTCCACTTTTTTTTTTTTAACGAACTTCACTGGCAGCGCGTCACGAAAATCCGCGCGGCGGCCAGAGGGCGCGGAGGAGGGGGAGGCGAACGAGCCGAAGGAAAACACGGTCGCCGATTCCGTTGGCCGAGGAACAGAGAGACGCACGTAGTAAACAACGAACGGCGCTGAGGTCGAAATTTCTCGTTCGACTCCCTCCCGAAGACTCGCAGTCCTCCTCGTGCGCGCTTTGGCAGTGAAAGTGTTCTCTTCCTGTATTTAAGAGAGCGCACACCTCTCCTTCCTGACGATGTGGTAACCAGCCGACGGAGTCGCACTACGGCGCTCTATTGAGCGCAGAGTAAGAGTTCCTCGGCGAGAGCCTCGCGCTGGTCTCGTCGACGAGTGGTTGCCATAACTGTATCCGCAAACTCGTGTTCCCAAGTGGTCGCAACACTGATTTAATTATGTTTGAGATTCGAGGGAGCGACCCGCGACCGTTTTTCTTCGGCTCTCAACGGTCTCTCAAGTATATCGCTTATAGTTCTCGAGAGTATGCGAAATAGGATCGTCGGTAAGGAGAACTGTAATTAATTTTACTTTTTTTTTTTTTTTTTTTAAACCACACTGACTATTTGTTTTCGAACGCAAATTTTTGTATGAACGTTAATCGATATCGGCTTCGTGCAAAGATCTGCTTTTAACCGGAAATAGTTGGCACCCGTCGAAAAAACTCAATCACTGTTTTTGTTACCGACCGAGCCCGGTTTCGACGGAGAGAAAGGTCTTACCGCGCCTTAAGAGCGTGTTAAATACCGCGGTCGGTAATAAAAAATGTAATGAACTTTTCTGTAACCAGGCGGGTGTTCGCAGTCAGAAGAAAAGTCTCATCGAAGACCGACGTGATATACGCTTACGATGAGACTTTTATTTTGACCGTCTGTGCCGGTAGTCGTGAAAAAACTTTAGTAGAGTTTCCGATACCGATCGAGTCCGGGTTTGGCGTGGAAGAGCGTGTTTCGCGTATGGTTAAGCAAAGCCTAGACACGCATGAGGCCGAGACAGCGCTAAAGTTTTGAATCCTTTTTTCTCGGACACGATTCAATAAAATGAAAAACGTTTTTCTTATCTTACAAAGCAATTTTCACTTTATTTTATAAAGAATGGTTTCAAAATATATTTACATCATGTTGATCTTTAGCCCCACTTTGAGGCGATGTGAAATTCCGCCACCAGTAGCAGAAACTATACTGAATACAGTTTTCACACCGCAGTCTTCCGAGGAAAAAGAAAATTGTCTTTTTCCCCGGGGTGAAAAACGATTTTCTTTTTCCTCGACGGTGTGCAGTCTCAAAACGGCATTCAGTACAGTTTTTGTTATCAATTTTTGTCGATTGCACCACGTCACCTTAAGGTGTGTCACCTTCAGGTGGTCCTTGCGAATAGTGTTCACTTCACATAAGTTTCAGAGAAATGAGAGGGAATTATAGACACTTCTCGATGTCATAAAAATCTGAAAGAAATCAGGTGTATTAAAGATCCCGAAAGGATTAATTTTGCATAAAAACAATTCCAAAATGTTATTAACAAATTGATGAAAAATAAAATTTTTTAACAAATATTCCGGAAACCTAAAGTTTTTTTTTTTTTTTTAATGATAATTATTCGTTCATTTTTTTTTTAATACGCATGAATTTTTTCGGATTTTTAAATTCACTTTGATTTTTTTTTTTTATACGGGAAAAACGTGTAAAAAGTAAAAAAAAATTCAAAGTGAATTTAAAAATCTGAAAAAATTCATACGTATTCAGAAAAATGAACGAATAATGTTCATAAAAAAAAAAAAAAAAAAAAAAAAAAATTATGTTCTCTAAAGATTTGTTGAACACCTTTATTTTACATTAATTTGTTAATAAAATTTTAGAATTATTGTTATGCAAAATTAATCCTTTTGGCAACTTTAGTGCGCTCGATTTTTTTTTCAGATTTTTGTACCATCGAGAAATGTCTACAATTCCCTCTCATTTCTCTGAAACTTATGTGAAGTGAAAATTATTCGCAAGGACTACCTTAAGGCCATCTACCCAGTGCTAAGCTGATGACAAAAACTGCGATTATGCCAATTTAGGGACAGCCGAGGACAATGATAATTGTTCTTCCCTGCGTCTGTGAATTTCTCGAAGAGTGATAATTTTCTTTTTCCTCAGCCGTTTGTGGTCTATGGCATGACGGCATTAACTACAGACTATGTTCACGACGGCGCTATTTCACGTAACCTTGGCGAGATCCGGGAAGTTTGACCGAACGGAAATTCCGTCCCATTAGATTGTCTATAACAGAGTTGTGACAAAATGTAAATATCTGTCGTTCACGTTCAGCGTAAAAATAAGTTAAAAATGCTGATATTACTGACAACCTTGTCACAGTCGATCGAACCGAACATCCACTTTTTTTTTAGTTATTACCATAATGCCGAGGAGCTACTAAATTGTAATTTAGTAACCATACCTGTAATTTCCAATGTCCTGCTCTATTGATTGAAGCTACGGAAAAATTTATTTCAGCCCGACGAATATCACGATTTTTTTTTTTTTTTTTTTTTTTTTTTTTTTTTTTTTA
Organism: Amblyjoppa proteus; assembly: GCA_963922035.1. Classification (NCBI taxonomy): domain Eukaryota; kingdom Metazoa; phylum Arthropoda; class Insecta; order Hymenoptera; family Ichneumonidae; genus Amblyjoppa; species Amblyjoppa proteus. Next base: position 7,834,420 of record OY998232.1, read on the forward strand.
TTCACACGCTCTTCGCTGTGTTTTTTCTTTCATCTCAATTGGTGTAGGTCGTTGGGAACTTCCACGGTTATTAAAGAAAAAATGTGTTGGGAGCCCTCTTGGAATTGTGATAATAAGTAAAAGAAAAAAAAAAAAAGTGCATGCTCTGTACAGTCAACTGTAACGAGATTCTTATTAATGATATCAGGATTTCTAACGCATTTTCCGACTTATCAATCTTCAACTGCACACATGTTCACCGTAAGGGCCATCTTTTGCATTTTGGCACGACATGTTTAGAAACAATCTTATGTGACTGAATTGCCGGTCGGGCAGAACGTCTCGGCCCGCTTGAAAGTTTGCTCCGCTGAACTTCTTAAAGCGGATAGGAGGAGAGACTCTCTCGGACCGGTGCCCTACGTGCCGTCCCGCACGCGCTCGGACTGTCTCAAGAGCACCGGACGCGCCGCGATTGAGTGGTAAACTAAAGAAAGTTGTCACCTTCCCCGCTACGATGCACTAAATCGAATGAAGGGAAGCCACGCGAAGCTAATAATAACAGAGTCAACTTTGATTTTTTTTGTTTTTTAATATGGAAAAAATGTGTGAAAAAAAAAAAAAAAAAAATCAAAGTTGACTGAAAAATCCGAAAAAATTCATGCGTATTCAGAAAAATGAACGAATCATTTTTATTAAAGAAAAAAAGTTGGTTTGCCCGATAATTTTTTAGACAATTAATTTTTTGATTAATTTATCAGTGACATTTTGAAATTATCATTATGCGAAATTAATCTTTTCAGTATCTTTAATGTGCATGAATTTTTTTTGTTCAGATTTTTATACCGTCGAGAAGTACATGCAATTTTCTCTTATTTTTCTCGAACTCATGAGAAATGAGCCGCGGAGGGACATAGCTTACCTTAAGAAACATCCAAGCCCAGAGAGTATCCACAAACGGAAATGAACTTTGCTCGAAGACCAGGTAGATTAAATGCGCGGACAGTTAAATGGCTTTTTTAATTGAAGGGGAATTCCATCGCCGATTAGGATTATTAAATCGGCACTCGGGATGCTTCAATCGCTTCTGCAGCTTCCCGACATTTAATTCGGCGGATGGACAAGCAACGGAAGTAAGTCACGGAGCTTGTCCGCATCAACCGGAACTATAGTGCGCACTCCGAGCAATAACTTTCACTGGGATCGCGCGGGCGAATCGTTAAAATTTCATTTAATCTATCGGTCCGACACCCAAGTCCGGCTTCTCGGTCCTCCCGTCGGTCACGCTCCGCCCAGTGAATACACCCGAGTCTCCGAGCATCGATTCGTCTCGCGGTGATCCACGAGGTTTCACTTTGTACCGCAAATTTTCAACAACGATGAATTCTCCACAGTCGACGATTCCTCGATCGTTTTGACGATTCCCGTCGAATTCCACAGCGGTGCGAGTGCCGGCTTTGCTCGCGACAGTTACGAGAAAAATAAATAAATATATGTATATGTGTGTTTGCATAAAAGCATATTCTATCGGGCGGAGAAAGTCGGTGTTATGCGTACGGTCGTCGGGTCCATCGAACGGTGACGAAACGCTGTAATAACCGAAAAGCGAGAAACGTGAGCAGGCGATTCGTGGATTTACACATCGGAGTTTTCAGAATTGTTGCGCAACTGCTGAGATCCTCCGTTCGTTTAAGACTAACCATCGTACAATGGAGCTACTCTATCCATCCATTTTACGCGTCGTGTAACTTTACTTTTTCGCGTGAGACTTGAAATATGACAAAAGAAGGGGGTATATGAAATGGCTCCGTCGGTAATAAATGCCGTAATCAATTTTTTTTCAACGCTGCTGACGATGGCTGACGAAAAACATACTTTAGACGTAGACGAAAAGATGTCCGGTTCGTGTGAGATATTGCCTTTTGCCTTGGATTGTCAATGTGATCTTGAACGGTCAATTTGCCATTAACCTTGAACGCTCAATTTGCCGCTAATCTTGAACGCCCAATTTGCCTTTAACTTTCGACTGACAATTTGCCTTTAACTTTGAACTGACAATTTGCCTTTGACCCTGTAAATTTGCCTTTAACTTTTAACTGACAATTTGCGTTTGACCCTGTAAATTTGCCCTGGACCTTGGACGGTCATTTTGCCTTTGACCTTGGACTGTCAATTTGCCTTTGACCTTGGACTGCCAATTTGCCTTTGACCGTGGAATGTCAATTTGCCTTTGACCTTGGACTGCCAATTTGCCTTTGACCTTGGACTGTCCATTTGCCTTTGACCTTGGACTGCCAACTTGCCTTTGACCTTGGACTGTCAATTTGCCTTTGACCTTGGACTGTCAATTTGCCTTTGACCTTGGACCGTCAATTTGCCTTTGACCTTGGACTGTCAATTTGCCTTTGACCTTGGACTGTCAATTTGCCTTTGACCTTGGACTGCCAATTTGCCTTTGACCTTGGACTGTCAATTTGCCTTTGACCGTCGAAGATCAAAACTTTGATTGATCAAAGTTGAAAACTTAATTCAGCGGAAATGATACAGTTTTTTCAACTGATTTTAATGCTCTTTAGCATCTTACCGTTATCCTTAAATTATTAGTTGATTGGGTGAATCGAGACCGTGTTTAACAGATCTAGCAACATTACACCCAAGACAAATAATTCATTCGACGGTCACCGTTTGTTTCGTTTAAGTAAAATATTCACTTGATCAAAATAAATATTTATTTTAATTATGTAAATAGTCACTTTAATGAAATAAATGTTTATGTAAAAACAAATAAATATTTTACTTAAACCGAACAAACGATGAGTGTCAAATAAATTACTTGGGTCTATTGTTGTTGTTATATCGGTAGATTGTGTTACATTGTTCTATTAATTTATCACGAATTTCCCAATTAAATGACCATCTTTAAAATATCATTGGTAGCAACAAATACCTAAGTATCTATTCACCGTTTCATTAATTTTATTCGACCGATTATTGACAGTCTCGCACGGTCAGTTCGATTGACAAATCGTCGTCCCTCATCTCGTCTCCTTCGATGATAGGTGAAGGGATAAATTTCTGCAGCAAAATAGCTCTGCGTCCGTCGACGGAGAACCGCAAAGGACAGGCCGAAGACACGTTACTTAATCCGATCGAGACTGTGACCACAGTCGAGTCTCTTCTGTTCAACGTCCACTCTATAACGTAATGAACCGAGGTTTTATGCAATACACACCACGAGAGAAACGCGTCACATCGAGTTTCCTTGCACGAATGAAAGTCTCATGATAATATTATTGAACGCAATTCGATATTATAATTTATGCGGAGCAAGCCACTAACGTCATCGTCATTAAACGATCGGTATATCCGCAAGACACCTTATATTTTCGTGATCGGCAGTTCAAAATCTATTGAATTCAACGAAGTCATATCGGCGACCGAGGATTGCATTCACGAACCACTTGTGGCTTCTGGACTATGCGACGTATCAAGGAGAAAACAAAAATTTGTTGGTAAAACAAGATTTTTGTTAACGTAACAAATTTAGATTGTTAATATTGGAATAAGAAAACGAGCTTGTAACCACAGCAAAATTTTGTCGCTCGGAGCAATTTGCTGTCGCAACAAAACAGCCTTTCTTACTGTAACGAATAAATTCGTTACATGACGGAGTGGGACCAATTGAGTAAAGTTACATTGTATGTTATTCAATTTTGTATTCCATAATAAGTACACAAGTAGACACAATTTCATTAAGTCAAAGAAGGAGAGTAACGTTCAAATAACTGAAGAATGCCTCGAGCGATGAAGCTGAAATTTGCGAATTATGACACGTGCAAAAGTTTTTCAAAGGTTCTGCACACATAATTTACGAAAAAGTTGCAAGTTCAAATTTTCGTAAAGCTACCGCATAAAAGTTTAAAGTTCAAAGCTGAAATTTGTATATCACTTTCTTTCTTATATCTCTGATAATGTCTCCTGATTCCGCAAAGATTCTTCGATGATAAATCATTCAACGCATCTTTGGCTTTAACACGAAGAACGCTCTGCGAATAAAGGGACATTATGAGAGAGTGATAATACAATTTTCAGCTTTAAACTTTCAACTTTAAACTGAGAGTTCAAAGTTAAAAGCTGAATTTCCTGTGAATAAAGGAAATTTCAAGGATTCGCAATTGCCAATACATAGATTATTTGCGATACAATAAAATGATAAAATACAAGCGCAGCGAGTTGATCTTTGAACAAACGCATGTGCGCATGTTACTCCGCTATTAGCTGTCATTAATTTATGTTACTCCGCTATTAGCTATCATTACTCAGCCGTCGAGTTACGGCAGGCGTCGTTTGTTCTTCATAGCAAACTATAATCGTCGCAGTGACAAGAAACTTTTGTCGCGATAGCAAAAACCAATTGCTTCTATCCGATAATTCCTTTGCTGCCTTTACTGATCGTTTCGTTGTGGGAACGAGAGGCCACTGTCAACGAAACTCTTTTTTTTTTTTTTTTTTTTACAGCAACTGAACTATTTTTCTGCGTCGTATATTATCCGGCAGGCTTCTTTTTTTTTTTTTTTTCCTCTTCGTTGCACCTATTGCGATTATTACGAGTGCGCTGCACTTCCTCGACACACGGCGTGGCGCAACCACGACTCGTCGATCGTGTGTCACGCACGGATGAGCGAACGAAGCGTCACAGGCCCGTTTGTGTACTGGCTCGTATGCATTCGACACACGTTTTAGGAACGCCAGTCATGGCGTTCCTAAAACGTGTACGCGTGTTTCTGTACGCCGGCGAGCTCTGAACGTAATCGGGCTCGTAAGAATTATATCGGCCGTTGCGATTGTTGCGTCGCTTTCTCTCATCTCGAACATACCACCTCGGACCCCATCAATATTTGCGGATGTACAGAGAAATCTTCACACGCGGTCAAGTCTTCCGATTAGACCGACGCCGTTGACTCTCGGCTGCGCTTCCTGAGTGTTCTCGCGACGCGATGACTATCACTTGGACGCAGCTACTTTGACGTTTTAACGATGTTCTAGATCACGTTTCATTGGTGGTTATCAATTTGCAAAAGGCAAACTGAAAAATAACGAAAACAAAAAAAAAAACCTTCATGACAACGATGAGCACAATACGAGGATGATGTGTCATCGAACACAGTATTAGCACACAATTAATGTTACGCCACTGCATACTAAACTATTCGCCACAAGACAAATAATAATGACGAACGTAATAATTATCGTATAATTAACAATAACACCGCGTATATAAATATTCTTTATTTCTGTAATGAGAGAAATGCAACAGCCAATGAAAAAAAAAAAAAAAAAAAAAGGATTCTTGCTTTCACTGTGTCTCACTCACTTCATTGCGTTTCACTAATCGATGTGACACCGCGAACTATTAATTTGTTCATCGGAATGTAGTTTGTTTATGCGCGTTTACACCTTGGCGTAGATTTTTTTTTTGTCACAAACATAGATCGTTATATTGAGAGTCAATATGCCAAATTTGGTCAAGTAATCTTTTGTCGTTTCGACAAACACTGGCGCCTTCGGAAAAACACCAAAGTGGATCATCGCGGTGAAACGCATAACTCCCATCTTGCTCGGAGGACTGTTGGGAGTTAAAAAAAACGATCTTTTTTTCAAGAAAAAAAAAAAAAATCCTAAATATCAATTACATTTTTGGCGCATTAATCATTTCACAAAGCGTCGACGCCAGGTCTAGGTGCGAAACGATAGTAAGTTGTTACAAACATCCGGCGCTGAATAGGGCATCAAAAAACTATGGTTTTCTTTCTGTTTTCGTGCAAATAATCTATCCCGTAATTCATCCTGAGCCGCCGTTACAAAAATCACATTACATGTTATCCCTATCGGCAATGACTCCAAAACCCCGTCGATCACATGTCAGATCCGAAAAAGAATCTTCGATATCCATGCAAGATCGTTAACGCTTAACTCGCAATTGCTGTCCGACGAGTCCTTGTCGTTATTGTCTGGAAACTATGGAATAATTGCGATAAAACAAGTTCCTATGGGAGAAATGACTTTACACAACAGCAGGTTTCCGAAGCTTCGTGACCTCGTTATGAACTGTGAAATTTGGAAGACGGAAACTTAGATTTCTGGACATTTGCCGAATATCCATGACCGTCGGTTTAAAAATCTAATATTTCGACCCGAAGGGTTTCGTATTTCCGGTATGTCGTCGCTTTTGATAAAAAAAACAATAAACAAAAAATGAGATTTTGAAACCGGAAATGGCGTATATCCTGTATGACGTTCTTTACCGGTCAAGAGATGACTTTTACGAATCGGAAGTTGATAGTAAACAGCACATTATCGTCGTGCACCACAATATTGTGCATGACTTACCGAGACGCACAGAATAGAATCAGAATAGTATAAGCGGGGAATAGTTATCAGGGCCGTTGTCGGAGACACCGAGTGGTACATTCCTGGATTTTGGAAAACTGGACGAACAAACAACTTTTCAAAATATACGTACGACATATGTCGTTTATATAGTAAATATTGTCGTTTGAATACACATATACGAATCGTCACAGTACACACCAATCGCCCATCAAATTTTATTAACAAGTATTCACAATTACGAATGTTATTATTTATTCATGATTATTTCTTCACGCTTGTTCTATTGTTTTTATTTTATCGCCAAAGGAAGATTTCGATACTATGATCACACCACCGAATGTGACTCTAAAATTTTCGCGAATTCCCAACCGCGTACGATTTAGCTGTTCCCTCCTTTCTCTTTCCTTCTCCCGATTCCTCTCGAATGGCCGCGCTCGACCTTCGAGATCATCGTTTTGGACCACTTCACGACGGCCAAATTCATACGAAATCTTCAGTTTGCAAATCAACTTCCAGACGACACACTAATCATCCACCTGTCAATGCTTCAATTATCGACTCTCGTAAGAGTCCTCTTTCTAACGGAAGTCTTCCCTTGGTCATTATATCACTTGTTATGTGTAATCGTTATCCGTTCGCGCAACTGATACTTGTTAAACCAATTCAATAAATCTGCGATTAATTATACCCAAGAGTTTGATCCTAATTTTAATCCTAAATCGATAAAGAAAAAAAAAAAAAACCCCCAATTTACGTATCTTCCTCGTTAACGCCCACACGTTATCCACTTTACCTCATAAAAAGATCGACTTTGATTTGCAGCTCCTTAAATCCGTTAAGCATTATTGCGCGACCACGCGAACTAACATCGTTCCGATAGTTCCGCGTCGACATTATCTACCGTACGGACTCTGCGACCTGAATTCATACCGCGCCAATGTGGCTCCCATTCACCGATGCGTGCATGTACAGGCGCTTTCCAAGCTAAACGGGCGCGGCATGACATGGTCTTTGATTCTCACGTGTGTCGTACACAATCTAAGCTATGTCGAAGTAACACAGACACACCCGCATACTCGGCAATTAACAATCCATAAATACACACCAATCGCGACTCTCTAATTATTGTCATCATAGTTATTGGTAATAGGCACACAGAGCTTAAAAGCGACTCAACGAGGGAGGTAACAGGTGTTAGGGGAGAGCGGTGACGAAACGTACCCGTGTCCTATATTACGGAGGAGGTTTCCTTCAACGTCCCGCGAAACATAAATCCTTAAAACATTCCATTTTGTTCCTCTCACCCTTTCACACTCCTCGGTACTGCGGTATCTTCGCGCATTACTGGACAACACTTGTCCACGCGCTTCGATCGACATACCGCGTATGAAAATTTCACTCCTATTTTAACATTAAAAATTACAAGAGAGATTCGATCCATCGATCATCGTCCGGATGATCTCTTACGTCTGTGCCAATCTTCCTTAATGATATCGCTGGCTTTCTCACCGATCATGATAACCGGAGCGTTAGGATTGCCGCTGACGATGACCGGCATGATCGAAGCGTCGGCGACCCTCAGTCCCTTGACACCGTAGACCCGCAGTCGTGGATCCACAACGGCTGTTGGATCGCGTCGAGGGCCCATTTTGCACGTACCAGTCGGATGATAAATTGTGAAGGTGAAGTGCCGAATAGCGCACTCCCAGTACTCGTAACTACCAAACGGATGACGCTGACAACCGGGCATGGGTATGGTAAGTGGCCTCGAGCCGAATCTCTGAAACGCCGATGTATTGGAAACGGCCATGGCGATTCTGATTCCCTCTACAAGCACGTCGATATCCTCTTTATGAGTGAAATAATTCGGATTTATATCGGGATAAACTCGAGGATCTTTGCTCCTGAGTCTTATCCAGCCGGAGCTCTTTGGCCTCAGGAGGAGCGGCAGTATCGTCCAAGTTTCGGCGTTAATCAGAGGCTTGTACATCGTGTTGTAAACGCTGTCGCGCAATGCCAGGATCTTTCGTATCTGATCGCCACCGTCCGAATTTATCGAACTTGGGGCAAAGTGGAATTGTATGTCCGGCCAGTCGCGGGACTTGTCGTTGTAGCGGGAGTTGACGAAGGCAAGTCCCTCGACGCCGGGAGTGGTCATTGGACCTCTCTCGTTCATTATGTACTCAATTGCCACGGGAAGGGTCTGGAACCGACTTTTCTTGAGAGTTATCGGCTCGTTGACGATGAACGTTAGCCCACCGAGTCCAACGTGATCCTGAAGATTGTCACCGACCCGCAGGTCCGATATAACCGGTATGCCATGCTCCTCGAGATGCTCCCTCGGTCCGACACCGGACACCATCAGCAACTGGGGCGAACCGATCGCACCTGACGACAGAATCACTTCCCTCCTAACTCTGACCGTTTGTTTCATTCCGTCCCGCAAATACTCCACTCCTATGGCTCGCTTCTCTCCGTTGAATATAATACGGAGAGCCTGAGCGTGCATCGCTATGTGAAGATTCTTTCGATTCCTCACCGGCCTGAGAAAAGCCTTCGCCGTTGAGCATCTGCTGCCGCGTCGCATTGTCCCTTGACTTAGCATGAATCCCGTTTGATTGGCGCCGTTTATGTCACGATTCTCGTAACCAAGTTCGTTGCCCGCCTGGACAAAGGCTATCGACAATGGTGTTCTGCACGGTGCTTCTTGGACTGTCAGGTAACCACCTGTGCCGTGATAACGCGTTCTCGACAAATAGGGATTCCTGTTGTCCTCGGATTTTACGAAATACGGCAACACGTCGTCGTAGCTCCATCCGTTGTTACCCAGACTGGCCCAGTTGTCGTAGTCGTGCCTGAAATTAATCGTTGTATCATTACACTGTTACACTATACTTTTTACACATTACACTAGTCTTTTTTTGTCCTCTTTCTTTCTATCTTCCACTGGACTTTCGTCTCCTTAGCGGTGCATTGACAGACACTTTCGATCGTAGGACTTTTTGCGAAGGCGCTTTTTTTAGCCTTGGATGCTCCGTACAAGAAAAATTTTGTCTGACATTGACTCGCGGTAGATCTATCATGTGCTTCTACCGACATTCCGCCAACATGGAATCATTGTAGAAGTACACTGTCCTTCATTCCTGCCCAGTCTGTTTCCCTCTAGCAGCTGTATTCAGATCGCCCAGGCAGCATGAAGAACAATCGTACAACGTGCATTTTTCAAATAACACTTGACTAGATACTTGTCTACTTGATCACTTGAGCCTATAGACATTGCTCGTACGCACTATGAAATTCATCTGTTACAAACTACTGTCTACTCTGGTCTCTTTGTAGACTTCGACTTACATAGAACGAAGTCAAACGATAGTTCATATAGTCTTTCCAAGATAGACTAGAGTCTACCAGAGATAGGCTGCAGTCTACCCAAGATTGACTGCAGTCTAGCCAAGATAGAGTGCAGTCTAGCCAAGACAGACTGCAGTCTACCCAAGATAGACTGTATATTGTAGGGCTATTTTATACAGGCCAAAGCCTACATGGACCGTGAGCTTACATAGACAAGTATCGGACATGACGGACTTTTGGTAGACCCTTATAATAGACCTATTGTGAATCTACCGTCAACGATATACTCCTTGTAAACACATACTCGTTAGTGGTCAGGTATATTAGAATCTACACTCGAAACTATCTACTGTGGATTCAAGCAGGCAAGTATCGGACTTAAAAATTCTTTCGAAATCTGCATAGTACGTCGACAATTGTCCCAATCGGCGGACTTTTGGTCGGTGTCCATAACAGCAGTAGAGAGGATCTACGAGTATACCGTAAACAAGATTTTTTTTTTTTCACACGCAGTTTACCTGTTGCCTCGTACGTAGATCATTGCGTTCAGTACGCTACTTCCGCCCAGAACTTTTCCACGCGGCCAATTACATCTGTCGCCTATCATAGCGAGACAGTACGCCGATCCACTGGGCGGCGATGTCTGATACTTCCAATCGAACTCTGAGAGTTGCATGTAACCGGCCAATGCCGGTACATCGGATATCTCATTCTCGTCACCGCCCGCTTCCAAGAGCAATACCGTCCAGTTCGATACCTCCGATAATCTCGAGGCTATCACTGCTCCGGCACTTCCGCCACCGACGACTATGAAATCGTACATTCGGAATAACTGCAACAGAAGTACCAGACAATCCAATTACTTCGGAGTAGTATTTTTTTTTTTTTTTTCTAGACAAACTTATTGACACATTAGACAAAACAAAAAAAACAAGTTTGCATATTTCATAAACATCCACTCTCCTTTTGTTGGCAATTACATTTTTTAAATATGTTTCTTCGTCAATGAACTCGTATTTTCAACAGGAAATAAATAAAATTTACAAAGCTAATTGATAATAATAACGATAAATAATAATATTTCAATGTTTCATACGAAATATGCAAACGTTTTTTATAAAAATCAAAATATGTTGCAACAATATTATAATACACATACATACATATATATATATATATATATATATATATATATATATGTACATATAATATATATATATACATACATATATATATATATATATATATATATATATATATATATATATATATATATATATATATATATCTATATATATATATATATATATATACGGTGATTAAAACCAGAGTGGTGCAATTTGTATGCTTGTACATAGAAAATACGTGCTTTGAATTTCAGTCACGCGATTATATGTTAAATATCATATAAAAGTTACCTCGCGTGCATTGGGCGGATGACTTTCCGGATCCGCGCTGTTGTAGCGATACACTGTGAGGCCAATGGCCACCAGTGGCACGATACTCCAACCGAACAGCGTCGTGGTGCCGGTTAAACTGACCAATTCCATATGAATTATTTTATGTCTGTACCTCGCGGATTGTTATCCCGCGATAGTTTTCTTCTATGCTGTGCCATTCGATGCCAGTGCTCGAGCATGCGAATAGAATGCACACATTCGTTTCCAGTGAGTAGCGAGTCTTGCCTCACCTGAAAAAAAAAAAAAAAAAAAAAAAAAAAAAAAAAAAAAAAAGTAAAATAACAACGTCAATTTCCTGCGAGAAACACGCGAGCAAACACGAAATAAGTTCCCAGGCCTATATCGGACGCATTTTTCACAAGAGTTCGCCCGAAGAGATCTCCGGATTACTCGCGATTCTAATAAACTCCGAGAATGCAACGCGCGCACAGTGCACAAACACACGCGAGCGCGGCTATTTTGCCGATGCGATAAATTGGCTGCATATAAAGCTACGAGAGAATTGTAGTTTTTTTTTTTTTTTTTTTTTTTTTTTTAAATGTATATATTTTTTTTCTTCACTGCTCCGTTTCCGAGCGACAGAGACGCGATCGAGAGAGAAAGTAGCACAACGGATTTATTCGGCACTGAGTAGCCTGCACACTGTACGTTTGTAGCATCGAACGTGATATTATTTTCACTTTGACTAATATGTGTGTGTGTGTGTGTGCGTGTGTGTGTGTGTGTATGAAACTCGAGAATGCGGTTTCTCGAGATATTTTCCGGCAGTGAAAAAGCTTCGTTCATTGCGACAATTTGTTGTCTTAAAAAAAAAAAAAAAGCTATCGGGCAAAAATAATACGGCAACAATAAAGATTTCATTCTATTAAATTAGTTTTCATTATTCCATAATAATATATACGTATCAATATAATATATGATATATAAATTAAAAAAAAAAAATCGTCTCGACAATCCGAAATTCGTGACTAATTTATTTTCACTGACTGATTTTTTTTTCTCTCTATTTTTATACTCTCGTTTTTGTTTGTGGGCTAAAAAAAAAAAAAAAAAAAAATGCACTTCTTGGATACTCACGGCTCTCGAGTGATTCAGAGTTGCGTCGCAAAATTTCTGCCACTTGTACAAGACACGTTCGTCAATCTCTGTTCCTCCCGCGACGAAGGGCCAGCTCGAAATCCGTCGACGCAATAATAAAAATTTTTAAAAAATTAAAAAAAAAAATCGCTGCGATCGTCCTCGTAAAAAAACAGTAGAACCGTGAGAGCAACCGGCGGAGCGCGTTCGACTCGGAGCAACGCCGACGGAACTCGAAGCCTCAGTGGTGAATGCTGAGAGTGAAAACACGTCTCCCTCCTCCGCTTTGACTCCTTTCATTTCGTCGCTAACTTCACATGGTTCACCGTCACGTATACCAACGATTGTTCGAAATCTCCCATAGTCGAAAAGACGTCGACGCCTTTACGCCCAATGTGGCACATTTGCGCCGCTGATTGAGCAGCCATTTTTGAAAATATCCTCCTGAACTTGAATCGAAAAATTTTGAAAAAAAAAAAAAAAACCAAAAAATTGATATTTATGTAGCCAACGTATGGGAATGAAAGTTTTTTTGGAACACAATTTCAACGTAAATTTTGTTTTAATTTCCGTGGAAAACATTAGTTTTGTATTTGCTTCGGAACTAGGTCGTGTTATTCATTGAAACGCTCTATTTTGATAAAACTGTAAAACGAGTAATTCGTTCAATAAATAAAATATTAAATAAATACATTAAAAAAAAATTGTACACTGTATTTTTTTTTTTTTTCTAAGTGACATTTTTGCAAATATTGCGACACGGAGAAAAGTCGAGGATTGAATCCAAAAGTCGAAACGCACGCTTCGCGCGCGCAAAACTCCCCTTACGCATCTCGTGTAATAAAATTTCGTACGATACTCGTGCGAAAAAATGTTTTCTCAACTCGTGTCATTGCGACACTCGACTTCGGCACGCGCTGCAAACTCACACTCGTCAGAAAAAGTTTTTTCGCACTAATATCGTAATGTACTGTTATTTCACTCGATGCGTAAAGTGCAGTTTTACGCACGCTTCGCGCGCGCAAAACTCCCCTTACGCACCTCGTGTAATAAAATTTCGTACGATACTCGTGCGAAAAATGTTTTCTCAACTCGTGTCATTGCGACACTCGACTTCGGCACGCGCTGCAAACTCACACTCGTCAAAAAAAGTTTTTTTCGCACTAGTATCGTAATGTACTAGTCTCACTAAACGAAATTCCCATAAAAAAAAAAACAGGAATTCTCTATAATACTCCAAAGAGTAATATCGGTCAAGGAAAAGGGGACGGCGAGCGTAATTGCGGTGTAACGTATACGCTTCTTTTACCCCCCCCCCCCCCCTCCCTCACTTCCCCTTCTGCTTCGGATTGAATTACTGGGATAGACATCGGGATCGAGTGGAGCGGCGGTGATCGAGAGCGCGCGATGTGTGTTCGTGGTCGCGGCGTCTTTCTCTTCAACTTTCATGGGCGACTCAAAGCCCGTTGCTCGCGAACTTTATCTCCGTATGCTCGCCGGGCTGCTACTTTCTCTCTTTGGTTGTCTCTACGTGCGATTCACGGCTTCGCCGCCGACGAGGCCGTCGATTCGCCTTCGTCCACGTGGTCGGAGGAGGAGGAGGAGGAGAACTCGGAATACCTGGTGGCGATTCGCGTCGGTACGTCGACTAGCGGACAGTGCGTTTATCCACCGTACGCTTACCATACAGAGACCCTCGTCCGCGCACCTGTCGGCGCTATTGCAGTCTCTGTTGACCTTGGCCTATACAGCATTTCTCATACGAGCACGCATAATTTCTGTGGGCCGTCGAACGACAGGATTTATCGAAGAAATGGCGAGAGTTATCGTCATTGTTACTGTCGCGAAGCGCTGGCAACGAGACTCTTTAATGACTCTTCTGGTCGTCAAGAATGCGCATCCTTTTGCTTGTCCAAAGTGGCGATTGTCTGCGAAAACATGAAAATTTTTTTGGATAATCAGGGAATTTTTGAGGCGTCAGGGAAATCGTGGAATTGAACATTTGTCAGGGAAGATTCGTAAATCAAAATCCTGAATTTTTCGGGTCGCCAGATAGAAACTTGGCGGGACGTCGAAGAAACTACAAGCCGCGTGGAAATTTGGGTTCGGATTCAGCTGGATTCTTACTGGACCACCCTGCGTGCAACTCGGGATCCGGTCAGATAGTCAGCCGAATTCCCGACGTGAGACATCATGGTTGCAAATTGGTTTCTGATCGGAATTCCATACGGGAATCCAGTTTAAAACCCAGCGGAGATGTTTTTTAAATTACGTAAAAAGTATCTAGAACTGTTTTTTTTTTTTTTTTGAGACAATTTTCACGTTCGATTGTATACACGAATTTACTCTAATGATAGGCACACGAAAAAAAAAAAAAAAAAAAAAAAAAATTGATGATTTTGTCACTAGCTGGGGATCGAACCGTCGACCCTGCGTTGTAAAATACGACCGTCGCGCCTCAATCACTCGATATCAGGATCTTATGAAAATTGAATTTTTATTCGACACTTAAAGCGTTGCGGATATGTCGATGGCCTAAGGCCTGTCGCATATATGTTAATGTTAATGTCAACCGCTTCGCTTCCACGATGCGGAGCTAAATTATTATATGCGCAATTATTTTTTTTTACGACATCAATACTGATGATAATAGTGCCGATGAACGTAAAACGTATGTACACGAGGCAAAGTGTTTTTTTTTTTTTTTTTTTTTTTAATATCCGTATACAATTCGTATACAATGTACATTTGTCAGTCACCACTGTAAATAATTGTTAATCTACTGTGAGTAGGCGATCAATTAACTGTTGTTGATTAATTTATATATCATGTAGGATTATAAATCAGTTAACAGTTAACAATACGATATCCATTATGATTCAATGGTTTGCAATAGCAATCAATTGTCGTGTAGTGTAGCGAGCGAAACGACGTGTTCTCGTGAGGTGCAACATTGATTCCACATGTGTTATTGCAAAACAGTCTGTTGGTCGAGCTTTCAAAACTGTCACACTTCATATCTTGCATCTCGTCAACTCGGCGAATATGAAATACAGAAAAAGTGATTTCGTAAGCGATCACCGGGTGCGCACATTTACCGTACATTCGGGCCTGTGCAACATACCTGAGGCATTGCACGTACGCACATAGAAAGCACCGAAGAGGCAGACGCAAAGTGAAGACCAAGTGAAAATACATATAAACAAACGCTCATATCCGTGTCCCATTCGCAATCCATGGAAAGAATAGCCGTTAGGAATAAATTCATGCGTCACTGGAAACCCTATGATTTTTGTTGGCAATTGTTATATAGCATTGTTTTGTAACTATTATGTAACTCCTGTAATAGCAAGATAATAATACGTCAATCGACGGAGAGATCGACCACTCGCAGGCACGCGACAGCAATTTTAATCATTAGAAAAGGCTCGTGACTATTTGCTAGCCTACAGCAGAACGAAAAAAAAAGGTTCGACCGTTAAGGATATTCCCCATGCAAATCGACGTATGTACTTGGACAATAACAAAAAAAAACTTTCGGGGCATCTCGGAACGATTTTTCATGCATGGCTGCGGATTGCGCATGCATCTGGATGCTAAATGCCCGCGGTTTCCATTCGGGAACCGCTATTCTAATGACGGACAAATAATTCATGAGTTAACCCCACGGCTCAATAAGTCTCCGGTTCGTTAATTCTTTAACGTAACAATTTCACATTTCTGTGGCTTCGATCAGTATCCTCTTTATTATTAGAGGTTTACTCAATCGTTGTCACGATTATATGATGACCTCGAGAAAAGAAAATTTATAGGGCATCGATCGGAATCATCGATTACGGAAGATCCCATCGAGTGGTATCCTGAGCCACAACAAATATTTCCTCAGCTTTCGCCCGAGAAAGAATTCCATTCGCCGTATTACGAAAGAAGTTTAGACATTATGGTGTGAGGGGACGATAACGAGGCGTATATATACATATATATATACATATACATATACATATACATATACATATACATATACATATACATATACATATACATATACATATACATATACATATACATATACATATACATATACATATACATATACATATACATATACATATACATATACATATACATATACATATACATATACATATACATATACATATACATATACATATACATATACATATACATATACATATACATATACATATACATATACATATACATATACATATACATATACATATACATATACATTTACATATATTGAAACGTTTCGATATTCCAGAGGACCGGAATATCGAACCCACGATTTTTTTTAGACCATCTTCTTCCAAATGGAAGGTAAAGAGTTCGGTACTGAACTGGCTGGATAAGGTGTGGAAGGGGGAATTGTGGAGGGACATGAAGTTGGTTAAAAAGGGAACCGTCATAGTGGGGCTTAGAATTGTAAGGGCATACGTCTTTTAGAGGAATTAGAATTAGAATAAGGGCTTAAGTCCATGAAGAGGAGCGAGTGCCCAGAGTGTATACATATATATGTATATGTATATGTATATATTTATAGATACCCACCTTCTGAATAATATGACATGTAGTGTTGCTCGTACGATATCACACTCTCGGGTTGTTGGTATTGGTCGGCAAGCGCCGTCGACGCGTTGCGCAACCCGTGCCATTCCTCGGGTGAAATTCAACTTTCCTGCTGCGCGCCGGAGGACCGATTGGGACCCAAAGTTCGTCAAGAGTGGCGATCTCGCCGTAGACAAATCAGCTTTAAACAATGTAGCGTTCCCATCGCTCATACATTAACCGTGTTTATTTATTTTGTTTACAATAAATATCAATCGCAATTATCATTGGAAAATCGTATTGCAGCATTGCATTAGGAAATTGACGACGACCGTTGTGAGAGAGTGGCAAGTGTATACCGCTTGAATTAGTTTCAGCAATGTGGACGTTATTATATATATATATATATATATATATGTTGTACCACGCGCATTCGCTCAACTCGCGTCCTTCGTTGAGCAATTTCGCTCCGGTTAGTCGACGCCGTTTTCTTCATTCGCACAATAATATACAACTATGATTTAACAAGAGGAAGAAATTTACAATTACATTTCTCATTTGGCACTAAACTATATTCCGTAATTGTAATAGTTACGTGCCCGTATAACGGCTGCCTTGACCTCCATTCGCGTAATTATACGAGCATTCGTTATACCGGGAACGTAACTGAACTATAACGTAGCGGCTTCGATCAATCCAAAACTTATTTACATAAGGCACTTTTGATTCTTAATTCAATCGTCATTTACACTATCATAGTGTCCGCGTATGTGTCCAAGTGATTGTTCGCGCGGGTGTCTGATCGAGTGTCCGAGAGTTTCCAAGTGTTACGCGCGTTATTGTGTGAGCCTCTTATGTGTGTCTTATGTGAGCGTCGAAGAAAAGACAGGATTCTGTATCATATTCTAAATGCCATTCATAGCCGATCTCTGTTACTGACCCTGTAGTAAAACGAAAAGTGAATCCGTAAAATCCTTCGAGTCTCACAAGACGATCCTCAAGCTAATCCTATTATTATCAGCTAATGGCACACTTTCGTTTTGTCTCCGCCGCCACCGCACGAGCCGCGTTCAAGATCGTCGGCGTTGAGTCTCGACCACGGACACTAACTATCGATTGAGTCGAAAAAAAAAAAACAAAAAAAAAAATAGATCCGCAAAATCCTTCGGATCTCATAAAACGTTTTTCATGCTAACACCATTATTATCACAGTGACACACTAAATTTCCATTGCGACCCCAAAGAAGGAAAACTAATTAACATTTCTCCCACAGAGATGGATGATCCTTTTCTTCTCATTGTCCCGCTGTTGTTCACAATCTTAATCAGCGATAGTGTCCTGAAAGTCGTTTACAATGCGATCTTTGTATTCGAGAATATTTGCGATTTGAGTGACTATTCTCTGTACAGTAAACATTGGTAACTCACCACTACAATGACTGAACAGCGGCGGAAACAACATCATAGTGAAAATATACGATTGCTCGTTGTACACAGTAATATCCACGTAGCAACGATTGCAATTAATATCTGGCACTATCTTGGATATTGCGAATCTTACAATCTATTGTTTTTTTTGTTGTTTTTTTTTTTTTTTTCTTCAGTGTACGTTGTCTCTCTTGCGTCTCGACAGCCAATCTCTTTTTATCAGGTCAGATCCCTTCTCACCGATCATTATCACAGGAGCATTGATATTACCGTTGGTAATGGTCGGCATTATTGATGCGTCTATGACTCGGAGTCCCTGAACACCGTAGACCCTCAATTGCGGATCGACGACCGCGAAAGGATCCGTCGGAGGTCCCATCTTCGCCGTGCAACTCATGTGATAGATCGTCATCGTGTATTGTCTGATGAGACAATTCCAGTACTCGTCGGTGTAAAGAGGAATATGCTTGCAATTCGGCGCTGGTTTGCTGTGGAATCTCGCGCCGAATCTTTTCATCGTCGCTGTCTCGCCGAAGGCCACGGCGGCCTTGACACCCTCCCGCATCACGTCGACGTCGTGCGGATGTGTCAGATAATTGTGATACATCAGCGGATAGTCGAGTGGATTTTTGCTCCTGAGCTTTAAGAATCCACGGGACTTGGGACGAAGCATCATCGGAAACACACCGAATATATCACGATTGGTTATCTCGCCGAAGACCTCGTTGTAAAACTCATCGGTCAAACCGTGGGCGATCTTAGCCTGGGTACCACCATCGGAAATCGTTGACGCCGACGTGAGCATTAACTCGATGTCGGGCCAGTTCTCGGTGCGATTGGCGTACTTCGTTGATATGAAGCCAACGGCCTCTATGCCAATGCTCGACGTCAGAGGACCGTTCTCGGTTATCGCGTAACGTAGCGCTGAATTCACGTTCACCAGACGATTCATCACTATGCTTATTTCGTGATCTATCAGAAATATCAATCCACCGACAGCTATGTGATCCTGGAGATTCTGTCCGACACCCGGCGAATCGTGAACGACATTTATCCCGACGTCCCGAAGATGATTGGCCGGCCCGATTCCCGAGAGCATCAACAATTGCGGACTGTTTATTGCTCCGGCTGAGAGGATTACCTCCTTCGTGGCGTACACCACTTCGCGTTTTCCGTTCCTGATGAATTCCACTCCGTTGGCCCTCTTCGTCGATGGATCTATTAGGACCCGGGTCACGTGGCTCCAGAGGGACAAGTGGAAGTTTGGACGCAGACTTATCGGCCTTATGAACGCCTTCGCCGCGCTGCATCTCGTACCCCGACGCATCGTGTATTGAAATAATGCGAAACCCGTCTGCTGTTCTCCGTTTACGTCCAGGATCTCGTAACCCATCTCTTCGCCAGCTTGGAGAAAGGCCACTCCAAGGGGCGTGTTGTACGGGGCGTCTTGAACGGTCAGGTATCCTCCTGAAATATCCAACAGATTTTGTGTTTTTTTTTTTTTTTTTCTCTCTCTCTCTTAAGGCAGCACTTGCATATTAGCTAGTCGAATGAGAGTTGTATTTGGCAAGGTTTTGAGTATCGATATTTAAGGCTTTCAAACAAAGTTTTACATAGACTGAGAAAAAATTAATAAAAATTTGTGGATTAACCAAATTCTCGGTCACGCACGTTCAAAGCTGTTGTTTGGTTGGTACAACTAAATCATTATTTTTTTTTTTTTTTAACGATTATTCGCTTCAGTCGATTCAAAATATTTCGATTCAACAAATTTTTTTTATTGCACCAACTAAATAACGCTTTTGAACGCGGGTTAACGCACCTTGGCTAATCCAACAATTTCTTTTTGTTTTCTCAGTGTATGTATGTAATTTATGTCCGTATAGCAAAATTGTCGTTGTATTCATAAAAATGCCGTCCCCGTAACTCGGATTTGCCCAGATAGTCGTATCTTTTCGAACACCACGTAGGACTTCGTTGCTAAATAGCGTGACTAAAGGCAGAACCGTGTATTTTGTGTGCTCAATCGCAGAAAGAAATGTAACACCTCCGATTTTCGTCGCACGAAATGTCACCGACGTAAGGTACTCGTATCGGTGCCACACGCGATATTTCCCCTGGAATGATTGATAGCTACTCCGGCAGTCAACGCACGCGTTTCTACATTACGCTCTTTTCCCATTACCAAAGTCCGATTTCTCTCGACCGGCGTTTAGTTTGTCGCGGGCCCGTCGCCTACCGCACGCAAACCATTCGCGGAGATCCAAGAGCCACTGGGTTCTTACCGATATTGTGATATCTTTTGTTTCGCGCCAAGTACGGATTCCTCTGATCCATGGACTTCCGGAAGTACGGAAGAACGTCCTCGTAGCCCCAGCCGGTATTTCCGAAGCTCTCCCATTGATCGTAGTCACGACGATTGCCACGGACGTACAGCATAGTGTTCAGAACGCTCGATCCACCGAGAACCTGAAATTTTTGGCCAATAGTTCATCGTCCGCATTTTCCCAAAGTTAGGTCGATTTTATCCCAAAGTTAGGTCGGTTGTATTGGGTCGATTTCTTCGATACAAAAAATATATCCGCTCAGGTATACAACGAGAACTGAAGGACGCAATCGCGTTTCATCATCGAGGACTTGAGCAATATCTGAAGCTGTGCGAGACTTATCATTAACGCAACTCGAAGTCCGAGTCTCTGTTGAAGAGTCATTCAGTGAACTACATCGAAACAACTTTTTGCGGATACATCGTTGACTTTTGTGTACTTTGTTCGACGATCGACCTCAATATTACAGATTTATATTTATATCATACGTTGCTCACGCGCTAGCGCGTGACATATGTCCCAAGGGTGGAATAATTAATGTAGTAAGGCCTGATTTGACTCTCTAAGATTCGACTAGGGTCATGTCTTGTCCACAAATGACCAAATTTCTTTTTTGTTAATTGTGATGTTAGGATTTTTTTTTTTTTTTTTTTTTTTTAAGGGAACGCGAGGGAGAGGGGCGACGATTTCAAGCAAAAAATCACATTTATACTCGGTCCGATTTTAAAGGATTTTGAATTTTCAAGAAATTTCCAAAACCCTCAAATTCGTACAAGCATGGACGTATCAAAGCTCGCATTTGCCAAGTGAATGGTCTGTACAGTGTTTGGTGCTAAGTTTGGCAAAAAAAAAAAAAAAAATTTCATCTAACCGTTAACATTTTATGAAATCTTGAAATTTTTTAATTTTTCGCAAATTATCCAAAGTTATTTGGTGTGTGATCGTTGCCTATGGCGATGTCGATTGTTTCAGATACGTCGACTTTCACGTCATTGTCATCGTTCGAACGTACCCCCCGCTCAATCGAATCGTTCGGATCTCATGAGATTTATGAAAATTTCTCAAAAAAAAAAAAAAAATTACTGTCCACCGTCCACTACGACTAATCCTCAAAAAAAAAAAAAAAAAAAAAAAAAAAAAAAAATCGTGTTTCAAAGTTTCTCTAATCCACTAACACCGTAACGCCCATTTGGTGTTGCAAAATTTCTAAGACGTCGATCGACAGCTCGACAAATTTGATGATCCATTTAATAGATTTGCAAACAACCCCATTGCGTGTTTCCTCGATGGCAAACGGTTGATATCATTGACGCCGGACGTTTGTCCCGTGTAAGACCGATGCTGCTTTCACTCTCAGCTCCGCATGGTTAGTTCGTAATCGGTTAGTCTGCAGTCGACCGCCGGATGAACCGGAGACGACGATTGCCTCACACGCCCCGTGCATGAGCCACGCGATCGCCCCAAGTTATCTTGCTTGCGCAACTACAACGAAATATACCGGAGAAACGTTTCACGGGAAAGTTTTTCGGTCCAGGACGAAAGAGTGATCAACCAGCGAGATCGACGTATTCGACAGGGGGGCGGGGGGCCCTCGATCGAGGATCCAACGACGATACCGCGGACTTACCTTTCCTCTGGTCCAGCAACAGCGTTTGTCTATCATCGCCTGGCATGCCGAGTTCTGCGCCTGAGATCGGTACTTCCAATCGACTTTGCTCTTGTGCAGGTACAACGAAAGTATCGGCACATCGGTCACTTCCGTTTCGTGCCCGCCGGCCTCCAGCAAAAGTACCCTCCAGGCCGGATTCTCGGTGAGCCTGTTGGCCACAACGCTACCGGCACTCCCACCGCCGACGACGACGAAGTCGTACTCCCTCAGCAGATTCTTAGTCACTCGGGGATGATTCTCCGGGTTCATTAGATCGTAGTTGAAATAAGCCACTGAAGCTATCAACACCGGAATTATAGCGACCTTGCCGATTCCAAAGAGCAACGTCGCAGCTTTAATGGCGCCCGCTACACTTCCGATTATCACCGTCATTTTTTATTTTTTTTTATCTTCGCTGTCTTCGCCGTTTCGTGGCTTTCTTCGCTGTTTCTATCATCGGGTTGCTCGCAATCATTCGAGTTTTTTTTTTTTTTTTTCTACGACGTATCAATGATTTTCCGGACTACTCGTCGATTTTTGAGTCTTCAAATCTCCTACACATTCCGGTCTGCAATGTAGGATTAATTTTTTTGTTTTTTTTTTTTTGTGAATATCGTGTTTATTTTGTTTTTTTTTTTTTTTTTTTTTTTCTATGTTGCTTCGATCAACGAATATCGCAGGAATATCTTGTTGGGTTTTGCCACTGCGATGACAATTTTACGGACTTTCCGACGACACCTGCAAGTGGACAGAGACGTTTTCATTTTGAGACATGCGACACTTAGCAGTGCATCGATGTATAACGGTGGTCGCTAAAATCAGCGAAAAGAAATTTCCTCAATTTTTTCCGGATTTTTTTTTTCCGACCAAACAACGTTCAATTAATCGCACACCCAGATAAATAATTCATTTGACGGCCATCCTTTATTTGGATCATGTAAAATAGTTATTCGATTTAAGTGAATATTTATTTGATCTAAATAAATATTTATTTGATCTAAATAAATATTTATTTGATCTCAGTGACTATTTACTTTATTTAAATAAATATTTATTTGATCTCAGTGACTATTTACTTTATTTAAATAAATATTTATTCGATCTCAGTGACTATTTACTTTATTTAAATAAATATCTATTGAAATCAAATGAATATTTTGAATAATCTAAATAAACGGTGGCGGTCAAGTGAATGATTTTTCTGAATGTAAGATTATACGGTGTACGAAAACATACGTTTGCAATCGTACATAACGATGACGGAAAACAATTGTGCATTTGTTTGTCTGAAGTAAAAAAAAAGAAAAAAAAAACTTTCTACGCAAAATGTAGTTCGATTTTCAACCACTCAATTTCCATCGACGCAAAAAATTTCCCGATACATTTATCATTATCGATGCGACTAATAATCGGTGCAATGATTTTTTTTTTCTTTGCGTTCTCCAATTTCGCAATGCGAATGTGCGCAGGAGATTGTCATGCGTCGACGAAACACACGGTATTTTACTGACACGAATCTCCGTCCAAATTCACTTTGCACAAATCAGACAAAATTCATTGAATCGCGACGGATTGATTGATTGACCTGCGACTGAGTGTACTGGACAGAGGTCCCCGTTCAATTTATCTCGCCAAATACACTTGTCATCGATGGCAACTAAAGTCAACAGAGAATGATTCTTTTTTATATCCATTTTCTTTTTTAAATCATTTTTTTTTTTGTATCTAAGGTAAAAGTGGGGAATACGGAGCGGTCCATAGTTAATTAATTTACGTGTTAATCGGGGTGGTCCATATTCACCACATATTTACCCTATCCAATGAAATTATTCTTTTTTATTAATATTTTTTTTTTTTTTTTCGTATCTATCGAGAGAAACGGCCACAAACCTTTCCGTGCGAAAAAATCTTCGTGAGAGCACGTGGCTCGCGCGCGAGACTGTGTGCGCACACGCGCGATCGAGCAACTGGCGAGGGCAGAGAAAGCGAAAGACTGGGAGTTCGGAGCATAACGCTGAACGTATAAACCATGCGAGAAGAGTGTGTACACCGTCAAAGCGAATGTACTCCTACCACAAACTTATTGCGTGAACGGTGAGGGAGAGAGAGAGAGAGAGAGAGAGAGAGAGAGAGAGAGAGAGAGTCAGCGGTAGGAGGAGCAGTTGCGAACAACACAGTGGATAGGTGAGCACAAGTCGTTGGACCTCGTTAGAACTACCGGCATTTGCCCTTTGGCGTCACTCCACGGGGGTTGCTCAAACTCCTAGCTCGCGTGTTTCTAATTACCTCTTCCTGGCCAGTCTCTCTCTCTCCCCCTCCCCCCCCCCCCTCCTCCTCCTCTTTTCTCGAACGTATACCTGGATTCGCTAAGAGACCCTGGTTCACTCGGTCAGGGACAATGATGACTATAAAGATAAATCTCGATTACGCGAAGCCGCAGCATTCGACGGTTCATGCAGAAATGGTCCTACACTGAGAAAAAAAAAAAAAAAAAAAAATTTATTGGATTAACCACGGTGCGTTTCGCCGCGTTCAAAAGCGTTATTTAGTTGGTATAATAAAAAAAAAAAAAAAAAAAAAAAATTTGTTTTAATCGAAATATTTTGAATCGACTTAAGCGAATAATCGTTCAAAAAAAATAATCATTTAGTTGTACCGACGAAATAACAATTTTGTTTTTTTTTTTTGGCAGTGTACAACAAGAAAAATTATCAACACGCCGTGAGTCCGCGAATGAGTATTAATTCGAAAAATCGTAATAGTCAAAATACATTTAAAACAAAAAAAATACATCCAACAGGGCGGTCGTGTCGAGTTCGCACATACGCGCGTTCGCATATTAACATATTATGAGCGTGAAATAAATATGTTTTTCACTAAAAATGAATATTAATCTAATTGAAATAAATATTATTATTATTATTATTATTATTTTTATTTTTATTTTTTTCACGGCTCGAATCCTTTGTTATATGTTACAATCATGCGAGTGTGTTTTACGTCAATTGTCAACTACGGCTATAGGTGAAGACAGTAGAAAGTCGAGACGCCAAACAATCGATATGCTTGATTTCCACAAGTACAGTGAACACTGAGATCGAACGAAAATCAAAATACGTGAAAGCGCATGCGAGTTTCGGAGACAGCGAGCTGTTCTTATCGACTCTGATATCGTCCGTAACATTGATCGTTCGCAATGCGACCAATGATGTAAAAAATTCGCGGCTTCATCAAGTCGCCGTTCACCTAAAGATTACACAACCCTCGAGGATATTTTGCTTGATCGTTAAAGAACTTGTGTTTTACAGATATTCGAACCTAATCCATTGACGTACGACAGATCTGAGCGTTTGACAATGATCCTCAATGGTTATCTTATTAACCCGTTGCTAATGTTACACTACTTTTTAATTGTATATTTAAATTGTCTATTTAATTGTATGTTTAATTCTATCGTTTCATTGCACAAACTGGCTCCGCCGCCGATCGGCACATTTATATCTCTACCACTCTACCAGATAACAAGTCTACAAGAGAACATCTCTCCCCGAACAACTCCATCAGAAAACAACTTTGCCGGATAATAACTACGAAAAAAAAGCAGCTCTATCAACTCTACCTGATAACAACTCTACCGTATTAGAACTCTACCAAAATCTCTACCACTGAAGAAAAAAACTGTCCCGGAATTGAAATAAAACTCCACCGGAATTCAAGTAAGACTCTAGCGGAGTTTTATTTCAATTCCGGGAGAGTTTTATTCAATTCCGGGAGAGTTTAATTTCAATTCCGGTAGTTTTATTTAAGTTCCGGGCAAAATTTCTACCACTGAAGAAAAAAACTGTCCCGGAATTGAAATAAAACTCCACCGGAATTTAAGTAAGACTCTACCGGAGTTTTATTTCAATTCCGGGAGAGTTTTATTCAATTCCGGTAGTTTTATTTAAGTTCCGGGCAAAATCTGTACCACTGAAGAATAAAACTCACCCGGAATTGAAATAAAACTCCACCGGAATTCAAGTAAGACTCTACCGGAGTTTTATTTCAATTCCGGGAGAGTTTTATTCAATTCCGGGAGAGTTTAATTTCAATTCCGGTAGTTTTATTTAAGTTCCGGGCAAAATCTCTACCGCTGAAGAAAAAAACTGTCCCGGAATTGAAATAAAACTCCACCGGAATTTAAATAAGACTCTACCGAAGTTTAATTTCAATTCCGGGAGAGTTTTATTCAATTCCGGGAGAGTTTAATTTCAATTCCGGTAGTTTTATTTAAGTTCCGGGCAAAATCTCTACCACTGAAGAAAAAAACTGTCCCGGAATTGAAATAAAACTCACCCGGAATTGAAATAAAACTCCACCGGAATTCAAGTAAGACTCTACCGGAGTTTTATTTCAATTTCGGGAGAGTTTTATTAAATTCCGGGAGAGTTTCATTTCAATTCCGGTAGTTTTATTTAAGTTCCGGGCGAGTTTTTTTTCTTCGGTGGTAGAGATTTTGGTAGAGCTCTAATACAGTAGAGTTGTAATATGGTAGATATGTTTTCTGGTAGAGTTGTTATGCGGTAGAGTTGTTAGTGCTGCTTTTTTCAGTAGAGTCAGAGAGAATAGATAGAATATGAACACCCGATGATCCCATTAAAATTTCAAGAGAATCGATAGAACCGTTTAAATTTTATGGCATTTTGAATTTTTCGAATTTCATGAAAAATTAGTACTTTTTTTTGTTGTTTTTAAATTACTGCCCATAAACAAACCGTTGCGGATTCGGTAGAATAATTTACTAACAGTTATACATATATCGCTCTGGCGCCATTGCTTTATCTCAAACTATAATCTATCGCTAATCTGGGTTGACGATATTTTCTGTACGGAGGCTTGTTCAGTGTACTCCCTATCTTCTTTCATTCTGAATTATTGTCAGTGACCGATCACACAATGATCGAACGGCTGACTAAACGGATGCTCATTACACTCAAGTTTGATTTGTCTTTTTCTACTTTTTTTTTTTTTTTTTTTTTTTTTTTTTTTTTTTTTTTTTTTTTTTATCACGTATAGTCTTTTGCTTCCGCCGATGAGTGTCATTCCTAACGTAACGCTACTTGCAGCCTTGATCGTGTTGCATCCTGTATCGAAATACGTACCCGTTGCACACGTAAGATACAATAGTTTTTTTTTTGTTGTTTTTTTCTCATGTGACGGAAGGACACAAATTTGGCCTTAAAACCATTCGGCTAATTTTTCAGCCAGTGTTCTTTTATCATATCACTAGCCTTCTCAGCGATCATTATAGTCGGGGCATTGGTGTTTCCCCTGACGATGACTGGCATGATAGAAGCATCGACGACGCGTAGAGCGCCAACACCGTAGACTCTCAATTTCGGGTCCACTACGGCGTGACGATCGTCCTTTGGTCCCATTTTGCAAGTTCCAACTGGATGAAATATCGTCCCGGTGTACTCCATTAAAACGCACTTCCAGTAAGCCCTAGTGGCAAATCGGAGATTTCGGCAAGCCGGCAATTTTTCGTCGATGAGTCTGTAGCCGTGTTCCCGAAACGATTCTGTGTCGAAGAGATCGAGCGCAATCTCAATGCCCGCGACCATGGCGTCGAGATCCGGATAAGCCGTATAATAGTTCGGATATATCATAGGAGCTCCCCATATCGGATCGGTTTCGTTGAGTTTAATGAAACCTTGACTTTTGGGAGCCAGAAGAATGGGCCTGATCGTCATGCCATTGTAATAGGCCAAAGGATAGACAGCGGTCTCAGCGGCTTCGGCAGGATCGGCGTAAAAGTCGTCGGCATTGGTGGCATCGAAGCTGTACTGAATGTCGGGTCTTCTGTCCGATCTTTCGTAAGGTGTCTGAACAAAAGCGCTGCTCGTCAACGGACCGGTACTCGCCAGTGGTCCCATCTTCGTATCCCTGTACTTGTAAATGTCCGCGACGATCTCGTCGTATTCCGCGCTGGTCGCGGTTTCATTAGCCATTCCAATGACGACACCGTCCGTCGTGACGTGATCCTGAAGATTGTGTCCCACCGCCGAATCGTAAATGACCGGTATTCCGAGATTTTCGAGATCCTCAGCAGGCCCGACACCCGAGAGCATCAGGATCTTCGGCGAATTTATCGCTCCCGCCGAGAGTACGACCTCTTTCATCGCGTTCGCCACCTTTATGAAACCCGTCGCGCCCGACAGGTATTCGACGCCTGTCGCTCTCTTCGTTTCAGGATCTATAAGGACTCTCGTCACGTGAGCTTGCGTCTCTATCACGAGATTGTTCCGTTTGTGCCTTATTGGCCTGATGAAAGCACCGTTTGCGCTCTGACGCGCTCCATGAATCGAAGTTGTCTGCACATGCATCGAACCGATCTGCTCTTCGGCGTTCGCGTCGACTTCAGGATAACCGATCTCCCGCAATGCTCTCATCACCACTGAGATGCTCTTGTCCTCGTATGGAAATCTCTCCACGTTCTGGTAGCCACCGGTACTGTGATAATGAGGACTTTTCTCTACGATCTACAGTCAATGCAACAGTTAATGCAATTGGAATACTCATTATAATTGTATATAAAATTTTGAATATAAATTGTATATAAAATATTGAATTTCATTGAATGTATCACTTAAATAATGTCATGAACATAGGTGATTCTTTAAAAAACCGATACACTATCGTAGATCTCATGGTCTCATGTCAACTCGTAACTTCGGTCTGTGTTCCCATTTATTGAGGAGATGTCTTTCAATTTTTTTTTTTTTTTTTTTTTTTTTTTTTTTTTTTTTCAGATTGTAATAACAAAACTTGCCGACCCCAGTGTGAAAACCTCATGAAACAGGTTAAAAATACTGCAAGGAATAAAAATATATTCAATTAACTTTAGCAATACATGCTCATAACAAGAGGCGTTACATTTATTTGTAGGCTATATATATATATATATACATATATATATATATATATATATATATATATATATATTTTAATTGGCAAACACCCATACTGCACAATAGCCAAACGGGAGCATTAAAAGAAATTTGAAAAGTTTAACGAATCTTCCTAACGTATGTGAACGTATGTTGAGGTTACGAGGTAATCCAAAATCATGACGTTCGCGAGTGTGTCAGTTTTGCAAAAGCATTGACCGAAGCTAAATATCAATAGGCGTCTGTTTGGAGAGGCCACTCGAGAAATGTAGTGCAAGCTCGTTCTTCGCTACTTGAGACCCGAGAGCGGTCCGTACAACTCTTCATGGATCGTTAATCACAGCTAACAGCAATTTTGTCAATTTTCCTCCCTTACCTCGGGGTCCTCATTGTTCTCTGATTTGCGAAAGTAGGGGAGCACACTTTTGTAGTCCCAGCCTTCATTTCCAAGGCTTGCCCACTCGTCGTAGTCCTCCGCATTGCCCCGAATGTAAATCATGTAATTGATCGTGCTTGAGCCGCCCATCACCTGAACAGAAAGTATTCACAATTCGGCCCATTCTATGTGCCACATATTGGGAGATCAATAAGCTCAAATGAACTTTGGATGCGCACTTTGCCACGAGTCCACGCGCAGCTCCGACCCCTTCGCGATCGGCACGAGGTCTTCTCCGGTTGAGTTCTGTACATCCAATCGATGTTACTTCCACGCAACATCGGGGCAAAGCTCGGTACATCGGCGACCAGTGGTTCCTCGATTCCAGCCTCCAGCAGAAGTATCTGTCGGTCGAACGGTGATTAGCGACGAAAAAATTACCGCCATCTTCGATTAATCAGTCTAACTTGTGACCGTCGCGTGATCTCAGTTTAATACAAAGTGAATTTATGTATTAAATGCCATTTATACTCGAGAACAGTGACGCAACAAGAAAACAATAAAAATCTTAAACACTAGTAAAATGACGTAGAATGACGGTTCAGTAATATTATAGTAATTTTGTTCGTTCATTTTTTTTTTTTTTTTTATAATTTATTTTGTATTTACAAATTGATAATCTGACATAATATGCCTAACCGCCATATTTGTGATCGATTTGCTACGACAGGTGATTTTTTTAGTGGTCCTCTGAGACGCTCACACGACGATCGAATGAGAGTCACAGGTCAGCTTTACACCAACAGCCAGTAATTAGTATTGTTACGATCGAGCTAAACGAGAATTGGCGAATTTGGATTCTTGACTGACAATAATGACAATCTCAAGTGATTATCCTGATAGCGGTTTGTTGCAGTGTCCAGTCGATACGACATTCCGGCCAAGACCATCTCGAACTATCACTATCGTGTCATCTCATTTGTCCACTCTCAATGGGCGACCGGCATCGGTCATTTCAATCCGCTGTACTCTCCATATTCGTCACAATATCGTATCAATAGATTTCGTTCTTTTATCGAACTTTCGTGTGATGTAAGACGCGATCTTGTATGTCAATCCGAATAGTGATGCAATGTTACATTTCTCGCAACTCCTTAAAGCCCCCCCCCCCAACGACTTGCAAGAACTATATCGTGACGAATCGGTAGTAAAAAAAAAAAAAAAAAAAAAAAAAATGTAAAAAAAAATGCACGACCATTCAAATGGAGTTATTCGATCCTTGCAAAAGCTTGGTGATTGCTTAGCTGCTGTGCAGCATAATCGCGATCGTTCCAGTCAGGTGCGTCTTTTTATTCTTCATTGCGTTAGATTCGTGTGGATTCAAAGGAAAATTACCGCTGACAATGGTTTCACCAAGTGATGTTAATACGAGCGCGATGACGGCGGATTTGGCAATATCTGCGACGAGACCAACGTCCCATTTTTGTTCGTGTGTATTTCCACCGCGTTTCAGAATTCAAAAAGCGACAATGCGCTCGCTTCGCTCGCGCATGTTTCATTTCTTTTAGGTTTAGCCGATTGGGTGTGCCGATCTTACTAATGAAACGGACAAGCTAGATTAGCTGCGAAAACTCGTTTAACGATTTTGATTGATTTCGATATATTGATCTCGAACAATTGAGTGTCATGTCTTTTTTAAGAGGTCGCTGCGACCTTGTCATTGCAGATTGGAATAACACTTGGCGCGTGCACGAGAAAACACTTTTTCCTTTCGTAATGGCAAAAGTGATTATCTTACGTGTAACTTGTGACATTCGAAGGAGACTGCGTTCGAGCCCAAAGTTTTATGTCCTGCCCCACCTTGCCAACCCGCATTCCAGTGACGATTTTTTTTTTTTTTTTCGTAATTTCCCACCGGACCCATTCACTTTCGCGTCCCAAATGGCAATGACAAAGTATTACGGATAAACAACAAGTCGAGCCATCACTTTTTAGCCTTCCGGTGAATATATTTTGATGTCTTTAGGAAATTATAAAATTGGCGTAGGACGATGACTACACCGAAAAGAAAGGTTTGGTAATGTCAAAGTAAGCTGCGGTTGCGGGTGGCGAAGGAAATATTTAGTTGATTGAACGCATATTCAGTTGATTGAACGCATACTTAGTTGATTGAACGCATATTCAGTTGATTGAACGCATATCCAGTTGATTGAACGCATATTTAGTTGATTGAACGCATATTCAGTTGATTGAAGGCATATTTAGTCGATTGAACGCATATTCAGTTGATTGAACGCATATTTAGTTGATTGAACGCATATTTAGTTGATTGAACGCATATTTAGTTGATTGAACGCATATTCAGTTGATTGAACGCATATTTAGTTGATTGAGCGCATATTTAGTTGATTGAACGCATATTTAGTCGATTGAACGCATAATTAGTTGATTGAACGCATATTTAGTTGATTGAACGCATATTTAGTTGATTGAACGCATATTTAGTTGATTGAACGCATGTTTAGTTGATTGAACGCATATTCAGTTGATTGAACGCATATTTGGTTGATTGAACGCATATTTAGTTGATTGAACGCATATTCAGTTGATTGAACGCATATTTAGTTGATTGAAGGCATATTCAGTTGATTGAACGCATATTTAGTTGATTGAACCCATATTTAGTTGATTGAACGCATATTTAGTTGATTGAACGCATATTTAGTTGATTGAACGCATATTTAGTTGATTGAACGCATATTTAGTTGATTGAACGCATATTCAGTTGATTGAACGCATATTTAGTTGATTGAGCGCATATTTAGTTGATTGAGCGCATATTTAGTTGATTGAACGCATATTTGGTTGATTGAACGCATATTTAGTTGATTGAACGCATATTTAGTTGATTGAACGCATATTTAGTTGATTGAACGCATATTTAGTTGATTGAACGCATATTTAGTTGATTGAACGCATATTTGGTTGATTGAACGCATATTTAGTTGATTGAACGTATATGTAGTTGATTGAACGCATATTTGGTTGATTGAACGCATATTTAGTTGATTGAACGCATATTTGGTTGATTGAACGCATATTTAGTTGATTGAACGCATATTTAGTTGATTGAAAGCATATTTAGTTGTTCGATCTAATATTTAGTTGCTTCAACGAATAGTGACTTGAAGTGAACAAACATTTTCTTCAACCGACCCAAAATTTCCCTCGCCACCGGCAATCGCAGTTTAGTTGACATTTTCTTTCAGCGTACATACCCTCCAACCTTTGACTTCGCTCAGCCGATTGGCAACGACACATCCGGCCGAGCCGGCACCGACGACGATAAAATCGTACTCGGCAGGCAAAAAGCCAGCGGCCCCTGGAAACGTGACTCGCCGGCTCGCTCCGGGAGTTGTACCCTCACCGCTGAATCGATACTGCGAACGGGAGCCTTCCTGATCGCCATCGGTATTCGAATTCTTTTGGCTTCTCGGTCGTGCTTGGGTTCGTTCCTTCCAATCCGCGTAGAGATTTGCGGCGCGACTTTGAGCTCCGGGAGTGTTCGAGTCTCCCTGCTCGACGGTGCTCTCAGAAGCGACGTCTGTCGAGGGATCCTCTGTTATCCTGTAAACTCCCGGATCCAATGGAACGGCATAAGGTAATCGAGTCGGTTCGAAAGACAAGCTCGAACTTCCAGTATTCAGACGAACGGGTATCTTCGTCCTCTCGTACCTTGCAGTGTCAGCGACGAGAGGCGGATAGAGCGGCATGTGCAGTCCCTCGTTGCCCAACTCGAACGAAGCCATTTCACCGAAGACACGAGACGGATCTATTGTCTGAATTCTCGTTGAAGTCGCATCTCCGGTGACGATATTGTCTCCAACGAGGGTCAGACTTTTGTCGCATTGACGTATCCTCGTTGTCGGTTGATGTATCATTATTCTATCTCCGAATCCAAGATCACCGTCGACGATCGGACCGTCGGAGTGACCGGGCACACAATGAGGCACCGCAAAATATCTCTCGCCGTAGATTCTCGTTCGAGGATCGCGTTCGTAGTTTCCCCCTGCAGAACTTTCGAGCGACTGGTATGCTGAACTCCAGTCTTTCCGCCGAAATTCATCATCTCCAGGACTGGAAAATAGAGCGTTCCAGTTGAATTGAGAGTTTTCATCCGAGATTTTTGGCGTTAGGCTTGGATTGTGAGATCTCGCCGGTGGATCCCAGAACGGTTTACTTCCTGGGAACCTCAGTTTTGTCGTGTAATGGATCATCGGATCGTCGAGCAAGCCGTCGCCGTTGTAACGATGGCCCGACGGAGCCGAAGAGGATGCCTTCGATTTCTCGAAAGCACGAAACAACGGGTAACTCTGCTGATGAGCGGGTGTCTTCGGTGGAGTGTTGTCCAATGAGTGACCGAATAGTTGGGCCACCAAAGCGAGAAACATGTAGGCTTGGGGCTGACATGTGGAGACCGTGGTGTGAAGCGAACACAATTGCACCAAATCAGGCGGCATCCACGACATTTTTTCGTCGTTGAAATCTGCAACGAATATAACAGCACTGTTGTAACCAAGGAATTTCTATCGATGTATCGAGATCGCGAGAGGCTTGCCCGAGCGCAACGAGAATGTCCGGTGCAACTGGCGAACACGCTACTAAACAGTCCACTAAATTTATGGTGACTATGGTACAAAAAAAAATGCTCTCGAACGTTCTCCCACATCCTTCGCTTTGGCGCATGACAATCGCTAGTACTCGTACAGTTCTCACCGCCACAGGCCATGGTGCCCTGTCGACAATAATGGACTGCATACGCGATCGTTAACTTTTGTTGTCCCACGTTTCACGGTTAACCAGTTACACACGAGCAAGGAGTTCCCGCTTGTCTGACACGACAAACGGAATGTCACGAGTATGTTGGCCGGATTTCTAAATACTTTTGCAATCCGATTGCTTCCAAAAGACGTACTTCAAGCGGCGACAATTTTTTTTTTTAGATGCTTTTTTAGACAATTTTTTTTTTTTTATGTTTTCAAATGAGAAACGAGCTTCTTAGTGTTACGTTGACGATGCTCCCGAGAATTGGCGTTTTCATGAGTTTTCCTGTGATGCGTTGTCACTTTTATTTCCTACGGCTTTGACCCCGCGGCATAAAACGATAAAGGCACAAAATTGGGGATTACACGCGCGCGATCGCGTTGATCCGATTAATCAGACTGCTAACACATGTGTAAAAAAAGTTATTTTTATATACACATGTGCTGCAAAAGCTGGCAACGTTTTTTTTTTTTTTTTGGTATGCTTACGATGTTCCTGTTAATCGTTACTGATAGAACACGAATATATCAAGAAATTGACCGTACTGGCAATATTATAATTGCCGCCGGCTGAAATACGACGTTCTTGCGAACATTATCACATACCTGTGTGTTCCCTTTGGCGTAACTATGACAAACTTTAGCGGTACACGAATTTAAGTGATAGCGGTTAAGTGTTCACTCGTTCGACCACTCACGTCAGGCTCGCTCTAGTTTTACAGGACAAATCGTCTGAGGAATGTACGAAAATCCAATTGATTTACAATTAATTTAGTCATCGGAGTGACCGTATAATCACAAAATCCGTTACGGTATTGTGTGATTCATATTGATGAGCTTCGTTTATAGGTGAACTAAATAATTTTCGATGTACCTCAACAAGTGATAAATAATGGCAATATGTTGAATTTTTGAGTTACGATGCACGGTTTTCTATCTACACGAACCATTGGGACTGTCGAACGATAACTGCAGTCCGTACGTCCCGACAAAATTTAACAGTCCCCTCAAGTGTCCCGTGGCCGACAATAAAAACAGCGCCGAAGCCTTTACTGGTTCGTGAGCTCAACCGCGATGTCGCCGGAACTTTTCAGTCCGACACCCGAGAACGATTGTTCAGAGTGGGAGAAGACATTTTTCGAGCTGCAGGTCTCGGGGCAAACGGAGGTAAACTTGGCAACCGTATCTGCACTTTCGGATCTTTTTGTTTGCAACCTGGCTGGGAACCGCGCAATCCCAATCGTGCCGGGGTTTTGATCTGTTGAACGTTAATGGCACGTTTTGGTCGCGGTGATAATTGATTCGTCATGAGCCGAAAGCGATGTGGTATGAAAAGAACAAATTACAAGAATTTTTTTTTGCACTGCGTCGAACGACTTTACTGCGCGTAGGGCAAGATCATTAGATTTCTCGTGCACGATTTCCGGTGGCGGCATACGAATATAGTAGAACCTCATTTGTCCCCAGTTAATGCGGATAGAGCATTTCTCAGATAAGCGGAATCTCGGATAAAATAGTTAGCTGAACAGCTAAACGTTCCAAAGTGCGGATAACATGTTGAACGGAGCATGGGTGCGGAGCAGATGCGGATAACATGTTGAACTGCAAGAAGACATCCAAGACCGGAGACTTGCTGGATGTCTTGCTTGATATCTTCGATCCCGTTGAGAGATCGAACAAGATGCTCCGTGAATCCAGTAATCAATGACGGGGAATGTACCTGTGTCAGAGGATTCCATTTAGGGAACATCGGAGACGGAACATGAGCAAAGTGGGTGTGCGTGGGTTGCAGGCCGTGAGAACATCCTCCGAGGACAGTTCCGAATTATTCGGAGACTAAACAGTTTGGCAGAAATCCTATGGGCAGAAACAATGGCGGCGAGGCAAATTCTTCGGTGCGCTCAGTCGAGATAGCGTTGAGGATCTACTGGCTTGACTACGATCTACTTATCTTGACTTGACATACTCTTAAAAATATCTGACAGTACATTACGACACTAGTGCGATAAAACATTTTCTGACGATTGTGAGTTTGCGGCTTACGAGCCGAAGAGCGAGTGATGCAATCACACGAGTAAAAAAAAAATGGTTTATCGCACGAGTGTCGTACGAAATATTGCGTCACGACTCGTGAAAATGGGGTTTTCCGCACGGGAGGCGTGCGTAAAACCACATTTTACACACGAAGTGATACAAAGGATTTTATACCACAACGTTATTTCTTTTGGTTTCTTTCTTATATGAAATATACCTTGTGCTATTTAATCTAATGCCGGTTACAATTATAAAAGGATTTTTCTCCCAATAAACAAACAAACTAATTATAATTAAATAATTGAGTAATTGAGTAATTAATTAATCAATAATACGGAAAGGAGACACATTCTCGAATTGTCGGACGTATAATCATTGTCCGGATTCTTCAAAGTCTTTCAAACTATCCGTCCACAACCGTCGATTAATGCGAAGTGCTCGGATGAGTTCGGCATCCTGGCGTCGCGACGCCTCGGTTAAGATACTACTTGCGGACAGCCTGAGCCCACGTGAGCTCAGAGAGAATTGAGAGAGGAATCGCGAACACTTCTCGATGGGATTAAAATCTCAAAGAATCAAGCATACGGAAGGTGCTGAAAAGATTGATTTCGCGTAATAATAATTACAAAGTGTTATTAACGAATTAACGAAAAACACATTTTTTCCAACAAATCACCCGACAACCTAACTTCTTTCTTTTGTATGCAAAGGATTTGTTAATTTTTCCGAATACGTATGCGATTTTTGTTTTCTTCAGAATTTCGTGTAATTTTTGAAAATTGCCTTTTTGGTTAATAAAAAAAAAACGTAATTTAAAAAAATGCCGCAAAATTCTGAAAAAAAATTCACACGTATTCAAAGAAATTAACAAATTGTTTTTGTATGAACAAAAAGTTTATTGACCAGGGATTTGTTGAATTTTTTTTTTTTTTTTTTTTTTTTTTTTCATTCAGTTAATAACATTTTGGAATTATTATTATGCAAAAATCAATATTTTCAGCACCTTCCATATTCTTGATTTTTTTTTTTTTTTCTTCAAATTTTTATCCCATCGAGAAGAAAAAGAAGAATTCTCTCTGAACTAACGTGGGCTCGGGCTGTTCGCTACTGCTACCTTAATTGAAATTCGAACGAACGAGGCTCTACTGTACGTTTAATAAGGGATCGAGAAATTGGCGCGTGCCCTAAAGTTGAATCCGAATGAGCAAAAGACTACTCGTACATCGAGACAAGTCGTTGGTCACGATTGACTCCTCCCTCGCTCCACTGGCCAGATGCCGTTTCACCTGTGCTGCTTCGAAGTACTCTAGCGACGCTGCAGTTAATTTTTCGTCATGCCACACTTAACTCGCTGTTTTACAGCCTCTCTGGTTCACGAGGATTTCTTGCTATTGAATTCCACTTTCCTTTGCTACCATCGACACAACGTACACGATGGTTCGCTGTCTGCCTATTACACTTCGCGTCCGCGTTTTTTTCCCCTCTTTCACCGCCGATGAAAAGTGCCACAATACACATCGAAAACAAAAGTTCTCCATTTCGGTAGACAAAAAAAAAAAAAAGGAACCGTGGTACAGGAATTGCTTGACATTACGTAACCTTTGATTTTGAGATCGTTTCATGGGATTCGTGATTGTGATATAATGATGGAAGTTACCTTTATTTAAGGAGGGAGTCTCGATGAGGGTGACTTCGCATAAGTTCGACAAAAATAATAGAAAAATTGCAAGTACTTCTTGATAGTATAAAAATCTGAAAAAAAAATTCATGGATACTAAAGATACTGAGAAGATTAATTTTGCACAATAATAATTACAAAATGTTATTAACAAATTGATGAAAAAAATAATTGCTTAACAAATTTGCCCGCAAGCCAACTTTTTTTTTTTCGTCAAAATGATTCGTTTATTTTTCTGAATACGTATGAATTTTTTCAGATTTTTCAGTAATCGTTGATTTTTTTTTTTTTTTTTTTTTCATGGAAAAATCAACGATTACTGAAAAGTCTATTATTAAAAATCTATATTATTAGCTTCTTAAAGAGGTAGTCTCGCTGCGCGCTGACTTCGCATAAGTTCGACAAAAATAATAGAAAAATTGCAAGTACTTCTTGATGGTATAAAAATCTGAAAAAAATTCATGGATACTAAAGATACTGAGAAGATTAATTTTGCACAATAATAATTAAAAAATGTTATTAACAAATTGATGAAAAAAATAATTGCTTAACAAATTTTCCCGCAACTCAACTTTTTTTTTTTTCGTGAAAATGATTCGTTTATTTTTCTGAATACGTATGCATTTTTTCAGATTTTTCAGTAATCGTTGATTTTTTTTTTTTTTTTTTTTTTCATGGAAAAATCAACGATTACTGAAAAGTCTATTATTAAAAATCTATATTATTAGCTTCTTAAAGAGGTAGTCTCGCTGCGCGCTGACTTCGCATAAGTTCGACAAAAATAATAGAAAAATTGCAAGTACTTCTTGATGGTATAAAAATCTGAAAAAAATTCATGGATACTAAAGATACTGAGAAGATTAATTTTGCACAATAATAATTAAAAAATGTTATTAACAAATTGATGAAAAAAATAATTGCTTAACAAATTTTCCCGCAACTCAACTTTTTTTTTTTCGTGAAAATGATTCGTTTATTTTTCTGAATACGTATGAATTTTTTCAGATTTTTCAGTAATCGTTGATTTTTTTTTTTTTTTTTTTTTTCATGGAAAAATCAACGATTACTGAAAAGTCTATTATTAAAAATCTATATTATTAGCTTCTTAAGGAGGGAGTCTCGCTGCGCGCTGACTTCGCATAAGTTCGACAAAAATAATAGAAAAATTGCAAGTACTTCTTGATAGTATAGAAATCTGAAAAAAAATTCATGGATACTAAAGATACTGAGAAGATTAATTTTGCACAATAATAATTAAAAAATGTTATTAACAAATTGATGAAAAAAATAATTGCTTAACAAATTTTCCCGCAACTCAACTTTTTTTTTTTCGTGAAAATGATTCGTTTATTTTTCTGAATACGTATGCATTTTTTCAGATTTTTCAGTAATCGTTGATTTTTTTTTTTTTTTTTTCATGGAAAAATCAACGATTACTGAAAAATCTGAAAAAATTCGTGCGTATTCAGAAAAATAAACGAATCTTTTTCACGAAAAAAAAAAGTTGGGTTGCGGGTAAATTTGTTGAGCAATTATTTTTTTCATCAATTTGTTAATAACATTTTGTAATTATTATTGTGCAAAATTAATCTTTTCAGTACCTTTAGTATGCATGAATTTTTTTCACATTTTTATACCATCAAGAAGTACTTGCAATTTTCTCTTATTTTTGTCGAACTTATGCGAAATCAGCGCGCAGCGAGACTCCCTCCTTAAGAAGCTAATAATATTTGCATCCAGCATATATAGCTGCAGTATTAGCATACGTCTCAACACCCCTGGTAAAAGCTTTACAGTGTTTATATCGGGCTCTGATAAGGTTCGAAAAAAAAGCCTGATAAGGAGCTTCTTTGATCCTTAGCAAGCCCCCCCCCCCCCCCCCCCCCCTCTAAAGTTCTAAAATATCTTCTGAGAACATTACAGTAACGCTTATCTCAGTTGAACTAACTTACACTGAGAAAAAAGATCGGTTGGATTAACAAAAAGTCGCGGCGACATACGTTCAGAGCTGTTTATTTGTTTTGGTAAAAATAAAGCGTTGTCTTGTTAAACGATTATGTGCCTCAATTTATTGAAAATTTGTCGATTCCAATTAAATTTATTCAAAATTTTTCGAGCTCCAGCGTGTGATGTTCGCCTTTCGCCTAAATTCGAATGTTCCGCGCATCGGTATAATTTAAAGTTCCTTTGTTTTTTTACACAACCCGTATAAAGAAATGCGCGAATACCACAGGAGTTTCGTCAATCGACGATACCTGAATGCTTGGCACTCAGCAAAATAATTTATTCGACGGCCATCGTTTATTTAGAACAAGTAAAATGCTCATTTGATTTAAATAAAGATTTATTTAATTTAAGTAACTACTCACTTGATTCAAATAAATATTTATTTAAATAAAATAAATATTTTGCTTCGTCTTGATAAACGGTGGCCGTCAAGTAAATTATTTTTCTCGGTGTGACGTTGGCGTGCTAGTATTTGCTTTGAGTAGCAAATTTGCGGGTTGTTAATAGGCCTATCGTGAATTTGCATAATTTTCATAGAGCGTCGAACCCCACAATTTAATGTGAACGCGCACGTTTACGAGGTGATTCGTGCTTGGGGCCAGAGAGACCATCGCGAATTCTCATAATGCAGCGTACCGTCTACTTTACTGTTTAAAAAGGTCTCGACTAAAGGTTTGTACACGATATTGATACAAACCTCCAAGAAGCTCGTCACACCCTGACGAATCTCGTGGTATTTTACTCACGTAAATCCTCGCCAAAATTCCTTGGACTCGACGCAATTGTCATCGTCGATGTAACTAAAATCAGGACAATGAATTTATGAAGTTATCGCTTTATTTTTTTTTTCCTCGAGGAGGAAATTATGTTTTCGTAAAAAAAAAAAAAAACTTTCGAGATCCTTGTGTCCCAATACTCAAAATGATCTAAAACATTCAGAAATGTGATTTTTTTTTACTGGCGTCCGGATGTGCGAATGTGTGTGCATGCGGTTGATTCTGCTCCTGCAAAATCGTTGTAACTCACGAACAGCTGTGTGAACTTGGCACTCGACTTCAAAAAATCAAATTTTTTGTTTTGTTTTTTTTTTTTGGCGATTCTTAAAGAGTTTTGTACATAGTTGATTGTAGTTGCACATTTTTCGTTTGTAGTAGCCAAAAAACAAAAAAAAAAAATGTTATGGAACTTTGAAAAAAAACCCATCCACCTATATTGAAAATTTGTTAATCTGGTGGTCGTATTCGATGGAGAATCGTTTGTAGTTGATTGTAGTGAAGGAATTTCCGTTTGTAGTAACGAGGAAAAATTTTTACAACAATTTTAATTTTTTTTTGGTCAATTTTAATTTTAATTTTCTTTTTTTTTTTTTTTACGGGCATTCAACACACCGTTAGTGCTACCTCGAAAATCGTTTACAGTTACTTGTGGCATCCTCTATTTCGTTTGTAGTTCCTCGAAAATTCACGAGGTGTCATTATGTTCCGAGCTCAAGCTCCAAAGTCGTTTGTAGTTGTTTGTAGTACCGGTTCGAGGCGGCATGTCGAAATCATTGGCAACTACAGCCAAACATAACGGTGCATGACGCGATCGAAGGAGAATCGAAATGACTGCGGTGAAAGCGAAATTCGGGGACCGCAAGCGATGCGAGCTGTTTTTTATTTTACCGATTCCGGCAATCATCCGTGACAACAATCGTACGCAACGCGACAATTGAAACTAAAAATGCGATCGGGCTAATGTTTCTTCTTGATCATTCGCACAGTCTGCATGTCACTTTCCGTCGAAAAATACATTTTTGTCACACGTGCATGAATCGCGGCACTTTACATGGCAGTCTTGCGAGCCGAAAGTGGCCCATTGCATGCCAGTTGTGAACCTGTTGTGAAATGACGGAGTCGCGCATGCGCAGTTCCCATTTCGTTCACTTTCGTCCCTTGGGAGTTTACTTTTCACGTTTTCGTCCCTTGGGAGTTTACTTTTCACGTTTTCGTCACTGGAGACATAATCTCGCTTCTCAGTATTCGTCTCGCGCGACTGCCATTCCAAGTGCCGCAGATTCATGCACTTGTGACAAAAAATATGATGTGTAACGAGGGTCGAAAGTTGGCGATTGCGACTCGTGTGATTGCAGCCCTCGCTACGCTCGGGCCACAAACCTCACACTCGTCGCAATCGCCAACTTTCGACCCTTGTCGCACAATATACTATTTCCCGATCGGAAGAGGCGTCGAAACGAAATTCTTTTGAATGTCTCTGCATGACCTCATTACCGGTTTAATAGTTAGATTTTCTAATCGAAAGTCACGCCACGGAGAATTCTTTTAATTTTCCTCCGGAATGTATCTCGAAGATGGTCGGCGACAGAAATCGCTTTAATTAAAGAAGCCAGCACAGTGCGCAAAATAACGTGCGTGATTCGACCGAAATGAATTGCGAATTCATACCGCATCCAGCTAACGACAGAAATAATAGTACATTACGATACTAGTGCGATAAAGCTTTTTTCTGACGAGCGTGAGTTTGCATGACCAGCCGAAGGCGAACGATGCAATCGCACGAGTAAGAAAATGGTTTGTCGCACTAGTATCGTAATGTACTATTAACCGTGCGTAAAACCATATTTTACACACGGAGTGATTTAAATGAATTAAGGCACGTGGTAAAAGCGATATGAGGAGCGCGCATGTGGCGGGACGTTGAGGAGGCCTAAAGAGGAGAACGTACACTAAAGGTGTTATACTAGATTCCAATATATCCATTCGCATATCTATTTCATTTGCATTGTTTCAAAAATTTTAAAGAACTTTCTTTTTCATTTTTTTTGACAATTTTTCATAATTTTTTTAAACAGTTTCTTTTCTTTTTTTAACATGACATATCCAATCAATAAGCCAAAATAATGAGACAATATACCGTTAACTAGCGCCGCTACTCGCACTTCAGCAACTGAACATCTTCTTCTTTTAGAAAACGACCATTATCGAGGACCCAAAGCATTTGCACTTTTGTTCGCTATCTCAGATAAAACTAAAATCACCGATGACATTTACTGACACCTATATGACGGTTAACTGACAACCCCACATGTGACAATGCTCGATTTCAATAGGGACGACACGATACGGACCAAGCAGTTTCATAGTTGCATTACCCGGTGCTCGATGACCAATATTCACGAAACAATAAATTCAGCGGCGATTCATCGCTCGCGGTCCTTGTTCCCCATGCGAACGCGACTCGATAGTGCAAAACAATCGGCAAATTTCCTCCTCGATAACAATAACAACGACGACAATTTGTTTGCGAACAAAAAAGAAGTTGCAACATTACTCTTGTGTCCTTCCATTGAACGTCTTTTAATATTTTCAACGACCAATTCCCCTCCAACCTCTCCGACTTCGATCGATCGATCGGCAACAACGCATCCGGTCGGGCCAGCACCAACGACGATAAAATCGCGCTCCGCAGGCAAAAAAAAAAGCCAGCGGGTCCCGGTAAACTGGGCTCGATCGCTCGCTTCGGGATGTGCACTCTCACCGGCGAATCGATAATTCGAACGGGCGCCTTCCTGAACGCCATCGGTATTTGAATTCCGCTGACTTACCAGTCGCGCGATTCTTTCATTCCCAATCATCGGAGAGTTTCGCGGCCTGACGCTCGGATCTGGCGATTGTTCGAGGGTCCTTGCCTTGGCGGCGCTCTCGAAAGCGATATCTTCCGAGAAATCCTCGTATGCGTCGCAAACTCCTGGATTCAGCGGGACCCGATGAGGAATTTTTGAGGCGGTAGGCGCGGCGACTTCAAACTTCCAGGATCAAGACCGATGGGTCTTTTTTCATCCTTTCATCGTTCCTTTCACCGTGCTCGACGAGGGGCGGACAGACTAGCATGCACCGTCACTCCTTGTCCAACTCGACCGAAGTCACTTTGCCGAAGACACGAGGATGCTTTGTTGTTTGCCTCTTCCTCCGAGCCGCAACCGCGGTCTCGCGGATGCGGCGATAGTGTCTCGAATGAGTTCTACATTTTTGTAATCGACGACCTGCCGAACCATCACGGAATCCCGCTGATGTAGGCCGAATCTACGCTAATGTCAAAAAAATGTTTTTAATCCTTTTTTAGAATATAATTTGAAACAATTGATAGAGTAATTGCATTAGTCGCGTGAAAAACTAGCGACAAAGGTGCTGAAAAATAATTTTTTGCTCTATCCGCAAAATAGATAGACTCTATAATGC
Source organism: Amblyjoppa proteus (assembly GCA_963922035.1). Lineage (NCBI taxonomy): Eukaryota > Metazoa > Arthropoda > Insecta > Hymenoptera > Ichneumonidae > Amblyjoppa > Amblyjoppa proteus. The sequence goes on from OY998232.1 coordinate 7,878,734, forward strand.
AAGCGTATGTAACGTACGTACGTGTTTATGCCACATATATTCTTTTTATATATCAGCGATGTAGAATGAATATATGTGTGTTATATATATTTTACACTGAGAGAAGGATCTAGTAAAAATTACTACATCACTTGTCAGATATTACCATATCGCATAGTAGTGGAGCGTCGGGGCGCCACCTATCGTAGGAATTACCGAATTTATAAGGATTTTTCATGGATACGGTAAAAATTCTTGGATAATCTGAGACTTTTTGCCATAGGTGGCGCGCTGGCGTCGCACTACTGTGCGCTATGGTAATTTCTCTTGGATTATTGATAATTTTTACTAGATCCTTCTCTCACTGTACATATAATTACCTAATACATAAGGTCACGAATAATTTGATATTTAATTGGATACTTTTAATGTTTTTTTTTTTTTATATATCAGAAGTATATCGGATAGATTTTTATTATCATATATATGTCGATATGTCACTGTATATCCATCAGTATACGTTTTTTTTTTTTTTTTTTTTCATAATACTTTATTTCATACCATCGTACATTCTTACCACAAGTAAAACCATTTTAATTTTGTCATAGAATTCTTGTAAATAATCTATCGTAACAAAATACGAGAGCCTTGTTCTCCGAGGCAATTCGTTGATACGATTTTCACTTTCTTCGCGTCGATTTACCCTTATAGCAGTGTATAAATTCAACGATGCTCTAGTAAATTATTTGTCATACCTCAGCTAACTGGCAGTTTTACAGCTTGTGTTCTTTACCACTTTCCCTTAAACTCATCGCCGCAACGCATTTCATGCTGCACTACAACCGGCTTATCCTATACTTTTTTTCCTCTCTTTCATCGGCGAAGAAAAGTACAGAAGGAAAAAAAAATCTCCATTCGCAAAACCACTGCTGGTTCGGTGATGCACATACGTACACCGTTTTTTCTTTATTTTACAAATATATATGTTGATCTGCTTCACACGAGTACAGAATATTGGGAAAAAAAAAGCTAATAATCTCTCAAGACTAATGAAAAATCACTCTTGTCTATCTAAAGCTCATCCTTGGACAGCCATTCATGCTTTATCATATCCGAGCCCTTTTCGGCGATCATTAGCGTCGGCGAATTGGTATTGCCACTTGGAATATTGGGCATGATCGATGAGTCAATTACTCGAAGTCCCCGAATACCGTGAACCTTCAGTTTAGCGTCCACGACCGCTGCTGGATCATCGGCCGGTCCCATTCTGGCAGTGCCGATGGGATGATAAATCGTACTGGCTGTGTGTCTCAGACTGCATTCCCAGTATTCCCTCGAATCTGGCACCGTCGCCGAACAGCCAGGTATCGGGAAGTGTCGAAGCTTTATTCCAAGCCTCTTGAATGCCTCGGTGTTCGCCAGCCTTTTAACGAATTCCAGACTTTTCATGAAAGTCTCCACGTCCCAATTGTCCGCAAAGTAATTGGCGTAAATTTTCATTGGATCGGCCGGATTGTCGCTGCGCAATTTCACCTCTCCGACGCTCTTGGGTCTCAGCACAACCGGACCCACGAAAATGGTGTCGCCATCCATGACCAATTTGTCCAGCGCCTCCGTTATACCGTCGTCCATACCGAAGGCCCTCATTATCACCTGAGATTTGAATACCTGACCCCGCGGGAAGTAAGTGTGATGAAACTCCACGTCAGGATATTTGGATTGCTGATCGTTGACGTTGAGAAATCCAAGCAGATCGATTCCTCCCGTCGACGATAATTCGCCACTCTTGTGTACGAGAAAATTATAGGCCGCGTCCAAAAGTACAGTCGGCGAAAACGGCGTCGCCGTTTCGTTCACAAATCCCAATTGTATCCCGAGCCAGATAATGTGATCCTGAAGATTCTTTCCCACCGGCAAATCGGCCACCGTCTCGATGCCAAACGTCTCGAGATGACTCTTCGGTCCCACTCCCGAGAGCATCAGCAACTGCGGTGTATTTATACTTCCGGCTGACAGGATGATTTCCTTCGAGGCTCTCACATCGATCGACCTACCTCCCGGAAGACTAACGCGGATTCCCTTGGCGCTTTTGCCATTCATGATAATTTTTTCCGCCCTCGCCGACTTCATCACGTATAGATTCCTCCTGTCCTTAGCCGGCGATAGGAAGGCTTTCGCCGCGTTAACGCGAACGCCCCTGTCGACCGTTCCATGTGCAGTTCCGTATCCGATCATCTTATCGCCGTTCAGTACGTCCAGTATCGGTACGCCGAGTTCCCTTGCCCCGTTAATGATAATTTCATGCATACCGGAGTCCGAGTAATTGAACTTGCGAAGCGTCAGTGGCCCTCCGGTGCCGAAATACTTGCCACCGTGTTCGGCCAACACCTCAGGCGGATAGTTCTCCGACTTTCTGAAGTACGGCAGAACTTCGTCGAAGCTCCATCCGGGATTGCCGAGCTCGGCCCACTCGTTGTAGTCCCGATCGTTGCCGTGAATGTGGAGCATTGCGTTTATTACCGTGCTACCGCCGAGCGCCTTGCCCTTCGCCCACTTGCAACGTTTGCCTCGCATCCCTTCGCAAAAACCCTCCTGTCGCTCGACGTCGTACGAGTAATCCTCTTCGGTTCCTTGGAGATAGAGAAGCATCGCTGGCACGTTGCTCACCATCGAGGGATCGTTTCCAGCCTCGATCAGCAGAACCTTCCAGTTCTTGTTCTCCGATAATCTACTGGCTACCACCGAACCCGCGCTTCCTCCGCCCACTATCACGAAGTCGTACTCATCGTCAGGCTTCGACGACACTTCCGCCGTCCGGTCTGGCGGGTAATCGGTGCTCTGACCGAGACCGCATTGGGCTACCAGCAGAGTTTGAATCAACTGTGCGAATATCACTCCCGATGAGCCTCCGAGTGCATCCGCGCAACCCTGCGCCAGACACGATTCCATCTTCAATGTTTTTTTTTTTTTTTTTTTTTTTTTTTTTTTTTTTTCCGGGCGATTCTGGAAAAAATTCGTTTAATCAATAAAAGTTTGCGTAAAAGAGGAAAATATCAAAATACGCGTTAGCTTCTGTACGACATAGATTTCTGTAGATAGACAACTGCCGAGTTTCATAATTTTTTGATACTTGTCTGTTTAATGTCTACAATCTATATATGTAGAGTTCGGTCTGTAATTAATGAACTGTCTACAGTCTATTGTATATAGACTGTAATTTTCATGAAGATTGAGGACCGATTCCAAGTTTTACGCGATTTTTGAAAATTTTTTTTAAAAATGGCTGTGGTTGCTCTAGTTTCTGTAAATTTTCAGCTATCGTTCTAAAAATATAATATAAAAGTATAATATAAGATACAATACTATCAACAAAGACCTTTTGTATTGGATTTGGCGGAAATCTATCGAAGGGATCAGATTTTATGAAATTTTGATTTTTTTTTTTGTTGTTTTGAAAACTGCTCATAAATGGTCTAATTTGAGTTAGCATTGAGGTATCGCAGTTAAATTTGCCACGGGAATGGACCAACAATGTACAATATTTCGTATTAAATTTGGCAAAAATTGATCCAAACGTTTAAATTTTATGGGATTTTCAGAAATTTTCATTTTTTTGAAAATTTGGTTTTTACACCTTACATGCGTTTTTTCGGAATAAAATATCACGCAAAAAGTAAAGTGCGTTATGTTTTTGTAATCAGTCGTGAATATAATAGACTAAAAATTGCCTTAAAACAACGAAATCCGCTAATTTTAGTTTCAGATTTTCTATAATAAACTGATGTAAATTTCGACGGTTTTAATTTTATGAGATGTAGGCATTTTTTTATGTTGCGAAAAAAGGTGCAAAGTAATTTGCACATGGTTTTTTTTTTATACTTGACTCAGAAATACAATTAAAAAGAATTGACAATTGTATTCTAACTATAGCTTTCTCTATGAGGAAGGCGAAATCGAACAACGCAATTTATCATTGAGGAACATATGCGCAAATCGTAAAACATAAGGAAGTAATTGTGCAAATCACTATGCACGCTTTTTTCTAACACCAGTTTGTGATATTCATATTCTGTGAGAAAAACACGCACACGCACACGCACACGCGCACGCGCACGCGCACGCGCACGCGCACGCGCACGCGCACGCGCACGCGCACGCGCACGCGCACGCGCACGCACACGCACACGCACACGCACACGCACACGCACACGCACACGCACAGGTCAGCTCAAAATTGTATTTCTCGACGTTTTAGATTATTTTAAGGTAGTACTAGCGGACAGCCTGAGCCCACGTGAGTTCGGTGAGAATTGAGACATAATTGCAAACACTTCTCGACGAAATAAAAATCTGGAAAAAATCAAGCATATGGAAGGTGCTGAAAATATTTATTTTTCATAATAATAATAATTCCAAAGTGTTATTAACAAATGAATGAAAAAAAATTGTTCAACAAATCCCCCCCAACTTAACTTTTTGTTCATAAAAAAAAAAAAAAACAATTTTTTAATCTTTCTGAATACGTGTGAATTTTTTCAGAATTTTGTCTAATTTTTTAAAAATTACGTTTTTTTTATTAATTAAAAAAGCGAGTTAAAAAAAACTTACACGAAATTCTGAAAAAATTCATACGCATTCAGAAAAATTAACAAATCGTTTTCATTTTTAAAAAAAAGTTAGGTTACCGGGTAATTTGTCGGGAAACTTTTGTTTTTTTTTTTTTCGTTAATTTGTTAATAACATTTTGGAATTATTATTGTGCAAGATTAATCTTTTCAGTACCTTCCATATGGTTGATTTTTTTTGCAGATTTTTATCTCATCGAGAAGTGTTCGCAATTCGTCTCTCAATCCTTTTTGAACTCACGTGAGCCTTACCTCAAGCACTCTGACATTGAAATATTGATAAAAAAAAAAAATAAATAAATCTAAACAGCTTCCTCTACGACGATTCATAAGAGTATTATTAATACTTGAGAATGATTTTTTAAGCGGTATTTGAGTTTTTGGACGTACCGCGGAGAATCAAGCGGAAAGTAACTAAGACGTCAACGATGCTCCAAGTTCCACAGCTGAATGTTGACTACCACGACCTCTGATATTTTTAGATGACTCTATCTCTCGTTGACTATCTGCGAATGAATTATCTATATTACGTATACGCTAGACCAGTTTCCGAATAGAATTACCACTAGTTTATCACGTGATTATAGACGTCGTATTGATGGCTCTTTATTTTTTTTTTCTTCTACATTGACTCTCTCGGTAATACCAGAAAGCCCTTCGTCGCAGTAGCTGACATAAACCACAACCTTGCCCAAATGGGTCATGTTGTGTGGTCATACTAGACGGTCTCGGATTACCCCGTTCCCCTCCGCTCCTCTTCGCCTTTAGAATGTAACTTAAACTGACAGTTATTGCGTCGTGCGTCGTAAGATAAGACGACAATTCTATAGAGCAGCACGTTTTTATATTCCTTTCGTATAATGTACAAAAGTCACAAGGCGAAGTTATTCCTCGCTTAAAAATGCGGAATATTATTACATATGGAGAGCCGCTTGACGGATTAATATTCATGCGCATGTAGGGAGTTCCATCCGCTGTCGAGTGTTTTGCTGGCCTGGCTCATATCAGACCTGCCCTATCAGGGAGCTGGCCCATATCAGGCCTGCCCTATCAGCCTGATCCTGGCCCATATCAGGCGTGCCCTATCAGCATGATCCTGGCCCATATCAGGCCTGCCCTATCAGCATGATCCTGGCCCATATCAGGTCTGCCCTATCAGCATGATCCTGGCCCATATCAGGCCTGCCCTATCAGCATGATCCTGGCCCATATCAGGCCTGCCCTATCAGCATGATCCTGGCCCATATCAGGTCTGCCTTATCAGCATGATCCTGGCCCATATCAGGCCTGCCCTATCAGCATGATCCTGGCCCATATCAGGCCTGCCCTATCAGCCTGATCCTGGCCCATATCAGACCTGCCCTATCAGCATGATCCTGGCCCATATCAGGTCTGCCCTATCAGCCTGATCCTGGCCAATATCAGGTCTGCCCTATCAGCATGATCCTGGCCCATATCAGGCCTGCCCTATCAGCCTGATCCTGGCCCATATCAGACCTGCCCTATCAGCCTGATCCTGGCCCATATCAGGCCTGCCCTATCAGCATGATCCTGGCCCATATCAGGTCTGCCCTATCAGCATGATCCTGGCCCATATCAGGCCTGCCCTATCAGCATGATCCTGGCCCATATCAGGCCTGCCCTATCAGCCTGATCCTGGCCCATATCCGGCAAATGTGTCAGGGCTGTAGTTTTTTTTTTTTTTTTTTTTTTTTACACTTGACTCAGAAATACAATTAAAAAGAATTGAAAATTGTATTCTAATTATAGCTATGACGAAGGCGAAATCGAACAACGCAATTTATCACAAAGGGACTTGTGCGCAAATCGTAAAACATAAGGAAGTAATTGTGCAAATGACTGTGCACGCTCTTTTCTAATATCAGGTTGTGATATTTATATTCTGCGAGAAAAACAGGCACACGCACACGCACACGCACACGCACACGCACACGCACACGCACACGCACACGCACACGCACCATCATCGAACGCAGCATCATCGACGCAGACAGCAGATATTATACTTCGAGTCACAATCTCTCAAGAGATAATAACTACCACACATGTTTGGTTATTATGTGCGGCTAATAATACACGTCAGAACCTCACGATGCTCCGAATCAAGAACTATCAAAATGCAACACCCCCGAAGTTGGCCGTCGAATAACATTAACTTTAGGCTTCTGCGGCAGTCACTCGGAATGCTTTTACATAGACAACAATACACTGAGAGAAGAATCCCAAAAAAAAAAAAAAAAAACTTAGTCATCTGGTAAATTTTGACCGGACAATATGATACATCAGCTTCACACTCGGTGATATGTAAAATTTACATGTACGTCATCGTGCGTTAAGTTTGTTAATTTAATTTTTAAAAAATTTCTTTTAATAGTAGTAGCGTTGTTTAATAGTGTAATAAAAACTGAAAGTTCTGTCAATTTTTACAAGATTCATGGTAATTTTTATATGAGCCTTCTCATAATGTACATGTATTGAAAATTCGATATATTTTGGTCACCGATTTTTTTTTTTTTTTTGCAAAGACTAGATTACATTGCTCAGCTGAGGTTAGTTAGCGCCGGTGCCTTATTACAAGATATGAATCGACGATGATACGGTGATAGAGCGATATAAGCCAACGACGATAGTGAAATGTTTGTTCGTATGAAACTAAAACGAACCTCATATGATAGGTGATAGAATTTGGCTGGACGAATTTAATCGACACCGTTTCACCTTCTGTCAGTAAATAAGTCGTCCACATGTTGTCAAGCAATTTTCCCGAGAGCCTTGCCGAAGTAGTGAGACGTCATAAGGCCACACAGTGAAAAAAAAAAAAAAAAAAAAAAAAATTGTACTCTTCACAACAAATTATTGTCCACGAAAGTCCACAATTTTTTATTTGTTAATTTTCTAGTCTAACAAACAGAAGTACAAACAAAAATTGTCAACAATACAGAAAATGAAGGGACATGTTCGTATATTAAAATGAGTGACAAACAAGTTTGTCACTTATTTTAATATGCCTGTCACTTATTTTAATATAGGGAAGTTTTACGCGCGCGAAGCGTGCGTAAAACTGCACTTTACGCACCGAGTGAAATAAAATAATTTTTAAGAAATTTCGCACACCGATTTTACGAAATTATTTTGTTTACTGTGCAAGAACGAACGGATCTTCTAATCCTCGTGAAAGAGACTTCGTGGGACGAATGAAATGTATTCAGCCGAACGAAAAAGATGGGATGTGTGGGACAGTCACCTCCACGAGGTGAAAACAAATGGAGTCAAGTTCAGGAGCAGCAAGAAAATTCAGGAACAGCGGCAGATGTGTATCAAACGAAGCTGCAAGAGGAGCATCCTTGGGAAGAGCGACTAGTGTGGTGCGTTCGTTCCCCATATTTCTCAACTCCAATACGGCACGATATTGTTACACTGGGCAAACGTGACTCAATACAGCGTGGCAAATTTCCGGAGAGCTCGTAGCCCGCTGTAATTCCCACCGCGATTCGCACGACGTGAAACCCAGCCAACGCTACCTTACACCGAACTCGTTCATCGCCGTCACACTACTTCATTCGTCAGAAACTTTAACGTCTTATCCGTTCGTAGCGGGAGTGTAACTCAAAAATGCAAATGATAACGGACTGTGCAAAAGAAAAAAGAAAAAGATAACCACGTCAATAGTGGAAACAAAATAGATAAGCGTATTAGTCGAAAACATGATAAGTCCCTCCGATAGACGAGAAGCTCCGAGGTAACAGTGACACGAGAGCAAAGAGAAGCGAGAAGGTTTAGCGACTCGATATTCAACGGTGATCTGCTCTTGACAATGCTAAAAGTTACCTCACGTACGCGGTGATAGCTTAACCAGAGCACTCTCGCGTTGATATTGCATTATCCAAAGGCAAAGGGAATAGATTACATAAACCCTTCCGGCAACTAATGCAAAATGATTACGGATTAATTAAAAGGTTTCTCTCCCAAGAACGAATTTAGCGGTTCGCGAGAGAGAGAGAGAGCATACCGTCCCGCCGATATCGCGAGGAGGCTTGCCCTATCCGATCTCTGGTCTCTAATCGGACACGTACGCTCTTTCTTTTTTAATGATGTTTATTTCAGAACTATGAACCGTGTGGCAATACAAAGGTGGAAATTAAGGCATGAAAAACGACCTATACTTAAATATTAAATGAACTACACTTGCCCTTTGAGAGACGGTCTCGTACACTGTAAGGAGGATCTGTGTAAAAATTACCAATCATCTACGAAAAATTACCATAGCGCATAGTTATACGGCGCCAGCGCGCCACCTACGATAGAAAGTCTGAAATATCCAAGAATTTTTATCATAATATCTAAGAAAAATTCTTATAAATCCGGTACTTCATACGATGGATTGCGCCCCAACGCTCTACTACTATGTGCTATGGTAACCGTCTAGCCGTGCACTGACTGGCGCATTGGAACCGTTGAGCGGGAGGCCGAATTCAGAGGATTGGTGTTCGTACTCGAAGTATCGAATACGAACATTAAGACTCAGTCGAAATGACCGGCTGTATCGGCGCAGGTTTTCCGCAGTTTCCCTGCGCCCTCGTGCGAATGCGATACAGTAGGGCGGGGGGAGGGGGGGTGTCTATTCTACACCGTGAATTGCAGGAATAGCAAAAAAATTGAGGAAGTGCGGCTTGATGACCGAACAGATGTCAGAGCCATAGAAATAATATACAGGGGTCAATTAAAAAAAAAAAAAAAAATGCGCTATGGTAATTTTTCTTAGATGATTGGTAATTTTTTAGCAGATCCTTCTCTCAGTGTAGTAGAGCGTTAGGGAGCTACCTATGGTAGGAAGTACCGGATTAATAAGAACTTTTCTTAGATATTGTGGTAAAAATTCTTAGATATCTCAGACTACCTATCATAGGTGGTGCGCTGGCACCGTACTATACTATGGGCTATGGTAATTTTTCTTAGATGATTGGTAATTTTTAAGCAGATCCTTCTCTCAGTGTAGTTATACGGTCGTGAGGGCACAGTTAATACCAATGAAAGTACATAGTACATGGTGTCATTGGCTACGATGGCATTGATTCCGTGTCTGCGGAATTTTGTTACGGAGAAAAGCAATGACAAGAAAAAGATCCCCACTAAGTTTGGTATACATGTGCGACGCTCTCACCGGATTTGTTGCGGTCGCGGGAGCCCCGCGAGTTTCCCTCGGCGAGACGTCGGACTACGGCCACCACGTCCTTCCTACTCGGGATCGTACGTTCGAGTCCTCGAGACGACTGACCCGCTCGCTTGGCGCGATTCCAATCCCCCACCCAGACGCCCACCAAAATTCGGTCTTCCAGCCTGTCGTTACTTGGCGGCCAAATTACATGTTTCGCGAGGATCTTTGAGTTCCTTGAATGCGGCGAGGGCGCGATGCTGACGGACCTCGCAGAGCGACTTGCATTCCGAGTGACGTAGCTCCCCTGCGGGAGTGCGCCAGAGACGATGAGATGTTGGTCCAGCGACGAGTAGGACGCTGCATGAGGTTGCACTTTGGTTCTCGTCGCTGCCGGCCGGCTTCGTACCGGCGTACGGAGTGGGACATCGAGACCAGGGACCCCGTCGTCGGCAAAGCTGCTCGCACATAAAACTCTACGTTCGGAACATCGGACGGACCGTGCCGTATCCACACGCAGCCGTCACTGGCCGATGCTCGCGTATTGGTGTCCGATCTGGTCCGAGCGACTCATGTGGGTCACGGAAAACGGCAAACGATGTGTCGAACAGTTCTCGTCGAACAGTTCTGAGACGATGTGTCGAACAGTTCTCGTCGAACAGTTCTGAGACGATGTGTCGAACAGTTCTCGTCGAACAGTTCTGAGACGATGTGTCGAACAGTTCTGAGACGATGTGTCGAACAGTTCTGAGACGATGTGTCGAACAGTTCTGAGACGATGTGTCGAACAGTTCTGAGACGATGTGTCGAACAGTTCTGAGACGATGTGTCGAACAGTTCTGAGACGATGTGTCGAACAGTTCTGAGACGATGTGTCGAACAGATCTGAGACGATGTGTCGAACAGATCTGAGACGATGTGTCGAACAGATCTGAGACGATGTGTCGAACAGATCTGAGACGATGTGTCGAACAATTCTCGTCGAACGGTTCTGAGACGATGTGTGTCGAACAGTTCTCGGGCGACAACGATCGCCGCACCTTCGGGAGAATTGCACGAAATATAAGAAATGATACGACAGAATTAAGACGGAGAACGATTTGGTCACGCTGACCGTGTCTGATTGCCTGGATTCGTACGAGGGCTGGACATCGTGCTCTCTTTGTGACGGGTGCAAAAAAAAAAAAAAAAACCCCGTCGCAATGTTTGTCGTGGATGTCGGATGAACGCCGATCAGTAGAATTGCATTTTGTCAACTATATCGAGTATTTGATCATTTAAAAAAATTCGATAACGACAACAACGGTTTCGTATGAGCCGTTGCGTTTATTTCTTCATCTTCTGTTTTCATTATTCACATATTTTTCCAACTATCGATAATCATATCCGAAGCTTTCTCGGCAATCATGACTATGGCAGCAACCGGATTGGCATTGGGAACTATCGGGAATATCGATGCATCAGCGACACGCACGTTCTCAATACCGTGAATCTTCAATTGCGGGTCGACGACAGCTTCACGATCGCCGGAAGGTCCCATTTTGCATGTACCCGATTGATGATTCTCCGGTCCAGTCTGGACGCGTATAACGCACTCCCAGTACGCGTCGGTGCCAAAATGATAGCTGAAACAGAAACGGTGTTAACTCGGTGACCGACAGAGCGAATCTCAGAAGTTACGTAGCGAACAACAAGCGACATTCTTATTCTTACTGCGAGCAAGCCGGCAGTGGCGTTTCGTCTATTCTGAAGTCCCATTTTTTCATCGGCCGGGTATTTGTCAGTTGAGCTATTTTCCTGATACCCTCGACGAGAATCTTCATGTCGTCCTCCTCCTCGAAGTAATTTGGATATATGAGCGGCATAGCGAGAGGATCTCTGGATCTCAATTTTAGAACGCCTCGCGTCTTTGCCACCACAGTCGTAGGTCTCGCGACGATTTCGCGCCTAGACGGACATTGTCCAACGGCCCCACCGGGACACTCATTTGGCATTCCGCGGATTGGGCATTTCGAGCTGAATCCGTCGAAGAACACCTGAATGTCAGGTACACCAAGGCTCGAGTAGGAACTCTCGAGAAATGCTGTCACCTGGGTAAGTCCTGTACTGGCCAGAGGTCCGGTTCTGTTGTCGAGGTACTGCCTCATCGATTCCTCGGTGACCGTCTCGTAGTGGGTGTCCCTGATGCTCATCTTGACACCGACCGACACATGATTGTGTAGATTCTTTCCCACGGGCAGATCAACCACCGACTGTATTCCAATCCTCCGAAGATCGTTAGCCGGACCTATTCCGCTATTGAGCAGAATATGCGGCGAACCGATGGCTCCCGCTGTTAGAATAACTTCTTTGTCGGCCTTGATGACTCTGGTATGGCCATTTTTGTCGACAACCTCGACGCCCCTCGCTCTGTTGTGCCAACTCTCCATCAGGATCTTGGTCACCCGGGCGTTCGTCAGTACCTTGAGGTTGCTTTTGTGAGCTATTGGTCTCAGGTAAAATCTGGAAGTGGTACCACGTTGTCCGTTCTCGGTTATCATCGGAGCTACCATGAATCCAGTCTGATTTTTGCCCGTTAGCCTTGATGTCTGATAACCGAGCTCCTCTGCGGCCCCCAATAGATCATCGGCAAAATGTGGCTTGTGATCGAAGTACTTTATCTTGAGAGGTCCATTTAGCGGAGCTCGTGAGAACAGACGATCGGATGTCATGCCCGGTCTGTCCGGATTCTCAGCGCGCTCGAAGTAGTGCTCGATCTCGTTGTAGGACCAACCGGTGTTTCCGGCCCGGGACCACCTGTTGTATATTTCCGGATGACCGCGGACGTACATCATTCCGTAGAGGCCACCGGTGCCCGATACCATTTTGCCCCTCGGCCACTTGCAACGACCTCCCGATTCTGTGAACAATCACTTCCTGCATCAATGGTTTTCCACTGTCGCGATGGCGCGAGAGCGCATCGTCGAGGGGCAAGACGGAACACCGGACAATACGGAACCATCGCACTAAATAATCGTGACATTTGGGTTCTCCAATGCGTGGCTGTTTAACCGCACGGAAGTTTTGTCCATCTAACAAACATACATTGTCCGCGAAAGTCCACAATGTTTTTCTTTATGGTTTTAGAATTTAATTCTTTTAACTTAAACAAAATATTTTCGTTAACTTTACAATCTTGTTTGTTGAATACAGTTTGTTAAAAAAAACAAAAAAACAAAAAAACAAAGTGGTAAAAATACCAACAAAAAAAGTGGATCCTTGTGGATCAGAAATGTCTGTTAAATGTACGAAGCTTTGTCACTGTGCGTCAGCTTTTGAAGCCAGACTTACTATAGCAGTTTACTCCGATTCCTCGGAATATCATGCACTCTACGTTAATCTCCGATAATTTGACGCGTGTTTTCCGTCTCGCCCTTGTTCTCGTAGCAGCCCCGGACCCCCCCCCGATATAATTTACCCAAACACGCGGTAGGATTAGGCTCGGTAGGCTCGGTCTGATAGTTCCAATCGAGTTCCGTTCCCACGGCGTTGAACGCGAAACCGGGCATCGAGGTCATTGTCGGCTCCTCGGGTCCAGCCTCGATCAGCAATATCTTCCACCAGGGCTCCCGATCGGCGAGTCTTCTGGCTATGACGGGTCCCGCAACTCCCGCTCCAACGATGACAAAGTCATACCTGAAGAGAGCACGCGATTGATCGATCGTATCATCATTGGGGACTCACATCGGATCTCGACGACTAGCCAATGAGAATCGTTAAGAACTCTTCGCTATGTCGAAACGGATAATAGACGTTTAACGTTTGGCACACAAATGAAACCCATGATTGTTATCCATCATCCGGATATCTTCAACGGTGAAAAACTAACCATTCGCCTTCGACGATTTCGTCACTGCCGGCACGACGACAGGGATCGGCGATGTCGCATCGAGCCATCATCGTCGCTTGCAGCAACATCATGAAGCTCGCGACACTTCCGCAGGACGATTGCATGAATGGGGTATCCTCGAAGTGGCATCGGTTGTTTGCGTTCATGACGTAGCACGCGTACTCGTTGCTCATTTGACTCGGCTTTGGCGACAAACATATAATTAAACTGTAAATATTATTATTGTTTGGGAGAGAGAACGGCAAAACGGAACTCTTCGTGGATACGATTATTAGTTGCTACAGCTGAGCTACGAGATTAAATAGGCTCCAGATGATTTATTTTGATGGATCATAAAATTAGTTCTTTGCCAAACAATTGATTTCGTGGCCCAGCCAATTAATTGGTTGCGATAACAAAGTAATGTATTGTTCCGGTACGTGAATGTGTTGGCCCAATTAATTAATGTGTTGACCCAACACAGTAATTTGGTAGGCGAACATATTAATTTGTTGGGCCAACATATTAATTTGTTGGGCCAACATATTAATTTGTTGGGCCAACAAATCAATTTATTGGGCCAACATATCAATTTGTTGGGCCGACACATTAATTTGTTGGGCCAACATATTAATTTGTTGGGCCAACAAATCAATTTGTTGGGCCAACATATTAATTTGTTGGGCCAACAAATCCATTTTTTGGGCCAACACATTAATTTGTTGGGCCAACAAATCAATTTGTTGAGCCAACATATTAATTTGTTGGGCCAACAAATCAATTTTTTGGGCCAACACATTAAGTTGTTGGGTCAACACATTAAATTGTTGGGCCAACATATTAATTTGTTGAGCCAACATATTAATTTGTTGGGCTAACATATTAATTTGTTGGGCCAACATATTAATTTGTTGGGCCAACATATTAATTTGTTGGGCCAAAATATTAATTTGTTGGGCCAACATATCAATATGTTGGGTCAACATATTAATTTGCTGGGCCAACATATTAATTTGTTGGGCCAACATATCAATTTGTTGTGCAAACATATCAATTTGTTGGGCCAACATATTAATTTGTTGGGCCAACACATTATCTGGTTGGACCAACAGATCATGTGGTTGGTAACTAATTAAATCTTTGGCCCTATTCAATCAAACCGCCTGGAATGTATCAAATCACGCGGTCTTAGGGCCACTCGTCTAACCCACTCTTCTAATTCGTGTTCTCCATGGGGGGAAAACGGCATTTTTAAATTGATTCTTCACGGAACATAAGAGCAGTCTCATCTTAAATGGAGGACACCGATCCATTTTGCCGCACTCAACACTGTATACTGATCAATATTGTTCATCGCCGATTGAACCCTGGATTCGGTGATCGGATCCATAATAAAACCAAAAAAACAAGTGCCCGCTACGAATACGAACCGCTTCCGTTGCATAATCGAGATTCAACAAATGCATTCTACACGTCGAAGCGAAGTACACTTTACCGCGAGTAGAACAATTTTTTTTTTTTTTTTTTTTTTTTTTTTTTTTTTTTTTTTTTTTTTCGTTCAGCGAAACTCTAACGAGCCGATGTGAAGCACGACGAACTTTTATATGCCCAAACTTGGCACTGTCATGGAGATTTTGCCAACTCGGTCAGAGTGAGTTACCTTGACTTAAAATGATAACAGACCCGCATAACGAAAAAAAAAAAAAAAAAAAAAAAATGATACCACATTACGCACGGTATTTCAATGTTCGAGGGTGTTCAACGCATTGCCATTTAATACATTGCCCCCGCGAGGCGCGTGTCGAACTTGCAAGTTTCACCGTAAACTCGCAATAACGTATTCTTCGTGAGTGTTGTCGAGTTTTCTGCGCGATAGCCGGAGAAAAGCGGGCACACCGTTGCGACCGCCGTTTGTACAGATGACGACATCGAACTTGCGCGATCTCTTCGAATCGCCGGGTGGCTTTTACGATGGCTTTTACGCCCGGTTCACAAACGTGAATAATCTAAAGGGCACAAGTGTCGTGATCACAAAGTACATTACCAGTCTCTTTGGATAGCCCGCTATGCCATTGCAGCCGAGCACGCCGAGCAGAACGGTGAAGAGCCACGAAGATTTCATTGTCGTCTGTCAGTCGAAAGTGGCGACGAATGGCTTTGAGAAGGACCAAACAGACAAACAAACAAAAAAGCATCAATGTTATTTGGTTCACTTTTTTTTCTCATCGCATACGGTGCGTGCATGCGTGCGCGTATCCGGACGCCATTAAAAAAAAAAAAAAAAAAAACCACACATTTCTCGATGATTCACAATATTCTAAGTAAGCCGACACTGAAACCGCGAAAGAAATTTTTTGGTAACAGAGCCTCTTTCCGTTTGGAAGCAACATTGCTCCTCAGTGACGACAGTGAGACGCGTTCTAGTTTTCGGCTCGAGTGTGCACGATCATAGCTCTCCCACGATACAAACTATACAGAAATTAACACACCCACCCACCACCACCACCACCACGTGGCTACCACATGCTGCGATCTTTCGCACACTTGGCCGATCGTTAGGGAGTTTACGGATAAATATGGTGAATACCGTCGGTTTCGGTGCATCATCGATGACGGTCAATGGGAGTGTGTCATATTTCACCCACTTTTGCACTCCAACTTGAGATATAGTTCTGCAGCTTTGCAGAACTATCACATTTCTATCTTGGTATTCATTTCGCATAAGTTCGAGAAAAGTGAGATTAAATTGCACACACTTCTCGATGGTGTAAAAATCTGAAAAAAAAAAAAAAAACAAAACAAAATTCATGCATATTTAATGTCACTGAAAATATTGATTTCGCATAATAATAAGTCCAAAATGTTATTGACAAATTAGAGAAAAAAAAAATTGATCGTTTGACAAATTAGCCGGCGAACTATTTTTTTTTTTTTTTTGTTACGAAAATGATTCTTTCATTTTTTTGAATACGTATGATTTTTTTCAGATTTTTAAATTTGCTTTGAACTTCATGTTTTTCTCCATAAAAAAAAAAGAAAAAAAAAAAGAATTCATAGCAAATTCAAAGTCTGGAAAAATTCATACGCATTAGAAAGATGAACGAATCATTTTCATAAAAAAAAAAAAAAAAAAAATGGGTTTGCGGGAAATTTGTTAACCAATTTTTTTTCTTTTTTTTCATCAATTTGTTAATAACATTTTGGAATTATTATTATGAAAAATCAGTCTTTTCAGTACCTTTCCTATGCACGCATTTCTTCAGATTTTTAGATCATCGAGAAGTGTTTGCATTTTTTTTTTTTTTTTTTTTAATTTTAATCTCAACAATTAATTTTATCTCATTTTTTCTCGAACTTATGCGAAACCAAGCGACCGAACTACCCTAAGAACGAAAAAAATATTATCCAAGAATGATCGTACCTGTTCGACTTAACGAATGTGAATTCCAACAAAGTTGATGAAGTCAAAGCCAACGATATAAACAAAATAAATAATTAAATAAAACCACAATAAAAAAAAAAAAAAACAAAAAACAAAAAAATTAGTTTATTTAAACCCGCGACATTGTGGGATAATAAGGGAATCTTGATTATCGATGGGCTGGCGACCCCCGGACGGATGTTAGTGGGGCTCCGATCGTTGCAATCTTAGTGTCTATCGGCACCAAAAACGCTCCCTTCGCCGAGCACAATCCGCTATATACTGACGATGCCGAAATTCTTGCGAGTCTTGCGAGTGCAGCAGCGGGCAGCGTCAGCAACAGTGACAGTCTAGTCTCGGGATGGAGGAATTAGTGATTCCTTTCCCCATTGGTTCGGCTATGAGGCAAAGGAACGCGCAAAGAGACACCAGACGAACTAATCGGTCTTCCCTCGGGCTTCTTTTGCTACTGTACATCATCCAGTGGCATTAACGCTACCCAACCGTACTCTCCACTGTACGGCCGAACGAGCTCGTGTTAGTTAGTGTCCGTATTAGCCGCTGAAGGAGGAGCGTCTGTAACATTGCGTCATGACTAATTGAACGCCAGAGACTCACACAAACTCGGTGAAATATATCGTATCGTCGTAATAATACACGAGGACCTAAGAGCCGACGCCTTTCCGCGAACGATACACCCGACGAGATATGCTACTTTCTTATCTTTCCAAGAACGATATTCACATCACAGCATTATATATCGCTCTATAAAAAAAAAAAAAACATTTCGCCGCCGCCGCCGCCGTATCAAGAATCGAGGGGGGGTGTCAATAATTGGGTCAGAAGGAGGCGGGGGGTCAATAATAAGATCGGAGGGGGCGGGTCAATAATAGGGTCTGTGTGGGTCAATAATAGGATCACTGTGGGTCAATAATAGCATCCGTGTGGGTCAATAATAGGATCAGTGTGGGTCAATAATAGCATCCGTGTGGGTCAATAATAGGGTCCGTGTGAGTCAATAATAGGGTCCGTGTGGGTCAATGATAGGGTCCGTGTGGGTCAATAATAGGATCAGTGTGGGTCAATAATAGCATCCGTGTGGGTCAATAATAGGGTCCGTGTGGGTCAATAATAGGGTCCGTGTGGATCAATAATAGGATCCGTGTGGGTCAATAATAGGATCCGTGTGGGTCAATAATAGGGTCCGTGTGGGTCAATGATAGGGTCCGTGTGGGTCAATAATAGGGTCCGTGTGGGTCAATAATAGGGTCCGTGTGGGTCAATAATAGGATCCGTGTGGATCAATAACAGGATCCGTGTGGGTCAATAATAGGGTCCGTGTGGGTCAATGATAGGGTCCGTGTGGGTCAATAATAGGATCAGTGTGGGTCAATAATAGGGACATGAAGTTGGCTAATAATAAGACCGTGAAGTAAAGGGACTTAAGTAAAAGGAATAATAAGGGCTTAAGTCTATAAAGGGGTGCGGGCGCGCAACAGCAGCACGAACGGTCACCTTCATAAAAAGAGAACCTCCCCTTGTATGTGGTGAACATGACGCCCGCTCCCTGCCCCTCCTGGATTGATGACAGAGCGGCGATTCTTGACGGTCTAATTCCAGAAACATGCATACGCATTATGCTAATGCACAACCTACGCGGCGCAATGGCTGTAAGAGAACTTAAAGTACCGCGGTCGGTAATAAAAACTGCAATACACTCTTTTCACGCGTGGTGAATTGTACGATCGAATAAAAAGTTTGATCACAAGAGGATATCGTGTTTCCTCAAAAAAAAAAAAAAATCAGCACACTTGCCAACAGTTCATTGCATTTTTCATTACCGACCGCGGTGCAAATTAAATGGTGCTAATAAAAAAAAAAAAAAAAAATTCTCGAACAGTATGAAGACGAACGCATTGAAACTTTGCAATTACACTTAGATCGTTCATATCAATGCGTAAAAAAAAAAAGATCAGCATATTTTTCCCTATGACTTTGTAACTCTCGACCCTCCTTAAGGGGAAGCGAAATATCGCGGGTCGGTAATGAAAACTGTAATGAACTTTTCTCAAGGGTGCTCATATTTTTTTTTTTTTGTTTGGAGGAAAATGCAAATTCGAGCCGGATTCGGACGGTAATTTCGCATACGACGCGAATTCATTTTTTTTTTACCTCAGAAGAGTAAGCGCCCTTGCGAAAAATTCATTGGAATTTTCATTGCCGACCGCGATATTTCACTTCCCATTGAGGGGAAGTGAAATGAAGCTGTGCATGCGGCTGAGATAGTTGCAATTTTCCAATTAACTTTATTCAATGATGCTAATTTTTCGCGTCGTTCAAGTCTTTTTCAATAGTGTTAAAAGTCATATCGTGGTACAATAATTTTGCCTTATCGGTGGGTTTCAATCGTTCACGGATACAAATGAGAATACATTTGTACACTCAACGAAAATTTCAAGTTCACAGTCGGCTCGCAGTATTTTTTTAGGTATAACAATTGTTTTTTTTTTTTTTTTTTTTTTTTTTTTTATTGTCAACGAAGCGTATATTCAACAGACAAAGATTGTATAATCAACAGATAATTGTTATCGAAGTTTGTGAACAACAAACGTTTGGTTTGTATGCGCACGTAGAAACCTTTTTTTAGGGTTTCTCTTTATCGTCTCTTGGGCCGGATCGAAGTTCTCCTGTACTCTCTGTTCGCCACTGTACCGTCGCGAATCGGAATAAAGTTTAACAAACTTAAACGCATGAATGAATATATATATATATATATATATATATATATATATATATATATATATATTGTGCGATAAATGAAGGGAGGACATGTTGCAGATCGTAAATTTATTCCGCTGCCGAGGAAATCAATTTCGTCCAAAAGGTGCGATGTGGAGCGACAGTAGTTTAAATACACAATAATGCATGGTCGAACGTCGAGACGATAAATTTATATTACCTCGGGATTGCGTTACGTTGACAATTTGTCACTCGTCGAACAGCTTCGGTAAATAATCGATAACGAGGAGACAGCATCGAGCAAGGTGACTGCAAATTGTTGACTGGTGGACATACCGGATAAAGTTACACCTGAATTGTGCAACGCACGGAAATTTATATCTTCATAGGAAGGAACAAAAACGAATTACAACAAAGCAAAAGCCCTCGGAAATAAGCTACGTGTGAGAGATCGCCGACGTTGGCGGTTAAAAAATAAATAAAAAAAAATTTAAAAAAATTAAAAAAAATTTAAAAAAAATTAAAAAAAAATTTAAAAAAAATTTAAAAAAATTAAAAAAAAAAAACCTTGTACCAACACACCTGCTGCAATCTGAGCACATCGACTCGACAGCGATGGAACAATAAGCAAAGGCGGCATCACTCCCTCTCGCATAGGGGAGGGCGGGGCAAAATGGCACAGCGGAATAAAAACGGGATAATGAGACATAAAGCAATTTTCGAATAACTTTCGGAGGGTGGCGATATGATGGTAAGTTGGGCATAATGGATTTGAAAATCCGGACGTGTCGTTGGGACAAAATTGGGCGTCCAAAGATTATTCTGAGATTCAGTTTTGCATCGCTGTGCCATTTTGCCCCGGTCTCCCCTACTCTCTCATATTTTCATTGTAATAACATTTGGACATTACAATTAATATATTGCGATACCAGTGCGAAAAAACTTTATCTGACGAGTTCGGAATAGTATATTTATGCCACAAGGGAGTAAAGTGCGTTTTTTCATCGAGTGTGAAGTTTGATCCCCGAGCGAAGCGAGGGCAGAAATTCACACGAGTTGAAAATGCACTTCCTCACGAGTGGCATACGCTATTTTTTGACCGACTATCCCAAAAAATTGCCACATTTATATGCCTGCAATGGGGATGGAAAGTTACCCGCTTACAGTACTTTTCGGCCCTCGGGCGGAAAAGTGGCTACTTTTCCGCCCGCTGTAGCTACTTTTCCGCCCGCTGCGTTACTTTTCGGCCCGCTGCGTTACTTTTCGGCCCGCTGGTCAAGAATCGACAACTTTCCGCCCCCGTTGCAGGCATGGAATGTGGACTTTTTAGCGTAGTCGGGCAAAAAATGTTTTTCGCACGGGTTTCGTACAAAGTTTTATTTCACAAGGTGTAAAAAAAAAAAAATGAGAGTTTTCGCACGCAAAGCGTGTGTAAAACTTCCATTATCACACCCTGTGAAATAAAATAATTTTCGATACTCCCATATGCTCACCACATACTCTTACTCTTTTTTTTTTGTTTTTTTTTTATAAATATTATACACTTCAGCATACACTCTGTAAATGCTGACTATATCTTGCTGCATATCCTGTAAATGCTTTTAGGGGACTGAGTCCCAAAGCAAAGTACATTTATTTCTATATGTCTATCTACTTACTAGAATATTCCTCGACGAGCTTGTAACTCCTACGAAAAGAAGACCTATCATTCCGCATTGCTCGAAATATATATCGTCGTGGTTCGTCGAAGAACTGCTCGTGTGTACAGAGGCCTAAGCTCGCCTATTATTTACACAAGATAATCGTTAACTTTTACTAGAACTCGGAATAATTTCGCCTATTTTTATGAACTTTATTTACCTAATGACGACATTTTACTGCTGAACGGCAATTTATTGAGTCACTTGAGAATTGAAAATTCTCTTCGTAAATTAACTTCTCATCTGCACTATCGGACTTACAGAGAGAATAAAATTAATGAAATTTCAATTCAATTTTGCTTCCCTATGGAGGAAGCTATGTTTTGAAAAAAAAAAAAAAAAAAAAAAAAAAATGTTCTCGAGATTTTAGCGTCGACGTATTGGAATGATCTAAAACTAGAATGGCTTCCTCCGTCAGGAAGCTAAGCGCAAATTTTTATATTCGTAAGAGTGCGATAATATGCCCAAGATTTTATATTGTATAACGTTTTTTTTTTTATTTTTGTATTCTACGTTAAATTCTATATTCCCGACAAGGAAATCAACAAACTATATATGCAAAAAAAAAATATATCGGAAATACATTTAATTCGATATCAACGTCATTGGTTATACAACAATATCGAAGTTAATATATTACAAATATCTTTTAATCAATTGATATATTGTACATTATCAATATATTCATGATATATATTAAACATTGAAATTGCTGTATATTCGGAGACGTGTTTTCCAGAAAATATATCCGACATGAACAATTTCTCGTCCGATGAAAAAAACATTTCAATTCAATTTTGCTGCCCTATGGAGGAAGCTATGTTTTGAAAAAAAAAAAAAGAAAAAAAATGTTCTCGAGATTTTAGCGTCGACGTATTGGAATGATCTAAAACTAGAATGGCTTCCTCCGTCAGGAAGCTAAGCGCAAATTTTTATATTCGTAAGAGTGCGATAATATGCCCAAGATTTTATATTGTATAACGTTTTTTTTTTATTTTTGTATTCTACGTTAAATTCTATATTCCCGACAAGGAAATCAACAAACTATATATGCAAAAAAAAAATATATCGGAAATACATTTAATTCGATATCAACGTCATTGATTATACAACAATATCGAAGTTAATATATTACAAATATCTTTTAATCAATTGATATATTGTACATTATCAATATATTCATGATATATATTAAACATTGAAATTGCTGTATATTCGGAGACGTGTTTTCCAGAAAATATATCCGACATGAACAATTTTTCGTCCGATGAAAAAAAAAAACATTTCACTCGTCACAGATAAATCATTCGACGTGCGCCACGTACATTCAGAAAAATAATTTATTCGACGTCCACCGTGTATTTTGTTTGAGTAAAATATTCATTCGATTGAAACAAATATATATTCAAATCAAATAAATATTTTACTCAAATCAATAAAACGATGGTCGTCAAATAAATGATTTTCATCTGGACTTATGCTTAATTCCATGTGATGATTGTTCGTTAAACGAAATATCGATAAAGCATTATATTATCCATTGTAAATTGTGTCCATAAGAAATCGGACATTCACAAGGGTTTTCACAATTGGCTCGGTTAGGCACAGTGTTTCAATAATTTCGACGAATTCCCAAAGTAGTCCTCGAGCTCGGGCAGAAGGGTCGTGAAATTTTCCCACCGATCGTTCGTTCGCAAGTCGTCGACACGAACACACCTCTCGTCCGATATCACTTTGATTTTCAGCGTATTAAATGTTTCTCTATTATTATTATTGTTCGCCTCCAGTCCTCTCTTCTTCATCGTTCGAATTTGTTCCTCGGCAATCTTAACTTCGTCCTGCCAATTCTCACGAGTCGATTCCTCCGTCTCGTCGTCAGATAAACGCGTATCCGCGGCACGAAAGTATTCGCTCCTATCGACGTCTCTTCGTAGATCGTTGACTCTCCAGGGCGGATATCTTCGCGACAGTCTCCTGAGTTTCGGTGCGCAGCAACCGAGATTTTTCCTCGTGTCACGAAAATCCTTCCAGTCCTCTTTGATCATGTCCGCACCCTTTTCCGCTATCATAATCGTCGGTGCATTTGTGTTGCCGCTCGGTATGCTCGGCATTATAGATGCATCGATTACCCTCAGTCCCGTGACACCGTGAACCCTGAGTCTCGGATCCACCACCGCCCCCTCGTCACTTGCCGGACCCATTTTACAAGTGCCGGTCGGATGATATATCGTCATCGTGTAAAATCGGGCATGACAACGCCAGTAATCGTCCGACGGAAATTCGTACTGTGCGCACTCCGGTATGACATTCGTATTCGGACGCGCCTTCAGTCCCGACATCGTCCTCGTCAGGCTCATGTTGTAAACGAACTTCGCTCCCTCGATCTGAAACAATACCATTAAGGACACTTTAGCTTCGCGCCAACAGTTAACGGCGAGTCGCCGCACACACGTGGGACAAAAATTTCGGATTGATCTTCGACGTGTGCGTTCGCGGACTTTCACAGTAATTCGGCTGTGTCGGTGAGCTGCTGCTTTTTTTTTTTTTTTTTTTTTCTTTCTTTCTACGGTTTTCGAATGTTTCGAGGAGCTACGAAAAATATGCGGTACACGAGTGAAGACAGATTTGTCGAGGTCAAAATTTGAAAATTCTAATTGAGTAATAGTACAATATTTTTGATTGTAACTTTTGGCCGAAATGGATCTTATGTTAATGAAAAATTTTATTAAATTGGAAACTTTTGAATCTTCATTAATTCACACTTCGAATTCAGTATAATTTAAACTTTGAATCTTATGAGATTTATCATTTTTCTGAATTTCACAGGAAAATCAAAATTATTTTTCATCCGACACGAGTTTATCCGTGAAATAAATTGCAATTTCGCAATTAATGGGGAAAAAAAAAATGAGGAATTACGTAAATTTTGCACAGGGAATTTTATTTTGACTTTTTTTATTTTAACTTTCTTTGTGAGAAGAAACGAAAGTGTGTCAACGCACTTTTTAGTCGATGAAGAAAAAAAAAATGGTCGTTGCTTAAAAACACGGTCTTCAACCAACGATGCGAATAAACGTTTAACAGATTCAAATTGTTTAACAATCCTTTTGTGATTGTTTACGAAAAATTCGGTTAACCGTCCGCGAACGCAAGGCGTTCATCATCCAATTTTTTTTTTTCTCTCTGTAAACGAATTAACGAATTTTATTTTGATACCAGAACGTCCAAATCGCGGGAGTCGCTGAAATAGTTTGGAACGATTATTGGATGAGTTCTCGCATCTGTGTCACGCAGCTTTATGTATCCTCGGCTTCGCGGCCTCAATAGTAGCGGCACCACCGAGTAAGTGTCCTTGTAAAGGATTCCCTCAAAAACGCTCGCAAAGAATTCGTCCTGAAGGCCGCAAGCCCTCTTGCCGATCAAACCGCCGTCACTGTTGTCCGCCGACGAGGCCAGGAACAGTTGAATATCCGGCCGATCCTTGGAAGCGTTTGCGTACCTAAATAAAATTTAGATGTAGATAGATAGACCATAGTTACATCGTTAGATATAGATAGATAGATGGACAGATAGATAGATGGACAGATAGATAGATGGATAGATAGATGGATAGATAGATGGATAGATAGATGGATAGATAGATGGATAGATAGATGGATAGATAGATGGATAGATAGATGGATAGATAGATGGATAGATAGATGGACGGATAGATAGACGGATAGATAGACGGATAGATAGACGGATAGATAGACGGATAGATAGACGGATAGATAGACGGATAGATAGACGGACAGATAGACGGACAGATAGACGGACAGATAGACGGACAGATAGACGGACAGATAGACGGACAGATAGACGGACAGATAGACGGACAGATAGATGGACAGATAGATGACAGATAGATGGACAGATAGATGGACAGATAGATGGATAGATAGATGGATAGATAGATTTATTTCTGTATACCCTTTAAGAAGGGAGTCTCGCTGAGGCTGACTTCGCATAAGTTCGACAAAAATAATAGAAAAATTGCAAGTACTTCTTGATGGTATAAAAATCTGAAAAAATTCATGCATACTAAAGGTACTGAGAAGATTAATTTTCCATAATAATAATTACAAAATGTTATTAACAAATTGATGAGAAAAATAATTGCTTAACAAATTTGCCCGCAACCCAACTTTTTTTTTTTCGTCAAAATGATTCGTTTATTTTTCTGAATACGTATGAATTTTTTTTCAGATTTTTCAGTAATCGTTGATTTTTCCATGAAAAAAAAAAAAAAAAAAAAAAAAAAAAAAAAAATTTCTACCGATAAAATATAGTTCGCAGGCACGATTAATTAAGTTATTTAACGCGTTATTTAACCGTATCTATTTTCCAACTTGCATTACTAATTCCGACCCAAAACAAACAAAAAAACCCTAATTTTTTTTTTTTGCCAAAAGTGCATTCCCTAAAAAAAAACAAAAAAAAAACAAAAAAAACCACCAACTTACTTCGTATTGACGAAAGCCATCGCCTCGCACTGGGGCATAGTGTAGAGCGGTCCGGACCTCTGCTCCAAGAATTGCTTGAGGGTGCGGAGGGTGAGGAATCTCGGCAGAACAAAAGCGAATCCCGACCCGGAACGCTCCTTCGGTGGGTCAATGAGATAAGTCATTCCGCCGATGGCAACGTGATCCTGAAGATTCCCACCGACGCCCGGAAGATCATGAACCACTGGTATCCCGATCTCGTTCAGATGATCCCGCGGACCGATTCCGGAGAGCATGAGCAGCTGCGGCGACTGAATGGAACCAGCCGCGAGGATGACCTCCCGATCGGCGTGAACGACGTACCTCGATGTGGGACCCCTGCGAAACTTCACCCCGTAAGCGATCCTGGATGTCTCGCCGATGAGTATCTCCTCGACCATCGCGTGAGTGCTGACATGGAGGTTCCTCCTTCTGGAGGCGGGCCGCAGAAATGCCTTCGCGGCGCTGCAGCGAAGTCCGTCTCTGAGGGTCCCGTGGGAATGCGCGAAGCCCGTCTGCCTTGGGCCATTGACGTCGACGATCTCGTAGCCCATCTCCCGTCCGGCCTCCAGGAAACAGTCGGCAATGGGCGTGTGATGACGAAACCTCTCGACCGTCAAGCCACCGCCGTTGCCGTGATAAGGACTGTCGCGCAACTCATGAATGCTCATGTTCTCCGATAGCTTGAAGTACGGAAGTACGCTCTCGTAGTCCCAGCCGGGATTACCGGCATCTCGCCAGGAGTCGTAGTCCTCGCGATTGCCCCGGACGTAGAGCATCGCGTTAAGGACGCTGCTGCCTCCGAGGACCTTGCCTCTCGGCCAGTTGCATCGGTGGTCGCGCATCCCCTGGCAATAGGTGCGCGACGGTTCGGTCTTGAATTGCCAGTCCATCGATGTGAGCTGCAGCGTCGGGAAGACAAGTGGAACGTCCGATAGGATGGTTTCGTCGCCGCCGGCCTCCAACAGCAGAACCGTCCAGTTTTCGTTGGCCGACAGTCTGTTCGCGAGAACGCATCCTGCCGAACCTCCGCCCACGACGACGAAGTCGTAACGTGTCAGCATAGCGCATGGCGGCACGATCGAGACCCTGTTATCGCGATCTATTATGTCACGACGCAGGAGCACTATGAGAAAACGCAGAAAAATCAGAAAACTCACTTCGGGTCCGTAGGAGAGAGCTATTCGCGTCGCTGAAAATGCACCCATGAGGGTCATCGCGATAACGATGCGACTCTGTCGTACGCGATAAATTCATGCAAACAAAACTGTCTATTTAACGATCATTGTCGCGGGAGCGTCTATGATGGAACTTGGTCGAGGCAACCGAAAGAAAATCAATCTATGGAAAGTACTTCGTTGGGTCAACGAAACGAAATATAATCCTTCTGGATGAGGCCGTTCTCGATAACTGGTGAAAGTACCTGCACGACTCGGTCGCCGCGACCGCCGGAGAGCTTAGTCAGCAAAATCGACACACGTACCTCCAAGTCGGTACGACGATTCGCACTATATATATATATATATATATATATATATATATATATATATATATATCTTTTTTTGTTTGTCACAACACATCGGGTCATTAAGAAAACTGATCGGACAGTGAAATCTTTCTTTTTATCGAACGCAAACGAAAAAAAAAAAAAAAAACAAGAAAAAAATTAAACGCTTGCTTCGCTATATATATTATGAGAGTCTATGTACATCGATACAGGATAATTCATTCGTGTCTTGTCGAAACAAGAACAATTGAGTCGCGTCTAAGCTCAATTAATACTTAGCCTCTATGGTATTATGACGATACTTATGATAAAAAGTTGTCAATATACATAAATACACACAAAATACATTCTGTCATGAATATCGGATATCCTCCTCGCGCTCAAATTAGCTTGTACGCTTGAGACGAAGGCTCGATCAATTATTTTTCTCGTCAATCGTGCTTTTACAAAAATCATTAAATTACATTGACAATTGTAATCGTTAATAATTGTCATTCTCGTCTTTCTCCATCAATACAGTAATTTCCTTTTTTCTACATGGGCACATTTGTACAAGCCTTTTTACACGGCTTACCGTACGGGACACTTAATGTGCAACAGGATTATAAACGCCGCTCGACCGCCACCGCACATCTCGAATGCAGCGTTCCGCCAACGATCTAATATCTAGAGACCTCTAAGGATCGCTTATTTATCATTACAAATTTACACTAGTCGTTGTAACGATGTCGACGACCAAACGCCTTTTCCTTGCCTCACTGTGAACGTGCATTTGCGTGTGCGCGCGCTTCTGCGAGTCCAAGGGTCTCGACGTCAAGGAACACTTTCCCTCGCCTCTCACTAATACGCTTTCACCACGCACTCCTATATATATATATATATATATATATATATATATATATATAGACAGTATGAAGTGTTTCCTTCCGGTCGTCTGTTTAGTCATCTCATATTTCACTCTGCTACTATTTTACAAGCTTCGCGATTGGCCGCGTTTTTTTTTTGGATGATGCGTGTGAGCCAGATCTGGGAAGTATGTGTCGAAGTACTTCGTCCTCAAAGTATCAAGTACTTGAGTACCGATGTGACGACTACTCGGTATTGACTCAGTATCTGATACTTCAACACGTACTTCAAGTATTTAATGTAATTTGTCCAGTCTCCGATAGAAGCACGGAATTCCGAAAGATTCTTTATGTTCTCAGTCTTTAGATTACTTTCGAGGATTGTTATCCCGAGACGTCGTGAGGCAGACTGTTGAACATCAGTCTCAGCCGGAGGGTTTCCTCTTGAGCCAAAACTCCTTAATCATATCCGAGCCCTTCTCGCCGATCATGATGGCCGGTGCATTGGTGTTTCCACTGACGAGATTGGGCATGATCGATGCGTCGATGACCCTAAGGCCCTGAACACCGTAGACCCGCAGTTGAGGATCGACGACGGCGTCGGGATCCCATCGTGGTCCCATCTTGCACGTGCCGACGGGATGATAGATGGTCGCCGAGTAATGCCTGATCATGCACTCCCAGTAGGGATCCGTGTAGAGGGGTATGTGCCTGCAGCCCGGAAAGGGTATCGGATTGAGCTCGCTGCCGTACTTCTTGAAGGCCGCCGTTCTGCTCAATGCAACGGCGATCTTAACGCCCTCGACCAGTGTCGCCAAGTCTTCCGGTTCCTTGAAGTAATTCGGATATATGAGCGGGTGGTCGAAAGGATTTCTGCTGCGCAGTCTTATCAGTCCCTTGCTCTTCGGCCTCAGGAGCATCGGTATCGCGCTCCAGACGTCCATGTTGCTTATCGGACCGAAAACGGCGTCGTAGAATCTCTGGGTGAGACCGTGGGCCTTGCGAATCTGTCGGCCACCGTCGGAATTCGTCGAGCCTGATATAAAGTGGAGCTCTATGTCGGGAAAATCCTCGGAGGCGTTTACGTACTTGGTGTTGACGAAGGCGAGACCCTCGACACCACCGAGAACGGTCAAGGGACCGTCACCGAAGACCGCGTACCTCATTACAGCCGAGGCGCTGTGCAGACGGCTCTCGACCATGGAGACCTCCTGATTGACCATGAACGTCAAACCACCGAGGCCAACGTGGTCCTGAAGATTGTTGCCGACGCTCGAGTCCTGGATCACCGGTATTCCGTGCTGCGAGAGATGATCCTTAGGACCGATTCCCGAGAGCATCAGGATCTGTGGCGAATTGACCGAACCACCGGAAATTATGACCTCCTTGGTGGAGCGAATCCTGTACATCTTTCCGTCGCGGATCATCTCGATTCCGTAGGTTCTTCTGGTCGTCGGATCTATGAGCACCTTGGTCACGTGACAATTGAGGGCGACGTGAAGGTTTGATCTCAGTCTGGCGGGCCTCAGGAAGGCCTTCGAAGAGGAGCAACGACTTCCGCTTCTTATCGTGCCCTGGGCTATCATGAATCCCGTTTGATGGGCTCCGTTTATGTCCCTTATCTCGTAGCCCATTTCCTGACCGGCCTGAACGAATGCTGTGGCGAGCGGGGTTTTCCACGGAGCTTCCTGAACTGTAAGGTAACCTCCGGTTGAATGATAGATCGTCCGCGCTAGGTAGGGATTCTGATTGTCCTCGGATTTCTTGAAGTAGTAAAGGGCGTCCTTGGAACTCCAGCCCGGATTTCCCTGCTGCTCCCAGATGTCGTAGTCCTTTCTGTTGCCTCGGAGATAGAGCATGTAATTGAGGACGCTGCTACCACCGAGAACCTTGCCCCTTGGCCAGTTGCAACGACCATTCTCCATTGCTGCGACAAAAAATAAATACATATATCATTACTGTGACCTTTGATAATCTGTACAGCGAGTAGATATACTATTCAGACTCGGGGGGGGTGTACGCTCGTTCTGGTTAAATACACATCGGCGTCTTTTACCTGTACGCCTATATTTATGAGAGGAGTTGGACGCATTGGGGAGGGATGTCTCGATAAGACACTAACGTGGCAGTGGAAAGAGCCGTCACGCTTGACTTTACTTTCTAAAGGAAATCCGCGAGACTGTTCTAGAATCGTCAAATATCAAATATCAAATATCAAATATCAAATATCAAATATCAAATATCAAATATCAAATATCAAATATCAAATATCAAATATCAAATATCAAATATCAAATATCAAATATCAAATATCAAATATCAAATATCAAATATCAAATATCAAATATCAAATATCAAATATCAAATATCAAATATCAAATATCAAATATCAAATATCAAATATCAAATATCAAATATCAAATATCAAATATCAAATATCAAATATCAAATATCAAATATCAAATATCAAATATCAAATATCAAATATCAAATATCAAATATCAAATATCAAATATCAAATATCAAATATCAAATATCAAATATCAAATATCAAATATCAAATATCAAATATCAAATATCAAATATCAAATATCAAATATCAAATATCAAATATCAAATATCAAATATCAAATATCAAATATCAAATATCAAATATCAAATATCAAATATCAAATATCAAATATCAAATATCAAATATCAAATATCAAATATCAAATATCAAATATCAAATATCAAATATCAAATATCAAATATCAAATATCAAATATCAAATATCAAATATCAAATATCAAATATCAAATATCAAATATCAAATATCAAATATCAAATATCAAATATCAAATATCAAATATCAAATATCAAATATCAAATAATGTTTCTCGTTATTATTCAGTGATAATCAACATATTCACGTCAATATAAGCTCTCAAAGGGACTGCTAGAGGGGTCCGCAATTATTAGTTAGGACGAATTAATTACCGAGGCAAGCTCCTCCCTGGGGCTCTGTCTTGTATTTCCAATCGAGTTTACTGAGTTGAAGATATCCGGCAAGAAGAGGCACGTCGGAAATTTCCGTCTCGTCTCCGCCGGCTTCCAGCAGCAGTACGTTCCAGTTGTCTATTTCTGATAGACGACTGGCGACCACGGCACCTGTCACGGCAAAAATCAAACAGTCGTTTAATTCGCGCAATTGTGGTATATAATATCAAAGCGAAGTTATATCTATGAAAAAAAAAAAAGCACCGACCTGCCGAGCCGGCACCAACGACGATAAAATCGTACGAAGTCTGCAACAATTCCGTGGGCATGTTGATCGGTTGCGACTCCTTGTCCATAACTTCGTACTGGAAGTAAGCTAATGCAACAGCAAAAGCGGGAAAGAACCACGAGAGACTTCCGGCAGCGCCTCCACCAACGACAGACGCCAGTGTGCTCTCGATGCCCATTTTTTTTTTTTTTTTTTTTTCAGTGATTTTGGCCAAATATCAAAAGCGATTCTGTACACAGGAATTAATTATTAATATTTATTTATCTCAATGGGGCATAACAGTGACATATACAGTTGTTGATGTCCTGTGGGAGAGTATCGTTGACTGTTACAATATTTACTTTCTAATGGAACGAACACTATTACACTTTGCGTGTTCTTTAGCTTAAGTGTACGGAATATCTATGTGAGCTGGCGATTTTTGACAGCGGTGATATGTGAAAAGAAAACAGTGCCGATAATTATGTTATTTTGTTATTTTGATATATGTAAGACAATGTAAAAGGCAACCGAAGCCATACAATGGAAATAAATCACTACAACTACTGTTCATTTATCTCAATAATTTATTAATATCAACTCTTGTGTTGTATTATATTGTCAACACTACGTGGTGACATTCCCTCAAATTCACCCGGTTTTCAAACTTTTATTAATCGAAATTTATTCGTCGGACCGGAACAACAAAAAAATTATTGAACACACTTCGAATATTCTGAAACATGCCTCGATAATTGTAATTCAAGAAAATTAACGACGATACGTAAAATAAAAGACTAATGTCGAATATCGTCACAGATTGATCGGGAGTGACCACGAAGGATTGAGTTTTTTTCTTAAATCGATTAAAATTAATCGATTGAAATTCATGGATTTAAATTTAATCAATAAAAATTAACATGAATTTTCGTGAAAATTCTGATAAATCGTTTTCGCCCTCGACAAGTGAAGAGATGAATGCATACGAGGAAAAAAAAAAAAAAAACAATTACACGTCGGACCGGAACAAAAAAATTATTGAACACACTTCGAATATTCTGAAACATGCCTCGATAATTGTAATTCAAGAAAATTAACGACGATACGTAAAATAAAAGACTAATGTCGAATATCGTCACAGATTGATCGGGAGTGACCACGAAGGATTGAGTTTTTTTCTTAAATCGATTAAAATTAATCGATTGATATTCATCGATTTAAATTTAATCAATAAAAATTAACATGAATTTTCGTGAAAATTCTGATAAATCGTTTTCGCCCTCGACAAGTGAAGAGATGAATGCATACGAGGGAAAAAAAAAAAAAAAACAATTACACGTCGGACCGGAACAAAAAAATTATTGAACACACTTCGAATATTCTGAAACATGCCTCGATAATTGTAATTCAAGAAAATTAACGACGATACGTAAAATAAAAGACTAATGTCGAATATCGTCACGGCTTGATCGGGAGTGACCACGAAGGATTGAGTTTTTTTCTTAAATCGATTAAAATTAATCGATTGAAATTCATGGATTTAAATTTAATCAATAAAAATTAACATGAATTTTCGTGAAAATTCTGATAAATCGTTTTCGCCCTCGACAAGTGAAGAGATGAATGCATACGAAAAAAAAAAAAAAAAAAAAAAAAAAAAAACAATTACACGCACCGTAGCGAAATATTGTTGTTAATCACAGCATAGCACTGACGTATAATCGGACCGCGTGAACAAAGTCTTCCCGTCGCGTAAGCCGGAAACTGCGAATGAAACTCCTCATCGGCACGACCAACTCTTATATAGTTATACAGTCGTATTATAGAGAGTACTCTATGGCGTGTATAAATTTCACTCGAGCCGCGCGCCGCGGACGATGCGACCCATGTTCGTCGACTGCTCAAACGAAAAATATCTTCGGCAATGTCACCGAGGAGCGTCACGTAGTACGGTGTATTACGCGCTGGCTCCTCGACGATACCTATAACCGAGAACCGCGTGGTCAGTTAACGGTAATCGAGTGCGTGTGACGAATACAACTATCGGTAGCCCGAAACATTGTCCGGCAAAACTTTCGGCTGTTAGATAATTCGAAGGCGACGAGGAGCTTTTCGTCGCGGAAGAAACTATCGGGAACTATTGCATTGCGATGCACACATTAAAAGAAAAATTTCGTAAAATTGAAGTGCGAAATTTTGTGAAGATAATTTTTTTTTTTTTTTTTTTTTCAAATAAGTGACAAACTCGTTTGTCACTCAAATAAGTCAAATGAATATGCTGAACTGTCCAATTTATTCCTGACTTCAAATCAATATACTAACATGTCCTTTTATTTCGCTGTCTCATTGACAATTTTTTGTTTGCACTTTTATCTGTTAGACCAGAGAATTGACAAATAAAAAATTGTGGACGTTTTTCGACAATAAGTTGTTGTGAAAAGTGCAAACTTTTTTTGCTGTGCACTTTGCCGCGATTCACCAAAAAAAACAAAAAAAAAAAACAAAAAAAAATCCGGATAATTGAAGGAAAAAAAAGAAATTCGTCGGCGTATCGGGGGAATCCCATTGAATCCCAAAATTAACCGGAGTAAAAAAAATGATTAGCGAACGATTAAAAATCAATTAAAAAGGTATTCGGCATTTTCTCTTATTTTTATTGAAAAATAATTATTGAATCCCAAAATTAACCGGAGTAAAGAAATGATTAGCGAACGATTAAAAGTCAATTAAAAAGGTATTCGGCATTTTATTTTATTTTAATTGAAAAATAATTATTGAAGACACTACATCGCTACACATTTTTAAAAGACAAACATAAAGTCATAACGAATGCACAACCTTCTCACCCAAAACTACTTGCTTGACTTGAGCGAGATGACAATACTTTTAATCACCCAATGAAAAAATATATACTTTATTGATCAAACATATTCTTAGTTGGGACAGTGAAATTATTTTTTTTAATGCTCATGTAACTTTATAGTCAAATTAACTAAATATTTTCTTCGCCACCCGCAACTCCCGGATTTGCTTGATTTAAACAAATTTTGTTTGATCTTACCAAACCTTTTTTTGTGTATGTGACGGAATTTCCCGAGCTAATATTAAAATATACATATATACATATATACATGTATACATATATATATATATATATATATATATATATATATATATATATATATACATATATGTGTTTACCGCATACATAAAACAAAAATTAACCCAGTCAGGCAAGCGTCAATTGCTTCGTTTCGTGGCGCTTGTTTGTCAGGATATATAAAGATACTCCCTCGCGAAAAATTGGATATGTTAAATATAAAAGAGATGCCCAGAACAAAATTACCACAACGAAAAGGGAGATTTCCCATCGAAGGCTCATCGAGGCTTATGAGGCGAAATAAATAAAATTTAGCGGTATATTTTCCACAGGAAGACAATCCTGAAACGAGCCAATAACTTTTATTCGAGACTTCCGGCACTGACTCAATAATCTACCGCGGAATAGCCACAAATTTCCCGGACTACCCGCTAATCGAGAGGTTTAATGAGGAACATCATTATAACCGACGCGGAAAACAACAACACGGCAATCATCTGACATCCATCTCGGGCCTGTATATCGCATTCGGGTTTGGGTGTCAATCGTGTCATGAAAAGACACGAATCCAATTTCAGGACCGTCGCTCGCGCTCCCGTCCCGGTGTAACAATTGAGAATCGCGCGGATTTTGCGGTGCCATCGAAATCACTGCGACACGCGCCGGAGACAATAATGTGTCGTCTCCTCTTGACTCGCGGATATTACCGAGATCATTTTTTTCATTTAATTTAATTAATTTTTTTAAATTAGTAACTATCGAATTATAAAACAAATCCGTCAACTTTGATTCTATCAATTGATTTATCATTGAATTAATATATACTTCTTCGATTAATTATTCAATAGAATTTTTTCGTTACATTTTTGAGCTCGAGTTTCGGCCCTCAGAGCTTTCTCGTCTGCAGTTATATCGTCGCACATTAAATTGAACTATTAACCACTTCAATATCCGGTACAACACTTGAATCTTATACATCAATTTATTGATTGTAAACACTCGAGTATACCGTCGGGGATCACGTGATTTTTATAAACACCGAGGGTCGAGTAAAAATGTAATCCGAGAAACTTCGCGTAGAGAGAACGACCATGACCTTGCTGCCGGTCAACAAAGCGATGCTGAATCACTTGTGATCGTCGAAGGACGGGCCCGTGGCGCTGAGGCGAGGCCTCTCCAACGGCTTCGGATAAACGTGGCCATGCCGCATAACGGTCATCGACTTCCCCACTCCTCCTCGGGCATCCTGCATCCCACTTTTCTCTCTTTCTTCTCGCTCTTACCACCTTCAAGGTATTTTCATTGATGGCAGACTCTCTGCCCTCGCTCTTCCCATTTCCCTCCGACGATGCTGTCTCACCGAGGGCAGGAAAATTCTAGAAGGAAAATTCTAGCTGAATTCACTGTTCTCAAACCTAACACTCGAAAATTAAATTAAAGTCGAATGAAATGATGCGTGGAAGAAAATATACATTAGCAATTATATTAAATTCGACGCTTTTGTATTATTCGTGTGAATAATATAAAAACGAGCTGAATTCACTGTTCTCAAAGCTAACACTCGAAAATTAAATTAAAGTCGAATAAAATGATGCGTGGAAGAAAATATACATTAGCAATTATATTAAATTCGACGCTTTTGTATTATTCGTGTGAATAATATAAAAACGAGCTGAATTCACTGTTCTCAAATCTAACACTCGAAAATTAAATTAAAGTCGAATGAAATTATGCGCGTATATTAAATTATTAAGTATATTAAATTCGACGCTTTTATATTAATCGTGTATCAGCAATATAAAATCGCTAGATTTTTTTCCAAATATGTATTTCAAAGCGGACGCGAAATACACAACTTTTCGATGAAAATATATCTTCTGTATCGCAGATATATTGATCGGTATATGTTAAGAGTTTTTTTTTTTTTTTTTTTTTTTTCACGTCGGATTCGTTGCTCCGCACTACTGATTGATCCATTTGATCGGAAACCTTTTTTTTTTTCTTCTTTGTAATAATAATTTTTTTTCTCAAGCGCTCGATACTTTTTTGAATACTAATTTTATCTTGAAAATTTTAATATTCTAAATTTTTACACCGGGTCTAAAAAAAAAAAAAAATTATTATCTTGAAAACTTTGTTTTATTTATTAGAGTATGGCAAGATATTGTTTTTTCCTCGAAATGCCAGTTTCACCGAACTAGCAAATAAGTAACACATCGAGCATTAAACATTTTTTTTGTAAACACTACAAATGTTGAGAACGCTTCGGACAATGGACATTACTCCGATTAGAAATTGATCGATTTCTTTGTTTCGTTTCTCGTGGCGCTGTTTTTTTTTTTTTTTTTTTCTATACGTGACGATCCTCACGCGTCTTTCTGAGAATGAGCCTTTCGTCACGAGCCAGCCTTACGGTAAAGAGTGGCGTGGCCGTTGAGTCCGATGGCCTACTTCTCGTACCCCGGCTGTGTCCTTCACGCCGCTCCGGCACCGCTGTTGACACGAAATAGCAAATCTATCGGGCAGGCCAATAGAACGGCGAAAGGTTACTTTAATATTTTTTCCCAGGTTTCTACAATAGACGCAGAACAAAAACGCGTTTACGAGGTAAACGCGTTGTTTACTTCGACTAATAGTATTTATGTAATTCTTATGTACTCGTGTACACAAGAATTACGCCAATTAACTTGTCACATCCATGTGATAAAATGATATTCGGTCTCTCTGTACGACAAAACGATTTTCATTGTTATTTTTTTTTTTAATTTTTTTTTTTTATTAATCACACTAACGTGTCTCCCGATGAGGTTTTACGATTAAGCTTTTTTATTTCAAGGCGATAGAATAATCTTTTAAATTCCGCGCTTATCGTACGAAACTGCAATCCGGAATACTATACGAGTCCACGTATAGAATATCGTACTCTCCGTATCTGATATACGTCACGTTTGATTCTCTGGCACTCGACGCGCGTTACTTTTTTTTTCCTCTTCTTCGTGTCTTACCTTTTAATATCGAGGCGATATCGGTCGGTGAAAATAAACATGGTCGACATTGAAATTAGCACTCAGGCCTGTGTCGAGCTAGAAAAATAAAAACAAAGTGCTATTGTAGATCGATTGGCCACTTGACTTTTGGGCCCAACAAGATTGCGAATTCGCCTTCAGTGGTAAACGATACTTGGAATATAAATATATGGCGGAAAAAATAAATGGCAAGCTCACCTTCAAGCTTCGTCATGCTTTTCGTTGCCATTGCTCATCGGTCACGATCGCAAATATGCGAATTATTTTATTCACTCGCCGATCCGATACGGATACGTGAGCCCAAAATGAAGTAAATCATTTTTTTTTTAAATGATTATTCAAAATATCTTAAAATAATTACTTTAAATATTTTTAAATAATTATTTTTTATATTATTATTATTTTTTAAAAATAATAATTACTTTTTAAATTATTATTTTTTAAATTATTATTTTAAAAAATAATTATTATTTTTTAAATTATTATTTTAAAAAATAATTATTATTTTTCAAAATAATTATTATCATTTAAATTATTATTTTTAAAAGTAATTATTATTTTTTAAACTATTATTTTTAAAAAATAATAATTATTTTTGAGAATTACTAAAAGTAAGACTAAGAAAAAAAATTGTTTGCCGTTCTCATGATATATCTGAACGGCGAATGATGTTGGCAATGTATTTTGTATTTACCTCCCCGGTGAAAATGACTCATTACCGTGTACGATTTGCATTTTACAGGGGGATGTTGCGGATCCATGAAAAAGCGAACGATCGTCGGAGGCTATGCTTTCTGCTGGTGGTTCGTCACGGACGTTCAGCGCCTATCCCTGGAAGTGATGACCCTGAATCCAGTCTGCGAGAGCGTCGAGACGGCCCAGGGTGTACCCCTGACAGTTACCGGAGTGGCCCAATGCAAGATCATGAAAGCCGATGAGCTGCTGCACACCGCCAGCGAACAATTCCTCGGAAAGACAGTTCACGAGATTAAGTCTACGATACTCTCAACCCTGGAGGGACACCTTCGGGCAATTCTCGGTTGGTGTAGCAATTCAACTGTGTGTTATTTAATAGGCAACAAAACAAACAAACAAAAAATTATCGAAAACGATTATCCACAATTTTTCAACGATCAACAATTCGCCGTTGATCAACCGTGTCCTTCAAAGCCATCGTTCGTCATTTGTTAACATTAAACGTTCAATATTTTTTTATTCCATTTTCTATTTCACATTTTGTAAAAAAATAATAATAATAATAAAAATTGTTTATCATTCAAATAAATATATAGCGTATCGTTTGAAGCCGCCGTTCGTCATTAGCGAACGTCATTTGTTGACATTTAACGTTCAATATTTTTTATTCCGTTTTCTAATTCACATTTTGTAAAAAAAAAAAAAAAAGAAAAATTGCTTATTATTCAAATAAATGAATAAATATTCTATTTACCGTGTCGTTTAAAGCTGCCGTTCGTCATTAGCGAACGTCATTTGTTGACATTTAACGTTCAATATTTTTATTCCATTTTCTATTTCAGATTTAGTAAAAAAAAAAAAAAAGAAAAATTGTTTATTATTCGTATAAATAAATGAATAAATGAATAAATATTCCATTTACCATGGCTGTTCACTGTTTGTCGCTAACTAACGCAATTTTCATTTCAGGCACCCTCTCGGTCGAAGAGGTGTACAAGGATCGAGATCAGTTCGCCGCCCTGGTACGCGAAGTCGCCGCCCCCGACGTAGGCCGTATGGGAATTGAAATTCTTTCTTTCACGATCAAGGATGTCTACGATGATGTGCAATATTTAGCGTCGCTCGGCAAAGCGCAGACCGCGGCTGTTAAGAGAGACGCGGACGTCGGGGTTGCCGAGGCTAACCGTGACGCTGGCATCAGGGTACGAAGACATAATCTATCTGGCAATCTTAAACTCAATAATCAATACAAGTCTCCGAAGAAGGAGACACGAAAAGAAAAGTTTTTATTGATGAGCATAAAAAATAAGCCTTGTCTATAATATAATTAATAACAACTCTAATATACTATAATATATCGATATTGACGAAATTAATAATTAAAGTAATTGGATATTGTATATAACACCGTTGAAAGAATAACGAACTATTTTCGATAATTAATAACGGCGAGGGACAGGCGAGAAGAAATAAACAGGGAATCGCGACATTAGTTAAAAATTATTTGATAAAATAAAATGTATGGAAATGATAATCGCGTCATTGTAATTATCTTAATTCAATGCTTATCGCGTGTCGTATTTATTTTCGCAGGAAGCCGAATGTGAAAAATCCGCCATGGACATTAAGTACAATACGGATACGAAGATCGAGGACAACGCGAGGCTTTATCAACTTCAGAAAGCGAACTTTGATCAGGAAGTTAACACCGCGGTGAGTCCCAAGCTCGCCGATGCTTTAGGCACGACAGGTGGAGTCGATCGAGTTTAAAGTACCACCGTATCCAGAAAAACCGCACACCGTATGCTACGAGGAAGGGAAGCGCGTGATTATTCCCGAGTGTGAAGTTTGCAGAAGAAATCACACGAGGTGAAAATCCGCGCCCTACCGTCTAGCATACGATACTTTTTTCCCGACCTCGTCAAAATAACAAAAATTTTGGCTCGAAAAATCGTCATATTCACCAATCATCATTACTCGCCCGGATGTAATAAGGCTTTCAGAGAGAGTACGAAGCCCTACCACTCCCTTGGGAATAATGAAACAGAACTGCACATGGACACAGGTTAATAATGATCATTGGTCAATAATAGCGGATTTGCATCCGTGCTGCACGGAAGGAATGGTTGGGGGTTAAAGTTTTGAACGATCAAAATGTAACAGAGCTGATATTGCGAAATAGAAAAATAACGAACGCTTAAATGTACAATGACCAGTTGCCTTTGAGTCCTTAAGTAGTCAATGAAAATTGAGAACATAAATATATTGAAAATAATTTATATCCAGAACAAATATATAAGTGGGCAAAAATTACAAGCGATGAACCTTAGAATAGACAAAAATTTGACCACTAAAAAGTTTGAGTAGTAGAAATTTAAAATTTAAAATATTACGAGTGTTCATAATATCGAATTCATTATATAGTAAAAACCCTAACAGCCGAACAGTTAAAATAGCGAAAGACCAGAAAGACAAATGGTCAGAATAGCGACAGCTTCCGAAACGTCAGCTCTCATATTTGTTAGGTCTTTCAATATAATTTTCCGCGATTCTTGCCTTTCGCCATTCACTTTTGCTACATTAAGATTCGCTATTTGGTCCTTCGCTATTGCGCCTATCTAAGTTTTAGTGAATTGAAATGTGTATTCTCAACATAATTCTGATAGCTCTGTAGGCTATTAAAAATATTAGCCAGGCTCAGTTCCAAACTTCAAAGTTCCAGCCTTTCTAAATGTGGTCGTTCAAAATGTTGACCTCCAACTTCTGAAAATGTATTTCCGATTAAAAAAACACTCGAAAAATGTGGTGATGGGCGGAATGTGGTGACTTTAGCGAAGTCTGGAAAAAAATCTTCAGCAGTACAATTAAATTTACTGAAAATTTTCTATTAAAAATTCTACCGTCTTGTTGAAAGCAGTAAAACGCAGGTATTTTTTTTTTACGATGCTACCGAGGCGGGAAGACCGAGCATTGCGTTTACTGTAACGTCGCAATCCGTTAACCAGCTTCCGGCGCGATTTAATCGACTCGAGCTCAACGACTCGTTTCCTTCGCGACATCGCAACAGTGTCAATGAGCGGGGCGTTTGCTGTGGCATTGATGCGTTTATGTTGACTCGAATCAAACAAACGCGAGACAACGTCTAATAAGAATCCGAGTTATTATCGTCAGTCAGCATACGATATTCATAACGGACACGCGATCATGCATGAGCGAGAATTACGAAGGTCTTCATGGAGCCGGGTTGTGTGTCGCGTATGCAGAACGCGCCTTGAATTTCATTGTGACACACATAGTGCATACGTGGTCGGTAACACGTAGAACAAGAACGTCGCGCAAGAACCGTCCGTCGTCACTCCGGCGACAAAACGCGGGTGCTTTTGCAACACGCTCACGAGCTACAAAGTCGAAATTCTAACGGGGGAAAGTGAAATTGAGCACGCACGAATTTCATGAACCGATTGCACCATATGTAGTTTTATTTTATTTTATTTTATTTTATTTTATTTTATTTTATTTTATTTTATTTTATTTTATTTTATTTTATTTTATTTTATTTTATTTTATTTTATTTTATTTTATTTTATTTTATTTTATTTTATTTTATTTTATTTTATTTTATTTTATTTTATTTTATCTCATTGCAGAAAGCTGAAGCTCAGCTCGCGTATGAGCTGCAGGCAGCGAAGATAAAGCAAAAAATACGAAACGAAGAAATTCAGATCGAAGTAGTGGAGAGGCGCAAGCAGATCGAGGTAGAAGTACAGGAAATACGGAGAAAGGAGCACGAGCTTCAGAGCACAGTGAGACTTCCCGCCGAAGCTGAGAGTTACAAAATTGGAAAGATTTCCGAGGGAAAAAGGTAAAATTTATTTGAGATGGTTAATACGCTTAATGGAATTCCTTTACTTTCCCTCAGTGCGAAAATAGCAGTTTTGCGCACGCTGCGCATGCGTGAAACTCCCATTTTCACACGTTGCGAAGTAAAATTTGGTGCAATACCAGTGCGTAAAACATTTTTTAACTTGTGTAACTGCTGCACTCGCCTTCGGCACGTGCTGCAAACTCACACTCGCTGTTATCACACTAGAATCGTAAATTACTCGAATCGTAATTGTTATTATCGAATTATGACAAACACTTGTGAATTTTTTTTTTTTTATCAGGACACAAACCGTCGACGCAGCAAAGGCGGAAGCTGAAAAGATACGTCTCCTCGGCGAAGCCGAAGCACAAGCTCTGGAGGTCGTCGGCGCTTCGGAAGCCGAACGTATGCGTCTGAAAGCCGCCGTTTACAAGAGGTACGGCGACGCCGCCGTACTCAACATTGTACTCAACTCTATGCCGAAGGTATGGACAAGTAGAGTTGCGAATTTACCGGCGAATTACATCAGTTGCTATTTTCACCGGTAATCTTAGTAAACAACATCCTGCCAACCGCTAAAACTGGCGATATTAATTCGAAAAGTCGTTGCGTTGAGCTTATAGCGTAAACCAGCCAATGAATGAACAGGGTCAATGAATGAACACTTTCCATAAGAGCACATGCATAAAAAACATCGATTCATTGGCTTTTTTGTCTGCTTAACTGTCCATTCATTGGCCGGTTTACTCTACTTCCCAAAAAAAAAATATAGCGTATTGAAAAAAAAAATATCTCTGAGTCGAATCCAACGAAGTGAAATTTTCAATTAAATTTAAAAAAAAATATTATTCAATTATCAAATCAATATATGTAATTTTTTGTATTGTTGAATTTTCAAATTTGTTCTCTCCTATCTTGTTCTACCACTGTTTACCATATTTCCATTGCTACCGTATTTCTATTTTACTTTCCTGCATACTCTATGCGAGCAGCCGACTTACTCGCTTACTGTGTCGCATCTGCCGAGGACCCAATAAAACTTATTACATAAATATATTTGTATAAAAAAGAAATAATATATTATATATATATATATATATATATAATATATATATATATATATATATAATATATATATATATATATATCGATGGTTTAACATCAGAACGGCATATGTGCATGTTTATACACATGCCGGTATTCGATATTTTAAATTGATTATTTTATCTTTTATTCACAAATTTATTATTCATTCCATGGAAAAAAATGATCGCTAATATATCGTTCGGTACAGCGGTTAATTAATCAGTCACATACCGTGCAGTTCGGCCCGTTTTTAAACGAGGCCTCATCGCTACCTATAAGCTTGATAACATATAAGTTTCAATATGCGCATATGTACAATCTATTTGACGGTCTTTTTCGTATTTCAGATTGCCGCGGAGATTGCCGCGCCACTCGCCAGGACGGAAGAGATAGTTCTGCTCGGTGGAAATGATGGAACATCCGGCGAGCTTACTCGTCTCATTGGTCAGGTACCTCCAGCAGTTCAAGCGCTGACCGGCGTTGATCTCTCAAAGGTAAAAAAACCCAGCGTCTTAATCTCGGCATAGACACGTGTCTCGCGGCGCGCGATTGTCGAATTACCCATTAAATCAATAACAACAATGAATTATCGAGAAATTAACTGTTTAACGATGCTTTTAGGTCTTAGGTAAAGTACCCGGGGCAAAGTAATTCACGGCGGATTGATTTTCAACGACCGGCAAATCCGCAATGCCCGATACGGATACCGAATGCACTTCAAGAGAGAACACAGTATATACTATACTGCCAACGATTTCTCTCCTCTGCCAACCTGTTGCCTCACGGCGACTCTCCACTTTCATCTCTTTCCCGAATTTGTCTACCTCAATTTTGGACATAGACAGCGAAAGATAGCAGTAGTCTCTCGCGCGCGTAATCCTTTTCCAATATCGGGGCGCACACTCTCACCACGAGGCATCAAAACGCTGAGCGCACCGTTATTCTCGAGCAGCTCCCAATCGAGTCCCCGTCGTCATCCTAGATCGTAAATACTCGTTTTTTTCCCCGTATGATTTTTCGGGAAATCTCAAATCGAACGACGTTGTTTCATACGACTGCCCTGATGATAATACTTGTCTCTTTTTTAATACACATTTTGAGTGGAAGCTTCACTGGAAAGTGTGTGTGTTTGTGGTCTAAAGAAATGAAAGACACTTTCATTCGAATCGTCGCTCTTAGCTTCCCGTGCGGCGATCACGTCGTGTTTCGCGCTCGTTTGTAAACTCTACATTCCATGGCACTTGTACAATCATGATCGTACGAAAGAGCGTGTGTGGTCGCTCTCAAAACTTCCGGATAAAATAACGCTATAATCTTAGA
Source organism: Amblyjoppa proteus (assembly GCA_963922035.1). Lineage (NCBI taxonomy): Eukaryota > Metazoa > Arthropoda > Insecta > Hymenoptera > Ichneumonidae > Amblyjoppa > Amblyjoppa proteus. The sequence goes on from OY998232.1 coordinate 7,923,454, forward strand.
AAAAAAAAAACAAAAAAACAAAGAAAAAAATCGTTTCACACAAATGCCGATGCGAACCACGATGAGATATTTTACTTTTATACTCGCACTCAGTTCGAGTAATATACAGAATAATATTTATCGGAGGGAAAAGATAAAAGGCGGCATTCCGAGAATAATTGTAAAGGAACGATGGGGGGAAATGACAGGAGGATACTCGCCGATTTAAAACAATCGTCCAGGCGACAAACTGCTGATATGGTACGCGAGAATCAAATTGTACGCCGTTAAATTTAGAAATCTATTGTGATCGAACGCGACGTTCGATCATTGTGTTCAACTATGTAGGTAAAACTTAAATGATGATAAAGTGGGAAAGAAACAAAACAAAAAAAAGAAGAATATTGAAGACCAACGTTACGGTTCAAGGCATACGGATAAAGATCTCTTCAACGGTCGTTGCGAATGTTCTCGAAGAGATTGCGCGTTGCGATTGACCGTGGATCATTTTTTAAAAAATTGAAAAAAAAAAGAAGAAGAAACAAACGGCATCGACACCTTAGGCAATTGTGTTTCGCGGCTTAATTATTAATGCTGGCACTCGATCACCTTACGGAGGTGATTTACCATTCGCGAACTGTGTTTTGTCGGTAAAACAAAGACCGTGTGTAGGCGTGTACACATCGAGAGTGTTACACTGGCTGTACTGGACTGTACATACACTACTTAGATACGCTAATTGAGAACGGCAGTAGAAATCGAAGTTTATTGAAACGCGTTTGAGGTAACTTGAAGTAATGCTCCGAATAAATTACCACACTTGGACCGTTCGAGTATTGATTGCTCGTGCCGAGTTGTGAACCCTCGTCGCGGGGTGTTAAAACGGTATCTTGCTACGTACATATATTTTTCTTGTAGTTGAAACGAGAATAGGCATCGATTCAAGTACAAATCGGACGTCTTTCGTTATCTATCGTCTTCCTCCCCAAATTGTTAGCGAAAAAAAAATAGATGGAATACCGAGACCGGTCACGAATACGGTCTTGAAGCGATCGGCGATTCCGAGCCGACGGGTGATCGAGTGTAAATTATGCGTAGCTTGATATTACTTCGGTTCGCAATAACGCGACGCTGTAGTCTCGAGACTGTCTCACGCAAAGTACGGTCGTATTTTTTCAATTGTCAGCCGATAAATATTGATATTCCGACCTTCGATCAGTTCTATACATTTATCGTCTCTGCGAAACAAACAAAAAGTATATACAAAACAAAAAAAAAACACCCAAGTTACCGTTCGTATGAACAAACAAATCTTCGTATTTATAGTTCTATTAAGCAAACGCCTTTCGTACACAAGTAGTCTTTACTAAACGATCGTGTTCTCGATACGGCGAATTATTTCTCTGTACATTTTGGGAAAAAGCTAGTGGATAAACATTATTCGTAGGTAGTTTTGCGTGCCCGACAAAAAATGGATCATATATGATTCGTATTCGATCGTGTCCCCGGGCATGCACCAGACGAGGAAAAAAAAATTGAATGATATTTTTGCTCTGAAAAATTATAACGGCAAATTATACAGCCGATTTAACTAAACTAACAAAATTTTTGACATCTCGATTCGGTGATGAGATCGCAAACTCCGCCGTCTGATCCACGCCTAGCTAATAATACTTTAAAAATCGAAAAAATGTGTGTGTTTGCAGTGACATAATTTTGAAAAAAAAAAATTTTATCGTCCGCGAAGTTGGTTTATAAAATTTACAATGTATTCTTTCTCTATCGTTTAAGCAATTAGTCATAACGATACGATTTAAGTTTTATACTCTTATCTCACGACCGATTGTGGTTTATCGAGAGCAGAGATGTGTGTGAATAATTGTCACCTGAAAACATTCTCGTTTCACGAAAACACAGTCCTGATCTATACGACTTGACAGTGGCGATGTAAAGCAAAACTGACGACGCACCGATTTCGTGCATGATAAATTATAGTTCGAATTCGCTGAAATACTACACATTGTTAACGAGGCGAACTTTAACAGTGATCTGACTAACTGCGTAACTACTCCAGTAATAATGACTACTGACACGACCTTATACATTTATAAATAAATAATCTAACTAATATATTGATTAAAAAAAAAAAACTATTATATATCGAAGAGGTGAGCTTGATGAATTTTAATTACGCACGATTGAAAAAAAAGAGAAAACAAATTTATGAGTTTTTTTTTTTCGTCGAGCTCGCGCGAATACGTGATTAATTATTTCAATGAGTATTACAAACCGATGATATATTGTTACCACGACAACGCATTGAGACACTCGGCTCTTCTTGCTTTTCCGAGTACAAAGTACGTTTCTATCTCTACAGATACATCGGTGACAGTGCCAATTTGTATCGTCTTAAGTTTTCTAAGTTAAAAAAACGTTGGAGCAGGCACCAACCGATGGCTATTTACGCGATCCGCTGAATGTGTTTTCCATTATAATCTCTCTTATTTTTTTATGTCTGCACCGAACGTTTTTAAGAACATGTTCGTCGTTCGTGTTTTCTGTACGTCTGTGCTTTGTAAAGAGAAAAAAAAATCGATCTTTTCGACGTACAAACAGTTGGACACTTGAGAAACTGTCCGTCCAACATTCATCCGACTATACCGTTGCTTGCTGCATTGTAACAAATACCTCTTTAGTTGTCACTTTAAACGGCGAGACGTGCTGGGTGTGCTGATGATGTTAAAAATATCTCCATACCTCCTAGTTTTATTCTATCGTCCTCGAAGCGCTTCGATTTTACGTACATAAAAAAATATGTATGTATTGTATTATATAGCACACGGTTATACACAATTGCAAGCAAATATTTTTCATTTGTCGTTTGATTAACTATGTGTTCGACCAGCTTAATCATTTTAAGTTAAGTACTCGTTTAATGAACTTATGAATATTTCCGTTTTTTATTTTTTAATCCACACAAATGTACGACGCCGCCCTGTAATATTTCGGAATGCCGTCTTCGATACACACGAGTTGCGCTGTAATAAATTAGGCAAATGTAGAAATTCAATTTTTGAGTCACCGTCAAACAATTCGTACATACACACGCACGCACATGCACACGGTAATTATTATTGTTTTATAACAAAAAAAAAAAAAAAAATGTTGTCAATGACGACAAGGCCCTCAAAGAAACGCTTCGAGTTGCCGTTTACTCTGAACGAAAGGATATTCCCTATTAAATGTAAGTGACGAAGAAACCGAGTGACGAGCGAATGGAGTCGTAACTTCGATAATTTCAAAAAAAAAAAAGGAAAAACAAAAACAATCTGAAAAATGGTCTACTCTATACGCGGACATAAATGTTCATATAATTCATACGACACATTCAACCTCGACCAAGAAAAAAAAGCTTAGAAAAAAATCATACACAAATAACAATAACATATTATAGTTAGCTATTCAAAACATTTACCGAAGCACTAGATCAGTCTAGTCTTTTGTAAACGATGAACGTGAAAATATAATATATATAATATATTTTGGGAGTCATGTGCTAGAAATGTTTCGATACGTAGATAGAGGAGAATATAATTATTGTGTCATACTTTTATTCTATCTGAAAGTAATGAAATAGACGATGTGGATTAGTGCATATTTTTAATAAATGGAGCATTAAATTACACACCGAGTGGGATCTCGTCTTGGCATGCTTGCTTAGCCGAGAGCCATTTATTTATTTGAAAATCCCGATTTTACCATTTTTCCCACCATCGGCGCATCGTCCGCGCATTTAGTTCTAATAAAACAAAATGCGACACTCGTCGGTGCAATGATACGTTTTTTTTTTCGAATGACGTTTATCAAGACGATTTTTTCTCATATCAATTTTTTTTCTTTGTTTGTGATTTTTAATAAACGCGTGGTAGGCTCTAAAAACTGTGGAAAAAGTTCCCTGACTTTTCCCTGACTTCCCTTGAACAAACTATCATTTTTACTTACTTAAATTCAATCTTCCAATAATTGGTATGAGAGTGACCAATTGACGAAGTCCCAATGTCGATTGGGAGTTAAAACCATGTTCACAATGGATTTAATGGCCATGCAAAATAATGGTATATATTGTGAATTTACAAATGTACAAACTAAAAAATTTACACATTTACAAATTTACGACATAAATGTATGACAATTTTCAAAAGATGCTTTCATGTTGGTAACAATTTCTAGCATGTGAACAAGAGATTGTTCTTTCAATTTTTTTCCTTCACCAAGGTAGCTTTTTTTTCCCATTCTGTATAATCACGCATTATAACTGACAAATAAAAAAATTACCTGACCATTTTTTAATTCCCTGACATGTGCAGGATTCCAAGATTCCAGAATTTCCTTCGCGTGTGACCAACTTTCATCAAACGTTTTATTTAAATTTTCAAAAGGATGAATTCTTTACCGCGAGTTGCATATTACATATCGCCTATGAATAGCCTAATCCGTAAAATAATCAACAACAAATTCCCACAGGCGAAGTGGAATACGATCTGGACGAAGAGGATTCGGCGTGGTTGTCGATCGTGAACGAGCGTAGATTGGCCTCGGGTCTGACGCCGCCGATGGAAGCCGACACTTTCGAGCTCCTGATGGATCGTTTGGAGAAGGAGTCTTACTTCCAGCAGCAGAGCAACGGTGGCGGTGGAATAGCCGCGGACGAGGACGCGGTTTGCTGCATATGCATGGACGGCGAGTGCCAGAACAGCAACGCTATACTCTTCTGCGACATGTGTAATCTGGCGGTACATCAGGATTGTTACAGAGTGCCGTACATACCGGAGGGACAGTGGCTCTGCCGGTGTCTACAGAGTCCCTCGAGAGCGGTCGATTGCGTTTTGTGCCCGAATCGAGGCGGTGCCTTCAAGCAAACCGACCGACCGGCCACTTGGGCTCACGTTGTGTGCGCCCTTTGGATACCCGAGGTGCGCTTCGCCAACACGGTATTTCTCGAGCCGATCGACAGCATCGAGAGCATACCGGCGGCGCGTTGGAGACTCACGTGTTGCGTCTGCAAGAGGCGCGGTGCCGGCGCCTGTATACAATGTCACAAGAGCAATTGTTACGCGGCCTTTCACGTAACGTGCGCCCAGCAAAGCCGGACTCTCCATGCGCATGCGAACCGTACAGCCGGCGAACGGTGAACCGATGCTCGTCCAGAAAACCGCCTACTGCGAGACTCACGCGCCACCCGATTATCAGCCGTCGACGAATCCCGCCAAGGCGAGGAGACGGGCTATCGCCAACAAGAAAAGTTCTTCCGCCCCCGTCATCTCGATACCGATGATGCCTCCCGAGCGCATACGCGAGATCGCAAATCTGGCCGAGGGCTTGCCGAAACGGAGCCAGCTAATTCAGCGACTCATAGCGTACTGGACTCTGAAGCGACAGAATCGCAACGGTGTGCCACTGCTTAGAATGCTTCAGAGTTCTCATCCACATTCCCGACCAGCCGCCCTCGGCGATCACTCGTCACCACCGCCCGACGGGGAACTGAGGGGCGAACTTTATCGTCAGCTCAAATACTGGCAGTGTCTCAGACAGGACTTGGAACGCGCGAGATTGCTGTGCGAGCTTGTGCGGAAAAGAGAAAAATTGAAGAAGGAACTCTTCAAAGTGTACGTAATTATACATTGGAGTTGTCGGCGAGTTATCTGAGGGCACAAAAGATAACTCCCTCGGTAGTTCTTGAATTAAAGGGGTTTTGTTTTTAATTTTCTGCAGGAAAGAGAAATGTATGTGGTTCGAACTGAGACCACTGGAAAGTATCGTACGGACGCTGCTGGAGGCTTTCAAAGCGAAGGATACCAATGATGTGTTCGGACAACCTGTTAACACCGAGGAAGCCCCAGACTATCTCGATATCGTCACCCATCCGATGGATCTTTCGACTATGGAGGTACAAAAAAAAAAGTTGCGGATATACTTTTTTTCCTGACCGCTAAGATAATCACATTCCTTGCGTACAACACGGGTCGATAGTTGTCTATTATTGACCAATAATCATTATTAACCTGTGCGTATGCGCAGTGCCGTTTCATTGCTCTCTAGAGAGTAATAGAGCTCATTACTCCCTTTAGAAGCTCCAATACTCTGGGGGAAGTAATCGGGTGAGGCGAATATTGTTAAGTTAGTTGGGCAGTGGTCGATGTCGCGATACGTGCTACGGCTGCGATCGACTTGTCGTTATTCTACATTTCTCGTTATTTTACATTTCGGCCATGGGTGATGGCCCGCCTCAGATTTATTTTAGAAAAACAAATAATTTAAGAAAATTATTAGTATAACAATTTTTGAAATAAATAAATCTGAGCAGGGCAAACACCCATGGCCGATACGTAAAATAATGAGGGCTGGCGTTTTGCACTGTCGTTCCAACTGACGGTACCGACGCCTCGATCGCGACCGTAGCACATATCACCAAAAAAATTGGTGAATGTGACGATTATGCGACGCAAGGGACGTGGTAATTTTTAACGAAGTCGGAAAAAAGATATCGTACATGAAAGGGAGCTGATTTTCACCTCGCACTTATATCGCGCACTTCCCCTCTCTTGTAGCTCGATATACTATTTTTTTATAAACAAAACGACCAGCATGATTCACGAACGTTTATATTCGAATTCAACAGGCTAAACTCGAGAGACAAGAATACGAGAGTCTGAGCGCTTTCGAATCTGACTTCAATCTGATGGTGAACAATTGCCTGGCTTACAACCGCAAGGACACGATGTTCTACCGAGCGGGACTGAAGATGCGCGAGCAGGGCGGTGCTCTGATCGATCAAGCGCGAAAGGACTATCCGGAGCTTGATCCTCCGGCAGAAGTTGAACCCGTACCGATCGTTTGGAAATCCCGGAAGAGGGAGAGAAACAATCAAAACCGCACCGAGTCGGAGTCGCAGACCGGTGAACCGGAAGTTCCGGCTGCTGGAGTCAATCGTCGAACGGCTGTGCTCTTCACGCGGAAAGCGCGGGCTCGCGCTAGCAGAAGCGGTCAAACGCTGAGCCCGGAGAGCGAACAGAAGAAACAGGGTGATAGTTTTAGAGTTTACCGGTACGTCCTCCAAATTTCGCAAAAGGATCGTCGTATATTTATATTTATATTGATATTTATATTTATATTTATATTTATATTTATATTTATATTTATATTTATATTTATATTTATATTTATATTTATATTTATATTTATATTTATATTTATATTTATATTTATATTTATATTTATATTTATATTTATATTTATATTTATATTTATATTTATATTTATATTTATATTTATATTTATATTTATATTTATATTTATATTTATAACCCAGCACATTTTTTTTTCCAGGAGCGGCGGCATGGACAGCGACATCGGCGACGCCGAGAGCCAATCCTCGACTTGCAGCAGTTGTTCAACGAGCATATCAACGAGCCCCGAACCGGAGGAACCGCCGGACGAACCGGTGGAGGAGGAAGAGCCGACGATACCGCAAGTAGTGAAGAAATCGAAAGACGTCCAAGAGCCGAAACTCGACCAGGGTGAGAACGGCCTCGAGGCTCTTCAGCTCGTATGGGCAAAGTGTCGCGGTTATCCGTGGTATCCCGCTCTGATAATAGATCCGAACACTCCGCGGGGAACCGTTCACAAAGGAGTACCGATACCCGCTCCACCCGACGACGTACTGGCGCTCGCCGTTAATTACAAAGACCCCGTTTTTCTCGTGCTATTCTTCGACACGATGCGCACCTGGTGATTAATTGATTTTCCCTGCGGCTCTCGAGGCTCCTCGATGTTCGACTGTAGTTACCGTCTTCCCTTTGTTTTTCAGGCAATGGCTACCGGGCGAAAAACTCGAGAAACTCGGCGTCTCGCAGGCACTGGACGAGGCAAAGCTCATCGAATCTCGTAAGCCAACGGACAGAAAGGCGGTCAAGAAGGCTTATCAGGAGGCACTCCATTATCGGAAACAAACACACAACACGGCGCTGAGCGCGGCAACGAGTACCTAAACCTTCACACGTATTTCTATATTTTTATTAAACATTTTTTCACAACTGCGCGGGTGTTGGATCGAGAGTCGAGAGATGACTTGCTACAGTTTATAAGATAAAAAACAAAACAAAACCGTCAACGACCATCCAAAGGTTTTCCCCTCTTCGTAATAAATTATTCACGTTTCGAGATGAAAGACGAAAAAAATGACACGAATTATGAAAAACAAAACAAAAAAACTTTGCCTTTATTAAATGCGTCTGGTATTTTGTATATCATTCAAACAAACGAGTATGGTTTTTATTTAGAAAAATAGTAATACGTCGAGTAATAGAGGAGTCACTTCCTTACAATCTGTGGTTCGAAGTCCGGTCGAGCCGCTTTGCTAAGTTCCTCGGCGTACATGTCCAATCTTCGGGTCATCTGCAAAAATTTTAAATGAAATTAGTACCGTGACGTTTTTAGTGGAGATCGGTGGTTTCTCGTAGATCGCTGGGTAAGCCGCACAGAAAAACAAGTATATGCGAAACATATATAAAATACATTAAAAATATCAAATGTTTCGCGAAAAAATTATTCGTCGGACAAATTTAATATTTCTCGATTACTCAAAAACATATATTTTTTAAAAACTATTTACCTCGATATGTCCGTATACACTTAAAAAATATAAGGTGTATACCATTTTTTCGCAAAAAGAATTTTAAGTATATGAAACACATATTGTCTCGAGAAGGCATATTCTTTGTATAAATTGTATATTTTTCATATACGCGAAAATATATATTTTTCATGTAGGCTAAGATATACATTTTTCGAAAAATATTTGCCGCGTTATATCGGTCACGTATACATTTTAAAAATATAAATTGCATACATTTTTTCGTAAAAAGAATTTTAAATATATGAAAAATATATTTCCTCGAGACGATATATTCTTGTATAAACTGTATGTTTTTCATATACGCGGAAGAAAAATATATGTATATGTATATATATATTTTTTTTTTGTGGCCCGGATCCATCCGTCACATTCCAGATAGACAAGAGCCGGCACGTTTTTCTGTCTGGTATGTGTAAAAAAAAAACGCAAATATAGCATTTTCGTAAAAACAAAAAGAAAAACAAATAAACACGTTTGATACACGAAAAATATTGTCGCATATACGTTGTTTTTTCCACGCGGGCTGCTTACGCGAAAGCCCCAAAGATCTTTGGTTTGTCGACAGGCGTTGAGGTCGAATTCAGCGACGAGAAGGCCGTCCTTGTCGCGGCTCAGTCCGGGGGTGCGAGTGCCGTCGGGCGCGGTAACGTAGCTCGATCCGTAGAAGTGTCCGAAGTCTCGGTGCGCTGCTTCGCCGTTACCGGAGGTGAACTCCCGGGGAAAAATTTCTGTGCCCACGCGATTTATCGCGCAGGTGAAATAGCTGTTCGCTATAGCGGCGCATCTCGCCTCGACGCCCCACAGGGGTTCGGAGAGATCGCCGATAGTGGCGCAAGGATTGAACACGATCTGTGGATTAGATTAACAAAGTTCGATTAAAACGACCGGAGTGAAAGTTGCATTTCGAATGATAATCTCCGACAGCGACCTCGGCTCCGTTTATCCCGAACATCGTCCAGTTTAGCGGATGATGTCGGCCATAGCAGATATTGATCGCTATACGACCGTAGCAGGTCTCGAAGACCGGGTGTCCAGTGTTGCCCTCCATGTAGTACGTCGATTCGTTGAAATCGCCGACTCGGGGAATGTGATTTTTCCTGTGTTTGCCCATAACCGTGCCATCGGCGTCGATCACCACGCAGGTGTTCCAAAGCGTGTCGCCGTTCTTAGGGTCGCGCTCGAGTATCGGCGAAACGATGATCATGTTGTTGTTCCGAGCGAGCTTTGATAGCATCATAGTCGACGGTCCGTTCTCGGCCTCCTCGGCAAACTCGCACCAGGGATATTTCTCTCTCGTACAGAACGCGAATGGCATCGCTGCGAAGAGACAAAGGTTAGCGATAGCTCGAAAAAGGTACATTCGTTTCATGATCGGTAACGAAAGAAATTTACTCCAAGCCTCCTGCAAGCAAAGTACGTTGACACCGCATCGTGCTGCGTGGTCCACGTATTTCTGTATCTTATAGTGAATAGCGTCCCTCTGATCTTTGATCGGCATAGTGGTTTCCAGCGCTATGGAATGCTGAATCATCCCGACTCTGACCACCCGAGGTGGTCGCGTTTCCTCGGGTATGGCAGTGCTGATTCGCCATCCTCTGACTTCGAGGTCCTCCTGAGAACTCCATTGCGGCAACGTCAAGCTCCTGCAATCATTCGGGTATTCGTTTAGAAAATTGGACACCAGAGGGCCGTCGCTCGTGTCCGCCCCCCCCCCCCCCCGCCGTACGACACACGCATAATTTATAAAAGGAACTAATGTACGAGAGGGTTTTCGGATGACTCGGTGTCCGTCGCGAAAATTGCACAATATATCATTTAAAACGTGAAAATGTTTATTTATAGAATTTAAACGACGGGAGACGAAAGTTTCCCGGTAGTCTGCCACACCTAAAATTTCATTCAGTACCCTATCTAAAGTGACATTGAGGCAGCTCTCGTCCGCTGGATAGAGCCACCACTATCCGCGACATCGAAACGCAAACAAACTTTAAGTCTTTTCACGCAGTGCCAGATCCGGAATTGTTATCGTAAGAAAGAGAAAGAACAGAAAAAAAACAAAACTTTACAACAGACTCACTCGACTTCTCGGCCAAACAATACCCTCCTGACCTCTCGCAGTTCTGCCTCGGGCAAATGTTTCTCTAAGATATCCTCGATGGACGAGCGCTGCATGTTAGGCGGTGAACTAGTTTGGAAAGTTGCGCGATACTGCGGAGAGACGTGGAACGAGCGTAAGACGATGCACGAGCGCGGACGCAGTTTTTTTTTTTATCTGTCCCGCTGTCTTACGACAATCGAGCGCCTCTCGCGCTCGATGCATGCTTCGATTCATCTATCTTATCAGTTTTGTCATTATCTTTGTAATATATAGGTACGATGTGGTAACAAACGAACAACATACTCGGTCGGTAATTAAAATTCCGCGAGGGACACGCACACTAATTCCCCGCGATTGACGAGCCAATCTCAAAATACACAATTTTAACGAAAAATCATTGACACGCGAGGTGCTGGCAGTAGCTTTTAGGAAACTTTAGTTTACGCTCCTTTGAAGCTCGCTTTATTATTGTCACGAAGGTGATGTATTTCTAGCCAGCTATATACGTATGTCGCGCTATTAGCCTTTGTCGCATAGGTATTCGAATGCGTCAGAGCGAGCCGCGTCTGGACTGCATTCTACGACGATATCGCGTGGGACGATTGTAATTATCCGCTTTTATCGGTTGTTCCAAAAGTCCGCAGCAACGATATTTGCCAAAGGCAAGATAAATCGTCGAGATCGTTTCTCGTTCATTTACTTTATCGCGTTTTTTTTTTCCGACGCCTCGCCTTATCGATTCGTTGAATCATCGATCTACAGTCCGAAAAACTCGAAGCCCGGGGATGAAATGCAGAGAGTTTCGTTATCCAATCAGCTGGTCTTTCTGCACCGTCGCGTACGAGGAATGTAGAAAATATACACGAGTAAAATGCAGTCGTTGCGCGCGTGTCGATGATAATTCGCATCCAACAATAATTTTTTTTTATTTATTTTTTTCTCTCCAGTGTCTCTCTCACCGTCGATCCCGTGATTAAATTCGTTCGCTCAGTGGGCTCTGCCGGGCCCGTTGCACCGAGCCGAAAATTGTACAATATTTATTACTCATATCGTACGGCGTTGTGCGCCCGTGATTCGCTCGCGTTCGCTCGTGTAAAGATTTATCCCGAACGAACACACCACGGGCATGTCCGAACATGATCCCGAATGAGAATCCGAGCGAGCGCGAATACCTGAGAAATGTAATTTTTCAGGGATCCCTCGGGTCACAAGTGAAATGCAGTCGGTGCGAAAATACGTAGGTAAGGTTAACCAACGGCCATGTTAATTTCTATGTTTTTTTTTCTTTTTCTTTTTTAATCGTAAATTCATTTCGAAAAATTGAAAATACACGGAGAAAGATCGAAGGCTCGATCGTTTGATCGCACGTTTATCTCCCGTACGTTCTGCACAGTGACATGTTGGCCGATGAATTTTTCGTGATGCCAGATGAAGACAATGAAGAATAAAATGCCACCGTTCAGAAGGAAAAAGTCGGGAAAGTCCTTTCCGGTGAAGGTTTGCACCTTGGACGCGGAGCTCGAATTTAATTTGGAGGTTGGTTGCGCAGAGGCTCCTGCACGAATGGTTATTTTTACTGTCTCTACCAACTACGATCGGTTTGCTTTTCAGTGGAGAGCGACGGGAAGAGACCTGTTCGATTTGGTATGCAGGACCATCGGCCTTCGGGAGACCTGGTATTTTGGTCTCCAGTACGAAGACGCAAAGGGATTCATCTCGTGGCTAAAATTGGATAAGAAAGGTATTTTTTTTTTTGTTTATTCGGACAAATTAAACGGAGTCGGAAGACATTTGATTATTTTGCAACGATGTCCTCAGTTCAGGATCAAGGAATATCCCAGCAACCGACTACTCCATTCATGTTCCTGGCTAAGTTCTATCCGGAAGATGTCGCCGAAGAGTTGGTGCAAGAGGTCACTCAGCATCTCTTCTTTCTTCAGGTCAAACAGGCCATTCTGTCGATGGACATTTACTGTCCTCCAGAGGCATCGGTGCTTCTCGCTTCGTACGCTGTTCAAGCAAAGGTATGAAAGAATGATTGTAGAAAATCTTTGAATAGAAAAAATTTTCATGGAAATCCGGGAAAAGTCTGGGAATTTGTTTTTATTTGTCTGGGAAAATAAGTGCAAGGTGTGAAAAGTTTTCATCACGAAGAAGTAAATTTGTAAATTCGTAAATTCATCAACTCGTAAGCTCGTATATTCATAATTTGTAAATTCATAAGTTCGTAAATTCGTAGATTCGTAAACTCGTTAATTCGTAAACTCCTAAGTTTGTAACTTCGTTTATTAGACAAGACAAAACTTCTGCAAGATTTAATCATTTACCATGGTTGAAATTTTGTCGTTAACAAATAATCTAAAAAAATTTCTTTTGTCAGTACGGCGACTACGACGAGGTATCGTATCGTCCGGGAATGCTCGCCAGCGAAGATTTGCTACCTCAGAGGGTGATAGATCAGTATCAAATGACTCCTGAGATGTGGGAAGACAGAATAAAGATATGGTACGCCGATCATCGCGGTATGTCGCGCGACGAGGCGGAGATGGAGTATCTGAAGATAGCCCAAGATCTCGATATGTACGGTGTAAACTATTTTCCTATAAGCGTGAGTATTGGTTCTATGTTTTCACGTTTCCAATGATTACTCATACCGTTAACAGCCGAAGTGACGATCATTGTTTGTCGACCGTTGCAGAATAAGAAAGAGACCGACCTGTGGCTCGGCGTTACAGCGCTTGGCTTGAATATATACGAGAAAGAGAACAAGCTAGCTCCGAAGACGACTTTCACGTGGTCCGAGATACGACACATAAGTTTCGACGACAAGAAGTTCGTCATCAAACCCGTGGAGAAGTCGTCGCCGAACTTTGTATTTTTCTCGCAGAAAGTCCGCATGAACAAATTGGTAAAGATAAATTTGAAGGAATGCAACATTTTTTCGGGGCGCTTTGGTGAAAGAATCGGTAGTTTTAAGTTATGAACGATATCCCCAGCTACAAAGATTCACGGAAATTATTTGTTAAGATCCTGGATCTGTGTATCGGAAATCACGATTTGTTTATGAGGAGACGCAAACCCGATTCCATGGAGGTGCAGCAGATGAAGGCGCAGGCGAAGGAAGAGAAATCGCGGTGAGTCGATATCTCGTTTCGAATTATGCTCAAAGTTGCACGAACTATTTTGCAACACCGAGTAACGTTAACTCGGAATGTATTTCAGGAGGCAAATCGAACGCAACAAATTAGCTAGGGAAAAACAATTGCGCGAGGCCGCCGAGAGGGAAAAGGCCGCTATGGAACAGCGGCTGTTGCAATATCAGGAAGAAATTCGATTAGCGAATGAAGCTCTGGTAAGACACAAAAGACCGTACAAATGATTGTTCAATAAAGCTCAACGAACTTGTTGCGCAAGACACAATTTTTATTCCGAAATCTGTTTTTTTTCTATTTGTTTCTATTAAACGTACAAATTCTTAATGCGCAGAGGAGATCCGAGGAAACGGCCGATCTACTGGCAGAGAAGAGTCGCGTAGCTGAGGAAGAAGCGATGCTCCTCAGTCAAAAAGCCTCGGAGGCCGAGCAGGAGATAACGCGAATAAGATTGAACAACATGAAGACCGAGGAGGAGAAGGTTCACCTGGAACGCAAGACCCGCGAGGCGGAATTGCTGACGGAGAGGCTGGTTCAGGAGTCGGAGAGGCGAGCTGCCGAGGCTGAGAAATTGAAGGACGAGTTGCTCCGCGCTCGCATCGCCGAGAAGGAGGCGAAGGAGAAGCTTCTCGAGTTTCTGAGCAGAAATGCTTACACCGCTGCCATAACGGTGAGTCTTAATGGCCGGTCGGCGACATGAATCGTTCGACTCCAAAAATAATCCATTATGATCATGTGGTACATCGACCTACTCAACCGCCTTGCGTCCCGTCGGTAACAAAACAGTAATATATGCCATTTTGAAACCGCTGATATCTGAGGAAATAGATATTCGTACGGCTAATAGTTATTCGACGGCTAATATGCATTAGGACGCTCTTTTCTACGTCCCTGCCATTCTCGTGTTTCAGCCGGTACCAAATCTATTCCCGTCCACCCAAGTACTGCCGTCCGACCTGCAAGCCGATTTGCAGACTCTTCAGTTAGACACCGAACCGCTCGCCTCGGACCTAACGTCGTACGATCTCATCGCGGACGGCGACGTTGATCAACTTTCTCTAGAGATAGAGAAGGAACGAGTCGACTACTGGGAGAAGAGCAAACATTTGCAGGAGCAGCTTAGAGAGCTTCGCTCGGAGATCGAGGTGATGAAGGTCGGTGAGAAACAGTGCGAGCTCGATCAGCTTCACGAGGAGCAGGTACGCCTCGGGGAGAACAAGTACAGCACGTTGAAAAAAGTCAAGTCCGGATCGACCAAAGCCAGAGTCGCCTTCTTCGAGGAGCTTTAGGGAGGGGGGACGATAGCCGCGTATCGGAACCGTGTATCGGAGTCCGAGGGAGGGCGTCGTTGGCTCCAAAACTGTACATATTCATCAACGCGAAGACTCCAAACGTGACAGACGACAAATAATAGTTTGCGCCATAATCTTTACCCACGAACGATAAGAGTTTTTACACATTACATGCGAAAAATGAAAATTCATCCGTGAAATCATATTGGAGCGCGGATAAAATTATTTCCTTTGCTTTTTTAGAACGATCCTCGGTAAACAGTATTAGCACCGAAAGCAATTTAGTTATTACACACACGATTCTCGGTACAACTTCCGTGTAGGTTTTGCTGCCCTGGAATTTATTGATTTTCACAATTGTGTCACGTTCCATCCGACGCGAAGTTCTCGAAACCGAAGTCTCTTATTTTTATACTACGCGATTGGCGATGATCGAGACGCTATTTTATCCCTCTCGGCAGTATGATCGAGTTTCAAACTGATAATCGTGACGTACAAAAAAAATTTAATATGATTAGTATGTATATTAAGGCGTGTATACGCGTCTCGAAAATTTCGTACGACTGTTCGACACAGAGCTAAGAAAAAACAAAACTCAAAAGCTTCTTTATAAATACATAGATTTATCGAAACGGTCGAAATTCATTTAGCCGTTACATTCATCTAGCCGTTACATAGTACGTAAAAATTTATTTTTTACCATGTTCATTGGGCTCGATCGATCAAACTGTTTGATTAACCGTGTTGAATAAAGTATGTTTATAACAATTGGAAAGTTCGCGATAACTTTAGGTATTTACTCCGAACTTGTTGTGATAATTCATCGTGTGCCTGACAATGATAAACTGCTGAGGGTCGTATAAAAATTATATTAGGGGTTTACGCCATAGTAAATGGGTAAAAACGCATGCATGTTTTTATTTCTCGTTAAGTATAAGCTTTATCGATTTTATTTTTTTAGAGCCGAAGGAGGATATATTAAAGAACATTTAAGCATTTTTTCATTCAATTTTATTGTTACTGTGTATTGTTTTTACCAGAAGGCGCAAAAAAATTTTTTTGGTAGTTCCCAGCAGTGTCCCTGATTTGAACTTGTAATTTTATGAGAAACAAAAAATTAATTTTTTTAAACAAATTATATATAACGCGGTCCTTGACGAGGGGAAAACGATTTTTTTAAATATGGGACCGTCAAGGACCAAAGAGTCTCTTGGAGTATATCGGTACAAATTTTCATAAAAATCCATGAAACCATTTTCGAGATATCGGAGACATCGATCTTTAAAATTACGTTTTGAGAAAAAAGACATTCAAAATTTAGCAGCGTCGCTTATCGAGCACTTCACCACTGTCCACATAACGGTCTCTAACTTTCGTAATGCGTTGAATTTCGACATAATAATTTAACATCATATTCGCGATGCTATAAACTATCAGGAAAAAGAAATTACCGTGTCGTAAGCCCTTAATAATATTCACTGTTCACAGCGAGTCTAGTCGTCTACATAGAGACGAATCAGGTCGTCCTCCTTGGCGGGGAGTCTCGTTACCGGGCACATTCCGTGCTGTCGAACGATCGGCAAGATGCATTGGTAACAAAACACGTAGCTGCAAGTGAAAAAATTCCAAACGATTCCATATGCACGAATTAATCTCGTAGAGAACGCTGCGAAACTCACCCTGACACGGAGAGCGCCGTGTGGATTCGTCGAGTTTTCCGGCAAACGGGACACAATCCCTTGTAACTTTTGGCTAGTGCCGGTACGGCAGGAGCCGGCGGTGCCGGTAGAGTGGTCAGATTCGTATAATAATTTTCTTGATTCCACCATTGTAAGAATTGCAGGAAAAATGCACCGAGTTCGATGGATCGCGTCAACGTTCTCTGGAGCAATTGCACACCGTCACCGGTGTGAAAAGATCCGTCCCTGAGCTTTCTCAGAAGTTCCGGGATAGACACGACCTCTTCCGGTCTCGAGTACGTCAACGTTGTCGACAGCAACTGATAGATCGGCGCTGGATACTCCGTGCGTCTGCAGATGTAGAGAACGTGGTAGAAGAGGGCCGAAGTCTCGCGGATGTAATGGTAGATCGTCAGAGACCTGACGAAACATGATCGGAGACTTCTTTCCCAATGCTGCAAACGATCGCAAGATCGATAAACTAATCAAATTATAGTAACAGTTTACCGTATTAATATTCTACTGCATCAATAGTCGGCTATGTTGGTATACAGTAGAACCTCGATTATCCGAACTGCAATTTATTTTATGTGAACTTCTATTATCCGAACTGTAATTTATTTTATTCGAACCATGCCGCAAAATTTCGTTGATACATATGGTCGAGCGTTACTTTGTTGCAGGCGTGTGCAAGTTTGTGTCATGCGCTTATACAAACCCCAATTGGTTCGGATAATCGAGGTTCTACTGTACGTCTATATTAATACTCGACGTTATTGATACTCTACGGCAGCTATGTTGACACTCGTCTGTATTAATACTTACGAATGTTTTTGTAACATTTTACAAAAAAACATTTGTTCTTCGTATTCGGCCGCTTACTAAATTAGTAACTTGTATTAATAATTGACTATATTAATATTCGATCGTATCCGATAAACATATCGAACTCTACGTTAACTGTGCAAAAACAAAAAAAAAATTATGCTTGCCGTTTTTGGACCACGACCGTCGATCTCGTCGAGTTTGTATTTTTCAGCCTTTGCCCTCAGATAAGGGTACGCAATGAGCAGTATAACGGCCAATTTCTCTTGCCTCCATGAAACATGTCCGTTGACTGCATTGCCCGACAGCGAGATACGTTTAAGGCCGTAAAATGACTCGGAAAACGACGCGGCTGAAACACGCATTCCGTTAAAACCACCGATTCATCAGGTCTGTCCGTTACGGGAGTAGAGCTGCAGAAGAGCGCTCAATTTTACGTGGAAGGTATATCTATATATTCAATAAATATAGATATACATCCCACGTAAAATAGAGCGCCCTGCTCCAGCTTACTCTGCGAACGAACAGACCTATTATCTGTACAAAAAAGAACTCTTCGATCTACCGTATTTCTGGAGGTAGAAATTCTGCAAGCAACCGTGAAATAACAAATACGCCTCGTCTGACCACTTAACAATCCAGCCGTACCTCGCGGGATTGCATGTAGCCAAAAACTGAAATAAACCATTAAGTTTCGGACTTACAAAAGTAAAATGACTCTATTGTACGAGCAATGTATTGGCGCATACGTGAAAGATCTTCCTGAAGGCGGGTTCTAGGGTCGACGCCAGAGATTCCTGTGCAACAATCTCAAATATAGTAGGCTTCCCGTAAGCCGTTCCCGTCAAGTGAGCTCCTCTCTCGGCCATAATCGACGCGTGAGTTTTACGTTCGGAAGGTAAAAAAACATCATCCCTTCGAGAGGCAAGACAGCGATCGAAGGTCCATCGCGATTCGCGCAGACGGCGAGGTTACGAACGCTAACTGGCCTATGTAGAATAATACATCGCTCAGTACTCACGACTCGCACCACCGAAGAATCTTTCTTCTTCGGAACTTTTAAATATTGTCTTACCAAAATCTATAAAAATTTCATGAACAACGTCACTTTTAAATACACCCGTCGAACTTGTTTTATGTCGGATGAAAAATGGATTATAAGAAAAGCAATAAAACGGTGAAGTTTGCTCGCACGCAAAACTCGCGTACGGAGGGCAGACCGGCCGTGCCGTATCCAACAGACAATCGTGATTGGCTGATGCTCGCTATTGGTGTCCGACCGGCTCGTCTGTGCCGACAGCAAAGTGCAAACGTTCCGCTGTCAAGCGCCGATCAGCGGATACTCCGGTCGACTCCGATCAGCTGTTAGACTCGAGGTTACGCCGAACGGTTTTTATTTTCCGCGACGTCGCACCGCACACTCTGCACGTGCTCCGTCCAAAAATGGAACTGTGCAAGTGCCTCTGCAAACAATTTGCACGACGGAGCAGAATCCTACGAGTACGCCGACTAAGCACGACTGCACTGAGGGACAATCGCACGCAAAGTGCCGGAGCTAACCGTCACGAGGATGGAGAAAAAACTACGCACTTCGGTTTCAAAACCATCAGAGAGAGCGAAAAGGAGAAGGAAGGTTTGTAGGAACTGAAAAAAAAAAAAAAATCTACATCCAGCCAATGTCAATCGACGGGATTTCATTGCTTTGCAGTACGAACGGTATTCGAGAACGTCGCAGATTCTTACGATGTTATGAACGACGCGATGAGTCTGGGCATTCATCGCGTGTGGAAAGACATTTTCGTTAAGGAATTGGGACCAACTCACGGCTGCCGTTTATTGGACGCGGCCGGCGGCACAGGGGACATTACTTTTCGTTACCTGAATTACCTCAACAATTTGCCGAATCCAAAGGGCATTCGGAGTCATGTCACCGTCTCCGACATCAATCAGAACATGCTCGACGTCGGCAAAGCCAGAGCGCAGAGGCAGGGCTACACCGTCGAGAACGGCTATGACATTGCCTGGCTTCAGGGTGACGCCGAGAAGCTCCCCTGCTCAGCCGAATCTTTCACCGCTTACACCATAGCGTTTGGTATCAGGAACGTTACCCATATCGACAAGGTATTACTCTGGAGCACCCAGATATGTACAAAAACCATGAATCGTGAATTTGCATTTTTCTTTTTTTTCTTATGCCCTCATTAAACATTTTCGAGCTTGCGGTACCTTGTCAAGTCATGGTGTACAGTGGGTCCTTGAAGTCCTTGAACTGTTCTTGAATTTTTCCTTGTCCTTGAAAAAGTCCTGGAATGTCCTTGAATTCCCCCAATTGTCCTTGAATTTTTTATTTCCACATAAATTTAAGCTTCTTTCAAAATATATATTACTAACGTCCTAAAAACCATCCTAAAAAAAATGTGTATCTCAGATTCACTGAGAGACACATATATACATTCGTGCATAGTGAACAGTTTTTTTTCTAACCGATCCCAACGTAAACGAAAACGGTTATCGAACTAAATGTTATTTAGTATGTCGCGGGTCATATGTATATTTTAATTTTTTTTATAAATGTTCCAACACAACCTTCAAATGTCCTGGGAAATTGTCCTTGAATGTCCTTGAATTTCGTACAGATTTTTTACTGGACACCATGCAAGTGCCGATTTAACGCTATAAAATTTCCGTTCGGATGAATTGTACAGTCTTACCGTGTTAAAGGTACTGGAGGACGCCTACAGAATTCTGCAGCCCGGAGGTCGTTTCATGTGCCTCGAATTCAGTCACGTCAGCAACGACACTCTGCAGTGGTGGGAAGAAAAAAATTAACCATTTTTTTTAACACTTCGTCTTTTACGACCGTGATGATTTTTTTTTTTTTTTTTTTTTAGGGTGTACGACAAATATTCCTTTCAAATGATACCGGTTTTGGGTACTCTCATAGCTGGGCAGTGGGAACCATATCAGTACCTCGTTGAGAGCATAAGAAGGTTCCCGAGGCAGGAGGAGTTCAAGGTATAAAAGGGCGAATTACGGTCGAACCTTTTAACACTCGATTACTCAAAGTGGGAAAAAAAAAACGGAAGTTACGCGATACATCGCGATCGCGTGACTTTTTCGTGATATCCAGCTTTCTCCGAAACAGCGAAAAATTTCTTGAAAAAATTTTGCACGCCGTCTCACTTCGTATTATGACCTGTCTGTGTTTTTTTCTTTCAAGCTTTTTTTTTCGCATTCTGAAGAGATTTCTCTCGTTCCAGGACATGATCGAGAACGCGGGTTTCCGGCAGGTCACTTACAAGAACTTGACTTTCGGAGTCGTGGCTATACATTCGGGATTCAAGATATGATTTTTGGTTCGATCAATATTGGATCCGTGATGTTATCGCCAATCGTATGTTGCTGTACAATAAAGGTAGATTTTACTTACGAGGCGAGCATTTCTACTACGTTATTTAAAATACATTTAACAATATATATATTATTTAATATATTAAATAATTAATATAATTACTTAATATATATTGAACAATATATTAATCTATACAAGATGTATATGTAAATTATATTACGTTATTTATTATATTTAATACCGGAGCAGAAATCATTCGGCGGGCGGGTAGGAATGTAAAAAAAAAACAAGGGTAAACGCAGCAAAGTATTAACACGCCGATAATACATCTTTAGAGACAACTGTATTAGTATTTAATATTGGAGAATGCAGCTTCAGACAGAGCAAGTAAGACATACATACAGTACAGTCCATCCAAAGGTTCACAACATTAAATTAATACGGTTTCTCTATTAAAGGAGTAACTTCTTCATGGTGTGCCCCAAACCGGCTGCGAGGGAATTTTTAGCATTACACTGTACGAGTATCCATCGCTATTAATTCCTTACTGTATTTCACCGACGGATCTCGATAAAAGTCCGTCGTCACAACGATTCTGATACACCACGAAATATATCGTTAATCGGGCGTCGAGTTTAATGATCTTACCTTTTTAAAAACGCGATTGTCACAATATCTTACAATTATTTTCATTTTAATGCGTCACAAATATTTCGTTCTCTAAAGTATGCATTTTTTTTGTCTCTAATTCGCAGACAACGAAATTTCGTCGGTAGCCGATAACTTCGCTGGTTTCGTTCGTTCAATAAAAGTGTGCGATTTCGAAGTGCGAATTTGCCTTTGTTCGTTTGTTCGTTTGGATCGGATTCGTAAGACTCCCCGCTGCAAACACTGCAGCAGTTTGCATAAAACTATCTTACAGACTATGGAATTATTCGCGCGGCATTCTCGGTGCTCGTGTGTGGAAACGTGGAAACTCTGATTAACAATTTCAATGAACTAATATACGACGGTTTATGTCGGACCGGATTTACGGCACTGCGTTACTGCCATCGAACATAGTGGGTCCACCTCCAAATTAAGTATATATTTCTGATGCATCAGCGGGCACGCTTCTCTTAATGTGCGTCATTGCCTCCGACAGTGTCGAAGTCGATCGTACACGATCTAGAAATAATAAAGCTCACGCGAGGAAGGATCGAACGATGTCCCTTCGGTGACTCCGTGCTTACGTACATAATTATATATTTTTCATATGTACACACACAGGACCGTCTCCACCATAGAGGGGACACGCCAATGCGCAAAACTCGATGTGTAATGGTAAACTCCTCCGCTGCGTTACATTGGGACACGCCGTGAATGTGCCTACTAGGCCTTTGTGTGCCAAAAATTCGATAAATTAAACAATGCTTTGTTTGTTTGTTTTTTTTTGTTTTTTACTCTACGTAGTATACGATACATACGTAACGTAGCCGGCATGTAATAAATTTTTATTTATATTTAAGATTCGATAAAACTAGTTAATACTAGAGCATTATACGAAGACCGAAGAGATTCTTTAGCGGCTAAACGCGAGAACAACAAATCCCGAATGAGCTAAGCTGACGTGGTGGTGTCAAACGATGGTAATCGGTATTCGATCGAACGTGTGGAAACGCGCGGGAATATTACGGGCGTCTTAAAAAAAAAAAAAAAAAAATCGAGAGGATGTGACGATGCAGCTCGAACGTAAAAGCAGAATGGTTCACTACGAGAGGGTGCGCTAAGGTGCCGGAACTTTTACGTACTAAACAGGACACGAGGTTTATAGCTCCGTTACGAACATTACTCTATTAATTCAGGCGGTTAGCTTCGTGTATGGAATTTCTGATATTACAATCTTTGCGTAATCGCTACTAGGATAGATTGAGAAAATATAGATAGATTAAAAAACCCCCTACATAGACCCAAATAATGTTTATGCTCTCACGCGGCAAGTGCAAGAGATATCATTATCAAATGTCTCTTTTTTTTTCTTTTCTTCGTGTCTTTTGTAATATTTTTTTTTTTTTTTTTTTTTTTTTTTTTTTTCAATACCCCCTCACGTCCCGGGTGACTTTGTCTAGCTCTTACGGAACTATCGATTGTGTGTGGTAATTGTTCGCAGGTGTGAAAGTCAATGCGAAAATTGATATTTTCACATAAAATTACAAACCATCCATGCAGACAATATTTTTTTTTTTGTAACGTAGATGTGCCCGGTCTACGGTTCGAACAATGTTGCAACTTTTCACACGATGTTTTCTTTTTTTTTTTTTTCTACACCAAAATGTGCCACGAGCAAGGGGGAACCCGCGGAGCCTTGGAACGCTCTGCATGGAATATTGTATGAAGATTGCACTATTACGTATAAATACCATATCATATTTATAATCTATATATTATCGATAATTAGTACGGTTTATTAAACGACGGAATAAAAAGAAACGTCGGTATCAACGAGACAAAAGTGGGTAGCGTAACTTGGAACAGAGATCCCTCGTTTTTTTAGTTTCTTTTTTTTTTCTTCATTTTTTCACTTTTGTGTTTGTGTTTTAAGTATGTAACGCCTTTTTCCGAATTGGCTAGTAACGCGCGAATGTCTCTCATATCATCTGATAATAATATTGCGTAGTGTTTGGTACACTATAGACTATTGATATTCGACCATTACGCAGATAACACTCAAGTGCATAAGTGTATATGGTTTATATATTAAAACAAAAAAAAGGAACAACTTTATCGGTGTAATGTACTTTTAATATTCGTAGCGTTTTTGTCTAAAAAGAAGCCGTCATTAATTGAATTAAATAATTTTTTTACTTTTCATTATTAAACTGTAGAAGTTCAAGCTGAATTTTTTTTTTTTTTTTCTTAAGAATACTAACAAATCGGGATGCGAGATTTTGAATTCGCTGCTATAAGTTTTTTTTTTTTTTCTCAAATTGTAATAAACAGTCTGGTATGCGTTCATTATTGGCGTCAATCAGTCATAATTTTCATTTTTGTTTTTTTTTTTTTTTGTTTCCTGTCAAATCCTACCGTTTTATCGAACTACCGAATTTAATAATTAGCGACACAACGCCGCGCTCGGGAGAGGATGCATCTTACTCACTTTGTACATAACTCTGCTAATTATGCTGAAGTTTTTTTCTTTCTCTTTTTTTTTTTTTCAATGATCAAACACCGCCAGCACTGAACCCAACCATACATATATACCTAATATAAAACAAGAACACAACAAAGTTTTTGGCATACGCAATACATTTCAACATGTAAGGTAGTATGTCGTTAATTTTTTTTAATGCTTTTTTTTTTCGTTTCATCTTCGAGCAAGTCCCCCGCGTATCCTCGGAGTTTTTTTTTTCTTTTTTTTTCTACATATCAATTTTTATACTCGGCCCAATGAGCAGAATTCATTAACAACATCGAGACGTAGCGTATTGATATTTCTTGTTGCGGGCGGGAGCGTGAGTGTCAGTGTATGTATGGTTGTGTTTCGGTCATTTTCTTTTTTCTCTCTTGCCAATAATATTATTTTCTCTTTTCTCTTCGCGCTCCACTCACTCTCTCTCTGTCTCTCTCTATCTCTCATTCTCTATTTTTTTTTCTCTTTTAAAAACAAGTTATATGTGTTATCCGTTGACGTAATGTTATTTATTCGATAGGTGGCATGGCGATCGCGAGATGGAGGGACGGGAGGGGGGGGGCGGGGAGTGGGTTAGGGAGGGGTACAGAAAGTAGAAATCTGCTTATCCGCTCTTGAAGAGGAGGATGGCTACCTGACCCAGGTAAAAGTAAATGAAATGTCTTGTTTCATGCGTCACGTAACTGCCGAAGTTGCGCCCGACGATGCAATGCCACGTTGGGTTGTATTTTTTATCAAACTCCTTCTTGATAAACGCGGCGATGTCCTGAAGTCATTTAAAAGAAAAAAAAAAGCAATACGTTAGCGTACACGCGGATCGGTGGAATTATCGTTCTCGCGGCCGGAGCGAGATTCTCGCAGTATATCTTGTTGCTCACCTTTTCAATGTTGTATTTCTCGAGAGCCTGGGTGGCGCAGTCAACGGCGTCCTGCTGCATCTCCTCCGACATATCGGCATTCTTGATAACAGCTTTGCGGTCCATTTTGTCAGGTCTGAAATGCACAACGAACAAATATAAGAAATAAAGTTCCTATCGAAGCGAATAAAAAAAAAAAGCTCGTTATTTTGATAACTAGATCAATAAATATGAAAACGATAAATAAATGGTGAATAATCAATAAATGATGAATAATTAATTAATGATAAATGGTAAATGAACAAATAATTGACAAATTATAAATGAATGTTGCAAATAGTTGGCAATTGTCGCTGGGTCCTGTCTGCCGAAAGTAAAAAAACTTTTGCTCTCAGCTCGGCGACTCACAGATTATTCGTCGGACTTGATCCCTCGATTTTGTCAATATGTGTTAAATTTTTTTTTTGCAAGTAACCCGAAAATCAAGCAATATTCAACAGACACTCCAAAACGGATGGCCTTGGCAAAGCTGCATCGTACGATGACACTTTCATCCGGCCGAGTTGCTAACGTCAACAAAAAATTTTCACCAGCCAGAAAACTGAGAGTCTCTTGTTTTGTCGTGGATCCAGAGGTTGCTCGTAGTTGCCGTGGCAATGACATGGTTACCGCGTATCACGCCAGCCGAACAATCTCATCTCTCGATTGATCGAGACAGTAAATAATACGGCCGGAGGCAACACCGATATAAATGTCCCGAATAATGGATCAAACATTACAATAAAGCATTGATCCAAAAATTCTGAGGCCTTGAACATCAGCTTGTGACTGGGTGTCGACAAATTGGCAATGTATTTTTTTTTTTTTTTTTTTAATTTCCATGTACTCCCATCTACAATACAGACCTAGCTTGCAGGTTGACGACTTTCAAATATACACCGGTGTGACATGCCAGCCCGGATTCTCTATCTTGCGTCAACTAATTTACCTGGCACAATTTATGATTTTTTTTTTTTTTTTTTTTTTTTGTGCGAGGCTAAGTTCAAGACTACAAAAAGTACGTGCATCGAACGCAGTCGTTCGACGGGAATTGGTGGAAAAAAAAGGTGCGAGTTACCGTGCGGCCGTTGGCAGTGGGCGATGTTTTTGGAGGGAGATACGGGAATCGGATTTTCAAAGACGCGTGATATATATATATATATATATATATCTATATACATACATATATATTGGCACGCTCTACACAATAGATAATTTATAATGAAAACCTGGTTATCGGCACACGGGAGATTTTAACTGTGGCGTGAATGTCAAATGCCGGCATTTTTTCTTTTTTTTTTAAATTAACGAAACACGATCGACCTGGCAAAAAGTGACGAGGGATTGCGTTTTTTTTCTTTTTTCTTCAGATTTTCTCTTTTACTTTTCGTGCGACCGAGGGCAGCGGTGGGGGGGCAGCGGAGGCAGAGAGATGCGATGATGATGATCGCGCGGGGAACGAAACGCGGGAGGATGCTGTTTTGTCGATAGGAGGCAAAATAAAAATAGAAATTTGATAGCACGCGATCGGGGAAAAGTGGGTCGAAGGGTTCGTCGGCGCGAGGGCTAATTAAACGTACGAGACCCGCTTGCCGGGAGAAATGCAAAAACTAGTTTTTGACGTAAGGCAATAGAGCGAGGGAACTTACGGTGGAGCGAGCGAGCGAGCGGAGGAGAGGCATATGTAGAGATAGAGAAAGAGCGAGCGAGCGAAAGGGCCCCCGGCAAAAAAAAAAAAAAAATTAAAATAATGTCACAATTAACACATAACATACCTCTCTTTGGTAACACTCTCCACCAGCTGATACACGGAATATCTTTCGAGTTTGTCTAATGGCACGGCTACGCCGACTTTTTCCAACTATACAAACGATTTACTCTGTGATTTTTGCGCACTCCTGCCGACACCGAAAACTTCTCTCACACACGGGTTGAAGATTGGAGCGCCCGTACCCACCGTTCCTCGACTCCTATTGGCCGCTGATCAGGGTCTTCTAGCAGGGTCTTCTATCGACCCGGCATGCACCGCGAGCTAAAACCCGCGATAAAATGAACGTCTAAGATGAAAAATCAAAATTGTCCGGCAATTGTTTATTTTACGTTGCGCGGGTGTATACAATATATATATATATGTTTATATATATATATTTTTTTAAGTTTCGAGTACTTCGGACGCTATGATAATGATCGCGCAATTAATTGCATTCGTTTGCTTTTCGGATAATATCTACTCGAGACACATTTACTGATTATCAAGGGGGCTTTATCTCTAATTAAAAGAAAGTTCCGTACTGCAATGCAACGCCCTGTTAAATTGTAATCGTCCCTGCCGATCATTAACAAAAATGCTGTTATTGCGTTGATGTATCGTGAAAGAAAAAAAAAAAAAAATGCGTAACCGCCTTTTCAAAGACCCCAACGTCAGGCTGTGCAACTTGTAATTATTATGGTAATAAAAGAAAAAAAAAAGAAAAATTGCACGGCTTTTCAAATCGATGGAACGAGGCTCTGCTGTTGCCTAAAGCGTGTGACAATTATCGTCGGAGAGTACGTAGGCCCGGCCTGCCATTGTGCGCCACGTTGTTTCATGAATAAGTAATCATTGCCGCGGATATTATCGCCCCGGAGGAGCGAGTAATATGGGGCAGTGGCAGCACTGATCCAAGCCATTTTGCAAAAACCGGTACCGCCATCTTGTTTGTTTCGTCGGGCCGGGGCAGGGAGCCGAAGCGGATAGGCGAACGCGAAGAAGCCGTGAACGGCGAAGGGTAGCCAAGGAGCATCAGATATCGCCGTAACGCGCGCGTGACACGTTAAACTTTGGCCTTTTTTTTTTCTCTCGTTGCGATAGTGTTGAACAAACGTATTACAAAAACAATGTCTCACGGCGGTAGAAACGAGTGCCGTATTTACGTGGGCAACTTGCCCCCCGACATAAGAACCAAGGACATACAGGATCTTTTTTACAAGTTCGGCAAAGTTACGTTTGTTGACTTGAAAAATCGTAGGGGGCCTCCATTCGCGTTTGTCGAATTCGACGATCCCAGGTGAGTAGTCGGCGACGATTAAACAATTTAGCAGTCGTTTGAATTCCCCGTCGATTGTCCAAATGAGCTCGATTATCGTCGGTCACGATCTTCGACGAGGCAAAGGGCCCGGCGATAGATCCCCGTGTTGATTTATCAACAGAGGGGTGACGGGGCCGTGGGGCGACGGACGAGCTGGCCACATCACCGACCACCATTTGTACTCCGTATCTCGCGCGACTAATAGCGATGTTTTTTTTTTTTTTTTTTTTTCTCTTCATCATTTGCATTTTCGCTTTTCTCTTCATCCAGAGACGCCGAGGACGCTGTACATGCGAGAGACGGCTACGATTATGACGGTTACAGACTGAGAGTTGAATTTCCAAGGGGTGGAGGTCCGAGTAACAATTTCCGCGGTGGACGCGGCGCCGGCGATAGCGGCAGAGGCGGCAGGGGCGAGATGAGTAATTCCCGAGGCCGAGGCCCTCCGGCCAGACGGTCCCAGTACAGGGTCCTCGTCTCCGGACTGCCATCCTCCGGCAGTTGGCAGGATCTCAAGGATCATATGCGAGAAGCCGGCGACGTTTGCTTCGCCGATGTTTACAAAGACGGCACAGGCGTCGTTGAGTTTTTGCGCTACGAGGACATGAAGTACGCGGTGAAGAAATTGGACGACTCCAGATTTAGATCTCACGAGGTTCGTACTTAATTTCTTTTCGCCGCGCGCGTTTAATAATAACATTAAAATAATTATAATGATACAAGATATTTTCATAACGATGGCGACTGTAATTGTGATATTTTCAAACGTGAGAACTTTAAACTGGAGGCATGTTTATTTATTTGTTTACGCGGACCAGCCCCTTTTACAATGTTTTATACATGCTCTACAAATAATTGTTTTTATGATAAGAGAAATAACATATAGCACAAAATCGTCTCTGGTATAGTTTCGAGAAAAATGGATTTAGGAAAAATCTGCATGGCTGCATGAGAATAGCTGAGGATGCCCGAGCTCTCTATTCGTAACGGAGAATAACATGTTACTGGTTCTTTTTTTCTTTTTTTTTTAATGCACGATGGCCACTGGTCAGAGAAAACTTGGATTTTTAGGGAAGCAAAAAAATGGTAAAGGAAATCGAGGAAAAGTCAGGCTTTCCTCTGATTTCTGTTTAACAGATGAGGGAAAAAAGGGTCTTGACGGAGAGAGAAAAAAGTTAAGGCCCTTCATGAGGAAAAAAAATACCGAAAATCATTTTTCTTTGTGCTAGGAAAATCTTATTGAATCGAAATAAATTGTTAACAATTTATCTGCAATTTACATTGAAGTTCTTTTGTACATTTGTAAACTCATGAATTTGGCTATTTGTCAATATTGGAGCTTCGCTAATCGGTCAGGTCCTGATAATCCTAATGTTACATTATAGTAATTATATACTAATTTTTATAACAACAATAATTGTAATATTTGCAATAGTGTGAACTCCGAACCACAAGCAAGGTACCCAATTCTTATTTTAATGCGTGGCGGCAACTGGTCAGGGAAAACCTGGGAACAAAAAAAATGGTAAAGGAAATCAGGAAAAAGTCAGGGTTTCCCTTGATTTCATGTCCTCGACTCCTACATGAAAAAAAAATAATAATAATTTTTTGTTCACGTGCCAGGAAATTCTTACTGAATCGAAATGAACTGTTGAAAATTTATCTACAATTTAACTCAGAATTTCTTGTAAATTCGTAAACTCGTGCAAATTTTTGAATTTGTCAATATCGGAGCTTCACTAATTCGTTACACTTATTAGTATTATTATTTTATCAGACAGGAAAAAGATTTTAATTTGTTCGGGGGAAAGTTAGGATACTTTCCCACTGTTTCTAATGATCACTATATTGGCAATTGCACCGTTTCAACACTTAAAAATATATTAATATTAAGACACAATTTATATACTTTTCTTATTGTTTTACTACATTATTTTTCTACTACACTTGACAAAAATTATTAAAATTTTTTTGTTTTTTTCCATTTTCTAGGGTGACGTGACGTACATTCGAGTGAAGGAGGATCACAGCGGCGGCGACCGGGGTCGTAGCGAGGATCGCGAGAGAGGCAGAAGCCGCTCTCGGAGCTACAGTCCGCGACGACGCGGCTCACCGACTTATTCGCCACTCCGGCGCAACTATTCGCGCTCAAGATCCCGTTCGAGGTCTCGCTCTTACGACTAGTGTGTGTACGTATAACGCTGCTCCACATGATAATACATAAGCAAAAGATTCATATTTTGCTTTTTACACAATTTCAATATTGCCGATTCTCGAGTTAACCACCGACCCCCGAAAGTAACCTTCCAATCCAAATATTAGATTTCGCGATTACGATAATACAAGACCACCGCCGCCTGTCCATTGAATCTTCTTGCATTGTCTCGTTTGTCGACAGTTGATTGATACATACATATATATATATATTTTTTTTTAATACGACCTCTCATCCGTTATGTTTTAAATGTTGTGCCGAGACCGTATCGAGAGGACGTAAAAAAAAATCTATGAAAGATTTTTTTTTAATACGTTCGACCTGTTCGCGATACTCGCGAAACACGGATAATTACGATTCGAGCATATTCAAAGAAACAAAAAAAGATGAGCAATAATTAAATTGTGACATATATATATATAAATATTTATATTTCTATTACGCAAATTAACAAAAAAAAAACATTAAACGACCACGCTAGCGACTAAGGTAAGTCGATCCTAACCGATCGAGTGTTACCGAAGCGAAAAAATAATCAGCCGCTAAAACAGCGCTCGCGTTCGTCGTGATGTACAATAACCGTTCAAATTGTAATTAATTGACAAAATGAATCGATTGAGGGTTGTACAATAGAAAAGAACATTCCGTGCATTGCTTACATCAGAGATTTTTCATGTCCCATCGTGTATAACAGTGTTATCGGTGATCCTAAAAAGAGAGACGATTCTCAACGTACCATACTCTGGGATGGGGATCGTGCATGGTCGTTCAGTGTACAATTTATTTTTTACCGTAAATTAAGTTATTTCCTGTCGAAATTATCTTGAATTCCCTTTTTTTTTAAACATGTACATATACACAATGAATACGGGGTTTAAATTGATTATTTGGAGGGAGTTGCCGAATCACAGGCGCGTCGGTAATTCGTAACGTTGATGTGTCTATTCGGCTTTGTTGCGTGTTGTGCCATTATTTAATCATACCCTCCACCCAATCGCGCTAATAGCGTCGAGATAAAAAAAAACAAACCGACCGATAAATAACGTATATAGCTATATGGCCATGTTCCTAAAAATCGAGAAGCTGTAAATACGTTTCTCTTTTTTTTTGCTTGAATCAACAGGTACGCGAAAGCAGGGTACGACATTAAACACAAATAACGCGTAAACTACACATGCGCGATTCTCATTTAAGTATAACACAGTACTGTGCGCAGTTTCAGATTTACTAATTAAGGTAAAAAGCTAATATTCGATTTTCTACAATTTGCGCCGATCGCGTGGCGTCGCTCGGAGAGCATTGATTACCGAGAATTCTAACACCACCGAGTACAAGTCTTGACTTATCTCCGAACCGCGGGTCGATAAAATTTTTGCAGAAAAAGAAAAAAAATGATGAATGAGAACAATTTTTGCACCGTGGCTGAGAAAAAAAGAATGCGTCGAAGTAATGAAAAAAAAAAAATCAAACCCGCTCACCTCACTGCTGCACACAATGGTTGATAATACTATATATTTAAATGTAAATATGCGGATGACGAAGCGTATTTTACGAGTGGCCTTTGACGAAAGCGAAAGACGACTCATTTATTCGTTTTATCGCGAACGATTTTAAATCCGGTATTTTGGTCTACCGGTATGTCGGCGTACAATTCGCGCTTAATACTTCTCTCGACGTCCCATTAATTGAGTTAATATCGCGAGTGCATTAATCGGATCTCGCACGGACACGAGCTAGTTGCGACATAATTTTCTCAAATACTATTGGCGTGTATCGATTATTGTATCATGTGTTTGAATCTTGTTAGTTTGTTTTCCTATTCGAAGGGGACTTGAAAAGAAACGAAACTAGAAGTATTTTTCTCTTATTATGTTACTAGTAACAGAGTCCCTCGTAAGATCGTAGCGGTACAAGTACGGGCCCGACGCCAATTCGGATGTCATTGATTCGTTTCACAATATTAAAAAAAAAAAGTCCTAATGAATTTATCGGCGCATATCGATCGTGTGACGCTTTCCCGCTTCGTTTAAATCTCGCATTGTCCCCGCTGTAAACCGGAGTAAAAGAAAAATGCAAATTTTTATGTCGTGCGGTTGAAATGATGTCGAGGTCACAGTAATCGTTGATACCGTGTCACAATCGGGCTACTTCACAGGCGCGATTCGATTAGCGCCGCACATACACACTCGATATTAAAAATATATGTCGTGAAAAAAAAAATATATATTAACAATACGACAAAATAAAATCAACCCACATTATGATATAATTGTATTAAGAAAAACTAATGTATTTTTTCTCTTTTGTATATTGGATTGGATTGTAACACAATGAATGAAAAACTGAAACCCAACACGATCTTGCTTCTTGGATGGATTATGTACACGTTCTCGCTTGACGATGGGATTGAGATGGAATGCGTTGTGGACGGATTTTATTCGGAGGATTATATTGTAGGAGGATTCTAAAGCATATAGAGACGAGCGAAAAAAAAAAAGTAACGAGCGGACGTAAATGAGGAGATACGTAACAAGAGGATATTGAGGATATTGAGGATGTGGATTAAAAAAAAGCCGCGACGAGAGTGACAACAATCAACCTTTGATTGGGCGCACTTACGGAATTTAGCTGGATTTTCATCGAGACGAGCTCTCGCATGGCAAAAAGCAAGTGGTTCAAGCTGTAACGCTTATCCCGGTATTTCGAATAACGAAAATTGTTCACGCACGGATATCACCGAGGTGATGGAGAGTTGAGCTTTCGACTTGAGAAACTGAATTATTTGTTTACCTTTTTTTTCCATATCGCTAATTCACTATTGAAAAAAACGTGTGTGCATAATCGTGCTCGTTTATTAAATGTCCCAAACTTAAATCGATTAAAAAAAAAAAAGAGACCAAAGAAATGGATTCACGAGGATAAAACAGCTACTTGCTAAAAAATATTAATCGTCGTAGAATAACGGAATTAATATTCGTTCCACAATTTGACCGCACGATTCTCCGCAAGCTCGCGCATTTTCGTTTCAACTTTAATCAAATGAACTCTTCATGACGATCGTGTTCCCGATGAGTGATATTCGCAATAATCGTTGGTGCGTCGTAGTCGTTCAACGGGACACACACACAGTCGTACACGGAGGATTAATATGAATCGTGCACAAGAGGATAAACTCATTCAAAGGGCCTTGCGTCTCGATGAGAAGTTGCTACCTAGTTTTAGGAAAAAAACAAAAAAAAACAGTGCTTTCGATAAAAATGGAAGGAGAGCGGAGAAATATCGGAGAAATGGAGAAACGTTCGCAGGATATTTTTCGCGATGTAGGATCGTCGCGGGATGTATTTGCTCTGATAATGGATCGTTCGGATAAGGATAAGTTCTCACTGGACCTCAGTTGCCTGGATTATACATATCCATATATATACATATATATAAATATATATATATGTATATATATGCATATATATATATATTTTAAACAACGAAAGGGCGCGCGGATCTTTCGGACTTGTATCTCGTGCCGGATAAGACGACGATTATAGGACAGGAGGAAAAAAAATGGATTCGGATTATATAAACTGATCAATAGTGGGTGTGTGTACGTGTATGGAACACGGACCTCGAAGGCGGCCGCGCCTCATAGGTTTCACGGAATACGAGCTTCGGATACTAGGTCGGATATACTGCGGAAAATCGTTGGGAAACAAAAAAAACTATACTAAGTTGGAATAATCGTTATTCACGGATGACGCGCAGAAAAGGATCGGATTGCTTAATTTCAGGTATTTGCCAACTGTCAAAACTTTTCCCCGCTCAGTATCCCCATAAAATATGAAAAAATGTCTGCATGCTCTGCTTATACTTCCCAATTTCTTTTCCTGTATTCGTGTTCTTTAAAGCACTGTTCTAACGAGCACTCGAAAAAAAAAAGAAAAAAAAACTAGTCCGAAGACACTATTATACGTACATACGAGCGAGCGGGTATTGGCTAGCAGTACCCAATTTAACGCTTTGCCTTGTGAAAACACACACGTAAATGGGCTTCGAAAAAATTGCACTCGTTTATTCGATTTGAAAATACAACTCTTCTTTGATCGTAGCCAATTTAACTGTAGAATATTATTGTTAAGTTTACATAACGATACCCTACATTCGTGAGGTCCACGCATGGTTGTTCGTCAAGCATCCATACGGTGAAAAGATATGCCAGGCTCTGCTGAGTCCCGTTCGTGAATGGATACAAGCCGTTCAAGGATTGCTTGAAAGTGTACAAATTTACACCTTTGAGCATATTTCAAGTCCGGCAGCGATAATCGAAGCACCCTTAAGAGATTCACTCTCTGAAATTCAACCCGGCATCTCGACCATTACAACAGACTTTAAAAATATAATCAGTAAATAAATGAACGTACATTGAAATCACGAGAGTTGTTTGTTATTCAATTATTTCCCTGCCACAGCTCCGACTCAGTTCCTAACCAAGACATACGAAAGTCTACTGTCAATCGTCATTTTGTTACCGTAGTATATTCTCATCGGATGCGTTCATTCGACACCTCTTATACTCCTTAATGTTTATAAGGTTTTCATTTAAAAAATAAAAAAAAAAAATGGAGGTAATGGAACTACTCGACCTGCGAAGGGCCTTTCTACCATCGGAGGATCGGTACGCCTATCCTCACACGGAGGCAATGCGAGTAAGACGAACGAGAAATCTCGGTAATAAAGTCTCCACCACGTTCCTCAACGAGCTGTTTGTGACTCAGCTGCGAAGCTTGTGGACCCTCGACCGGCGGCCTGGAAGAAGTAGGGACGCTCAGAGAGTCAATGAACTCTTCGACGAGGCGAAGAAGCTCGTCGTTGAAGGAAGTCAATATTTCACCAGGGCTATTTCTCTAATAAGAAAGGGACTGTTGATAAATCCTCGGTACCATTTTTTCTACGCTCTGAGAGGTGATATTTTCTCGTGCCAAGGTAATCCATCGTCGATAATAATACATTAAAATGACATTAAATTTATGATATAATTGACGATTAATACCCTGGTGAAAATCTTTCTCTGACAATTTGCAACAGTAAACTTTCGTGTTCGTAAACAATAATGTATGTATACTTCGTATGAGAAACTCTGCCAAAATTTGACTTTTTTTAGAAAATAGTTTCCAAATATATAAGAAAGCAGGCTTAGAATATCATCAAAGTTCATAGTTTTTCGGAGAAGTCGGCATGGAAAATCGGAGATTTTCAGAACAAACAGAAATATTTAGATTTCGAAAAATCTTTGACTTTCGCCGAAAAGTGCGAGAAGTGAGAAAAATTCAGAGGACTTTCAGAGATATTCGGAGAAATTGTTCCACCAGGGCTATTAAAAATAAATAATAGAGCATAACAATTACAATACATATACTAGCGGTTGTGTTGGCTCGGGCGCTAGCAGTATCAGTGTGATTGCCTGTGAGTAGCAGAGTGTCTGCAAGTTGTGTGGTAATCTGTGAGTATGAGTACCCGTGTGAGCATCTTCGAGGAACTGCATGAGAGTTTGTGAGTATCGCAATGAGTGTCCAACCGATATGAACTTCCTTATTACGTAGACAATCAATTAATTGATTCATCGACAATAATCAATACGAATAAGAAAATAATTAACGAATCGTGTTATAATTTACAAATGTGTATTATTTTTTAAGGTAAGCTGGACGAAGCCGTGGAGAATTACGAGCAGGCCCGAAGGATGATAATATTCGACAAAAAAGTATCGCCGAGTCGTGGAAAATCTCACTACAGCAGGAGT
The DNA here is from genome assembly GCA_963922035.1 of Amblyjoppa proteus. NCBI lineage: Eukaryota > Metazoa > Arthropoda > Insecta > Hymenoptera > Ichneumonidae > Amblyjoppa > Amblyjoppa proteus. The sequence continues at coordinate 7,959,665 of OY998232.1, forward strand.
CTCATAGAGTTGTACTGGAAGCGAGGCTTGCGCAACCACGCTGCCGGTAGACTACTCGAGGCAGCGAGCGACTACGAGCAGATTCTCGTTCTCAGGCCTTACGGAGTGATCGTTACCGACTTCCAAGTATGGTTTACGCCAACTCGTGTTACCCGTTGACAATCGATCGTCAGCCGTAAATGGATTTTCGTATCAAAGGACAAGCTACTGGAGACGCTGAGAACGCTCGACAAATACGATGCTTATCGTTACAATTGGGCATGTTTTATGCGCGAGGCCGATCCAACGAGAGCGTCGGCTCTGCTGACGCAACACGCCGAGTACAAGATTTTTCGGAGGGAAATGGGCACCGCTCGTCACATACTGCTCGAGGCGATCGATCTCGACGGCGAAAACGTTGGGGCTCGAGAATTATTGCAAGTCGTCTATAGCACCGGTCATCACTTGGTGGCATTCGCTGTAATCTGGACGATGCACGGTTGCTACGACAAAGCGCTGACGACGATCGAAAAAGGCAGAGACTGCGATCCCTACAATCCCGGTTATACGCTATTGAAAGCTATCGTACTGAGACTCTCCGGACGATTGCTTCAAGCCGCGAATTGGCTCGAGAGCGTCGACAAGGGTTTCCACAAACTTAGCGAACCGTCGATTGACACGCAAGGGTCTATTATGGGAAATCTGACGATCGAACAGACGAGGACTCAGCTGATAAAACAGTGGCATCTTATAAGGCAAGTCGATTAGCGTTTTATCTCGACGAACACTTCCGTTCACGGTGGTCAGGGAAAAACGGTGCATGCCAAAATTGCTCGGGTGGAAAGATAATACGACCGAATAATTGAATAATGCAAAGAAGACAAAATTAGTTAGGGTAAACTGCGTAACCCTGAAGATATCTGCACGACATCAAATTTCATCATCGTCAAGTCTCTATCAATCCACGGCTTTAGGAAGAAAAAAATATTGTTAATTTGTAGAATTTTATTCTCTAAATGGACTTCACCGAGCAAAGTTTTTGCGATACAAAATACAGCCGTTATAACTCGATGAAATTCGGTTTCATGCAGATGTCTTCAGGCTCATAAACTGACCAATGAATAGACTGTTTAGCAGAGGAAAAAACCAATGAATAGACGTTTTTTATGCACGTGCTCTTATTGAAAGTGTCCGTTCACTAGTCTTGTCTATTCATTGGCTACAATGGAAATTGTTACATTGGTAGACGGTTCAATCTAATTGCGAACATTTTCATAGATACTCTATTATTTTTTATAATATTATTGATGCAGACTAAGTACCACATATAATTAATTTTTTATGTCATATAGACGCGGATGTCTATGACTTCGACTTACCGACATAGCTACCTTATGGCGAGGTGAAACAAACTTGGTCGGTACCAAAAAAAAACTGTAATGAACGGCATTTGGAGACGATAGACATTTCGAAAAAAGCAAAGTATGGCGAATGTAGAATTCAATATCGCGTCCGGTGATACTTCGCTTTTACCTCAAACATCAACCATGTTTACATGGCAGTGATTCGAAAAATGCAGCTATTTCTCGTACACGTTTCACCTCGCCTTCACAAGGTTTCGTCATACCGTAAATCATTGTACTAACATGAATTAATGAATTAATGAATAAATGAATTAATGAATTAATGAATCATTAATGGTAATATTCAGGGTGCCCTCTCAGAGAAAATTAATCGATGGATCACGAAAACTCATTGAACAATTTTCCCGGCATTACGTGGTCACCGTGCTGATATAAAAATGTATTATTTTTTTTTTTTTTTTTTTTATAGATACGACATAGCCGTTCAGTTTATGATCGAGGGACGATACAAGGACGCGATGAGTATCCTGCAGAGTGGCGAGTTGCGCCGGACGTACGCCGAGACTCATTTGTTAATAGGCGATTGCATGTCGAAGCTCGGAGAACCGGATCTCGCCCTCGGAATGTACATGAATTGCTTGAAGAAGAGCAAAGAGCTTAAATCGTGGGACGTCGAGTCGCGAAAAAACACGCTCTTGCTTAAGCGTATAACCGATATATTGAACAAAAAGTGTAATGAGGCGGTCGAGGAAAGTCGAGCCGACGATGCGATTAAGATAGCCGAAGACGTTTTGCGAATGATCATCGAGAATCGGGGTAAAGATCCCACGCGTCTCGGACAAAATGAAGGCGAAGCTTTGATCTGCAAAGCGCAGGCGGAGTACAAGCGCGACGGCGTATCGAAGAACGGCGCGTGTTGCCGGTCCGCGGCGGAGGGACTGAAACTGACGAGAGGCGTCGACAATCGCGGCCTTCACAGACTAATGTTTAACGACATGAGTACCGAACAAATTATCGATCGTTATGGGAGAAAAAAAGAACTTCCGCACTCGCTTAAGTTACTCATGCAGTACTCGTGAGTTTAGTCACGAGAAAAGAAAAAAAAAACCGTACAATCGTCGAAAATATATCTTTTTTTTTATTGTCTCTTCGATGAAGCCAGGTCTGTGTTACGGATGAGTATTATAATGCATAGATCGTTACAGAAAGATTTCGCAAAGTCGCTAAAAAATGCAGGTAAAAATTCATGAAACGTATCCCACAAGATCGTTGCGTTCGTATTGCAGATTTTTAATCCACGGCCGGATTTAATCCCGGAAAATTGACGATTTACCAGGTTTCGCCGAGTGGACGGAGGACGATATCTTGGATCTGAAAAAAATGTATACATTGATCATGAGATTTATGAGTGTACGACTTTCAACAAAATTAAAATGTGCCTTACTTGAACATGCGCTGGGGTCGAGAGAGTATAAATCACGGCCGCGGAAATGTCGTCGGGTTGCAAAGCGGGCATCGTAGCGAGCATTTCTTTGGAGAACATTGAATAATCTGCCATTAGCTCGGTAGCCACGAGACCCGGAGTTATGCTCTGCGAAAGGATGCGTAGAACAATTAACGTAAGCGTACGATAATTACTCGATTGAGACTAATTGATCCAATGTAAGTTGATTGAGGCTTTCGGGAGAGACAACGGCATGCACCCAGAAAAATAATTTATTTGACGGCCACCGTTTATTTAGATTAAGTAATTATTTATTTGATTTAAATAAGTATTTATTTCATTGAAGTAACTATTTACTTAATTAAAATAAATGTTTCTTTAAATCAAATAAATATTTTACTTAAAACCATATAAACAGTGGCCGTCAAATAATTTTTTTTTTTTTTGGGTGTGCGTACCGTGACGCGTATCTGGGTTCCAGCGAGCTCGTGACGAAGCGTCCCGGCGAGTCCGGTAACGGCTCGCTTCGTTGCCGGATAAACGTTGAATCCCGGAACCGCGGGAATTCTCTCTCCGGCCAGGCTGTTAACGTGAATGACAATGGCATCCCCGTCAGCTTCGCGCATCGACCTGACCGCCTCGCGAGTGCAGAGACACAGTCCTAGGACGTTGACGTCGAAAACCGAACGCCAATCCTCGAGAGTCCCGCCTGCGAACACCGATCGATCGAAATTAAATATGTTTTGTAATAACTTATTTTATTGTTGATTGTCGGTAATGAAAACTGTAATTAATCTTTTTTTATTGCCGTACTGAGGATTTGCGTTTGGAAGGAAATTATTACACGAAGCTGAATTGATTACCATTTCACATTACTAATACTTTGTTTAAAAAAAAAAAATCTTTTTTTTCCGCTCATAAATCTTAGATTAAAAGATTTCAGGAATTTTTCGATTAAGTGTTTTTTGAACATTCAGCGAAATGTGAAAGATTGCATCGCCACTCCAAAGTCCATACACAAACGTGCGTAAACACGGAACATTAATAGAACTTTTTCGGTGAAACACCGAAATAAAAAAAAATTTCAAAATATTTTATCGCTATGTTTCGGAAATATTTCAAATGAGTTTAAATAAGTAGTTTAGTAGAGTTTAAGTATGTTTCTGAAACATTCAAGATACGTTTCATTGGAATACTTCGATAGAATATTTCAAAATACAATTTTCATATATTTTATAAATATTTTGTAAAATTTGAAAGATTGAAAGTATTTTTAATATTATTTCTAAATATTTCGTGCTATATGGAAGATAATACATGTCTTTGAATTCGGAAAACTTCTATCAATAATCCACCGATGTATTTGAAACTTCGTACTTTGGGGTATTTTTGATCGCTGAATTTGAATTTCAACTCAGAATTCAGAAATTCGAAATCGTGGATTCAATGTGATTCAATGCCAAATTTGAAGTGAATATGTAAGGAAAAATGTATGGTTCAAAGCGTTAATTGATAGATTGCTTACCAGTTAGACTGCTCTCTTTCGTTATTCCTGCGTTATTAATGAGTATATTAACAGCGCCGAGATTTTCACGGATCCAAGTGAACGCTGCTACGACGGAGTCCTCCTGCGAGACATCGCACTCGATAGGATACAGCTTTCCCGAAGAGTCCTGCAGGCTAGAAGCTAGTTCCTCGATCTTGTCTACTCTTCTCGCGAGGCCGGCTACTATGAGACCTGCAAAACACCGAAGAATTGATAGACACAGCTGCATTTAGCTAATGACGTTATTACCACCAGACTGGACAAATCTGGAAATTCTGAAAATGTCAGGGAATTAAAAAATTATCAGGGCAATCGGAGAAAAATAAGGTGATTTTTCAATTGGTCGGGAAAAATGCGTTACTTCATAGAACGAAACAAGAACAAAGCGTCCTCCATGAAAAAGCTAAATACAAAAATTAATTATTTAATCGCCTACGAGAAATTCTCATTAAATCAAAATGAAGGGTTGTAAATTTGTAAATTTGTAAATTTGTAAATTTGTAAATTTGTAAATTTGTAAATTTGTAAATTTGTAAATTTGTAAATTTGTAAATTTGTAAATTTGTAAATTTGTAAATTTGTAAATTTGTAAATTTGTAAATTTGTAAATTTGTAAATTTGTAAATTTGTAAATTTGTAAATTTGTAAATTTGTAAATTTGTAAATTTGTAAATTTGTAAATTTGTAAATTTGTAAATTTGTAAATTTGTAAATTTGTAAATTTGTAAATTGGTAAATTTGTAAATTTGTAAATTTTCGGTTACTCTCATTGGCATTATTAGTTACAATTTTAGTCGAGAGAAAAATTACATGGTATTATTCAGGGAAGAGTCCGGGAAATATCGCAGTGTTTTTAGATGCCAAGTCATAAATGAGAATTAATATAGCTACTGTTACCGTGGCGAACCAATTCCTTGACGATGGATGCTCCGATTCCGGCGCTGGCGCCGGTGACCACGGCCACTTTGCCAGACCAACGCTCCATTCCGTTCGTATACTCGTTCGACGAGCGACTGAGAGATCCCTCGCATCTCCGGAGTAATAGGATCGCACTTATAAGTATTGAAATCGATACGCGAGAAAGAAAAGCATATATCCGAGCATTATACGAAAAAAAATATCTGGCGGAGATTCGCTTCCCGAGGGTAACGTTATACCCTGCGGTAAACCAATACCCGCGACCTTCTGGTATAAAATATCTCTCCGTATTTTCTATTCCGCGCCACTTGCGCGGATCCATAAAGTTAAAGAAATGATCTTGATTTGCGGTTTCTCATAAATCATCTAAGTTATCATAAATTTACATATTATTTCTCCAACATGTTTTCGTAACGCATATCGTTCAATGCGCGTTCAAAAAACTCCCTCTTTCCCCCGATTTCAAGTAGAGGCGGAGCGTCGACGGAGAGGGGCGAGGTGGATTTCCTCGGGTGCAAACACAAGTCAGCTGACTCGCGTCAAAAGGTGAACTGTTGCCGTTGCGATTTCGTCTCGAAGAGTAAAACACCAAAGCGAACGCGACTGTTCGATCGGCTTTGGATTATGATCAGTAATATAATGTGCGAACTATCGAACTATGTGTAATGTCTTCTCCGATTCTCGTGTCACTCTGCGTAATTCGCATCGAAATAGTTGACAAAATAACCGAGGAAACGGCTAGTGAGTTTGTCAATAAATTTTAATTGCGTTATCGATTCGGAACCCGAGGGTTACGATGATTACGCGGTTTTTCGTTGCCTGTTCCTTGAGAGGTAAATATCATGATGTGCAGTCTCGATCTCACCCAGATTTTTCATCCCGCGAATAGACACGATGGCAGCTAGAAAGATGCGGGGTCGTCGCGAACCTAGGGACATTACCGTCGAGAGTTACGCCAACATCACCGAAGGCCCGACTCCTCTCCTGGCGTCGTCGCACAGGTCGGCAAAATCGCACTCCGCCTCTCGCGCCAACTCCGAGGAATCCTCGTTCGGTTCACAAACCGTATTGGCGACCAATACCGGCGAGGGAGGCCAGGCAGCGGCTTGCTTGCCGGCCAATCAAATCGCTTTTATCTCGGGAAATCCTTTCGTCGAAGTTACCAAGGGGATATTGCACCTGTTCAAGGAAGAGTGCGTTAATTGTTTATTTAATTTCTCAATTCAACAATACATTCATGTTATGAATTTTTACAAAGTTGTTTAACTTTGGTATTATATCTATACTTCCTGAGGGATTCAATTAAGTTATTTTTCTCATCCCACATTCTATCGGTTTGTCTATTCCGAGTCTTTGTTTTTACCAAGGGACTATTGCAGCTCTTCGAGGAAGAGTACGCTAATTGTTTATTCAATTTTTTTATTTGAAAATCTATTCGCATCACGAATTTTCACAAAGTTGTTTATTGCCAATCTCATATAGATACTTCCTGAGGGATTCAATTAAATTGTTTTTCTCGTCCCACATTCTATCGGTTTGTCTATTCCAAGTCTCTGCTTTTGTAGATTCCCGAAGTTGGTCTGAATCGCGATATATTTTTTTTCAGCGAGTTGACCGAAAGAGGCTGCGCAGCGGACAGGAGTCACACGATCTGCATTCTATCGGTTCCAGCCACGATGACCTGCCACGATCTCTTGACGTTCACTGCGGCATGTCACCAGGACATTCAGCATTTCAGAATAATCAAAGACAACAGTCCGAACCAGTACATGGCGCTAATCACCCTTAGATCTTCCGTAAGTTTCGAAGATTCTCATTGTGGAGTGACAATTAAGAACTAATTTATTCTCGTTCAATTGCAGACCGCGGCGAATCAATTTTATGAGACGTTCAATGGCGCGCCTTACAATTCGCTGGAGCCCGATATCGTGTGCCACATGGTGTTCGTTTCGAGAGTCGAGGTCGCCGATAACGGGATGTCTCTAACAGGACACACGGAATTGCCATCCTGCCCCGTCTGCCTCGAGAGAATGGACGAGAGCGTCGACGGGATACTCACGATACTCTGCAATCACACTTTTCATTCCAGTTGCCTGGTCAAATGGGGCGATATATCTTGTCCGATATGCCGTTACGCTCAAACGCCCGAGCCCCTCGCGGACAGTCATTGCATGGAGTGTGGTCTGTATAAATAATGTAGATTTGTATTGTCTTTAAATTGAACATTTTAGAATTCTCGGCGGCTCTACCCCGTACTATCGTGAGGTATAAAATAAAAATGCTATGTGCGAAGGTCCCCGAAATGAATGCATTTTTCGAGATCGCTACTGGCTATTTAAAAAATGTTAAAGTTCGGAACATGTAAATTTAGAGTCAAAATGAAAAATTCGAGATTACCTTGGAGCCACCCTACACTTCCAAAGTATAAGGAATAAGAAAAAACTCTGCGAAATCCCTATGAAATCGAAGTACTTTTCGAGGTCGCTATCGCTGGCGAAAAAAACAAAGTTTTCGACAATTACAGCTAATAGTTACAAAATGTTGTAGACAATTAAGTGTTGTAAACAAAAACCAGAAACGCCAAATCGTCGGTTTTTTTTTAACTTTTGTTACAACAAACATATCTTTTCAAATGAAATATTGGGTTATTTTTCAGCGGTGGATTTTCACCATCTACAACATTTCGTAGCTATTAGCGATAATTGTCGAAAACTTTGTTTTTTTAACCGTCGGTAGCGACCCCCTAAAAGTGCTTCGATTTCATAGGGATTTTGCAGAGTTTTTTTCTTATTCGTCATACTTTGGAAGTACAGGGTGGCTCCAAGGAAATCTCGAGTTTTTAATTTTTACTTTCAAGTTTGATGCTCCGAAGTTTTTAATTTTTTAAATAGCCGGTGGCTACCTCTAAAAATGCATTAATTTCGACGATCCTTCGTACATCGCATTTTTATTTTATACCTCACGATAATACGGGGTGGCCCCCAGAAAATTCAAAAATGTTCAATTTAAGGGCCACCCCAATGGACTTAGAAAATACAAAAAATCTAATCCGTCTATCGATTAATCGGCACGACTGAGAAATACCGTGGATATTAGATTCGGCAGTTGCAGGTGCTACCAACGATGCTTTGTGGATCTGTCTGATATGTGGTCACATCGGTTGTTCTCGCTATCATCAGGGTCACGCGTTCGAGCATTATCGGGACACTCACCATTGCTACGCGATGCAGCTCGGCAACAATCGCGTATGGGATTACGTCGGTGACAATTTCGTTCATAGGCTGCTTCAAGACAAGGATGGCAAAATGGTCGAGGGCGGACAGGAGCCGACGAAGGGCGAGGGCGGAGCTGTCGACGAGAAAGTCGACGCTGTTCAGCTCGAGTTCACGTATCTTCTTACGTCCCAATTAGAAACGCAACGTCAGTACTTCGAGGAACGACTCAACAGAATAGAGCAATGCTCTTCGGTGGAAATTTCCGAGCTCCGGGATAAAGTCAATCAGATATCCGACGAAAACACGCAGATCAAGGTATATAAGGAGACATTTTTTTTAAATTTAATCTTATTTCTATTTCGAAAGAAACTAGTCAATCAGAACAATCTCTTTAAAAAAAATACCATTCCAAAAAAAGGAGAATGATCTCTAAAAAAAAATATTTTTAATGTGAACAAAATCATGGGAGAGATCATATTCCGCTTTAATAAAGGTGTGTATCGAAATACTTCTTAAAAAAAAAAATTAAATCATATTTCTGTCCTAAAAAAGGGCTTTATCAAAACCAAAGAAACGCGTGGTCCTTGATGAAATATGTTTGATAAATGTACGATCGATGAGATAAACGTACCGATATATAATTCGTGAAAATCTCTTAGGAAAAACTGACAAGCCTCACACGGGAGAAGCAGAGTCTCGAGAAGAGATTACAAAATTCGCACGTAAAACTCACTCAGGCACAAGGGGAATTGGGAGACGAGAAGGAACTAAGGAAGGCTCTACAATTGAATCAGGCGTCCTGGCAAACGAAGCACAAACAGCTTCAGGACGAGTTGTCGGAGTACAAAGGCGCGAAGGAGAACGAAGTCACCGATTTGCGGGAGCAAGTTCGCGACCTCATGTTCTTTCTGGAAGCTCAAAAACAAATTGGCAATTCGGCGCAGAAGGACGAGATCGAGGGTGGTCAAATAATCGTACCGGAAACGTCGAAAAACGTTAAACAAGCACGCTCCTCGAGGAGCCACAAGAAACATTAATCACACAAAGCTGATCTCGTTGTACAGTATTTATTTTTTTAGCCGCAATAAAAAGAAAAACAAAACTATCGGACGTTGTCCATGGACATATCCGTGTTCTTTAACTGGCCAATTATCTTAACGAGAGAAAATAATAATGATGCTGATATTAACGAAACGATACTTTTTCTTTTTTATTCAATAACAGCGTTACATAATAATCTTTATTTAAAAATACAATACGTTATACAAGAACTATTTTGTACATAAATATTGACAAAGGAGCGGTATTCTGATTTGTAGTCCTTATATAGTATTTAAATAGTATATTATACGTCTTTTTCTGTTTTCTCTTTTTTTTTTTTTACTAATACAGTATGTGTTGTGCATCCTTTGCGATAACTTTTTCGTTATGGTAAAAACAAAAACAAAACAATTGTCGGAGTTACCACGCTCGACGTCGCTCGCGCAGGGAATGTGTGCATGAAACTTTTTTTCAAGAATACAAGTTACGAATTTTTACAAGATAATTGAGACATTCACACGTTAAATGGTATTATAATCTCTATAGATACATTTTGAAATTTTGTTGACTTTTTTTTCATTTCATTCTTCGGTTTCGTAACAAAGATATGTTTTAATGGCATAGCTATAGAAAAGGCACACCTTTTAACAAAGCTCATCATTCGTGGTCTAGCTACCTTTTTTTGCATCAGTCGGCCCCGTTGGCAGTGGAAAGGGTCGTCTGATCCTTGGTTTTTCTCTTGAGCATTTGTCTCTGGTGCTCGTACTCGAAGTCTTCTTCGCTCAAATTCAATCTCTGAATCTATCGTGCATTAAAATATTGTAATATCACGTCGCACGAAACGGGGTAGGGAGCGCGAAGCAAGGATATTCAAAAAAAATACCTGATTAACTAAAGCTTCCTCGTCGACGATATGATGGGGCGGATTTCTTAATACTTGGAGAGTTTCATACATCGTCGGACAGCGTTTCGTCAGCGACGAGCGGCCCAGGCAACCTTTCAGCAGTACCAGGCCGACTTTGAAGATCACCTTGACGCCCTCGCAGAGAAACATGTCCCAGACACGGAGTATGCTTTCCCATGGCAATGTTCGCGTATATACACACAGGAACCACTCAGTCATGTATAAAATTGGTTCCATCTTTTGTTTTTTCTGTACAATTAGATCAGTCGAGTTAATAGGATCAATTATGTTTACAAATGGTGACCACTAAAAACAGTGGAAAAAGTTTTTACAAATTTACAAATTTATTTCGCTGACATTGTCAGCTTTCCCAGATTTTTCCTGACCGGTGGTCACCATATTACGTGTGTGTGTTCCAAAACTGTGATAAATGCATTGTACTCACTAGATGCTTGTACGCCGTAGGAGAAACGCGTTTGAGAAGAGCGAAGAGTATGTCTCCGTCCCGTTGAAGAGTTTCCATTCCTTGGCTGTAGTATCCAACGAGATATTTGTCGCACACTGCAACGAGGCACCAGAATGCCTGAACCGCTGGCATGTGCATTAGAAGAAAAGCCGCGATCGGCGCCTGGGCCTGACAGTACCCGACTTTGCTGTTCAGTATGGAATACGCCTTTAATACTCTGAACAATTCTTGCTGGCCCGGTGCGTCGTCGACAAACATCTCGTGATGCGGAAATTGCCGGTGGAGATCCTTCTTTATGTCCTCTATGTATTTCGGATCGCCGGGCCTCTTTATAAGCTCCTCGTACAACTTTGGATTCTTCTCCATCAGTAACTGACCGCCGCATAGATTCAACCAGGCGCGCAGTCTCACCGAAGGCGGTATACCTTTTCTGCATCTCTCCCTCACCTTCCGATAATTTGTCGTCATAAAGACTGACCAATTGTTCAACATCTGAATCCATTTCTGTTCCCTTCTCAGTATCACCTCCGCTGGTACTCCGTGCTTCCTGAAAATCACATTAAATCTCGATACAATATGCATCGCGGAATAAAAATAAACGACAAATAGTGAAAATTATAGTTCATGTTAAACTACACTGCAAAAAAATGTTAGGAAGTCAATGAATGGTATTGGATGCTTTTCTACATAAACTGTTTTCCCATAAACACATGCGCGTTGCAATTTTACAGTATAATTTTTATCTTTAATTAAAATCTCTGTAAACTTCAAGCAAAAAAAGATTTGCAATTTCAATATCAGGTGTCTCAATTTTGCTTACAAGTATATTAATGTAAGCAAGTTTCAAGTTGCAGTACATTAAATTTACAATTCATTTTTGCAACGTAACAGAAACTTGTTCTTCTTTGTACATAAATTAGCAAATTGCTATATTGAACAATGATAAATTACAGAATTAGTAATCGGAAAAGCTTTGTTAACGTTGATGAAAAATAAACAAACAATGTAGTTAAAACAAAACACAGTACAAATTTTAATACGAATAAATAGAAAATAACAAATAAATTTTAAAAACAATAAAGAACACTTTTCCAAATGTATTTACTTCTCACCTCTCAGGACTGTACTGCGAGCCTCCGAGAAAGCCATGCCTGTCCGGAACTGTGGATATAACAGAGCCGGACTGATATATGCTGCTCGCCTCCGATTCTGATTCCCCATTCAAATCTTCATCGGCATTGCGTGACGACGAGGCAGCCATAGCATCTTCCTACCTTCCTGCAAATAGAGGAGCATTCACTGATAAGAGAAGATTAGCCGTGGCGTGCGTAGAGCATTGGGAATGACGTCATTGTACACCGATGACTCTAGATTGCGAATAAGCGTGCTCAGCGCAAGCTGGCTGAAATAAGAATCGTATCGCACCCAAGAATAAAGCTCGCTCTACAAAAATAAACGATATCCAAAATACGAGGCGGCTATGGCGAATGTAACGAGAGGATGTATGGGGATAGCTAAAAGGAGGTAAAATTAACAGCGATGGAAGAATGCGATTCCCACGGTGCAATTATCATTGTACAATCGCTTATGCATCCAACGAGAGTTTTTCCTCGAACCATTTTTAGGAATATTAATCACTTTAATTCGACTCGTTGGAAGTAATAAAATTACTCGTCGATTATGCAATAACTTAACGCGTAATTTCACCGCCTTTTCCATATTCCCACGAACAATTGTATATTAAAAAAAGAAAAGGAATGTATACCAAAATCGAAAGTGTAAACATACTATAAGCGGTGAAAAATGGAAGATACATCCAGGGAGAGATCGCCGATTAGCATGATGGGCGTACATGTCTCTGATTGACTCTCGTGTTTCTGCATTACACACACACACACACGCACGCAGTGCACTTACTACGGGTCGAGAAACTCACACACAACATACACACGATACACAGCGTAAGCAAAAAATGTTGTCTCGACGAATTACAATGCACCGTGCTCGAGCGTTCAAAATACGATTACCTCTGTGCGCTCAAAAAAGCGATGTCTAAGCGCGTTCACGGCAGCTTCGTCTCTCAATTGATATCAATTGCTGCGGGTAATTGGCGAAGGGCGAACAAAAAAAAAAGAAAAAAAAGTAAACACGAAAAAGCTTCGTACACGAGAGTGACGGTGAGTTGTGTTGATGAGAACAAGGTCGGCGGAGCGGGAGAGTGACAGAGAGAGTGAGAGAGAGGCTGTGCAACGGAAGACGATGAAAATATATGCGATGGTAATATTATGTATTGTGAATTGGCGCTGCGATAACGTGCGCGCGTATAATCTAGAGATGAGCGCCCTGTAAAATCGGCCTCTCGTTATGTACTTATACACACAGACACACACACATATATATATATATATTTATTGGGCACCGTGACACATGTCTGGAATTCGCCGCTTGTGAAACACGCGAGTCCCACGTAACTACTGTCGTGTGCTTTCGCCCGCCCGAGAATCAACAACCGACTGGGTCTGGCGTTACATTTGGTTTATCTCTGGTGTGTCGGTATATGGATATGCGCGTACAAAACTATATGTGTATGTACAGTTTACACGTATACGCACGTCAGGAGACCCTCCACGAATACGCGCGCCGGAGTGGAAAACACACAGGACGGAAGGCCCATCAATCAGCTGGTCCACTTTAATCGTGAAAGGCGAGCTGTCCAGTTATACGTCACACTTTTGTTTTAATATACATCAAATAGCCGTGTACGTATTACATGGTGCGAGAATGCGCGGGGGAGAGGCAGGGCTTGTACGCAGTGAAACGCGAAAAGTACCGTTCTCCGTTGGGCATTGAGCGAAGAGACACCCGAAATCACTTAACGATACAGCGGCGAGTAACTCCTCGCTTACAATACTGAGCTGGTACTGTTCGCGCACGTATGTAGGTGAGACTCCGCCGTCGTAGGTGCGATGTTACCACCAGCGAGGCTGGAACCGCCTCTCCCGCGATTTGACAGCCGTGAGCCTATCGGACTTTACTACATAGTGAGCCACACGCTCATTCACGTGCACACGAGCCCGCTCGCGACACCGGACGTGTGTTATTTTTCTCGTGTGAGTGTGTGCTTGTCTGTACGTGAAAAAAACTTGCGACGAGAGCGCTGCGAGAGCTCGCCGGATACTTCGCGCATACCGACGCTCGGTGAATCTGCGTTTAATCGCTCGAGGGTATTTGAAATACATACGACTGATGGTAACGAAACTGTAAGGAATGCCGCTTTTGAACCGTGGATATTTTGAGGGAAAAGAAAATTGTCGGTCGTCGCGGGATTGATAAAGGTAACAACAATTGCCGGCGGTATATCAAGTGACGAGCGAAAAAGGCAAACCGCAAGAAGTGAACCACGAAGAGTGTATTACAGGTCGTGGTCTACACAGTATTTTTATGCCTCGCCCCCCCCGTTTCGGTTCCTCTTCGTACACTACGGAAAATTATAACAGGTAGGGCGCGGACTGGCGGAGGGTACGGAAGTTGTGCCCCACTGGGAAATCTGGTTCCCGTTATATTAAAAAATTGTTAACATCTAAGCTAATTTTATTTTGTCCGCACAAAGATTTACTTTCTGAACCTTACAGCGGACGACACCACAAAAAAAAGAGTACCCTCAGTTCAGCTGTTGAAGAGAATTGGGTAAATAAAAATTTCGTTCGTTCATTGACGGAGATATTTTATACCTTTTGACGTTCTTCAGCCCGTATTCGATTTATTTTATCGAATTTAATCGATCGGACCAGCACCGGAGCACTAAATATGATCGTAGTAACAAAAAAGTTCTGTCGTTATAGCAAAATTAATCATACTTATCGTTTTGCTCCGGAAACGAGAGCATTGTCAGCAAAACTTATATTATTAGAGCAGCTAAACCATTTTTCTTCATGTGACCGGTATTGGGGAGGCAGGGAAGCTTTGACAAATCTTGGGAGTGTCTCTCTCACTCCTATCGCAAAACCACGGGACTTTCAGCTGGTCTTAAGGATCAAGAGAAAGTCGGTAATTTTTTTGAATTCATAATTACGGTATATTTGTTTTTGAAAAAAAAAGAAAATAATACAATCCGCAATTATTGACAAAGAATGCAAATCCGTCGGATGTATAATCAAATTACATAAATAGGAATAAACTATTCAAGATATATTGTTTTCTGTTTCCGTTAATTCGTGCCGATATCCACAAAACTGATCGATATAAACTATGCACAGGGTGCGAAAACGAATAAGAAATAACACACCATATCGATAAGTCGTTTTCTTTAACAAGTATAAAAATACATATCGCGATAAATGATCAACGCTCCAAATATCGACAAATTCAATAATCCGGCACAAACTAAATGATTATTCAATTGATTTAAAAAAAAAGACGTTAATCGGCATCGGTGTATACTCGTGAATTATGCATTTAAAGATGAAATATATATATAAATCATGTATGACATGTAGTATGAATGTATGCGTAACAATGAATCTATCTTGTATATATATCTGACGAGTGGAAGTTAAATAAATTATTAATTTAGTATAAAATGTCTATAATGGACCGAGAATATTCAATGTTTTTCTTGTTCTATTCGATAATTACCGATAGGGTCTAAGATGATATACAGTAGAATTTTTTTTTTCCATCATGCTTTCGATTCCTGTATCATAATTGATCTACATTACAAAAGTAATGCAGTTTTTGTTCTGATTAACCGGTGCTGCAAAATCGATCTCTTTGCGATCAACAATGGTATTCAATTTATTTGATCTAAAGATCGAATGGAAGAGCGGACGATGCAGATTGATAATGCTCATTTATTATTTACATTATTGCTAAATTCGTAGCAATATGCGATTTCTCACTTATGCCCCCCAGTTAACGGAGAAATGCTAAAATGAAATATGCGCAGAAGGCAATGCGAGATATCGCAAGATTTAATATAGTAATTATATATCGACGGCTTAATGCCAAACGAGCATGTACCGACTATGCGGGAGCATAGTTTATGGGCCCCTCCGACATTGGACCAGACGATAAATAATTATATATAGCGTATTTTTTTGTTCTATATATAAATATCAATTGTATAGTATCTAACGATCAACAATGAATTATCCTCGATAAAGTAAAATGCTATGTCATGTCGTAAATATATACGGGATAAGAATTGTTGTGCTGGTCGTTTGTAACTAATAGCTAATCATTGATAATACGTCGATATTTTCTGTTCGGCGGAAATACCTCTTCCTCCTCATCGGCTTCGGCTGCAAGGAATGGATCGTCGTACGCGTAATTCGGTGCCCATTTTAGCAACAATTTTTCGAAGAACTCTTCGAGGTTTCGAGCTTCCTGATAAACCTGGGACTCGACCTGAGGACAATCACAAAATAAAAAAAAAGGAATTAATCAATCGTAGATGAAATTCGTATTTCTTTATTTCGCACACTGAATTGATAAGCACTTACTGGATTGTAAGTGAATGCATTTTTGAACATCAACCTTATGTCTGCCAGAACTTGTCTCAAATCGGTGTAGTGATTCGGATGATCGGACTTGAGTCTGTCTCTAATTATGTCTAGAGCGATGGGTTTCTTGATTATCCGATGATACTCCACGATCTGTTGATTTATAAGAATAATATCAGGAGGCACTAAACTCTAATGAAAAGTTGATCAGAGATTAACATTATGCACACAGTAGACCCTCGTTTATCCTAGTTAACATGGAGAGAGCGTACCTTGGAGAAGGTAAATCTCGGATAGTACGGAAAACATGCACAATTTACGAAACACCCAGCGCGTAAGGATTATTGCGTCGTCCGGTTTGTTCGGTTTATCCGAGTTTCTCGGTCTCTGGCAGAAATTTTAGGTCGTTACATCAGTGACGTAGCCCAACTTTACATCACTGATGCAGCCCGACAAAGCACCAAAATTTCTACCAGGAGTATAATTTAGGCATTTAGGTGTGTCAATTAATCGAAGCCCGGATAAAGGAGATTCCACTATATACGATGGTTATATCGATGGCCTAATTCCATAAGGGCATATCGGCTGCGTATAAGCATAGTTTATTCACCCTTTTGGCATTAAGGTAGTGAAGGTGATGAGGTGGCGAAGTTATGCCGCGAAGGCAATCCAAAGTCATGTGCATAAACTCTTGACATGTGTAATTAAACTATCAAATGTTACTTGTACAAAATTTCGAAGGCTTTTACCGATCATTTGAATGAATAATTAGATCTTGAAAATCGGTCTTTTTACACGGCGCTTGCGGGAGAGCTGGCGAAATTGATCTTCAAATCGAGAATTAACATACTCGGATCAAAGATAGAGGGAAAATATGAAGTGCTGCGGACTCGCGAATCAATCAGGAATTCATGCGCAACAAAAAAAGTGAAGTCATCGGACTAATTTTCAATAAAACTGCGATCAAAGTGCACGACCTCGGATCAAATAACGTTTCCTAAACTAAATGTCGTAAAAATGAAGTCAAATCCACACTAAATAAATAATCTGCTTACAAATAATCGGTTCAATCTAATTGTGAACATTTTCGTAGATACTCTATTATTATTTATAATATCATTGATGGAGACAAAGTAACACACGTAATTAATTATCTGTGAGTATCCGTGAGTATCCAATCGACATGAATTTTATTATTGTGCATCATTCTGTAGATAATATCGATGTAAAATAGATAGTATAAGTTGCGTATAAGCATCCCTGGTAACCTCGGCAACCGAAAGTTTTACCGAAAAATCACTCAGTTGATTTAGGACATTGCAATCCGAAAAATCACCGAATGCGTTAGCTCTACCATAACCCTTTATTAAAGGCTGACGGTGGATGTAACACATTCGGTTATTTTTCGGAGACGTTCCTTTGTTCTCTCGGTAATTTTTTTTGGTGATCAGGGTTACTAGGGATAGCCCATCCGGCTTCCTGGCGTTGAACCGTGAACGTTTATAAGTATCCGTGAGTGTCCGAGTGAGCGGCCAGAGGGCATCTACTTTATTATTAAGTAGCTATATGTATATATATATATATACACATGTGACGAACCTCCGGCGAGACGACTTCTCGAAAAGGCAGACTTTGTTCATACTGACAGTAAAGTTCCAATACGATTCGTTGGGCTATTCTCAATTCCCTTGGGCTCATACTGTTTGGTCTCTTTTCTCCGGGTGGATCCTCCGAGCAATCCAATACGTTTGTACAGAGCATACACTGCCAGGTTTCGCTTTCACTGAAAATAACAACAGAGTCACGATAATATACTTGTTCACCTCGATGTTTTGTTGCTTGCAAAACAGAACAAAACACTTAAAAAAAACAACGAAAAAACTACTAATTGAATGTCACTTACTCGGGAAACGATTTTAAGCTAGGTATATGGCAGAACAAGTGAAAGACTTTGGGGCACTTGTCGCAGCACAGAACAGCGTCCCCGCCGTCCATGCAGACCGCGCACCAATCCTCGTTAGGATCGTCTTTGGCCATCGACGCAGCGTTATCTTTAGAATTGTCTATTGAATGTAAGAGTTTAAACGACAAAAATCTTATCCTATTTGCATTTACTGACAAAAGTGCGACTCACCGGATGCACTGTCGCCCAGTGAGTGCAATCCCTCGTCGGTCGAACTATCGACCTGAGTAGAATCCATCTGATTCTTCTGCGCCTCCGGTATAACGACGATGCCGTTTGAATCCAATTTCGCGATAGTGAGCATCAGATCGTTGAGTGACTTCTGGCAAAATTTGTCAAGTGTCTTCTCGGTCTCGTCAGTTTTTCCGGGTGGCACGGGACTGGGTGTCTTCGGCACCGAGGAAGTGACGGCCGGTCCGATCGATCCGGAGATGAGCGACTGCGGCGAGGGTTCGCCGCTCGAACCAGTGCTCGCCGGATTGTACTTTTGGACGTTATTGTTTGTTTGCTGTATGAGAAATTGCTGGTGGGTCTGGTGCTGCTGTTGCTGCTGAATTTGGTGATGCTGCTGGGGCTGTAGTTGATTCTTCAACGTTATCTTATAAGTATCATTAGCTATGGAGACAGGAACTGGCGGAGCTGCGGAGTGACGGGCGTTTGTGTAAGGAAGGCAATGATTCGCTGTTTGAGGTATGTGCCAGCGCGGTATTGTACCCAATTTAAGATGATAGTTCATCTCGGCGAGGGTCGGCGGAACTCCACCCGTGGGACACTGCTGGACCCTTCCGCCGGAGGCTAACGACGGATTAGTCGGCTGATAGGTCTGCATCTGTGGCCCGCGCTGCTGGAGATTGTTCGCCGGATATCTGTATCCCGGGGGCAGTTTGTAAGGCACGTGGTTCGGGCCCGGACGAAACGGCGGTGGATTGTGAGCGAGGAGGCCCCGGAGGCTCGCATTCTGTTGGCCCAGTTGGTCGAGGTGTACCTGTTGATGGGGATGTGTGGACGAGGTGACTTGTTGCTGATGACAAGAGCCGAGCGGACGCTGCTGCATCATCAGCTGCGGTTGCTGCTGCATTCGCCCGTTGAAACTCACATTGTGTGACAAACGCGGTGGTAGCTGGCTTTGCGGCGACGTTCGAGGCGGCATGGACAGTCCGGGATAATGTGGAGGCTGCGGCTGCTGCTGCTGCTGCGGAGGAAAATTCTGCGTCTGTAGCTGCTGCTGTGGCTGCTGGAGATGGGCTATTTGGACTTGTTGAAGATGCGAGGCTTGGAGCTGCTGTTGCTGGAACTGCTGCTGCTGTTGATGGTGATGTTGTTGCTGTTGTTGTTGTTGCTGCTGCTGCTGTTGTTGCTGTTGATGTTGTTGTTGCTGTTGTTGCTGCTGCTGTTGTTGCTGTTGGTGATGTTGGTGTTGTTGTTGTTGCTGTTGTTGTTGCTGCTGTTGCTGTTGTTGATGGTGTTGCATCTGCTGAAGTGTCTGCTGTACTCCCTGATGCACCGGAAATTGCTGATGCGGAGGAACTTGCGGATGCGAATTTTGTGGCCCGATGCTGGTCTGCTGTGTTGCCAGGGCCACTTGTAGTACCGGCGTGGAACGTTCGGACACCGTTGCCGACGCGGAAGATCCAGATTGCGGCTTGGGATCGACAGGTTGATCGGTCAACGGTATCGTGGGCGTGCCAGATCCCGAGGGCGGCGATATTGAACGGTACACGCGGCCGTCGACGACGATTGCCCCAATCGACGAGACAACTGAATTAAAGAACGATAGCATTGATAAATCTCAACTCTGCTCGAGAATCCAGCGGGGTCTCTCACATGATACATTCAATCTGGGTGTTCAGGACGGCTTCACGAACGTGCTTGGCCTGCCCCGTTTAGGTTGCATATCATCGCATGTTGTACCATGTGGGAGATTCCGTCGTACTTTCCATAAGCCGATTCATCACGCCGAGCTCACCTTTTATCAGATCCGGCACTTTCTCCAGAGACAGATGAATCCTCACTGGTATCTCCGGATTTGGTATGTCCGCTCGTCTGCTTTTGATCCTCTGCAGGTGTCCCGTAACAGACCTGATAGATTTTACACAACCGTTAGGATAATGTTTAATGCGAGACCGATCATTGTGCGGATAATATTTACGAATTGCATTTACTTTTTACTGTACAGCAGTTCCATGTCCGAGCCCTTTTCTAGTGCATGCTTGACAAACTGAATACAATGATCGGTGAGCTTCGACAATTGATCCAACGCCACTTTCTTCTCATTCAAGGTGTTTTGTTTCTGGTCGCAGACCTCGTTCAATCGCATCACCAGTTGTTTTCCTCTTGTGTTTATCGCGTTCGTCAGCCTGCGAAATAAGAGATGTGAGAAAAAAGTTAGGAGCAGGCTTCGTGGCTTTCGCTACGTCTCAATTTACTCACTGCACGACCATCTGCGTTATGTCTTGAACGAGCGTCTTCTTCTTCTCCAATATCAAAACTTGCCGGTCTTCTATAACTTTCATAGCGCTCTTCAGCAAGACTCTCTTATAACTGAAAAATGTAATTGGAAATTATTGAGTCGCCTCCTTTTACACGATGTCGTAGGCGGGGAAAGGACTGAAGCAAAAATTAATTGCAAAATGCTCCGTCCGGATATCTGTAAACTGTACTTTATACGGCAATTGAAATTGTTTCGGCAGCAATCGATGCCAAGAATGTTTTGACGTATGCTACGGCTACGATCGATTTATCGGCACCGTCAGATGGGGAAAAAACAGTGCAAACCTCGACATTTCTTTTGATTTACGTTTCGGCCATTTGTGCTGGCCCTCTTAAGAATTATTTATTTAATTGAAATATACATTATTTTCTTGAAAATTATGATAATTCGACGATCCTTGAGGATGTCAAATCCGCAGCGATAAATTTGCTACACGATGGTGAGTTTCTAGACTAAAAGTCGATCGTAGCCGTAGCATACATCAAAACATTACGGTAATATCGTACTTATGATTTTTTCCACTCTTTTCTCTTCATCATTTAAAGCTTTAATATTTTAGTTAAATATATTGCATATTGCATTTTTTATGTTCTTTTTTTCATTTTCTGTTATTATAACTTGAGCCAGGAGCTTATGCATGAGGTTGAAATCAAATTTAACGACTTTTTCAGGATTTTCAATGACTCAATAATAAAGATCGAGAATACCGACATAGCACAAAATATTTTTGAACTCTTTCGCTAATATTGATCAATTCTTCAGAAAGATAGACAATATTTCTGAAATAATTTCTCAAAAAATATGATTTCAAAAAGTAGCAAGGGGCAAAGAGGCAAAAGTAGTAAAATTGAGTAATAGATTTCGGGAAACGATCGAAAAATGAAACCTTTAAGAATGTAAAAGAAAAATTCAAGGACTTGTCAGGGTCTCTCATGATTTTTAAGGCCATAATAATAATCGATGTTTAGTTATGTGGAAAGTACCGACACATAGCATCAAATATTTTTCTGACACAAAAAATCATTGAACGTTCGCGGACAAATGGAAATGTTTTCCAGAGATCGATTAACTCTCACCTAACTTCCTTGAGCAGCGTCGCCACGGAACCCCGAGTTTCCGCAGCGATTTCATGAATAAATTTGTACTTGTGATCCCTGTGATCACTCAGCTGACAGTCCCTGCAGGTGAGTCTGTCGCAGGTTTGGCAAAAAAGGGACAATTGCTCGTTCGGATGAACGACGCAGAATAAATAACTTGGAATTTTCTTGTCCCCTTTCTTTGTGCTCTCCGCGTAATTGGCGACCTCGTCCTTAGGCTTTATCGTGTGATCCTTGGTTATCTTTAGCCTCTGATGAGCCTGCAATTTTTCAAAAATGGGCGAGTTAAAATGAATATGTGATGTTCACCAGGAGAAATATTGTAAAGTTCAAGTAGTCACGAGACGGGAGGCTCATTTCTCATGATCCTATCAGTTTTTCAATTAATTTAATGTAATTTATTTATTTGTAATTCATTTTACAGAAAAACTCTTTCACATAGAAATTGCACGTGTTGAATCGAAAACACGCGGCATGAAATATTTGAACACATACATAAGACATGAAACATTTTTGGAGACAAAATTTGATAATCCATCAGCAATTATAGTTATTAATTGTTATTTTAGGTATGTTCTGAAGCAAAAAGAGGACACATGTGGTTACATATTAAAGTGTATAATTATTGAAATGTACTATTTTCTTTTTTATCTGTAAAAAGGTGCAATATGTTAATAATCATATCAGATCAGGGTGGATGAACACTTAAGCCTTTCCCTGTCAGAGAAACATATTTCCCTACACGTTGGGGCCCCTATGGAGGTTGATAATCTGTTTAGAATGCTAATTATACTATTTAACATCACAAAAAAATTTAAGACTAAGTATATATTTTTTTGTAACAGAGTTTTTCTCGTCAAAACAAACAAATAAATAAATAAATAAATATATATATATCATAGTCAGGGCTAGGAATTGCTGGCAAACGTTTGGCATTTTCTGGAATAGTGCATGCGAGAGATACTCATGCATGAATTATTAGTTACATGCATTATTATTAGTTTTATTAGTTTTATTATTATTATTATTTGCAGATATTATTTATTATTGTAGAAAGAAAGTTGACAACTTATAAAATCTGCATCATATAGCTAACATTAAGTAGACAAGTGTTTATCGAGTCTATTTTTAAATTGATTGATTCTCTTTGATTCAATCACTATTCGATAACGTACGTTTCCATGGGTTTCTTTGGTATGGTACAAATAGGCAAAGTCAAAATCCGTGAGTAAAAAAACAAACAGTAATTAAAAAAATCGACGAATCGGAAAGAATAAAAATGTATCATATCAGCATAATATCAAAGTATCTAACAACTCACCAAAACG
Organism: Amblyjoppa proteus; assembly: GCA_963922035.1. Classification (NCBI taxonomy): domain Eukaryota; kingdom Metazoa; phylum Arthropoda; class Insecta; order Hymenoptera; family Ichneumonidae; genus Amblyjoppa; species Amblyjoppa proteus. The sequence continues at coordinate 7,982,922 of OY998232.1, forward strand.
CAATTTTGACATATAAATTCCTCGCACTCCACGCACCAACTCGTCGCCGTGGCATTGTCGTGGCAGCCTGTACATTTTTTCTCCTCCTCCATGTCCTTGCCGTCGTCCTCGCTACCCTGCGTACAATCGTCCTCCGCAAATTTCGAATGAAATCTGTTGTCAATAAGATTCTCCATCTGACTCGCGACGTTGCAAATTTCGCAGGCAATAACGCTGCTCTCTACTGTAAAAAAAAAAATCCAAAACAGTATATACATATATACGTACATATATATATATATATATAGCATGTTAGGAAATTAAATAGGAAAAAAAAAAAAATGTTTCGACCTTTCGAAAATTAAACTCACGCATAACGTCGACATCAACCGACGTATTCGAGTCGGAAATTTTGTTATTGATGCACGGCGAGCAAGCCGCGTGAAGACACTCCAAGAGTTTTGGCTCGTCGTCGGAGGTGAAAGTTTTGTCGCAGAGAACGCACTTGTTGAGAAACGCCCGACCTTCCTGTCCCTGGCTTTCTGGTACACAGTCGTTTCGCTGTTCGGCATCCTCGTCCATGCAGATCGACTGTGCCTGCGACTGCTGAGCTTCCTGGTTGCCAGTGGATTGTTCCATGGGCTCTTCCTTCACCGCCACTACCGACACGATCGTCGAGGCCTCGCTCGTTCTCGTCTCCATAACTCCCAATTTTGTACCACACGAACGAATGCAATATCAGCACGACGATATAACGGAGATCCGACGATCCCCGTATTCAAAACTTTCAATAATAAACATTAATGAGTTTCACTGTGCGCCATAATGGAAAAGGGGAGCATCTGACGCGATGCAAGTCGCTAATTAGGTTTGGCGCGATGCGAACATTCTTGGCGAACTTTCGGTCACATTTTCAATCCGTTGCGAAGAGACACGACTGGACACGACGGTACCCGTGTAAAATTTTTCGGTCTCGCGACGAGAGGGAGAGAGGGGAGACATGTTTTTTTTCTTTTCTTTTTTTTTTAGTTTGGGTTGGATCCAGCGACGAAGCCCAAGTGCCATTTGCTGGGCTGTTTTAGACACTGCGATTGGCCGAACCAGTCGCGCCACAATGTGAACTCTTCCTGCTTCATTAAATTATGTCCCGATAGTTTTCTTATCTAAATTTACACTTTACTTGCTCTTCTTTTAAGGTTGTTATCGTTAGACAAAACGTTTTTTAATTGCGAAAATTAAAAAGACCATTTTATATTAATCTTCATTATTATTTTTATAAAACAAAAAAATTAATTTCATTTTCTTGAGGTGTCCAAGGGAAGTGAACTTCGCAGCAACGTAGATCGGTTATTGTCGGAAAGATGCCCGTCGACACAGTCGTGAGTCTCCTGTAATAGTTGGAGTTAAAGATTCGTCGGCTCGACGAGCGGATCGCGCGGACGCGTGTTTTATAAACTCATATTCGATTCTTAAAAAAAAAAAAAATTGTCTTCGGACTTTTTAGGATATTGGGATTCGATGAGTAGAGTTCGGCGATGCGGTATGTAGAGCTTTGCGGAAGAGCTCCGCCCGACCGACCACTGCCTTACCCGTTTTCAGTAGTTCACGCGCCGCTCCATGTACAGCGCCACGAGACAGTTTCGTTACGTTCAAAATCCCGAAGTTTCGAACACTCGTTCCTATTTCCCGTACAAAAGATTGACTATTTTTATCGTCTCGATGCCATTCTTTACGATCGATTAATCACCCTGATCTATCATTCCGGGGCGTTCTAATTTCTCACAGAACGAAAGTAAAGTCGTGAGCGCGGTCGCAATGAAATTACGATGAATCCACCGACTTTGACTCTCGACTCTTGGCGTACTGCGCATGCCCGGATACCGCTTCCGGTCTTTGTCGCGGTAGACAGCGGTTCGCTTCGACATCCGGCGCGCTATTCCGTTTCGGCAACAAGGTACGTACAGTAGTGGGCTGTGTTCTTCATTAATTTGTGTTCATTGTTAGCCGGCGCCTTCCACAGTGGAATTCGGTCTCGCGCGTGTTAACTTCTCGAAAGAAGCTTATTTCTTTTCTGTGTTTCATTCATTTATCGTACAAGATCTCTCGTCAATAAGTTCGGGCATTCGCGGTCGCCGGTAAGTTTCGAAAAACTTTTCTCCCTTTGTGCGTAAAAAAGCTTCTGCGGATAATTTATCGGAACTCTAGATTTTTTTTTTTTCTTTTTAACGCGAGACAAAGAATCTCGGGATACACGAGGGTGCTCGCAGAATCTATGGACATAGTTCGTGATAGTTCTCTAACAGCGCGTCTCCGTAAATACGACGAACCGGTCTCTAGCTGTGACCTTCCCCGTACTTTTTTTTTTGTTCTCAGGAGCGGCGGTCATTGTTTGTGTACATCATGGCTTATCTCGAACGAGAGTATCAATTATCCGAGCGCAGGTACGTATACTTAATTCATCATTTTTTTTCACGCGTATTCGACCCTACGCTGTATCGCGCTACGCCGTTCGGTCAAAATACGTTCGCGATTCCATAGAACGTAATACGATCGGCCTTATCTGTAACGGCGATCCTCACTGCTGCCTGTACAGAAAATACGTTAGTGCAAGCATCAGCGCAAAGCTCGATGGCTGCTGCTCTATGTTAGTTCTAGATCTAGACTATTGTTTCAAATGTGTAACGCGGCGTGACAATTCAATTGCAGAAACGAAGAAGAGATCAGGATTTTCGTGGACAACTTGCCGGACGAGTTGAACGAGGTAAGAATAATAGATGCATAAGTTATACTTCAACAAGTATTGTTGAATTATCGACGTTCCACGCTTTTCTGTTGTAACAACTATTTTCTAACGAATGGCGTGTGAAATCTTGCTTTCCGTGTCTGCGATGTTAGCACAGATAAGTACTTTTTCGCATCTTGAACAAGATAAATACTGCGTATGAGTCCAAATGCTATGTGGTATTTTTTTTGTTACACTAGTGCGAGAAAGTGCCTTTCTGCGCACGGTTCCTAAAAATGAAAAGTGAGATTTTCATGAATTTGTTATGTAAAAATGGTGTAAATTGCGTAGGCACAGAAGGGAGAGTCTTAGCTTGTACGAATGCCGCCTTTGGTTCGTTCGGCAGTTTAACACTCAAGAATTCCCTTTCTGTGCTCTTGTCATGCAAATAACTATTGTCTGTTCCAAGGATGGCATCGCACAACTTTTCAAAAGTTACGGCGAAATATGCAGCCTCTTGTCACCTCCGGGTGCAAAATATGCCTTTGTCGGCTACAAGACTTACAGAGAAGCCGAACACGCGATTCGTGCGCTCAACGAACGTAGTCCTCTGTATCTGAGGGTTGCCATGAGCAAGAAAAAGGCTCAGAACAAACACCAGAAGTACGAGCCTCCTGCAGATGCCTCCGCGAACGATTTCCAGACAAGGGATTATAGATACGATAATGGCATGTGAGTCAGTCATTTATTTTTCACAATATAATAATAATAATAATAGTTGGACGTTCGTCTGTGTGAAAATGATACCTCTGTGCAATAAGATTTATTTCCATTGTATGGCCTTTCAGGTTTTTCCAGTTCGGCTTTGTGTCCTCTTAATTGTACCTTACAGCATTTTATCTTCTTCTATACAACATAGTAAATTCTCTTTACTCTTTTTCTTTTTACTCTTTTTCACGATTACCATCAGGATTTCCGGCTCTTCTCATTTCTACTAGAAGCCCCCCCTTCTGAATCGAGTACCGATACGTATCGCGGTGTTTTTTTCACAAAGCGACCGTATAGGGTCTCGATTTAATCCCTCTTTCTTGAACCTCATATTTCGACTGCATTAAGAGCTCCGGCCTTTACTTACGAATCCATTAATTGTAGTATTATAATAATATGAATATAAATAATATCAAGAATATTTATTTATAGGACAAAGAATTTTCACATGACGATAACAATTTAGAAATTATGATCCTTTTTATACAATAAAAAAAAAAAAATTTGTTCTGCATCATAGATTGGTAATAATAGTAGTCGAAGCATGGTTTAATAGCATAATTAATAATAACGGACCGAAACGAAAAAAAAAAACAGTATAAGATGAAGATACAAAAAAGAAAACGAAGTATCGGAAAATAGAATTAAAGAGATTGAACAACGAGATTATTCTAACAACAAGTATATATTAAAATAGTATAAACATTTGTGAATACTGTACATTTGTTTGATACAACCTATTGGATTGTTGACAACATTTGTTCTCTGTGCAGAAGTCAGAGTGCGAGCTCGAGAAAAATTATGCCCGCGCCGATCGCTCACATCGCTCAGTATCCTAGCTTCAATCACGCATACGAAGTTCACAATGCCGTCTATCCGTGTGACTTGGATCACACAATGTACAATCCCTATGAGAGCGTAGGGCGCTATGCGGACACGAACGCGATGTGGTCAAGGTAAGCTCAAATATTCTGCTTAGTGTGCGTTATAATTTTTTTTTTTCACTATATTCTATTTCCGCGATTGTGTTTTTTTTTTAAGGGGCCGCGTTAACATCGACGAGCATGGAAAGAGATACGTGATGATGGGACGCGGCTGCACTCGTTACCACATTCCGGAATGTCCGAAGATCGAGGAACATGTTGGTCGAGTATACGAGAAACGTCGCGCGGTATGTCGAATCACAAAGTTCGACGAGGTCATTACCTCTGTCCGCAATCTCGATAGTTCTCTATTGATCGGTGATATTGAATTACAAACGAAAACGCAGGGATACTACCAGTACGGCGAGGACAGACTGCAGTCGGACATCGGCAAGTGTCAGTACTGCACGAACGTGACGAAACTTCGTTGCGAGAGATGCAACGGTTTCTATTGCTCGAGAGAGTGCCAGGTCACGGACTGGCCCCGCCACAAGAGAGAATGCAGAAACATACCGTTAGTATAAATCACCCTCGCTTTGCATCCCCTTCAGCACTACGGTAAAAAAAAACTTTTACACATTCGACGATCGTTTCTCCTTCTCGAACAATCACAATACTTTTTCTTGTTAATTTAAGTATTTTTTCTGATTTTCATATTCTTTTTCTTTCTTTAATTTCACTTTTTTTTTTTTGTCATGCTCGCATTTTTCGCTTTTTTGCGAAAATTACATTAATTTATTACATTAATCACATTCATTTCATATTCTTTTTTTTTTCTTGAATTTCACATTTTTTTCGTCATTTTCGCATTTTTCACATTCTTAAATATATTTAAAAAAGAAATATTGACGAAGTGTTTTCTCGTCAATTGTATCATTTTTTTTAGTCGAAAGTACCGGATTCATCGTCAAACAAAAGATCGTAAAATTATGAAGAAAAAAAAATCGATGATCTTCGTGGACGAGATATGTTTGTTAAATGTTCTTAGGCACTTTAAGGCCTATTTTTATGGTGTTTACAAGTGTTTTAGAGCATTTAAAAGCGTTTAAAAGCGTTTTACAGTAAACCAAATTTACGCATTTGTTTCACCGTGCCCGTTGTAATGTGTTTTCCGCTAAGAGCCCCTCCCGATCCATCCTCGTGCCGTTCTCTTAATAACTGTGCTTCCGCTCGACGATCCCTAACAAAAGTAATCGCCATCTCAAGAGAATGCTCAATCACAGTTTTCACAGAGGTCTCGTCGGGAACGTGGAAACCACCTCGCTGTCCCGTTCGAGCAGTGAAGATCACTTGCTGGTTTCGAGAAAGTCCGGTGGGATGGATCTCCGAGGTCACGGGGTGCTGCGTCGTCCGAAGAGGGTGATACAGATGGAGAACATGAAAGCGGCGGCGGGCACGATGCCGAAGGAAGACCAGTCGGTTCTCCTCGAACGAGCGGTGATCGACGGGATCTCCAAGACGAATGGCACAACCGGCCATATCGAAGCTTCCGAGGAGAATCCTCCGAAAACTTTGGTTCAGAACGGCGATTGCGCAACGGGATTGCAGAAGACCGACGCAGCGGGAAGTGTGCTGGATCGCAACGATTTTTACTTCATGAATCAGAAGCGCTACGACCAGAACGGTAATGACGTGTGCAACCGTGCGAGCGACGCGAAGGCTCCGCGTCCGCACGGCGAGAACAGACCAGCAGAGAATTTTCATTCGGGCAAGATTTGCAGCGAATCATCGTCCGGACCGAGGGAGTCAAGACGCAAGGGCTCGCAGTCCGGAAGTCTGATAGACCTGGCGAAGGAGGATCTCATGAAGATGGAACAGGAACTCGCCTTCCAGCGAGATCCTCGCGCTCAAGCCAATGTCGAGAATCAGGCGCCGGTCGTTTGCGCGTCTGTCGCGATCGACCCGCCGACTGAGATCGCGGGCAACTCCGCTCCGATGATCGTCGGCACTGTCCTGTCGAAAGACGAGTTTACGCCCGTGATAGTCGTCGTCGATATGCCCGACTCGACGTTTTGGGTCCACAAGGAGGACGATGCCGAGAGTCTGGGCGCAATGATGATGGAATTGAACGAGAAAGCTGATCACTATCCGAAAGCATCGGGACTCATAGTCGGCGAGACTTACGCGGTGAAGTACGAGGGTTACTGGCACCGAGCCACCGTTTTGTCGACTAAGCCGCCCGAGATATTCTATCTTGATTACGGCAACGCCGAGCCACCGCAGACGGACGACTTCCGTTCGCTCAATGACTTCCCGATCTATCCGTCGTTCGCGGTCAGGATTCGTCTGGTCGACGATTCGAGGGCCAAAGACGTTAAGGTGGACGACAAGCTATCGGTAAAAATGATCAACGTCGCCGAAGACGGCGTTGTGGAAGTCGTCCGTAAAGATTCAATCGAGAAAGACAGCGGCGCGGTGTCGTCTGCGGAATTGCCGAGAAACAAAGCTACTATTTTGCAAACTCCAGTCGCCAGAGTCGAACCTCCGAAAGTCGAGCCTTCGAAAGCAGCCGAAGTACAGAAAATAAGCTCACCGATAGCCGAAGCGCCGGATTCGGTTGCGCCGAAAGTCGCTCAGGTTCAGAAGCAACCTGCACTAAGACTGCCGAGCCTGATCGACAGTCTGAACGTCAACGACGAAGGCTACGTACAAGTATACATGGCCCTGAACGACAAGTCCTACGCCGTCTGTGTGCTGTCTAGCAGCTTTCAGGAACAATTCCAATTGATCTACGAGCAACTAAGTCAAGATTGCGCGAAGGCGGTCAAGCCGCAGAATTTCCATCCCCAAGTCGGTGACTTCATTTGCGGCAGGCGCGAACAAGATTGGCTCCGCGGCTATGTCTTCTCGACCGGACCACCGATGCGCTTGGGTCTCGTCGACGAGGCAAGGATATCGCAGGTCGAACAAGTGTTGCCGATGCCGGACGAATACACGAACGTTTGTTCTTTCGGCGCGATCTGCACTGTGGACGTTCCCGGCGCTAGTTTGGATGTCGAGGAGAATGCGAAATTCATCGTAACTGCAGTTAGGGATGTTGCCGGCGAACGACTTGTCGAAGGCGTCATAGTGGAATCGGAGCGCTTGAAGGACGTAATCGTCACGCTGAAGAATTGGAAGCCAACGCCGGAACAAAAGGGAATCTGTTTCGCGGATCTTAAGCCGAACACCGAGGTTCGATCCTTATTTTTACACGTGGTGGCTACTGGAAAACAGTGGTTAAAGTTCCCCGATTTTCTCTGACCAAATATCATTATTACCCTGACTAAAGTTCAAAGTAATAATGCCAATGAGAGTAACGAATTATCAATCACCAAAACAAAAAAAAACCTTTAAAAATATGTTTACAATCCAATTTAACCCTTTGTAAGTCATACTGCCCGAAACCGTACCGAAACGGAACTAACGGTCGCAGAGTGGGGGCCACGCGTTACTATGATACGACCTAAGAGTGGGGATACAGATGTGACTTATAAAGGGTTAATTGTGACGGGCAATAATGTTGAAACATTACTAATTTACAAGTTTACTAAATTACAAGTTTACTGATTTACAAGTTTACTAATTTACAAGTTTACTGATTTACAAGTTTACTGATTTACAAGTTTACTGATTTACAAGTTTACTGATTTACAAGTTTACTGATTTACAAGTTTACTGATTCCCAGATTTTCCTGACATTGCCTGGCTATTTTCTGACCGGTAGCCACCTTGTATCGTAAAGACAAGCCTAAGCATTTTTTATTTAAAGCTTCGAAATGAAATACCACATTTTTGCGTACTATCGACAGGTGTGTATCACGGCGTACAGCAGCGAGCGCATAATGTTCGTGCGCAGTCTCGACGCAGAAGCGTTGGAACGCACTCAGCGTATAATCCAGGACGTTGCGAAATGGGCTCAAATAGGTATGTTTGTATAGTTTGCTGTCGTAGGGAAAACAGATATTAAACTATAAAAATCCAATCGTTACTCTAATTTTGCAGCTCCAACGTTGGACGGACCTCCGGCGATCGGGCAACTCGTAATCGCAAAGTACGCGGATGGAAATTACTACCGCGCCATCGTCACCAAGCTGGTGGACGAAAAGATCGCGGTGTCTTACGTTGATTACGGTAATCGCGACCTTACAACGATCGATCAACTCCGAATGCTCTCGGACGAATTGAAAGAGGTTCGTTGAATTCATTGAATGCCATTCTACTGCTACTGTGAACAAACAAAGGTGAACAAACAAATCTGTACACGATTGTCGTTTTTCGCAGCAAAAATCGTGCGCAACAAAGATCTTGCTGAAAGATATAAAGACCGACGTTGTTCCGACTAAAGAAGTTCACCGATACTTGGATATTCTGGTCGGCAAGGAGCAACCGCTCTTCTGCACTTTCGAGGGAATCCCGTCGAAGGATGGTGTTATACTGACCACAGCCAACGGCGAATGCATCAATACCCGGGTGAACGAATATTTGACACCCTCTTGGGAAAAAAAAGATTCAGCCGAAGGTAAATTAGAATTTCGCATTAGTATATGCAAATTAATTGAGTCTTATTCTCGTATCGAAATTACGGGCCGGTGAAATATCACGGTCGGTAATAAAAACTGTAATCAACCTTTTTCACGAACTGTGGTACAAGAAAAAAGTCAAGATAAAAGGAAGGTCAAGATAAAAGTGTTATCGAAGACGAATTTTACATGTCAGCTTTCGACGACACGTTTCTTTCGATCGTAGATGCTGGCGTTGTGAAAAAATAAGGACGTGGGGGAGGTTTCACGTGCCTTTAATGTCCACCATTATTCTAGATACAGACTGCTTCATGTTGGAGAACTTTGAATTTGCTCCCCTCGGCGAGGTCGGCAAGGTTGTGAAAGCTATAGTTCTTCACCCTACGAACCCTCCGTTCAAGTACGTCATGAGTCCCGTCGATCCGGAAGTCATCAGTCACGTAACTGTGGAAATGTCCATGAAGGTGAAACTCATTATTCATAGAAAGGGCATGTGATACACACGTAACGATGCTCCGATTTTAACAAATCGCTTTTCCTATTTTCTCCGTGATGGTTGATGCTTCGACTAAAATCAAATTAGGTTTTTGTAGTCAATAGATATAAGTATGAAAACCTAATTTGCTTTTGCTCGTTGTATCAATCGTTTTAGAGAAAATAGGGAAGCCGATTTGTTACCGACTGAGTCTGTGCCACCATGCCCTTAAGGCCATGTGAAAGATGTACCACGTGACACGTGAGTGTGAGAGAGATAGATGCATTTTTCGAATCAAGGCCATTTAAAATGGGTTGACGTTTCGAATAAAAGGGAAGCATCATCGGAGGTGGTATTAAACTGTGCATCCGCTAATGCTTTGTTTTTTCCCGAAAAGTCTACGGTCTCTGAATCGCATTCATTATAGATTGTGTTTACCGACTGAGTCGTTTCACATGTACTTAAGACCATGCGCCATCGCTTCCTCTTCGCCCAAATCGGGCCTGGTCGGTAACAAAACTCTAATAAATTTTTTTCCCAAGAGTCTCCAGATTTTTCCGCCGAGCGCAAATAAGTAGTCATCATGTAACAGTTTAAAAGTCGCTAATAAGTTTGGCACCTTTGAGTAAAATTGACTACAGTTTTAGTAAAACTGTAATCAATAAAAAAAAACAAAAAAAAAATATATATCGATAAATAATTTCAGATGCTTGAGTACTGCGAGGCGACGAAGCAGCACTACATCCCGAGATACGGCGAGCTCTGTCTCGCCATTTACCTCGACCAGTGGTACCGCGGTGTTTGTCTGGACAGAGACGAGACACCGAATCAGGCTCTGATTCAGTTTATCGACTACGGCAATGTGGAACTCGTCGATCATAAAAATATCAGGCGTATGACAAAGGAATTCAACGATGTTCTCGGACTTGGCTGCACTTGCACCGTAAAAAGTACGTTGAGATTATCGCCGAAGGCGCATCGTTATACCTCGCAATTCGCGAGCATAAAATAACAATCGAAAATATTTTTCAGATCTCGGAATCGAATTGGTGAACGGGCAAGTTCCGGCGAACGTCAAAGCGAGAATCGATGAACTCGTACAAACAGAGAATTTCGTCGACGTGTTGGTCACGAAACAATCTGATGGAGACTACGAAATAGAACTACCGGAGGTTAAGAAGACACTTATGGCGGAGGGTCTCGTCAAGCCGTGAGCCTAACATTGTGGCAGCCAGGATTATTATTATTTTTTTAAACGACTATGAGACTGGGCGAGCGTACGACAGAGTATTAAAAAAAAAACACCATTAATTTTAAGACACTTTACATATCGAAGGTACACTCGCGTAAAAAGCCTAACATTATATGTTTTTGTATTTATTTTTCTACAGAGCCAATGATAGTCGAACGTTCTTTTTATATTTAAATCATCAAGAGTTTTACGTTAGTTTCTCGTTGAAGATTGCAGATTTATTTTAGCGCCCGGAACTAGGGAGACCGTCGCTGCAGATGGTACTTTATATTCTTATTCAATAATAAGGTCGCCTTATAGTAGTATTACTATTAAGAAAAAGTGAGATAAGTTTAACGACGCAAATTACGCGGCTGGATTTATCATTGAACAATAAATAGTACGTTTCTAAAGAAAAAAAGTTCTTTTCTCCCGATCAATTTATTTCTCAAATTTTCGGATCGGAATAATGATACATGGGCATACGAAAAAAATCTCTACGAAGTATTATCAAAATCAATCGGAGTTAAATGTTCTTTTTAGATGTAAATAATCAAGTCGGTGTTTTACAGTAATTCCTCGTTGACAATCGCACATTTATTTGAACGATTCCGAATTGGGCAGAGATTCGCTACAGACGGTATTTCACATTCTTATTCGGTAATAACATCGCCGCATGATACTTAGTCTGGGCATAATACAATTACAAAAGAAAAAGAATGTCAACTTATAGCAGCGTCATTATTATCCAATATAAAATAAGTATAAAAACTTGAATTGTCCGGTTCAATTTGTCTTAAAAAAGAAACAATACGCGTCTAAGAAGTAGAAGAACAGTTTTGTTCTTTTGCCTTGATTGATCTTCGAATCGGAAAAACTATATTTTAGCTTTTCTATAATAAGCCAATTGTGAAGTCACGTGCTTTGTTGATACTTGGACCGGGCATAAAACAAAACAAAAAGAAGACGAATCGATGGTACTTGGTTCGGGCATAAAACCATTCCGAAGAAAAAGAAGAACAAAGAAGCGCGTCGTTATTATTCAATGTAAAATAAGTGTAATGACGAAAATTGTCCGAGTTCATTTGTGACTAAAAAATAAACCGTACGCATCTAAAAAAAATTCTGTTCTTTTCCCCCCCGACCGATCTTCGAATCGGAGTAGCGATATTTTCACATTTCTATACCGAACGGACGGTGAAGTCACGTGTCGTGTCGATACTTAGTCCAGGCATAAGACAAAACGTAAAGAAGAAGAAGATCGACTTATAGTAACGTCGTTATTACTCAGTGTGAAATAAGTCTAAAGACGAAAATTGCCCGGGTCAATTTGTCATTGAAAAATAAACAGTACCCATGAAAAAAATTTTTTTAAAAACTTTCCCCCAATCTATCTTCCAATTGGAACATCCACATTTTGGCATTTCTGCAACGGTCCAACGGTGACGTCACGTGTTGCGATGGGGTCGACCCTAAGAATCGTAATTGTTGCATCGACCTTTCGACGTAACATTCCACACGCCGCACTGAAATGACGAGGGTACAAGGATCGCCGAAAAGTCGAAAGTCCGCCGTGAGGGACGTCCGTTCTTAGGATTAAAATTCCGCGGCCAGTGCAATTCATCCCAGCCTAACCCATCCTCGTCTCGTCTTTCTAACCTCCCAAGTTAAGTGTCATCCTCGGGTCTCGCGGAGTCCGAGTCGCGATGGACTGCAATCTTTGAACCCGCGGACCCACCCACTCTCGTTTACAATCGAAAACAATTGAGATTATAACGTTAAAAAAACTATTTTAATTAAAAAAAAAAATACAAAAAATGAACGCCCAAGTACGTCAGCCCTACGAGGGACTCCTGCACAAATACACTAACGCGATGAAAGGCTGGCAGTACCGGTGGTTCATCCTCAGTCCGGAAACGGGCGAGCTGCACTACTTTCTCAGCGAGTCTGAGAAGAATCAACGTCCCAGGTGCTCGATTTATCTCGCCGGGGCCGTGATAGCTCCCAGCGACGAGGACTCCAACACATTCACAGTAAACTCCGCAACAGGTAAAAATCCTGAACTCTCGCTGGCCGGCAGTTTTCATTTATTTACGGGACAAACCCTTTTACAATTTCCATTGCTACAGTTTAAAAAAATAATTTATTTATTTATTTATAGACGGGAAAAGTACCTTTAACATTCGTTTAACATAATAAATCTTTGATATTTTTTTTTTTTTAGAAAGAAAAACAAGTAAAATATTTCACACTCTGTGTGTTAAGAAAATAGATGTTTAGTGTATAAAAACAGCGGTAAACCATAGACTAGACGTTTACTTGAAGCGTAGAATTTGGTTTTGCACCACGGTCTTGAAGTTTCGGACGGACCTTCAGAAAAAAAATTTCCGGTCCAGGTTGTTGGCTAGATTGGCGATTCGGTAGACTCCGGATCTTGCCGCAAAGGTGCTTCTCGCCGTCGGAACCTCGAATGTTGGTACCCTCCTGAGTGCTCTGTCCGGCGGATCTCAAACTCGGAATCTTAGGCTCGAGTATCGACAATCGATCTTTCCTGAAACCATCTTAAAGAGGAATATAATACAAATATTAACCAAAAATATATTGTGTCTAATAACGTAACATCAATAACAAACCGTGTTTTGTCTAATAACAAACATAATAACATCATACTATAATCATCCCTTTATCTATTAATATATTAATCGCTTCATTTATTCATTTATCTCCATTTATTTCGTCTTTTGTTTCGCTCGTTGGACGGACAAAAACATTTTTTCTTTATCTTTTATTCATACTCGAGGACCTTCGCTCCGTTACAAAGTTTATGTAATTTCTTCTTCTCCTTTTCACAGGCGATATGATAAAGTTGAGAGCGACGGACGCCAGGGCGCGTCAGGAGTGGGTCGACAAGCTGAGGGCGGTGACCGAGATGTACACGAGGGCAATAGCGAGCAGCCATCCCCCGCTGCCGCCCAGGGAACACTCCACCAGCGCTAACAGAACGCCCGTCGCGAAGCTCGAAGTTCTGGATGCCTTCGCCAATTGCAGAGAGCAGCTCAACAAGGTCGAGAAGCAAAATCAGATTCTCGCTCAGACCATCGAGAACTCCAGTCTGCATCTCGATCCCGATCTGCTGGTTCTGAAAGCCACCACCCACGCCACGCTCCACACGCTTAATCAGTGCTTGAACATACTCTATCAGTAACGCGCTTTTTCCTTTGTCCGATCAACTTCCAGGACGATTTAATTGGACTCCGACGATCCGCGGGCCGGGAGCGCGAATCGGCCGATGCACCGCCTCGATTGATCGATTGCATTTATGAATATTTCATTTACTTTTATGCGGCGGACTCGCTTCGACGATCCCCGAGCTCGCTCACGGGGCTGTACGAACGAGCTCTTCGAAGACTATCTCATTTGTTCTTCCAAAGTTGATGTTTTACTTCTTTTTAAAAATCGTCTTTTTTTTCTCAAGTACTTGGCGTCGAGACGCTGCCGCATCGCCTGATAATCGTTTTTGAGACGTACGAATATCTCGCCGGCGATGGATATGCGATCGTGAGCTATCGGGACACAGTTACGATCAACGAATGCTCGCCGATAGAGAGGAAAAAAAGTCACGGGGCCTATTGTGTTTCGAGAGATTCTCCGTGTCGTCAGAACTCGTCGATTCTGCGCGGGAGAAACTCTTCCGTTGTTTTCATTTGCGATAACTTTCGACGATCGCGTCCATTACTTTTGTACATTAATATTCTCATCGGAGAGGTTTTGCCTTGATAGTCTCATTATCTGCCTTGCACGAGCTACACGAAACTGTTGTAATTCGTGTAAACAATATTTCGTTTTTTTTTTTGTTTTTTAAAGTGATTCTTCAAATATGTTACCGTTCGTGGTAGAAATGCGCGCATCATGTCGGTTGAAATTTTAGAGAGTGAGGACCGAAATATATAATCCTGAGTTCGAGCTTAAGTTGGAAATTGAATAAAAAAAATAAAGATCCAATTTGATAATAAATAAAAAAAATCATTGTTATTGGTAACTTTAATTATTTTATATTTAAAAATAATTATGAAAAAAATCGTAGAAACCACAATATCAATATGTTAATATATCGCATATATTATATTAAGTTGAAAATAGATTTTCAACTCAAGTTCGAACTTTAACTGATTTTCACTGTAGAATGCGAGTTTAAACTCTCCACGTTTGACGATAAAGAGGTCGATCGTAAGAAATAATTTTTAAGAGAGTCGATTGATGGGAAGAAAATCGGTGATATTGGAATTTTGTTGTTGGTGTAAGATCGAAATTTATATTGGTTTCGGTTCGAACTCGAGTTCAAACTTTATAATACAAATTGGACCCTTATGATTTTTCGAATGGTAAAAATTGAATTCTGTCCTTTATTTTTATTGCGGAAGACGAATCTTTACCTCGTACTAGTTCGAACTCGACTGGAGTTTCGTCGAAAACTTTATTTGTATATTGTAATTCAATACGTTCGCGTGCATAACAAAGTGCATCGACGAAGTGGCGAGTTTTTTATGCGGACGGACTCGTATGATTCGCGTTGTCACTCATTGTGTTTTACACGGAAGAGAACGGCGACTATCAATTGCATCTACTGTAATTCCGAAGAGTCGTGTTATTGTACATATATCGAGTATAAATAATACGTTGACTAATCGTTTTCCTCGTAATTATTTGAACGAGCGACTCCCCCGACGTTGCGTCCGCCTTGCCCGGAGCTCATGCGGGAGACAATCGCCTCGGACTGGAAGCCAAAGGAGTATCAATGCCAAGAGCATAAATTTGGGTGAAGGTGAGCCGGTGAGAAACTTTTACCGCGCCGCGAGAAGCTGCGGGTCCATCCAGTAAACGTCATATAGTTCGCTGGGAAGTACAGGCGAGTGTCGCGGACTCTCGTCCAATCGTCTACATTCGCTGCTCGACGGATTGCGGTAAGATGTAAGCGAGTTAACGATCTTTTTATTCATAAAATATGAAAACACAGCATCCCGCGCAATTAAAAAAAAATATATAAAAATAAATAATAAAAGATGCGCATTACATGCATATGCATAATAAAATCGGCTATTATTCATTATAATAATCATTATCGAATAATTGCGACATCTCAAGTTATGTGAGGTCAATCGGTGAGAAACCGCCGAATCGAACGTCCAATGGGGTACCAGTGCCGAATAAACAGAGAGTTATTTGCATACGATGCGGGCTCGTGCGACACGTATGTCCGAACGTGACTCCAGTCGCTCGTCGGACCCCGATTGCACAAGGGCTACAAAAAAAAACAACAAACGCACCCCGCCTGGCATCTGATAGATTAATTAATAACAATATAGTTATCCGAAGTATGTCGGGTACAGTCGTTGCTTGTTTCAGATCGAAATTGCTAACGGAAGCCGCGGGCGTCAAGGTCGTTATGACCGAACCGGACGAAGCCGAGCGGAATTTACCGACAATCGGACAGCAATCCAGGACCTCCGTTGTGCTGAATATCGACAGTGGTGACAATTGCGGGGAGAACAGAAAGTCATGCGGATTTCATCTCTCGAGATCGAAGTGGGATCCGTATCCTTGGGTTGGCTACGTCGAAGATGGAAGTATAGCTCACCTGGCGGGACTTAGGTAAAGCTGTTATTGTCCACTTTTTTTTGTTTTTGTTTGCTTTGGCAGCGTATCGAAACGATTAGAGATAAAGCGTTCTAATGAATTTTAATTTATAATTCATAAATTTAGAGCTGGTGACTGCCTGCTGGAGATCGACGGTACGGATATCGTCGGTCTTCGAGTGAAGGACATCGCTTCGCTGATCCGCAGCGATCGCGGTCGCCCCATTAGGCTTGAAGTGTGGCGAAGCTTTCAAGCCGATCGAGAGGAAGAGGACGGCGTCGCTCTGGCCGGGCCGCTTCCGGAAGTCGCGAAGAAACTCGCAAAGGCGGTTTCCGGCACGGTCCAAGCTTTGGAATGCCCGATTTGTTTGGAATCGGCGAGCTCGCCGGTTTCCCAGTGCGTACACGGGCACATTCTGTGCGTCACCTGTAGAGCGAAAACTCCGCGCTGCCCGGTGTGCAGAGTCAGACTCGGTCAAGGTCGATGCCTTTTGGCCGATCAGGTGCAGCGGAACATACGCGAGGCCTTCGAGGAAACTTACGACGATCCGTCGCCGAGCGGAACATCGCTGCGCGAGAAACTCTTCGGGAAAGTTAAGAAAAATCAACAGGTTTCTCACAATGGCAACAGCGGTGTCCGCATATCGGCGGCCAAAGTGAAATCTACGCTGGCCAGATTACTTCTAGGTGAGGATACGCTTAAACGTTACATCGCTTGTGGAACGGAGACTCGCCTAACTTTACAGAATTATATTCATTTCGGGATTTTTTTTTATATTTCGATTTGAAAAAGCTTCCTCTATGGGGAAGCAAAACTTTACTTTCTTCAAATTTGAAATTTTTATATGAAAACATTTGTAAAATGTCACCCATCATGAATATACAAAGGCGATCCGCTTTTAATTTTATCATAAATTAAATGAATTAATAAATGAATTTGAAAATTTCGAAATTTCAAAATCTCAAAATTTATATACGTTATTTACGTGACTTTACGTGATTTATGTTACTTGTATCCGTAATTGTGTGCGTTGTACAAGTAATTTATCGTCAATTCAACAGAAATAAAATCTTTTTGATAAAGTAACATTGGTTGATTTGATCGATGCGCAGGTGGATTCGACAAGGCAGCATCTGCCGATAATCTCTCTATAGCCACTCTCATCGACGGGAGCCCGACAACCGGTGATCGGCCCGCTGCCTACAGAAGAGTCGGCGAATTGTGTCAGAACGATCGGACTAAATCAGCGAGCACCGGCGAACTGTCGAAAGGCAGCGAGCCTCCAGTCGATTCGTCGATCTACCGACTGACCGCCGATCGGGCTTACACGACCGCGTCAGGTTTTCTGAGCGTGCCGCAGACTCCCACCTGGGGTGGTTCTACAGAGTCCATAAACAACGGGTCGTTTGCCTGTCCGCTCGCCAGATCGACGAGCTGCAGAGAGACCGTTTCCGCGGACGTCGTACTGGAGCATCTCGGCAGATCTCACGAGGGTGCTCAGGTTCATTTTTACGGCCGTACAACGACGATTCCTCTGCCTCTTCCCTTCGATCGGGACTCCACTTATATCATACATCATCGAGGAGAGCTCTTCTTCTTTCAGGTTGATGCTTCAGGTTGTTTTTTTGTTTTCCGTGGTGTCTAGTGAAGGTTCCCAATAAAATTTAAACATTTTTCAAGTTGAGTTAAAATTCAAACGATCGACGTTTTATTATTTGAAGGTGAACCTACATAGCACGAAATGTTATTATTAGTATTTACAGAAAGGAAGTTTTAAACTTGTATAATCTGCTTCCGACACACACACACACACACACACACACACACACACACACACACACACACACACACACACACACACATACATCACATATCACATTGGCATATGCAAGTCGAGCCTGTTTTTAAGTTGATTCACTGTTTCAGCTGCAACAACCGCCGGTGCTAACGCATTCCATGCGTCTACTACTCCATTGCACAGGGCATATTTCCATGAGGTTTTTCTGAACCGGCTCTTGTTCAGTTTGGCCGTGCGTCCCCTTAGGTGCGGGTTCCTCGACATTTGGAATATATCGAGACTGTCGATTGCATAATTAATTCATTAAATAAAAACAGAAATTATTTCAGTAATATTCTCGATGTTTCAGAGCGATTGGCAATACAACTAAAATCGTTTAAAAAATATTTCGTGCTATGTGAGTACTATTACGTCGATTGTGCGATGCCAAACACTCGCTCGTAATTGTAATGATGAGAAAAATTAATTGGACAATTCCGTACGACCGAATAATTGAAGTTTCGGGGAATTTGAAAAAAAATTAATTGGAAAAAAAAAAATCAAGGCCGAATGTCTTTGATTTGTGTGAAATCATTGAAGTCCTGGAAATCAAGGTCTTCAAGGAATCGAAGACACCATGTTTTAGATTTTTCTTGATTCTTTTTCAGAGCTTCGGAGTGGAGCAATGTACTACCCAAGTATTTTTTTTTTTTTTCTTCGTAGTACGAGGACGAGACGGCTTGGATAAGCGGATTTGGAGCGGAAAACCTCGGGGAGTGGACAATGCTCGGACAGAACAGGGATGGAACCGAAATGAAATTGCGAAAACTCGTGGCGAGGCTCGACGATCCCTCGGCACCGCATTCATGTCACTTGGCACCTCTGCCAAAAGCCCTCGGCATCGATACCGTCATAATCGAATTATTGGACTCTCGACTTGGCGAAGGATTAGAAGTTTAGACGAAAATACACTCTTCTCAAATAATGAAGAGCATGTTGAATATACTTCGGTCGGTAACAAAAACTGTAATTAAGTATTTCTTAAGCATGCCATTACGGTTAAATGATCATTTACGGTTAAAAGCAAATTGTTACACGAAGCCGAATTGACGTACGATTTATGTACGATTTTGCTTTAAACCAGAAGCTGTTAGAACCTGTGAAAAAAACTTGATTAGTTGTTAAAAATGAGTTAATTTTTGTTATCGACTGGGCCCGCGCTGAGAAAGGAGATAGGAGTGTAACGCCGCCTTATGATCGTAACAAAATATCTATTTATTCAACGCTCACGTTCAGGTAACGTAACTATGGTTGTAATATTGTAATATATTTTTAAAAAACGCAGCAGCGTTTCGACACCAACTTGAAAAAAAGATACAATAAAGGATAATAAAAAAAAAGACACTCGTGCATTGAGCTAGGTTTTTTGGTGATAAAAATGGTCATTAAGTATAAAAATAATTGACGCTACATTCTTCGGGCGAGATCGAGTCAAGAAATAATTCTAGTATGCCTGTTTCGATTTCAAATTTGTGTGAAGCCGTGCGCGTTGAAGTTGACTGTATGATCTATCGATATACGAGTTGCAAATCGGTTTTTAGTCTGCTTTTTTTAACTTTTTAAATAAAATGTTCAATACTGTGACGGAAAAAAAATAAATAGGGGACGTGATGATATTACGATGAAATTAAACATCACTGGGTTTACTGGCCTCGATTATTATAGTTACAGTGAGACGTGGCATTGTGAAACAGTTTCAACCAGTAACGAACATTGCAATTCATTTCTTTTAAGTGTCGTGATTGTGAGTTAAACGCTAATTATCAATTTGCGTTTAGTTCAGAAAAGCTTAATCGGTAATAAAAACTGCAACTTTTCTTTTCTTTTTCAAAGGTCTTTGAAAAAAGAAAAGAAAAGTTACCGGTTTTATTACCGACTGAGACCGGGTAAGAGGGGATGGATTCCCATCGTCTAAATAACCCAAGCAACAATTTTTCAGATATTACAAAAAAAAGTGGTTCGTCAGTTAACTTATGACCGCCAAATTGTTGTCCGTAAGCTATCGCTTGTCCCAAAGTTGACGTTCAGACATGTGATAGCTTACGAGTAACATAATGGCGGTCGTAAGTCAACCAACGGAAAACTTTTTGGTAACTTCTCATAAATTTCTACTTGGGAACAGAAATGTCTGACCTTGTCGCGCTCGAAAGCTCGTAAGTTGTACAGTAAGTACAGTAAGCTCGTAAGTTGCCCCGTGGAAGATAATGAAACACTGAACATTGTTAATATACCGAGTGAGTATGACCGTTAACCATGCATGACGAGTTAAACTGCTTCTAATAAAATATTTTCAGAATATTTTTTAAAAAAACCTATCAAACATGAAACGATCTCGTGCGAAAAATATGCTCGAGCGATGCCCCGTGGAATACTTTCACCGGGCTCTTAAGGCCTCAACGGCGCGATGTAAAACTAGTTTTTATAAAATGTAATTAAAATGATTGTAAATGACGAACGTTCATCGTTCCTTATTGCAGCATTATTGCATCTTCTGAAGCAGGTCGTCCATGTACGGTCGGACGAACTCGTGTTGCCCGGTGCGTATTGCTTGGCCGGCAAGTAGATCGAACGCTTGTTTCATTACCGCTTGGTAATTTTCTTTGCCAGGTATTTTAAAGTGTACGGTGTATTCCCGGGTATCCGAGACGCCCGGTACGACAAGTTTCTTTCCAGCCGGTGCGGACAGTTTGCGTTTTTTGGTCGCACCAGCGCGGACCTTTCCAGTCTGACGCTCGGCTTCCTCTTTTTCTTTATCGCGCTTCGGGCAGCTGCAGACCCGAACGCACAGTTTTTTCCGTCCGAGAACGTCTCCGTTATTCGTCTCGAGGGTGAAAATGAGCTCGGTGGGTCGACGATTCATTCCGGACGTGCAACTATTTTTGCAATAAAATTGATAATTTATGGGCACATAATCTGAGCCGGCTTGAGGCAACCCCAGCGGAACTATGACGGACAGATGGCCACCAATCTCTTCGTAGACGCTCCCCGAGTCCAAGCATCTCACAACGTGCTTCAGAACATCAGGATGAACTAGGTTGTTTCCGACGTTGGATGGGGCCATGTGATTGTGGCAGCGAACTACCGGATCGCTCCTGCATTGGTCATGACTAAACACCATCGTTGTGCGCAAAAATAGTCCAGGCACGATCGGTTTCCACTCAAACCTCAGCGGCAAAGTCTGCTCCATGTCGATGAAGATTTTCTGCAGAGACTCGGAGTACTGAAATTAAATAAGCAAAAAATCAATTACAGAGGAAACTTGGCTGTGGCGACTTTGACCATCGATTAAAGATATGTGCAACGGCGTTACAAGAAAGAAAAAACAAGAAAAAATTGCACGCCACTTATATCACATTTTTACAATTCAGAACTCTATCTATCTCGGTTGATTCTGCACTCTACAATTTTATCGGTAGACTCTTACTTTTATCTGCACTCGCACATTTCATACCCTTGCTATTTGATGAAGGGTAATTATTATGATGCTGTATTTACTTTACAATGTCATTGGCTATTGTTTAATTCTTTGGAGCTATTTGCGACGCGTATTCTTAATCGTACCTTGGTGCTTGTCATTAATCCACAACAAAGCATTTTCCCAACAACTATTTAAGAGCACCCTGACAATGATCTGATCCAAGTTGTAAGACCTATTGATATGACTTGCACTATCTTGCAAACAGTGCTTTAATCATAAGCAACTGCTTAAGGTACTTTAATCGTAAATAACAGTTACTTGACTCCGTAATGTGCCTAATTAACTGAAACTAGTTGAGAAATCGATTAAATCAACTTGTTTACGTAACAAGCTAACTTAGCTTGGTTAAGTATATTAGTTAAGTTAACTTGGTAAATAACTAAGTTAAATTGGTTAAATGACTAGTTCAGAGTGAGAAGATTATTGTAAAGATAATTTATCTCTTTATTTATTTATTCACAGGATGTGACCTTATACATAAAGAAAACAAAATTCACATAATACAATAGTAATTTGAAAAATTAAGTTGAATATTAATGATTTTGTAGTTCTTTTTATTAGCTACCTTTTTTCACTTTCAAAGAATTTAGATGCTTTTTTGTTTTCAAAGAATGCACAGCAGTGTAATAATTTCAGCAGTTTTTTGTTCTCATGTAAAAGAATGGTTTTCTAATAGTACTCTGCGATGTAAGTGCGGTAAAGCATAGATTGCATAAATTGCATGCAAGTTGTGAAGAGGTTGAACGAGCTGAATGGGCACCACAGGAGCACAAGTCGAAGGCAAGTGTTTCCTGTGGTACAAGTATGGCTATAGTGCGATTCACTTTACAGGCTTTGTATAATATTCGCTACTCGGCACTAGTGCATAATATCTTTTGTAACAAATGCGCGAGAAGTACTGCTCCGTGCCTGATGATTGTGTTGCTGTACAGCAAGACACACTTGACTGTAAAGTATCACTTTCGCCACTACAGGTATGAAATGTAGTGCTTTTCACATATGCGAATTACAAAAATATGCTTCCCATATATGAATTAAAAAAAGAGTGGTTTTTTCTCTTTTGTTAATTATTAGGTCACATTGTTATTTCTATGAAGTTTCCTGGCCCCAATATTTTGGGGCTGTCCGTGAATATGACCTTGGAATAATATGCTAATGGATGCAATTTAAAGAAAATATAAGATTTATAAAGCGTACAGAAATACTCACCACGCAGTATTTACCAGCACCCTGATTGTTCAAGATCAGCTGAAAATTGTAGGGCCCAGGAAACTCATCCAACACGGGTATGTTAGTGCGTTGTTGTGGATGAGTTGCGTACATCATGTTACACTTGTTTTCGGTATCCAAAACGTCGCCGTCCAGTATCGGCAGATCGTTCATACCACAGCTGGAAAAAAGAAGAAAAAAAAAACATTTGACTCACTGACAAGTCGGCGACCAAAGCACCCGAGGATCGTAAACGACGATCCGCACAATACGGTGGTCACCGATTTTGCATGAAACCATTGTCGCAACAGGTGGATTTTAGGCAAATCGTGAGTGATGCAATCTATAGGCGATTTTCATGCGATTGTTTCCGTGGCTCGATTGTTTTTATATCATGGAGACACCCCGAGGAAGTTTCGGCCAAGTGTAAAATCGTTGAGAATGCGGAAAGACGTCGGATCGTATGAAAAATATTGTGGCGGAGTTTATCGGGCCCACTCACATTTCACTCTGGATCTCTTGCATCGTCACCTCGTCGAGAAGCACCGACTCCTGCGAATGACTGAATCCGTGAACATTCTCCATCTTCGATTCGTGGGGTATTATTTTTGTTCTTAAACGCAAAGAACCGAATAACCTGCGCACTATCGTTCTTGTTCCAAAGCCCACGGACCCGCACAGACCCGGCGGCGTTCTCAGGCGTTCTAACGTCTCAGCGTTCTAATCCCACGCAGGACACTCTTGTCCACTGTGGCGGACGCCATGTGCAAAAGCTTCGATGAACAAAAAAATATGCCGCGAAAAGGAGATCGACGTATCGCCTGCGGCAGCATGAGTTACTTGTGTAATTTTTAATTTCTCAAGAGTTACGGTTATTTAAAGAAATTGAAATTTTTTTCATTGACAATTTACATTTAATCGAAGTTATTGTAATTTTTTCGTTCCTCAATTGCAATTACTCGAGATAATTGTGAGTTTTTGTGATTGCCAATTAATTTCCCATGAACTAAAATTGCTTAAAAAAAGTTAAAGTAATATTACTTAATATTCCGTAAATTACTACTGGCCTTAGGAATTTTAATTGTTCTATTAAATTCAAGTGTTCATAATAATTTTAATAGATTGTTATTCAATTATAATTACGCAAATTAATTACTAATTGCTAATTTTCTATAGGAATTTTGTCCAACTCTAGCCTGTAATTCAACACTGCTGAGCGGTAGAACTAGTTTTATTTATGCAAAGACTGATGACAAATGTAACATTTAAATATCGCAAATTATTGTCTGCTGTTACTGGCACTTTCCATTCAGCGTGTATTGTACATGTGGCCACATGTACAATACACACTCGCACCCTACTGTAGCGACATCTTACCACTGGGGTGATAAGCTCGTCGACATCACCCCAACTTTTTGGCTTCAAGTGGGCTATGGGAAGTACGCTTCTATGATGTCCATATTCTTTGGTTAAAGTACAGTGAGACATTGAAAGTCTCGATTACATGCACGAAAAATCGTATTTTTGGAATTTAATTGGAAAATATTGGGCTGGGAGTGAAATAATTGTTATATTCGTGTTCAGCGGGAAAAAATACGTCGAATATAGTCTTGAAAAAAAAAAAAAAAAAAAAATCGAGTGAACAACGATTTTTCAATTTTTCAGCCACTTTTGAAAAACCGTAGATTTTCGTGAGTTTCAAAGGTCGACATCTCGACTCCCAATGGAGCTACGGAAAATCCGAGGTGACCGTCGTGTTCTACGGGAAAAAATACATAAGATGGGTTCTTGATCGAAGTTCTAGAAGCGTTTTATCGGGCAGTTTCAGCACGTTGAAAAACGTGAAAAATTGACTCGAAAGGTTATCTTTTTTTTTTTTTTTTTTACGAAAATGGGTTTTTTCAAAAAAACATGTTTAGAATTTTGTTTGCTAATGAAATCGGCTGGGAAGTATGCCACTTGAAAACAATGGCGGAGGTTTTAATTTGATATCTTGAAATTTTGTGAAAAAAAGTGCAGATTTCTCATCCGCAGTAATCCTCAGCCGAGGAAATCCTCAGCCGAGGAAATCCTCAGCCGAGGAAATCCTCAGCCGAGGAAATTCTCAGCCGAGGAAATCCTCAGCCGAGGAAATCCTCAGCCGAGGAAATCCTCAGCCGAGGAAATCCTCAGCCGAGGAAATCCTCAGCCGAGGAAATTCTCAGCCGAGGAAATCCTCAGCCGAGGAAATCCTCAGCCGAGGAAATCCTCAGCCGAGGAAATCCTCAGCCGAGGAAATCCTCAGCTGAAACTGCAACAATCATGGATTCGGAGTTGCATCGTAGTCGCAGTCACATTAAGGTTGACTAGACATGCATCTGCGAGTTGCAATGACTATGACGAGACTCCGATTATACTAAAGTGAGACCTATCGCTTTGTTCAAATTTTAACCATTGTGCAACTCTGTTTTGATGGAACCGAGCGATCCCCATGCAACAACAAACCAAATAAACGAGACTATACAACGATGGCTGCAAGGGTTACAGGAAAAACGACCTTAAAATAAAGGTTACACGTGAGTCTGGAGCAAGTCAAAATTGTGAACACTGTGCATTAGACTATCGAAGTCTCCCGATGGTTACCTCAGTTCCGTTACGGAATCGTTGAACTAAAATACCGAGATAAGAACGGAGCTAATCGTCAATCGACCCGTCCAGTGTCTAAGGCATACAACGAGTCACAAAAATTTCAGTTGATAATGCAGATATATATATTCAAGATAACAGAATGTTATACAATCAATCGACGTTACAGGGCGTACGTGCCATTGACTTCCTTAACGAAGAACGGAAGAACCGAGACCGGTGCGGGGTAATTACGAAGCCATATTGGTCCCGTCAAGGTCTTGTTCTGATAGGGATCCTTCCAACGACCCGCTGGTAGATAGACGTCCCGACTGACAGCTCCTTCACGGGTTACCGGCGCTACGAGTACGTACTCTCCGAGAAGATAGGCTACATAAAAAAAAAAACATGACATTGAAATACCTTAAATATCGAAAGAATCGAGCGACGAGCGGCTCCGTTGCGGTACTTACCGTCATTGATCTTGTGAGCAGTGGTGTCGTTCGGCGCGATCCACCAGACCGGCGGATTAAGCGGAGCTCCGGTCCTCATCGATGTTTCCATGAGGCTCACGATAAGCGGCGTCGCCAGAGCATGAAGATCCGTGTAAATCCTCGATATGGCGATGGTCTCGTTGTCGAAGTCCCAAGGCACGAAAGAGTACTGCAGCGACGGCATGAAGGTGTTAGCCTGGAGCCACCGAAGGAAAAGCTCTTTCGTCGGAAGGAACGTGGCGTTGAGCGAGCCGTCGAGATATCCGTTGCCCCCGATCATGTCGGGAAGAACGTTGACGTATCCATTCATGTTCATCTGGAGGAGGGTCGTGATTAGAGTCGGCAGGCCGTTGTTCCAGGTCCACTTGGTGTCCTTGTCGATCATCCGAACGAATATCGGTAGATTCTGGCTCCTCCATCCGACGCGAACCTCGGTGAGGTTGCCGAAGTTTTTGGCGAGGGCGGTGACGTAGTCGGTGGTGAAGAGACCGGGCTGGCGATCGAGGACGCCGGTGAGCGAGGGTATCTGCGGCAGCCAGGACACCTCACCGGCGTCGAACTTGAAGCCGTCGATGCCGCTCTTCTGGATCAATCGCAGTCTGGCCGTCCACCATGTGACGGCCTTAGGATTCGAGAAGTCTATCGTCGCGGCGTACATCCCCTGCCACCAGGACATTCGCACCTGGCCCTGGAGATTCTTCACCAGATAGCCGTTCCTCAGCGCCTCGGAGTAAGCGGGCTCGCAGCCCTCGTTGATGAACGGATGAATCCACAGGGTGACGCGGAAGCCTTTCCTCTTGAGAGCCGCGGTTAGCCGGGTGACGTTAGGAAATTTTCGAGGATCGAACACTGCCGACCCGTAGCAGGTCTCCCAGTTGTCGTCGATCTCGAGCTGGCTGTTCCTGAAGCCATTGGATACGATCTCGTCGGCGAACTCATTGACGACCGACTCGCTGACGTTCACCTTGTAGCGCGCCCAGGTCGACCAGACCGGATGCTCTATCATTCGTCTGTCAGGATGTCCGCTCGGCTTTCCGATGAACCTCGCGACGACCGACTCGTGAGCCGTTCTCGCGTTGGTTGAGTAACCGATCGTATAATCGAGACGCACCTGAGCCCGATATCTGTACGGGGCTCTGTTGCGCGCGACCAAGCATATGTGCTTGTCCAGAATGTTGTTCTGATCGAGGAAGAGAGGAACCGTCTCGGTTACCCATATCCAGAAACCTTTGCTGTTGAGCCAGTATCGCTCAGCGAGGGCCATGTTGGTCGGATGGGTCGGTAGATACGGTTCCTCCTCGAAGTACATGTGCTGGATAGGCCAGTGCTGGTAGCGCATCTGCGGTCCGCCGAACCACTCGGTGTCGTCGGCGAGTTGGTAGCAATCGGTCAGAACGCCGTTCGTATTGTTTATCGCACGGGAAATTTTGATCGTCTCTTCGTCCGGCAACGTCTCGATTCGCGTTTCCACCTGGTTGCCCCGCATTATGCAGCTCGTGTGGGGGGCGCAGTCCGGATCGATGGTCAGGGGTTGACCGACGAGGTCGTCGTCCCGGGTGAAGAGAATGTTCTTCGTGAACGTTCCATCTGCACGGGAATAATTGTTATTGTAATTTATCGTCAGCCCTCCCTCACCGGAAAAGAAGTACTTGGGGTTCAGTGGTCACTGCTGGCATTGCAGCAGTAACTGCAACATGCGGTTATCAAATCCTACTAGTTACTCCTTAACACTCAGTAGTTGTTAGTAAGGACGTAGTAGTTCCTGCATCGGTAATCACTACTAACAAGTAGTCACCACTTCTGTGCAGTTCCTATTTGAATCTCGAGATTAAAATAGTAACTACACAGAGGCAGTAACTGCTTATACAGCAACCACTGCTCTCTCGTCGACTAGTAATTATCTATCCGTAGTCAATACTTACACAGGAACTACTGCAGTCTCAAGTGGCAATTACTTATATGCAATAACTGCTTATGCATTAACTACTGAATTCTCGAATAGAACTACTTACAAGTGGTCATTACCGATGCAGGAACTACTACGTCCTCAGTAATAATCACTGAACGTTGAGGAGCAACTACTAGAAATTAGTATTTTACCGCGATACTGCCAGTAGTGTTTTGCAGCAGTTTTCAGTAGTTCTTTTCGTCGAGGGCTACCTCGTCGACGATTTTTCACCTCTCTTAAGCAGACTCAAGTGCACCTCGCCGTTGCTCGTCGCGATTTCGATCGCCGCATTCTTCGTTAATCTCGTAAAACGATTCGTGGATGCGCCCTTCGCCGAGCAAAGTTGAGCCTCAACGGAGAGCAAGATCAGAAGCGTCGCTGAAAGTGATCGTCGAAAGAATCGTAACAGCGTTAACGAGCGATGAATTTCGACGATGAAAAATTGATATTTACTGTACTTACCACACAGCGCCCTTAACTCGCGCATCTTTGCGCTTTCGTAGAGATACTGATCGCGATTGAACGTACCTTCCGAAGCTTTATATACGATTTTATTATCTCATATCTCGCTCTGTTTACCCGCTAACGTGACAAATTTCGCTTTATTGATTATGGGGTGTTGAAATAAAAAAAAAAAAAAAAAAAAAGCAACATCATCGTCCGAGCGCATGATAGATAATGCGACGATGCGCCACCGGAGGCGACTTGTTATTGCGGCTTATCTCGATCATCTTCGAACGATTCAACTGGCACTGCAGCTTGTCCGAACTATCAAGAAAGTGTCCTTGGGTATTTCCTCGCACTGCGGGAAAAAAAAAAAAAAAAAAAATGCTGACAACTAGCGACAGAAACTTGTGATTGTACTGTGCGATTATAACGTAACCCGCTGACTAAATCGTCTCGTCGCAACATATATGTATGTTTTTTTTTTTTTTTTTTTTTTTTTTTTTTTTTTTTTTTTTTTTTTTTTTTTTACTGTGCATTAACGGCGCTCAGACACTGAGGCATAACAGATGCAGCTTAAAAACTTTCGAGGACGTTGCTGTTATTTCGAAGGGGCCTTAAAAAATGTACATCGTTAAAGCGTAAACAGGTTGGCCGTAACGCAACTGAATCGCACACTTCATGAAATGGCACAAGGCGCTCAAGCTTGCACGACGAATTTGTAACAAACGATTCTCCAACACATTAGAAATCGTACAACGCAAATTTACAAAACTCCGAAAAGCTTTCACATTTTAAATGAACAAACATTCAGAATTTAACAACATTATTTTGTGATTGCTAAATGTAACAACTTCGAATGCTTACGCATGAAATTTGTAACAGACAGCGATTCACCATGTAGAAAGGGATTTTCCACATGGAAACCACATAGGAAGCCAAAAATATCGAAAATGCTTTCTGACAGAAGAAGCTTCGCGAATAAAGGAACATTGTGAGAAAATTATAGAAAAATCTCAAACTTCATCTTTCATGAAGAAGCAATATGATAATAGTAATTTTAAACTATTATTGAGTAGACGATATGAAAATTTCAATTTTCAACTTTTTTTTTCTTCAGATTATCTTGATGTCATCAAAATTCTTTGAACTATATAAACTGTCGTGGCGCTCAATGTCGCGATCGTATCGTTATTCCAATAAAAGAGGTCTTCTCGAAATGTTCTCAATGAACACATGTGTCGGACAAGTTTGAGAGAAGTTGAGACACATAAAAGACGTCCTCCTTTCAGATCGCAAAGACCTCTCTGAATGGATATCATTTAATTCATCATTGAGAGATTCGTGCACTATGGGGATGTCACTTCCTGTTTGAAAATCGAACTTTTCGGCAGAAAGCGAGTTCACACCTGATATAGATAATTACCGGTATGGAAATATAATTTATCGACGTGAAGTGTCGTTACCTGAAATACATAATTTCCGGTGAGAAAATTTCATTTTTCGTGCGGTAGTGCCTTCACCTGAAATACGTTACTTCCGGTTTAAAATCTCTTTTTTTTTTTTTTTTTTTTTTTTTTTACCGGAAAAAAGAAGTGAAGTATTTCCTGTACGACGTCGTCTGTCGATAGAAACTGAGATTTTCAAACTGGAAGTGACGCATTTTCGGCGAATCTCCGGAAAACTAAATTACCGGTTTGTCAATCGCACAGTCGATAGCGAGGGTGCGAATACTCTTGCATAATTGTATTAATAATGAAGTCTTTTACGCGGCCGAGAGAGTGAGATTAGCGAGCAATTTACTCGTAGCGTACTCTTTTTATCGTACCGCCGAACTATATAGCGAGGCCAAAAAGTTCATAATTTCCGGAGACCCGATTCGTCGAAATGTCACGGGCGCTCTACATGACTCATGGCTGTGTTTTCGTGTGAGCTGTTCCGACGGTGCACGTACAGAAGTGTCACAATACACGAGTCGCGCGATCACACAGCAAAGTCGCTTAAATAATTTTGGACGTCAACAGTTAGGTTAATGCGTCGAGCAGCGTACGCGGGGCGCCAATGTGACCGAGCGAACGCGACAGAGCAGTGAAATCGATAAGCTCGCAATTTCCCCTCTGCACGAGCGAAGAGAGCGAGCAAGCAACGAACGAAATCGCCCGCGGCTTCGTCCTTTCCTTCGGACGAACTATCAAGAGACATCACAAAGATCCGCGGCCGTCAAAATGTCCGCCTCGATGATGTCGAGCGTTAAGCTCCAGGACGACATGAGCAGCATACCCCTCGCCGACGACGATCCCCAAGGTAGGCTCGAAACGTCTACAGTATGTGTATATTCATTTCCATCGTACGGCGACTTTGCCTTTTACAAAATCATCCTTAACAATTGTAATAGTAATAATACTTTACCCTATGCTTAAGAACATCACATATCAATTGACTTTTATTTTTCAATAACCATTACCATTAGCACCATTCGAAGATCGCACGCACACGCATCTCGTGACTCCGCGGAGCCAATTCTGTCACGCAAGAGTTCATCGTCTATGCGAGTCACTTCAGTCACCCAAACTTATCAATCGTTCTTTACACATTCTTAGTATTCTTAAATTTAACTATACATCATACTAGAAACCTCCCCCAAGACTGCCATTTCGACTATTCATCCATATTTAATGGTGACGACCCCGTTCCCGACCTTTTCATCTTGCAGAAGGCCCTCGCGTAATCGCAAGACTTCCATAATCGTTCTCCCTTTAAGCGTGTATACCGTCCACCGGACCAAGTCACTGCCTTCTTTTCCCTCTCTCCACCAGTCCACTGACTCAACCCATTTCTTATTTATTTTCTCCCTAGCTACACTACATTTCCATATGTGTTCCTGGGTTTCCTCGTCGAGTCCACATACCTCACAATTCCAGTCCATAAATCCTTTTTTTCGTACGTGGGTAAAGACCCACGTTCCCACATCTAATACGCGCCCGCTGCTCTTTTAAATCTCCCCTTAACTCGCCAATGTCCCAGTATTTTTCACTATCCACCCCGCTCTTTATTTCCTTGTATAAACTGTTAAAAGACGAACCGTCCACCTTAACCCGGTCAGCCAAAACGTCTCCAGTAATTATCTCCACCCTTCAGATCGATTTTCTTTGCGACCTACTTTTCAACTCTATCCACTGTGCCATGCAAATATTGATGGAAAATAAGAGATTTTTTTATTTCTTTTTTATCAATAACTCATTTCAGTCATCATACCGGAGGAAGACATTCCTGACAACGACTCTCAGGTGTCCGATGCGTTCGCCAGAGGCAGGAGCATGGATTCCATCCCCTCAACTTTCACCAACGGCAGCTGCAGTCCCAACAGTGAGTTTTCTCGTCCGGCGCTCTCGATCAGTTTTACGTGATTCTGAGCCTGAGCTCGGGAAATACACTAAGTGGAAGCTGTACGCGTGGGATGTGGCTAGCCACGAGAAAGTTCGAACAGTTCAGACAGTTTGAACAGTTGAAATACTTTGGGCAGTTCGGACAGTTTGGGCAGTTAAGACATTCAGACGGTTTGGGCAGTTAAGACAATTCAGACAGTTCAAACAGTTTGGATGGTTCAAATAGTTTGGATGCTCCGAACTGTTCAGACAGCTCGAACATGTAGCAGACTCTAAGGGGCCAGTTTGATCAAGTCCGCGCACATCCCTACTTGAAGCGCCAAGTACTTGAACCACCGAGTACTCGAAACGCCGGATACTTCAAGCTCTGTGTACTTAAAGCGCAAAGTACTTCTCAACTACTAAAGTTCCGAGGACTGGATACGGAACTTTAGTAGTTGAGTACTTGGCTCGATACTTCGATATGTTCTTTGAGTACCTAGTGCATTCGCCCAGCACCGTTCTGAGTTTAATGGTCCGAATGAACATTGCAGGCTTGGATCCCGACGTAAGCCCCGACGAGCAGGAGGAGAAGGCAAGGTTAATCTCGCAAGTTTTGGAACTCCAGAATACGCTGGATGGTAAAAAAAGCTCATTCCTTTCAGCCTCTCTTACAGGCCGGGCCAACCCGAATGACCAATTTTATTCCGTTTGTTCTGTTTTATTCTGTTGTAGATTTGTCGCAGAGAGTGGACAGCGTCAAGGAGGAGAATCTCAAGCTGAGAAGCGAAAATCAAGTTTTGGGCCAGTACATAGAAAACTTGATGTCAGCCTCGAGCGTTTTTCAATCTACGAGTCCCAACACAAAAAAAAAATAAGTGCTCTTCACATTGTTTTTTTTTTTTTTTTTTTCGTTTTACAAACGTGAAATGTTCGCGCGACCTTGTGTAATTCGACGAGGATACTTGGATCGAGGACTCTCGGGGCCCAGTCGAAAGCTAGTCATGTCTAGACTTTTTTTTCTTATATCGGCATAATTTTACTCCGAGATCAAAATCGGCGCGGATCTATTCCGGATGGACCGCGGAATCGTCGATAAAATCGCGGCTTCGAGAGTCTTGTCCGCTTGGCGTGTCGAATACGATTTGAGATTGACGTGAGCCTCAGTAGCTTGGTACTTCACTAAATCACCAAAGAATGAAACGCGAATACTGTGTTGTTTTTTTTTTTTTTTCTTCGCAACTCTACTGCCAGGTATGCTTGAAGGCTTCGTGTGTGCACCGAGACGATGGTGGCTAATTGCAATGAATTATATCACGCATACTCGTGAGAGTTACATTTCATTCAGGGCCAATCTATGGCACTGTTTCGATATTGCGTGTGTCCAATAAAAATTCGAATTCATAATAATCGCGGGATAATTGGAAATCGCGCAGAGAGGTAACGTATCTCTGCATCGATATCGGCGAGATATCTTCGATCGTTAATCGTGGGGTGTTAAAGTGGAATCTCAGAGAACCACGTCGTTCGACGGAGCATCGAATATCCGTTGCTGTCTTACGAATAATCGTTCATCGATCGAATTACGTAGACGATAGCAATACAGGGATTTGCAAATGAAGGTGTTTTAAGTGCGAGCTTCGCTTGACCGAACTCACCGTTCGAATCGTTGTAATTACACGCTAGCGTAAGTCAGTATGGGAAAGAGTCATAATAACAACGTATATAGTGTATACTATAAAAATTATTATACTTGAAACAAATATTAAATGTCTAACGAACGTTTCACCGTGGAACGGTACCGGTTGCATTTATGTTACAGGTCGATCTCAAAATGGTCCTGTAACACGATCATTGATCGACACACTTCCACCAATTAATTTGTACGTGGCAAATTTATTTTTTCAACATGCCAAGTCTTTCACGCCCGTCGACGTAAGCTTATTGCACAATTCAGAAAATGTACTACTGTTAGCTAACACGGTGTTATAATAAATAATAAATATCACTTGTACAAGATACATTAACTTCCTCTTAACATCTCATGTAAAATTTCATTTCCGGGCAATAAATTGCATTTTTACCGGAAGTATCGTCATACATGAAAGCGTCACATCCTGTCTAAGGCGGAGCTTTAAAAACAGGAAGTGAGGTCGCAATTTTTTTTTTTCCCGGTACGGATCCCGGCTCGTTCGGTATCGAAAACTGCAATAAACTTTTCTCATGCGTTGTCGTATGTACGTTCAAAAGAAAAGTCACATCGGAAGCGAATATCATTTTGTCGTTCGATGAGACTTTTCATTTGATCGTGAATGACCGAATGCGTGAGAAAAGTTTATTACAGTTTTTATTAGCGGACGCGGTAATAAAAACTGCTCACAACGAGCATGTGCGTATTGCACATGTTCGTATAAAGGGATGCGGGCCCGTTCATTCACGAAACGCCAGTAGATACGTTTTCCGCCAATCTTAACTTTGCCAAGTTTTTTCAGTGCCACGAAGTTTCTAGAATCCGGAAGGCCTGGGTTCCTCCTACCGATCCTTGTACACTGCCAGATGACTGTTGTACTATTGACGGTTCTTGTACACTGCCAGAAGGGATATGACGCACCTTCCTCCTCGGCCAACACGGATCCGGTCGATAACAGAAACGACAATTAGTATTTTCACGACCTTCGCGACTACCGCCGACCACTTCCGGTTAAAAGCAAATTCTTACATGAAGCTGACATCAATGAAAGTTCACGGTAGAACTTGCTTTTGAACGTAAATGGCAAGCATGGTAAAAATAAATTAATCAGTTTTTTTATTTTTATTATCGACCGTGGCATGTCACATCGCCTTGACATTTTTGTAAATATTTGTACCAAGTGTTCAATAGCATCGTTTCAGAACTAGCGCTGACGGATATCGTTTAGGAAAATAAACTTGAAGATTTTGCATAAAACGTAATTCGCTTCAGCCAATAAAATCAAATTTATTCTGATGCTAAAAATCTTGGTTGTGTGTTGTTTTTATGAAAACACTGAGAATGTAATTTGCACATAGCTTCATCTACGGGGAAGCAATGCGCAAGTTACATTCTCACCTTTTTCTTACATAATGCTGAAACGAATACTTTTCGCAATCAATTTCGTAAAATATTCTTTAAGAGTTGTACTTATATCGTGCGTACGTGCGTATGCGCGTGCGTGTGTGTGTGTGTGTTATGTGTGTCAGGCCTCCAAAGTGCAAACCTCTATAACTCAAGAACGGCTGGATCGATCCGGCTGAAATTTGGCACGCAACTAGAACAGTTGAGTGATTTTGTTTATTACAAGTTACACTGCAATTAAAACACATGTACACATTGTATGAGATTTTTAATTTTTCCGAAAAAAGGGGTGCCCGAGCTGCTACATTTAAAAAATGTTGGTGTTATCGGATTGAAACTTTCTATAAACGTCGATCAATATGAAACACTTTTCACTATTGACTTTGAAAATAATAAATCGAGATCGGTCTGGAAATGCCTTTTTGTACTCTAGCTTGCTCTTAGAATTCTTGAGATGTTGGGATAAAAAGTTGTACATAAATGGACAATTATTGATTGATGATCCCAATTGAAGATGGCAATAATCGAACCAACCGTTTAAATTTTATCAGATTTTGAATTTTTTATTTTTTTATTTATGAAAAAATTAGCACACCACTTCAGACGTACGTTTTCTTAGAAAATATTCAGGACTAGGACTGAAATAATGAGGGAGAAAAAATAAGCGAGACATATAGCCCCGAGATGACGAACGAAACCATTCGATGAGAAATTTTGATAGCCAATGTTCAAAAAATTACTAATATTCTTTTCTTTTAATTCACCAAAGGTAACGTCACGGCAACGGGTCGAAAGTTTGGAAATCTACACACAATGTTTAGACTTGTGACAAAGCTTCTGCCATGAGGAAGCCGAATTCGTCACGAAAAGTGCTTTTTCATAAGAAGCTTTCTACACTGAAGTATATCACGTGAGGAAACTCTATGAAGATCTCAATTTTTACCTTTTTTTACCATAGCTTAAAAAAAAAAAAAAATTAGGAAATTATGCCATCAGATAATAAAGATACATTTTTTCTTACCATTGTTTGATCAATAACAAAAATGACCTATCCAACTCTAACTGAATCTATTAGTAATACGACACGTATTATCAATCCACAGCTCTATTATTTAACTGGAGTTACTCCAAGTCCAGCAGCCACTACAGATCATCGACTATGCAAATTGTCCAGCGCTATATCATTAGCGGCGTTTGTCGACACGCCACAGTGAATTATGCGCCTCAATTACGGAACGTCCCAACCCCGTAATTTGTCGTTTTCACTTCACTTATTCGAGCACTCTGGACTTAGCACACTTCTATCGTATGTTGTCTTCTCGGTGTCGCATGGTCTGAACTACCGCAGTCATAGAAGACGAAATGAAAACGACGAATAATCAAAACGCTATTGACGCAAATTTTACGGATCTCTATAGCAGTCGTTATTACCGTATCAATAAACGAATGCTCGGTATTCTCGGCCAGTGGCCCTATCAGTCCGTTCTGGAAAGTAAAATTAGGGTGTGCGTTCCGTTGTTTATTAGCTGTACGATTTTGGTACCTCAGGTTGGTCTCATCGCGGTTTTCACAACGACGATTATATTAAACACGATATTCCACTGATACCATCGTGTGTCATTTGTCATTTGACATCTTGACGTATCCAATATGTTTAGATACGATCGATGGTATTGACATGGTGCGGATTTGAGAGATTCGTCGAGTGTTTTTCACCTTTGGCAACGAACATTGGGTGCAACGTCAAACTGCTCAATTTCATGTTTAAAAAGCCATTGGTGAGAAAAACTTAAATTTCATTATCGAATCTCAATGACAACCCATTGGAATTAAATCTTGTGTCTTTAAGATAAAAAAACTTCTCGACGAAACGATTGAGGACTGGAAACAAGTGCAACATGTGTCGCAATTAAATATTCTTAGAAAATTCGCAGAGAATGGAAGATTCTACACGGTATTGTGGGTTTGTTAGTTGAAATAAATATATCGAATTGTTATATTTTAATAAGAGATGCGGTGAAAATTTGTAACATTTTCATTTCGTTGCAGCAGGCCTCTACTTCAGTGTAGCAGTTTGGGTGTCATTGGTAATGACGCCACAAATCTTGGACGTTGCAGTACCGTTGAATCATACACGAAAAGTATTTGATCTTATTCCGGTAGACTTCGGTATCGATCAAGAAAAGTTTTATTACCCGATACAAATTTACTGTTGGTCGGGCACTGTGCTGGTGCTTCTGATCATGCCCGCCATCGATACACTCTACATGTGTCTTGCACAACATGTTTGCGCAATGTTTGATTTATTGAGGTGACGTTGCCCAGTGTCCTATTGTGATATTAACAAATTGTACTAATTTAGGTCGAAGCATCGTACGTTCTTTTGTGGGAATGGGGTAGTTATAGAAGTGTTTTAAAACACACGCCTCAGTTGTATGGAATTTTGATTTTCAGTGACTTATCGAAAATACGTCATTTTCGGTTTGGAAATATAATTTATTGACCTTTTTTTTTTTTTGTTCACAGATTGAATCTCGATGATATAATACGAGAAGGTGAAACCGCAAGTGTAATGCTCGAGCCTGATCTCAACGAAGATACATGCTATCATCAAGTTGTGGCCTGTATTAAAAAACACAAGATCCTCTTAGAGTAAGTAATGAAATACTCCTGTGATTCGCAGTACAAGAGGGATGATTCGGGATAAATAAGATCCCAGGTTTTTACATACGTTGATTCGATTGTCGAGTCAATTCTCTATATTTTTTTTTCGTTACAAAAGATACATAAACGTGATGGCATCGACAAACGAGTCGTGCCTCCTCTTTATAGTGGGACTCAATATGATAGGCCTGAGCATCACGGCTTATCAGGTGGGTGATCCATCCCGCTTTGTGTAATTCATATCGTCAGTATAATTTCGATAATCTTTGTGCAGGCGGTTGGGAGAGACACTGAATCGGAAGCCACTATAAGGTACGCAGTGTACAGCATGTCCCTGGTGGTTCATCTTTTCGTCATCACCCTACCCGGTCATTGGATAATGACTTCCAGTTCGGCTTTTCAAAACTACGCGTATGCACAGCTTTGCTCAGTATTAATTGCAGAGGATAAAAATTGAGCGATCGCTGATACTTTGATACATCGTACAGATATGGCACCAGATGGTACATGATGTCTCTGAGGACAAGAAAATTGATACTTCTCATTATAAAAGCGAGTATCGAGCCTCGCACCATAACAGCTGGAAAGATTTACGTCATGTCACTCCAAAATTTTTCCAGCGTATGTTACACAAATTGTTCAATGGCTTTTCTTTTACACTGTAAAAAAAAAAAAAAAAATTTGTTCGAAAATTACTGAATACTATAAGCTTGAAAATTAATGAATAGTATAAGCTAGGGAAGCTTTTTTTTACATAAACTGCTTCTGAAATTTCAAATACATATGCGTTGCAATTTTACAGTAAAATTAGTATATATTCGATGGAAATTTTTTGTAAATTTCAGGCGAAAGATATTTGATCTTAATATCTCGTATTGTAATTTTACAGTAAAAGTACTTTAATGCTCAATTAATGTTAATAATGTAAGGAAATTTCGATTTCCCGTAAATTAAATTTACAATTTTTTTTTTTTTTTTTTTTACAGTGTACACTTAATGATTTCGATTTGTATTAACCGGGCAATTGAATTTATTTAAGGTGTTACGAACATCGGTATCCTATTTGACAATGCTCATGTCGATGCAGTGATACTGTGTACTACTGATAGTGTACAGTGACCCCGATTACGAATATGCGCGAACTTTCTGCAAAAAACTCTCCACGGTGAAGATGTAGTTGAATATAGTTTTGGCATTGCATGGTCATGAGAAATACCGCCGTCGGCAGCAAAACCCGTGATGACAATCTTAACGGCAAATACATTAATCTTCTCTCTGAGCTATCTGCCAGATCACCTTAAGTCTCAATAGTTCGTACTTCACACTTCGTACTGAATTGATACTCATAATTTTGAAGACTTCGGGTACGAGGTCCGTGCTGAGCAACGAACTAACGGCCATGTAAACGTTCACCTCCTGAGGCTCTCAACAATTAATACAATTCATGTGCTCAGTTCAATTAATACAATTCACGTGCTCAGTTTCATTGTAAACGAAATTTCATCATACGAATATCAAATCCATAGAAAACATTCGAAATATTCGAATTTTTGTAATACAAATATTTGTGTTATTTGATTTTTTTTTTTTTTAATTGTTCACTATTTACGAAATCTACGAATACACGAAATATACGAATTTGCTTGAACTATTCATAAATATTCGAATTGTTTGAATATTCAATTCAAATTTTGAATTGAATATCAATATTCGATTCCATTCAGTTCAAACACCATTCGCACAACCCCAGTATTAATGTTAAATTCTATTTTCTTTTTTTTTTTTTTAATGTTCCCAATTTTTTTGTTTGTTTGAAGGCCGACTTTTATCTACATCTTATTTATTTACAGAAGATTCAATGACAATTTATTTTTTTTTTCCCGACCAATATTTTTTCCCCTGACTTTTCCCGGTTTTCCCTGACCGCGACCACCATGCGCCCCGGAGCATGAGTGGTCATATCACCCATTTATCGAGAAAAATATCCACTGCTTGAATTTAGGGAAGAAATTTGTTTAAATGGGTTAGTTGGATCTTTCATGAAAATATTGGTGCGTATAGACGCACCAATATTTTCACGAAAGATCCAACTACAGTGTGCAATAGTGATTTACAAGCAAAATTATAATTTATTATATACTAAATAGATATCTCCAGAGCGCTAGAAATATAGCTCGCGAATTTTTTGGCTACCTCGAAACAGAGATTCACCGCTCTTACTGACCCTTGCACGTACAATCTTAACATTTTTTTTTTTTTTTGTGCAATCGCATTGTATCCACATACACTAAAAACTGTGCAAGTGGTGGCAACGTTCGTTTGTTACGTTAAAAAAATTTGGGTTGGTATCTCATCCTGATTTACCCTAATCGATCCAACCATTCAAATGTTATCAGATTTTGATTTAAAACATTTTTTTTTTTTATTTATGAAAAATGTGCACTTCTCTTCAAAGGCATAATTTTGTATAAAATATTCAGCGAGAGAAAGACGTGAGACATAGCACCGGCAAGATCATCGAAATCATTTTTATAGCCAAAGTTTCAAAAATTAGTGATATTCGCTATTGTTTTCTTTTTTTCTTTTATTTCATCAAACATAGCGTCACGGTAGTGGTTGAAAATTTATAAATCTAAACACGATTATTTGTAGATTTCTGAGAAAAGTTCGCCGACGAGGAAGCCAAGTACTCACGAAAAATGCTTCTTGATAGAAGCTCTGTGCACAAAAGTATATCACGTAAGGAAACTCAATGAAGATATCGACTTTTACTGTTTTTTTTTTTTTTTTTTTTTTTTTTTTTTTTTTTTTTTTTTTTTACCGCAGCTGAAAAAAGTGAGGGAAACAATGCCATCAGATTAATGAAGAGTCATTTTTTTTTTTCCTACCACTGTTTGTGCAATAACGAAAATTATACCTATCCAATTCTAACTGAATCTATCAGCAATAAGATGCGTTTTGCCGATTCGCAGCTATATTATTTGAGTGGAATTACCCCAAGTGCGGCAGTCACTATTGATCATCAACTATGCAAATTGTCGAGCGCTATATAATTTGCGGCGTTTGCCGACACGCCACAGTGTATTATCAGCCTGAATTACGGAACTCCTCAACACCGCAATTTGTCGTTTTCACGTCCCTTATTCGAGCACTCTGGACCGTAACACACTTCTATCGTGTGTGTCGCATACGACGTGTGTCTCCGGTGTCGTATGGTGAAATAATATCGGCGTAATGGAAAACGAAATGAAAACGACGAATGATCGAAACTTTAATGACGCAAATTTTACGGACCTCTATAGCAGTCGTTACTATCGTCTCAACAAACGAATGCTCGGTATTCTCGGTCAGTGGCCCTATCAGTCTGTTCTGGAGAGTAAAATTAGAGTCTGTTTGCCGCTATTTATGAGCTATACGCTGCTGGTACCGCAGGTGGGTCTCGTCACGGTTTTCGTAATGACGATTTTTCTAAAACACGATATTTCACTGATACCATTTTGTGTGCACCTTGCTATTTGATAACTTAATGTAACTCTATGTCGCCTCGCGGCTCATAACTCATGAGTTCGAGAAAAATTAGAGAACATTTGCGACTACTTCTCGACGGTATAAAAAATCTGAAAAAAAAAAATTCATGCATATTAAAGATAATGAAAAGATTAATTGCGCACAATAATAATTTCAAAATGTTATTGACAAATTAATCAAAAAATTAATTGTTCGACAAATTATCGGGCAAACCAACTTTTTTTTTTTTTTTTTTTTTTTTTTTTTATGAAAATGTTCTTTAATGAAAATGATTCGTTCATTTTTCTGGAATACCTATGAATTTTTTCAGATTTTTCAGTCAACTTTGATTTTTTTTTTTGTTTTTTCACACATTTTTTCCATATAAAAAAAAAAAAAAAAAAAAAAAATATCAAAGTTGACTGAAAAATCTGAAAAAATTCATAGGTATTCCGGAAAAATGAACGAATCATTTTCATTAAAAGAAAAACAAAAAAAAAAAAGTTATGTTGCCGGATAATTTGTTAAGCGATTAATTTTTTTGATTCACTTGTTAATAACATTTTGGAATTATTATTATGCACAATTAATCTTTTCACTACCTTTAGTATGCATTAAAAAAAAAAAACAAGTTATCTTGCCCGATAATTTGTTGAGCAATTAATTTTTTTCATTCATTTGTTAATAACACTTTGGAATTATTATTATTATGCACAATTGATCTTTTCACTACCTTTAGTATGCATTAATGGTTTAAGAATTTTATACCATCGAGAAGTGCATGCAATTTTCTCTTATCTTTCTCGAACTAATGAGAAATGAGCGCGAAGCGACATAGCTAACTTAATGTTTCCAATGTGTTTAGATACGGTCGATGATATTTACATGCCACGGATTGGACTGATTCGTCGAATGTTTTTCACCATTAGCGACAAACATTGGCTGCCACGTAAAGCTACTCAATTTCATGATTAAGAAACCATTGGTGAGAAAAACGACAAAAAATTGTCCTATATCGAATATCAATGAAAACCATTGGAAATGCAATCTTGTGTCTTGAAGATAAAAAAACTTTTGGATGAAACGCTTGAGGACTGGAAACAGGTGAAAAATCTGTCGCAACTAAATATTCTTAAAAAATGCGCAGAGAAAGGAAGATTCTACACGGTTTTGTGGGTTTGTTAGTTGAAAAACAAAAATATATTGACTTGTTGTCATTCAATGAAAGTCCTACTGAAAATTTATAAGTTTATCGTTTCGTTGCAGCAGGGCTCTACTTCAGTGTAGCGGTTTGGGTGTCATTGGTAATGACGCCACAAATCTTGGACATTGTAGATCCGTTAAATCATTCACGAAAAGTGTTTGATCTAATTCCGGTGGACTTCGGTATCGATCCGGAAAAGTTTTATTATCCGATTCAAATTTACTGTTGGTCGAGCGCTGTGATAGGGCTTCTAATCATGCCTGCCATTGATACACTCTACATGTGTCTCGCTCAACATGTTTGCGCAATGTTTGGTGTATTAAGGTGATGTTGCCAAACATCTATTGCGACATTAACAATTTATAGTAATTTATAGTCGACGCTTCATACTATTCTTTTTGGGAATGGGCTAATTATAAAAGTATTCAAGTGCCACGACGCAATAGTATGAACTATGGAATTTATAAAACGGCCCTAGCGGACCGATTTCACCCGTTTCTACGGTCAACTTATGGTCCATCGACTGAAATTGGTCAAGTCAACTTTGAGTCAATTTTACATAAAAAATCATCGGTCCGCTCATCTTTTGTCAACTTTTATTAACTTGATCGCCTAATTGACCAATTCTCGAATACGCGATTTGGCTAGTTTATGGTTGACTTATGATTAGTCGACCAATATTCAACTCAAAATCATGAAAGGTCGTTTAATTGTCGACTTTTGTCATCTTAATCAATTAGGTTTTATCATATTTTTTTCATCTTAACTTTTATCATATTAATCAAATATCTACTCAATTAAGAACACTCAGTCAATTTGTGACTCTAGACTTCTAGCTCGTCAACTGAGATTAAACTTACAGTATCGTGAAGTCAATTAACGATTGACTTTATTAAACTTGATTGGCGTCCACTCAATAATTGGACACACGCATCATGCTCGCTTTGAAGTCAACTTCCAGTTAATCAACCTGCGATTAAACTTAGAGCATCGTAAAATCTGATTATGGTCGACTTTTATCGACTCGACCAATTTTCGACTCAATTGCCCCTCACCGAAAAGAACTACTAGGGGTCCAGTAGTGACTGCTGGTGGTTCAGTAGTCCCTGCTGGCATTGCTGTACCCTCACCGAAAAGAACTACTGAAAACTACTGCAAAATACTACTGGCAGTATCTAGTAGTTAACTACTAATAAACTACTGAACTACTGCCCAGTGCTAAATTGGCGGACTACTGAAAACTACTCGAAGTATTGAGCAGTTAACTACTGAACACTACTGGGTATTTTGAGTAGTTAACTACTCCAAACTACTATGAATAGTAGTTAACTACTAGGAATTCCCGTAGTTTTCAGTAGTTCACTGGTGGGAATTCTCGTGGTTTCCAGTAGTTCACTACTGGGAATTCACGTAGTTTCCAGTAGTTCCCTGCTGGAATTTTGCCCTCACCGAAAAGAACTACTAGGGGTCCAGTAGTGACTACTGGAGGTTCGGTAGTCCCTGCTGGCATTGCACTAGTCACTACACATAGAGCACTAGTCACTACACAGGTCCGCTAGGGTGAAATTTAGATTTTCGAAGACTTATCGAAAATACGTCACTTCCGGTTTGAAAAACTCATTTTTTTTCAAATATTTTTGCATAGATATAATCTCGATAATATAATACGAGAAGATGAAATCATAAGTGTAATGCTCAAGCCTGATCTCAACACAGATATACATTATCATCAAGTTGTGGCCTGTATAAAGAAACACAAGGTCCTCTTAGAGTAAGTAATGGAACCCTCCTGGTATTCACATTAAAAAAAGAGGTGTGCCGACATAAAAAAGATCCCAGGTTTTACATACATCGTACACCTCTGATGATTCGATTGTTGAGTTACTTCTCTGTACTTTTCATTAAAAAAGATACATAAACGTCATGGCATCCACAAACGAGTCGTGCCTCCTTTTCATAGTGGGACTCAACATGATAGGCTTGAGCATCACGGCTTATCAGGTAGGTAATCCGTCCCGCTTTGTGTAATTCATATCGTCAGTATAATTTCGATAATCTTCGTGCAGGCGGTTGGGACAGATACTGAATCGGAAGCCACTATAAGGTACGCAGTATACAGCATGTCCCTGGTGGTTCATCTTTTCGTCATCACCCTACCCGGTCATT
The DNA here is from genome assembly GCA_963922035.1 of Amblyjoppa proteus. Taxonomy (NCBI): domain Eukaryota; kingdom Metazoa; phylum Arthropoda; class Insecta; order Hymenoptera; family Ichneumonidae; genus Amblyjoppa; species Amblyjoppa proteus. The sequence continues at coordinate 8,027,170 of OY998232.1, forward strand.
GGATAATGACTTCCAGTTCGGCTGTTCAAAATTATGCGTACGTACAGCTTCGACCAGTATAAATTGCAGAGGATATAAAAAGATACAATGAGCTAACTTGTTACATCGTACAGATACGGCACTAAATGGTACATGATGTCTCTGAGGACGAGAAAATTGATACTTCTCATTATAAGAGCGAGTATCGAGCCTAGCACCATAACAGCTGGAAAAATTTACGTCATGTCACTCGAAAACTTTTCCAACGTAAGTTATACAATGTTTTGTAGCTTTTATTGTACTATTAGTCATTTCGATTTATTTTAACCTAACGATTAAATTTATTGCAGGTGTTACAAACATCGCTATCCTATTTGGCCATGCTAATTTCGATGCAGTGATACCTGTATACTAATGAATACAGTGAGTCCGATAACGAATGTGGATTGTAGTTAGTGCAGATGTAGTTGAATGCACTTTTTTGGCTTTATATGGTTATGAGAAATTTTTGTGATTTCTGTGATTATGATAAAACCTGTAATAATAATTCTGGTGGGAAAGACATTTTTCTTTTTCTTTTTTTTTTTTTTGGAGTTATAACGCATCACATTAAACAAGCATCCGGGCGAACAAGGGCTTAAGATCTTCTATGCCCATTCTTGTAAGGGAAAAATATGATGAATACCGACGGATATACCTCCGGACGAGCTTCGAGCTGCTATTGCCGAAGGGAACAAAGGCTTGGACACTGTGGTTAAGACCATACGAAACACCTCCCTCCCCGTTCACATAAGTTTCACCGATCCAGTGACTTTTTGGCTGAAATGAGTTTGGCGTAAATGACGCACCACCGACAAATTACGACTATTGCGAGATAATGTACGTCCTATGAACGACAGTAACTAACTAATACGGTGTTGGTATTTGGTATTGGTTTATTTGTATTGCAGGTATAAACCTATTACAAAAGAAAAGAACTATACTTAAATCTAGACTAAATCTATTTTCGTCACCAACACGTATTCTCTTAGCGTAGTTTAAAAATATTAAAGAGTTTTCGTTTGTTTTTTTGGAAATTCCCATTCTCTTCGAAGTTGCATCGAATAATTTGACGTTCAATATAAATATGTTATATTCACAAATTCGCGTTGGTCCGAAAAGCCCGTCTGGTCTTCTAGGGGGCAAAAAAAAAACCGAAGTGTTCGACGCGAAGCGTCACATCGATACCGAAAGTTCGTAATTCATATCGAGCCCGAAAATTTCACCTCCCTTATCGCCCAGGCCATTTCCGCTGACTCAGATCGACGATAAAAATTAACCAACGCGAGCCAACGCTCAAGAGGCCAGTCGGGATATACCGATATTTTCTCTAATGAAACGTATCGTCGTATTCTTAGTTTTTTTTATACATGTACGTACAGTTCATCGCTGGCTTATCAATGTAAACGTAACTAGAGGATGTTGGACGAGGTCTCGACGATTCTACCGTGATTCGCTTCGAGCCTTACTCATTCTCGTTCAGGCTCTCATCCCGTAACGGACCTTTCTCTCTTTCCCCTTTTTTCTTTTATATAAATACGACAAATGTACATTCCTCGTCGCAGGATCGCAGGGGGCGCGATCTCACGATCGGGAGCTCCCTTTACGTACAGATTATACCGGTTCAAGCAAGAAGCCTTTCCCGTTTATCCCTGACGTTCCGTTAATTACATAAATACACGCTATTTACATGTGTGTCCATCGATGAAAGAATTAATCATGGATCGCCGCTTCCCTCCTCCGTAGATTTCATTCCGGTGGGAGATCCTCAAGCACGTACCTTAGTTCGAAAGGTATTTTCGATATAATGGTCAACTATAACTTAAAAAATATAGACGTCGCGTGCTATATTCAAGTTAGTCGGCTTGGATCCCGTTTGTGGCCACCGGAAACGCTGTTACACGCAGCTGAACTTGACACCTGCAAAAACAAGGCGACGTGTAAATTCTGTTAGGTAAAATCTTGCGTCTAAGAAACGTGACGATGCCGCGAGTTGTTTCTTGGTTTGCACAAAACTATCGCAATAACGGAAGATTCTTTGTTGATCGTCGAGTCACGTAAAACTTCGACTCCCGCAGCATCGTGCATCTTGTCTCGATTATTAATATATATATGTGTATTTTTTGGTTTTGATGAAATTGCGTACCGTCGTCACTCGAGTAGCAATTATGGCAGTGAAGTTTGTGATTTCGTACGCGCACGTCCGTTCCCATTAGGCCGTCTCCCAGTCGAACGTGACAGACACAGCATTTGAAACATTCCATGTGATAAAACAGGCGCAGGCTCTCGATTATCATCGCCGCTCCTCTGCCTGATGAACAAAATAAACTTTCTTTATTTTTTAAATACGATACTAAAGAAATAAATTTTTATTACTTTTTTTAATACGATACTAAATAAATAAATTTTCATCACTCGGTGCGAAAATGGCCACTTTTCCGCCCGCCTCGCGTGCGTAAAACCGCCATTTTCGCACCTAATGATGAAAAATTTCGTACATTTCTCGTGCGAAACACTTCTTTTAACTCGTGTGATTACAGCACTCGCCTTCGGCTCGTGCTGTAAACTCGTACTCGTTAGAAAAACCGTTTGTCGCCCTCGTGGAGTAATGTACTATTTTATTATATTTTTCTTTAATACGATACAATCAATGTCGGCAAAGTTCGTGATTTCGGGTTACCCGAAATCACGAACTCGGCACGTACCCAACTCGTCACCGCAGTGAGAACACTTCTTCTTCCCGCTGACGCTCAGCATCTTCTCCTGAGTATCCGCGTTGCTCCCCGCAGAGTACTGATGGACCTTCGGATGCTGGACCATCGCGGCGTGCTGGGGAGTTTGTTGATGTATGGAGGACAGATGCTCGTGAGACGTACTTTGCTCCAGTCTGGAATCAGAAGTTTCAATTCGCACAGGCTCGAGCTTCGGTCGCCTCTCGAGCGGATCGAGTAGAAAATTTTTATCTACCGTCTGCGAGGAGGCGGTGGTCTCTCCTGAACTCTGTTCTGAACCCTCTGCGTTAATGTCTGGATTATGGAGTCCGGCAATGGTTTCCCATCGGGTCTCGTCGCGGACGATCCCGCATACGGCACGGAAGTTCCCGTCACGTGCTGCTGCGGTTTTCGCCCGACGGATCGTTGATTCTTCTCGTTGATCCGCCTCTGCTCCGCTTCCTGAAAAACAATACAATCTCTCGTCAAAGCGATCCTCGTGCTTTATTTTTTAAGCATGTTTTGCTTTTTTTCATGACTTCCCAATGACTTTCACAAAACTGTAATAGCAATGTACTTCACTCGGTGCGAAAATGGCAGTTTTGGCACGAGTAATATGATTAACAGTAATAGTAATATAATACGACCATAATTTTAATTCTTCAAGTAATTTACGATACGCGCTCTATGAAATTGTTTTTCGCACGAGTATCGTACGCAATTTTACTGCACAAGGTATGAAAATAAATTCACAAGATATTTTCGCATCGAGCGAGGTAAAATGTATCGAAGATCTCGGCCCTATCACGAAACATCATCCCTATGTAATGCTTATAAGAAATGGAAATATCCGATAACAAACGATTAAATCTTCGTGCCCTACTTTTTTCCTTATTTGGGACTCAGCGACAAAAAATAATATGTGGTACAATCAATAAGTTAAAATGATCATAACTTAAAAACGTCAAATGTAAATTTGACCAAATTTTGAAACTTTTTTAACAACGTTTTAGTAATAAAAAATTATGTCGGCGTTGATATGATTCATTGACTGGAAACGGCGAGCACGTTACCTGAATGAGCCAGTGTTGATAATTGTATTCCTGAGTTCCACGGGGCACGTCGCTCTTTCTGCGCTGGACCCACTGGTCCCCCTTAACGATGCGAGGTCGCGGTACGGCGCTGAGGGCGTGAAGGGTCTCCCTCGTCATCTGCTGGCCGGCGTGATTCGACATCGTGGCCGTCGAGCCGGTGCGACCGAGTCCGTCTTCGACCTGTTGTGGAATCGAATCCGCCGACGGAATCCTGCTGTTTCTGCGCATTACAAAAACGGCCGCATTGATGAATGAACGTTAAAACGAAACCGCGCGCGTTACGCAAGTCGGATCGACGAGCGGCGTGGCGCAGCCTGGAAATTCTAGGCGCGGAACAGAGCGAGGTCGCGATATATAAATACACGGCGCATTGTAAAGTTTCGACGCAACCGGTCGACATCGCCGTACGTGTTTGGAAAAAAAAAAACAACAACACTTGTGCAATCCCACGGCAATGGTGCGGCAAATCAATGCAAACCGCTAACCTGATTGTAACGTCCCGTTGCATCTGTTCGACGAGTCTCGACGGCTTCGAGGGAGGTATGGGCGGTGGGGGAGGTCTTCGTTTCTGGCCCTCGTGGAGCTGGAGGTTTGGCATGGAGGACCTATAGTTCACCGGTGCGGCTACGTATTTGTAGTGAGACGGGTTACCGACGCGGTTGGAGACATTGGCGACGTCCTGCAGGGATTGCCACTGCTCCTGCAGCTGCTCGGCGAGTTGAAGCTGCCTCTGCTCGCGATACGCCATGGTCGATCTCCTACGCTTGAGCTCTTCCTGCTCAAGTTGCAGAAGCTCGCGTTCGACTCGGAGTACCTCCTGCAGAATTATTAGTCACAATTAATTGTCTTTTTTAAATATCCCAAACCGCTGTTTATACGATTAAAATAGATACAAAAATATCAATATCAATATCAATATCAATATCAATATCAATATCAATATCAATATCAATATCAATATCAATATCAATATCAATATCAATATCAATATCAATATCAATATCAATATCAATATCAATATCAATATCAATATCAATATCAATATCAATATCAATATCAATATCAATATCAATATCAATATCAATATCAATATCAATATCAATATCAATATCAATATCAATATCAATATCAATATCAATATCAATATCAATATCAATATCAATATCAATATCAATATCAATATCAATATCAATATCAATATCAATATCACAAAAAATATACGTCCGAGACGATTATGGCTCGCTTACCCCAGATGAAAAATCGTCCTCGCGTTTCGTATTGATCGTCATTTGCTGCAACAAATTTATAAAACATCCCGTTTTAAATATGACAAAGTTCTGACCGGTTACGATTAATAATCAATAACGCGATTGTTTTACCGACCTCGACGTCGTGGCCGCGTGCGTGACCGCCCATCGACCTCATTTTCGTGTTCTCCTGTCGACGTCCCTCCGTCGATCTTCTCTCCTGCTGCTCGACGTCTCCCTGGGTCCTCAGTTGTTCCGTTTTTATTCTCGTCAGCTCGTCCTCCCGGAGTTTATTCTCCTCCGCGCGCTTAGCGGTCTCTGCAACGCGTTCGGCTTCTCGCTGCTGTCTAGCCATTTCCTGTTGCTGCTTCCGTAACGCATCTTCCTCCTGCTTGCGATCATTCTCGTCGTACTTTCGCAGGCTCTCCTCGTGCCGATGTAGCTCCGTCTCCTGGGCCCGATTCCTCTCGAGCTGCATCTTCTCCTCCTCGAGCTCCCGCAATTTGTGCGCAAGTTTCTCACCTATATCGCTGCGTTCCCAAACACACAGGTTTTTTTTTTTCACTCATGTCGAAAGGTTGTTTTTTTTTCTCAAAAAGTATTCTCTCGCACCAGGTGGAAGCAGAGTGGATACCGTGAAGATAAATACACCATACGTTATTCTAGTCTACGCAGTACAAGACGAGTAAAGAGCTGATCCATGCGATAAACCAATGATACTTTATTCTAAAACCAAAAGTCGCTGTACAGAGAGAGAAAGTGGGCGGAGAGCGGTGGTTGGTGGTTCAATAAAGCCGGGAGATTGTGACGAGAAAAACGTCGGACATTTCGTGGTTCTGACCACGAAATTTCTGAGATTGTTTTTGTTGGAAGGCCGGAAGTTGTAAGATTGTTTTTTCAGAACCACGGAAGTTGTAAGATTGTTTTTGTCGGAACGGCGGAAGTTGTACGATTGTTTTTGTTGGAACGACGGAAGTTGTAAGAATGTTTTCTTTTTACTCACATCGAAACTTTTTTTTTTCTCGAAAATACTCTCTACCGGAGGATGCATAGTAGACACCGTGTAGATAAATATATCATACGTTATTCTAGTCTACGCAGTACAAGACGAGTAAACAGTTGTTTTCCATGCGATAAACCACTGAAACTTTATTCTAAAACCAAAAGTCGTTGTACAAAGAGAAAAAGGGGGGCGGGGGTGGTGTTGGGTTGGTTGTCGAACAGAGGCGAGAGATAGTGACGAGAAACGCGTCGGAAGTTCTTGGTCAGCGTTGGAAGTCGTAAGATTGTTTCGCTTCCTCGTGGAGGAAGTTTGTTTTTTTTTTTTTTACTTTATTCTCAATTTTACCGATTCTACTTCTCAGTAGAACTCTTTATTCTAAATACTTTATTCTAAAACGAAAAGTCGTTGCACAAAGAGAGAAAGGCGGGGTTTTGGTTGGTGTTGAATAGAGGTGGGAGGTAGTGACGAGAAAGACGCCGGAAGTTGTTGGTCAGAGGGCGAAAGTTGTAAGATTGTGCCGATATTCTACCTGTTCTGCTCGCGATCGTTCCCGTACCGCCATTGCTCCTCCTTCTCCAGCACCTCGATTATCTCGCGCTCCTTCTTCGTTATCTCGTCCTCCTCCGAGGACGTCACGCTCGCCCCGAAGGGCTCGCTGCTCTGACGACTGTGCTGCGACATGTCTGGGCTGACCGGCTGCTTGCTCCAGTCCTCGGTGTGCCCGAGCTCGACGCCCGAGTCCCTCTCGTGGCTCGAGTCTTGCTCGTAGTTGCTGTCGGTGTCGTACGAGCGACGATCGAGCTGCTCGATTCGCCTCTCCGCCGCGAGAATCGACGCCATGTCCGGCGGTCGCGTCAGCGTCACCTCGCGCTCCAGGTCATCGTCGTTTATCTGTAAAAAAAAAAAAATATTATATACCTCGCACGTTTTTCTATACTTTCTATACTTTTATTTCACTCAGTGGAAAAATCGTGATTTTACGCACTGCTTCGCGTGCGTAAAACCCCCTTTTTCACATCTCGTGGAGTACAATTTTTGTACGGTACTCGTGCGAAACATGTTTTCTTAACTCGTGCGATTGCAACACTCGCCTTTGGCTCATGCTACAAATTCACACTCGTTAGAAATATTTTTTTCGCACTAGTATCGTAATGGACAATTTCGCTTTCGCTTTCCGTTCCTGCGATGTGAGCGCAGAAAGGCGCTTTTTTGCATCACGTGCGAGAAAAATACTGCGCATGCGTACAAACGCATTATGGTATTTTTTCTCGCACCAGTGCGAGAAAGTGTCTCTGCGCACGCTTCCCAGAAACGAAAAGCGCAATTTTTGTGAATTTGATAGTAAAAATTATGTGCGTGACAGAAGTGTGAAAAGTTGAATCCTGACTCGTGTGAATGCTCGTGCGATATTTTGACATTTGTCAAGAACTCCCTTTCAATGCCTTTGCCATACAAATAATTATAATAACTATTATATACTTTCTATATCCCTTACCCCTTCGATTCCGAGAAAATCGGAGCGTCTCGTCCGCAACTCTTTCTTTATCCTACGAGTGGAATTGAGACGCTTCAGTGGCTCGACCGGAAGATTCTCCTCGTCGCTGAGATCCGTCGGCGGCGGCGGCGGCTTCTCCTTCGGCGGTTCCACGTTCGTCGACGGTCCCAGAGGGAAGGGCATGCCGGTGACGAATTCCTCGTCGGTCGAAACGTTCATTTGTGGAATCTGTAAAAAATTAAAATAAAACATGAAATAAATAAAGTTATTATGCTGATTTCATTTCAATTAATTATACTTCATCTCAATATATTTATAGCAGTAATTTGTCATTTTACAATTATCGTGCCTGAGTTATGTTTTAAATTGGTTTATGTATTGTTTCTGAGTCATCTTTATTGATCACTTGTTCATGCTGATGGGAAATTGTGTGCGTGGACGATTTGTATTTGCGAGTTACCTAGTGTTGCGGTTAATTAATTAATCACAGTGGTTAATTTATTATTTACTACCGGTTATGTTCCATCGCATTGTGCATGGCATGTGAAAATCCATTCCATATGGAATGCAATTTCAGAATTTCGAAATCCATTCTATACGCTCTGAAAACGCTAATTCCGAAAGATAGATTTCAGATTTCCAAATTCCATTCTGTCTGCTGTGAAAAGCGAATTTTCGAAAAACATAGCATACAGAATGAAATTTCGGTATCTCGAAACCCAATCTGCGGAAGAAACATCCAAACCGACAAACAAAACTCCAATTTTCCAAAATATCCATAAGATCATTAATACATAATTTACTATTTCGTTCTCTAAATTAGGATTTACCGTAAAGTGTTTCAAAAAGAAGAAATCCGTGAGATTAAATTGAGAAATAAATCAAATACACCTGTGACACTAAACTCTTCACGGGGATTACAGCGAAGTTCATATGACGAAAGTAGCGAATTTTGCGAACCTGTTTCGACGAAGGTGACAAAATGCCGAAAAATTCCGGCTCCGCGAACGTTAACGTTTTATTGCCGAAAGGACTCAGCTGGACCGGAAGTGGTACCGGCCCGGGCGATTCCGGCTCTCGCTGGTCCCCGATTATCGGCTGCTGTTGCGGCTTGTTGCTCTTCACCGATTCCGTGACCGAATCCTCGAGGTCGACGAGATCCATCGTTGTTGGGCCGTCGATTTCGGTTTCCTCGTCGACTGACGGCAACGTCTCGTCTCCGGACCTGGTTTCCTCATCCGAACTGACCGCAGCGATGGATTCCTGACGGAAAGAAACAGGAGAGTGTTATCCGACGGTTCGTATGAATTTTTTTCACGTCGGGGAATTTCGCAAACCCCCCCACCAGAACATTCTATGCAAATCCGTTGCGGTGTCCGTGCAATCGGTTGCCCGCGAGATTAGATGATAGATAAAACCTTTCGGAGCTTATCTGCCCTCCATCGATCCCGAGATACCGAGACTCCGTATCGCGGCGTGGTTTATCGCCGAGCGAGAAACGATTTATTGCATCCAACTCTATATCCGTTCGCTGTGCGAGGGTTTGCGAAATTTCCATCGACGCTCGAGACCTTTCGCATAAATTTTAACACATATTGTTGTTCTACGAAAGATACGTGAATGAAGAAAAAGGCGGTCGTTTTAACCCTTTGAAGCATACACACATTTTTTTTTTTTTTTACATCGTTTGCTTATTAATGCATTTTTTTCTGAATTCAAGGAGGTGTGTCAGATGTGATACACCATGCTTCGAAGGGTTAAAGCGCAAAGCTCTATGGATTACAAAGCGGGGAGTTTCACAGCGTGCGGCATAGAGAATATTTTCGGCTGGGAAAAGACGGTCGTGTAATCGCGAGGGATTTCGGAGCTAAGCTAACACTGTGCAAACAGATAAAACACAGATAGATTACACTGTGCAAACAGATAAAACACTCGGACGCACCCTGCCGCTTATTGACAGTGCGTCGCAGGGTCTTGCCAGACAATTGAAACTATAAATAATTAATAAGAATATTTCGGAAAATTCGGGTCTGTTTTCGCATAATATTCAAAATTTCATCGAGGCTTGAGACTTTTCGCCAAGATAAATTCCAACATATTGTTACTTGACGAAAAATACAGAAATAATAAAGCGGTGGTTTTAAACCACAAACCAGAATCTGCGGATTACAAAACCGGCCTTGTCAGAAAATGAAAATAATAATAATAAGAACAATATATCGGAAAAGCAGCTGAATAACACTATCAGGCATTCGGAGTATTCTAAATGTCATCAACGCTTGAGACTATTCGCAAGATAGATTCAAACATATTGTTATTTGACGCAAAATACGGAAACAAAAAAGCGGTGGTTTTAAAGCTCAAAGCTCGACGGATTACAAAGCCGGGAGATTTACAGGGTGCGGTGATGCAGAATGTAGAAAATGTTCAGCGGAGAACAGGCTGTCGCGTAATCGCGAGGCATCACACAGCTGAGATCACACGATAGATTACACTGTGCAAACAGTAAAACACTCGCACGGACACAATCGCTGACTAAGAGTACATTGCAGGCTTGTTACATTGTCAGAGGATTAAAAAAAAAAATAACAATAAAAAGAACAATATCTCGGAAAATTAATCACAGGATTATCGTCCGGGCGTCTTTTCGTACCACACTATTATCGCGCATGCACAGTATTTTTCTGTCTTCGTCAGAGAATAAGTAATAATAATAACAATAATATCTCGGAAAAGAAATCGTCACGGGATTGTCGTCCGGGTGGCTTTTCGCATAACACTATTACGGCGCATGCAGAGTATGTTTAGTTTTTCTTTTTTTCTTGTAATTAATTGGCAGAGAAAAGAGGCGTACGTTCGGTTAACAGACCGTGAAAAAAAAAAAAGAATCGCGACGACGAGAGAAACCCGTGACGCAACGAAGCCGCTCGTCGACTTCGATAAGAGACAATTCTTTTATATCCGTGAAAGCTGGTAGACACGTCCGTTTATGTTTCACTCGGCAGTGTCGAATCAAAGGTCTCTCCCTCGACTCGGTAAGTCAACAGAGACTTTACCTACCAGATAGCGGAGAGCCGTGTCTCCGGAATACAAATAAATATCAAGATGCAGCTACGAGAACTCTCGGCGCAGGTGGAGTGTCGGTCGTCGAGGCGAGATTAATTAATAATTTAACGGAGCAGCTGATTCGCGAAAAATTAATTGCCGAGCATGTTCACTCATCGATTAATCAATCGCCAAACGGAGATAAATCACGTAAATGTTTACGAAAGGTTTCGAAAATATTTTGTGAAATATTGACAATACTTTATCGATGTTGAAAAATATTTGTGAAATGTTTTAAGAACAATTGCAAAAATATTTTTTTGTCCGCTCGTTGCACTTAAATTTTTATGAAATTGAATTACATTCAATTTCAATGTTTCGTTTCAAAAGTAGGCTTCTCGAAATTTTCCCTCCTGGTTAGTTTTCTTGCGACGGGTTTTCACCTCGTCCTGTAATTGGGCGCAGCCGTTTTTTCTATGAAAATAAAATAATTAAAAATAAAATAAATATGCCGATGCGATGAGGCTCGGATTCGGTCTTTCGTATTGCGGCTGTGAATACTGGCTAAGCGCTACTTTGCGCGTTAAATCTTCGGCAATTACTTTACGATTTAACGGAAAACAGCTGATTCGTTAAAATTAATTGGCGACCTCGTTCACTCATCGGTCAATTAAATCACCAATCGGAGATAAATCAAACTGTCCAATTTTATGTATATTTCTTTACAAATTAGTTGAGGCACCCACGAAACGCTATACAGTTGTATAATGTGCAATATCAAACCCGGGTTGTGTTTTTTTTTTTTTTCGTATGCGTTCGGTTATCTCGATTAACAGTGCGATCGTAACAGCGAAGTTCGTCGGAGCGACAATCTTTGTTGAGGACAAATAAATATTAAAGGCGTTGTTCAATGTCTCGATGGGACAAGACGCGGAGACGACATGACCCTGAAGATATCTGCACGACATCAAATTTCATCTTCGTCGAGTCTTTGTCAGTGCGCTCCTTTAGGAAGAAAATATGTGTTCACATATTAAATCGGTGGTCGTCGCAGTTCATTCGTTCGCTATTTTTGACAGTTTCTAATGTTTGGCCCTTCTTTAGGCAAATACGGCCAACGTATTTTTCCCGCCAATCACGGATATAACCATTATTCTACTCCCAATCCAATATTTTCCATATAATCCGATTTAAAGCTAATTTTATTCTCCAAGTGAACTTCCCTTAGTTTGCAACTTAGTTTGCGCGCTGCAAAAACGCAACCGTTATAACTTGATGATTTTATATATAACGTATATATAATATATTATATAATTTATTAGAACTCGATGAAATTTCGTCTCCTGCAGATATCTTCAGAGACATCCGAAAATGACCCTGAAGATATCTTCACGAATTTCACCTTCGACAAGTCCTTGTCAGTGCGCCGCTTCCGAAAAAAAAATGCTTCACTTGTAGAATTTTATTTTCCAAGTGAACATTCCCGAGCGAAGTTTCTTCGATGGAGAAACGCAGCCGTTCTAACTCGATGCAATTTTGTTTCCTGCAGATATCTTCAGGTTCACGAGACGACGGGTTCGTGACTCGGATTCAGTCTTTCGGGTTTTTGTGGGTTTTCTTTGGATAATCGCTAAACGCTACTCTGTGCCGTAATTCTCGCAAGGCTATCCACGTGCACTAATCTAGCGCACTACGGCGCCGTCCCGACCGCCGCTGCACAGACGATCCCTTGCGCGTTCTCGGTACAATCTATTTACACTGCGGTGGCTCGGCGACTCACCGCCTCGCCTACTACTATAATTATTATCTTCTCTATATACAAGAGTTTTTTTTTTTTTTTTCGTTTGAGATAAAGGGCGGATCGTTCATGTGCGTATTTGCTACACGGGAGGGGCTCGTGAGGGACTCAGCACTTTCGCGAGGGGGCTTCGCGGGCCTGTTCGTCCCCGGTTCTGACCTCGCCGCTTCGCTCCTTGCCGATTCTCAGGACGGTGATGAAGGGCGTTGCCGGCGGACTGGAAGTCTCTTCCAGGGACGCCTTCTCGCAGAGCTCGACCACTGTCCGGCGTCGTTCGGGCTGCTTCTCGGCGAAGCTGCACTCGTCAGGGGCCTTGCTCGACTGGCTCGTCGCCGTCGAGAAGGGAATTTTCGAGTGCGCACTTCCGGTCGGTTTGCTCGTTAATTTCTGCTGCGGCGGGACTCTGGCCGGAGTCGGGACGTGCTTGACGACGAGGCTCTTGCGAGGGAGAGGCGTCGGGATCTTCGAGGCGGATCTCTTCGCGTCCTGAGCGTTGCTCGACGACTTGCCGACGACGGGGTGGCTGGATGAGTCGTCGCTCTCGGCTCGCGCGAGCTCCATCGTCGACTCGTCGGCTTTGCGTCTCTGCGGATCGGTCGAACTTGCGGCGACGAGAAGACTCTGCGAATTCGGTGTCTCGTCGGTGTCGACGTCGATGTGTGGCTCGGCAGGACTGTCGTCCTTGGAGCTTCCGGGCGGCGCCCGGCGAGGCGGTATCCTCGGACTCTGGTAAACTATCGGTCGCGTCCCGCTGCTAGCTTTCTCGTTAATCGTTTTACATCTATTCGGCGGTGTTAAATTCGACGTCGGGCTATTTTTTTTATTCGACGGCGTCCCCGAAGTAGAGGAACAAGCGTCAGCCGTGTCCTAGGAAACCAGAGAGAGTTCACCAGGAATTTATACGAGTTAGTTGTCCCGCAACCAGAGATTGAAAAGTAATGTGTCGATGTGTGATTTGGTCGGGTGAGTGGGTAAAGAAAATGAAGAGTATGGTTGTCGAAGGCCGTGACCGATGAAGTAACCTTTCCTTTGCGTGCTGAGGCTTTGGAACTGTCTGACTTTGGGAATTTTCTTCTTCTTGGTTTCATTGAAGGGATTCAATTTTTACGTTTCGACCCTCGGCAGAACTATGTTTATTATGTCTGCGATGACATTATTCATAGATATCAATCTATATTTTCAATCTATAGTGCTTTGATTAAATTTTATAATTTTTTGTTAAAGGCCTGCTGGATCTTCCTGTTTTACCGACGGATCGCGGTGATTTCTTAGAATCGACTTTATGTCATTAATATGCCACGCATATTCTTCAAATTTTGCAGGACTGTTATACTCGCCATAAACGCTTCGGCGTGCATGTAAAATTTCGATTGAAAAAGTCCAAGAAATGAAAAAAATCGAATACTACAGATCGTCGTAAAAACCAATATGGATTTTCACACATAGTTAGTACGAGGTGTTATGAAGATAGTTTTTTTTTTTAAATATCGATTAACAACGAAATGATTAACAATTAAAATCGGACATCGTATCTTAAAATCTATTCGTCCGATTGTATTGAAATTTGGACAGATCCTTGATTATAACATTTTCTATCTAATGGCCGGATGTTTAAAAAAAGTTTAATTATGTGTTAAAAACAAACGATTAAGGTCGTTATTAACAAATAAACGAACATTTTTCAAAATCATCCGATCACTAGATACAAAATGTTATAATCGAGGATCTGCCTAAATTTCATGTCCGATATTAATTATTATTTATCATTTTTTAATAAATCCGTTAATTGATATTTTTCAATTAAAAAGAAACTTAAACTGCATAACACCTTCTACTAACTACGTGTAAAAATCTGACCTAGTCTTTCTGACACCCGTATAAAAAAAATGAGGAAATCGACCAAATCCTCATGTCAGTACCTTTAAGTCAATTTTTTATAGATTACCCGTTTACTTTTGCTGTATTTCTTGCTTGCTCGTGGCCTTCACACATAAAACGACTGCGATTTCTATATAATCGTCTGTGACGTATTTTGTTACGATAATTCTCGTAGCGGTAAACCGTTAAGTAAAGCAGACCGTTCCAAAGCCGAAGCCCGTAAAGGAAAAGTAAAAAAAAAAGGTAAAAAAACTTCTACGAAACGAGAGAGAGTTCACCTAGAAATCAGAGAAGTTAATTGTCCCGCAACCAGAGATGAAAAACAACGTGTCGATCGTGTACTTCGGGTCGAGTGAGCGTACGTACAAAAAAAAAAAAAGAAAAATCGTCCATGTGGCCATACGAGCCGAGGAGCGCTCACCTTGGTCGCTACAGCTGATGTAGGAGCTTGCTGCGTGTCGTCGACAGCAATCGCACCGAGTCCCGAATCCGCGACATCGGTTACTTTCGCTTCCTCGGTGTTTCGTTCAACGTTCCTTTCCTCGGTCTTCGACGATTCCTCGTCGTCGAGCGTCGTTTCCTGCCGCTCCACGATCGTCTCGGGCTGATGCACGAGCTCCTCCTCGACGGGCTCGTCGGCCTGGCTCACCGCGCAGCTCACGTCGGCGGTGTGTATTCCCGAGTCCTCGCGATCGGTGTCGTTGAGAAGTTCCGCCGAGGAGCTCGACGGCGGATATCTGTTCGAGTAGTCGAGTTCCTCGAGGCTCTGAACGCGCTCGAAGGTGTCCGGTCCGCTGGAAGCGTCGGCGTCGAGCGAGTCCAAACTCCTGTGGAAGGCCGCGCGCGGAACTCGGTACTCCGAATCCGGCGACAGACTCCGCTCGCTCGGCGTCGAATTCTCCTCGTTCATGAAGCGCATCAGTTGCTTGTCGAGTGGACTCTTCTTCGCCGTCTCTTTGCTCTTCGCGTCGAGTCGCACCAGACGATCCTTGAACATAGCAGCGGCGATACCGTCGCCGTTCTGGGAAAATGTCGCTTGTGCAGCTCCGATCTTCGGAGACTCCGAGCCGTATTTCTCGAGACCGGAGAGTCGTCTCGCGCCCTCCAGCTCGGACGAGCTCGTCCCGCGACTCGAGGCCTTGCTCTCGCGCTCGCTCGTCTGTTTCTCCAGATGGGAGAAACGCTCGCGAATCGAGCTCATGTCGCCCGATAGTCGCTTCATCGCCCTCGCGTCCTTCTCGGCGCTGTCGTCGCCGCTCTGCTTCTCCAGACTGGAGAGACGCTCCTTTATCGACTTCGTGCTCGACGAATGAGCGACGTTGTTGTTATTGTTATTGTTGTTGTTGTTGTTGTTGTTTATGTTGTTGGCTCGAGACTCGGTCTTGATCTGAGCTGCTTTCTCGAATATCTCGCGTCTCTTCAGCACGTCGACCTTGACGACTGCCAGACCGCCATTCTTCTCCTCGTTTCCGGCCTCGTCGTTGCCGTTCGGATTCGCGTTGTCGATCTTCACGTCGAGATTGACCAGAGATCTTCTGGGTATGTTCTGCGTCACTCTCGAGACGTAACCGCGTATCGCTCCCTCGTACGTGTACTCTTCGGGCTCCGGCGAGCTCGACGTTGCCGGAATCACCGGATCGTAAGCTCGAGTGTCGTTGTCGTTGTGAAATCTGTCGGCGAACGACGATGGTTTCTTGACGACGCTCGTCCTGCTCGAAGTGTCCGACGAGGGCGTTTCGTCGCTCTCCGTTCGGTTGATGTTGTCGTTGGCGTTTCCGTTCTCGTTCACGGCGCTCTCCAGGTCGGAGTGGTTCTTCTCGATCTCGCTATCACGGTCGCTCTGAAAGGTTAAACGACGGGATAAATTAAGAAATCGATCGGGGGTGGAAAACTTTTACGGTATTAAAAGCAATCACGAGTACGCTCCGCGTGTACTTTGCGATAAGCCAAAGATCTGAGAAAAAATCAGCCGTATCAATGATGTCAAGACCTTTGATCGTGCATAATAACAATTCCATAAACGTGGTTAACGAATTATTGAAAAATATTAATTGTTTGACACGAAAATAACAAAAACCTTTATTTTCTCACTTTAAATAAATCCATTGATTTTTTACAATTCAATTTGAATTTTTTCAGAATTTTCTTAATTTTGGAGGCGAGCACCAACAGACCCGCAGTTATAGCATTAAAAAAAAATGAAAAATGGAAAATTCTAAAAAAAATCATGTGTCTTCTACAAAATCAACAATTCATTTGAAAATAGAAAAAAGGGTTTACTGATTACTTGTTGTGACTAATTTTTTTTTAGAAATCTGTTAATAACTTTTTGACATTATTATTTTGCAAAATGAATGTTCTTGACACCTTTAATGCAGTTGATTTTTTTCAGATTTTAAACGTTAATAATTAATCGATCGGGCGTGGAAAAAAATTTTACGGTATAAAAAAAAATCGTTACTCACGAGTACGCTCTGCGTGTCGTCGTGAGTGTCCCCGCTGACCGAGCTCTTTCCGCTGCTCGTGCCGATACCCAGATCGCTCAGATCGTTCGAGTCCTCCTCATGATACATCGCCAGGCTCATGCTCAATTTTCTTCCCCGACTACCGCGCTCTTCCATCATCTCCGAGAACGTTTTGCTTCGTCGTCTCTGCCTGTCATGCTCCTCGAGCTCGAGCTTCTTCACCTCGACTACCCGTTCGATAATGTGCTCCTGTCGCTTCCTTCGGCTGCTCTTCCAATTATCCAAGTTCTGAAATTATCATTAAAAAAAATCCTTATAGCGTCCGTAATTGAAATTTTTCAATGATCAATGATCAATGATCAATGATCAATAATCAATAATTATTAACGCTATGGAATTTTTTTAAACTCTATCAGCTGAAAGTAATTTATTCGACTCACCGATTGCCAGTCCTCCGGATCATCTCGAACCTCTTGCTTTATTTTCTTCACCTCTTGAACTTTTTGGAGCTGCTCTTGAGCAGTCCGGTACAGTGAGCAAGGGCCGACTTTGACGAACTGCAGAGGATTCGTGGCTTGTTTCGGTGGTGTTTTCAGTGTCGTCTTTAATTTCGGAGGTTCGTGAGTGACCTGTGATGAAAATTCATTGGAATGTTACTTATCGATTATTCTCCGGTTATTTAAAACAAACAAAAACTATTGCAATTCGCACGATCTCCAAGGCACGACAAATGTGTAACTCGCGAATCCCTCGACTGCGTCAGCGACCGCCGGCAAGAAGCCCCCGAAGAAGCGACTCGGCTTTCTCGCACGCGCGCGCTCACGCGTACACACACGTAGACACTGATGCAGAACGGACGGAATTCACAATCGATTTGTCGGGAACAACCGAGAGGCCGTACAATCGCTTTGGCCCCATTCGCCTCCTCCGAGGATAAAATGCCAACCCGGGCGACTCTCCGACAATCTATAACCCCATGTAATCGATGACGACGATAGAGAAGCTACCGATACAACGGAGGTCGCGCACGTTACGGGAACGCTCCGCATCTTATTTATTTATTTATTTATTTTATTTATTAACTTATTTACTTATTTACTTATTTATTTATTTATTTATTTATTTATTTATTTATTTATTTATTTATTCATTTATTCATTTATTCATTTATTCATTTATTCATTTATTCATTTATTCATTTATTCATTTATTCATTTATTCATTTATTTATCTATTTATCTATTTATTTATTAAAACATTTTTTTACGTACTATGCAAAATATTTTAAACTCACAATTCTCTCGTTTCGCCGCTCGGTAGCGGCTGTTTGAGAGGACGGCATCGTCGTCGTACCTCCGCCAGCTCTCCCCTCGACTCGAAGGATCCTCCTCTTCAATGTAGCGCGATTCCTCGCAGTGACGGGTCCATCCTACGCTTCGCCTCTGCAAAATAAACAGAAAAACCTCAATACGAACGGCATTTTTCTTTACGACAATGCATATCTTGTTTTTATTATGCTTTAACTAGCAGGTTGTTGTGGCTCGAGGGCTTTGCACCCTCGCTACGGACTATATGCAATTTAGAAACCGGAAATTTCGAGACCAACAATTATATGATACATCACTTCCGGTTGGAAAACTTCAATTTTTGACCGGAAGTGCTGTAAGCAAAAACGTCCCATCTGTTTACAAACTCTCGTTTTTTTTTATTTTTTTTTTTATTTTTTACCGGAAGTGACGTTTTTCCTTATATTACTTCCAGTTAAAAACTGCGACAGTCCAAGTCACGTTTTCGGAATGACGTCAGTTCCGGTCGAAAGCCGAGATTTTCAGAACGTCGTTTTTCCCATATGACGTCACTTTCGGTTTAAATGAAGAGATTTTTAGACCGGAAGTGACGCTACGTAGAATATTTTAATTTATCTCTGGAATGTATCTCGAATACAGCCGGTGACAGAAAAAAAAAAAGCTTTGCCGTGAGAGCAAAAGCAATTGCTACTGAGTGGTAACTTCATTGCTGCAGAATGAACGATGTCATTGTCGGCAAAGTTGATTTTGTTGGAGCAGCTGAATAATTTTTTCTTCGTGCACAATCAGCAGGCACGTAGTGGCAATTATTCTGCATTCGTTACAAAAATATTATTAATTATTTATTAATCATATTGACGGAGTAGCTCCTTTATACAAAACTCAAGTTGTGACTCGCTAATACAAGACACATGAAATTTGAAGTGATAACACTACTATAGATTTTTTTTTTTTGAATATACAGTACTAGATAATACATAATCCCATATAACATTTTTTGGTCAAAGATGTTTAATATAACTTCAGATGCATAGAAATATAAAAGAGCCTTGCTAATCGTGCGATCATTGAGTTGATCGTTGCGTTTATTTTATTTCGAATTTCGTGCAAAAAGCCAAGGCGTAGTTGAACTTTAAAAAAATTATGTTAGCAAATAGAATGGTTTTCGGGGAAAAACAAAAAAAAAATCGAGATATCGAATTGAAACCACCGCCAGTGTTTTCAATCGTAATCGTCTTCAATCTTGTAAATATGGTTTCAGAAGTCGACCAGCGACACCCATACGGGTGACATACAGATGTGACGAAACCGCCTTGTGTCCAATAAGCAACACGTCCTATGCAACGTCGTCAGCACACTTTGAGTCCTAAATCGTTTGCGGAAAACCAGCGAAATGTCCCGTGACCAAAATGTACTGGAAAAGAAAAAAAAACGTCCACGAGAAGCTCACTCGGCGCATAATGCAATATTTAGAACAACAGTCTTCATAGAATCGCGAAAACTTACCTTTTTCTATTGTGTTTCATTTACAAATCGGTCGCAACGCGACTTTGAAGAATGAAGAAAATTCATATCACGACGACAAGTGAATGTGTCTCATGAAAAACTCTATTTTCATATTTCATATCAATCAGCAACGAAGTCCACCAATCGTCTCGCATTAAATTAAGAATCGTCCAATCGCCGTGCAGTGCGTTGAGTTGTTGGGTGGCAAACGCTGTCGAACGATTTCGCAACAGGGTTGCTTCAGCCGTGGTCGTGCTGTGAATTTTCTTCATTCTTCAAAGATGTGTTTTGGCTGATTTGTAAGTGAAGAATTACAGGAAAGGTAAAGTTCGTAAAAATGTCTTTACGGGCCGGATGAGTTTCTCGTGGATGTTGTTGCTTTTCGGTAATTTTAGTCATGGGACATTTCGCTGGTTTTCCGCGAACGATTTAGGACCCAAAGTGTGCTGGCGACATTGCATAGGACGTGTTGCTTATTGGACACTAATCGGTTTCGGGCGCCTGTACGTCACTCGCCCATACGGCTATCTCGTCCAACCCGCAGGTATCGCGTCATTGTCCTGCTCTCCCGATTCTCGTAAATAACACCATCGACGATTTCGGTCACCTAAAACACAAAGAAGAAAAACAATATATCCAAATGTGATTGATACTTATTATTCTCATTGATCAAGGTTTTCAACTGAGTCGGTAAACCTTGCACATTCGCTCATCGGCTCGGAACTGCTGCGCATCTGGGCGGTAGTAGAAACGCGCCCGGTAAGCGAGGTTACGTCCGGTAACAAGCCGGCGTCGCACTCGTCTCAAGAAGAACGAAGAAACACTTGATGTACGTACTCGCAAACTGTTTAAAACTTCTCGTGAGTTTCAACGTTGATCGACTTTTATTGCAGTAACAGTATGGCCTCGTCCACTGTCCGTGGTATAAACATCCCAGATAAGCACAGCCACTCTCACACGAATTTCAAGGTCGCGAAGTTCTGCCACACATGGAAGATAAGTAACTTCAGCTTTTGCGAGCAAGAAGTAGGTCAGTGCCTGATATCATCGACCTTTCCTGTGAGGGGCGAAGGGGAACACGACACAACCGAATGGTGCCTGAAGCTTTATCCAAACGGTCGCAGCCAAGAATACGGAGCGCATTTATCTCTCTTCATTACTCTTTTGGCTGCCAAAAAATCTGAAGTCAAAGGAATGTTCACGATCGGTATTGTACATGAAAATGGTGCAAGACATATTGTAGGATCTTCAACAAGAACCGTAAAGTTTATAGTCAACGAAACAATCGGTTTGCACGATTTTATGACACAGAATAATCTATTCGATAAGAAGAGCGGACTAATGCAGGGTGACAATCTCGTTGTGTTCTGCGAAATCAAGGTTCTTGTGGATATTTGTAACGCATCAGAAAATCTCAACGTAGTACAGTGTGCAGATACGAATAATCATCCGCTCTCCAAGATTGGAAATCTGTTTGAAACAAAAAAATTCAGCGACGTCACGATTACCGCTTGCGGCAAAGAGTTTCAAGCTCACAAGAATATACTGGCGGCCCAAAGTCCTGTATTCTCCTCAATGTTCGATCACGACATGGAAGAAAGAGAACAGAGTCGCATCGAAATAATCGACTTCGATGACAAGGTGGTAAAAGCAATGTTGCTTTTCCTCTACACCGGCAAAGTGAATAATATACAGGAAACGGCAGTTGATCTGTTAGCTGCTGCAAACAAATACGCGCTTGAGGAACTGAAAATTATGTGCCAAGAGGTCCTGCACGCTGGTCTCACGATAGAGAATGCGGCGGATGCTCTGATACTGGCTGATCTTCACAGTGCCAATCTATTGAAGACAAGAGTCATAAGTTTCATCTGCTTTCATGCGGCAGATGTGGCGACCACAGCGGGCTTCAAATCAATGGTTCAGTCACACCCCAACTTGATTGCAGAGGCTTTTTGTCAAGTAGCTGTAAGAACGCGTGACGACTTGCACAAAGTGTCTGAACCGATGCAGCGACTTCCAAGCTGCCTGACCAGCGAAGGCACCTTCGAATTTTTCGGATGAATATATCTTGTTCAGGTACAAACACTCTACTCCACTATTACAATACATTTCTTAATGGAATTCAAATATGATTTTAACATGAATTATTTTCACTTACAATCTCATCAAGGTCGTAGAGTTTTCTCACCAACAAATCTTGGAAATTGTCGCTGGCGACTGCTATCATCAAAATTGTTTTCTCCCACTCGGAAGAGTGACAAAATACGGAAGCTAAAATTTCGTTTCTATATGTATAAGAAAAATTCAGAGATATTTATGTTGCAATTCAATTTTCCAATGTTTCCAATCTTATTAAGACATTTATGGGCCGAGTTTCCTTGGTTTACCATTCGTAGCTTAACTATTTTTGCTTAACTATCAGCTTCCTGAGATGCGTCATAGCCACTATGTTACACAAAGGTACGACGATACATCTAATCGAAAAGATAAATTCGAGATCTTGTGCGAAAAAGGGCTTGGTCTATGTGGATACCGTTAGTGTACGTCTAAATAAAAATAAATGTTTCTTCGCGATTTCACGGCGACGTAGAATTATTTCAGTTTCAAATACAATGAGTCTAATATTACGATGAAAATAATAATCATTGTTAAGCCGCAATCGACGCAACGTCCGACGGATTTTGTGCGAACATTGTGGAACAACAATTGCAACGGCAATAGGAGAATTTATTTTTATAAAAACTGCTAGGTAAAATTATACTAAGCAAGATAACTTTATGATACGGTTCGATGATAACAAAGCTGTTCATTATATGTTCGATTTAATGTTCGACGTAAGACAACGATTATTATGTTAAGTTTTTAATACGTGGTTATTAAACGGCGTCCTATTACTAATAAAAATGTTCATAATAATGAAACAATGGTTAAAGGATAGTTTTCTCCGAAACCTCCAAACGACTGAAATCTCATTTTTCGACCGGAAGTGGCATCATGGCGGACACAAGTCCGCTAATTTGCCTATTCGCTTACCGGCTTGAAGCTGCGCATCAGGACCGTCCGACCGTGGTAGAAACGCACCAAGTAAGCGAGGTTATGTCGTCTCAAGAAGAAAGAAGAACAACCTGACTTGCGCACTCGCAAAGTGTTTCAAGCGTTTTTCGAGCTTCAAAGTTGATAAACTTTTGCCGCAGCCATATCATTGTAGCAACAGTATGGCCTCGTCCACTGCCAACGATGTAAACATCACAGTTGAGGAGAGCCTGTCTTGCACGAATTTCAAGGTCGCGAAATTCAGCCACACGTGGATGATAAGGAACTTCAGCTTTTGCGAGAAAAAAAGTAGGCGAGTTTCTGCAATCGGTGAACATTTCCCTTGAGCAGTGCTGAGGAAGACAACTCAACCAAATGGTGCATGAGGCTTTACCCAAAGGGTCGAACACAAGAGGACAAAGAGTATTTATCGTTCTTTGTTAAGCTTTTGGCTACAAACAAATCTGAAGCCAGAGCAAAGTATACGATGGGAATTGTAGACGCTGAAGGGGCAAGGTGTACTGAAAAATTTGCATCAGGAATCAAGAAGTTTGCAATCAATAACCTCATGGGGATGGAGCCAATTTGTCAAACGGAATGATCTATTGAATGAGCCAATCAAACTAATGCAGAATGACAATCTTGTGCTGTTCTGCGAACTCGAGATTCTCAAGGATGTTTCAAACAAACCGGAAAATCTCAATGTAATACAATTTACAGAGCCGAAAAGTCAACTGCTCGCAAATATTGGAAAATGTGCTCACATGCACTTTCGCAAGAGCCAACATGGCAACGACAATTAAACGTTTGTTCCCTTTAAATCAAAATGATATTCAATGTCAACGAAGTCACAATAATTTACGGTAAGTGACAATTGTTGGTATGAATAATAAATATTTTAACTATTGATTATAGATTAATACACGAAAAAACCTATTTTCCTTGTGTCAGAAAATATTACCAGTCTCAGAGAAAATAGGTAAGCCGATTTGTTACCGACAGTTGCATTGCGTCGCAATAATTGCCAAAGGAACTTAAAAAAAAAAAAAAAAAAAAAAAAAAAAAAAAAAAAAAAAACTATTTATCTTCGTGCATGTTATGCATTTTCAATTACATAATTCCGAATGCGGAAAGAATTTAAGAAATCCACCGATTCTCGTAAATGGAAGAACGACTAGAGAGGGGGGGGGGGGGGGAGTTCAAGCAGCACAAAACCGTCGAGTCGTGTACCTTCTCTGAATATCCGTACACGATAGTTAATTGCTATGATTAGTGTTAATTTCGAGATCTACATAGCGCAGTTATATAGCCGGTACGGTGGCGATACTATTCTATTCGTCCCCTCGTTCTTGTTGTTCGCTCGACCGAAACATTGCTTCCGTCTCCGCTTTGAGGAACTGGGTGCAGTTGGGTGGAGTCAAGCGGCTACGCCGCGTCCGTGTGTTTACAACAGCGGCGGGCAACGTTTCACGAAGTCGTCACGTGGACGGCTCTGCGAGTAGAACGAAATAAACAATGCTAATCCCATCGAGCATCCGACGGCACCTGCGCGGCCCAGAGAATCGAACTCGAGAAGATTCGATGGAATGAACAATGAACAGTTTTCCGATCCGGGACGAGAGAGCCGATCGACGATCTTCGATTTATCCGTCAAGCCGAGCGTGCCATTCGAGATTGCACGGAGAAATCGAGTACCGGTGAATATCACGGGTAATGCCATGCAAAACGATTCCTCCGTTGCCGATACACTCGTTAGGTTTTGCGCTATTAATATTTCGAAGAAAATGAAATAAAATGAAATAAAATGAAATAAAATGAAATAAAATGAAATAAAATGAAATAAAATGAAATAAAATGAAATAAAATGAAATAAAATGAAATAAAATGAAATAAAATGAAATAAAATGAAATAAAATAAAATAAAATTAATCATGAATAATGAAGTGCAAAAGAGTCGCCTAGTCACGTGCAAGTCTCAAGTGAAGTGTTAAAAACTTTTCTAAGCACACTTGAGTGCCTCCAACTATTCAAAATGTTTATAGGTCGTAGACTTAAGTGTTTTTAACTTTCTCGATTTTTATATCTTATTAGTCTGGAGCTTTTACATTTAGGATTTATTGTATATGTATGTATTTATTTAATGCTTTCCCTAGGTCTTACATAGATCTGGATTTACTTTATATTATACTTCGATCGTAAATGAGAAATCCGTGAAATAAATTAAATGAAATTAAGTAAATTATGAGATAAAAAAAAAAAAGAGGCGCCTGGTCACGTGCAAGTCTCAAGTGAAGTGTTAAAAAATTTACTAACTTAAGTGCCTCCAACTGTTCAAAATCTTTTTTAACTTTCTCAATTTTTGTACCTTGTTACTCTGGAGCTCTCATATTTAGGTATTATTATTATATTTCGTTTTTACAGGAGAAATCCGTTAAATAAATTAAATTCAACGTAAACGAGAGCTCTCTCAGATCGGGTTCTCCTCTTTGAGTGATTCATGAGGGTTACTACGATGCTAGGTGAATGTCACCTTAAAAAGAAAACCAAACTCCATCCGAGAACATATATCGAAATGTGATAACAATACCAAGTGATACGAGGTGAGATTAATCACTTAAAGACTATTTTTTAGTAAACTATATAAAAAATATATGCCTATACGTGAAAGACTGATATTGAAAACTGTGCAAAACAAAAAAAAACCGTAATGAAATTAATTTAATCTCTTGCTATTATTATATTATCTGAACTATTTTATGTAGAAGGGCTCGTCCCGTAAGTAAATAAATAAGTAATATCGAGATCGCCGGCGGTGCTCGCCGAGACTGCCGGCCGAATGTAAATAGACTGTAACCGCGAACAGCGCCACCCGTCGGCGGACTCGGTAAACCTATTCCGAGTCCTCGTCACCGTTGGCAGCATTTGTACCAATCCGAACTGACCGCTCTGCGCAAAATGTTTTTATTCGTCTGCGTACGCGGCGTTCGCGAGTCGAACTCGCTCGTCGCAGACGTAGAATCAGCGCGTTTGCGTCGGGTCATCCGAACTGTACATCCCAACAGTGCGAGGACGTCAACAACCGGATCGTCGGAAGGAGAAACCGCAGGAGGGAAAAATACGGGAGCAATATTCGTCGTTGCAGCGCCGAGAGAAACGACGACGATCGCATTGTCCTCCAACCGACGATCAATGTCCCGGCAGACTCTTAACCTCAAAAAGCCGACGGCGATAAAAAATACTCTGCCGGTAACAATGCGTCGCTCCGGCGAGTCTCGCCGGGCCGTCGGTGACACGGAAAGTATATTTAAAAAAAAAAACATAAAAATAACTGTCTGGCGAGACTCGATACGTGGGTGTGCCGCGTTTCGACCTCGTCGACGAGAATACACACACACTGCGTTGCGATATCTTCCGGGTTCGATAAA
Organism: Amblyjoppa proteus; assembly: GCA_963922035.1. Lineage (NCBI taxonomy): Eukaryota > Metazoa > Arthropoda > Insecta > Hymenoptera > Ichneumonidae > Amblyjoppa > Amblyjoppa proteus. The sequence goes on from OY998232.1 coordinate 8,053,195, forward strand.
TCCGGGCTTTATTAAATGAATAATCGGCGTGCGCAGATAACCGAGACGATTGTGTAATTTTGTACTGGCAGTCATATAATCGAGGTCTCACGTCCCGTATGGAAATCAAATGTACGCAGAATATACATTAGAAACATAATACGTTTAGATAAATGTATATTTTGTACGTCGCAGATATGTGTTATTGTAGAATTTTTTTTTTTAAATGTATGCCGAGTGTAACTTTGCTTTGTATTTAAGGTCAAGGACACGTGATAAAGACTCGGTAGGTTCAAAAATCGATCTTCCTATTTTCTCCGGGACTATTCATATTTCGGACAAAAGCGAATTGGGTATGCGTATGTTATATATAGAGGTGACTAATTTCCTTCTGTCCGAAACGTAGTTGCGGAGAAGATAGGGAAACAGATTCGTTACTGACGTACTCTTTATTTCATGCCCTTGGGGGGGATGCTTGAACCCCTTTTTAACTCCTTACTTACCTTTCTTACTGACGGAACTAGGCAATTACTTAGGTTTCATTTAGAATTATTAACATGTTGCACATATGGTTTAAATCATGCAGGACTGCAATATTGATATAAACGCTTTGGCGTGTTGTCCACGGTTCATTAACAACATACAAGGAATTAAGAAAAATCAAATATTACAGTTTGCGAAAATGCTCTGATCGCGTGTCACAAGTGAATAGTTAAACGTAAATATAGAATAACAGTTTACATGGATTTCTTTTGTGCAATAGAATTTGTAATGATTTTGGAATATTCAGGGAATTTCGGAGAATCGACGCGCGCTCTCGTTTTACGTATGTGAATTCTAGAATATTTTATATTCTATAAAACAGATGCTATTGAAATTATGAGCGGACATATTCGTTTTCGCGACAATCTGTAATAATCGTTTTTCTTCATATCTTGAACATTTCGACCGAAATTCATATGCACACCGAAGCGTTTATTGCGAGTATTGGAGTCCGGCAAAATGTTGAGAATATGCGCAGCATATTAATGATTTAAAGTCGATTCTACGAATTTGTCTCGTTCCGTCGGTAAAACAGGAGGGTCCTTAATCGAGTTACGATTTGCGGGAGAAACAGTTGTGCGTAAATTCTTACGCACCACCGAATTGTGGTTTACACTACATATCGCAGATACATTTTTCGATGTATGACGCGTGTAATTTTGTTCCATGTAAGTTCATTCCATTTTTCTATATTCTCTGCGACAAAGTAGGTTTCTGTACGTTGTATATAAAGACGCGTGCAAACTTAATTTACCGTTGTCCGAAACATCAATAGTCGTAGACAAAATAGGGATACCGACTCGTTACCGACTTTATTTCATGTGCGAGTCTATTTCATGTTTTTAATCGAGTTACGGAGTTGCCTGTGTTCTCATAAGAACCAAAGGTGCATAATTCTTACGCACCACTGGATTCCCCTTTACACTCGACAAATTCCCAAAAGCAATCACTGTCTATTTAACGTCTTCAAGACGTTCAACACGTGCTCGTCTGTTTACAATTCCTAACTCGATTTTAATATTCTTTCAGAAAAAACAGTTCCTCTCCCGCCGCTTGTACTTCGCCTTGTGTGCCAATCGTTGAGCAAACTGTGAGTATCTTTTCAATCGGCAAACTTCGCCCGTCCTAAATTTACATTATTCAATATTTAAAAAAAAAAAATCCACATTATCAATCCTATAAAAAAAAATGCACGAATTATTATTTTTCCTTTTTTTTTTTTTAAAATATAAAAATAATTAATAAAATATTGGTGTGTTGCAGCGCCTTTGAGGAACGTACTGTGCACTGAATTTACGCAGTATAGGATGCGAAGGAGAAGTGGTGGCTAGGTCACGGTCGGGGCGATGCCCTCTCCGCACGCTCCTCTCGCATCGGAAGAGCAAGACTCTCCGCTTCGTTCCTCGTCGTGGTCGTGGTCTTTGTCGTCCACCTCTTCCTTTTATTCCTGTTGTTTTTCCTCTCCGCTATGGCCGTATCTCGCCGTCCATGGGACGTTCTCTCCTCGGTCCCTGGCTCGGTTCACAGCTTGTTTTGGCCTTGTTCTAACTGTCGCTGAGGAACGTACACGCCCGTAATAATATGCACGCGGGCGTCCAGAGTAATGTCTTTCATCGCGACGACCAGGAGGAGCATGTAGGCGCATCCACCGAGCCCTTCCATATCAGCCGCTATCCTCGATCACGATCTGGTAAAATGTCTCGACGGATTATAGTTCCCCTCGTAGTGTCACTTGGATTTTCGAGTCTCCGTATAATCTGGTGCACATCGACGGTTATTCACGCCCGAGCGGTCACCGCTCGAGACTCGTCCGTGAATATTAAAATTATATCAAGATTCGTCGCGGCTATCGCGTTTCACTGGTTAACCCATTGCTGCTTAGAAAGGAGATTATCAAAATTGTATGTCACATATTTATTATTTGAAGTAAATGAATATTCGTTTTAAACGAATATTTGATTCACATGAACATTCGATTTAAACGAATAGCTGATTTAAATAAATATTCGATTCAAACGAATAGTTGATTTAAACAAAAAGTTGATTTTAAAAAATAGTTGATTTAAACAAATACTTGATTTAAATACATATTGGATTTAAATAAATATTTTATTTCAATGATATTTCATTTAATTAAATATTTGATTTAAATACACATTTGATTTGAATTTATTCATCATTATGATTAATTTAAAAAAATGTTATCTGTTTGTTTACCATTAACGGAGCATCGCGCGGCCGCGTGACGGCGCGCTGATGCTGTTAGTCGAATTAAAATTATAATAGCGGATTGACTACGTGACCCGTCACGTCTCTCGATTTGTGCTGCCCCGGCGTGCCCTGTCCGCGTGTATTGTCGACTCCTCCGACGATCTAGGTTAATCGGATCAACTGCATGCCCGACGCGATAATCTAAGAGACGAGAGCGAGGAAGCGAGCGGGCGCTGAATTCGACACGCTCTGGATTAGATTCAACGTTATTCCGTCGATCATCCCTCTGCCGTGGACTCCGTCCGGTCACGCGAAAGATCAACGTACTCGGTACATCGGAGTGAAAAATTTTGCTTCTCGATCGATTGATTTCACTTCTCGTTTGACACGCTCGAGATTGTTGGAGAATCAAAGGTATACTGGTAAATCTTGTATGCCGACCGCAACTCCGAGCTATTTCATGGGGTGATGCACTATTAATTTTAATAGCCATTGCCTTCCAAGATGCTCGAGCCATTACCCACATGGCACGTAAATATTTTTGAAAGATCGAAAATATTTTTTTTTGAGATATAGAAAATATTTTTTTGTCCGTTCATGCATCTTACTTTGAGATGTTTCGGAAATCTTCGGGTGAAGGTTTTTTTTTGTTTTTAAGGTAGCTCCAGCGAGTTGTGTTCATTTCACCTAAATTCGAGAAATTCGGGCGAGAATTGCAAACACTTCCCGATGTTATAAAAACCTGAAAAAAATGCATACTTATTAAAGGCACTGAAAAGACTAATTTTGCATAATAATAATTTCAAAACGTTATTAACAAATTGTTGAATTTTTGCATATTCTTCCATGTAAAAAACAAGAAAAATCAAAATGAAGATAAAAATCTGAAAAGATTCATACGTATTCCGAAAAATGAACGGATCATTTTCATTAAAAAAAAAAAAGTTGAGTTACCGCATACTTCGATGAACAATTTTTTTTTCAACGACTTGTTAATAACATTTTGAAATTATTATTATGCAAAATTAGTCTTCTCAGTGCCTATAATAAGTATGAATTTTTTCAGATTTTCATAAAATCGGAAAGTGTTTGCAATTCTTGGCCGAATTTCTCGAATTTTGGCGAAATAAACACCACTCGCTGGAGCTACCTTAATATTGCAGTGAAATGTGAAAGATTGCATCACCGATCCAAATTGCACATACACACCTGCATGAACACGGAAACATTCGTAGAAATACATTCGGTGATACATGAAATGAAAAAAATATTGGAAAATAATTTATCACTATGCTTGATAAATACTGCAGGTGTCTCGAAAGATTATGTGTGTCTCAGAAATATTTAAGAAACATTTCGTTGGAATACTTTTCTACAATATTTCAAAATCTTATTTTCATATATTTGAAAAATATTTCATACTCGATGGGAATAATAATAATAATAATAATAATAATAATAATAATAATAATAATAATAATAATAATGATGATGATGATGATGATGATGATAATAACAATAATAATAATAATAGTTATTGTTATTGTTATTGTAAACGCGTTTTATATTGCGTAATTGTGAAGTAGGCACGGAAAGCTACTGCAGTAAGTCTGGCGGGAATGTAACAGCCAGTTCTGAAAAGGCAACCGAGGTAGGTGGCTTTTATATGGTGTACAATATTAATTCAACTTTTTTTTTTTTTTTTTTTTTTTTTCTCCATCCGTCGAGAAACGCAGCGAGTGAGCAAGTACGAGCGTTCACCAAGATATCTGCTCTCGGCGGGGTGCCCCGAGTGCGAGTTCTCCTCTGCCACCGATTCCTTCGTCATTCGCAAATCCACGAGGAATTCCGTGATATATTATAATTTTCTGTACGACTCTCGCGCGCAATTATTTATAGCTCCTACCCCCCCCCCCCCCCTCGCCCCATTGCCGGTATCGTCCGGATCTGAAATATCGGTAGTTCGCCGATGCGCGCGCATGTTCTCGTTCGTTTATGTAGCGGCTCGCACGTTGCGCTTGGCAATCTGGCAAAGTGCCTATTTCGAGTTCCTTCCCCATTCATCCTCCAGTGCCCGTTTCTATTCTCGCTGCTGCTTAAACGGCGCATGTTCGGATCCCATTACGCTATTTCGCTGAAACTCCAAGCTTATCGGATAGATTTTTTTTTTTTTTTTTTTTTTTTAACTGCGCATATCCTTCGACTGGCTGCCGAAAACGAGGCTCGAAAGTGCACTCACTCGTACAACTGTGTCTGCAACTAATATCCGATAATTGCGACGATATGTTGCGACGATATATTTGCCAGTGACGAGATGTTTTTCGCGACTCGTCAGCTCTCGCAGATGCGTCTCCGTCACTGGCCACGCTCGCGAAGGAATTCCAAATACATCTGAGTCCTATCGCGCACGTTCTTTTCAATCACTTTCCTTTGTTCGTTGATTTACACGTTTCTGTCACAGCCTAAAATTCGAGTAACAAACCCAGAGAAATTAAAAAAAAAAAAATTCTCTGCAACGTCTCCCTCGCTTTTGAAAGTCTCATTTTTTTTGTCGACCGGAAGTGACGACGTTCTGGAGTGATATCTGGAGATCTCGACGAATGAGACCTTTAAGTCAGTAGTGACGTTTTCTCGTACAAAGTCACTTTCGGTTGAAAAGTGAAATTTTCAAATCGGAAGTGACGTTTTTCCGTATAGCGTCACTTCCGGTTAAAAATTAAAAAAAAAAAAAATCCAAAGTTTTTATACTGGAAGTGACTTTTTCCTGTACGACGTCACTTCCGGTAAAAAAAAAAACACGAAATTGAAATCGGAAGTGACGTTTTCCCGTACGATGTCACTTCCGGTTGAAAACTGAGATTTCGGATCGGAAGTGACCTTTTTTTTCGTATGACGTCACTTGCAGTTGAAAGCTGAGATTTTCAAACCGGAAGTGATGTTTTTCCGTATAGCGTCACTTCCGGTTAAAATAAAAAAATCCAAAGTTTTTATACTGGAAGTGACTTTTTCCTGTACGACGTCACTTCCGGTAAAAAAAAAAACACGATATTGAAATCGGAAGTGACGTTTTTCCGTACGACGTCACTTCCGGTTAAAAAAAAAAAAAAAATCCGAAGTTTTTATACTGGAAGTGACTTTTTCCTGTATGACATAACTTCCGGTTGAAAACTGAGATTTCAGATCGGAAGTGACCTTTTTTTCGTGTGACCTCACTTGCACTTGTTGCAGTAATGTCACTTACGGTTAAAAAAAAAAAAAAAAAAAAAAAAGTTTTCAAACCGAATCTGACGTTACTGAGAATACTTTGAAATTTTCTCTGCAATGTATCTCGAATGCAACCAGTTAAATGAAACGTGAATCAAGGGAACACACGGAGAGTGTGTGCAAAAGAACGTGTGTCATGCGTTTCGAATGCCTTTGGAATTCATCGTGAATGTAGTCAGCGACAGAAACGAATGAATTCATTACAATCTAGCTAATGAAAACAAGCTGTCGGATCTTTTGTGAAGTTTCTGTCCACGAGAATCAAAGTCCATTTTACTATACAACTTGTCGCATGTACGCGCAACACAATATAGTATGTGAATACGTTATTGCAGTCACGTATATTTCCGAGTTTACCGGTCCGAATGAATGAAGGGGGGAGGGGGGGGGGGGGGGAGGAAAAAAAACGACAAGAGCTGAAAAAGCGACAATCGCTGAGGATCGAGGCAAAGACTGACGGAAGACGTAACGACGAGATAGCCGGACGCGATAATGAATCGCAGTGGCTAAATCGCGGGTCCCGACTAGTGAGTTCTCGGGATCGACTTGCGTAACTATAGGCTCTATTCTACAATGTGTGTACTCGCTGTTGTCACACTCTCTCGAGTTCCCGTAACTCGGCAAAGAAGTACCGTACAGTCGAGTCTCTCGTGAGGTTACTCATAAACTTATATTTGCCCTCAGAAGCCACCATTTTGACGATCGAGCACGGTCGCCCATTCGCAAGATGGCGATCCGCCCGGAGTGCTCAGTGCGCATGCGCGCGCCGGGTGGTACGGATAGCTTTCAAAAGAAAGTTAGAAGTTTTCGGAGATGCGTTTTATCATTTAGGGGTGCGTTTTATGATTTAGGGGTGTGTTTTATCATTTGGGAATCCGTTTTATCATTTAGGGGTGCGTTTTATGATTTAGGGGTCCGTTTTATGTTATAGGGGAGGCCAATAAGCTGATGATGGTGTAAAGTATAATGGTGAGTAAAGTCGATGGAGGTTCCACTGTAATTGTGTGACGCTAACGGTGCAGCGATCAAAAAATAAATAAGATGACTCGTTAGGCTGCTAGTAAGGCAATCAATCCAATTATTCATTCTGTCGAGTAACCTTAAACAAATTATGGTAGATGAAAAAAAAAAAAAAAAAAAGAGACAGTTGAAAATTGTTTTGAAAAAATTGTTAAAAATTCCAACTAGGGGTAGGCAGCGACGAATTCGTGTTATAGAGCAGTTGATTTCATTATCTTGTGTACAGAATCATATATGGCCTAGAGATAAGCGCGTCAAATAGGGATATCGCGATGCTTGAAGTCAAATATGTTTAAATTTCATGACTTTAATGCTCGCCAGTTATTAAGGCACAGTCCAGACGCAAAACGTGGTGCTGCATGCAATCCGAGGTCGCCGAAATAACTTTGTTGGATTCGAATAGATTTTTACCTCCCGATCACGAATATATAAGATGTTTTCCGGAAAACCCGCTCGTTTAAATTGTTAATCGCAATTGTTTGTTAACAAAATAAGTTATTGTTTTTTTTTTTTTTTTCACTTCGGATATTTTTTTTTCTTGTACTTTGGTCGATTTTGAGTCGAAAAGGTTTTATGAAACTTCACTCTATGACCTATAGATTTGGAGCAATAAATTGTTGAAAGTTGCAAATAGGGCTAAAACTGCTCTACTTAAAAAATTTGTAGCGCCCAAAATATAGGTCATAGACGAAAATTTTAAAGGACTTTTATTCGCCAAATGAACCGAGGAATATGGAAAAAAATGTGCGCGACATTGTGCGGGGACGAATATTATGATTCTCAATCAGTCACGCAATCGCAGTTTTTTCGGGGATATGAAGGAATAGCCGAGCATACGGAATAACCGAAAGAACTCAATTTTCAAATTTTATGAGGAATCGCTGTGAAAATGTCAATTTTCAACTTTTATGAGGAATCGCTATGAAAATGTCAATTTTCAACTTTTATGAGGAATCGCTATGAAAATGTCAATTTTCAACTTTTATGAGTAATCGCTATGAAAATGTCAATTTTCAACTTTTATGAGGAATCGCTATGAAAATGCCAATTTTCAACTTTTATGAGGAATCGCTATGAAAATGTCAATTTTCAAAGTTTCCCTATGTCATCGAACATGGCATAGACCGTCGATTCAACGAATTTTTTCTCGACAAAGAGTTTCGCCGATTCGCCACTCCACAAAGTGCCCCCCCCCCCCCCCCCCCCCCCCAATGACGGGTATCTGTGCCACGCGAAGCGGGGCTTGCGACGCAATCCTCGTCTCTATTTGTCCCCTTCGCCTCCGTCCATCAGCATTTGCACGGGAGAGGAAGGTAAAACTCCAAGGTGAACCGAGGAGGAGGCCAGGGAACGCGGACGGTGTGCTCCACGCTCGTGGAGCACACGAGAGAGGTTCGTCGACCTCTCGTGGCTACCTTTTACTGCCGCACCGCAAGAGCAGCTTCGAGCTACGTACCTCTTTGGTGCGGGCGAGTTTTAGCCACCGGCTTCTCCGGCAGTGGTGGCATTCGCGGTACCGCTACCACTTTGCAGTATCGGCACTCGCGGGCATAACCCACCGCGCACTGTTCGCCGTGTCCAACCCTGGCCTACGACGACCGGGAGCGCATCGCTCTCGATACTCGCGAACGCGTATCGGCCGATTGTCGTAACAACCCCATTTTACTCACGGCGGTTAGAGGCGTTGTTTTCGGCGCACGCGGGAATGCGCCAATACCGACCACTCCGTCCGTTCGGCGGATCTTCTCCTGTGGACAAACAACCGCCCCAACTATCCGGAGGGCTGCACTTTCCAACGCCGATTCGCCCCTCACGCTTCGTATGAGCTCGAGCTTAACTAATTTTTTTTTAAATATACATTGTATTTAATATTTAATATTTAATATTTAATATTTAATATTTAATATTTAATATTTAATATTTAATATTTAATATTTAATATTTAATATTTAATATTTAATATTTAATATTTAATATTTAATATTTAATATTTAATATTTAATATTTAATATTTAATATTTAATATTTAATATTTAATATTTAATATTTAATATTTAATATTTAATATTTAATATTTAATATTTAATATTTAATATTTAATATTTAATATTTAATATTTAATATTTAATATTTAATATTTAATATTTAACAATAATCCTGCGTTACGAGTAAATGAAAGTAGGAAACTTTGAAATCAGACATTTCTATGACAATGTGTCGATCAAAATTAAATGTGCGCTACCATCGAATGTTATAAAATTCCAAGGATTGTTTACATGTGTGCATTTTTATTACGTACTTATGTTGAATGTTTCAAATTCCGAAGACTATTTGCATGTGTAAAAGGGCATTGCCTCTTGATAAATAATTAAATAAAACGTAAATAAACAACAACAATGATAATAGTGATTGTTATAATTATTATTGTTGTTACTGTTATAATTGAAAATCTAACGTTAATATACGAAATTTATATTCGAATTAATATAAAAAAAAATATTGTTTATCGATATTTTTCTCGCGTTCGGATTTTTCTGATTTTCAGCGTTTCTGAATGGGTCGCGTCTCGCACAAGTGTCGGGTGTGTCGGTGGCGAAAGACAAAGTGCCGAACGTCGGAGGGACTCTGGCCGAGACGGAGTGAGTGACGGTTCTCGCAAGCTCGTAGAATGAGCTCGAGCTTACTTAATTTAAAAAAAAAAAAAAAAAAAAAAAGAAATAATAATAATAATAATAATCATAAAAAATTATAAATAATAATTGAGTATTATAATATTACTATTATAATCATTGTCATTGTTACTGCAATATCGAAGAAAACAAAATTTAATATAACGAATGAATATTTCAAACAATTATTTAAAATATTAATATTTAATATTGATTTTTAAAAAAAAATATTTCGTAAATATTAATTTGAGTGTAATTTTTTTGTTTTCGGATGACGCTTGTCTCGCACGGATGTCGAATGTGAGCGCTGTCGAAGAACAGAGTGTCGAATGTTGGACGTGCACTGGGTGAGACGAAGTGAGAGGCGACGCGCAAAGCTCGATAGTTTCTTGGTCCCCGGTTCGTTAAGAGTCATTAGAAAGTCGGGCTCTTGCGGTGGCCGTAAATTAAATAATCGATATGCCAGTTCGTATGTCCGTAGCCCATAGGTGTTAATCCGGCCAGTTCGAAGCGGCAACGCACACGAATGGAGGCCACCTCGTATTTCTCGGCGTCTCAGCGTTTCTCGGCGAAATCTTATTTCTCAACGTTTTACACTGTTTTGCGTATTTCGCCATTAAAATTTCGAAGCAATATTTAATAATAATACGCCACAACGAAATTCATAATTATTGACAAGAGTACATCGGCGGTTCGTTGCAAATGCACTGCAAAAATAAATTGTAAATCCAATGAAAATTGATCTTGTAATTTGCTCACACTACTCGCATTAATTAATCATTGATTGAACATTGAAATTACAAATGTCTCGACCGAAATTAACAAAAATGTTCACTAAAAGAATGAAAAAAGAATGAAAAAAGAATGAAAAAAGAATGAAAAAAGAATGAAAAAAGAATGAAAAAAGAATGAAAAAAGAATGAAAAAAGAATGAAAAAAGAATGAAAAAAGAATGAAAAAAGAATGAAAAATGTTACTGCAGAAAAAAAAATTGCGATTGCATTAAGAAACAGTTTACGTAAAAAAAAAAAAAAAAAAAAAAACTTCCAACACCGTTAATTAATGTTGAAACGAAATTTTTTTTACAGTGCCAAAGTGGTGGAGGAGTTGCTTCGCCGTTGTAGCCCGGTATGCGGCTTCGAGCGAGGATTTATTTATTTATCACGTCGATCGTCGACGTGATAAATAAATAAATTCTCGCGTCGATGATCGACGTGATAAATAAATGAATCCTCGCTCAAAGCCGCGTACCGAGCTACAACGGCGAAGCAACACTCCTCGACCACTTTGGCACTGTAAAAAAAATTTCGTTTCAATATTAATTAACGGCGTTGGAAGTTTTATTTTTTTTTTTTTTACGTAAACTGTTTCTTAATACAATGGCAATTTTTTTTTTAAGCCTTGTTTCACTGTGCGTCGAACGGCCTCAAGCTGCGTGCCTTTTTGTTAAATCTGTGAATGATCTGTGAACTGAAGTTGATTGACACTTTCTACTTTAAGTCTGAATTGCACATAACTCATATTTTTTTTATCCGTTCACTATACTAGTTTCTAAGAAGCCTCCCCTTGCAAAAAAGATCTCGTTCCATCGTATGCAATAAACAATTCTAAATTCATTCTATTAATAAGTAGTATTAAATTAGTCGTATTATTATTATTATTATTATTATTATTATTATTGTTATCATTATTAAATCGCGTCAACGATATTCACGCCTCGGTATTTGTGAGTGGAACTATAAGTGTGTAAGTAAAACGGGCAAAGTTGACTCGAGAATTGAAATTGATTGCACTTTTTTAATTTAAGTCCCAATTGCACATAACTTCTATTCTTATCAGTTCTCTATATTAGTTTCTAAGAAGCCTCCCCTTCTATTCTAAATTCATTCTATTAATAAGTAGTATTAAATTATTATTCTTATTATTATTATTATTATTATTATTATTGTTAAATCGCATCAACGATATTCACGCCTCGGTATTTGTGAGTGAAACTATAGTATGTAAGTAAAACGGACAAAGTTGACTCGAGAATTGAAATTGATTGCACTTTTTTACTTTAAGTCCCAATTGCACATAACTTCTATTCTTATCAGTTCTCTATACTAGTTTCTAAGACGCCTCACCTTGCAAAAAAGATCTTGTTCCATCGTATGCAATAAACAATTCTAAATTCATTCTATTAACGAATAATATTAAATTAGTCTTATTATTATTATTATTATTGTTATTATTAAATCGCATCAACGATATTCACGCGTCGGTATTTGTGAGTGGAACTATAAGTATGTAAGTAAAACGGACAAAGTTCACTCGAGAATTGAAATTTATTGCACTTTTTTACTTTAAGTCCCAATTGCACATAACTTCTATTCTTATCAGTTATCTATACTAGTTTCTAAGAAGCCTCCCCTTCTATTCTAAATTCATTCTATTAATAAGTAGTATTAAATTAGTCTTATTATTATTATTATTATTATTATTATTATTATTATTATTATTGTTATTATTAAATCGCATCAACGATATTCACGTCTCGGTATTTGTGAGTGAAACTATAGTATGTAAGTAAAACGGACAAAGTTCACTCGAGAATTGAAATTTATTGCACTTTTTTACTTTAAGTCCCAATTGCACATAACTTCTATTCTTATCAGTTATCTATACTAGTTTCTAAGAAGCCTCCCCTTCTATTCTAAATTCATTCTATTAATAAGTAGTATTAAATTAGTCTTATTATTATTATTATTATTATTGTTAAATCGCATCAACGATATTCACGCCTTGGTATTTGTGAGTGGAACTATAAGTATGTAAGTAAAACGGGCAAAGTTGACTCGAGAATTGAAATTGATTGCACTTTTTTACTTTAAGTCCCAATTGCACATAACTTCTATTCTTATCAGTTCTCTATACTAGTTTCTAAGACGCCTCACCTTGCAAAAAAGATCTTGTTCCATCGTATGCAATAAACAATTCTAAATTCATTCTATTAATGAATAGTATTAAATTAGTCTTATTATTATTATATTACTATTATTATTATTGTTATTATTAAATCGCATCAACGATATTCACGCCTCGGTATTTGTGAGTTGAACTGCAGTATGTAAATAAAACGGTCGAAGTTGAGAAAAAAAAAAAAAAAAGAATATTGAGATTCCCGATGAGGGAAGGGTGGGGAGGTAGTGTAAGCGAAAGAGGCACGAAATTCCAAGCGAAGGAAGAGCGCACGAGGAGAAGCACCGGGCATCGCGCGCGTTCCTTACGTTCTTTATTCCGGCGCGAGGAGAGCCACGGTGGCGACCTTCCAAGGCCACCGAGAAGGTTCAGCGGTGGCGGTTCGCGGAGGGAGACCGGGCGTCGAGAGGAGAGAGAGGGGAAGTCGCTTTTCCCACACGGTGAAATGACGAATTCGTCGGATTCCCGAACGCTTTTTTTTTCTCTATTATTTATTTATTTTTTTTCGCGATGATCTCGGCGGATCCTCTGACAAATTCCACGGGAGCACGAATCTACCTAGCGTGATAATGGAAAATTAATTAATCGTGATAAGGATCGCAGGATAAGTGTGGGACGGGGGGGGGGGGGGGGGCGATTTATCTGGAAGGCGAATTCCCGAAAGTCCACAGCGGCGCGAGTGCGCAAGGCAGAGTCGACCGGCCCGGGAGCCGGCCGAGCGGGCGTGTGTATTTGTTTTTCTCGTTGGCGATGTTGTCCTTTCACTCCGGACGCACACATCTGTCCGGCGACCCGGAGAGTTGAAGGTCGGACCGCGCAGAGGTCCTTGGCTCGGCGGCTCGGAGGTGTCGAAAGATATAAATCTGCTCCATCGGGATATGCAGAGGTGTGGGCAGGCCGGAATGGCACTTTGGAAGGTCCGGACGTTTTTTTCGAATTTTTGTTCCGGATTTTTTGGATGGACGAGCGGAGAGTGGCTTCGATGGCTTTGCATCGGCGCTCTTATTTTTTTGAACAAGTCAAGATTCCTTTGGTAAGGATAGGACGAATGGGCACTTGGGAGGGTCGGGACCATTTTTAGAATTTTGCTTCCGATTTTTTAATGGATGAACGGATAATGGATCACAAGTTGGATCAATGGTTTTGCATCGAAAGTCATTGTTGGAAGCCCTCAAGATTCCTTTGGTAAGGATAGGCCGAATGGCACTTGGGAGGGTCGGGACCGTTTTTAGAATTTTGATTCCGACTTTTTAATGGATGAACGGAGAATGGATCACAAGTTGGATCAATGGTTTTGCATCGAAAGTCATTGTTGGAAGCCCTCAAGATTCCTTTGGTAAGGATTGGCCGAATGGCACTTGGGAGGGTCGGGACCATTTTTAGAATTTTGCTTCCGACTTTTTAATGGATGAACGGAGAAGCGATCACAAGTTGGATCAATGGTTTTGCATCGAAAGTCATTGTTGGAAGCCCTCAAGATTCCTTTGGTAAGGATTGGCCGAATGGCACTTGGGAGGGTCGGGACCATTTTTAGAATTTTGCTTCCGACTTTTTAATGGATGAACGGATGGATCACAAATTGGATCAATGGTTTTGCATCGAAGGTCATTGTTGGAAGCCCTCAAGATTCCTTTGGTAAGGACTGGCCGAATGGCACTTGGGAGGGTCGGGACCATTTTTAGAATTTTGCTTCCGACTTTTTAATGGATGAACGGAGAAGCGATCACAAGTTGGATCAATGGTTTTGCATCGAAAGTCATTGTTGGAAGCCCTCAAGATTCCTTTGGTAAGGATTGGCCGAATGGCACTTGGGAGGGTCGGGACCATTTTTAGAATTTTGCTTCCGACTTTTTAATGGATGAACGGATGGATCACAAATTGGATCAATGGTTTTGCATCGAAGGTCATTGTTGGAAGCCCTCAAGATTCCTTTGGTAAGGACTGGCCGAATGGCACTTGGGAGGGTCGGGACCATTTTTAGAATTTTGCTTCCGACTTTTTAATGGATGAACGGAGAATGGATCACAAGTTGGATCAATGGTTTTGCATCGAAAGTCATTGTGGGAAGCCCTCAAGATTCCTTTGGTAAGGATTGGCCGAATGGCACTTGGGAGGGTCGGGACCATTTTTAGAATTTTGATTCCGACTTTTTAATGGATGAACGGAGAATGGATCACAAGTTGGATCAATGGTTTTGCATCGAAAGTCATTGTTGTAAGCCCTCAAGATTCCTTTGGTAAGAATTGGCCGAATGGCACTTGGGAGGGTCGGGACCATTTTTAGAATTTTGATTCTGATTTTTTTTTTGATCGACGAACGGAGAGTGGCGCATATGTTGAATCGATGATTTTGCATCGTCGGTCATTTTTGGGGATCTTTCAAAATTCCTTTCGTGCCGATAGACAAAAAATGGCACTTGCGAGGTACTTGACCATTTTTCAAAATTTTTCATCCAATTTATCAAATGGATGAACGAAGAATGGTTTACATGTTGGATCGATGATTTTGCATCGACACAGTGATTTTTGTAAACCTCCAGGATTCCGTTGGAGAGGGAAGAACGCCGAGAGGAGGGGATTTTTTCCCGTAAATTATTCCCAACGGCGAATGAGTTCGCACGGACGAGAAGAATGTTTCTTGGAATATCGGCGGCTTACGGAGCGAGAGTTAACTGCCTCTATCTCTCACGATATAGAAAGGCCTGGCTCTTCCGGTCGTTCGTTTTAGTCTCGTCTATCGTACGATGGAACTGTACACGTGGCGGTACACTTTTTCATCGTTCGGTCGCAACTTACAGCGCACCTCGCCATCTCCAGAGTGGTTTTCCCAATGGTAAACACCTATAATTTTTATTTTTATTTTTTTTTTTATTTTTTCGCTTCCGGCGGGATTTTTTCAAAATGAAATATCGAGCCACGAGTATAATAAAATAAATGAAGGATCGGTGATTCGGTGGTATAGAAAAAATTGCGTCGTACACAGGACTTCGAAGCTTTACGACGGGCGAAAGCCTAAATTGCTTTTGTCCGTCGTAACAATTTGTTTTAGAGAAAATGAGTGAAGGCGATTTGTTACCGACCGAGTCTGCGCCACATGCCCTTAAAAGGCCACGTGAAAGATGCACCACGTGACACATGAGTGCGACAGAGAGAGAGAGAGAGAGAGAGAGATGCATTTTTCGAATGAATGCCATTTAAAAACGGCTGATATTCCGAATAAAACGGAAGCATCATCGGACGCGGTATTGAATTGTACATCCGCTAAATGCTTTGCTTTTTTTTTTTTTTTCTCGAAAATTTTACGGTACTCAGAAATCGCATTCATTACAGGTTTTCGTTACCGACCGAGTCGTTTCACATGTCCTCCAATTATGAATTCTCTCCATCCTGTGAGTGGCGACATCGTGTAAGAGGCTGAAGGAAACAACGAGGGAGCCCTACAAGAAGGTACACCAAAAAAAAAAAAAAAAAAAAAGATGTTTGCGGTCGAGCCGGTAACATCATACGCATGCGCGTTCGAATCTGACGGTGTCCATGAACGGAAACACTATACGTTAAGGCTTGTACCTATATGGGGCAGCAGATATCCGCCGTGGCGTGCGTTTATTTGCCACGATTATACGTTAGCGCGCGCGTTACACTCATGCGCGCCGGTGAAAGTCGCAGCGGGTCCGAGAGCAGCACCGACGGCCGAGAGGAGAGGCGATAGACCGGAGTCTGGCGCGAGACGCAACTATTAACTGTCGGCGGATTGCGCGTGTTCCGGCCGAACGTGCAATTGAACCGGGTTGAGAAACTAGAGGACCGATTCTAACGGGGACGAAATCTCGATGGTCCGCGGTTCTGTGTGTCGAACCGGCAACGGCCGGTTTGAGACGTTCGGAGCATGTGACTTACCGCGGTCGGTAACAAAAACTGTAATCGATTTTTTTGGTTTTTGGTTTTTTTTTTCGCCAATACCGACACGGACGATGAGAATAAAAGTCTCGTCGAGTGCGGACAAATGTGTCAGCCTTCGAGGAGGATTTATCGACGGTGCGAAAGTCAATTACAGTTTCCGTTACCGACCGAGCTCGAGTGGTGAGGAAAAAAGTTTTCCATCAGTTTGAAACAATATGATTATACGCGCTCCTGTTCACTCGTCCCCGGCTCGGTCGGTAACGAAAAATGTTATTGTTTTTTTTTTTTATCTCTGATACTGGGAGAGGCGGTCACTTTTACCGAATGAAAGTCAATTGCAGCACCTCTTACCGACCGAGCATCAATTGCAGATTCTGTTAACCATCGGATCGGGAGAAAAGTGGCTCCCGTTGCCTTGAGACCATACGAGAGCCGTTTCTATCCACTTATCGCCAGCTCGGTCGGTAACAAAAACTGTAATCCAATTTTTTTTTTTCGTTAATACTGACACGGGCGGTGAGATGAAAAGTCTCGTCGAGCGCGGACAACATGTCAGCCTTTGATGAGCCTTTTTTACCGTACGAAAGTCAATTACAGTTTTTGTTACCGACCGAGCTCGGGTCGGAAGAAAAGTGTTTCGCACTGCCTCGAGACGATACGAGACCCGTCCCTATCCTCATTGCCAGCTCGGTCGGTAACGAAAACTGTAATTGATTTTTTTTTTTCTCGCTAATACTTGCACGGGCCGTGACACGAGAAGTCTCGTCGAGTGCGGACAACATGTCAGCCTTTGATGAGCCTTTTTTACCGTACGAAAGTCAATTATAGTTTTTGTTACCGACCGAGCTCCGGTCGGGAGAAAAGTGTTTCCCACTGTCTCGAGACGATACGAGACCCGTTTCTATCCTTATTGCCAGCTCGGTCGGTAACGAAAACTGTAATTGATTTTTTTTCGCGCTAATACTTGCACGGGCCGTGACACGAGAAGTCTCGTCGAGTGCGGACAACATGTCAGCCTCCGATGAGCCTTTTTTACCGTGCGAAAGTCAATTACAGTTCTTGTTACCGACCGAGCTCGGGTCGGAAGAAAAGTGTTTCCCACTGTCTCGAGACGATACGAGACCCGTTTCTATCCTTATTGCCAGCTCGGTCGGTAACAAAAACTGTAATCCAATTTTTTTTTCGTTAATACTGACACGGGCGGTGAGATGAAAAGTCTCGTCAAGCGCGGACAACATGTCAGCCTTTGATGAGCCTTTTTTACCGTACGAAAGTCAATTACAGTTTTTGTTACCGACCGAGCTCCGGTGGGGAGAAAAGTGTTCCCCACTGCCTCGAGACGATACGAGACCCGTTTCTATCCTTATTGCCAGCTCGGTCGGTAACGAAAACTGTAATTGATTTTTTTTCTCGCTAATACTTGCACGGGCCGTGACACGAGAAGTCTCGTCGAGTGCGGACAACATGTCAGCCTCCGATGAGCCTTTTTTACCGTGTGAAAGTCAATTACAGTTTTTGTTATCGACCGAGCTCGGGTCGGAAGAAAAGTGTTTCGCATCAGTCTGAGATAAAATTATCCGCGTTTCTATAAACTTATTCCCAGCTCGGTCGGTAACGGAAACTGCAATTGATTTTCTTTCAGGGTCGCAGATCACTTCCGGTTGAAAAAAAAAAAAAGAAAAAAAAAATTCTTACTCGAAGCGGAAATCAATCCAGCTTGCTCCGAGAAATTAGCTTTTAATCGTTCGAGGTCATAAACGTTTCGTAAAATTTCATCACGGTCTTCGTTGCCGACCGTGGTATTTTAAAGTCCTAAACGAACGACGCAAACCGCTAAACCATAGATAATAATTGTCAGAAACGTACGGAGACGTAATTGTGCCGTCCGCTTTGAGTTTACACGCTGCTCGCGCCTTCGCTGCGCCTATTTCCTCGATCGCTGTCCCAGGGGCATAAAGAACTCACGGAAAGGAGAGGAGAACCGCCGTTCATTCCCACGAATCGTAAGGGCCCTCTGACCCAGTACCGCTCGACGACTGTCGAAGAGAAGAACCGTGCGCAACCCTCCGCCGACTCATCCGTCGCTGCGCGATCCAACAAAACACTCGGGTTTAGCCGAGAGGCGAACAAAAATGTGCATTATATTTTGGGACCGGCCGGTTTGGGATGCAAGACGGTTTTCAAAAAAAAAAAAAAAAAAAATGAAATAAAGGAGCCGTTAGAGACCAAACTACCTATTACATTATGACCGGTCGTAGGAGATTAAGATTATATAACTGTCGATATTCGGAGTGGGGCAAAATGGGCACGCGACGAAATATAACGAATCATCGAAAATATCATATTTTTTCATATACCAGTTTTTTTTTTTTTTTTTAATATTGTTCGTGGTTGGTCCATTTTGCCCCACTATTCCTTATATATTTTTATGCCATATGTAAAAGGTACTCCATATGTGAACCATATGTAAAAAAAGGGGGATTCGAGCGATGCACGTTTCTGGTGCTGATAGACGCGCGGAGCTACCTACGATTGGACGTAGAAGATCAAGATTATATCACTGTTGATATAGAGAGTGGGGCAAAATGGACACGCGACGAAATATAACGAATCATCGAAAATATCATATTTTTTCATATACCAGTTTTTTTTTTTTAAATATTGTTCGTGGTTGGTCCATTTTGCCCCACTATTCCTTATATATTTTTATGCCATATGTAAAAGGTACTCCATATGTGAACCATATGTAAAAAAAGGGGGATTCGAGCGATGCACGTTTCTGGTGCTGATAGACGCGCGGAGCTACCTACGATTGGTCGTAGAAGATCAAGATTATATCACTGTTGATATAGAGAGTGGGGCAAAATGGACACGCGACGAAATATAACGAATCATCGAGAATATCATATTTTTTCATATACCAGTTTTTTTTTTTTTTTTAATATTGTTCGTGGTTGGTCCATTTTGCCCCACTATTCCTTATATATTCTTATGCCATATGTAAAAGGTACTCCATATGTGAACCATATGTAAAAAAAAGGGGGATTCGAGCGATGCACGTTTCTGGTGCTGATAGACGCGCGGAGCTACCTACGATTGGACGTAGAAGATCAAGATTATATCACTGTTGATATAGAGAGTGGGGGCAAAATGGATGCGCGCGGAAATTATTGAAAATATCATATTCTTTACAGATACAATATTTTTAATATTATATGAGGTTGGTCCATCTTGACCCACTGTATCCTATATACCTTTGTTGTATATTTGTAAAACGCATTCCATATGTATAATGCATATGTAAGAAAGGGGATTCGAGCGATGCGCGTTTCTTGGAATGGAGACGTTCATCAAAAAAAAAAAAGAAAGAAGGAGCTGTCAGACACGGAACTACCTACTTACACTGTGGTCGGTCGAAGGAGATTAAGATTATGTCACTGTTGATATATAGAGTTGGACAAAATGGGAACCAAGCGAAATATAACAAATTGTCGATAATATCATCTTTTTTTTTTCCCCATACAGAATCTTTAATATTGTCCGGGGTCTGGTCCATTTTGCCCCACTATCAAACCCCCCCGCCCCCTGTATACCTATATATATGTAAAAAAGCTGATTCGAGCGCTGCGTGTCCCTGGTATGGAGACGGTTATCAGACAAAAAAAAAAAAAAAGAGGGAGCTGGTTAGACACGGAACTACTGCATAGTACATTATGATCGGTCGTCCGAGATTAAGATTATATCGCCATTGATATATAGAGTTAAGCGAAATGGACACGCGGCGAAACATAACGAGTTATTGAAGATATAATTTTTTATTTTTTTCATACTATTTTTTTTTTTATATTACAGTAATTGATATTTAATCTTGAAAACAATTAAACCACGAAACTTTTAAAGTAGTAAATTTTTCATAATTCTATCGATTATAATTGATTATCACTGCGATCAGAAGAGTCCATTTTGCCCCATATATATATTTTTGTTTTTTTTTCTGGTCCAGCGCCAGAATTTCAGCAGATTCGTTTCGTATATTAAAAAAAAAGTAACAACTCTTCGAAATCATTAAGACAGCATGAGGAGCTCGGCCGGTCCATTTCGCCCCGATATACCTGTCTACGTGTAAAAAAAAAAAAAAAAAAAAAAAAAAAAAAAAAAAAAAAAAAAGGAATTCAGAAAATTGGAAACTCTAACAGCATCCCATCTCGAGGGTCCGGCATAAGTGCGGTCGTTATCCATCGGTCCAAGGGCGTTCGGCTTTGAGCAGTCTGTACGAGATCCGCTCCGTTGTTCGATCGAGGGAGTCTCGAGGATAAAGAGGAGGAAGAAGGGAGAACGGAATGGGAGCATCGCGAATGAACGAGACGAGGGTAGAGCTCTAAAAAAAAAAAAAAAAGGAAAAGAAAAAAAACAAGAAGGATAAAGCGGGGATATGAGAACTGGAAAAGAGACGAGCTATCATTAGTCGGTCAAGGGAGTACAACTGGTGGCGGAACTGCCGACATCCTTTTCCATCCGCTCCGCGGATCTTTCATAGCCCGGACAGTGCTCTTAGAATCCCAGGGCGATTATGTCATATTGGATGGGAGGTCAACGCGATTGTGATGAAAACGGAAAAAACACCTGGGAACGTTTCGCCGGGCAATTGTAATTTTTATTATTATTATTATTATTATTATTGTTATTATACGATGTAATTTAAGTTATCTCAACGAAATACTTTTTACGTGACGCCATTGCAAGTACATTGGAGACATGAGTGGGTGACAAATCGTTAACCGACGCGTATAGCAAAAATAACGAACTAGCGAACGAAAGTTCTCAATATAATGAAAAATCATAATACAATTTAAGAGATTATAAGATGCTATAAAGTTCTCAATATAATTAAAAAAAATCAAAATACAATTTAAGAGATTTATAAAATGCTATGAGTTTTAAGGAATATGGTTGTAACTGTAAATACAAAAAGGTATGTATTTTCTCTCGATTATTTTTTCAACCCCAATTTCGACCAATGAGAGCGCGGTATTTGACATCACGTGGTACAACTAGGTCTAAATTATATCGATAATTTTTCGAAAATTTTCCGGCTAGGTTGCTAGGCGATAAACATTAATTTTTCTGTCACTTGTAACCTATGCGAATGATTAAACGTCAAATTGCTATTCACGAGCATGGACATGAGTGAGCGAAGAAAGCGATTTGGTGATGAATCTCTAGAGAGCATCTCTAAAAAAATCAAACAGAATGTCCCGGCTAATACAGAGAAGAGCAAGAAGTCGATTTGGGCCCAATTTACTGGATTTTGTACAGAGAAAAAATATGTGCTGGATGCAACAACCTCAGATGAAACCCTCGCTGATATTTTGAAAGACTGGGCGTTCAATATGAAAAGAAATAACGGAGAAGACTACAAGGAAGCGGTGGTGAAAACGATGTGGAATCAAACAGCTAAGTTACTAAAAGATAAGTACTTCGCAGAGTTTAAAAGAGAAGTCGACCCATTTTCAAGTCCTGTCTTTCAAGAAGCTCGAAACGCTAAAAATGCTAAGAGGCGTCTTTTGCAAGCCGATCCTCAAAAGCGAATGCAGAGTGCAACTGCTCTTGAAAAAACGGATATCGATGAAATGGTGAAGATTCACGATGAAGACACACCAGACGGGCTGCAAAAGAAGTTATTCCTTATAATATCGGTGGAGTTAGCCTGGAGGGGAGGTGAGGGAGCGTCTGCAATGGTGTATCATTTTAAAGAAGAAACAGGAAATGATGGAAAGCCCACTGGAAGGATTGAATACAACCCCATTTTCACGAAAACCACACAGGGAGGCGACAAGAAGTGTGCCAGCAGCAAGTGGCTCATCATCAACGAAGAAAACCCTGCGAATTGCCCTGTACGACTGTTCGAAAAACTAATTTCCAAAAGAGGCGACAACGTGAAAACGGACAGATTGTTTTTGGCGGTGCATCCGAAGTGGCAGTGTGGAGCTGACGGGTGGTACAAAAACTCCGCTATAGGAAAAAATTTGATAGGGAAATGGACCAACGAAAGTGCAAAGAAAGCGGGACTGGACACGACACACAAAAAAATCACCAATCATTCGAATAGAGCAACTGCAGTGTCAACCCTCGCTAAAGCTGGGGTAGGAGAACAGCAAATCACCAAGATCACTGGGCATTCGAACGTAAACTCCATTAAACCGTACCTGCAATTGGACCAAGGACATCACGAACAACTGATGAAAAGAATGAGACAAAATGACCCTCCAACAATCCAAAATATTACATCAACATCCACAATCTTCGATCTGATCCCACAAAACTCCACAAATTGCGATCCTATCCCACAAAAATCCACAGATTGCGATCCTATCCCACAAAGCTCCACAAATTGCGATCCTATCCCACAAAACACCACCTACACTTACAACAATTGTATCTTTCACTGCACAAATTTACACATGAATCAGTAACTTTCATTGTGTTATATTAAATATAAAAATATTCTAGAAAGTCGAAATAAAACCTTGTCAGGAAAATGTTAAATACCACAATCTCATTGGTCGAAATTGAGGTTGAAAAAATAATCAGCCGAATACCCCTCAAGCTTAAAAATTAATCGGGTATTTCCCTCTTGTTTCCCTGCGTAGCATCGATCGAGATAAGTTTTGCTCAAAAATCCCTCGCGCTGCGCGCTCGGGATTTTTTTAAGCAAAACTTATCTCGCTCGTTGCTACGCAACGAAACAATCGGGAAATACCCGATAATTTTTAAGCTCTCGGGGTATTAGAACCGATACTTTGCCGGGCTCGAATTATTCGTAGCTCAGGACGATCGAATTGGCCTATTCTTCAAACAGGTCAAATTAAAGGCCTACGGAATTCAAGCATGAATATTCATTCACGAACCTTACCATATGCGAGATCGCCGTGTTTCTCGCGGTATTATTATATTTTCTCGTTATTATTATTAAGATTATTATTATTATTATTATTATTATTGTATTATAATAATTATTATTATCGTCATCGTGAGCTACAAATAATTCGAGCTCAGCAATTTATGTGTAATATAGATATATTCTTTAAAATTTATAAAAATTAATGATCTGTTAGTTTTGTTTATGTTTTTAATTATAATTGGCAACTTTTTTTTCGCGCTTGTTCTCCATTATTGTAATCTTCGTGATGTAGGCAGTCTCGTGATATCGCGTTATACGACTATTGCATCTAATGTATTTTTATTATTATACAAAAGGAGAAAACGGTCGATGAATTTAATTGAAGTAAAAAAAATGATTGTTATTATTATTATTATTATTATTATTATTATTATTATTATTATTATTATTATTATTTAATAGAGCGAATTTGTAGATAATTTCGTGATGTCGCGATGTTACAATTTGTTTGCGGAAACTTTCGAGGAGGAAATACGATCCGCGGAGAGCGCTATTCGCGCCAAGGGAATTCCATTGGGACGCGAGAAAATTCACTCCAACTTGGATGTATAGCTCCGAACGCGGTGAGCGATCGGATTGCCGTGGTGCGAGGTGCGCTCCTCCGACGGATATATGTAATCGAATCGAGAAAGTTAAGT